>CM060937.1:370328071-372828071 GCA_030765085.1 Allium cepa | reverse complement strand
GTTTTCATTGTATAATCTGTAGCTTACATCACTGGTGCACTTTGCATCCATTCTGGTTGTTACTGCATTCATGTTGTTGTGCACTTGTGATCTTTTGGTCATGTTGCCTTCAGTAGCTTCATTTTGCACACTCTACTTGTCTGTAGCCTTTGTTGAGTCTGTGTCATCTACACTTGCACACTCCATACTTTGGTATTGTTCCATGTATTTGCATTGTACCATGCTGTTACCTGTACTTGGTGCATCGAGCATTTTCACTTGGTTGAAGTTTGCTGTCACTTGAACCTGTTTTGTTTTGATTGCTTGATTGTTTGGTTGATGTGCATGTCACGGTTACATTACTGCTGGAGTCTCAGTTTGGATTGTGGTCTTCATTTGGTTTATTGATATTGCAGTCATTTCTTCAAATCTGCCTGTTTCATTAAGCTTGATCTCTGTTGCATGCATTGCTGGTTGCTTTTGGAATTGAACTTGAGCTTTGTACCTGTAGTTGTATTCATGTACACTGCATTGTGGTTCATAATGTGGCTTCATTTTTGCTGTGTCATTGTTTACCATGTTGCATGCATGTTTTCCTGTCTTTGTATTCTGGTCAGTGGTGCACTGTGCCTTGTACTTGGTCTCTGATCTGATTCTTGATCATTTCATGTTGATTTTTGAAATTTCACTTGAGATGAATCCAGTTTCAAAACTCGGGTTTGACCTTGTGCTCGTGTCGTGATTTTAAATATATTACACGTGAGTTGAACCCGGCTTTTCATTTGGGTTTGACCTGTGCTCACCTGTCCCTGTAGCGTTATCAAGTGTATATCGATGTGCACGGCCTTGTGGCATGTACAGTGATACACTGTGCATGTCACACTGTTCGTGTGTGATGAATTCAAATGTGAATGATGACAAACGACCCAAATAACTGAGGCAAATAATATTTTCAAAAATCATATTTCATTTTATATTGGAAAAATATTACTTTTTCAATTTTACTGCGTTTGAGAATATTTTTGCAGATTACTCGGATGCTAGAATCAGACTGGAATGCAGTTGAAGACAAAATACGAGTGTGAGTGATATGTAGTGAGGTTATTAATGTAAAAATAATTGTGATGTAATCAAAATTGTATATGTATAGTGAGAGCTTGAATTTGTACTATTCAAGATTGTAATAAATATTTGTTTGAATAAAATTTCTGTTTGAATTCAAATTCTGTGTAACTTGTTCTGTTTGAATTCAAATTCTGTGTAATTTATTTTATTCAACAAATATTTATTTAATCTATGAAAAACAAAATAGTACATTACCACATACATTTAAACGAATGTATATTTGTTTATTATCATCAAACAAAAATCATATAAGCGCATATTCATACAGTCTCCCCCTTTTGATGATAACAAACATATACTTAGGATTTTGACCGAGTTAAATGTATTTGATTAATGATATACTCTAATTTCTCCCCCTATTTAAATGCTTCCTCTCTACATGATGCTCTCCCTACCTATATGCATACAAATAGAAATATATAAATAAGCCTAGATGCAAATGGAAAATTATTTGACCATTGCTTGATTCTATTTGACAAAATCTTAACTTTTCTCTCCCCCTTTTGTTATCAGCAAAAGAATAATAGTGTTAGAGAAAATAGAGATAAAGTGATCAATATTAATCCAACATTAAACTCAAATTGAATATAAATATTAAACTTCAATAAAAATCAAACAAAAATCATAACTACCCTTGTTAGGCGCATATTCCACTTTTAGAAAGAATGGAAATGATGTTCCAATATAAAATCATACAATTGTATTAACTTGTGGTACATTTATATCAGGAATTTGAATATCTACTAATCATGCATAACCGTTAGGACTTTTAAATGAGATTAGCAGTATTCCAATTTAATTTTAAAAAATGAAATCAAGTATCTTCTAACCACGCATGACCGTGAGGACTTTTAAATGGGATTAAAATCAACTGGTCTATTTAATCAATTGATTTTGATATGCGTTCCATACATGCATAACCATAAGGACTTTTAAATGAGCATGGAAGCACATAATCAAAAAATCCAAGTAATTCACTCATGCATAACCGTGAGGACTTTTAAATGAGAGTGAATACTTTGGATATTTATTTATTTTTACAAAAAAATATGAAATGAAAAACAAATGATCCCTGATTATAGTACCACATATCGACAAACTATATTGAATTTTTGAAAAACAATGGTCGATAGAAATATGATAGATATAGAAATGATCATGGAATCTTTACCCAACAAAAAGTTTTATAACTCTTGTTTGAATTCCTAAAGAAATTTTCCAAATATACTCTCTTGAGTAATGCATGTTAAATATCAACACTTATCACCTTTTCAATCACAATTTATCTTTACGATAATTATTATGGAGTCGGATTAGTCAAAATTTGTCATTTAAAATCAAATAAAAATGACTAATCTGAAAATATGGTCAACAATGATTTTCTTGAAGGGGTTATATGAGAAAAAATTTCTGCTAATTGAAAATTATTTGTAATGAAAAATATGCAGATATTTTCTTTGAAAAACGATGCAGTTACTAAATGTCTCACCATAAATCATGTTCAACTAGTAATTTTTCTATCAACTAGATTACCAGTGTAATCTGCATCTGAATTTCTCTTTCATTCCCAAAATATCACTTACTAAATTTGATAGATCAGACCATGAAGTGTGCATCAAAACTCAAACAGCATTTTAAATGGCATTCTCTTGAATTTGAATTGAAGCCGTGTAAATAATCAGAAAATCGTGAATGTAAAGTTAGCCAAAACACTATGTTTAATCCAAACGTATATGTATGAAATAATTCAAAGAATAGTGTTTTTGCCATAAATATAATTCGGCCAACTATGCTGAACAAGTCAGAATCAAAATCATCATCTCATTATTGGCTAATTTTATTCAGAATACGGTGCAGATTATCACATTTAATATCTCGATCGAATAAATATACCTTCACCTGTTTTACCTTTACGATAATTTTTCGTGATTGCCCATTGTGACTCTGTCACCTTTGTACTACGCTAAGTAACTTTTGCTTTGTTGCCCGTTGTATTTCTGTAACAGCCAAAATCCAGAGAACACTGTTGTTGTTCCTTAGCCTGCCACCATACCTACACGATGAAAGATTTTTGTGACCTATTTGTTTTTATAGGTCCATGATTGTTAGTGGCTGAAGCATTGTGAATAAATAATCCCTTTGGAACCCAAACTTGTTTAGTCCTTTCATTCTTGTTCCAATGACATGAAATTTGTTTGTAGAATTCTTAGGAACCCAAACTTGTATAAATTTTGTGTTCTTGTTCCTATGACTACAATTTTCAACACGATGTCCAATTATTTCACATTTATTAAAGACACTCTTACCTTTTGCATTACCATCAACTTGTGTTTTCCCAAAACCTAGTCCTTTTCTGTTGTTAGCAAAAATTTGATTTCCCAATAACATGTTGAATGATTTTTCTCCTCTTGAAAAGTTATTTAGAGATTTCTCAAGATTTTGGACTTTGGTTTTTAGTGTTGTGTTTTCAATTACAAGTGAGGTGCATCTATTTATAAAATCCTTTTTCTTAGTGTCAATGGTTTCCTTAAGACTCAAGTTTTCTTTTTCAAGATTCTCAAAGCTATTCTTAAGTCTTGATAATTCTGAATCTAAAATTTTACATTTTTTTACATTCTAGGTTTTGAATATTTTCAAGTTCAGTTTCTAACCTAAAATTTTAATGAGCAAGTTCTCTCCTATTAGATTTTAGTTTTTCAATTTTAGATTCAAGAGTATCAACTGCTTTAGTAAGATCAAGACACGTAAAAACAAGTTCTTTATAAGAATAGTCACCTGCCTCACTAGATTCTTCTGAGCTTGCTTCTGAATCTGATTTTTCCACAAGACACAAGTTAGCCTCCTCTGAGCTACTATTCGAAACTTCCTCTCCTTCTTCATCATCCCAAGTCGCTGCAAATGTCTTCTTTTTCTTTTTCTTTCCTTTGTTGTTTTTGAGAAGTGGGCATTGTTGTTTGAAGTGGCCAGGCTTGTTGCAGTTAAAGCACGTCGATTCATTATCGGAACTGTCAGAATCTTTTGACCTATTACCATTTGTTTTCTTCTTGGGTGGCTTGAATCTTGACCATTTTCTAAGATTATTAACAACCATTGCAAGCTCTTCAATTGGATCTTCTTCTTCTACATCACTCTCTTCTTTGCTCTTTAAGGCAATCGTCTTCTTCTTTGGTTCGGAGTTGTTGCGTTCCTCTTTTGCTTTTAGCACAAGCTCATATGTCATCAAGTTACCAATCAACTCCTCCATGCTTAGTTTACTCAGATCTTTCGATTCTTGTATTGCCGTGACTTTTGCCTCAAAGTTCATTGGTAAAACTCGTAGCACCTTCCTCACAAGCTCTACCTCAGTGAATACCTTCCCAAGCGCTCTAGCGTTGTACACCAAAGTTGAAAAGCATCCAAACATGTCCTTTATGCTCTCGCCTTTGTCCATCACAAAGTTCTCGTATTCATCGCTGAATAAGGCTAGACGAGACTCCTTGACTTGAGAAGTTCCTTCATGTGTCACATCCAAGGTATGCCAAATTTCCTGTGCAGTTTTACAATGAGAAATTCTATTAAATTCATTCTTATCAAGAGCACAGATCAAAGCATTCATGGCTTTAGCATTTGTAGTTTTTAATCTCTTATCGTTAGCATCCCACCTATCCTTAGGTTTAGGAATCTCAGTATCACCAACGGTTATAGTGGGAGATTTATAGCCAGTTTCAATAATATCCCAAACATCATAATCAACAGAACTAAGATAAATACCCATCCTAACTTTCCAATAAGCATAATCATTCCCGTTAAACATGGGTGGCCTAACAATAGATTGCCCCTCAGAAAAAGCGTTATTTGATGAATTCATGACTCTAGAGTTAAAGAAAAATACCGTGCTCTGATACCACTTGTAGGATCTAGATTAACCCTAAAGGGTGGGTGAATAGGGTTATAGCAAATTTTCTTGATTTAAACACAGAAACAAACTGCAGAAATAAATATGCTGAAAAGTAAATCACACACAAAATTTACCCAGCTACGGCAACCCCTGCCTACTGCTGCATTCCCATATTTCTATTAGAATTAAATAGTCTCCCGCTTACAAACACTCTAATAGACTCGCGAACCCTGCTCCCGCTTACAAACACTCTAATAGACTCGCAACCCCTGCTTCCGCCTATAAACTTTTGCAAACTCGCAAACCCTTGCTCCCGCCTATAGAGTTTTGCAAACTCGCACACCCTGCTCACTGAACTAATTCTAACTAGACAATCTGACACTACCTACAGCCTAGGTGGTGATTTACCAATACTTTGATTCGAAAAGTAAAAACAACAAATAAAAAACAATTAAACACCCTTAAAAATAAAGAATAAATTCTTAAAAACCAATTCCCCTTTTAAGGCCGGCCCTTTTATTATTCCTTTAGCCCGTTCTCTTTTCTGGCTTGTGATTGAAAATGTCGGCCGATCCCCTTTGCCACTAAATTAGGGCTTCATTCTTCGATCCAAATTGGGGCTTTCTTCAAATATGATTCTCTGGTGTTGCTCTTGCTCGCGGCTTCTCTGATGATCGATGGTTTGCGTTGTTTGCCTCGTTCGCAGCTGCTCCTTTGATCGTTTTGTGAAATTTGGACTTGGTTGCTTCGAGACGATCGAGTTCACTGTTGCAGTATGTAATCCTTTTCATTGCTTGTTTTAATTGCTTGCTTGAACTCAATGATTGAATTTGCCAATGATGAATGGTTTATATAGGATTTTTAATCCTTAATTTTCATTCGTACAATATATATTTGAAATTGTCTCTACCGACCGTTTATGCTTGGATGCTTGCGATTTTTCCTTGACTAATTCATATGCGAATATTTTCGTTACTTGGTTGACACGGTTTTGAATCAATTTCGTGATGACCACGGCTTTAAATTTGACTTTGTCACATTCGTATATTTTTATGACTTCATTCCCACGGTTTTGATTTTGATTAGTTCGTTTGAGATGACTGTGATGGTTTCACTGTGACTTCGGTCTTGTGAATTCATTGCACTGCTTCGGCCTTGACTTTTGATTTCCGTATGGATGTTGATGATGATTTACGACTTGTTCATATGCATATATATTTTCATTGCTTGTAAATCACGGTGTTGATTCATTTTGTTCATCCACTGTGGCTTTCGACTTTACATTCTCTGATTGCTTCATTGTTTTCTCGGCATAGACATTTGTATTATGATATTGTACTTGCTGATGTTCCCTGAGCTTGTTTGCAATTGAAAAGCTGTTTTGACTTCGAACTTGTCTTCTTGATTTTACTTCACTGTTGAAATTTGCTCTGCTTTGACACAAATGCTTCACTTGTTCATGCATGCTGGTTTAACCTGAACTTCAATTGATGTTTTCATTGTATAATCTGTAGCTTGCATCACTGGTACACTTTGCATCCATTCTGGTTGTTACTGAATTCATGTTGTTGTGCACTTGTGATCTTTTGGTCATGTTGCCTTCAGTAGCTTCATTTTGCACACTGCTACTTGTCTGTAGCCTTTGTTGAGTCTGTGTCATCTGCACTTGCACACTCCATACTTTGGTATTGTTCCATGTATTTGCGTTGTACCATGCTGTTACCTGTACTAGGTGTATTGAGCATTTTCACTTGGTTGAAGCTTGCGGTCACTTGAACCTGTTTTGTTTTGATCGCTTGATCGTTTGGTTGATGTGCATGTCACGGTTGCATTACTGCTGGAGTCTCAGTTTGGATTGTGGTCTTTATTTGGTTTATTGATATTGCAGTCATTTCTTCAAATCTGCCTGTTTCATTAAGCTTGATCTCTGTTGCATGAATTGCTGGTTGCTTTTGGAATTGAACTTGAGCTTTGTACCTGTAGTTGTATTCATGTACACTGCATGTGGTTCATAATGTGGCTTCATTTTTGCTGTGTCATTGTTTACCATGTTGCATGCATGTTTTCTGTCTTTGTATTCTGGTCAGTGGTGCACTGTGCCTTGTACTTGGTCTCTGATCTGATTTTTGATCATTTCATGTTGATTTTTGAAATTTCACTTGAGTTGAATCGAGTTTCAAAACTCGGGTTTGACCTTGTGCTCGTGTCGTGATTTTAAATATATTGCACGTGAGTTGAACCCGGCTTTTCATTTGGGTTTGACCTGTGCTCACCTGTCCCTGTAGCATTATCAAGTGTATATCGATGTGCCCGGCCTTGTGGCATGTACAGTGATACACTGTGCATGTCACATTGTTCGTGTGTGATGAATTCAAATGTGAATGATGACGAACAACCCAAATAACTGAGGCAAATAATATTTTCAAAAATCATATTTCATTTTATATTGCAAAAATATTTCTTTTTCAATTTTACTGCATTTGAGAATATTTTTGCAGATTACTCGGATGCGGGAATCAGACTGGAATGTAGTTGAAGACAAAATACGAGTGTGAGTGATATGTAGTGAGGTTATTAATGTAAAAATAATTGTGATGTAATCAAAATTGTATATGTATAGTGAGAGCTTGAATTTGTACTATTCAAGATTGTAATAAATATTTGTTTGAATAAAATTTCTATTTGAATTCAAATTCTGTATAACTTGTTCTGTTTGAATTCAAATTCTATGTAATTTATTTTATTCAACAAATATTTATTTAATCCATGAAAAACAAAATAGTACATTACCACATACATTTAAATGAATGTATATATGTTTATTATCATCAAACAAAAATCATATAAGCGCATATTCATACAGGATCCGGGCGATGAGGATGTTGGGCACGACCAAGCAAGTGTAGGAGATGTAGGATGATTACAATAATGGGTGGTGGTGTTAATGTGTGCGATAGGGAGAAGGCAACATTAGAGAATAAAGGAGGAGATGTTTTGGTTATTGATTAAAATTAGCAACGAAAGAAAGAAAAGATTTTGGCTTAGGAAATCAATGTGAATTTAGCAACCATGGCTTAATAGGCCAAAATTTAGACAAAAATCAAAACCTAAGTCCATTAACGCACAGATCATTGGATTTGGTACCTTCAAATAAACATGAGCACTATTACAGATGGATAGAAATCTAAGCTCACAACGGAAATAGTAATAGGATAAGAACGCTGACTATGACTACTTCCTTGGAATTTATGGTATTCCTTGGACAATAGATTGTCACATCAGCATCGAACATGAGAGAAAAGAAGACTTCTCCAACAGCAAAGCACGTCTAGCTCCAATGATATGTTCCTCTAAATCTATCCTGTGGGTTGTAATGAGGAGGGGATCAGAATAATGTTTTGGTGACTAGAAAATCTGTATACTTACCGTAACATAAATTTATACCGATTGGTTTTAATTGTTATGTCCATTAAGGTTTGAAATTCTAATCTAACCATGGATTGCATACACGATTACTAACTTACCCCTTCCCAAGTACAAAATACAGATGAAGCCTTATCAACCATCCAATACTTCCAAACCCATTTGCCACTTAATACTTCTAAATATGAAGCGGGCATCTATAATCATCACAAAATACTTTTAAAAGAGAAATAGGAAGACTCTACCAATTAATTCCTCAATCAAGGTAGACCCCATCATTTAAGACATATTTCCTAGATGGTTTTCTAACAATGTTGTGAATGGTCAGTAGATCCTAGCTATAAGACCTCGAACCACTATTTAAGTTTCCAACATTTAATGTCCAACTATTACCGCATCCATCGCTAATAAAATCATAGCCATGTAAGAGACAACACCGATGCCACTTAATACCTTTAAAAGGATTAGGTGGACTTCTAACCATTTAATACATATAATTTAGGTAGGTCCTAAGTCTCTCAAAAACTATCCTTAGGCGGACTTCTTACTCGTACTATAGTTTTTATGGCCTTAGCAATGTGAGAGACTGTACCCAAGCCACTTAATACCCCAAAATTTTATGGTGGAGGCGATGGAGATTTTGAAGAGGATTCGTTTGGCGGAGGCGACATGTCGAACGGAGCACCGGAGCTCCGTGTCACTTGGATCGTGCACGGCCAAAGAAGGAAATCTAGGTCGCCATGCATGTCTAGGCGAGTTGGGGAAGAAGTATGTGGGGGGTAATTTCGTAATTTAAAACTAAGCTTTTTGATTTAAATTTAATTGTTGACATCTTATAAAATTTATATCTATCTCATACGAGGTCTGTTTTGGACGAAACTTTTGGCATTGTGATTGTGATGATGAGAGCTTCGCAATGAAACTGGTTTGGATGGATTTTGAGACAGTCAAAATTTAGGCTAAAATTGGGCGTCATCTGGTTTTAGTTCCAAATCGGGACTTCTCGGCTAAATCAAAAACTCAAGGTGATTGTTTTATAATGCTCATAACGTACTAAAATATTTTTATGCTAGTTAAATTTTGTATTGTGAAGTGATATGATTTTTATTGGTCGTTTTTGATAAATTTAATTGTCATCTAGATTGTTACTGAATTAACTGTTAAAAATTAAAATTGACAGCCAACTTGAAGTTGGGATTTAATTTTCAGTAAATTACCTGAAATTGACAACTATGAAATTGCTATGAATTATATTAATTGTTTGGATGATTGATGGCAATGATGCTATTGGTTGAAATTTTGGATGATTTGGATGTCTATTTGTTCTGATATGGCCTGTTATCACCCGGTATATTATTTGCAGTATATAAACTGTAAATTGAATTATTTTGATGGATTAAGAAATAGGTTGAAAAGATATATACCTATGACATTGTGAGTTGGATTGAAATGATATATATCCATCCCCAAAATTAAATTTAAATAACTGATCATTTGGCCATAGGATAGAAAATTATATACGGATAACAGATTGGTTAAATTAAATAATTTTAAAAGTTTGGTTTTGAAATTATTTAATGGTTTTGAATTTAAAGAAATGAAAATTGAATTTATGAAGTTTGAATTAATCACGGATACGAGTTTGAAATGTTGAAATAAATTTTTGATTAAAAGAAATTTTTAAATAATTGAAGTTGGGATTTCGGAGTTAAAATCGGAATATGATTGAATTTCATAAATTAATTTGTTTTACAAAGATTGAACTTTTATTCAAACTCTGAATACTACTAAGTGAAAGTGATATATAAATGAAATTTCGACATTGAGCTCGGAATTGAATTTATTTGAAGATTGGGATTTTAAACTGAATATTGAGGAATAATCTGATTAAATGTTTTGAATCGATACTCTGAAAATCGAGCTCGAAACTGATATAGATTGAAACTGAAATTGAATTAACTAGGTTTAAAAGTGGAATTGAATTGATTTGAAATCGAAGTTGAAATTGATTGAATTAAAAAAACGAAATTGAATTGATCAAATGGAAATTGGAATTGATTTGAGTTGGGAAGTTAGAACTGTTCCGGTTTGACTTTGAAGCTATTTTCAAATAAATAATTCAATATAAGACTATTTAAAGGCTATCCTCGTAAATATACAAATTATTTTGGTTTCCAAATTATTGTGCTATATAAACCATTTTAATACTTAAAACTGTTTTATATTAAACTATTTTAAACATTTAAACTATTTTATACTAAACTATTCTAACCATTTAAACTAGTTTAACTATTTTAATTATTTAACTATTTTGAAACTATTCAAACTATTTTTCAAAAATTCAAACTGGTCGTGGGTGAAATGTTTATTTTAAATCATGGATTTAAATTCCAATAGGGTTAAATGAAGTTATAATCCAAATTGGGATTCGAAACAATTTTGGAATCCAAGTAGCGATAATTAGACGAAAATGATTTTGAATTGAAATGGTATATTTTGGGTAAGTATAATGATTTCGAAATGGATTTGATTCCGAAGTTAATATGATATTTTGATATCAAGTATGAATGGTTTTTGAAATGTAAGAGTACCAACCGGTGTGTAAAACGACGTTTGGTTGTTAAAGAGACCAAAGCCAGATATGGGCATACTCTTTGTCGATACCGAAGCCACTTTAACAACTATATACGTGGAGTGATGATCAAGAATGAATTGGTTAGATTTGGCGTCATTTGCTGGATTTGAAGAAAGAGAACGATGATGATAGACCCCGGCACTTGTGCCAATTTGAAATGACTAAAATAGGACGACTTGACAGGGCCAAGTGGGCTAATTACACTGAGCGGACATCCATTCTTCGATTTTTTAGACTCGGTCCATGTTATTATTCTTGATGTTGGTTTCGATTGGTGCACCTAGAATGGGATAGGCTCCCTTTGACTTGATATGGGATAGATGGACGCGGTGGACGGTCATGGCTATGATGCGTTACCACCTGCCCTATGAGCCGAAATGGTAGCATCCTACCTTGAGCATTACCTCACGTGCCTTGTCATACTTTTATCCCTAAACGAGACCCATACGATTTTGGTTTAGTGTTGTCGTATCACGGCGCATCCCTATCCACCGACCGACTAACTGGTGTTTGTATGCAAACTGTACGACAATGCTTAGAAACGTGTTAAGGGTGATCAATGTAAAGACTTAATGCTATTTTAATATTTATTTTACTGACTAGGCATTATATATATATAGTGTATTCTACTACATATAAATATTTTGATGGATTCTTAGGAGATGGAAAATCCCGTAACATCTCTTGAGTTATTGCATGCACGTTATACAACGGATAGGAGATGTAAAGTCCCGTAAACAACTCTGACGCCGTTACACTCATGTTATATGCGATATCGATTTAACTTACATAAGGATAACTTAGTCCTGACTCAAGTGTTTTGTCTTTGCATTACGCTCGCGTCAGTCCTGAGTTTTTCAGCTTATTGAAGATTTATTCTGGAGGATGAAGACGAAGATTTGGTATATTATTACTATTGTTATTCCTGCATCATATTGTCCACTGCATTATATTTTATTCAGATGTATATTTATAACTCTAATAAATGTTGTATAAACTATAATCAAATGTATAGTAAACAGCTTAATGAATTGTTTATTTGATAATTATATTTTATCGTTTGTTTTTGTTTCTTCTTCTTCTCCTCTTATTTTCTTATTTAACCCCATTAAAAATCCACCATTTTGAATGGGTTGAGTTGATATGTGTGGTTTATTGTCAATTTAAACTGTCTAAAAAGGATGTTCGTTATAGTTGGTATCAGAGCTTTGGTTTAGCGATAACCTTAGCTTTGTGGGGTAACTCATTAGAGATAGGGGCCATAGTACCCTAGGATGAGTTGGAGTGTATTAATAGATATAAGCGTGTATTTGTTAGTGAATATAAAAATTGTTTTATATTGTGTCGGTTGATTTGCTGAGCGGCTTAATACGAGTGATTAACGTCATTGATAGGAGTCTCTAAACACTTAAACAGAACAATTCGACATAGTATTTTTTGAAATGGGGTAAATGAAATAATTTTACCATGATTATATTTTAAATATAAAGGAATAATTTTCAGAAATTATTGTGGTATATATAGAGTGTTTGATTGTTAGGAATGATAATATTGATTATTATCATCAGTTGGGTGTTGTGCCTTAATCAAAGGTGTTTAAAAATAAACAGTGATAGAACGTTTGTGAAATGTATTAAGAAAGTGAAATTTTGTAAGTATAATTTATAAATGTAGTTTATAGATGTAAAATGGATTTAAATTGAGAAATTTTTGAATATAAGACCCGGGAATTTTTGAAAATGGTTTTCAAACTTTTTGGAAAAATATAGTGATATTAGTTGAAAATTATTAATGAAAATTATTTTAAAAGGATTTTTTAAAGGAATGAATTCAGTACTCCCCTTTTTTGTTACTGGAAAATAATTTCGATGATGACCGCGTAGCATCATCGACGTTTATTTTGAAGTCTCAAAGTGGGGGAGACTTCTGAGAAGCTTTGCTTTGAAATTGATTTGATAAATGGATTTTGGTTTAAACTCCAAAAGTTCGATTGATATATAAGATATACATACTTATTCCAAATGATTTAAAACAAACCGGATATTCGGAATTTTTAAGTTCTATTAATTAATAATCTTCAAATTATTTAAAGGAAATGAAATATTTGAATAACCAGAACTTATAAAATAAGAGAATTGATAAATCTAAGCTAAATGTTTTAAGATACTTTAGAGTTAAATTGAAAGTAAAGAAAATTTAAGCAAGTAAAAGGAGGGAACATTCAAATTAAGTAAAATGAATCTGATTAATTTGTATAATACCAAATTGCATTCTGATAGCATATAATAAGACTAACCAAATGTTAAAAGTTAAAATATGACTTAGATATGTAATGTGATGTTATACAAGTAAACAAACTTAAAAGTAATTAAAATGTAAGTAAATGGAAATTTAGTTGTAATAGTAAGTGTTATATACTTAAGTATATTATAAAATGATTAATGACTTAGTGGAATAAGTATGTGAACTTAAGAAAGTGGATAAATGAATTAAATGATATCTTTGTAAATTGGTTATAGAATTAAATAGAAATTTACAAAGAATTTTGAAATTGAATTGTAACTTTTGAGATGATTAGAAACTTAGATAAAGTCCAACTTCTTATCTATGACTTTTACAGAATGATTATAAACTAAGGTGATGATTAATAAAATGTTCCACAAATAAATTTGTTATTAACTGAAATTATGAAAATGAAGAAAATGTAAACAAAGGAATTTTGTAACTGAGAATCAATTGGAAAGTGAAACTGAATTTAATTAAATTGTATAGAAGGTTTAAAATGAACTTAAGTAAGCAAATTCTATGGAATGATGTTTAAGAAATGATAGTATTAAAGAATATGCTATGTAAAGAAACGGATATACTAGGCAAATAAGGGATAAGAATAATGGACTGTGAACAATTGATTTTAAATGAAGTGAAGGTAAGTAAAAGAAGTTTCATATAGATAAATTGAAAATAAATCTGTTGAAAGTTAATACAAAAGTTGTACGTATATTATTTTATTTGCATAAAAATTTGATCTAGATTCAAGCATAGAATTTTGAGGTAATTTGCATCGATCCGAATTGGAATTTTTCACTCGATACTCGACGGCGAACACTGGGTATGGATTTTTAATTGATTCTGGAATTTTCTATCATAGTATATGGCTATGCAAGGAGAATAACAGTTTCTGATCAAGGAACTAAATCTGAGTCTGCACTTGAGAGTCGTGTGAACGATACTAGTTCGAAAGTGAAATTGTGTGATGGATTGAGCGATCAGATTGGTATTGCGTATGGATGATATATGTACATTGTATGGGCTTAAGTAAAGCTAATATTGGAAATTGAAAGTGCAAAATTATAAATTGATTTTAAATTATATGATTGGATATCATTGGTAATTAAGATGCAGGTATTTAAAATCAAGAAAAATTTGGATGGCCCGACATAGAGGTACATGTTTATTTTGTCGTTGGATTTGGCGATTGTTTTTTATTGTGCCACTTGGATTTTGTTTTCTTTTGTTGGTTTGGAGTCTGTAGTGGTATTTTGTAGTTGTCTCGATCAAGCCGCGCAAAGGAGACTCTGTCGAAATTTTTCATAAATTTGGGTGTTAGAAAATTTTTGAAGTTTTAAAATTTTTATAACATGTTTTTATAACTAAATTGTGATTTCCGTAAGTCGATTAGAGTGGCGTAATGGAAGCATAGTAAAAGCTTTCTAATGAAATTTTATTGTTTTATAAGTTGATAATTTTGAATAAAATATATCAAATGCAAAATTTTACACTTAGCGTCTTTTCGGGGACGAAAAGTTTTGAGTGGGAGAGATTGTAACGACCCATATTTTCAGCTATTTTAAATTATTAGATTTAATGTAATTGTTAAATAAAAATGGTTAAAAATAAATATTTTAATGATTTTGAATGCAAGCTATTGGTTATGAACTTGAATAAAATTTTGAAATAAACTAATTTTGAAGATTTAAGTAATAACGAGTATTGAAATGAAATTTTATATTTACTGGGTTCATGATCAATAACTGAAGTTGAATAATAATTGTGAATTATTTAGATAGAAGTAAAATGATGTTGATAACTAGAATTCATTTAAAATCCAATATTGAAATTTGTTAGATTTTGAAAAATTAAACTGTTTAAATTCAATATTGGAAATCATTTGAATATCTGAATAACAGAAATTGAATAACTATAAACCGAAAATGGTTGTCCTATAATTTGATTTTGTTTTAAAAGTTAAATCTTATAAGTTCATTAACTAATATTTCGAAAGATAGTGATTTATTGAATTATTCAAATTGATTACACTTAATATTGTAATTATTTGAATAATTGAATTTTGAATTTAATATGATTGAAAATGAACCTAAAGTTGATGAAAATTTTATTTAAACAACAATGAAGAATGTTAACAGTTAAAATTGGATTTAAAAGTGAATAATCGAAAATCGAAAATTTTATATTATAATCGAGACGTTAAAATAGCAATCTGGGGCACAGTCTCGAATTTTGACAAAACTAGTTCCATTAGATCCATAATAGTGTGTTGTTATCGGATTTCAAATTTCGTAGGGTTTAGAGTTGTCGTTTGGTCGTACGGGATACAAACGCGCTGAAATTAATATCGAAAATTCGATTTAATAATTGGATCCAAAATGCTACCTTCTCCATACGATCGAATTAGGACTCGAAACATTTTCCATTGCGTTCACAATAGGGGTATAACACTATGAATGTCTAGCGGCATGCCTCGATAGGGGTACGGGATTTTGAGTTACATAATCTAGACGGTTTGATAATTTAAATAACATATATATTCGTCGACTTGGCCATTTTATTCACATCAGCACCTTTATCTGACTACAGATCACTATAGCAAGCCTCCTACATGCAAGGCATCTTTCTTCCTCTTTTAAAATGCACAAAATCTACAGAATAGTGAGAAGAAAAAAATCAAACTTTAGAAATTTATTTCTCGCAAATTACTCAATGGAAAAATCCTAAACCAATTCCTAAAATCAAATTTCGTTATTCTCTTCGAACTAGCATAAGTTTCGTAGGGTATGACATCATTTTTGGTTGCTCGACAGTAAATGTCGAACGCGAGTTGATCTAGGGTTAGGTATTTTGAGAGTTTTGGTCTTTGATTCGAGCAGCGGAGGAGTGGGTTGAATTCGTCATCACAAATAGCTGCTGCGTGCAAATTCTTATGATGTGCGACCGTGCTTGGTGACATGCGACTTGGCCATGGTTGACAGGAGCTTGGTGTTGGACGTGTTTTGAATGAAGGTGCCGAGCTCAAAATTTTGTGGTCGAGGCGATGGAGATTTCGAAGAGGATTCATTTGGCGAAGGCGGCATGTCGAACGGAGCATCGGACCCCCGTATCACTTGGATCATGCACGGTCAAAGAAAGAAATCTGGGTTGCTGTGCATGTCAGGCGAGTTGGGGAAGAAGTATGCAGGGGGTAATTTCGTAATTTAAAACTAAGCTTTTTGATTTAAAATTAATTGCCGACATCTTATAAAATGTATATCTTTCTCATACGAGGTCCGATTTGGATGAAACTTTTTACGTTGCGATCGCGATGATGAGAGCTTTGCAATGAAACTTGTTTGGATGGATCTAGAGACAGTCGAAATTTGGGCTACAATTGGGTGTTGTCCGACTTTAGTTCCAAACCGGGACGTCTCGGCGAAACCAGAAACTCAAGGTGAGTGTTTTATAATGCTCATAATGTACTAAAATAATTTTTAAGCTAGGTAAATTTGGTATTATGAAGTGATATGATTTTTATTGGTCGTTTTTTGATAAATTTAATTGTCTTCTAGATTGTTACTGAATTAACTATTAAAAATTAAAATTGGCAATTAACTTGAAATTGGGATTTAATTTTCAGTAAATTGCCTGAAATTGAAAAATATGAAATTGTTGTGAATTATGTTGACTGTTTGGATGATTGATGGCAATGAATGCTATTGGTTGATATTTTGGATGATTTAGACGTTTATTTGTTCTAATATGGCCTGTTATCACCCTGTATATTATTTACAGTATATAAACTGTAAATTGAATTATTTCGAATGAATTAGGAAATAGGTTGAAACGATATATACCTATGACATTATGATTTGCATTGAAATGATATATATCCATGCCCGAAATTAAATTGAAATAACTCATCACTTGGCTATAGGATAATAAATTATATACGAACACCGGATTGGTTAAATTAAATAATTTTAAAAGTTTAGTTTTGAAATTATCTAATGGTTTTGAATTTAAATAAGTGAAAGTTGAATTTATGAAGTTTTAATTAATCACGAATACGAGTTTGAAATGTTGAAATAAATTTTTGGTTAAAAGAAATTGTTAAATAATTAAAGTTGAGATTTTGGAGTTAAAATCGGAATATGATTGAATTTCATAAATTGATTGTTTTAAAAAGATTGAAATTTTATTCGAACTTTGAATATTACTAAGTGAAAGTGATATAAAAATAACATTACAAAATTGATCTCAGAATTGAATTTATTGGAAGATTGGGATTTCAAACTGAATATTGAAGGATAATTGGATTTAAATATTTTGAATCGATACTTTGAAAATCGAGCTCGAAACTGATATAGGTTGAAGTTGAACTAATTGGGTTTGAAAGTGGAATTGAATTAATTTTAAATCGAAGTTGAAATTTATTTGAATTAAAGATCGAAATTGAATCAATTGAATGGAAATTGGAATTGATTTGAGTTGGGAAGTTAGAACTGGACCGGTTTGACTTTGAAACTATTTTCAAATAAATAATTTAATTTAAAACTATTTAAAGGCTATCCTCGTAAATATACAAATTATTTTGGTTTCCAAATTATTTTGTTATATAAACCATTTTAATGATTAAACTGTTTTATATTAAATTATTTTAACCATTTAAACTATTTTATGCTAAACTATTCTAACCATTTAAACTATTTCAACTATTTTAATTATTTTAACTATTTTGAAACTATTCAAACAATTTTTCAAAAATTCAAACTGGTCAGGGGTGGAATGTTTATTTTAAATCATGGATTTAAATACGAATGGGGTTAAATGAAGTTATAACCCAAATTTGGATCGAAACAATTTTGGAATCCAAGTCGCGATATATATGCGAAAATGATTTTGAACTGAAATGGTATATTTTGGAAATGGAATTGATTTTGAAGCGAATATGATATTTTGTATCAAATATGAACGGTTTTTGAAATGTAAGAGTACCAACCGGTGTGTAAAATGACGTTTGGTTGTTAAAGAGACCAGAGCCGAATATGGATATACTCTCTGTCGATACCGGAACCACTTTAACAACTATGTACGTGGAGTGATGATCCAGAATGAAGTGGTTGGATTTGGCGTCGTTTGCTGGATTTGAAGAAAGAGAACGATGATGGATAGACCCCGACACTTGTGCTAATTTGAAATGACTAAAACGGGAGGATTGATAGGGCCAAGTGGGCTAATTACCCTGAGCGGACATCCATTTTTCTATTTTATTAGACTCGGTCCATGTTATTATTCTTGATGTTGGTTTCGATTGGTGCACCTTGATTGGGATAACCTCCCTTTAACCCGACATGGGATGGATGGACGTGGTGGGCGGTCATGGCTACGATGCATTACCACCAGCCCTACGACCCAAACTGGTAGTATCATACCTTGGGGATTGCCTTACGTTCCTTGACTTGCTTTTATCCCTAGACGAGACCCATACGGTTTTGGTTTAGTGTTGTCGTATCATGGCGCATCCCTGTCCACCGATCGGTTAACTGGTGTTTTATATGCAAACTGTACGACAATGCTTAAAAACGCGTTAAGGGGGATCAATATAAAGCCTTAATGCTATTTTACTATTTATTTTATTGACTAAACAATATATATAGCGTATTCTACTGCATATAAATATTTTGCTTGATCCTTAGGAGATAGAAAATCACGTAACATCTCTTGAGTTATTGCACACACGTTATACACTGGATAGGAGATGTGAAATCCCGTAAACAACTCTGACACCGTTACACTCATGTTATATACAATATCGATTTAACTTGCATAAGGATATTTTAGTCCTTATTCGAGTGTTTTGTCTTTTTATTAGGCTCGGGTCAGTGCTGAGTTTTTCAGCTTATTGAAGATTTATTCTGAAGGACAAAAATGAAGATTTGGTATATTATTACTATTGTTATTCCTGCATCATGTTGTCCACTACATTATATTTTATTCTGATGTATATGTATAACTCTAATAAATTATGCATAAATTATAATCAAATGTATAGTAAACAGCTTCATGAACTATTTATTTGATTATTATATTTTATCATTCCGTTGCGAGATTCTGTGTTTGTTTCTTCTTCTCTTATTTTCTTATTTAACCCCATTAACGATCCATCCTTTTGAATGGTTTGAGTTGTCATGTGTGGTTTATTGTCGATTTAAACTGTCCAGAAAGGTGGGTCATTATACTTCGTTTGGACTCCGATCGCAACACTCCCTATATGAAAGTTGTTCAAAATTTCGTCACAAATGCAATGGTGCAAGTTTCATAGTCAAATTCCATCATTTGCAAAAATTCCTTTTTTAAAGCCTAATTAATTAGCTAGCTAATTAAATAACTAATGCCAAATTATGGAGTGTTACGGTGAATATTGTTATAATCTATCCATGTTTAGAATATCGATTTTATTATTGTTTTTTGTGGTTTGATGTGATGAATATGATTGTTTTGGATGATATTGACTGAAATAATGTCGTAAACATTAGTTGAGTTTTCTTGTGTGTAGTATTGACTGAATTTTATGATTACGTTAGTCGAACACTTGAAATTAATCAAAAATGTGGTAGATGAATTAAAAGGTGAAAATTTGAAATAAATATGTTATTTTGGAAATAGATAGTGAATTTTGGAATGATTTATATTTAAAAATCAAAATTATTTTTAATGATTACAGTTTGAAAGATTTTATATAAAAAGGAAAAAGATATATAGAATTTTGATTTGGTGAATTACTTTTCAGTAGTAATTTACAAGTGATTTGGGATAAATGAGGGTTATATTTATATTAGAGTTGGAATTTTATTTCATGGCTTCCAGGATTTTTTCCAAATTTAAAATCCTTATTGAAAAAATCGTATTACTTTAATTTATTATTTAAAAGTAATTATGGATTATAAAAATTCTTTGTCACTATTATTTTCGAATTATTAGAGAAGAATTTGAAAGTTATGAATTAGTTTTAAAAGAAATTTAAGTGATTTGAAAACTGAATGAAAGCTTAAAAATATAGGTTTTCTTATAAGTAAATAACAGGTTTGTAACTTCTTATTATCGAAACTATAAAAGGATTTGGGAGAAAAAAAAGGAAGTTTATAATTGATCATATTTAAATTCAATATTTATATTTGAAATTGTAATAAAGAATTTGGAAAAGTGTATTCAATGATAGAACCCCTTATAAATCAATAAATAGTTGAATTGTATACTTTGTTTGATTTATTTTCTCTACGATGAGATATTGTATAAATGGAGTTGTAATATCAATTGGAATGAGACTTTCGATAATATTTCTCATGTTATTCTTTGTACTTGTTGGATAGAATATTATTAGATGTAGCGAGTTTTGTATACAACCATTGAGTTAACGAGCGAGTAACACTTGGTGGTATGGTACACTTGAATTGATATTTGTTCGATTATTCCTAGGAATAGATGGAACACAAACAAGGATGATGATATTAAAGTATTACATATGATGTGTATATAAGGTGACGCTCACTAAGGTGAGCATGGTTGTGTGCCTATAAATATTTACAGATGTCTATCATTTTGTGTGCTTCTATTATCCATCTAAGAGTGAACCATATTAGGCTAGTACCATGCTTGTGGCCTGATTGCGAGGTCATGCCTTGGATCTATGACACGCTAATTATTATATTATTATATGCTATCATTATGTGTGTTTCCGCTAGTGTCACATAGGCCAACATTTTGTTACCATAGGGCACTTGTAGGATCATGACCAAGGCTTAGTGTTGATTAGCACCCGTTCGATATTGGGTCACGATGGTCACCGAAGTAATTAAAGGTCATAGAATCCATGCTAGATGGACACATGTATAGTCTCTTGGAGAAAGTGTTTGTAACAATCGGCCTCGAAATAGGTCTAAATTCCAACCTAGAAAAGGCCCATCGAAACTTAAACTCGTCCCAAAGCTGGCTATTGGTTGGTATAAAAAATAATACACAGAGCTATTTATCTACAAGTTTAGAAAACCACAGCGGTAGGATCAAATATGATATCAAAAAAGCACCCATCTATTAAAATTCAAATGTCATAAAAACATAACACAATACCATAAACAACCGTCAACTATCCTTAGTATAATATTCCAAAGTTACAACATCATTTAATAGGTATATTTGAAATAAAGGAAATTCCACAAGTAGATTAAAAAGTAACCACCACAAGTTCCTTCATAGCCTTCATCATATCAATCATCATCTTCTTCTCTAACACATGTTACAATGAGGACGAAGTCAGAATAACAATGTCTGGTGAATAAAATCTCAAGCCTTACTATTACAGTACTTGGGTAGTATAATTTAAATAAAAATATGTCTTATGTATCTTAACTATATAGTAAGTCTTCCCAATTATAAGCCCTATGGCTTTCTCCATCCAATCCCTTAACCATTACTCTTTCAACCCAATAACCCATATTTATCATCAATAATGTCCTATCAATATAAGAGATAGTACCCAAGCCACTTAATGCCTTTTTAATGTGAACTGGGCAGATTCTAACCATTTAATACATAAGGCATGTTCCCATCATTTAATACCTATCCCAAGGCAGACTTCTAACAGGTACTTATCTAGCTGACATTACACGGAATCTCTTTAGGACGGTAATACTTCATTTTAAAGCGGACCCTTCTCGAGATATCCTCTACCGATCCTAACCGCTAACCCTGACCATTTATTACTTCTTACATAAGGAATAGGCGGGCTCTCACACAGCTACTTATTACTTCAATCCCTGAAGCAGGTCCGTCGTATTATGGCTCGTACCCAACAGTAACATCTCACATTAGTCTAACTATTTATAAGTACTGGTAACTAGATTAGTTAGGTAAGTTTACCTTACATAATTTATGACTAATCTTGCATCCTCCAGGTTACTTATTATAGGCAATGTCTCACATCAGTCCCAAAGTCATACTGATGGTAACCAGATTAGCTAGGTAAACTTCCATGTGTTTTTGACTAACCTCACATCCTTATAACTTAGTCATAATACACTCTCTTAACAAGCTATCACACATCTCGCCGCATACATTATTAAGGCCTTATAAGAAACTTCTTATTTCACCTCTAAAATTAATTAATTTCCAACGTGAAATTTGATAAAAATTAATAATCTATTAACTTTGCAATTAGTAAATTTTAATTGTGTGTTTTTAATGCTAATGCATACATACGTTGGTACGTACGTACATACATACATACGTACGTACGTACGTACATACATATAACTACGCACATAATACATTTCTAACTATGCAAAGATTGCATATTGAACTAACATTTAAATTTCAAAACTTTAAACTTACGCAACTCCAATTTCATTTCAACAAATATACCACAAATCCAAGACCCACAATTCAATCAATGGACTTGCATTAAATCAAATCCATGCCCAAATTTATTTTATACTAAAATAGCAGAATCAATCAATAACAGAAACTTGCAATTCATATACTTTTATACTATGTTCAACTTCTTCTCGCATGAAATTAGAATGAGAGAATTTTTATTTAAATTGTGGAAACAGACAGTGCAAACTACGAATAAAAGAATCATACCTTGCACACCATTTCCTGATCTATCTTTTTCAAAACCCTTAATCAGATCCAAAGAAAAAGATAAGAACTGGAATAGAATGTAAAATATTCTAATGTAAGAGTTGACATTTTTCTTTAGAAGAATTTTAAAGTTTTCATGTGATGTACTCATAAACCAAAATTCCCCAACATATATATCAGATCCAAATTTTACTACACAATTACGAAAACAAGAATGACTAAGATTCCACTCATGATAGATCCTTAGATCTTCCCTTTTTGTGATTTGTCACGCCTTCTATAATCTTTTTGGATCTCCCCATTTAAAAATATACAATAAGGAATTTGTATGTGGATTATATTCAGACATTTAGGTATTGGGTGAGAATAGAATTAGAAACTAAATAATAATCATCTTAAATTTCTTAATGGAACCCTAAATTGTTTTATAAATCTTTGATGGGAGAGACTGACAAAGCATTATTTGGTTTTCAAAATAATTTGTTGAACAAAAGTGGGGAGGCTAGGCTCTTATTTATGGTGGTTAGAAAGCACCAGAACCATTGGATTTAAGTCGTTTAAAAATAATAAAATTTGGATCGTTCATACGTATAAAACCCTAGCTGCCACCCATCGCCAATCGGTCAATCACTCCTACTGCACTGGTTAACCCTAGCAGTCGACCAACCCATGATATGTAGCTGAGTAGTGGCTCTATTCTATGAACTTATGGATTGTGTCGTTGATTGTTTTATTTAATACTATTAGTACCAAAAATCCCTTTCGACTAAGTGCAAACCTATTTAAGCAAAGACCAAAGGAGAACAAAATAGAAGAGCTTCAGCTAGACCTATTGAAGGAGTCGAAAGGATGATACCGCCAAATTCTGAAAGCGTCGGAACCTTTCTAAGGTGTCGAAGGGTTTCGACAATTAAGATACAGAAGGATCTTACCTTTCGAAAGTGTTGAAGGAGTGAAAAGCTCCTGTGACGACATGCCCTTCTATCCATAGAAAGACGTATCATCAATAAGAAAAGAAAGGGATAGAAAAGAGAAAAGATAGAGAATAAATAAGAAACAATATCAGAATCTCAATAGCAAAATGAATAAATTATATTAATCACATAAGTATTACATAATATACAATATCCATCAGAATTACACAGATAATACATCACATACTAGACAGTTATAAACACCTATCCAGTTATTACATCTCAATACAACTTAGAGAAAATAACACAGAGAAACCAACACGGCAGAAAACTATATATCTACAATGCTAAAGCCTCCTGCTCCATATCTCCTTCAGAATTCGTCAAAGCCAACCTGAATCCCTTAGCAACTCGTGAAAATTTGAGTACCTAAGAGATTAGGAAAAACAGAAATAAACTCCGGGTCAGACATGGGTCTGGTGTGAGTAACAGGTTAAAATTGCTTAACTTTAGAAACCTTTGAAAATAAAAGGTATCACGTAAGACTTCCTACAAATAAACATGGGTAAGTTTTTACCTTACGCTACCCAAACATTTTATAGGAAATTCAGTGCTATTATAATAGTGTCTAGGGTTTTCAAGTAAATAGAAAATAGCCGAAATTGTTACATGATTAAATTCCAGCTACTAGCCACAAAAGTGGGCAATACAAATCAAAACCATAGGGTCTCATAGGGAAAATGGGTTTCCATCAATGGCAGGGCTACTGGGTACCGCCCGTCACAGTACGAGGCCTAGATCACCGTATCGAGGATCACTCCCGACTCCCTACAACACAAGGCTGGAACCATTCCTTACTGAACAGTTCCGAACAAGATAACCCCGCGGTTGTAGCTAGCAACCGCCCACACAGCCGAAATAAAAAGGGACATCTAGACAGGGGTGTATCTCATCCTGCTTGGGTGCTACCCACCTAACCTTGCTGCACATCCCCTGTTTTATCCATTCCCAGTTGATGAGGCTTGAGGCTGCGATTACCTTTAGAACATATCTCTTAGAATGCTCATCGTCCGCCTGATGATGTTCTGAAAGCACTCAATCCATACAAGTTCGAACGAAACTGAAGGCATTATCTCGTTACACTCATTTTGGAATCACCCTCAGAGTCAACGACAATAACCCTTGCATTCTGAAAACACCATCTCGATCTTCACTTAAGATTTACGACCTAACGCTTAATTTGGATCGATGTGGTTTTCGGATAATCATAAATGACACCTGATCCCGATCTCATCGAAATACAAACGCCATTTTAAAGGTCAAGTTGTTTTAAAGTTTAAAACAATTCAATCCAATATTATCTATATACACACAGATAATCCACAATATCACAATAGATAATCAACATTATCATCATAAACAGATAATCCATATTATCATCATAAACAGATAATCCATATTATCATCACAAACAGATAATCCATATTATCATCATATTTTAATCAAAGCATCCATTTCACACAGCATCATTTATCTCTTATCTGAGATCTCAAACCATTTAAGGTAAACAATATCATACATCCATACATAAGCAATGATTAGTAATCACACCATATATAATTAATTTAAAATGAATTAAATTAATTGCTTGCATCTCTAATTAATTTAAAGTAAATTAAATTAATTACTTCACTATTATTAAACTTGTTTATATCACTATTAATTAATTATCAATCAATTAATTTATCATCATCCAATTATTCATTTTAATTAATCATCCTTGATTAATTGCCTTTTAGTTACACTCAAGTAATTATCCTTTAATTATTTTCACAAATTAATTATCTTTAACCAAATATAGAAATTAACCTTTAAATCACTAACATTAATTACATTACTTCTTAATTAATTAATAAATCCCTTCATTTATTAATTATTTCCTAATAAATCCATTCTAAATTAAATCATTAATTATGATAATTAATTATCTCTAATTATATTTTCTATTTAAATTAATTACATTAAGTAATTAATCTTCAATTAAATCAAATTGTTAATCACCCTTGATTAACCCCATTCAGTAATTAACTATCCTTAATTACTTCATCAAAAAAAAATTACTCCTTAATTAATTATCTCTAATTAATCCCTTGATTAATTATACAAAGTAATTATACTCAAATTACTTTCATCATTAATCATCCTCAGTTAATTACATCCAGTAATTATCATTAATTACTTCCCTAAGTAATTATACTTATCACATCATCAAATGGTTATTTAAATTAATTAAACTTAATTAATCAACTTAAACAATTCATATTAAACTTAATTAATTACAATGAGTAATTAATTCCTTAATTACTTCCATTAGGTAATTATACTAACATTTCAAATTGATTGTCTTAAATTAATTAATCTAATTAATTATTTAAAATTAATCACATTAATTCATTATTAAATAATCCTAGTTAATGACCTTCATTAACTATTAACAATTCTTTAATTACTTTTCTATAGTAACTAACTAAGATTAATCATTATTAATTACAATTTAATTTTCTTTAATAACTCATTAATTAATCCAATATTATTTAATTAATTAAGTGTTAATTGTAACTTAATTAATCCTTAATTATTTGATTAATTAATTACTAATCATTAATTAAAAATTAAAACCTTATTTAATTAATGATCCTTAATTACCAATTTACTTATCCTAAATTAATTATCTTGAACCTTAATTAATTAATTTAAACTCTTAATTACTAAATTAATTAATCCAAATCATTAATTAATTAAATTAGTAAATTATTCATTTTAATTATTCTATTAATTTAATGAATTACAAATCATTAAATTCTAACTAATTTTTAAGATAAAACTTTATTCATATTTATGTTTTAATTATCGTTAATAAAGTATTTAAAAACAATTTACATTTAAATTTACTTTAAATTTCATTTTAAATTTAAGATTTAAAATGAATACCAATTTAACTTTAAGATTTAAAAATCAATTTTAAAACCTTTAAAACCACATGTTAAAGAAGTATTTATCTTATAAAATAAATTTTGAAAGAATTTTAAAACCAAATTCATCTTAAATTCAAATCATATTTAAAATATGCTTTAATCATGCAAAGTTGTTTAAAACAATTTAAACTTAAAAACTTTCTTTTATTTCAAAACTAAGATTCAAATTTAGATTTGAATCAGATTTAAACCATTGATTTTAAACTTCACTTACAATTTAAACATTCATTAAAAATTCAAATCATTTAAACATTTAAGATTGTTAAATAATTTCAAATTTAAAAACTTTATTTTTTCGAAACCCAGATTCAAACTAGATTTGAATCAGAATCAACTTAGATTTAAACTTAATTAAATCCCTGCTTTCCAATTTGAAAACCTAGATTTAAGTTTTAAAATGCCACAGGTTTAAAAACTGTAACATAACAAATAACTCGAGCCATTCTAAAACTGCTTCGAGTCAAACGTATCAAATCTTCGAGCCAACCAACCCTTATCTTCGAGTAAAACTCAAGACACAAAATCCCGCAACAAAAACCAAACAACCCTCATCAGAACAACACACCGTGTACACGCACAGTGGCCTTGGTCGACTTCGATCATCGACGATGATCATCCCTCATCTACTAACATCTCTAAACACCAAATCGATCATCAGATTGCTTCCAAATCGACTCGAAATTGAATTCGAGTCAAAACCCAAAACCTGGAAACACAATAGCAACACCACCTCAAAACCTGTAAATGCCTCGCTTGCAAAATTCCGACCATCAGACGTTCTGCCACTCCGGCCATGCCTGCTTCAACATCCAAGCTAACATTCCCTTGAAACCCGATACACTCGATCACCTCGAGACAAAATGTCGATCGAAAAATCACAACCTAGCCAAAACTAGGTTTACAGAATAAATCTACCAACCACCATCACCACGGTGACCATCCACCTCTTCCACCATTTTTCCCTTAGTCACTGACCACTCTCCCACCACTAGAAGAAACTCGACCCCTCCGATCATTTAGATCAACAGGGACAACCCAAAATGCACATTTAAGACAACTTTGAACTGCTCTATGATTCTAATACTAGAGTTTGTGATTTTTTTTATAAATCATGATTTTGTATGATGATTCAGATCCTAACTTTGAAACATCAAATCATGGTATTTGAATTTTAACTTATTTAAAGTTTGCACCGTTGTTAATTTATTTCCAGAGGCCATACACACTATTTTAACTTAAACAAATTTTTAAACTACAAATCTATGCTATAACAAATATATTTGGTTTAAGACTTAAGTACTAATAAAGATTTGGTCAAAAGAGATTGATTCAAGATTAGATTTAGAACCTGGAAACTAAAATCACATAAAACATCCAAACATATAGCAAATGCATACAACCAAATATTCATACACACACACACACACACACACACACAGAGATATACTTATACATATACTCACAAACATACTATTTTCAGAGATAAGCATGCAACAGAATTATATACTTAAACTATCTAAATTGTGATGTTACTCACTGTTGTTTTGAGAAGATGAACAGAGCTCTTTTGTTTGAAAAGCTGCAAGCTTGATCCTTCTTAAAATCATCTTTTTTTTGTTTGATGAAGTTGTTTAAGTTTGTAAAAAGAAGCTTACTTATTTTCTGGTTTGCTGTGTTGTGATGAACGAATGAAACAAGGAGAGATATATAGAAAAGAGTTTGTATAGGGGGTAGGTGTTTACTGGGTATAAGCTTTTCTTTGATCAGAGATTTTCGTTCTTTTTTTGCTATCTTACCAGGCAAGATTTGTTATGGAGGCTGAATTGATCTTTTGAACAATTCGAATCGACTAAATTTTGGTAGCATTAAATGCATGAGTCCTTTATGTTTCATACTTATCCACTTTTTTGTATTGTAGATATTTTCTTTTACTTACCTTTCATATTTATTTTACAGGCATATTTTACTTGCCTGCCTATGCTCTTATTCCCTAAGTACATATATGTACTTTTGTTTTAGTTATTTGTTATAAATTTTTAACTTAAGTATTTAGTTATATTCCTAACATAAAGGCTTATTTTTATCTCTCTTTTATTTTTAAACCTAAACTATCAAACACTTAATTTACTTATTATTTATTCTTATACTTATGTTAATATCATAATTTCTTATGTTTATGTATTTATACTTATGTTTAAATATTTATAAGATTTATTTTATTTTAAACATTTATGAAAGACTTTATTTTTAAATTTCAAATCATAGCTTCCTCCAAAACAAACACACACACACATATATATATAAATTTTAAATAACAATTTCTATTTATATTTAAAATCCATTTGTAAAAACATTACATTATTAATATTGTTTAAAAATAACTCATTATTAAATTAAAATAAATTATAAAATAAATTATCTCTTTATTAATAAATCACTTATTTTATCATGCTATATTTAAAAGAACAAAACAACCTTTTTGATTAAATTTAAACTTAAGCTAGAATCATTTTAAACAAATTAAACTTTTATCTTGAGTATTTTAAAGCCATATGGTTATTTATTTAATAGCCTAATATTAAATTAAATCAAATTTCCAAGTTACCAAAAATATTAGAATTAGAAAACATGCTTTTATTTATTTAATTTAAAACAAAGCTTATCTATTTACAATATATACAAATATATACATTATAAATAGAAAACAATTTAATTAGCTTTTAAAAGATAAAATCACCCATTTAAATATTTATTAAAGAGGATTATTAAATCAGTTCAAATTTATTATTAACAATATTATCAAATCTATTTAATTTTAACACGGATTATTAAATTGATATTGCCAAAAATTATGGGATATCACATCTCCCTTTTGCCTTTAGTGACCACCTCTCGACTGGGAAATTCCCTATGCATGAAGACCTTTTGAATGAGTCAAAGTAGTACCTTTTGATGACAATGAAGAAAAGTTCTTTGCATATGCGCCAAACCTTTCGAAACAAAAGGTTTCACCTTCATTTAAGCCACACAAAAGTAAACATCGTCCTAAATAACCCTTTCGAAAGCTATAATAAGCCTTTCGAACCAGTCGCAGCTAATATGATCCAGGAGGATTCCGCATCAAATTAGAAACAAGAGCTCGGACATAACCAACATCATCGAAACCATTGAACAAAGCCTATCTATAGAGTCGGAAGCACTTACAAGGCAACACAAAGAAGAGAAGCGCAACTGTGCCTTTCGACAAAGGCAACAACATACTAGAGTTGTTCGGCAGCCACCTTTTGACCAAGTCAAAAGCATTAGGGTAGAACGGTGCTGACCAACATCTATAAATAAGACCCAAGGGGTCAAGTTTTAGGGGATCCAATTCTTTCCATTCAAAACCTGTATTTTCTTAATCTAAAGTGTCGTAAACCATAATTACTAAATTGATTTGGGGATTCTGTGAAATAAAGACTTCTTTAGCTTGCAAAAGGGAAGTTTCAAATATTTCAGATTTATTTCGTTGTATCTTTAAGGCTTTTGTCAAGTTCACTCTTGTGTTTTAGATTTCGCCTACATCGAAAGGCCACTATCGACGTAGTCGAAACCTTGCGGATTCGAATAACTTCAGTTACATACTTCAAGCTACCTTCCCCTAAGTTTCTATTTTTTACAAGGTCGAAACCAAGCCTTAATCTACTGGGACCTTTGATTAATACCAGTTTCCAAAAGGAACAGCTTTCGACAAGGTCAAAACCCAATAATAATCCACTTAAACCCTGAATTAACACAAGGAACATAAAGGTCTTGCTCTTAACGAGGTCGAAACCGCTTAAGCCCGCGTTCATCCAGTGATTCCTAAGACCATCCATTTGGATTCCACTTCCACTTTGAAAGGAAAGCTTTCAAAGGGCAAACTTGATTACCTCGACAAAGTCGAAAGGTTAAAAGAGAAGGGAAATAACACTTTTAACTGGTTGAATGGTCAGCCAAAGAATTTTCCTATACCAATATTTTTCAAAAAGGATATCAAAGTTCACATATTCAATCCTCCTTAACTTTTCTAAAGGAAACCACTAGGAATTGACCTTGTTTTAAGAGCTCTACTCTGGGTGTTGACAAGATTTCTTGTTAACATTTTGGTGCTAAAAGGAGGGCTCGAACCTCCGACTCGGTTAAACACCCAACGCTGCTATTCTCTAACCCCACTAGCTCAATCTTAAGTTCATCTACCTTATTCTAAGCATGGCTAGAAGAATCATAAGATCTGAACAAGGATCCTTTGAACCCTATAAGATAAGATTCCTTTCAAAATTGATCAAAGATTCCAATCAAAATGAAGAGCAAATGCTAAGGCTAGAAGCTCTAAGAATTATAAACAAGAAAAATCGGGAATCATATTATCATGAGAAATGGGGCTTAAACCCCTTTTATGTTGGCCCCACGCTGATTTTTGCCTTAGGAAAAAGGACAAATGGAAGTGATAATGTATTCAATCAAATGATAAGAACCATCTCGATCCTACTCTATTCGAAATCCACAATCTTTGAAAAAGAGATGATGGCCGATTACAATGCCTTCGCAAATAAATGGCAACAACTTACAACAACAAGAACATTTCCTACACAAGAACTATAGAGGATGGCAAAAAGAAAAGCAATTGAAGAGTATGAAATAAGAAGGCCAAGAAATAAAAGGTCAAAAAGCCATCTGCAAGAATCAAGCTTCAAGTCTACACTTCCAAAGGATGCAAATTAAATACATCTATAAATAACGTCTACTTGCTTACTAAGGATGAGCTTAACTATTGGCCATCACAGAAAAAGAAGCCAAATAATGGAAGGAATCTGGAAGGATCCTAGTGTTATTACCGCATGATTAATAGCCATAAGACCAATCATTACAGAGCCCTGGAGGGGATGATCATAAATTTCTTTCGACAAGGAAAGATTGATGAATTTGTAAAGATAATTTGAGGGAAAATCAATAAAGATTTAATTTTCAAAGAAAAATATACATGGTTAGGAGTGAAATACTCCTTATATTTAAAAACTACTTAAGATGGTAGAAAAGTATCTGTCCACACCGAGTTTGCCTAGGCAGAGCACCTCTCAGAGGGAGGGCGGGTAAGCCTTTAGATACGCCATAAATTGGCTAGATTAAAGCACCGGATAAGCACTTAGCCATGCCTCTGATCAGGTCAAGGAACCTCCTAGAGGGAGGATGGAGTAAGCCTTTATCTGCGTTATAAGATGGTCATGCTAAAGCACTAAACAATCCCCTGGCTACGCCATGCTATGGCTAGGGCAGGGCGCCTCTTGGAGGAAGGTTGGAGTAAATCTTTATCTATGCCTTAAGACGGCCAGGTTATAGTACCGGACAAGCCCTTAACTGTATCTCTGGCCAGGTCAAGGTGCTTCATGGATGGAGGTCGGGTAAGTCCTTAGTTCCAACCGGTAAGATGAGCTAACCAAGAGCACCAGACAATAATGGACTAAGATGACCACGCCCAAGAAGAGGCCCATCAAACAATGAACTAAGATGTCCAGGCCCAAGAAGAGGCACATCAAATATTGGACTAAGGTATCCTAGCCCAAGAAGAGGCGCATCAAACAATGGACAAAGATGTCCAAGCCCAAGAGAGGCGGATTAAATAATGGGCTGAGACGTCCAAGCCCAAGAGGAGGCACATCAAACAATGGATTAAGATGTCTAAGCCTGAGAAGAGGCTCAACAATCATGAATTGAGATGTTCAAACCCCAGAAAGGCATATCTAATTATGGATTAAGACTTCCGAGATTAAGAGGCAACTAATCAAATTACTTTTGTACAAGAGCTGAAGGGTTCATGCATTAAAAGAGTATAATAGAACTCTAATTATCAATACCCGAATCTTGGTTTTAGGATACTTATTTCAAAAATTCATTTACTGATACCTGAATATGTGTTTCGGGTCTCTCATCTCTGAATTTCATCAATTAATACCCAACTGTGGGGTTTCGGGATATTCATTTCAGAACTTTATTTACAAATACATGAATCTAGGTTTCGGGCCTTTATCAATCACTAAATAACTTTATTATACCCAAATCTAGGTTTCGAGTTATTTGTGCCTTAATCTGGGTGTAAGATTTCAAGAATAGATTTCTATTTATCCATCACAAATGCCCGAATCTGGGTCAAAGAATATTCTCAAGAAGATTATTATAAGTTTTCATTAATACCAGAATCTAGGACTCGAATTTCCAAGTTTTCAAATTTCATTGATACCCGAAAATGAGTCATAGGTTTCTACTACAGATATTCAGATAATGATTTTTGGATTTAGCCCTTTATTAAATCTCTCTTGAAAATATCTTTCCAACATTTATGCCCTTGTGATAGAGCTGGATTTCTTATCAACAAATTTCAAACATTCCTGCCAAATGGTTGAAGTTAAATTCTTGATTATCTCTCATCGTGGTTAAAGATGGGATTTAGATGTTCGATATAAACTACTTTTCATGCGATTAGCAAGATTATTTTTTTAATCTATACAAATGTATCCATAAAATTGCATGACATTCTCAAGCTGACAATTGAAAATGTTATTTGCTTTATACTTTTTAGCGAAATTAGCATAGCAAAGAGAAATGAAAGATTCAACAAGTAGAGAAAACAATGTATGGGCTATCAAGAAGAATGTCAGAAGTGACATTACAGAAAAAAAAGTTACAAACCAGGTGATATTTACAAAGTTAATATGGCTTACATAGATCATGAAATTATTTACAAAACTTGTGAAGTTATTCGCATATGTATAAGACAAGTTTATAAATTTCAAAGATAAAAATATGTCATAAGTCTTGAGCAGCTTTGTTAAGATTCTCATCAACTGAAGGATCAATTATGTGACAAATAATGGTGCAGAGAACTTCTTTAAGTTACTTTTCCTTCTTCCTAACCCTATCTCTGTCATCAATTGCATCAATATTTGTCTTCAGAGCATAGTTGAAAGCTCTATTTGAGCCCCTAAGGGTCTTGTCTTCTCTTTCTAATTTCGCAACATTCTTTTGAAGGAAGTAATTATTGAATTCAAGCTTCAGGATTGTGGCGGCATACTCGTTGATACGAATACTTCGCTTTTTGTTGCTCATCAAAATACCTTGCTATTTCGAACTTAACTTTCCTGCACCAATTCCCACAACATTCTCATCCAAGCCTAGAGGAGCGTGGGTCATAGTAGGGAATTTCTGAGCAGTGAGGTGATTTAACCTTGTGGGTCTGGTAACCGAGGGAGTAGGAACCAGCAAATCAATATTTGAAATACTGTCTCCTATAATGTATTTTAATGATTCAAACTGTGCTTGAACGTCCTTTAATTTCAATTCCAAATCCTGATTTGTTGGATAAATTCTGACATCTTATGATCGAAATCGATTGAAGGGTTTGACTTTACTTGTCGCTTCAGTGACAAAATCATTTCATCTTTTCCTTTAATATCGTCCTCGAGATAGGCAATTTGATCCTTCAGATTACTACCAATGATTTTCTAAACCAAATATCTTTCACGCCATTTCAAGGCTTCATTGTTGTTGTAGAAGCGTTCTAGCAAGATATCATCACTAAGTTCACTCCTTCCACATGATTTTAACAGTTTATCTAAGATTGGTGATGCGTGATGTTAAATCAATGGGGAGATAAACTGTAGATAATTGTAGTTCCTATTTAAACAAAACGGAACAAAATAAAGTCAAATCAAAATATTTTTTTCCTTTATTATTATAATAATAAAAGATTACAACCCAAACAACAACGAAGTTAAAAGATACAATAAACAATTGGATTATATCTAAAGTTGAGAAACTACATTTCTAACTTTATCCAATTAATTAGCAGAGAGGATAATTGTTTATTCAAATGTAATATTAACTCCTTCAGGAGTGATAACTGTTAGGCAACTGCTATAGTCCCGCTTCCCAACTAGGGGACTATCATGGCCATAAATTAATTTAGAGTGGCATGTCCTGATTTTCTTAAGAAGTTTCTCTTTTTCATCACCAAGAAAATCAAAGCGAAGACGGGATACTCCATGTAAAGTTTTTGTAGATCTCTAAGGAAGCAATATCTGGAAATTTTCAAAGATTTTAAGATTGATGCCTTTTCAAGATAAAATCTTCTCAGATTAATATATTAGCTTAAATGGTTCTAGAAACAAGTCGACCTAATGAACAGTCGCTATGTTATAATATAATATGGTTAAGCTAAGCATAGAAAGCAAGACTAAAATAGATATTTATATATTAATACATTGTTACATGTTTACATTTACTCATCTGGTTCATACAAAGCGGACTTAGAAAATAACTCAGAGACAAATTTGTGCTTGTAGTACTTAATCTTTTTGGGGAGATCTTGGCAATCGATCTGACCCATGGTAAGCTCCAACAAACTCCAAGATGCAGGTCAGATCTGAATTCATCCAAGTATCTCTTATGAAAATGCTTAAGTAGAACCCCACTAAATTCGCCCAAGTATGAAAAATCAATAATTGAATATCTACAAAAAGCCTTATGTAAGAAGTTAGTTAAAATGTCTCTTTCTTCAATCAACATCCAAAATAGGGTGATTAATTTTTAGTTTTCTTTTAAGAGAGCGTCATAGCGAAGGCACACTCTCTTTAGTAAAGGGGCAGCCTTTTGATGCTTAAAATACTCCAACATCGATGCACTTCTCTCAAGTCTATGATATTTATTTGAAAGTACATTGTGCTCTTTTATTTGCTTGTCTAACTCTCTATATAACTTGTTTATCTTTGCTTGTTTTCTCTCAAGTTTTTTTTAGGGGAGGACAGATTTCTTCCTTATCTAAAATAAATGATTTGCACTATTATTATCTTCGAATTGAAAGATATTTAAACAAAGAATCCCATACCTGCGATATCAGGATAGAAGTTTAGTAAGCCTGCTCTTTTCCTTTTACTTCATAAACATTAATAGGAGCAGGCTCTTCTACTTGAAGATAAGACGGCCCGACGGATTCGGGCAGAATATCTTTTTGGGAAGATTGCTCTTTTTGGAGAGCACTAATATCATCATCGCTATCCTTATCAAAGGTTTCAGTATGGCCCCCTTCTACCACCACCTGAACTTTGGCTACCATTGAGGTTATCGTCATCGTCATCATTGTTATCATCTTTATCATCGCCATCATCAGCATCGCCTTCTTCGATAGTTGCGTCATTCTTATCGCCCTCATCCTTAGAGTCAGATTCGATTTCGAAAGAAGGGACGTCGAAAGAAAGAATTTTGGAGGTGTCAATTTTTTCCTCTGTTGCGGCTTCAACCCCCTGCTTCATTTGATCAATTTTACCCATTACTCTATCAACAATGGCAGAGTTGAGTGAGGGGAAGCTTAGGTCAGGGCACTTCTCAAAATTATCAGCATTAGCGAGCATCAAATCCTCTTCGTCGGAATTCAACATAATCTTTCCGAGAGCAGTATTAAGAAACTGAGATACTCACTGTTTGGCTCTGAGATTGTATTGACAGCAAGTTTCGGTAAGGCCCTACTTTTCTTGAACTTCTCTTTCAAAGAAATGTTCTTCGCTGCTATGCGAGCCTTTTCCTCGTCGGATTCTTTCAAGATTAGATGCAGGGAAAAGTTTTTGTCAGTAAGGAGTTGGCGGGCCCTTCTTTCTTTGAAAGAGCAGATTCTAATTGGGTAAGGGAAGATCTTAATCACTCCAATTCTAAGGTTACCTCATCTTTTTCCGTAGACAAAGAAGATATTTTATTCTTAAGGGCAAATATTTCCTCTTAGAACATGGAGGATTCAATAGAACATTTGGATGCTTGTTCATGTAGAGTTAACCAACTCATAGAAATCTGAAAGAAGAAAGTTCAATGCACGTTAGAGGTTTAAAGAAAACTAGTAATGATAAGGTCAATTGAAGTAAAACTTACCAAAAATTATTGCTCTATTAGAGAGAGGTAATGCCCTGCCAAATCAGAAACAATGGAAGGTGGGTGGATGGATATGAAGGACTCCGAGTTTAAGACAGACTGGGCTATCTCTTCAAAAGTGACAGGAGAAGAAGATGTTGGCTTGGAAGGAATGCATTTTACAGTAAAGGCATCACCAAAGCCGGTTTCATTTGTGCGAGTGTACCCGGAGAGTCAGAAACGGAAATGCAAGAGATGGGATCAATGGCAGAAGAAGTCTGCTCTAGTTTTTCTTTAGGAGCTTCTACGATCGAGCTCTAGGGAGCTATATCAAAAGATAAACGATCCTCCTCCTCTATATCAATAACTTTAGCAACCTTCTGGGGTTGTTCTATTTCAGATGATTGTGCCAATTACCTTTTGATGGATTTATTAGTTTTGGCATAAGACTGATAACATACAGCACACGAGAAGTTGTAGGAAGGGAAGCAACATCACTAACAGACTTTTTAACTTGAGGAGCAGCTAAAAAGAGTTCAAGCAAATTATAAGTCAGCGGAATAAATTGAAAAAACGGCACAATAATTCATAAAAAGTGTAATGTTTATCACGTACCAGAGTAGTCGGCGTAAATTGGAGACATAGGAAAGAAAGTTGACGGGTCTTCCAGAGAAAGGAAGCGTTTGCCCTATGAGGTATATTGGACAGAGCGGGGATTGCCCCGGATTCTTTAGCCTTCTGCAAGAAGAGAATGCTCTCATAAATTTGTTGGAGTTAATACCGTTAATCTTCTAACAATTTGAGTTAATGCCACAATCAGAGAATCTAGTATTTTCTTATCTTCCTTATTTAACTCTTTAACATGGGTACCTGATGGAAGAAAAGATTAAACTTGAAAAACCATTGAATGAAAGAAGATACACAAATCTAGACTTATTAGGGGAAGAGAAAGTCCCGCTGATGTAAGGACCCGATTCTTCGACTTCCGAAAACCGACATCAATACGTTCGCTGTATCAACTGCCGAGCACTCGAATGCTGGAAAACCGAACATTTAAGGTTTTAAGAAAAAGAAAGAGGTAGAAGAAGAGAGAAAAGATAGAACAGAAAGAAAATAACTGAACAATATCAGAATCTCACAATCGCAGCGGAACAACATATAATAGATAAATGAATAATCTTTAAACAAAAGAATTATATCAGTTATTACATTACATTACATTTCATTACATCATCAGAGGGTACAACTATCAATACAACAACAAACAGCGGAAAAGAAATACTATATACTAGTAATACGCCATGCCATCCATCTTGCCTCCAGCAACTCCCGAATTCCAGAATATCCTGATAAACCTGACTCTTGACTGCCCGTGTTTAGGAAGGGAAACAATAAACTCCGAGTCAGTCATGTGACTGGTGTGAGAACTCAAAAAAGTTTATTTTTATCTTCAAAAACAAAATAGAGGAATATTTTTAAAGTCAATTCGCAATGCTTTTAAAAATGAGACTACCATAAGGCCTCCCGCACACACACACAATGCAAACGCAGAATCGGAGGAGATTTCTCCTTTTGATAGTCAAAGATGCTTGATACGCATTAAAAAGAAACATTTGATATTATTATTAGTGCATAGTGTAGGGAAAATCATTTCGAAAGTAAGGATATAAATCTTAGCCAACATACGACCATTATCGTATGCCTACTATAGCTACCATGTTCAATAGCAGGTTACCACCACATTCCATGGCAGGTTATACAACTAGAACCGTACAAGATCGTATTGTTTCTTTGGATTTCCAACAAACGGACAGGCCAAGGAACTTCCCATTGCCACATGGAAACGCCTCTGGAATGACGTCCCGAGAACCAAACCGGATCTCTTCCAACACAAGGCCGGGTTACCCCTAACTGGGTAACTACTGGCACGAATATGTAATCCTCCGATCGTAATCGATCTACATCCGAGGATCCTCGATTTCCAACAACCACAAAGTAATAAGTTTGCAGCAACAACATAGGTTAAGTATCTGGGCTCCATACCATGATACCACCTCTATCCAAAAGGAATGACATACACTAAAGGGGCGCTACCCCCTAATAACCTTGCTGCATCCTTCCCGTTTTGACCATTTCCGGGGTGTGAGGTCCGACGAAGTCTCATCCACAAAGCCACGCTTTGGTACAAAGCCATGCTTTGGGTCAACAAATGATCAAAGTAATGATCACAAAGATAAATGATCAAACAAATGATCATATCACAAAAGATCAAACAATGATCATTTCACGGCAACACTCAGCATGTCACATTACCGAATTGGGAACATATCGCTGATAACCATCAACTACATAACCTCTGAGCTCGTACGTCTCAGAGAAGAGTGTTAAGCTAAGAGAATAAATTCTCCGCCACCAACAGAAATATATTTGAAAGACATCAGCTTTATATTTCAATTTCGTAATGTCAGACATATTATCCATACAAGTCTATTCCAGGATCGAACGGAACCGAAGGCACTTACAAAGAAGTCCTTGCAATCCGGATATTCACTAATCACGTCCGGGCTTCCCATCACATATGGAATTTCTATACCGGGGCCATTCAGTGCAGAAACATTCGACGGTAATCCTTCCGTTTTCAAAAATATCCGGTCCTCAACACCGGTCTTCAAATGCAATTTATAACGACGTATCACATATTCGGAATGGGTTATACGACCCCAAGGTCCTTTCCCGGTTAACCCGAATAGTGAGCGCTTATTCAAAAATAAGTGTGGCATTCAAATTCAAGCAAATCACAACAAATACCCATTCAAAGGTAAATATTGATAGTCGGTTATTGAACTATCAATGGATATGCACAACATCACCAGATTCCAAATAATTTTCCAAATTATTTATTTTCCAAAAATATCTTTACAAGATATATATTTTCCACACTTCAACCATTTGAAAACAAATTTTCAAATCGCTTTTCACATTTACCACTTTTGAAAACAAATTTCAAACATTTTCCTATACGGGATATATTCACAAATCTTTATTCATTTTCATTTCAAAATGGTTCATTTAAACCAATTAAATAAATCCTTACCGATTTACTTTATATATACGTTCCAAATGCGTAAATTAATTCCCACACTTCAAAAATAAATCAACCTTTATTTTTAAACAAATTTCCCTTCTCATTTATAAATTCCATAGTGAATTTACATTCCAAAATATTTATGAATACACAATTTCAATTATTCATTTTCAATTTATCTTCAAAAAGATAAATTCTCAAAACGTTTCATTTTACATTGGAAAAACATTTCCATACTTATTTATTAATAAGTAATTCACAAATCTTTTTATTTTCTACACTTGGAAAATATTCAATATACTTAAATCGAAATTAAGTATATATTTCATTTTTAAGGAAAACATTCTCTTAAAACACATTTATTTGGGCCAAAACGAATGTTGCGTAAAACATCATTACGACAACCCAAAATCACTAGTATAGGGATTCGAAATTAAAATAGATATATAAATCCCAATACTATACAAAACATTTCCTTTCGGAAATCATTTACTATAACAACAGTGTTATAGTCCACCATCTCCTTCTATTTCTCGAAAACGTCTATTTCAACAATGGATGTTGAAATCTATGGTTTCGAATCTTATCACATTTTAAAAACATCGTTAGATCGTTTTAATTCTATTTAAAACATCACATCCAAAAAAATTTCTTTAACGTATTATTCACTATTCAAAAACGTGAATTTACTTCGTTAACCAATTTCGTCATTTTTACACATTTTATTTTAAAGGATTATTCACTGTCTAAAACGTGAATATAACTCCATTAATAAGTTATAACAATTTACTTATCAAAATAAGTCGTTTGCGGAATTATAAAACAATGTTTATAAATTCCATTTCTATTTATTTTATAACAACTTCCTTTTATAAATCTCCTTTATTAACCTGTTTCAATTTATAACTCAATTATATACCAAAAGTTCATATTATAAGTAAAATACTTATAATTTATTTGTTTACAAAATCGTTCTTTTAAACTTCCCAAATTATAAATCTTATAACTTATAAGATTCATTTATTTACCCCAAACCATTCTTTTAAGAACTTTATAAATTTTATAAATCTACTGCTTGTAAAATTATATTTATAACTTCACCGTTTATAATTCTATAAATTTCATTCATTTATGAGTTCATTTACAATTCATTCTAACACTTATAAAAACTCGTTTTATAATTCAAATATTTTAATTTATAAATATCAATTTACAAATCTTTTATATAAATCAATTTATATTATTATTTAAAAACATCTTTAAACTCCTTTATAATTTCATCATTTTCTTTAATTTATAAAATAATCAAATTTTATAATCCTATATTTTAAACTTTTTATAATAAATTCAAAAATCCCGATTTAAACTATTTTATAAAATCATTAACCTCATATTTTCAAAAATCATCTTTTAACTATATTTCTCAAAAATCATAATTTCTATAACACTAAAATTATAACGTTTATTTATTTAAAATGAATCAATTCCAAAAATATTTTATAAACGTATACTTTCAAAAATCACTTTAAAAATCCTTTTAAAATTCCAAATATTGGCCCAATGATGCTACACACCAAATAGTCAATCACGACAACAACGACATCATATATCGATATGATAATAATCAAATATCACAATATCTAAAATCAAATAAATACTGTTGAGGAATCCAGTTGGATCCCTCCAACCTGTTTTCCTGCATCCACAAACATTAGCACAATACCAATTCCGTTCCAGTACGGAATTATCGCGGTATATGGGATTTATAAAATATTATCCGCTTAATAGGCGGCGCAATAGGGTCTCATCCGCTATATAATGCGGGAAATCAACTCCAAGTACATAAATAATACCAATTTCACTGTACTGTGAAATATTCGCGGTATATGTTTTTAATAAATAACCTCTGCTTACTAACGGCGTATAATGTCTATTTTAACAATCAATAGATAACAATCATCATTCAAACATACATTCAAGAATTTTAAATCTAACTACTACAAAATTAAATCGAAACCGATTCGATTGAGTGAGAAGTTCTCAACTTGATTTTAATTTCGTTTTCAGCTTTTATCTCGAATAAAATTAAACGGACGTTTAATTTTACCCGAAATTTTCGCTAACTCCAAACGACTCCAATCCAATTCCATAGCGTAGTGCTCGTCCATACGAACCCAACGCAACTGGTTTCGTGCGTTTACCTCGTATGAAAAAGATATGAATTTTTAAAGTTATACGAATTTTTACATAAATAAATTACAACTTATATTTTTATTTTCTAAACCTAATATCATCATGGCCGTCCATCCTATCACCTGCAAATCCAAGCCGCCCACACTTCATCTCCCTCACGCGTATGCACCAGTAACCGAACGCAACAAAGAACCCATGAGCCATCACCTAGGGCTTGATGCCGCGACTACCACAATCAACTTCAGGACGATGAGGATACACCACTCGAATGCTCGTGACAAGAGCTACCTTCGGTCCCCATATCAAGAAGATCGGCCCCCTTATTGCCTAGAAAACCGTGCGCGACCGGCCATGGTTCAAGCTCCAATTGCCATCAATTCCTTGCTCCATTCACGCTCTTAACCGTTGAGATCATAGATCTCGCTCCCCTGTACAAGTTTCATGTTGGAAGTTTGTTGTAAATGTTGATGGATTTGAAGAAAAGAGAAGAAAACTAAATTTCGACCATTGGTTAATATGAACGGTGGTTGGAGCTTTTTGAAACCCTAGGGGTTGTTTTATGTTGCAAAAGTGAAATTTAAGGGGCTTATATAGAAAATTTCGCAAACACTATTCATCCCGAATTTTCTGAACTACAAACGAAGCGTGCCGGTTGGCATTCCTAAGGTTTACCCCGTGTTCCGAACACAATGAAACATGTTTCAGGAGCTAATTCGATCATCTGTGCGAGTTATGGCAATAAACGTTCAATTTAAAATTAAATCGGTAAATCAAATTTCTAGGCATTTTGGCTTGCACCGGACAAACAGTAAATCCGATTGAAACGAAATTTGAAATCATACAATAATATCACATTACGGATCCGATGAAACTGGTTTCGTCGAAATCCAAGACTGTTTGAAAAATGGCTATTTTAACTCGCCAAATAAATATTAAAACAATTTCGATGCGTTTCGAGCTGCCACGGTCAAACGAAAACTCCAATTGCTACGAAAATTGAAATCCGATAATAACAAACTATTACGGTTCCAATGGAACTAGTTTCGTCCAATTCTGAGACTGTTCGAAAAATGGCAAATTTCAGTAGTCGATTTAAATATTAAAATATTCAATTTTCACAAATTAACTTTTAATTAGATATCATTCTAACTCCAATATGATAAAATAAAATTTTACAAATCAATTTCAATCATATTAAACCCAATTTTCAATTTTTTTCTGTATTTTCAACTATTAAATTATCGATTTAATTATCCAATTAAATCTAATTATTCGAAATAAAATTATTCGACTTATAAATTTCACTTACTAATATCTAAAATTAATTAATATACAAATTTTAATTGACAGAAATTCTGGATCGTTACATACTTCCTCTCATAAAAGAATTTCGTCCTCGAAATTACCAAGTAAGAAAAGTTACAGAATCTATTAACTTTCCATAAATCCATAGTTAAACATCTTATAATGACTTTACTAAGTTTTCAAATCATACTTAGTTATCTTTTCAAAAACAACTACTATTGTTTAACCTTCAACTCCAAATCAAAATTATAGTTTTCACAAACTTTCCAAAAATTCCCAAATTTTTCTAACGCCTTAAATTTTCGGAAAAATTCGCCAAAGTCTCCTTTGCGCGGCTCGCTCCCAAAAAAAATGATAGTATATATATCACAAATATACATCTCATCAAGTGATGAGGCATCCCGCGGGGAAAAAAAAGTGTTAAAGTACGATATTTAATCTGAGATATGTACCTTATATTTTATTAGCGAGCATATACGGCTAATATAGCACGAAAACGAGCTCCAAATGTGAAGCAAATGCGATCCGCACCTACTAAACACTCAACAAACAGTGAGAAACATGTATATAGACAATAGTATTGATATACAACATATAGCAACATAATAACTATATATGCCAACATAGCAAATGCAGTAAAAGCAATATATTCAACCATCAACCAACTATCATTCCACTAACATCCAACTAACATTCGTTTTCAATTAGTTTATATTCACTAATTTATATTCAAGTTAGTTCACTTCCAAATCAAATTCGATTCTATTTAAGATTCACTTAACTTCCAATTGGATTTCAATTACTTTAGCTTTTAATTTCGTTAACTCAATTTCATTAATACTTAATGAATTATATACAATCAACTAACAATCATATAACAACCAATGTATATTAATTACAACCAAATTCCTTTGCTTGTATTCATTCAATTTGGTTTAACACCTTTACTTTCAATTGGTTTAATTAAATTGATTTTCATTCAATTCATTAATTCAATTCAGTTACAAAAGTTGAATTTCATTTATATAACTCAAGTTCACATCCATCACTTAACTTTATTAATTTACTTTGATACCAAAATTAATTTCATTCAACATCACTTAAGTTATATTCCATTTAACTTTAAATTCATTTTTATTTAACCTTTACCAAAGTCAAATTTCATCACTTATTCAAACTCATATTCATAAATATATTCATATAGTTTCACTTCTTATATACATAAGTTTATTTCACAATTGTAAATCACATTAATTATAATTTCATACTTATAATTCATTTTACTTATATAATTATTCCTTAATTTAGATTATTCAAACAACTTTTAAATTTACTTATATATACTCTTACATTTTCAACAACCAAACAATCAACTTACATACACTTTAATATAATTCTGAAAAATTATTCCTTTATATCTAAAATATAATCAAGGTAAAATTATTTCATTTACCCAATTTAAAACAATATCGTGTCGGTTTATCTTGTTTAAGAGTTTAGAAACCCCTATCTACCATAGTTAGCCAGACTACATAGACCGGAATCCATAAACAATCAACCGATTAGTCAACACAATACAAAACAATATATATTCACTAACAAATACGCTCTTATAGCTATTATTACACTCAAACTCATTCTAGAGTACTATTGACTCTATCTCTAATGAGTAATACCCAACAGAGCCATGGTTGTCGCTTAACCATATGCCCTGATACCACATTGTAAGGACCCGATTCTTTGACTTCCGAAAACCGGCATCAATACGTTCACTGTATCAACTGCCGAGTACTCGAATGCCGAAAAACCGAACACTTAGGGTTTTAAGAAAAAGAAAGAGGTAGAAGAAGAGAGAAAAGATAGAACAGAACAGAAAGAAAACAACTGAACAATATCAGAATCTCACAATCGCAGCGGAACAACATATAATAGATAAATGAATAATCTTTAAACAAAAGAATTATATCAGTTATTACATTACATTACATCATCAGAGTGTACAACTATCAATACAACAACAAACAGCGGAAAAGAAATACTATATACTAGTAATACGCCATGCAATCCATCTTGCCTCCAGCAACTCCCAATTCCAGAATATCCTGATAAACCTGACTCTTGACTGCCCGTGTGGAAATTGGTGGGCACCCAGAGTTTAGGAAGGGAAACAATAAACTCCGAGTCAGTCATGTGACTGCTGTGAGAACTCAAAACAATTTATTTTTATCTTTAAAAACAAAATAGAGGAATATTTTTAAAGTCAATTCGCAATGCTTTTAAAAATGAGACTACTATAAGGCCTCCCGCACACACACACACAATGCAAACGCAGAATCAGAGGAGATTTCTCCTTATGATAGTCAAAGATGCTTGATACGCATTAAAAAGAAACATTTGATATTATTATTAGTGCATAGTGTAGGGAAAATCATTTCGAAAGTAAGGATATAAATCTTAGCCAACATACGACCATTATCGTATGCCTACTATAGCTACCATGTTCAATAGCAGGTTACCGCCACATTCCATGGCAGGTTATACAACTAGAATCGTACAAGATCGTAGTGTTTCTTTGGATTTCCAACAAATGGACAGGCCAATGAACTTCCCATTGCCACATGGAAACGCCTCCATAATGACGTCAAGAGAACCAAACCGGATCTCTGCCAACACAAGGCCGGGTTACCCCTAACTGGGTAACTACTGACACGAATATGCCATCCCCCGATCGTAACCGATCCACATCCGAGGATCCTCGATTTCCAACAACCACAAAGTAATAAGTTTGCAGCAACAACATTGGTTAAGTATCTGAGCTCCATACCATGATAACACCTCTATCCAGAAGGAATGACATACACTAAAGGGGCGCTACCCCCTAATAACCTTGCTGCATCCTTCCTATTTTGACCATTTCCGGGGTGTGAGGTCCGACGAAGTCTCGTCCACAAAGCCACGCTTTGGTACAAAGACATGCTTTGGTCAACAAATGATCAAAGTAATGATCACAAAGATAAATGATCAAACAAATGATCTTATCACAAATGATCAAACAATGATCATTTGACCGCAACACTCAGCATGTCACATTACCAAATTGGGAACATATCGCTGATAACCATCAACTACGTAACCTCTGAGCTCGTACGTCTCAGAGAAGGGTGTTAAGCTAAGAGAATAAATTCTCGGCCACCAACAGAAATATATTTGAAAGAAATCAGCTTTATATCTCAATTTTGTAATGTCAGACATACTATCCATACAAGCCTATTCCGGGATCGAACAGAACCGAAGGCACTTACAAAGAAGTCCTTGTAATCTGGATATTCACTAATCACGTCTGGACTTCCCATCACATATGGAATTTCTATACCGGGGTCATTCGGTGCAGAAACATTCGACGGTAATCCTTCTGTTTTCAAAAATATCCGGTCTTCAACACCGGTCTTCAAATACAATTTATAACGACGTATCACATATTCGGAATGGGTTATATGACCCCAAGGTCCTTTCCCGGTTAACCCGAATAGTGAGCGCTTATTCAAAAATAAGTGTGGCATTCAAATTCAAGCAAATCACAACAAATACCCATTCAAAGGTAAATATTGATAGTCGGTTATTGAACTATCAATGGATATGCACAACATCACCAGATTCCAAATAATTTTCCAAATTATTTATTTTCCAAAAATATCTTTACAAGATATATATTTTCCACACTTCAACCATTTGAAAACAAATTTTCAAATCGCTTTTCACATTTACCACTTTTGAAAACAAATTTCAAACATTTTCCTATACGGGATATATTCACAAATCTTTATTCATTTTCATTTCAAAATGGTTCATTTAAACCAATTAAATAAATCCTTACCGATTTACTTTATATTTACGTTCCAAATCCGTAAATTAATTCCCACACTTCAAAAATAAATCAACTTTTATTTTTAAACAAATTTCCCTTCTCATTTATAAATTCCATAGTGAATAACGTTCCAAAATATTTATGAATACACAATTTCAATTATTCATTTTCAATTTATCTTCAAAAAGATAAATTCTCAAAACGTTTCATTTTACATTGGAAAAACATTTCCATACTTATTTATTAATAAGTAATTCACAAATCTTTTTATTTTCTACACTTGGAAAATATTCAATATACTTAAATCGAAATTAAGTATATATTTCATTTTTAAGGAAAACATTCTCTTAAAACACATTTATTTGGGCCAAAACGAATGTTGCGTAAAACATCGTTACGACAACCCAAAATCACTAGTATAGGGATTCGAAATTAAAATAGATATATAAATCCCAATACTATACAAAACATTTCCTTTCAGAAATCATTTACTAGAACAACAGTGTTATAGTCCACCATCTCCTTCTATTTCTCGAAAACGTCTATTTCAACAATAATGTTGAAATCTATAGTTTCGAATCTTATCACATTTTAAAAACATCGTTAGATCGTTTTAATTCTTTTTAAAACATCACATCCAAAACATTTTCTTTAACGTATTATTCACTGTACAAAAACATGAATATACTTCGTTAACCAATTTCGTCATTTCTACACATTTTATTTTAAAGGATTATTCACTGTCTAAAACGTGAATATAACTCCATTAATAAGTTATAACAATTTACTTATCAAAATAAGCCGTTTGCGGATTTATAAAACAATGTTTATAAATTCTATTTCTATTTTTTTATAACAACTTCCTTTTATAAATCTCCTTTATTAACCTGTTTCAATTTATAACTCAATTATATACCAAAAGTTCATATTATAAGTTAAATACTTATAATTTGTTTGTTTACAAAATCGTTCTTTTAAACTTCCTAAATTATAAATCTTATAACTTATAAGATTCATTTATTTACCCAAAACTATTCTTTTAATAACTTTATAAATTTTATAAATCTACTGCTTATAAAATTCTATTTATAACTTCACCGTTTATAATTCTATAAATTTCATTCATTTATGAAGTTCATTTACAATTCATTCTAACACTTATAAAAACTCATTTTATAATTCAAATATTTTAATTTATAAATATCAATTTATAAATCTTTTATATAAATCAATTTATATATTATTTAAGAACGTCTTTAAACTCCTTTATAATTTCATCATTTTCTTTGATTTATAAAATAATCCAATTTTATAATCCTATATTTTTAAACTTTTTATAATAAATTCAAAAGTCCCGATTTAAACTATTTTATAAAATCATTAACCTCATATTTTCAAAAATCATCTTTTAACTATATTTCTCAAAAATCATAATTTCTATAACATTAAAATTATAACGTTTATTTATTTAAAATGAATCAATTCCAAAAATATTTTATAAACGTATACTTTCAAAAATCACTTTAAAAATCCTTTTAAAATTCCAAATATGGGCCCAATGATGCTACACACCAAATAGTCAATCACGACAACAACGACATCATATATCGATATGATAATCAATCAAATATCACAATATATGAAATCAAATAAATACTGTTGAGGAATCCAGTTGGATCCCTCCAACCTGTTTTCCTGCATCCACAAACATTAGCACAATACCAATTCCATTTCAGTACGGAATTATCGCGGTATATGGGATTTATAAAATATTATCTGCTTAATAGGCGGCGCAATAGGGTCTCATGCGATATATAATGCGGGAAATCAACTCCAAGTACATAAATAATACCAATTTCACTGTACTGTGAAATATTCGCGGTATATGTTTTTAGTAAATAACCTCTGCTTACTAACGGCGTATAATGTCTATTTTAAAAATCAATAGATAACAATCATCATTCAAACATACATTCAAGAATTTTAAATCTAACTATTTAAAAAATCGAAATCGATTCGATTGAGTGAGAAGTTCTCACCTTGATTTCAATTTCGATTTCAACTTTTATCTCGAATAAAATTAAACGGACGTTTAATTTTACCCGAAATTTTTGCTAACTCCAAATGACTCCAATCCAATTCCATAGCGTAGTGCTCGTCTATACGAACCCAACGCAACTGGTTTCGTGCGTTTTCGACCTCGTATGAAAAAGATATGAATTTTTAAAGTTACACGAATTTTTACATAAATAAATTAAAACTTATATTTTTATTTTCTAAACCTAATACCATCATGGCCGTCCATCCAATCACCTGCAAATCCAAGCCGCCCACACTTCATCTCCCTCACGCGTATGCTCCAGTAACCGAACGCAACAAAGAACCCATGAGCCATCACCTAGGGCTTGATGCCGCGACCACCACAATCAACTTCAGGACGATCAGGATACACCACTCGAATGCTCGTGACAAGAGCTACCTTCGGCCCCCATATCAAGAAGCTCGGCCTCCTTATGGCCTAGAAAACCGTGCACGACTGGCCATGGTTCAAGCTCCAATTGCCATCAATTCCTTGCTCCATTCACGATCTTAACCGTTGAGATCATAGATCTCACTCCCCTCTACAAGTTTCATGTTGGAAGTTTGTTGTAAATGTTGATGGATTTGAAGAAAAGAGGAGGCGAAGAAAACTAAATTTCGGCCATTGGTTAATATGAACGGCGGCTGGAGCTTTTTGAAACCCTAGGGGTTGTTTTATGTTGCAAAAGTGAAATTTAAGGGGCTTATATAGAAAATTTCGCAAACACTATTCATCCTGAATTTTCCAAACTCCAAACGAAAGGTGTCGGTTGGCGTTCCTAAGGTTTACCCCACGTTCCGAACACAATGGAACAGGTTTCGAGAGCTAATTCGATCATCTGTGCGAGTTATGGCAATAAACGTGCATTTTAAAATTAAATCGGTAAATCAAATTTCTAGGCGTTTTGGCTTGCACCGGACAAACGGTAAATCCGATTGACACGAAATTTGAAACCATACAATAATATCACATTATGGCCCCGACGAAACTGGTTTCGTCAAAATCCGAGATTGTTTGAAAGATGGCTATTTTAACTCGCCAAATAAATATTAAAACAATTTCGATGTGTTTCGAGCTGCCGCGGTCAAACGAAAACTCCAGTTGCTATGAAAATTGAAATACGATAATAACAAACTATTACGATCCAATGGAAGTAGTTTCGTCCAATTCTGAGACTGTTCAAAAAATGGCAAATTTCACTAATCTATTTAAATATTAAAATATTCAATTTTCACAAATTAACTTTTAATTCGATTTTAAAAGTTCCAAAATGTCGTTCTAACTCCAATATGATAAAATAAAATTTTACAAATCAATTTCAATCATATTAAACCCAATTTTCAATTTTTTCTGTATTTTCGACTATTAAATTAACGATTTAATTATCCAATTAAATCTAATTATTCGAAATAAAATTATTCGACTTATAAATTTCACTTATTAATATCTAAAATTAATTAAATATACTAAGTTTAATTGACAAAAATTCTGGGTCGTTACAGCTGATGTATTGAAAGTACTTAACAAAGAAAAACGGGATCTCCCAATCTTTGAACGTGTTAACCCCATCTGATATTTGCTTCTTCTAGGGGTTGGCTCTGAATATTTGGCTAGTGAGATTGCTAAGCTTGACCAGCCAGATTAGGTAGTTCAACACTTCATCACTAAGAGAGGAAAGCCCAGACTCCAATGCAATCATCTTCAAAGACAAAAGATAGGTGTAAATGTTTGGCGACAATTGAATCACAACAATACCGAGATGAGAAAGAAGCTTGGATAATAACTATGGGGAAGGCGGAAACCCTTATGTCATATATCAGGAGGTTTTCGCTTCTACACCAGTAATGCTGAAGTCATCAATGATAGCATCAACTTCATCTTGTGAAGATATCAGGGAGGGCTTTGAAATGGCATCAACTTTATTTGGGGAGCTCATGATTCTGCCAAGTGAAAATGTTTTAGTTAAAAATTTCAAGTTTATTATGAATTAGCATTCTTTAAAGAATTGGTAGAAAACCTACTTAAGCGTAAAACCAAACAGGGAACTTCAAATTCCTTAAAACATGTTTAAATTAAAAGTCAAAGATATTAAGCTTTCGATGGAGTCTAAAGGAAAAGGGCCATCAACACTTAGCGAATACCTCTCGATAGTGTCAAAAGCTAAAGTAAGAGTATTCATTGAGCTTTCGACAAGGTCGAAAGGAAGAGTCAAAATGTTTGTTCAATCAGCACTTTTCATCAATGCCGAAAGCTCAATAGGAGCTAAGTTATTAAAAGGAAATAGTTAAAGTTAACCTAAAAACTTGAACAAAATATACACTACAAACATCTCACAAACAAGATAACAAGACACTTCGACATTGTCGAAACCTATGACTTAGGTTTTCTGTAACGACCCGTAAGTTTCATGGATTTAATTTGGTTAAATTAATAGGTTTGTAATTAAATTTAGTAGAAAAAATTATAATAAATTAAAACCTACTTATAGTAATTCGACATTAATTCAAATGATTTTAAGTAGTGAAAAGAATTTTACCTGTATATATAAATTGAATATGAGAAATTTAAGGAAAGTATTAAACTGATCTAATGTAATAAACATTGTTAACAGTAAATGAAATATGATAATAAGAACAATTGCAAGTTTTGTATTTAGGGGCGAAATAATATTGGTAGGTAATAATTGTTGTAGAGAATAAATTACAAATGTTATAAATTGTATAATGGTGACAACTATTGTTCGTTACCAATGCATTTAATTAATAGCGATTAATGTAATTAATCATTTCCTTTTTGTAAGTTAAGAAAATAACTGAAAATTTTGAAGGTAAAATCAATAGAAATGTTAACTATATGCATAAGATGGAAAGTTGAATAGAATTCTAATAAATGATAATAATGGAAAACGTATACAATCAATGTAGGTAATTAGTAATTAAAATGTTGTTGAAAGTAATAAACGTTTCTTGGTTGATAATTTAACATAACGGAAAGAGAAAATGTACTCACTAGAATATTAATTGCAATTGGATAGGAATTTTAAGTAACAATGTTAATGCAAGGTAATTAATGATAAAGTAAATAATAATGAATAGTGATTTATTCAAAAATTGTAACATATATTATAAATACCTGCTTATTTGTTAATGGAATTAGCATTTGTAATAAGTGATAATAAAATAAATTAATGTTACACTAATGGAAAATGAAATAACGTTCGTTTAAATGTGTTGAGTAATTATTGGATCGTATTTATTATTAGCGTTACTTTAATAATTATGATTTATTGTGAAATTAATACGGGAATATGTAAAGTAATAACTAGGGAAGTAATACGTTATAAATTTAATATAACCTGAACTTAAGTGTAAGTAAAAGGTTGAAATTGAATCTAATCCGTTTAATTGTAAACTTATTAAAATAAATTGGATTCAAATTGTAACAAAAGGATTTTTTTAGCAATTGAAATAAATACCATAATTGGTGAAATAATTTACACCTAAAAATTTGAGATGGTTAATTATATAAGATGTAAATGTTAATTTTATTTATAATGTGAAGATTGGTTGATTTAAGGAGTGAAAACCAAGATTTATTAATTTATTTATAATTTGAAACTTAATAAGTGGATTAATTTCAAATAAGTGGGATATAATATTAAAACATTACACAAATGAAAATTTAGGTGAAAATTGAGAATATTAATATAATGGGTTTTGATTCCAATATTTATTTCATCTGTTTGTAATAGTGAATTTGAATAATATGAACAAAAATTTAAGTCAAAGGAATTATTGAAATTTCATGTATAATTTCTAAATTTAACAAAAACTGTAATTTAACGCTGAAATTGTTAAATGTATTAACATTTAATTTGACATCTAAATTTGTTTAAAATCATTATAAATGATTAATAAATTTTAAATAAAAAGAATTGTCAAATTTTAGAAGTGAAATTAAAATTTTGATTTTATTAATTAATTATTAATTTATTTAATAAATGGAAAAATAGTCATTTTGGCCACTGACTCGGATTTCGACGAAACCAGTTTCATCAGATCTGTAAGGGTGAATTATAATAGTGTTTCAAGTTTCGTAGCGATCGGACTTGTCGTTTGATCGTGCGGACTCGAAACGCCTTGAAATTTGTGCAATTGAAATCAATTTGGAAAATTTGAATTTAGCATAACTTCTTCATACAATGCAATTTGAACCTGAAACCTCTTTCATTGCATTTAAAATATTTTAAAATACCTATTTTGATATATGGGTTGACCCAATTTCGTTTCGGGATCAGAACGGGCTTTTTGGGCCAATTGTCGTTTAACACATTTGTTTATCAGATCCATCTACTCTATTTTCTAACCTATCTATATAAACCCAGTTAAACCCTAGCCTTCATCTATTCTCATTTGTTTGTGCGTTCATTTACTCAGCTCCTCCTCTTCCTAATGGCTGAAAACCCTAGATCTAAATTCAAATTTCAAAAATCAAATCAAAAGTCAAAATTCAAAGTATCCAGAAAAATCTCAAAAAAAAATATGTTGTAGCACTCGACGAGCGTAATTCAATAGTGTAATCCGTTTTTCGATTGGAGTTTCTTTGTGGCTAGATCGGGGCAAATTAGTTTCGGCCGTTCATCGCTCGAGGACGAACTTCGTCGGATCGAGAAACCCTTTCTGGGTTTTGAAGAGAGGACCGAGGGGATTCCATCCATGCTGTTTATTTCATGAATCAACGGTTGGATAAACGTAAAATGTTGATTTAGGGTTTTAAAACCCTACACGGGTGGTGCCGGCGCACGGCAACTTTGGCCACCAGAATTGACATCGAGCATAGTGGCGTGTGCGGCATGGAAAGGGGAGGTCATTGGTAGTGGTCGTCGTTCGTCTAGAGGCCGGAGGTGATGGGTACAAAGGGGGGGAGTGCGTTGGGTTTGCGTGTGCGTTTGGGTTATGGCTGTAGAAGTTCTTGCGTGAAGATGACTCTCAGCTCATGACGTGGCATGTATGAATTAAAATGTGTTCTTTTTTCTATTTTATTTTTATTTAAAATTCAAGTGCAATAATCGCCATAACCTTTACATATGATATCCTTTACGCACGGTTTCTTTTGTTAGGATCGTATTGAAATTCCGGACCTGATGACGCTGGTTTGGACAAATTCTGAGACGGTCAAATTTTTGGGTTTAAATCGGATTTAAATTCGATTTAAATCCAAAAGTTGAGTGTTTTAACCCACTCACAACTTCTAAAATTTCTTATGTTTCTTAAATTGATTTTAGATATGAGTAGAAATTTATTTATGACTGTTTGGCATGTTTTATTCATTATCTCAGTTAAATCGCATTTATTTAAATTAATTGTGAATTAATTTTATTATTACATAAAAATTTGACAGTTAAAATTTATTTATTTGCATATAAACTACAAGTTAAACAGTTATTAAATTTATTATTGAATATAATGTAACGACCCCGAATTTCTGTCAATTAATTTTTTTATATTTAATTGATTTTTAAATATTAATAAGTAAAATTTATGAGTCGAATAAATTTTATTTCGAATAATTGAATTTAATTGGATAATTAAATCAATAATTTAATATGTGAAATTACAGAAGTAATTGAAAATTGGGTTAAATATGATTGAAAATGATTTATAAAATTTTATTATATCATATTGAAGTTATAATGATGTTATAGAACTTTTAAAATTGAATTTAGAGTTAATTTGTGAAAATTGAATATTTTAATATTTAAATCGACTAGTGAAATTAGCCGTTTTTCGAACAGTCTCAGAATTGGACGAAAGTAGTTCCATTGGATCCGTAATAGTTAGTTGTTATCGGATTTCAATTTTCGTAGCAATCGAAGTTTTCGTTTGATCGTGGCAGCTCAAAACGCATCGAAATTGTTTTAATATTTATTTAGCGAGTTAAAAATAGCCATTTTTCGAACAGTCTCGGATTTCGACGAAACCAGTTTCATCGGATCCGTAATATGATATTATTGTATGTTTCAAATTTCAAGTCAATCGGATTTGCCGTTTGTCCGGAGCAAGCTAAAACGCCTAGAAAATCGTTTAATCGGTTTAATTTAAAATCGAACGTTCATTGCCATAACTCGCACAGATGACCGAATTAGCTTCCGAAACACGTTCCATTGTGTTCGGAACACGGGGTAAACCTTAGAAACACCAACCGGCACGCTTCGTTTGGAGTTCGGAAAATCCGGGATGAATAGTGTTCGCGTATTTTTCTATAAAAGCACCTCAACTCTTCACATTTGCAACCAAATTAAAACCCTAACCCTAATTTGAAGCCACCCGCCTCCATTGTCATGTATGGCCAGAAATTCATCTTCTTTCCTCGTCAATCTCTCCAAATCCGTAAGCAATTAGAGAAAGTGTTCAACAGCAAAGTTGAAGAGCGTAGAGAGAGCTTTAAATCTATACGGAGTTGATCGAGAACGGCGTGACGTGGAGGGAGATATTGGGGTGCGTTCGTGACCAGCTGCGCACGACTTTCAAAGGGCTATAGGGGGCCGAGTTCACCATGGTTGCAGCCGAGCATGGAGTTCGTGATGGCCTTCAACATGGCGCTTGCTGATCGTGTTGAAGTTGCTTGTGGTGGTTGCATAATTTAACCCTAGTTTGCTTGCTCATGGGTTCATGTATGTGTGTATTTCCTGTAGAGGGAACGTGAGAGAGGAGATGGAAGGGGACGGCCTGGATGAAGGGGATTGGGATCTCACGGCAGAGATTTAGGTTGAGGGTTTAAAATATAAAATAAACGTTGTAAATTTGTAAATATAAATTCGTGTAACTTCTAAAATTCGTATCTTTTTCATACGAGGTCGAAAACGCGTGAAACCAGTTGCGTTGGAATCGTATGGACGAGCACTACGTTATGGAATTGGATTGGATTCTTTTGGAGTTAGTGAGAATTTCGGGTAAAATTAAACGTCCGTTTAATTTTATTCGAAATAAGTCGCTAAAACGAAATTGAAATCAAGGTGAGAACTTCTCACTCAATCGAATCGGTTTCGATTTTAATTTTAAATAGTTAGATTTAAAATTGTTGAATGTATATTTAAATGATGATTGTTATCTATTGATTGTTAAAATAGACATTATACGCCGTTAGTAAGCGGAGGTTATTTATTAAAAACATATACCGCGAATATTTCACCGTATAGTGAAATTAGTATTATTATTGTACTTGGAGTTGATTTTCCGCATTATATAGCGGATGAGACTCTATTGCGCCGTCTATTAAGCGGATAATATTTTATAAATCCTATATACCGCGATAATTCCGTACTGGAACGGAATTGGTATTGTGCTAACATCTTTGGATGTAGGGAAACAGGTTGTAGGGATCCAACTGGATTCCTCAACTGTATTGATTTATTTACAGATATTGTGATATTTGTTGATTATCATATCGATATATGATATTTGGATGTCGTGATTGACTATTTGGTGCTGTTGCATCATCGGATTCATTTTTGAAGTTTTAAAATAATGATTTTGGTTTTTAAAGGAATTTTTAAAGTGATTTTTGAAAGTATACATTTTATTTAATTTTGAATTGTAAAAATAAATAAACATTTTAATTTTATGGTTAAAAAAGTTATATATTTGGGAAAATAATACTTAAGTGTAATTTTGGAGTTATATAAGTTTTAAATAACGTTTTGTAAATTAATAAAGAGATTGGTTTATTTAAATTGAGATTTTTGAATTATTATAAACAGTTTATATAAAAGATTTATAAAATTTATATTTTATAAGTTAAAGATATTGGAATTATAAAACGAGCTTTTACAAGTGTTAAAATAAAGCTGTACTTAGTTTTATAAGTAAATAAGAATTTTAGATTTATAAACAAATGATGATATAAAAGAATGGATTTGTGAATAAATGGATTATAAGTAATTTACTTATAAGTTAGATTCGGCATATAAACAAATATAAATTGGATTAATAAAGGAGATTTATAAATCGAAGCTTATAAATATAAATGGAATTTATGGACATTGTTTATAAATTCGAAATCAATGGAATTTGATAAATTGAAAGTTGAAATTGGTTAAGGAAGTATATTCACGATTTAGGACAGTGAATATATTATCAAATAAAATGGATATGCTTGGGAAAATGAATATTATAAAATGAAGTTAATCGTTTTAACGATGTTTTAAAATGTATTATGAATCGAATACATAGATTTCAACATTTATTGTTGAAATAGACGTTTTCGAGAAATAGAAGGAAATGATGGACTATAACACTGTTGTTATAGTAAATGATTTCCGAAAGGAAATGTTTTTGTATAGTATTGGGATTTATATATCTATCTAAATTTCGAATACCTATACTAGTGATTTTGGGTTGTCGTAACGATATTTTACGTAACATTCATTTTGGCCCAAATAAATATGTTTAAGAGAATGATTTCCTTAAAGAATGAAATATATACTTAATTTCGGTTTAAGTATATTGAATATTTTCCAAGTGTTGAAAATAAATGGATTTGTGAATTACTTATTAATAAATAAGTACGGAAATGTTTTTCCAATGTCAAATGAAACGGTTTGAGAAACTATCTTTTTGAAGACAAATTGAAAATGAATATTAGAAATCGATTTGGGAATCATATATTCATAAATATTTTGGAATGTAAATTCACTATGGAATTTATAAATGAAAAGGGGAATTTGTTTAAAAATAAACGTTGATTTATTTTTGTAGTGTGGGAGTAAATTTACGGATTTGGAACGTAAATATAAAGTAAATCGTTAAGGATTTATTTAATTGGTTTAAGTGAACCATGTTGAAATGAAAGAAATTCCGCGTAAAGAAAATGTTTGAAATTTGTTTTCAAAAGTGGTAAATGTGAAAAGTGATTTGAAAATTGTTTTCAAATGTTGAAGTGTGGAAAATATATATATATATCTTGTAAAGATATTTTGGAAAGTAAATAATTTGGGAAATTATTTGGATTTGGTGATGTTGAACACGCCTAATGATAGTTAAATATTCCGACTATCAATATTTACCTTTAAATAGGTATTTGTTGTGATTTTGCTTGAATTTGAATGCCACGCTTATTTTTAAAATAAGCGCTCACTATTCGGGTTAGCCAGGAAAGGACCTTGGGGTCGTATAACCCATTCCGAGTATGTGATACGTCGTTATGGATTGCATTTGATGACCGGTGTTGAAGACCGGATATTTGTGAAAACGGAAGGATTACCGTCGAGTTACTCTACATCGGCTGATCTCCGATATAGAGGTTTTATCACCCTTAGTGACGGGAAGTCCGGTCGTGATTAGTGAATATCCGGATAGCAAGGACTTCTTTGAAAGTGCCTTCAGTTCTGTTCGAGCCCGGAACAGACTTGTATGGATTGTATGTCTGACATTACAAATTGAGATATAAAGCTGATTTCTTTCAAATATATTTCTGTTGGTGGCGGAGAATTTATTCTCTTAGCTTAACACCCTTCTCTGAGACATACGAGCTCAGAGGTTATGTAGTTGAATGTTATTAGTGATATACTCCCAATTTGGTAGTGTGGCATGCTGAGTGTTGCTGTGAAATGATCATTGTTTGATCATTTGTGATATGATCATTTGTTTGATCATTTATCTTGGTGATCATTTCTATGATCATTTGATTGACCCAAAGCACAGCTTTTGTATAAAGCGTGGCTTTGTGGACGAGACTTCGTCGGACCTCACACCCCAAAAATGGTCAAAACAGGAAGGATGCGGCAAGGTTATTAGGGGGTAGCGCCCCTTTAGTGTATGTCATTCCTTCTGGATAGAGGTGGTATCATGGTATGGAGCCCAGATACTTAACTTATGTTGTTGCTGCAAATTTTGTGGTTGTTGGAAATCGAGGATCCTCGGATAGATCGGTTACGATCGGGGGATGACATATTCGTGTCAGTAGTTACCTAGTTTGAAAGGTAGGCCTTGTGTTGGCAGAGATCCGGTTAGGTTCTCGGGACGTCATTCCAGAGGCGTTTCCATGTGGCAATGGGAAGTTCCTAGGCCTGACCATTTATTGGAAATCCAAAGAAACAATACGATCTTGTACGGTTTTAGTTGTAGAACCTATCATTCACTTATGGTGGCGCCCCACTATTTGGATGGTAGCTATAGTAGGCATAAGTGCGGAATGCCTATGCTGGCTAAGATTTATATCTTTACTTTCGAAATATTTCCTACACTATGCACTAGTAATAATATCAAATGTTTCTTTTTAATACGTATCAAGCATCTTTGACTATCATAAGGAGAAATCTCCTCCGATTCTGCGTTTGCATTGTGTGTGTGTGTGCGGGAGGCCTTATGGTAGTCTCATTTTTAAAAGCATTGCGAATTGACTTTAAAAATATTCCTCTATTTTGATTTTAAAGAAAAAAATAAACTATTTTAGTTCTCACACCAGTCACATGACTGACTCGGAGTTTATTGTTTTCCTTCCTAAACTCTGGGTGCCCACCAATTTCCACACGGGTAGTCAAGAGTTAAGGTTTATCAGGATATTCTGGAATTCAGGAGTTGCTGGAGGCAAGCTGGATGATATGGCGTATTACTAGTATATAGTATTTGTTTTCCGCTGTTTGTTGTTGTTTGTTGTTGTACACTCTGATGATATAATGTAATGTAATGTGATGAAATGTAATAACTGATATAGTTCTTTGTTTTAAAGATTATTCATTTATCTATTATATGTTGTTCCGCTGCGATTGTGAGATTCTGATATTGTTCTGTTGTTTTCTTTCTGTTCCGTCCTATCTTCTTATCTCTTCTTCTATCTTTTTCTTTTTCTTAAACCATAATAGTATGGTTTTCCGGCCTTCGATTGCTCGACAGTTGATACATTGGATGTACTGATGTCGGCGTTCGTGGACGAAAAATCGCGTTCGTTACATTTGGTATCAGAGCATATGGTTAAGCGACAACCATGGCTCTGTTGGGTGTTACTCATTAGAGATAGAGTCAGTAGTACTCTAGAATGAGTGTGAGTGTTATAATAGATACGAGTGCGTATTTGTTAGTGAATATGAAATTGTTTTATATTGTGATGATTGGTTTGTTGAGTGGTATATGGATTCTGGTCGGTATAGTCCGTACAGCTCTATCGATAGGGATCTCTAAACACTTACTCAGAACAATTCGGCACGATATCATTTTAAGCTGGGTAAATGAAATAATTTTACCTTGATTATATTTTATATATAAAGGAATAATTTTTCAGAATTATTAAAGTGTATATGAATTGATTGTTTGGTTGTTGAATAAGTTAAATGAAAACAATTGTTGTAAAAGAATAATTGTATAAGCAAATAAATTATAAGTATGGAGTTCAATTAAAATGATTTACGCTTGTGAAATAATCTGATATATAAGAAGTGAAATTATATAAGTAAAAAGATTTATAAATGTGATTTATAATCTAAAAATAAAATTCCAGAGAAGTGTTTTGAATGGATTCGATATTTTGGAAAATTGTTTTGGAGAAATTAAAGCTCTAAACTCTTTTCGGTCGTTGGAAAATAATCCTGATGATGATGGCCACATCATTAGAATTCATTTTCGGGTTTCCAAAAGAGGAATTGCTGCCAGATTATTTTAAATGGAAGTATTTTGGAAAATTTGGATTTGGTTTTGGAAATTCAAAAGATAATAGAATTGATTTCAAAAAAAATGATTTTTTTTTGAAAGTTTGAAAAGACTCTGGAATCCTATTTAAAATATTTATGGGAATGATAAATAAGTTGTAATACTTATAGAATGGGAAATGATGGAATATAACTTAAGTGAAGTTGAATAAAGTTAATTTTGGTATCGAAGTAAATTAATACGTGAATTAATGAAGTGAAGTCATTAAGAATTTGAACTTGAGTTATATAAATGAAATTCAACATTATATTGTTAAAGGAATTAGCAATTGAATTGATAAATGGATTGAATGTTAATCAATTAAATGTAAATAATTGATATGAAATAATGGATGTAAGTGTAAGTTCATTAAAAGCTAATGTTATTGGAAGTTGAATAAATTAAATGGAAGTCAATTTAATATGATCCAATTGGAATTAAAAGTGTTGAACCAAATTGAATGTAAAGTGAATAAATTTGGTTGTATTGAATAAATATTGGTTGTTATTTGATTGTTGATTGATTGTATATAATTCATTAAGTGTTAATGAAATTAAATTAGCGAAATTGGAAGCTATGTAATTGAATTCAAATGGATAATATGTAAACTTGAATAGAATTGAATTTGATTTGGAAGTGAACTAGTTTGAATATAAATTAGTGAATGATTGCTAATTGAAATTGAATATGAATGAATGTTAGTAAATCCAACGTTAATGAATCAAATGTGATTAAATTGAAAACCCATTCATTAAATGTTAATGAGAAGTGAATTTATATTGATTTTGGTGGTTGCAATTGTTGATTGGTTGCATTTGCTATATTATGTAGTTATTATGTTGCTATATGATGTATATTGATATTATTTTCATATATGCATGTTCTCATGTTGTTTGTTGAGTGTTTAATAGGTGCGGATTGCGCTTGCTTCGCATTGGGAGCTAGCTTTCGCGCTATATTAGCCGTATATGCTCGCTAATAATATATAAGGTACATATCTCGGATTACATACCGTACTTTTACACTTTTTTCCCTACGGGATGCCTTATCACTTGATGAGATGTATATTTGTGATATATATACTGTCATTTCTTTCCGGATCGAGCCGCACAAAGGAGACTCTGGCGAATTTTTTCGAAAATTTAAGGCGTTAGAATATTTTTGAGAAAATTGGAAAATTTTTGAAAACTAAGTTTGGATTTGGAAACTTAGTAAAGTTGTTCTAAGAAGTTTAACTATGAATTTTGGAAAGGTTAAACACTTAAGAGATTTGAAAAATCTAATTTGAACGGTTTGTTTTGAAAAGTTAATGGATTTCTAAACTTTTTCTTACTTGGTAATTTCGAGGACGAAATTCTTTTAAGGGGGGAAGTTTGTAACAACCCCGAATTTCTGTCAATTAATTTTTTTATATTTAGTTGATTTTTAAATATTAATAAGTAAAATTTATGAGTCGAATAAATTTTATTTCGAATAATTGAATTTAATTGGATAATTAAATCAATAATTTAATATGTGAAATTACAGAAGTAATTGAAAATTGGGTTAAATATGATTGAAAATGATTTGTAAAATTTTATTATATCATATTGAAGTTATAATGATGTTATAGAACTTTTAAAATTGAATTTAGAGTTAATTTGTGAAAATTGAATATTTTAATATTTTAATCGACTAGTGAAATTAGCCGTTTTTCAAACAGTCTCAGAATTGGACGAAAGTAGTTCCATTGGATCCGCAATACTTAGTTATTATCGGATTTCAATTTTCGTAGCAATCGGAGTTTTCGTTTGATCGTGGCAGCTCGAAACGCATCGAAATTGTTTTAATATTTATTTAGCGAGTTAAAAATAGCCATTTTCGAACAGTCTCGGATTTCAACGAAACCAGTTTCATCGGATCCATAATGAGATATTATTGTATGGTTTCAAATTTCAAGTCAATCGGATTTGCCGTTTGTCCGGGGCAAGCTAAAACGCCTAGAAAATCGTTTAATTGGTTTAATTTAAAATCGAACGTTCATTGCCATAACTCGCACGAATGACCGAATTAGCTTCCGAAACACGTTCCATTGTATTCGAAACGCGGGGTAAACCTCAGAAACGCCAACCAGCACGCTTCTTTTGGAGTTCGGAAAATCCGGGATGAATAGTGCTCGCGTATTTTTCTATAAAAGCACCTCAACTCTTCACATTTGCAACCAAATTAAAAACCTAACCCTAATTTGAAGCCAGCCGCCTCCATTGTCATGTATGGCCAGAAATTCATCTTCTTTACTCCTCAATCTCTCTAAATCCGTAAGCAATTAGAGAAAGTGTTCAACAGCAAAGTTGAAGAGCGTAGAGAGAGCTTTAAACCTATACGGAGTTGATCGAGAACGACGTGACGTGGAGGGAGATATTGGGGTGCGTTCGTGACCAGCTGCGCACGACTTTCAAGGGGATATAGGGGGCCGAGTTCTCCATGGTTGCAGCCGAGCATGGAGTTCGTGATGGCCTTCAACATGGCGCTTGTTGATCGTGTTGAAGTTGCTTGTGGTGGTTGCATAATTTAACCCTAGTTTGCTTGCTCATGGGTTCATGTATGCGTGTATTTCCTATAGAGGGAACGTGAGAGAGGAGATGGAAGGGGACGGCCTGGATGAAGGGGATTGGGATCTCACGGCAGAGATTTAGGTTGAGGGTTTAAAATATAAAATAAACGTTGTAAATTTGTAAATATAAATTCGTGTAACTTCTAAAATTCGTATCTTTTTCATACGAGGTCGAAAACGCGTGAAACCAGTTGCGTTGGAATCGTATGGACGAGCACTACGTTATGGAATTGGATTGGATTCGTTTGGAGTTAGTGAGAATTTCGGGTAAAATTAAACGTCCATTTAATTTTATTCGAAATAAATCGCTAAAACGAAATTGAAATCAAGGTGAGAACTTCTCACTCAATCGAATCGGTTTCGATTTTAATTTTAAATAGTTAGATTTAAAATTGTTGAATGTATTTGAATGATGATTGTTATCTATTGATTGTTAAAATAGACATTATACGCCGTTAGTAAGCGGAGGTTATTTATTAAAAACATATACCGTGAATATTTCACCGTATAGTGAAATTAGTATTATTATTGTACTTGGAGTTGATTTCCCGCATTATATAGCGGATGAGACTCTATTGCGCCGTCTATTAAGCGGATAATATTTTATAAATCCTATATACCGCGATAATTCTGTACTGGAACGGAATTGGTATTGTGCTAACATCTTTGGATGCAGGGAAACAGGTTGAGGGATCCAACTGGATTCCTCAACTGTATTGATTTATTTATAGATATTGTGATATTTGTTGATTATCATATCGATATATGATATTTGGATGTCGTGATTGACTATTTGGTGCTGTTGCATCATCGGATTCATTTTTGAAGTTTTAAAATAATGATTTTGGTTTTTAAAAGAATTTTTAAAGTGATTTTTGAAAGTATACGTTTTATTTAATTTTGAATTGTAAAAATAAATAAACATTTTAATTTTATGGTTATAAAAGTTATATTTTTGGGAAATACTTAAGTGTAATTTTGGAGTTATATAAGTTTAAAATAACGTTTTGTAAATTAATAAAGAGATTGGTTTATTTAAATTGAGATTTTTGAATTATTATAAATAGTTTATATAAAAGTTTATAAAATTTATATTTTATAAGTTAAAGATATTGGAATTATAAAACGAGCTTTTACAAGTGTTAAAATAAAGTTGTACTTAGTTTTATAAGTAAATAAGAATTTTAGATTTATAAACAAATGATGATATAAAAGAATGGATTTGTGAATAAATGGATTATAAGTAATTTACTTATAAGTTAGATTCGGCATATAAACGAAATATAAATTAGATTAATAAAGGAGATTTATAAATCGAAGCTTATAAATAGAAATGGAATTTATAGACATTGTTTATAAATTCGAAATCAATGGAATTTGATAAATTGAAAGTTGAAATTGGTTAAGGAAGTATATTCACGATTTTGGACAGTGAATATATTATCAAATAAAATGGATATGCTTGGGAAAATGAATATTATAAAATGAAGTTAATCGTTTTAACGATGTTTTAAAATGTATTATGAATCGAATACATAGATTTCAACATTTATTGTTGAAATAGACGTTTTCGAGAAATAGAAGGAAATGATGGACTATAACACTGTTTTTATAGTAAATGATTTCCGAAAGTAAATGTTTTTGTATAGTATTGGGATTTATATATCTATCTAAATTTCGAATCCCTATACTGGTGATTTTGGGTTGTCGTAACGATGTTTTACGTAACATTCGTTTTGGCCCAAATAAATATGTTTAAGAGAATGATTTCCTTAAAGAATGAAATATATACTTAATTTCGGTTTAAGTATATTGAATATTTTCCAAGTGTTGAAAATAAATGGATTTGTGAATTACTTATTAATAAATAAGTACGGAAATGTTTTTCCAATGTGAAATGAAACGTTTTGAGAAATTATCTTTTTGAAGACAAATTGAAAATGAATATTAGAAATCGATTTGGGAATCATATATTCATAAATATTTTGGAATGTAAATTCACTATGGAATTTATAAATGAAAAGGGGAATTTGTTTAAAAATAAACGTTGATTTATTTTTGAAGTGTGGGAGTAAATTTACGGATTTGGAACGTAAATATAAAGTAAATCGTTAAGGATTTATTTAATTGGTTTAAATGAACCATGTTGAAATGAAAGAGATTCCGCGTAAAGAAAATGTTTGAAATTTGTTTTCAAAAGTGGTAAATGTGAAAAGTGATTTGAAAATTGTTTTCAAATGTTGAAGTGTGGAAAATATATATATATCTTGTAAAGATATTTTGGAAAGTAAATAATTTGGGAAATTATTTGGATTTGGTGATGTTGAACACGCCTATTGATAGTTAAATAATCCGACTATCAATATTTGCCTTTAAATAGGTATTGGTTGTGATTTTTTGCTTGAATTTGAATGCCACACTTATTTTTAAAATAAGCGCTCACTCTTCGGGTTAGCCGGAAAAGGACCTTGGGGTCGTATAACCCATTCCGAGTATGTGATACGTCGTTATGGATTGCATTTGATGACCGGTTTTGAAGACCGAATATTTGTGAAAACGGAAGGATTACCGTCGAGTTACTCTACATTGGCTGATCTCCGATATAGAGGTTTTATCACCCTTAGTGACGGGAAGTCCGGTCGTGATTAGTGAATATCCGAATAGCAAGGACTTCTTTGGAAGTGCCTTCGGTTCTGTTCGAGCCCGGAACAGACTTGTATGGATTGTATGTCTGACATTACAAATTGAGATATAAAGCTGATTTCTTTCAAATATATTTCTGTTAGTGGCGGAGAATTTATTCTCTTAGCCTAACACCCTTCTCTGAGACATACGAGCTCAGAGGTTATGTAGTTGAATGTTATTAGTGATATACTCCCAATTTGGTAGTGTGGCATGCTGAGTGTTGCTGTGAAATGATCATTGTTTGATCATTTGTGATATGATCATTTGTTTGATCATTTATCTTGGTGATCATTTCTATGATCATTTGATTGACCCAAAGCACAGCTTTTGTATAAAGCGTGGCTTTGTGGACGAGACTTCGTCGGACCTCACACCCCGGAAATGGTCAAAACAGAAAGGATGCGGCAAGGTTATTAGAGGGTAGCGCCCCTTTAGTGTATGTCATTCCTTCTGGATAGAGGTGGTATCATGGTATGGAGCCCAGATACTTAACCTATGTTGTTGCTGCAAATTTTGTGGTTGTTGGAAATCGAGGATCCTCGGATAGATCGGTTACGATCGGGGGATGACATATTCGTGTCAGTAGTTACCTAGTTTGAAAGGTAACCCGGCATTGTGTTGGCAGAGATCCGGTTAGGTTCTCGGGACGTCATTCCAGAGGCGTTTCCATTTGGCAATGGGAAGTTCCTTGGCCTGACCAATTGTTGGAAATCCAAAGAAACAATACGATCTTGTACGGTTTTAGTTGTAGAACCTATCATTCACTTATGGTGGCGCCCCACTGTTTGGATGGTAGCTATAGTAGGCATAAGTGCGGAATGCCTATGCTGGCTAAGATTTATATCTTTACTTTCGAAATATTTCCTACACTATGCACTAGTAATAATATCAAATGTTTCTTTTTAATGCGTATCAAGCATCTTTGACTATCATAAGGAGAAATCTCCTCCGATTCCGCGTTTGCATTGTGTGTGTGTGGGAGGCCTTATGGTAGTCTCATTTTTAAAACAGTTGCGAATTGACTTTAAAAATATTCCTCTATTTTGATTTTAAAGAAAAAAAATAAACTGTTTTAGTTCTCACACCAGTCACATGACTGACTCGGAGTTTATTGTTTTCCTTCCTAAACTCTGGGTGCCCACCAATTTCCACACGGGCAGTCATGCTTTAAGGTTTATCAGGATATTCTGGAATTCAGGAGTTGCTGGAGGCAAGCTGGATGACATGGCGTATTACTAGTATAAGTATTTCTTTTCCGTTGTTTGTTGTTGTTTGTTGTTGTACACTCTGATGATATAATGTAATGTAATGTGATGAAATGTAATAACTGATATAGTTCTTTGTTTTAAAGATTATTCATTTATCTATTATATGTTGTTCCGCTACGATTGTGAGATTCTGATATTGTTTTGTTGTTTTCTTTCTGTTCCGTCCTATCTTCTTATCTCTTCTTCTATCTTTTTCTTTTTCTTAAACCATAACGGTACGGTTTTCCGGCCTTCGATTGCTCGACAGTTGATACAGTGGACGTATTGATGTCGGCGTTCGTGGACGAAAAATCGCGTTCGTTACATTTAAACTGTTAGTTAATATCTGTATTTATTACCTATTATATTTTATATGCTCTATATTGATGTTTGTTTAAATTGGTTGATGATTTGTAATAAATGGTTGACGATTGATATTTGGATGAATGAATGTTTATTTATATTAACTGCAAGTTGTTATGCATTTCATTTCATTCGGGATTGCGGTTTGAAATGATATACAACCGCAATTTTATTATTAAATTGCGGATTGAAATGATAAATATCTGTATCACTTGACCATAGGGTAGAAAATTATATACAGGCACCGCGGTATATATATAAAATTATTTTTTTGAAAGGATTTTATGGTTTTGGATAGGATACGGTTCAATAAATATTAATTTTTGACCTTATATAAAATCTTATTTTATGTACATATATGGTTAAATTATTGAATTTAAGTTGTGTATAAATTTGTTAAATAAAATAAACAAGATGAATAATGGAGTTTTATTATTTATATTATATGGTTAAGTACATGTTAAGATATTGAGAATATATAGAGTTTTTAATGTTTTAAATCTATTTTTTTTTTAAACTCAACCAATAGCCCTGATGAAATCAAAGGGATATAGGAGGAGTCCCCTCCTGCCTGGTCCGACCACAGACAGTTAGGATTTTAGCAAGCCCAGCATAGAGATTTATTGCCCCAACCCGATTAGGGATTAATGGGACCCACCTCCGCGCCTTGAAATTGGGAGTAGGGCAGACGGGTATCGTACTCGCGACCTCGTTAACAGGAGGCAAGTATCTCAACCACTGCGCCACAACTTGCAAACGTTTTAAATCAATTTATATTGGGAGTTAAGTTGAAAATTCATTTGGAATCGAGCTTAATTAAGAATTTAACTTCATAAGTTGATGTAGAATTTATTAACTTGAAATTTTAAAAGGTATGATATTTATAACTGAAATTCTATTCAAGATGGATTAAATGAATATTTCTAGTATAAATAAATTGGAGAAAATTTTGATAGTTAAAAGGTAATTTGAGTTTTATTTAAAATGATTTCGGATTTCTTATATCAATATTTCAAAATAAATAATAGGACTTTAAATTGTTGAATAGAAATTTCCAACCTTAGTTCCAATTATTTAATATTCAAAGTTTGAAATATATTAAAACTGAAGTGGTTTATTGAAACTGAAAGCGATTTTAAATTTATGGATTTTGACTTAATCTTAAATGAAATAAATGGTAAGTCGCGGAAATTATTTTATTTTATAAAGTAATATAAAATCAACTATTTTATTCTATATACTGTTGAATATCCAAAACCATTCAAGTTTTAGAAGTTATGGTTTTAAAGCTATGAATTTTGAAGTATTAGGTTTTGAAAGTTATAATCCAAATGTTTGGTTTTCAGATATTATAAATTTTAAGCAGTATGATTTTGGAAAAGAAATATATTTGAAATAAAAATGATATTATTGATTTGGGTTTTATAAAAATAATATCGAAATGAGTTGTTTTCGAAATGGGAATGATATCGAATTTATGGGTTTTGAAATGGATAATATTTTTCTAGTTTTAAAGTATAAACTATTTTAAAGACCGCGGTGTTATAATAACGTTTGGTTGTTGAAGAGACCGGGATCGGAAGTTGTCATACTCTCTGCTAATCCCGAAAACCACTTTAACAACCGTGTACGCAGTGGAGATTCCAGAATGAAGTAGGATGGTAGTGGCATTTCCTTTAAGGTAAATACGTGGACCCGACTCCCGTGAGTTGGCATAAGGTGGCTAAAATAGGAGCGATCGACAGGTTAATAAGGTAGCACCTTTGATCGGACACACCCCTTCGATATTATACTTTGATTTTGGATTGATTCGGTGGCCACTTTTGATTTTATTTGGGGGTGTGGCTCGAGGTGGACGGTAGCTGCGCGCTACGCGTTACCACCGACCTGGAAGCGTAATTGGTATATCTACCCTGGCATTGCCTAGTTGTGCCGTGTCATCTACCCTATCGCACCTTGTACGAGTTTGGTTTTCTCCCGTAGCCCGTGTGGTATCCTCTGGTGGCTTGCCGATCAGGAGGGACTATGATATTGGATGGACTATTACGTGTTAAGGGCTATATGGGTAACCCCTTAATGCTAAGAAAAAAGTAAGTTTATTTTATAAATAGACACTATTATAATAGCGAAATATACTACATAGTAAATAGTTTAACGGATCCTTAGGAGATGTAAATCCCGAGCATCTCTTGAGTTACTGCACTCGTATTTATTTCTGTTAATTTAACTCACATAAGATCTTTTAGTTCTGACTCGAGTGTTTTGTCTTTTCAATTTGCTCGGGTCAGTCCGAGCATTTCAGGATTTGAAGACTTTATTTTTGAAGGAAGAAGAAGATTTCATTACTATTATTATTATATATTATATGGATCCACTACACTGTATTCCGCTGCATTGATTTCATTGGTATGTGAACTCTGATATCTATTGTATAAAGAAGAATCAAATGTTTTATATACAGTTTTATGAACTATATATTTATTATTATATTTTATCCTTTGGCTGTGAGATTATGATTAGTTTTTTTTCTCTTCTTTGTTTTTCTTATTTACCCCATAACAATCCGCCCTTCCGTATGGTTTGAATTGGCACGTATGTCGATTTAAAGCATGCGAAAAGGCTGGACGTTACAGTTTGGTATCAGAGCTTTGGTTTAGCGATAAACCTTAGCTTTGTGGGGTTTGACTCTTTACTAATAGGGTAGTAATACCCTATGGGAGTCGCTGAGCGTATATATATGAGAGAGCGTATTTGTTAGTGTTATAAAAAGGTTTTTAATATTGTGTTAATCTGTTCCGTTTTGTATTTATAAATTCTGGTTGGTGCATGGGACGCTGTGACATCAATAGGGATTTCTAAACACTTAATAGGACAGACCGACATAATATTTGTTTTCAATATAGGTGAATGAAATAATTTTGCCTATTATATTTTCTATATAAAATAAAAAAAATTCAAATGGTATCTGTATTTAGCTGCAATAAATTGGTTGCTAGGTAATAAAGTGTATAAATAATAATAGAAATAAGATTGAAAATAAAATAAATGAAATTTGGGAAATTTAGAACTTAAGATCCGGGATTTTGAAATTTCTTTCGAATAAATTTTGGAATATAATAATATTTTTTATAAGTACTTTCTGATATAAATATTTATTATAATTCGGAAGAACTGTTTTAAAGAAGTATTTTCTGATATAAGTATTTCAATATAATTTGAAAGAAATGTTTTTAAAGGGAGATTTTGGAGAAAATAAGTTTTGCACTTTCCTCTCTGTCGCTGGAAAATAATTTCGGTGATGGCGGCCGCATCATCGACTTTCATTTTCGAGTTTCAAAGGGGGAAGGCCACTGTAGTAGTTCTACTGCAGATTTATTTTTGAAAAATATATAAATTTTGAATTGTTTAAATATAGTTATAGATATATAAGGGTAAGAATATATTTATCTATTATTTTAAAATAGATTGAAAATTTAACCCGGTATTAAATTCTTAAATTTCCGTTAATTAGTTGTTTCAATTATTGTAGTGAAATGAAAGGTAAGTAACTAACAATTGAAACCTCTAATTTAGGTAAGAGATTTAATGTTAAGTTATTAATGGATTTAAAGAAATTTGAAATTGTAACTTATATAAGCAAAGGATAGTATTATTGAACTGTAATTTAATTTAAGGAAATAGAACAAACTTGTATAACTTTCAATCACACCCTTAAATAACAATATATATAACTTACCAAATATTAAAAGTTGAAATGTTAATAAGAGATTGTAATAGAATATTATACAAGTAGAAATTTGAAATAATGAAAGTATTCAATGAAATTGCTATTAAATGAGAATTTAATGTTATAAACTTAAGTTATAATTGAAATTTTACCAAGTAAATATAATTAAAGATAAGTATGAAAATAGATGATTTTAAACTTAAGTAAATAAAGTGTAAATAGATGAGATCATGCAATTATAAATGAATGTAATATAATAAAGAGAAATTGTAAACTTAAGTAAAAGGGTTGAAGTTATTTCTAAATAAAATTGAAAGAAATAAATGAAAATAAAAAGATAAACCGTTATATGAATGAAAAGAATCACTGAATGAATGAAAGAAGGAAATTAAACAATTAATGTATGAGATAAAATTAATAATAAGTAAATTTGATTTGTATTGTTGATTGGTTATAGTTGTTTGGGTAAGATACTTTAAAATTTGGGTTTGGGTGAATGAATAATCTATTTAGTTTTATCTAAGACTGTTGAGTAAATGATGTGCTAGTAGTTTATTCTTCATTCCGTACAATGTAAAAGTTTTAAACCCGAACAACTATTTTTTTGTTTGATTGAATGGTTGTTTTGTATTTGTTATGTATGTTGGGTGTGAAATTGATGGTTGTTGTATTGATTTGTTGTTAGTGATTGAAACCACTTAAATATTTCACTTTATATAAATTGTTAACCCTTTTAGATTTTATAAGTGAAATGTAGGTTATGGAAGCAATTGCTACTGCTTTTGGTTCCATAAATTAAGCGTAAATTGACCGCCAAATAGGTAAGTTTCGGATTACAGTTTATAGCGCTATTTTCTATATTTTTCCGAGTTGGGATATAATATTTTGGATAATATATGTAATATAATTATTATATTTTGATATTATAATTTCTCCCGAGCCTCTCCATACAAAGAAGACTCTGCAAAAAAAATTCCGTAAATTTTGAACTTGGAAATATTTTGAAAATGTTTTCCAAACTTTAGTAATTTAAGTATAAAAAGATTTAATGGTTATACATTGAGATATTTTAACTAAATTAATTAATTTTATTAATTTAATTGTTTATAAAGTTTATGTTTGAATAAGGTATATTGATTTCTGTAACGATCCTGAATTTTAAGCAATTTAAATTGAAGATATTTAATTAATTTTAAATATTTGAGATAATTTTAAATTGAATTTCAATAAAACTATGAAGTTGACGATTAAATTTTTGAATTTAATCTATTTAAAGTTGAATAGAAATTTGAATTTAACTTTGAAGTTTGAAATTGAATATTGAAGTTGTATCTAAAATTCAAACTAATGACTTAGAAGAAAATTAATAAATTTGTAGTTAGTTTCAATAACATTTTCATTTATTTAAATAAAATAGAATAAGATTTTAAATCAATATAAAATCAATAAATAAATATACATAGTAAAAATTCAAACAACATATTTATAAAACTTTGAAAAATATAATGTAATTACATTTGAGAAAATTTAACAACATAATTTTAAACAAAAAAATTGGATTTAAAATAAGAAAGAAAATATAATATAAAAATAAATAAAATAAAAAAATAAAATAAATGAAGTATACACTACCTTACCTATAAGCAGAAAACATGTCGTGTTCCATGCCGTAAACCATACCCTAAATCACGTTCTCCTCTGCATAAAAACACGAAGCCCCAATTCATTTCAAAACCCTAATCAGATAATCAAACGCGAAAAAAAATGGCGTCTTCGTCTTCGTCTCCTCCTCTCCGAAACTAGGGCTTCAATTCGAGTTCGATTCTTAGTTCGTCTTCCTTCAATAGCTAGGGCTTCGGCTTCAAATCTCTCGCGTGCTCCTCGTCGGCGTAAAGTGAGTACTTTTAACTCACATCTAGTTCAAATTCAAGATTTCTGATTTCGTTCATATTTTTTTTATTTGTTGATGATTTTGTTGCTGGATTTCGTGGCTACCACGTATTTATTTTCAACTGTGACTTCGGTCACTTTGATCCTGCAGATTTGCCTTGTTTTGATTTTGATTTTTATGGAAACTTTGATTCCATGAATTAATATTGGCTTCGGCCTCCTTTTGACTTTGTTTTGACAATTTTTATTGTGACTTCGGCTTGTACCTTAATTTACTTGTAGCCATTCACTGTCGACCTCGACTTTGACTTAAATATGAGAAACTGCTTCTGACTTTTGTAGTTCCATATTTCTACAATTTTGTGCCTGCATGTATAGGGTCTTGTATCACTTGTTGGTCTTTGGTACAACATGTTACTTGGTTACTGAGATATATAAGTTGAACTGATACCACTGTAAATTAGCTTCTTTGAGTTTGTGACATTTTGTTCCACTGATGCCCATATCTGTATATGTGATAAAGTGCAGTTGTTTGAATAATGAGTATAGTACCCTTGCTGTTTTTACAATAAAAAGTAGAATATGCTTTTGTTTATAGTAAATCATACTTTGATTTAAACAGTAATGATTATGATTATCATAAACCAAATTAGATTGGATGTTAATGGCTTGGTAGCCTATGCTGTTTGGATTCATGTCATTAAATTGCTCGAGTTTGATGACTGTGTTTGCTTTTATTGATTGATGAAAGAGTATTAGTATCTGTTTGAAATTTAAAAACATGATAAAAGATAGATGGAGAATTTTAATATAAACTATGATAGGAAGGAAGTCAAAATTGTTTATAAAATAAATTAATTGAAAGTGTAGAAGCTGTGTTTATAAATATGCAAATGGAATTGATATAGTTATATTCTGATTGTTAAATGGCTTGAGTAATTGTTGTTTTTTTTTCTTTGCAAACATTTAAATATTTATCTTTGATTTGGTCGAGCTCGTCACTGTGTTGCACTTGCTTGACTTAGTTTGAATGTTGCCACTTTGCTTCATTTGAATAGCTCAGCGGTGCACTTGTTTTGTCATTGTGTAGTTCTGGGTGTACTTGTCATCTTCATTGAGATGTTCACCATGTTGTTACCTGTACTTGGTGCATTGAGCATTTTTGAGTATTTGTCTGCACTGTTAATCGAGCTTGTTGTTCTCTGCATTGACTTGATTGTTGACACTAGTCATACATATGCTTAATTTCAATTTTTGATTTAAAATTTCAAATCTTGTAATCTTATCTCTGTTTAAAATTAAGTTTCAAATGAAACTTGTTTGCTAAATCATAAATTTTAGTTTTAAATTTTTTTTTTTATTTAAGTTGAAATCATAGATAAATCCCTCTAGAAGCTATAACAGATGATCAAACTTTAAATAGGTGAAGATCCAAACATCATGAACTTCAATTTATATTTTGTAGTCACTTAAGCACTGATTCACTTATTCATGCTATTCACTGTTCATTTGCGTCATTTGGTATTGCTGCATCCATTCTGTTGCACTGTTTATGGCTTTGGTCTTGTTTCATGTTGAGGCTGTGCCTCCATTGACATGTTGTGGCTTTTGTACATTTCCCCAAGTCTCTTGTAACTGCTGTTACTTGTTGTTCGGTGTAGTTGACTTCGACTTTGTTTATGATTGCTTGCTACTGCAATCTTGTTGCAGCCCTGCCTTATATTTGCAGTGCTTTTTGTTGAGATTTTTCCTTGGTTGCATTGCATTGATGCACTGAGATTATTTGCAGTTTAAATTGTTGTACCTTGTACTGGCTCCCTTGTATTCAAGGGGGGGCTGCAGTTTTGTTTGCAGTTTTTCCTTGAATATCTGAGTTGGTTTAGACTTGCATTTGTGGTGGCTGTAGTTTATGTTTGCAGTTGCCCATGCATACTTGTGGTGGTGCATTTTGTATTTACAGTGCCTTATTGTCACTGTCTTGATTGAGTTTCTTGATGCGTTGAGCTTAGCTTGCTTCTGATTTTGCTGAAGTTTGATAGTCTCGACTAAGTTGCTTCGAGACAGTTTTGTTGCATTATGATCTTGTGGTGGCTGCGTTGTTGTTGCAGTTCGCCCTTGTGTTCATTAGTGACTGCAGTTTCATTTTTATGAAAATTTGCACTTGTTGAAATGTGCAGTAATAAGTTGTTGAAAAACTTGTTTTATTTCACAAGTTGTTGTGGCGAGGCAGCGCACGCGTGTGTGCAACTGTAGCCACGTAGTATCGACATTTTGAATCGATATTTGAACCTTCATTGATTTTGGTTCGTTGACTTTCTGAGTATATCGTCATGATAGTGGCAAGGCAGTGCACGTAAGCGTGAACTGCAGCCACACGATATTGATTTTTATTGATATCTTATTTTGTTTTGATTTATGATCTTTTGCATATTTCATTATGGTAGTGGCGAGGCAGTGCACGCAAGCGTGAACTGCAGCCACGGAATTGAAATTTTAAATGTGGCGAGGTCGTACGCGCGTGTGTGTACTGCAGCCCTACCAAATTTAATGTTTTAAATTGATGTTTTCTTTGATGAAAATTATTTTATGTTGCAAATTCAATATATTTTGAATCAATTTTGATGATTTTGTTGTTAATTGCCGTTTAGGCAAATTTTGATTGTTTTCTAAATTATCTTCATCAATAATCCCTTCATCTATCTCATTGATAATCTGAATCTACTGAATTGATGTTTAACACTGTTAAGTGTTACATTTACCGTTATCCGATTTCTTGTTAAAGGATCGGATAGGTAAATTATATTTGACTGTCATCTAATTCTTAATTATTATTGCCTTTATGCACTAATAACTGAGTTTGAATTAGACTGACCTGTGTATTATTTTCTTTTGAATATAATACTCGGGTTAGACCGAGTATTTTTACAGCTTGAAGATTTTCAGGCCGCGAAGTTAGAGAGAGAGGGGAAAGCACTTCACTGAAGTTTTTCGAAAAAAAATTTCTTTGTACTCTAAAAGATATATATATATAGATAAATTGTTCCGCTGTATAAAAATTTAATGCATTGTACAAACTCTGATATATGTATGTAAGAAAAATTCATTTATGAATAATATTATGATTATTCTGTGATTCTGTGGCTGATTCTGTTTAAACTCTATAAACTGACTAATAATCCGTCATTTTGAACGTTTCTAGTTGGTTTAATTACCGACTAGAGGCGGTCAGGGCGGTGGGTCATTACAAAAGTGGTATCAGAGCTTTGGTTTACTCAAAGCTCAGTTTATGATGTTTAATATGAATAGTTACTAGAACCACTATAAAGAAAGTGCTTTTCAAATTTAAAGAAGTTTAAAGTTGTTTTCTTTAAAGTAAAAGGTATTTTGAAAATTAGAATTATTTTGAAAATTCCCCTCTCTAAATGTGAGTGTGCGATAGTTTATATTCGGTGAGGTCTCATTAGATTTGCGTTTCGATCGTTTGGAAACTCATTATCGAATTATTGAGATTTATGAAAAGTGAACTAATGAATTAATGAATTGGTTTAAATTGGTTTAAATCGAATAACTTGAATATTTCGAGTAATAATTGTGAAATAAAGGGATATGTTAATTTGGTTATAACCAAGAGAATTATTGAATTATAACTCGAGAATTTGACTTTGAATTCTTTTGAAATTGATTTCAAACGTTGTGAAGAACAAGTTAGTAAATAAATGAATTATAAGTATTTAACTTATAAATGGACTTTTGGTATATAACTGAGGTATATAAATTGAATTGAATTGAATCAATAAGAAGATTTATAAATTGAAGTTTTATAAATAGAAAAGGAATTTATGAAGATTGTTTATAAATTCGAAATCAATTGAATTTGATAAGTAATTTGTTATAGCTTATTAAAGGAGATATATCCACGATTTTGGACAGTGGGTAATCCTTTAAAAATAAAAATAAGTTGTAGAAATGATGAAATTTGTTGTCAAAGCATATTCACGATTTTGGACAGTGAATATATTATTGAATAAAACGGATATGTTTTAGGGAAGTGATATTATGGAAGGAAATTTAATTGTTGATTTAACTGTATGAATCAAACTAAGTTTGATGTAAAGTTTATATTTCAAGTTTAAAACTATTGCCTAAAATAGTTAATGTGGAAATATAGATCTAATGGAACCAATTCGATGAATAATTTACTAAAGAACTAGTTGATTATTTTTGAAATAGAAAGCAAATGTAAAGTTCAAATGAAATTTAGATTTCAAATTTGAAGTTGTCAACACGATAATCCATTATAGGTTTAAATAGATTCAGTGATGAATTTGAATTTAAACGTGCGGAAAATTAAATTAAGTGAAAAACTTAATATTGAAAAGTTTGAAATCGGTTTAAAACTGATATTGTGAAAAGTATGAAGAATTCAAACTATGAATTAAGTTGAAGTTGAAAAAGTTAATAGTTTTAAAGATGTTTTAAAATGCATTAACTATCGAATACATAGATTTCAACATTCAATTGTTGAAATAGGCGTTTCGAGAAATAAGGAAATGGTGGACTATAACACTGTTGTTATAGTAAATGGTTTCCGGAAGGAAATGTTGTTTATAGTATTGGGATTTATATATCTATCTTAAATCCGAATCCCTATACTAGTGATTTTGAGTTGTCGTAACGATGTTTTACGCAACATTCGTTTTAACTCAAATGAATGTGTTTAAAAGAATGATTTCCTTAAAGAGTGAAATATATACTTAATTTCGATTCAAGTATATTGAATATTTTTCAAAGTGTTGAAGATAAAAGATTTGTGAATTACTTATTATTGAATAAGTATGGGAATGTTTTCCAATATGAAATGAAAGGTTTGAAATTTTATCTTTTAGAGATAAATTGAGAAATGAATATTTGAAATCTGTTTCAAATGACTAAGTGTGAAAAATTATATATCTTGTAAGGATATTATTTTGAGAAATGTGAACAATTAGTTCAACTTGGAAATTTTTCAAAGGATTGAATCTTGAGTTAAATTGAGTTTAACTTTGACACCAAAAACAATATAAGTTCAACTTTGAATTTTGGATAGTCGATTGAGATTGTATGTCTAACATTGTGAATTGATGACATAGCATTTGATCTCTATTAAATATATATCTGTGGTGGCGGAGAATTTATTCTTTTAGCTTAACACCCTTCTCTGAGACGTACGAGCTTAGAGGTTATATATCGATAGACATCAATTATGTGTTGAGAATTGACGATGTAACGTGAAATCCAAATCGAATGTGAAGTCGATAATGAATTGGATTGTGAATGTGAATTAGGTTTGAGATAACCTTAAATTTTCAAATCGATTTAGAGGAAAATTTTAAACGTGATGGAAAATTTGGAATCCTCTGTTTGTTGTGAATGTGAATTGAGTTTTCGTAACTTATATATGTGAATATAATCGAAAACTATCAGTTTGGAAAGTCATTATTATGAAAATCCTGTGTAGGGTTATATAGATATGATATGTATGAAATGTGAAATGAAGTACTATATGTATATGACATATGTTTTCTAAAAAACTGAGGATATGGAAATGTACCTTCCATTTATTATGTGTGAAAGTGATTGGAACTCGGTGGAGTGTCCATTGTAAATCGTAGCTACGTAGAATTCCATTAGTGGAATGTCCAATGGGACTGATATGATATCCCCCACGATGGATCATCGTGTTTGGGATTATGTGATTGATGCTGGCGTAATTCGTGGGGCGTGATGCCTACAGTTACAAGCGATTCTACTGAGATAGTAGCGTAACCGCCGAGTAAACTGCGATCTGGAAACCGAAGCGTAATTCGAGGGGCGTGATGCCTAAGGCTACGAGCGATTCTACTGAGATAGTAGCGTAACCGCCGTGTGGACCGCGATCTAAGGCGATAACCATGGCGAAATTCAGGAGTGATGAGAAATCTGAGATTACAAGCGATTCTACTGAGATAGTAGCGAAACCGCCGGGTAAACTGTGATCCATGGGGGAACGGGCTTTCCATATCCATTTTTAAAAGATTTTTAAAAAGTATTTTCACTGGGAGTTGAAGCAAGTATGTTTAGTACTTGGAGATTTTTAGTCTTGCGCCTGGCCAGCGTATGCCTAAAGTCTGTGAGAACGACGATGAACTTGTTAAACTTCGAGTTATCAAGTATTTTCAAAACTTTGAATAGAAAATCAATAATCTGAAATTAGAATTACATAATTCTGACTTAATGAACTAAGGAAGAAGATCTTTTTGAATATCTTGAAAGTCCACAGCTTTTGGATAAGATATAAAATGCAAATATTTAGCATGAAAGATTTCAAGTTTAAAAATCTGAGTTTTGTAAGTCAAAAAAATTTGGTAAAAGATTTTTGTGTCTTGATTATTGAAATCGATGAACAAGACTAGTGAAATGAAATAAGTAGACTGAATCCTATATTTATTTATGAGTTTGAAACTTGGTAAAATTGTGTAGGATATAAATATCGGTGAGATTTTAGCAATCGTTTTTCCTAACTTATAATTTCGGGACGAAATTCTTTTAAGTAGGGGAGATTGTAACGATCCTGAATTTTGAGCAATTTAAATTGAAGATATTTAATTAATTTTAAATATTTGAGATAATTTTAAATTGAATTTCAATAAAACTATGAAGTTGACGATTAAATTTTTGAATTTAATCTATTTAAAGTTGAATAGAAATTTGAATTTAACTTTGAAGTTTGAAATTGAATATTGAAGTTGTATCTAAAATTCAAACTAATGACTTAGAAGAAAATTAATAAATTTGTAGTTAGTTTCAATAACATTTTTCATTTATTTAAATAAAATAGAATAAGATTTTAAATCAATATAAAATCAATAAATAAATATACATAGTAAAAATTCAAACAACATATTTATAAAACTTTGAAAAATATAATGTAATTACATTTGAGAAAATTTAACAACATAATTTTAAACAAAAAAATTGGATTTAAAATAAGAAAGAAAATATAATATAAAAATAAATAAAATAAAAAAATAAAATAAATGAAGTATACACTACCTTACCTATAAGCAGAAAACATGCCGTGTTCCATGCCGTAAACCATACCCTAAATCACGTTCTCCTCTGCATAAAAACACGAAGCCCCAATTCATTTCAAAACCCTAATCAGATAATCAAACGCGAAAAAAAATGGCGTCTTCGTCTTCGTCTCCTCCTCTCCGAAACTAGGGCTTCAATTCGAGTTCGATTCTTCGTTCGTCTTCCTTCAATAGCTAGGGCTTCGGCTTCAAATCTCTCGCGTGCTCCTCGTCGGCGTAGAGTGAGTACTTTTAACTCACATCTAGTTCAAATTCAAGATTTCTGATTTCGTTCGTTTTTTTTTATTTGTTGATGATTTTGTTGCTGGATTTCGTGGCTACCACGTATTTATTTTCAACTGTGACTTCGGTCACTTTGATCCTGTAGATTTGCCTTGTTTTGATTTTGATTTTTATGGAAACTTTGATTCCATGAATTAATATTGGCTTCGGCCTCCTTTTGACTTTGTTTTGACAATTTTTATTGTGACTTCGGCTTGTACCTTAATTTACTTGTAGCCATTCACTGTCGACCTCGACTTTGACTTAAATATGAGAAACTGCTTCTGACTTTTGTAGTTCCATATTTCTACGATTTTGTGCCTGCATGTATAGGGTCTTGTATCACTTGTTGGTCTTTGGTACAACATGTTACTTGGTTACTGAGATATATAAGTTGAACTGATACCACTGTAAATTAGCTTCTTTGAGTTTGTGACATTTTGTTCCACTGATGCCCATATCTGTATATGTGATAAAGTGCAGTTGTTTGAATAATGAGTATAGTACCCTTGCTGTTTTTACAATAAAAAGTAGAATATGCTTTTGTTTATAGTAAATCATACTTTGATTTAAACAGTAATGATTATGATTATCATAAACCAAATTAGATTGGATGTTAATGGCTTGGTAGCCTATGCTGTTTGGATTCATGTCATTAAATTGCTCGAGTTTGATGACTGTGTTTGCTTTTATTGATTGATGAAAGAGTATTAGTATCTGTTTGAAATTTAAAAACATGATAAAAGATAGATGGAGAATTTTAATATAAACTATGATAGGAAGGAAGTCAAAATTGTTTATAAAATAAATTAATTGAAAGTATAGAAGCTGTGTTTATAAATATGCAAATGGAATTGATATAGTTATATTCTGATTGTTAAATGGCTTGAGTAATTGTTTTTTTTTTCTTTGCAAACATTTAAATATTTATCTTTGATTTGGTTGAGCTCGTCACTGTGTTGCACTTGCTTGACTTAGTTTGAATGTTGCCACTTTGCTTCATTTGAATAGCTCAGTGGTGCACTTGTTTTGTCATTGTGTAGTTCTGGGTGTACTTGTCATCTTCATTGAGATGTTCACCATGTTGTTACCTGTACTTGGTGCATTGAGCATTTTTGAGCATTTGTCTGCACTGTTAGTCGAGCTTGTTGTTCTCTGCATTGACTTGATTGTTGACACTAGTCATACATATGCTTAATTTCAATTTTTGATTTAAAATTTCAAATCTTGTAATCTTGTCTCTGTTTAAAATTAAGTTTCAAATGAAACTTGTTTGCTAAATCATAAATTTTAGTTTTAAATTTTTTTTTTTTATTTAAGTTGAAATCATAGATAAATCCCTCTAGAAGCTATAACAGATGATCAAACTTTAAATAGGTGAAGATCCAAACATCATGAACTTCAATTTATATTTTGTAGTCACTTAAGAACTGATTCACTTATTCATGCTATTCACTGTTCATTTGCGTCATTTGGTATTGCTGCATCCATTCTGTTGCACTGTTTATGGCTTTGGTCTTGTTTCATGTTGAGGCTGTGCCTCCATTGACATGTTGTGGCTTTTGTACATTTCCCCAAGTCTCTTGTAACTGCTGTTACTTGTTGTTCGGTGTAGTTGACTTCGACTTTGTTTATGATTGCTTGCTACTGCAATCTTGTTGCAGCCCTGCCTTATATTTGCAGTGCTTTTTGTTGAGATTTTTCCTTGGTTGCATTGCATTGATGCACTGAGATTATTTGCAGTTTAAATTGTTGTACCTTGTACTGGCTCCCTTGTATTCAAGGGGGGGCTGCAGTTTTGTTTGCAGTTTTTCCTTGAATATCTGAGTTGGTTTAGACTTGCATTTGTGGTGGCTGTAGTTTATGTTTGCAGTTGCCCATGCATACTTGTGGTGGTGCATTTTGTATTTACAGTGCCTTATTGTCACTGTCTTGATTGAGTTTCTTGATGCGTTGAGCTTAGCTTGCTTCTGATTTTGCTGAAGTTTGATAGTCTCGACTAAGTTGCTTCGAGACAGTTTTGTTGCATTATGATCTTGTGGTGGCTGCGTTGTTGTTGCAGTTCGCCCTTGTGTTCATTAGTGATTGCAGTTTCATTTTTATGAAAATTTGCACTTGTTGAAATGTGCAGTAATAAGTTGTTGAAAAACTTGTTTTATTTCACAAGTTGTTGTGGCGAGGCAGCGCACGCGTGTGTGCAACTGCAGCCACGTAGTATCGACATTTTGAATCGATATTTGAACCTTCATTGATTTTGGTTCGTTGACTTTCTGAGTATATCGTCATGATAGTGGCAAGGCAGTGCACGTAAGCGTGAACTGCAGCCACACGATATTGATTTTTATTGATATCTTATTTTGTTTTGATTTATGATCTTTTGCATATTTCATTACGGTAGTGGCGAGGCAGTGCACGCAAGCGTGAACTGCAGCCACGGAATTGAAATTTTAAATGTGGCGAGGCCGTACGCGCGTGTGTGTACTGCAGCCCTACCAAATTTAATGTTTTAAATTGATGTTTTCTTTGATGAAAATTATTTTATGTTGCAAATTCAATATATTTTGAATCAATTTTGATGATTTTGTTGTTAATTGCCGTTTAGGCAAATTTTGATTGTTTTCTAAATTATCTTCATCAATAATCCCTTCATCTATCTCATTGATAATCTGAATCTACTGAATTGATGTTTAACACTGTTAAGTGTTACATTTACCGTTATCCGATTTCTTGTTAAAGGATCGGATAGGTAAATTATATTTGACTGTCATCTAATTCTTAATTATTATTGCCTTTATGCACTAATAACTGAGTTTGAATTAGACTGACCTGTGTATTATTTTCTTTTGAATATAATACTCGAGTCAGACCGAGTATTTTTACAGCTTGAAGATTTTCAGGCCGCGAAGTTAGAGAGAGAGGGGAAAGCACTTCACTGAAGTTTTTTGAAAAAAATTTTCTTTGTACTCTAAAAGATATATATATAGATAAATTGTTCCGCTGTATAAAAATTTAATGCATTGTACAAACTCTGATATATGTATGTAAGAAAAATTCATTTATGAATAATATTATGATTATTCTGTGATTCTGTGGCTGATTCTGTTTAAACTCTATAAACTGACTAACAATCCGTCATTTTGAACGTTTCTAGTTGGTTTAATTACCGACTAGAGGCGGTCAGGGCGGCGGGTCATTACAATTTCTTAGTTCTTCGTTTCCCTTCTTTTCCTTTTCGGGGACGAAAAGTTTTGAGTGAGGGAGAGTGTAACGACCCGTAAGTTTCATGGATTTAATTTGGTTAAATTAATAGGTTTGTAATTAAATTTAGTAGAAAAAATTATAATAAATTAAAACCTACTTATAGTAATTCGAAGTTAATTCAAATGATTTTAAGTAGTGAAAAGAATTTTACCTGTATATAAATTGAATATGAGAAATTTAAGGAAAGTATTAAACTGATCTAATGTAATAAACATTGTTAACAGTAAATGGAATATGATAATAAGAACAATTGCAAGTTTTGTATTTAGGGGCGAAATAATATTGGTAGGTAATAATTGTTGTAGAGAATAAATTACAAATGTTATAAATTGTATAATGGTGACAACTATTGTTCGTTACCAATGCATTTAATTAATAGCGATTAAATGTAATTAATCATTGCCTTTTTGTAAGTTAAGAAAATAACTGAAAATTTTGAAGGTAAAATCAATAGAAAGGTTAACTATATGCATAAGATGGAAAGTTGAATAGAATTCTAATAAATGATAATAATGGAAAACGTATACAATCAATGTAGGTAATTAGTAATTACAATGTTGTTGAAAGTAATAAACGTTTCTTTGTTGATAATTTATAACATAACGGAAAGAGAAAATGTACTCATTAGAATATTAATTGCAATTGTATAGGGATTTTAAGTAACAATGTTAATGTAAGGTAATTAATGATAAAATAAAGTAAATAATAATGAATAGTGATTTATTCAAAAATTGTAACATATATTATAAATTACCTGCTTATTTGTTAATGGAATTAGCATTTGTAATAAGTGATAATAAAATAAATGAATTTTACACTAATGGAAAATGAAATAACGTTCGTTTAAATGTGTTGAGTAATTATTGGATCGTATTTATTATTAGCGTTACTTTAATAATTATAATTAATTGTGAAATCAATACGGGAAGATGTAAAGTAATAACTAGGGAAGTAATACGTTATAAATTAAATATAACTTGAACTTAAGTGTAAGTAAAAGGTTGAAATTTAATCTAATCCGTTTAATTGTAAACTTATTAAAATAAATTGGATTCAGTGTAATAAAAGGATTTTTTAGAAATTGAAATAAATACCATAATTGGTGAAATAATTTACACTTAAAATTTTGAGATGGTTAATTATATAAGATGTAAATGTTAATTTTATTTATAATGTGAAGATTGGTTGATTTAAGGAGTGAAAACCAAGATTTATTAATTTATTTATAATTTGAAACTTAACAAGTGGATTAATTTCAAATAAGTGGGATATAATATTAAAACATTACACAAATGAAAATTTAGGTGAAAATTGAGAATGTTAATATAATGGGTTTTGACTCCAATATTAATTTCATCTGTTTGTAATAATGAATTTGAATAATATGAATAAAAATTTAATTCAAAGGAATTATTGAAATTTCATGTATAATTTCTAAATTTGACAAAAACTGTAATTTAACACAGAAATTGTTAAATGTTTTAACATGTAATTTGACATCTAAATTTGTTTAAAATCATTGTAAATGATTAAGAAATTTTAAATAAAAAGAATTGTCAAATTTTAGAAGTGAAATTAAAATTATGATTTTATTAATTAATTATTAATTTATTTAATAAATGGAAAAATAGCCATTTTGGCCACTGACTCGGATTTCGACGAAACTAGTTTCATCAGATCCGTAACGGTGAATTATAATAGTGTTTCAAGTTTCGTAGCGATCAGACTTGTCTTTGATCGTACGGACTCGAAACGCCTTGAAATTTGTGCAATTGAAATCAATTTGGAAAATTTGAATTTAGCATAACTTCTTCATATGATGCAATTTGAACCTGAAACCTCTTCCATTGCATTTAAAATATTTTAAAATACCTATTTTGACATATGGGTTGATCCAATTTCGTTTCGGGATCGGAACGGGCTTTTTGGGCCAATTGTCGTTTAGCACGTTTGTTTATCAGATCCATCTACTCTATTTTCTAACCTACCTATATAAACCCAGTTAAAGTCTAGCCTTTATCTATTCTCATTTGTTTGTGCGTTCATTTACTCAGCTCCTCCTCTTCCCAATGGCAAAAAACCATAGATCTAAATTCAAATTTCAAAAATCAAATCAAAAGTCAAAATTCAAAGTATCCAGAAAAATCTCAAAAAAATATATGTTGTAGCACTCGACGAGCGTAATTCAATGGTGTAATCCGGTTTTCGATTGGAGTTTCTTTGTGGCCAGATCGGGGCAAATTAGTTTCGGCCGTTCATCGCTCGACGACGAACTTCGTCGGATCGAGAAACCCTTTCTGGGTTTTGAAGAGAGGACCGATGGGATTCCATCCATGCTGTTTATTTCATGAATCAATGGTTGAATCAACGTAAAATGTCGATTTAGGGTTTCAAAACCCTACACGGGTGGTGCCGGCACACGGCAACTTTGGCCACCAGAGTTGACATCGAGCATAGTGGCGCGTGCGGCATGGAAAGGGGAGGTCATTGGTAGTGGTCGTCGTTCGTCTAGAGGCCGGAGGTGATGGGTATTCACGGTCAAAGGGGGGAGTGCATTGGGTTTGCATGTGCATTTGGGTTACGGCTGTAGATGTTCTTGCGTGAAGATGACTCTCTTCTCATGACGTGGCATGTATGAATTAAAATGTGTTCTTTTTTCTATTTTATTTTTATTTAAAATTCAAGTGCAATAATCGCTATAACTCTTACATACGATATCCGATTTACGCACGGTTTCTTTCGTTAGAATCGTATTGAAATTCCAGACCTGATGACGCTGGTTTGGACAAACTCTGAGAAGGTCAAAGTTTTGGGTTTAAATCGGATTTAAATTCGATTTAAATCCAAAAGGTGAGTGTTTTAACCCACTCACAACTTCTAAAATTTCTTATGTTTGTTAAATTGATTTTATATATGAGTAGAAATTTATTTATGACTGTTTGGCATGTTTTATTCATTATCTCAGTTAAATTGCATTTATTTAAATTAACTGTGAATTAATTTTATTATTGCATAAAAATTTGGCAGTTAAAATTTATTTATTTGCATATAAACTGCTAGTTAAACAGTTATTAAATTTATTATTGAATATAAACTGTTAGTTAATATCTGTATTTATTACCTGTTATATTTTATATGCTCTATATTGATGTTTGTTTAAATTGGATGATGATTTGTTATAAATGGTTGACGATTGATATTTGGATGAATGAATGTTTATTTACATTAACTGCAAGTTGTTATGCATTTCATTTCATTCGGGATTGCGGTTTGAAATGATATACAACCGCATTGTTATTATTAAATTGCGGATTGAAATGATAAATATCTGTATCACTTGACCACAGGGTAGAAAATTATATACAGGCACCGCGGTATATACATAAAATTATTTTTTGAAAGGATTTTATGGTTTTGGATAGGATACGGTTTAATAAATATTAATTTTTGACCTTATATAAAATCTTATTTTATGTACATATATGGTTAAATTATTGAATTTAAGCTGTGTATAAATTTGTTAAATAAAATAAACAAGATGAATAATGGAGTTTGATTATTTATATTATATGGTTAAGTACATGTTAAGATATTGAGAATATATAGAGTTTTTAATGTTTTAAATCAATTTATATTGGGAGTTAAGTTGAAAATTCATTTGGAATCGAGCTCAATTAAGAATTTAACTTCATAAGTTGATGTAGAATTTATTAACTTGAAAATTTAAAAGGTATGATATTTATAACTGAAATTGTATTCAAGATGGATTAAATGAATATTTCTAGTATAAATAAATTGGAGGAAATTTTGATAGTTAAAAGGTAATTTGAGTTTTATTTAAAATGATTTCGGATTTATTATGCCAATTTTTCAAAATAAATAATATGACTTTAAATTGTTGAATAGAAATTTCCAACCTTAGTTCCAATTGTTTAATATTCAAAGTTTGAAATATATTGAAACTGAAGTGGTTTATTGAAACTGAAAGCGATTTTAAATTTATGGATTTTGACTTAATCTTAAATGAAATAAATGGTAAGTCGCGGAAATTATTTTATTTTATAAAGTAATATAAAATCAACTATTTTATTCTATATACCGTTGAATATCCAAAACCATTCAAGTTTTAGAAGTTATGGTTTTAAAGCTATGAATTTTGAAGTATTAGGTTTTGAAAGTTATAATCCAAATGTTTGGTTTTCAGATATTATAAATTTTAAGCAGTTTGATTTTGGTAAAGAAATATATTTGAAATAAAAATGATATTATTGATTTGGGTTTTATAAAAATAATACCAAAATGAGTTGTTTTCGAAATGGGAATGATATCGTATTTATGGGTTTTGAAATGGATAATTTTTTTCTAGTTTTAAAGTATAAACTATTTTAAAAACCGCGGTATTATAATAACGTTTGGTTGTTGAAGAGACTGGGATCGGAAGTTGTCATACACTCTGCCAACCCCGAAAACCACTTTAACAACCGTGTATGCGGTGGAGATTCCAGAATGAAGTAGGATGGTGGTGGTGTTTCCCTTAAGGTAAATACGTGGACCTGACTCCCGTGAGTTGGCATAAGGTGGCTAAAACAGGAGCGATCGACGGGTTAATAAGGTAGCACCTTTGATCGGATACATCCCTTCGATATTATACTTTGACTTTGGATTGATTCGGTGGCCACTTTTTATTTTATTTGGGGGTGTGGCTCGAGGTGGGAGTAGCTGCGCGCTACGCGTTACCATCGACCCGGAAGCGTAATTGGTATATCTACCCTGGCATTGCCTTGTTGTGCCGTGTCACCTACCCTATCGTGCCTTGTACGAGTTTGGTTTTCTCCCGTAGCCCGTGTGGTATCCTCTGGTGGCTTCCCGATCAGGAGGGACTATGATATTGGATAGACTACTGGGACTATTACGTGTTAAGGGCTATATGGGTAACCCCTTAATGCTAAGAAAAAAGTAAGTTTATTTTATAAATAGACACTATTATAATAGCGAAATATACTACATAATAATTTAACAGATCCTTAGGAGATGTAAATCCCGAGCATCTCTTGAGTTACTGCACTCATATTTATTTCTGTTAATTTAACTCACATAAGATCTTTTAGTTCTGACTCGAATGTTTTGTCTTTTCAATTCGCTCGGGTCAGTCCGAGCATTTCAGGATTTGAAGACTTTATTTCTGGAGGAAGAAGAAGAAGATTTCATTACTATTATTATTATATATTATATGGTTCCACTACACTGTATTCCGCTGCATTGATTTCATTGGTATGTGAACTCTGATATCTATTGTATAAAGAAGAATCAAATGTTTTATAAACAATTTAATGAACTGTATATTTATTATTATATTTTATCCTTCCGCTGTGAGATTCTGTTTAGTTTTTTTTCTCTTCTCTGTTTTTCTTATTTACCCCATAACAATCCGCCCTTCTGTATTGTTTGAATTGGCACGTATGTCGATTTAAAGCGTGCGAAAAGGCTGGACGTTACATTTTCTAAGAGAAATACAAATGTGGTCAAAACATTGTGTACTCACTGAGTTGAAAGGTCCTAAGTTAAAATCCTGTGCACTTGGAACGTTTTGAAAATGTTGGATAAAGGCGACTTTAGAGGGTTTCGACTCATTAGATATAAAAGGTGTTGAAAGGGTTGTAGGAGAATTATAGTTCCGAAAGCATACTAAAGAAAAAGGATTTCAATTAGCACAAAACGTTTTAAATCAGTCGAAATGTTTTGCTTTCGAGAGGGATGATTACATTCTTTTTTACAACCTTTCAACAAGGTTGATCAAATTCACACTACAATACCTTTCGACCCCATCAAAAGGGGCTACGAAAGAAAAATCAATGTTGCCGCCTTAATCCCATTCGAAGAGGTTAAAAGATCAATGCGTGGCACCAATTTTTCATCCATATGACTCGAAACTTCCAAGCGAAGAAAATAGAAACTTCGTTCTTCCCCAAACCCAATTGAAAATCCAGAGCTTCAAAAAAATTCTTAAAACAAATAAACCAAAACCGATAAGAAGATGGATTTCAACGTGAACTAGCAATTTTTAATTTCAAAATTATGAATAAGAATTTAGATTCTCTTAAAAGTAAGAGTAATCCAAAACACTGAAATAAATTTAAAACGAAAAACAAATTTTATCGATTCACAAAACTAAATTGCAAAATCTTTCATAATAAAAAATTTAAAATCAAACATGCTTTTTAATAAAGTTAAAATCCTAACAGCTTTTAACTCAAGATCTTGATTATAGGATTTGAAAAATTCAAAAAATCCACTACGAGACATAAAAGTAAGATAAACAAAAGGAGATGAATATTTAAAAAGCATAAATAATTCTAAACTTACGATTGGATCTGGTTAACCTTTAATTCGGGAAAAAGAAAGTTTGAGAATTTTTTAAATTCTTTTACTTGTACTTGAATTTTGGTTTATGGAAAAGTGAAAGGAGAAGAAGAAGAGAGTATTTTATAAGAAAACTCGCCAAGAACTACTAGCGGTTAGATTGGATTTAAACAGATGGCCTAGATTCATGCGGGAAGACCAAGAGGCTGGAAACTTTTAGGTTTCGACATAGATGACTTGGAAAGTCAAAAGCATCTATTCACAAGGGGGACAAATGTTAGCACCAAAAAAAACCCTTTCGACTAAGTCGAAACCTGTTTAAGCAGAGAACAAAGGAGAACAAGAGAGAAGAGCGCCAGCTAGACCTTCGAAAGGAGTTGAAGGGATGCTACCACCAAAATCTGAAAGCTTCAGAACCTTTCAAAGGTGTCAAGGGGTTTCTACATTCAAGATCCAAAAGGCTCTTGCCTTCTAAAGGTGTCTAAGGAGTCAAAAGCTTCCCTTTGCCATCAGTAATCACCTCTTGGCTAGGTGATTCCTTATGCATGTAGACCTTTCGAATGAGTCAAAGCAGCACCTTTCGAAGAGAATGAAGAACAACTCTTTGCATATGCGCCAAACCATTCGAAACCAAAGTTTTCGCCTTCATTTAAACCATGCGAAAGCAAGATTGTCCTAAACAACTGCTTCGAAAGCTATTAAAGCCTTTCGAACCGTTCAAATCCAATGTGATCCAGGAGGGTTCCGCACCAAATCAAAAATAAGAGCTCAGACGTAACCAACATCATCGAAACCATTAAACAAAGCCTATCGACAGAGTCAGAAGCTCTTACAAGGCAATATAAAGAAGAGAAGCGCAACTGCACCTTTCGACAAAGGAGGCAGCATACTTAAGTTATTTAGCAGCCACCCTTCGACCGTCGAAAGCATTAAGGTCGAAAGGTGCTGACCTGCATATATAAATAAGACCCAAGGGGTAAGGTTTTAGAGGACCCGATTCTTTCCCTTCAAAACTTGTATTTTCTTGATCTAAAGTGATGTAAACCCTAATTACTAAATTGATTTGGGGATTTTATGAAATAATGACTTCTTTAGCTTCCAAAAGGGAAGTTTCGAACATTTCAGATTTACTTTGTTATTTTTTTAAAGCTTTTGCCAGGTTCACTCTTGTATTTCAGGTTTTGCCTACAACGAAAGGCCACCGTCGACGCAGTCGAAACCATGCGGATTTGAATACCTTCAGTTACATACTTCAAGCTACCTTCCCCTAAGTTTCTGCTATCAGTAAGGTCAAAACCAAGCCTTAATCTGCTGGGACCTTTGATCGATACCAGGTGCCAAAAGGAACGGCTTTTGACAAGGTCGAAACCTAACAATAATCTACTTAAACCCTGAATTAACACAAGGAACCTAAAGATCATGCTCTCGATGAGGTCAAAACCCCTTAAGCCTACGTTTGTCTAGTGATTCCAAAGACCATCCATTTGGATTTCTCTTCCTCTTCGAAAGGAAAGCTTTCGAAGGGCAAACTTGATTACCTCGACAAAATCGATAGGTTAAAAGAGAAGGGAAATAACCCTTCGACTGGGTCGAAAGGTCAGCCAAAGCAATTTTTTGCTATACCAACCTGTTTCAAAAAGGATATCAAAGTAAGTTCACATATTCCATCCTCCTCAACTCTTTTTAAGGAAACCACAAGGAATTATCCTTGTTCTTAGAGCTCTACTTGGAGTGTTGACAAGATTTCTTGTTAACAAATACTTAAATTAATATTTTATCATTAAAGTTAATTTTAACGTTTACTTATTCGCCAAGTCTAATTGCTTTTACTTTTTCGGTTTCAAATTTAAGAATTAATTATTCATTCGAATTTGAATTCCGTCTAAATGATTTTGAATCTGAAAACTTTAAGCGCCCATAATTTTTTTGTCTGAGCTCTGTATTCAAAACATTATATATGAAAATTGATCAGAAAATTGCTACGAATGCAGTGAAATAATTTTTGAAGTCAATTTAGGATTTTTTTTTAAAATTTCCACTTTTAGCCTCATCTTAGTTAACTAATTTTCTTATTGGTATTTATGAGGTGTTACATTCCCCATTCCCCCTCATAAAAAGGATTTCGTCCTCAAGATCCTTAAGGGATGGGCATCATAATGCGTACTAAGCATCCATGTCATACAACCAAATTTTTTGCATAACTATCTAAACCAAAAATGCAACATGATTATGCATGCAGACTTACTATAGGTGAGCTCGTCCTAGCATGAATGCAAGTGTCATGACATCTAGGCATGTATGCAACATCCTAAACGTGTAAAATGTTCTTTATATAAGTGTAAAAGTGACGGTGAAAAGTGTGGCAACCATATCTTACCATCCAATCTGGCAACCATGCGCAACCAAAACATAATTTTGAAGAGAAAAAGTTGCCATAAATGCTGAGGGTGAGAAGTCCTCATGTTTTCTACTAGATTTCTCCCCATTGTACTCGAACAGTCTAATTTCCGTTATTGTAGAGCTTCCTAGTTCTACGCTTCACAATGCACGTGGTGACACAGAATGTTATTGGCTCCGTCTAAATGTCCCCCAATTGATCAGGCTCTATCATAGTGACTGTGCTATAAAGGTATTTCCTTAAGTATGAAACATGAAAAACATCATAAACTCCTGCCAATTTATCAAGTAGCTCCACATGATAACCAATTTTTCCTATTCTTTCCAAAATTGGAAAAGGCGCAACAAATCATGGTGCCAACTTCCCGACTTTCCAAATCTGGCAGTCTTCTTAAGCGGAGAAACTTTAAAAAATACCATGTCACCTACTTCAAATTTTAACTTTTTTCTTCGCTTGTGTACGTAGGATTTCTAACAATCTTATGCAACCTTTATTCACTTCCTAATAAATTCTACCTTTTTATAAGTCCCATGAATTAAATCTAGAATGAATAAGATTTTTTCGATGGCTCCCCACTAACAATTTGGCGATTTGCATCGCCTCCCATAAAGCGCTTCACAGGATTCTATACTAATCATCGTTTGGTGAATATTACTATACAAGAATTCGACTAAACGTCAATGCCGCATCCAATGTCCATCAAAGTCCACGATGAAAGCTTTAACAAGTTTTCCAAGATTTTATACCCTTCTAGTTGGACCGTCGGCCTATGGTGGTAAGCGATGCTAAGGTTTAATGAACTAAAGCTAACTACAAACTCCTCTGAAATTCACTAGTTAATAGGTGGTCACTGCCTTTAACAATGCTAACCAAAATTCCATGAAGTCGAGCCACTTTCTTGATATAAATCTATGCTGGCAATGCTGTGGTCCTATTGCTCCTAATAAAAATAAAATAGGCATATTTAGCGAGTCTATCTGTTATGAACCAAATTGCTTCATTTCCTCATTGGCTCTTAGGCAACCCATCTATAAAGTTCATAATATATGCTCATATTTCCAAGTTGGAAACTTCAGTGGTAATAACAATCCTCCAAGCTTCCCTTTCTCAGCCTTTATCCTTTAGGATGTCAAACATTTGAAAACAAAATCAGCAACCCTTTTTCTTTATCCCCGAGATCCTTTACATCTTATCTCCTCCGTGGTGAATGGATATTCTTGAATGGTGACACTCTACAAGCCAAAATTTATTTTTCCCAAAATCCGAAAGTTTTTAGGATCGAAGCATTCATTATTCCAAATTGCTAACCTAATTTCATCATTAATATCTAGTCTTACCTACAGTTTATCGCTAGTTATGTGCCCTTATGAAATTATATTATTTACATTCCTTAATATGTATATATTTATCCAACGATCTAATCTCATGCATAAAATCGAGCCACTGATGAAACAGGAATATATCTCATACCAAATCGTACGCATTTCCTACAACCTAAAGGAGACAACTAGCGATTATTACCCAACAACTCTAAAAGACAAATTTGCTTGAAGATGCCATTCATCATCAACTAGTATTAAAGATGTAGAGGTCCTGATACTCCTTATTAAATTAAGATGGACATTCCTTATAATGAACAACCTTTTCAAACCCTAAAGTAGAAACTAATACATCCATGGTATTCACATGCCGAACAACTAAGTGTCGAAAAGATAGATTTTTAGGGGAAAGAAAGGAGATAGAAGATAAGAAGAAGCTAAATAATTGCAAAATCTCACGACGCAATGGAATAACATATATTAACAACATAATACTTTACAAAGTCATTTCAAAAATGATACACCAGAGTCCTACTATTACAATTCTACCTTTAGATAATTATAACAGCCTATCTCTACCTTACTGATACAATGCATAGAATACAACGGAAACAAGATAATATGTGGCCATCGATGAAGCCGCGTGCGCTAAGCTCCTCCAAAATGCATCTGTGGGGAAAACACGAACTACTTAGCTATCCATAAAAATTTGAGCACCCATGCATTTTAAAAAAAGACAAATAAAACTTCGGGTCAGACATGGGTTTGGTGTGACTAAACTCAAATAACAGAATTATTATGTTTAAAACCCTTTTAACTCATAAGACCACATTGCATATAATCACGGATGGGTTTTTGCCTTGCTGTAACGTCCCGCCTTTTCGCACGATTTAAATCGACACACGTACCAATTCAAACCATACGGAAGGGCGGATTGTTATGGGGTAAATAAGAAAAACAGAGAAGAAATAAACAAAATAGAATCTCACAGCGGAAGGATAAAATATAATAATAAAATATACAGTTTATAAAGCTGTTTACAAAACATTTGATTCTTCTTTATATAACTAAATATCAGAGTTCCCATACCAATAATATCAATGCAGCGGAATAAAACGTTGTAGTGGAATTATATATTAGATAATAGTAATACAAATCTTCGTCTTCGTCCTCCAGAGCTAATTCTTCAAATCCTGAAACGCTCGGACTGACCCGAGCGAATTTGAAAAAAACAAAAACACTCGACTCAGAACTAAAAGATCTTATGTGAGTTAAATTAACAGAAATAAATATAAGTGCAGTAACTCAAGAGATGCTCGGAGTTTACATCTCCTAAGGATCCGTAAACCTATTTACTATGTAGTATATTGCGCTATTATAATAGTGTCTAATTGTAAAATAAACTTACTTTTAAATAGCATTAAGGCTTTACATTTTCCACCTTAACACGTAATAGTCCCAGTAGTCCATCCAATATCATGGTCCCTCCTGATCGGGAAGCCACCAGAGGATACCACACGGGCTGCGGGAGAAATCCAAACTCGTACAAGGCTCGATAGGGTAGGTGACACGGCACAACTAGGCTATACCAGGGTAGATATACCAATTGCTATCCGGTCTGGTGGAAACGCGTAGCCGCAGCTACCGCCCACCTCGAAACAACTCCCCCAAAAATCAAAGTAAAAGTGGCCACTGAATCAATCCAAAGTCAAAGTATAATATCGAAGAGGAGTGTCCGATCAGAGGAATGACCTCATTGGCCCGAGAATCGCTCCTGTTTTAGCCACCTTATGCCAACTCATGGGAGTCGGGTCCACGTATTTACCTTGTAGGAAACGCCTTCACCAACCTACTTCATTCTGGAATCTCCACCGCGTACACGGTTGTTAAAGTGGTTTTCGGAGTTGGCAGAGAGTATGACAACTTCCGATCCCGATCTCTTCCAACAACCAAACGTTATTATAACCCCGCGGTCCTTTAAAATAATTTATACTTTTAAAACCAGAATATAATATCCATTTCAAAACCATATAAATATGCTATCATTTCCTTTTAAAACCCAAAACAATGTGATATCATCTTTATTTTCCAATATATTCTTTCCAAAAATCATAGTGGTTTCAAAATAAAATATTTTAGAAATCAAAACTCTTGAATATAATATTTCCAGATTATACTATCTTGAAAGCCATAACTTTGAAACAAATCCCATCTCTCAAATGGTTAAATATTAAATTACTTTTATAAAACAAAATAGCTTCTTTACATTTCACAAATCAATTCCAAATATCGATTTAAACTTCCAAATACCATTTTAAATTTTTTACGTTTCAAAGCTTTAAATATTACATCATTTCAAAAAAACAAACTCATTTGACCATCCCATATATATTAAATTCAATTACTTATTATTTAGACTTGAAATATTTACTTAATGAATTCAATATAATTTAAGAAAAACCTTTAACTTCACATAACTGGAAAATCTTTCAATTTATTATATATTCATTTAAATCAACCTGATATTCATTTAGCTCACTTTACACAAAATAAAGTTATAAAATCATATCCTTTAAGAATTTTAACCTTTTATTTAATTCCAATATTTGACTTAATATTCATCTTCCAACCTTATTCTCATTTAAGTCAATGAAACTCCAGAAATTACATTTTAAATAAATGTTAATCTTATTTGATCTTAAAATCAAACTTTATTTTAAACTTCAAATCAAATTTATACCAAGCTTAAAAACCTGAAATTACTATATATATAATAACCTTTATCAATAACCAAATCCATATTCTATAAACCATATATATATATAACTTTACAAAACTATAAAAAATCATTTCAAAATATTATATATATATATATATATATATATATATATATATATATATATATATACTGCGGTGCCTGTATAAAATTTTCTACCCTATGGTCAAGTGATACGGATGTTTATCATTTCAATCCGCAATTTAAAAATAAAAATGCGGTTGTATATCATTTCAAACCGCAATCCCGAATGAAATGAATATGCATGATAACTTGCAGATTTATAAGATAGAACACATCATCCATTCACCCAAAATCAATCATCAACCAATTTAATTCAATCATCATCAATTTAAACAAACATCAATATATAACATATACAATATAACATATACAATATAACAGGAAATAAATGACAGTTATTAATTAACAGTTTATATTCAAATAAATTTATTTACTGCTTAACTATCGGTTATATGCAAATAAATCAATTTACTGTCAAATTATATGCAATAATAAAGTTAACGAACAGTTATATTAAATAAATGCGATTTAACAGAAATAAGGAATAAAATATGCCAAACAGTCATAAATAAATTTCTACTCATATCTAAAATTAATTTAACAAACATAGGAAATTTTAGAAGTTGTGAGTGGGTTAAAACACTCACCTTTCGAATTTAAATTGAATTTAAATTCAATTTAAACCCAAAAATTTGACCGTCTCTGAATTCATCCAAACCAGCGTCATCAGGTCTGGAATTTTATTACGATCTTAACAAAAAAAATCTCGTGTGAAACGGAGTTCGTACGTAGAAGTTATAGCGAAAATTCGAATTGAAAATCAAATAAAAGAATAAAAGGAAGATAACATAATTCACCTACTAGCCTTGCCACGTCATCCTCTATACCCTCTCTCTCACGCATCTTCCTCCCAGAAACAAATATGCACGCGCACAGTACCAACCTGAAGAACACGTCCTTTGACCGAGACGTTGACCCCGATCTCAGCCCACCGTACGCCGCCTTACATCAAATTGAGCACCTCCCCGAGACCACTAACCCACGCCGCACCCACGCCAGTGATTTCGTCGCTTTCGGTCTCGGTTTTCACACCGCCACCGCCACTTAGTAAAACCCTAATCGAAATGTAGAGCCAAATCCAGCCGTTAATTCACCGCAAAACTTACATGGATGCACTCCCATCGGCTATCTCCATAATACCCAGAAAGCAATTGATGATCCGACGAATTTTTGTGACGCCGTGATGAACGGCCGGAACTGTTTAAAAATTTTCTAGGAAAACGGTGCATCGAATGGAAAAACGAATACCACCAGCAGATTACGTTCGTCGAGAACATCAACATATATTTTTTTGAGAATTTTCTAAGGTGTTTGAAATTTTAGCTTTGATTTGTATTTGAAATTAGATATGAAATATGCATCCACTGAGGAAGAGAAAGAATTAAAGAAATCAACGTACGGCAAATGGGCATAGAATGGAGGCTAGGGTTTATCACGGCCTATTTATAGACAAACAGCAATAGAATAGATGGGCACGAATTTTAAACGTGATAAACGGTAGTTGTCCCAAAAAGCCCGTTCTGACCCCGGAACGAAAATTATTAAACTCATATATCCAAATAGGTATTTAAAAATATTCTGAACGCGATGGAAAAAGTTTCACGCCCAAATTCCATCGTATGAAGAAGTTATGCTGAAAACAATATTTTCAAATTGATTTCAAATTGATTTCAACTAAATCGATTTCAAGGCGTTTCGCGTTCGTACGATCAAACGACAAGTCCGATCGCTACGAAACTTGAAACCCTACAATAATTCACTGTTACGGATCCGACGAAACTAGTTTCGTCGAAATCCGAGCCCGTCACCAAAATGGCTATTTTTATATTAATTAAATAAATTTAAATAAATCAATTAAATCAAATTTCTAGTTAAAAATTCTGAATTTTGCAAATCTTCATCATTTTAAAATTTTCAACCTCTTGCAAAAAAATTAACAAAGGTTTAAAAGTAAATTTATTAAAAATTATTACATAAATATTTCCAAATTATAAATTTAGTAATAGTTACATACTTGATTACATCCCTTTGCAATACATCCAATTATAATAAATTAAAACAATTAACTTACTATTTAAAACTCAACTCCTAAAATTCATTACGTGTCATACCATCAATTTATGTAACCTTTAACCCATTCCAAATTCTACCAATTCCAGTAAATAAGAACTTCACACTTTGCTTACATCAATTTTGATTATACTACACTTATTATATTTTTGCCAAATAAATACATTGATTTCAATTACTATTCTCTATAACTTATTTCTTGGTTTCATCTTCTTATTTTCCAAATTTCAATCTTGCATTAAGTGTACGTTTCTAATTTAAACTTATATTCAGTTATAGCCTAATTGTCGTTTCAGTAAATTGGATTGGAGTGAATTTGGTTAAATTAAATGATTGCTTTAAATTGCTTATTGTAAATTTTTATTGCTCAAGAGCAACAAATAACACTTTCCATTATTATACCAATTTGAATCACATTCTAGCTATTCTTTATTAATAATTCACACAATATTAACTTCGTAAAGGCATCCAATTTCTTATTATTTAATATAACTTAACAGTCTATATAGATTCATTTAATTGCAATAAATCATTCTGTCGTAGTTAAATCCAATTAAATAAATAAATGTTGATTCCTATTCTTTTATTCAACATTTGTTTACGTTTTATTCCTTTAATACTTCTACATACATCCTGGATTTGTATAAATGGTTATAACGTGAAATCTTGTCTACTTCACATTTTAAATTAAGGTTTCTAAAACCAATTAATATTATTTCCTTAGTCCAACACCCTTTTACCCAAATTTATACTAATATAACCTTAAATTAGATTAATCCCTATTGATTTCCCATTTAATTTATTTGACCCTATTAACGTAATAGTTAAACATTAATTTCACTTATTTGCAATGAATCCACGAACTGGATTTCAAATTTCAAATAAATAAATAAATCTCGGTTTTTTACTTCTTAAATCACCCAAACGTCACATTAAAATAAAGTTAACATTGATTGCATCTTATAAAATTAAGAAACTACAATGACAAATCAAAACTACACTAACTACCCAAATTTGGCCAAAAGTTTTCAATCCATTTCACATTAAAGTTTATCAACTACCCAAATAGGTATCTTACAATGGTAACTATTCAACTTTAATTACCCTTAAGTTTTATTTCAATTGTTCTCATTTATTCCTTACCAATGTTCGTTATCATTTATAAATGTTATGTCAGTTTCCTATTTTGTTGCAATATTTTTATTTATTCATCCATTACTGCATAACTTCATTTATTCCATTTACACTTCGGTTACTTTATAAATAATCGTTAAAGTAACGTTTATATCAATACACATCAAATTATTTACCAATTAAAAAGGTTTTGATTTCTAACAAATTAATTGACCAATTTATTTAGATAATGCATACGAATTTGTTATCATACCCATAAATTTACACTTAACAAATTTAATGCCTACCCTATATTTTCTATCTTCACATTATATTCAGGTACAATTCTTACACCATTTTATTTATTGAAAAATTTATTCATATTACAAACAAAGACTTAAATTATCATTCATATATGTTATTTTAGCCTTCATTTCAATAATAATTTATAAGTTTATTTTTCCTTTAAATTTAATTACAAAACTTATTAATTTATCCCAATTAAACTCACGAAATCTACCGGTCGTTACACTCTCCCCCACACAAAACTTTTCGTCCCCTAAAAGGAAAAGAAGGGAAAAGAAGAATTTAATAATAATACATCTTATCCAAAATATTTAACTTATAAACAATAATTTACTAAATTTATTACTTTAAACAAAATATACCCGTTTATAATCATTATATCTTTTTATACTTAAATAAATAAAGTTTGGAAAAACATTTCAAAAATTTCTAAGTCCAAAATTTACGAAATTTTTTGGCAGAGTCTCCTTTGTACGGAGAGGCTCGGGAGAAAATATAATATTAAATATAACAATATGCAACATATATTTTTCAAATTAAATATCCCTACACGGGAAAATATATAAAATAGCGCTATAAACCATAATCCGAAACGTACCTATTTGTCGGGCAATTTACGCTTAATTTATGGAACCAAAAGCAGTAACAATTGCTTCCGTAACCTGTATTTCACTTATAAAATCCAAAGGGTTAACAATTTATATAAGTGAAATATTTAAGTGGTTTCAATCACTATCAACAAATCAATACAACAACCAACAATTTCAACAAACAGCATACACAACAAATACAAAACAACCATTCAAATCAAACAAACAAATAGTCGTTCGGGTTCAAAACTTTTAAGTTATATGGAATGAAGAATAAACCATCAAGTGCATCATTTACTCAACAGTCTTAGATTAAACACAATGGATTATTCATCCATCCCAACAAGATTAAAGTTCCCTTACCCAACAACTCCAAACCACGACAAACAACAATTTCAATCAACAAATCAAATTAACTTATTATAAATTTTATTTCATATATTAGTTGTTTGATTCTTTTCATTTATTTCATTCAATTTTATTTCCATTTTATTTCTTTCAATTATATTCAGAAATAACTCTACCCTATTTCTTAAATTTACAATTTCTCTTTATTATATTACATTCATTTATTTTCACTTTAATTACTTAAGTTTATAATCGTTTATTTACCGTACTTACCTTTTGTAACGCCCTACCCCGAGACCCACCTTAGCAAAGAGAATTAACAAGTAATTCCGTCTACTAAAGCGGAGAATAGGGCTGGTTAAGGGCGACTATCTATAATTTTGTCTTAAACATCTACTGAATGCGCCGATAAATGCAATATAATTTTTTTTTCTTCTACTCAAGTGAATCGACATACCCAGTAAATGCTTAATCCAAGACTATAGGTAGTTAAAGGATCTATCAGAACAAAAAAAAAAACTAAATGTAAAGCACATCACAGAACAGTAATCCACATCATATATATACATATACACCGATACATGTGTAGTACAATACAATATGAATACAATAAATGTGGTATTCGACCACACTATATACATCGAATCAAATGTAAATACATCAGAATCAAGCGGAAATATAAACTAAACAAAAGTGCTAGGCTGAAATCCAAGCAGATGCATCAGAGCAAAGAACCGTAGCTGATAGCTAACCTGAAACAACTCGGTCTGACCCGAGTACAAAGTACACGGGTCAGTCTAGCTAAAATAATCAGTTAATGAGGAAAGACGATAATATGAAGCATAAGATACAAGGTGATAATTCTTTTCGAATGAGAAGAGGCAACAGAAAGAATACAACTCATGACTTAAGTGAAATAATGTCACTTAAGTATACAATGACCTCAAAAGATGTAAGTTCAATAATAATACTCAAATAATATAAACATTCGCCTCATATCATCGGCGACATCACAAAATGTCTACATGGTTTCCATGAACCATATCTCCTCAAAAGGTGAAACATTAATATAAAATCTCGCCAAAAAGGAAAACATAAGATATTCTCAAGTAGGATGATCCAAAACTCAAATATAAAAGAATCTCCAAACTCAATTATACCTCGTCTCATCGGTATAAATGTATATAAATCTGAATCTCAACTCGCCAAAATGGAAAAACACGGAATATCTTATAAAATCCTGAAATTATCTAAACTCATAACTCAAGGAACTCGATAAGAGTTCAAAACATCCTAATTGAAATCACCATATATATAACATCTCATATAGCACTAGGCTATCAATGTAATAAAACATCCTAAAAAGGTGAAATCACAATAAAACAGAAAACTCAGAAAATTCGGATTGGCCAAATCCCAATTATAATGCCGCAGCAATGCTGCATGTGCTAAACTCAGATGGCCGAAGCCTTAGACAAGGTCGCTAACACCTCGCAAAGCAGTTCGTCCTCATGACAAGGTCGCTGACACCTCTTCAAGCCATTTTGTCAGCCCTAACAAGGTCGCTAACACCTCCCAAAGCAGTTCGTCCTCATGACAAGGTCGCTGACACCTCTTCAAGCTGTTTTGTCAGCCCTAACAAGGTCGCTGACACCTTCCAAAGCAGTTCGTCCTCACGACAAGGTCGCTGACACCTCTTCAAGCAGTTTCGTTAGGTAAACATCGTGAATGTGTCACAAACTCATGGATAGGAACCCGAAAAGTGTTAACGTGTGTCTCATACCACACATTCGCACTTAGCGGTTTACTAGCCATTAGTCGATGCCACACTAGAAACATCATAAAACTCAGAAATTTATATCTCGCCTAGTCTCATTATAGAGTAAATACAATACCATACTCGTCTCATCTCATTGACGAGAATTGGTGGCATCGTGACTTGTCTCATCTCATTGACAAGTAAAAACTATCATAATACCTCTCAACATCGTAAAATCATCATAAAGAAGCTTACCTCATCTCATCGGCAAGTAAAAATAACATTTAGATGGTTATTTATAACCTTAATTCCATATAGGAACTTCTAACTCTTAATTCTCCTCGATTTTGACTCAGATAACATCAAAATTATAGAAAGCTCAAAACAAAAAAACATGTAGCACTATGTCTAAGCTTTTTAAAACATCCTAAATTATGTAATTTGGTTAAGAAATGAATAACTTAAGCATAATTTAGTTTCAGATTCAAACAACAGAGCAAATAATAGTTTTGCTCTCGGAATTGCAATAGAAACACTCAATTTTGAAATAGATAACTTCAGAATAATGAAAAATACAAAACATGAAAATTGTAGCTCTATACCAGAGCTTTCCAGAACATCTAAGATCATTAAATTTTATTAAGAAACGCAAAAGTTATGCTTATTTTAGTTTCAGATTCAACAACAGAGCAAAATATAATTTTGCTCTCGGGATTGCAATAGAGAAACTCAATTTTGAAATAGATAACTTCAGGATTTTCGAAAACACAAAACATGAAAATTGAAGCTCTACATCAGTGCTTTCCAGAACATCTAAGATCATTAAATTTTATCAAGAAACGCAAAAGTTATGCTTATTTTAGTTTCAGATTCAACAACAGAGCAAAATATAATTTTGCTCTCGGGATTGCAATAGAAAAACTCAATTTTGAAATAGCTAACATCAAAACTACCAAAAGCATAAAACACAAAAGCTGTAGCACATGAAATATGCTTTCCGGAACATATAAAATTATTAAAATCGGATAAGAAACGAAACATTTATGACCAATTTCGTTTCAGCTTCAACGACAGAGCAATTATTAGTTTTGCTCTCGGGATTACAGTAGTAAAACATGATTTTGACATAGATAACTTCAAATTTACAGAAAACTCAAAACATAAAAATTGTAGTACATGAATTATTCTTTCCGGAACATCTAAAATTATCGAAATCGGATCAAAAACGAGAAAGTTATTGCTAAATTTGTTTCAGCTTCAAGCACAGAGCAGATATAGACTTTGCTCTCGGATTAGCAGTAGAAAAATCAAATTTTGACATAGCTAACCTTAAAATTATAGAAAATATAAAACATAAAAGTTGTAGCACACGATTTGTGCTTTCCGGAACATCCAAAATTATCAAATTTCGATGAAAAACGAGAAAGTTATGGCTAATTTGGTTTCAGCTTCAAAGATAGACAGAATTCAGTTTTTGGATTGAGCACAAAATATGATCAAAACTTGATTTTTATAGCTCCAAACATCCAATTTTACACTATAAATGAATAAGAAAGATTGTTTACAGCTAGCGTGAGTGAGATTACTCACCTTAGGGTTTTTTTACCGCGAATTTGGATGGTAAGAAGCAAGCTTTGGCGATGGATTAGGGCTCTAAGCACCTGTAGAAGCTTAAAAGAAGACATGCAAAACAAATCAAAATAAATTGCAGACAACTCATCTTGATTCAAGGATTTTGATGAAGACTTTTTGGAATTAGATGGAGATTACCTTGTAAACTCTTGTTTTATTGATTATCTTTTTTTAATTTGCAACAGATTTGGTGGCTTTTGGTTTTAATTGGAGAAAGCCATGATTTTTTTTCCTTTTCCTTTTACTGTAAGATGTTTGAGAAGAGGATGAGAAAGAAAGCTACGTACGTGATGATTTCTCAAGGCAGAAGGCTAAGGACTAATGGACCTAGTTCTTACCCAATAAGCCCAAGTGTAAATATTCTTAGTGAAAAAAAATTAAGTTATGTTCATTTCTTTTCTATATTAACACTATATAAGCAAATTTTCATATTTTAAAATGAATTACAATTCTATTCAACCAATATATGTAACCAAAATTATTATTTTAACAATATGAAATTTATTTTAACAATAAAAAGTCAATTTTACAAATAAAACCTTATTTTCAACAATATTTTACAACTTACACAATTTACACTTTTTATTCTCATAAAACACCATTTTTAACATAACAATTAATACAAAAATTGTTGTCTTGTCAAATAAAATACAACAAACCATTCCGACTTTATTTACACATCAAAATATTATTTTTAAACCACATTTCACTCTTTTATTTTATCAGTAAATACATAATTACTTCGTATTTCTCCTTTTAAAATCGATAAAAGATTAATATTGGCAGTAGCTTCCAATATTTTTGTATTGACTCAATTAAAATCAATGAATAATCATTTTCTCTCCAAATTCTCAAAATAAAGTTTTTAAAACTTTATTTTCATCAATTAGATTTATTTCAACAATTTAAATGTTGAAATGTATCACTTACTTAATTTATTAGCTCCAAACAAATATAAACCCCATATTTATAATTTATTCAACTAAATACTTATCCAATCAAATTTAGTCCCTTATTTAACCTCAAAACATTGTTTATTTTAAATGAACAATTTTTAATAAAATTTATCTTCTCTATTTTATTTTATTCTCAATTAAAATATAACCATCGTTATATTTTAATATTGTAGGTAATCACTGATACTAGGGTTGTTACAGACTCCTCCCCTTACAAAAATTGCGTCCCCGCAATTTTCTAGAAAAAGAGTCATGAACAAAATAAAAATTCAATCAACAAAGGTGATGGGCTAGCTCAATACTCAAACCATTCATACTCTCGACATAAAATGCTAGAGAGAAGTAAGGAAAATATCTCTTGGTTAATCCAATGGCCCATCATATGCTAATATAGTGATTAGCAAAGCATCGAATTTTCCAAGCAACTCGAAAGAATTTCGAAGATATTCGGTCTTCGAATCAATACTCAATAAAAAAGCTCAACAAATAATCTATCAAATAAGATAGATTTCTTACAACTATACGAATATAGTTGGGATCAAACTCATTCAAACCTGAACTTTAAGCAGCACAAATGATCATCTACACAATTTTCGGCATAATTATACGGAAAGAACATCCTCACAACAAGGATAGACTCAAGAGACAAGATAGATAAATCACAAAAAAAAAATGGCTTCTCACAAGGCCACCAAACTCGAACGACTGCGAAAATGCATGTCGTTAACAATAGGACAAGAGTAGAGTGAACTCAAGAACAAGAATATAAGCTAAAATTACTTTTCAATCCCAGATATTTGAAAAAAAAAAAATTCTTCTTATTTTTCTCAACATTTTTTAAATTTTAAATCTCAATTTTCAACATTAGAAAATTTTCAAACTCTTTACTATATTACTTAGTAAGTAGTATAAAACTCAAATTAAAAGTCTAAATTTCTTCTCTTACTTCAAAAATTAATTTTCAAAGAATTTTGTAAATCCATAATAATTTTGCTCAAAATTAATTAAGGGGTTAAATTCTCTTTACTCTTTTTGTTAAACCACTTAAATCGTTTAAAAAAAACAATCTTCAAATCCTCTTATAACTCTTCTCTTAAAACATCCAATGTATGTTATATAGATTCTAAAATCTTAAAATATACTTTCAATAAAGTATAGCTCAAAGTAAATAAATAAATAAATGGCATTGCCTCGGCATTGAACCTCTAATAAATAGATATATCTGTTGGCTGCAGAGTCGATCGAACGATCAAAACTGCCTTGCCACTCTGTTACTCGTCTCTAAAATTAATGGCTGCAATTACCATTCAAAAATAAATTTAATATTCTCAAATATTATTTTCAAAATCTCATTTTTTTTAAATCACAAATCATTGTGTCTGATTGCCTCATCATAGCATTTAGGAGATTCCTATCGATAACGTTGATCAGGCGTATCGACGAGAACTCTTAACTACTCGATGGACAACCCAACACTCTCAAATTATTTCTATAAAAGTAATATTACTCCTATAAAATATATTCTCAAAATATTCTTTGATTTTTTTTATATAATATATCTCAAATTTCTCTTTAAAACTCATATTTATATAGCTTCAAACTCAAACCAAAGAACATTAAGAGAATGCGTCGAAATATTCCTAGAATACTCGATTCTCAAAATCAACAGAAGGAAATGGAGTGTTCGTCAACGCCTACAAGATGACAAGCCGCTCATAAAAATTATCAAGACGCAAGATAAGCAAGATATTCTTCTCGAAGGAGAAGGAGCACGCAAACAACAAATTATTACTTCCAACAAAGTAATGCTACAAAGGATAACACCGATTGAGTATCCGAAAAGGATAACTCAAAGAAACTGAATAATAAACTTGATCAAGCTCGAACAATCAAGAAACTCACCCATTCCTTGGTGGAAGTTCTCATGGAAGGATAGCCATAGGCTAACAGCTAGGAATAAGGTTAATTTAAAACTCAGTTGGCCGATTGGATATCAAACCCAAACAGACTCATCAAAACTCAACAAGGTCACCTTGACTGGAATTCGAGATATGTCATCAACATCTCGATACTCAAGAGTGAATTCAGAAGCTTTGGAATCGTCATTAACATCCCAAAGTGACAGAAATAATGAACCAATCAAAATAGGAAATCTAAATATACAATAGGATCTATAAAACAAAGGATTGGACTTAATGTCAAATAAGTCAGTCCATATCAAATCAAATGCATCTCAAGATTGTGAGTAACAAACAAATACTCACAATAGCAACATCAAAAATAGAAATCTTAGAATGCTCACAACGAGCCAATCGTTGTGGATCCCTTCAATAGGATTCACAACTCTCAAAGGAATGCAACAAGAGTTCTCAAAGTAATCAATCAGCTCCATCGATACGAACTCACTCGTATCGACAAAAATGAGAATAGAATAATCCTAAATAAGATTATTATATAAGATAAGATGACATCAAACTCTATTATGGAATACTACGGAATACAATATATCTATATTCCTAGACATATTCCATCTCAACAATCCCAGAACTCAAAAAAGAATCAAGGCTCTATTTCAAAGCAAGCTCGAATAAAGAACAATGATTCACTCGTATTGTACTTTGATGTATCATGATATACGTACTGCTCTGTGTTTATTCTACTTTGTTCTGACCACAGCTCTGATACCATGCTGTAACGCCCTACCCCGAGACCCACCTTAGCAAAGAGAATTAACAAGTAATTCCGTCTACTAAAGCGGAGAATAGGGCTGGTTAAGGGCGACTATCTATAATTTTGTCTTAAACATCTACTGAAAGCGCCGATAAATGCAATATAATTTTTTTTTTCTTCTACTCAAGTGAATCGACATACCCAGTAAATGCTTAATCCAAGACTATAGGTAGTTAAAGGATCTATCAGAACAAAAAAAAATAACTAAATGTAAAGCACATCACAGAACAGTAATCCACATCATATATATACATATACACCGATACATGTGTAGTACAATACAATATGAATACAATAAATGTGGTATTCGACCACACTATATACATCGAATCAAATGTAAATACATCAGAATCAAGCGGAAATATAAACTAAACAAAAGTGCTAGGCTGAAATCCAAGCAGATGCATCAGAGCAAAGAACCGTAGCTGATAGCTAACCTGAAACAACTCGGTCTGACCCGAGTACAAAGTACACGGGTCAGTCTAGCTAAAATAATCAGTTAATGAGGAAAGACGATAATATGAAGCATAAGATACAAGGTGATAATTCTTTTCGAATGAGAAGAGGCAACAGAAAGAATACAACTCATGACTTAAGTGAAATAATGTCACTTAAGTATACAATGACCTCAAAAGATGTAAGTTCAATAATAATACTCAAATAATATAAACATTCGCCTCATATCATCGGCGACATCACAAAATGTCTACATGGTTTCCATGAACCATATCTCCTCAAAAGGTGAAACATTAATATAAAATCTCGCCAAAAAGGAAAACATAAGATATTCTCAAGTAGGATGATCCAAAACTCAAATATAAAAGAATCTCCAAACTCAATTATACCTCGTCTCATCGGTATAAATGTATATAAATCTGAATCTCAACTCGCCAAAATGGAAAAACACGGAATATCTTATAAAATCCTGAAATTATCTAAACTCATAACTCAAGGAACTCGATAAGAGTTCAAAACATCCTAATTGAAATCACCATATATATAACATCTCATATAGCACTAGGCTATCAATGTAATAAAACATCCTAAAAAGGTGAAATCACAATAAAACAGAAAACTCAGAAAATTCGGATTGGCCAAATCCCAATTATAATGCCGCAGCAATGCTGCATGTGCTAAACTCAGATGGCCGAAGCCTTAGACAAGGTCGCTAACACCTCGCAAAGCAGTTCATCCTCATGACAAGGTCGCTGACACCTCTTCAAGCCATTTTGTCAGCCCTAACAAGGTCGCTAACACCTCCCAAAGCAGTTCGTCCTCATGACAAGGTCGCTGACACCTCTTCAAGCCGTTTTGTCAGCCCTAACAAGGTCGCTGACACCTTCCAAAGCAGTTCGTCCTCACGACAAGGTCGCTGACACCTCTTCAAGCAGTTTCGTTAGGTAAACATCGTGAATGTGTCACAAACTCATGGATAGGAACCCGAAAAGTGTTAACGTGTGTCCCATACCACACATTCGCACTTAGCGGTTTACTAGCCATTAGTCGATGCCACACTAGAAACATCATAAAACTCAGAAATTTATATCTCGCCTAGTCTCATTATAGAGTAAATACAATACCATACTCGTCTCATCTCATTGACGAGAATTGGTGGCATCGTGACTTGTCTCATCTCATTGACAAGTAAAAACTATCATAATACCTCTCAACATCGTAAAATCATCATAAAGAAGCTTACCTCATCTCATCGGCAAGTAAAAATAACATTTAGATGGTTATTTATAACCTTAATTCCATATAGGAACTTCTAACTCTTAATTCTCCTCGATTTTGACTCAGATAACATCAAAATTATAGAAAGCTCAAAACAAAAAAACATGTAGCACTATGTCTAAGCTTTCTAAAACATCCTAAATTATGTAATTTGGTTAAGAAATGAATAACTTAAGCATAATTTAGTTTCAGATTCAAACAACAGAGCAAATAATAGTTTTGCTCTCGAAATTGCAATAGAAACACTCAATTTTGAAATAGATAACTTCAGAATAATGAAAAATACAAAACATGAAAATTGTAGCTCTATACCAGAGCTTTCCAGAACATCTAAGATCATTAAATTTTATTAAGAAACGCAAAAGTTATGCTTATTTTAGTTTCAGATTCAACAACAGAGCAAAATATAATTTTGCTCTCGGGATTGCAATAGAGAAACTCAATTTTGAAATAGATAACTTCAGGATTTTCGAAAACACAAAACATGAAAATTGAAGCTCTACATCAGTGCTTTCCAGAACATCTAAGATCATTAAATTTTATCAAGAAACGCAAAAGTTATGCTTATTTTAGTTTCAGATTCAACAACAGAGCAAAATATAATTTTGCTCTCGGGATTGCAATAGAAAAACTCAATTTTGAAATAGCTAACATCAAAACTACCAAAAGCATAAAACACAAAAGCTGTAGCACATGAAATATGCTTTCCGGAACATATAAAATTATTAAAATCGGATAAGAAACGAAACATTTATGACCAATTTCGTTTCAGCTTCAACGACAGAGCAATTATTAGTTTTGCTCTCGGGATTACAGTAGTAAAACATGATTTTGACATAGATAACTTCAAATTTACAGAAAACTCAAAACATAAAAATTGTAGTACATGAATTATTCTTTCCGGAACATCTAAAATTATCGAAATCGGATCAAAAACGAGAAAGTTATTGCTAAATTTGTTTCAGCTTCAAGCACAGAGCAGATATAGACTTTGCTCTCGGATTAGCAGTAGAAAAATCAAATTTTGACATAGCTAACCTCAAAATTATAGAAAATATAAAACATAAAAGTTGTACCACACGATTTGTGCTTTCCGGAACATCCAAAATTATCAAATTTCGATGAAAAATGAGAAAGTTATGGCTAATTTGGTTTCAGCTTCAAAGATAGACAGAATTCAGTTTTTGGATTGAGCACAAAATATGATCAAAACTTGATTTTTATAGCTCCAAACATCCAATTTTACACTATAAATGAATAAGAAAGATTGTTTACAGCTAGCGTGAGTGAGATTACTCACCTTAGGTTTTTTTTTACCGCGAATTTGGATGGTAAGAAGCAAGCTTTGGCGATGGATTAGGGCTCTAAGCACCTGTAGAAGCTTAAAAGAAGACATGCAAAACAAATCAAAATAAATTGCAGACAACTCATCTTGATTCAAGGATTTTGATGAAGACTTTTTGGAATTAGATGGAGATTACCTTGTAAACTCTTGTTTTATTGATTATCTTTTTAAATTTGCAACAGATTTGGTGGCTTTTGGTTTTTATTGGAGAAAGCCATGATTTTTTTTCCTTTTCCTTTTACTGTAAGATGTTTGAGAAGAGGATGAGAAAGAAAGCTACGTACGTGATGATTTCTCAAGGCAGAAGGCTAAGGACTAATGGACCTAGTTCTTACCCAATAAGCCCAAGTGTAAATATTCTTAGTGAAAAAAAATTAAGTTATGTTCATTTCTTTTCTATATTAACACTATATAAGCAAATTTTCATATTTTAAAATGAATTACAATTCTATTCAACCAATATATGTAACCAAAATTATTATTTTAACAATATGAAATTTATTTTAACAATAAAAAGTCAATTTTACAAATAAAACCTTATTTTCAACAATATTTTACAACTTACACAATTTACACTTTTTATTCTCATAAAACACCATTTTTAACATAACAATTAATACAAAAATTATTGTCTTGTCAAATAAAATACAACAAACCATTCCGACTTTATTTACACATCAAAATATTATTTTTAAACCACATTTCACTCTTTTATTTTATCAGTAAATACATAATTACTTCGTATTTCTCCTTTTAAAATCGATAAAAGATTAATATTGGCAATAGCTTCCAATATTTTTGTATTGACTCAATTAAAATCAATGAATAATCATTTTCTCTCCAAATTCTCAAAATAAAGTTTTTAAAACTTTATTTTCATCAATTAGATTTATTTCAACAATTTAAATGTTGAAATGTATCACTTACTTAATTTATTAGCTCCAAACAAATATAAACCCCATATTTATAATTTATTCAACTAAATACTTATCCAATCAAATTTAGTCCCTTATTTAACCTCAAAACATTGTTTATTTTAAATGAACAATTTTTAATAAAATTTATCTTCTCTATTTTATTTTATTCTCAATTAAAATATAACCATCGTTATATTTTAATATTGTAGGTAATCACTGATACTAGGGTTGTTACACCTTTAATTATATTTACTTGGTAAATTTCAATTATAACTTAAGTTTATAGCATTAAATTTTCATTTAACAGCAATTTCATTGAATACTTCATTACCTACCTTTACTTATACAATTTTCATTACATTTCCTATTAAACATTTCAACTTTTAATATTTGGTAAGTTATATATGTTATTTAAGAGTATAATTGAAAGTTATACAAGTTTGTTCTATTTCCTTAAATTAAATTAAAGTTCAATAATAGTAATCTTTATTTCATAGGTTACAAATTTCCAATTTCATTTAATACCATTTTTACTTTACTTAAAGGTTCAAATTTGCTAGACTTAATTGTCCTATTAATTAACTGGAACCTAAGAACCAAATACCGGGTTTAATTTTAAATCATTTAAAATAATAGATAGATATCTACACTTAACATATATATCCAATTATAATTAAAACGATAAAATTTCTTAACGATTCTGCAGTAAATTACTACGGTGGCATTCCCACTTCGAAACTCGAAAATGAATGTCGATGATGCGTGCACTCATCACCGAAATTATTTTCCAGCGACAGAGAGGAAAGTACAAAACTTATTTTCTCCAAAAATCTTCTTTAAAACAATTTCTTTTAAATTATATTAAATATTTATATCAGAAAATACTTATAACAATAATATTATATTCCAAATCATCCAAAAGAAGTTTTCAAAAACCCTGGAACTTAAGTTCTAAATTCCCAAATTACATTTATTTATTTTTAATCTTATTTACCTATTATTTATAAATTTTATTCCTAACAACCAATATATTGCAACCAAATATAGATATCATTTGAAAATTTTATTTTATATATAGAAAATATAATAGGCAAAATTATTTCATTCACCTATATTAAAGCAAATATTATGTCGGTCTGTCCTATTAAGTGTTTAGAAATTCCTATTGATGTCACAGCGTCCCACGCACCAACCAGAATTTATAGATACCAAACGGAAAAAATTAACACAATATTAAAACCTTTTATAACACTAACAAATACGCTCTCTCATATATATACACTCAGCGACGCCCATAGGGTATTACTACCCTATTAGTAAAGAGTCAAACCCCACAAAGCTAAGGTTTATCGCTAAACCAAAGCTCTGATACCAACTATAACGTCCCGCCTTTTCGCACGATTTAAATCGACAAACGTGCCAATTCAAACCATACGGAAGGACGGATTGTTGTGGGGTAAATAAGAAAAACAGAGAAGAAATAAACAAAATAGAATCTCACAGCGGAAGGATAAAATATAATAATAAAATATACAGTTTATAAAACTGTTTACAAAACATTTGATTCTTCTTTATATAATTAAATATCAGAGTTCCCATACCAATAATATCAATGCAGCGGAATAAAACGTTGTAGTGGAATTATATACTAGATAATAGTAATACAAATCTTCGTCTTCGTACTCCAGAGCTAATTCTTCAAATCCTGAAACGCTCGGACCGACCCGAGCGAATTTGGAAAAAAACAAAAACACTCGAGCCAGAACTAAAAGATCTTATGTGAGTTAAATTAACAGAAATAAATATAATTGCAGTAACTCAAGAGATGCTCGGGGTTTACATCTCCTAAGGATCCGTTAATCTATTTACTATGTAGTATATTGCGCTATTATAATAGTGTCTAATTGTAAAATAAACTTACTTTTAAATAGCATTAAGGCTTTACATTTTCCACCTTAACACGTAATAGTCCCAGTAGTCCATCCAATATCGTGGTCCCTCCTGATCGAGAAGCCACCAGAGGATACCACAGGGGCTGCGGGAGAAATCCAAACTCGTACAAGGCTCGATAGGGTAGGTGACACGGCACAACTAGGCAACGCCAGGGTAGATATGCCAATTGCTATCCGGGCTGGTGGAAACGCGTAGCCGCAGCTACCGTCCACCTCGAAACAACTCCCCCAAAAATCAAAGTAAAGTGACCACTGAATCAATCCAAAGTCAAAGTATAATATCGAAGAGGAGTGTCCGATCAGAGGAATGACCTCATTGGCCCGAGAATCGCTCCTGTTTTAGCCACCTTATGCCAACTCACGGGAGTCGGGTCCACGTATTTACCTTGTAGGAAACGCCTCCACCAACCTACTTCATTCTGGAATCTCCACCGCGTACACGGTTGTTAAAGTGGTTTTCGGAGTTGGCAGAGAGTATGACAACTTCCGATCCCGGTCTCTTCAACAACCAAACGTTATAACCCCGCGGTCCTTTAAAATAGTTTATACTTTTAAAACCAGAATATAATATCCATTTCAAAACCATATAAATATGCTATCATTTCCTTTTAAAACCCAAAACAATATGATATCATCTTTATTTTCCAATATATTCTTTCCAAAAATCATAGTGGTTTTAAAATACAATATTTTAGAAATCAAAACTCTTGAATATAATATTTCCAAATTATACTACCTTGAAAGCCATAACTTTGAAACAAATCCCATCTCTCAAATGGTTAAATATTAAATTACTTTTATAAAACAAAATAGCTTCTTTACATTTCACAAATCAATTCCAAATATCGATTTAAACTTCCAAATACCATTTCAAATTTTTTACGTTTCAAAGCTTTAAATATTACATCATTTCAAAAAAACAAACTCATTTGACCATCCCATATATATTAAATTCAATTACTTATTATTTAGACTTGAAATATTTACTTAATGAATTCAATATAATTTAGGAAAAACCTTTAACTTCACATAACTGGAAAATCTTTAAATTTATTATATATTCATTTAAATCAACCTGATATTCATTTAGCTCACTATACACAAAATAAAGTTATAAAATCATATCCTTTAAGAATTTTAACCTTTTATTTAATTCCAATTTGACTTAATATTCATCTTCCAACCTTATTCTCATTTAAGTCAATGAAACTCCAGAAATTACATTTTAAATAAATGATTAATCTTATTTGATCTTAAAATCAAACTTTATTTTAAACTTCAAATCAAATTTATACAAAGCTTAAAAACCTGAAATTACTATATATATAATAACCTTTATCAATAACCATATCCATATCCCATAAACCATATATATATATATAACTTTACAAAACTATAAAAAAATCATTTCAAAATATTATATATATATATATATATATACTGCGGTGCCTGTATAAAATTTTCTACCCTATGGTCAAGTGGTACGGATGTTTATCATTTCAATCCGCAATTTAAAAATAAAAATGCGGTTGTATATCATTTCAAACCGCAATCCCGAATGAAATGAATATGCATGATAACTTGCAGATTTATTGTCACGTCCCGAAATTCAACGTTCGAAAATTGACGTCAAATACCTCACTTGTACCCAACCGTCAATGATTCAAACATCGAACTCCAGCCGGATGGAGCTTATAACAACATTAGATGAATATATAACAGCGGAAATAAAAATGAATAACATGCATCACATCACAGATACAACACCACAATAATATCTGTTACAACATCAGAGTACATAATACATGAATCACATCTCCAAATAGAATGTCATAATAGAACAACTACATATCATATGCCAAAAGTCTTCAAAAAGATAGAGAATGATAGTGAACACCAACTAAGCACCTTGAGATCCAAAAGCTTCCAAAATGTCTCTAAGGTACGAGTCTCCAAAAACCAAAAATCTCCAACCCAAAATGCTTCGAAATGTAGCTAGAGCCAAAATACAGAAACCTGCTACTAGGCTGCCCGTGTAGAAATAGTGGGAACCTAGAGTTTAGAAAGGAAACAATAAACTCCGGGTCAGTCATGGGACTGGTGTGAGTAAACAAAGATAGTTGCTTTCAAATAAAACAGATTTATACAAGAAAAACCGGTATGCTTTTGGAAAATGAAACTACCATAAGACCTCCCACCACACACACAATGCAATCGCAGAATTGGAGGAGATTTCTTCTTATGATAGTCAAATATGCTTGATACGGGAAGATTCTTTGATATTATTACTAGTGCATAGTGTAGAAAGCCATTTCGAAAGTAGAATATCAATCCTAGCCACCATACGACCAGTATCGTATGCCTACTATAGCTACCATCTAAACAGTGGGGCGCCACCATAAGTAAATGGCAGGTAATACAACTAAAACCGTACGGGGTTCGTATTGGGGATTGGATTTCCAACCAATGGTCAGGCTAAGGAACTTCCTATGCCACATGGGTACGCCTTTGGCGGGACGTCCCGAGAACCTACCCGGCTCTCTGCCAACACAAGGCCGGGTTACCTCTGTAACTAGGTAACTACTACTCGAGTATGCCACTCCCCGGTCCTTTGGGACCTTAATCCGAGGGCCCTCCATCACAAAGCAACAACCACACAGAATAATGAGATTGAAGCAACCACATAGGTAAGCATTTGGGCTCCATACCATGACACTACCTTTTTCCAGAAGGAAATGACATACCCTAAAGGGCGCGACCCTCATAACCTTGCCGCATCTTTCCTATTTCGACCATTTCCGGGGTGTGAGGTCCGACGAGGTCTCGTCCACAAAGCTACGCTTTACACGAAATCCATGCTTTGATCACAAATGATCAGCAAATGATCATCACTATACAGCAGCACTTAGTATGCCACACTACCAAATCGGGAGTATATTGCTGATAACCTTCAACTACATAACCTCTGAGCTCGTACGTCTCAGAGAAGGGTGTTAAGCTAAGAGAATAAATTCTCCGCCACCAACAGATATGTATTTGAAAGAAATCGACTTCATATCTCAAAGTGTAGTGTCAGACACACGACCATACAAGTCTGTTTCGGGTTCGAACAGAACCGAAGGCACTTCATCCAATAAAGGAAGAAGCCCTTGCAAATCCGGGCGTCCACAATTCCGATCGGACTTCCCATCACTTAGGAAATCCCTATACCGGAGCAACTCGGTGCAGAGACAATCGATAGGTTATCCTATCGTTTTCGAAGACACCCAGTCTTCACCGCCGGTCTTCAAATGCAATCCATTCGCCGAATCACTATTCGGAATAGGTTATATGACACAAAGGTCCTCTCCCTGCTAATCCGAATAGTGAGCGCTCAAATTTAAAAACATGTGGGTGTATCAATCACAAAGGTTCACATTCAGGGTTCGATGTGGGTTTCGGATAACAAACCGAAATCCGACTCCCTGTCGCATCGAAGTTTAAATGTCGTTTTACAGGCAAAAAGGGATTCACAAACATATAGGAACAAATCATAAGTCACAGTCCATCACAAAGCAATCACAGCATCACAACAAAAATGTCAATCCAGTATAGAGTATTTGATGATGGTCAATTGTCGTTGATTCAATGAAGTGATTAAAGTGAATTAGCCATAAAATTGTCTTGTTAATTAATATTTAATTTTACTTAATTTTAATTGGCTAAGTTAATTATCCTTTAGTTTATTATTTTTCTTAATTGTTAATTTATTAAGTTTAATTAATTTTATAAATTTCCTATTCTTTAATTTATTAATTTTTTTTTAAATTTTAAAAAATCGTTACAAAACATTAATTTGTTAATTACTACTTCATCATTATAAACTTGGTTTGAAATTTGTCTTTGTATATTAGTTTATCTTTAAACTTTTTATTAAGTTAAACATTTAAAACAACTTGTTAAATTAAAATATTTTGAACTTCATAAAATTTTAAAAACTATTAGTTTCACATTACATTAAAAACTATCGTTACTTCACTCAGAAAATAAATTAAATTGTGTTTTCAAAAGTTTTATTAAAACTGGGTTTATTGTTTCATTTGCAGACCCGAGGCTTGCTTCGAGTCGTACCCGAGGAACATGCTTCCCTACTTCGAGTTAACCCCAGATTGACCGGTGTAATATTTTTTTCAAAATTTGATCAAGTTATAAAAACCCAACCCGATACACTACAAAACGCACGGCCCTAGCCTCGAGTTTCTTCCCAGTTCTCTCGTGCATTGCTTCGAGTTACTACTCGTCCCCTCCAAACCCATCACACTGACACACACCCCATCCACGTGCACGTGCACGGCAATCTTCGCTGCCGTTAGATGGTGCTGCGGCCACCAACACGTCAACGCTCATCCCCTAAATCAATACGAACTCCCAGATTTCGAATTTCTTTCGAAATCACCAATCGAGCAACCGGACCCAAAAAAGTATCAGGCACGCCAACACGAATTTGCCTCGCGCCGCCTCCCCAGGCCGTTATCGGCCACCAACCTTTGCCTCCATCTTCCACGTCATGCGACGCATCGACCTGCCCCCCTGGCACGCATTCCGGTCGCTTGTGGGAGGTGCGGCATCGTCATTTCTACGTGAACAGGAAAATGGGTTTAAACCCTATTTTAAATTTGCATTGAAAATTCAAAGGTTTAAAAATTATCCTAGTATTTTTCTGGTGATGCCGAGCAATGAATCTAGCTGCGACGAAGATCACGCGAACTACGATCACTTGGATCGCCGGCACTCGACAAAAGTTAAATTTTCTGATCAACTCAAATTTCTTGGCGAAGGCTAAATGAAAAATCTTCATTTTGGTTCCAAAAATCATTGTTTTCCCAGGGGATTCAAGTAATATCTCTGAAATACAAATATGTGATGTTCGAATTTATTGCTTATCTGGGTTGTTACTGAGTTTATCATTTCACAGTGAAGAAAATTCAAGTTTCTTTGCTTTGATTCATTACTGAGATAAAATACAGTTTTAAAACAATTCTTAACTTACTTACAATTATCTCCAGAAGCAAAGAGAAGGTAGAAGAGGTTGTAGTTGTAGATAGTTTACTCTGTGAACCAGAGATTTGAGCATGATCATGTTTACAGTCTCTAGACAAAAAGGAAACATCAACTTTGCTTTTATTTAATTACTGAAAACATGGTACCAGTTTAAAATTCCAACTTGTTTCCAATTTTTTTTTATTTCAGAAGGAATAAAGGAGAGAAGATGGGCTTTTGAAATGGTAATCCCTGATACTTAAAAATGCTTCAGTTTCCAGTAAAGCAATTTACAAAAAGGTTATTTAGATTTGTTACTAGAACCAAGTGTAAGTTCAAACAAAAGATTCCCAACTTGTTAACTGACACAAAGTGTAAGTTCAACCATAGTTTAACATGCAGATCAAATAGGGGAAGAGGGAAAAGAGGGGTATGACAGGGTTTTTTTCTGTTTTTCCGAAGCTAGAACAGTAATTAGCTCTTTGTAAAATCAGCATGCATAGCCAACATTCAATCATATATTCAAAATTCTTACACGAAAAACCAAAGATTATCTTTACTATATCATCCAGCATACGACAACAAAAGATTAATAGGAAAACAGGAGTTTACTCACATGTTTCCAGAAGTTGTTGACAGTTCCAAACAGAGATGAGACTTGGCAAATTTTCCTTCTTTTCTACTCTAATTTTCTTAGGGTTTTAGATCCGAAAATTTATAGTTACAGATCCGTGATTAATGTTTGCTATGTTCATATACTTATTCATTACTTACAATAGTTTCTACTTTACTTACAGTTGGGATTCTTAGCAGAGAAGACACCCCCTTTTTTTTTCTAAAACTTGAAACCAAAAAGATTAAACCTTAATCTTCCTGCAATAAAATTAGACATTGTTGTATTAAATCCCATGTTGCTTTCATTTATTTTAATTATTAATAACAAAAACCTCTAGATTACTTATAGTTTGGATTAACAGAGAAGCTTCTTTTCTCTGCAACTTTGAAAACAGGAACTTAGAAACCAAAAAGAAAAGTAGCTTTTAATCCTTGACCCCTCCTGCAAATAATTTGATGTTACTGTATTAATTCTTGCTTCATTATAGATTATAACTTCAAATTCAACTTTAAAAAGGAAAGTTACTTGCCTTTAAAATTTACTCCCAGCAAAGAAAAAAAAACTGCACTGCCTTTGAAATCCAGAGACTCCTCTTTACAAATCTGCAGTTTAAGTTTTGAATTGATCATTGAAACTTGATTTTTTTTAAAAAAATCATAATCTTCATGAACAATAAAGTTTAAAACAAACTTACCTGAAGATTAATCTATCACTACAGTTTGAAAACACTTCAGTTTTTTTCTTTGAATTGAAGAAGACAGTTTTTTTTCTTTCTTCTGAACCTTTTTTTCTTTGAATGTTGACGAGAAAAAAAAATTGCAATGATCTTTCGACTACTGAGTATCAGATGTTAGGGATTTAAAAATTCGAACTTTAGAAGGTGAAGAGTTTTCTGAATTTTCTATTTGATTATTTTATTAAGGAGTTGATGTCTTGTGCCATTTGTAAGAAAAGATCTTAAACCATAAATTTTGTTAATTATTCATTTTATTGTGAATGTAAGTTTTCAGCCCTTGATGTTACAAAGCAAAAGAAACTTTATAGATTTTATTTCCTATATTATATACATACTTTTATAAACCAATATATATATTTTTATTCATTTGTATGTATATATGCATATGTACAATGTTAAAAAGAAAGGTTGCTTTTTTTTTACCATTGTATACTTGTTCCTCAATGATTTTAAATGCTTCTTCATTTTAAAACATTTATTCCAAATTTAAATTCAAACTTAAATCTTAAACTTGATATATAAACATTCTAAATCCAAATGACTTTTAAAAACATTTATCATCTCAATATTTTAAACTCAAAATAAATTTGGGATTTATTTCATACATTATTTTCACTTATTTCGTTTGTTTTAGATTTTTTTTCAAATTTATTCTCAAATTAAACCCCAAGAGTTTAAATATATTATTTATTTTAATAGAAAATTTTGGGATGTTACAGATACCCCCTCCTTAAGGAAATTTCGTCCTCGAAATTGAAAGAGAGAGAAAAACAGACAAAGAATATATGATTCAAAAAGAATAAGGAAATGGCTTACCGGCTAAGCCGAGATATCCACCCTGCATTTGGGATAAGGTTTCTGCATATTATCTTCAGTTTTCCAAGTGCAGTCCTTTGGATCGCCACTCCACTGAACTTTTACTAGCTTTACAACCTTGTTCCTTAATTGCTTCTCCTCACGATCCACAATCTTTATCGGTTCTCTTTTGACGGTTAGATTGGGAGTGATGTCAAGATCTTGTTGGGCTGCTTCTTCAATAATACTGTCCGGATCGTGCACATACTTCCGAAGGCTAGAAATGTGGAATACATCATGCACACCCGATAACCAGCTAAGCAACTGCACACGGTAGGCTAGAAAACCAATCCTCTCCAGAATAGGAAAAGGACCAATATATCGTGGTGCTAGTTTACCGGTCTTCCCAAATCTCAATACACCTCTCATAGGAGATACTTTAAGAAAAACAGAGTCCCCAACCTGGAATTCCAAATCACGTCTTCTACGATCGTAATAGCTCTTTTGACGACTCTGAGTTGTCTTCAATTTCTTCCGAATAAAATCAACTTTCTCGGTGGCTTCTTTAATCATGTCCGGTCCAAGAATGAGTCTATCACCTGCTTCAATCCAGCATGCCGGTGATCGACACGGTCGGCCATATAAAGCCTCAAAAGGAGCCATCTCAATACTGGCCTGATAGCTGTTGTTATAAGAGAATTCGACCAGATGCAAACGGTCCTCCCAAGAACCACCAAAATCAAGTATACAAGCTCGCAATAGATCCTCCAAGATTCGATTGATCCTTTCTGTCTGCCCATCGGACTGCGGGTGATAAGCAGTACTGAAATGCAGCTTGGTTCCTAATGCGTCTTGAAGCGCCTCCCAAAATCTACTAGTGAATATCGGGTCACGATCACTCACTATGCTACTAGGAATGCCATGGAGACGGACAATCTCTTTCACATACAAATTAGCTAGATTTACAGCCGTGCGGGTAGCTTTTACTGGCAAGAAGTGGGCTGACTTTGTCAAACGGTCCACAATGACCCAAATCGCTTCATTGCCCTTTCGAGTGCGAGGCAAACCGTCGATGAAATCCATCGACACTTGGTCCCATTTCCACTTGGGCACCTCTAAAGGCTGAAGTAGACCCGCTATCTTCTTTTGGTCGCTCTTGATTTGTTGGCAAGTAGCACAGCGACTCACATAAATAGATATATCTCTCTTCATCGTCTTCCACCAGAAGGTTCTTTTGATATCTCTGTACATCTTGTTGACTCCTGGATGGATGCTGAATTTTGATTTGTGACACTCATCTAACACTTCTCGTTTTAAATCTGGAATGTCGGGGACACAAATTCTGCCTTTCATCTTTATAACCTCATTATCATCAATTTCAAAACTGGAATTCTCTCCTCGAACTATTCTTCTACGAAATTTCCCGAAGGAATTTGTCTTCGGTCTGCTGTTTTGCAATCCTCTTAAGAAGAGTAGGGGCAATAACAAGGTATGCGAGAACAGCATGTCTTCTGCTTAAAGCATCGGCAACCACATTGGCTTTTCCCGGTGTATGCAGAATGTCTAGGTCATAAGATGCCAGAAATTCCAGCCAACGTTGTTGTCGCAAATTCAGATCTTTCTGGGTGAAGAGATATTTCAAGGATTTATGGTCGGTGAATAATTCGAAATTTTCACCTAGAAATAAAGAGAGTTCGGTAAGTATATTTGTTAAGTTAAATTAAGTTAAATTTGTAGATTATTAAGAAAGCTGAAAAGATTCTTACCCAGAAGATAATGTCGCCATATTTTTAAAGCGAAGATAACAGCTAGAAGCTCCAAATCATGGGTCGGATAATTTCTTTCATGAGGGCGTAATTGTCTACTCGCATAGGCAATTACCTTCCCGTTTTGCATCAATACTGCACCCAAGCCTTCACCGCAAGCATCGGTATAAACAGATAAGCCCTGATTCCCGTTGATAATAGCGAGAACAGGAGCAGTGGTTAATCTCTTCTTCAACTCCTCAAAAGCTTCTTCACATTTTGGAGTCCAAATAAACTTTGCATTCTTCATTGTTAGCTTGGTCAAAGGACTAGCTAACTTCGAAAAATCCTGAACAAACTTCCAATAATAACCTGCTAGGCCCAAAAAGCTTCGAACTTCCTTTGGGGTAGTAGGTCTTCTCCAATCAAGAATGGCGGAAATTTTGCCAGAATCAACAGAAATCCCCTCTTCATTAACAATATGGCCAAGAAATTTCACTTCTTTGACCCAAAAGTGGCATTTGGAAAATTTAGCATATAGAATGTTTCTCCTCAATATCTCCAAGACGATTCTAAGGTGTTCGGCATGCTCCTCTTCGGTCTTGGAATAGACCAAAATATCGTCAATGAATACGAGCATAAATTTATTCAATACATCCCGAAACACACAAGTCATAAGATCCACAAAGTATGTTGGGGCATTGGTTAGCCCAAAAGGCATGACTAACCATTCATAGAACATATTGGGACCCCTAAAAGCTGTCAAATGAATACAGTCTTCGGCGATTCGTAATTGATGGAATCCTTGGGCTAGATCCATCTTCGAAAAGAAACAAGCGCCGTGCAACTGATCAAATAAATCATCAATTCTGGGCAGTGGGAATTTATTCTTGAGAGTCTGCTTATTGAGATCGCGGTAATCCACGCACAACCTCAAAGATCCGTCAGACTTAGCAACAAATACGACGGCTGAGCCCCATTCAGAAACACTGGGTCGAATCAACCCTTTTTCTAGTAAATCTCTAGTTTGCTCGACTAATTCAACCCTTTCTCTAGGTGCCATCCTGCGACTTGGATGAACGACGGGACGAGAATTAGGCACAAGGTCGATTCTAAATTCTATTTCTCGACGAGGAGGTAGAGATTTCACTTCTTCAAATACATCTGGAAAATCTCTAACAATAAGAATGGACTCCAAGCTGGGTTCAGGATAACCCAAATTATACATCAACCCTTCCCTTTTAGGACTAGGGTCCTGACAAGAAATTTCGATAAAATCCCCAAATTCGGTTTTGATTGAAATTAATCGATTATTGCAATCCAATTTGGCTTCATATTTTGTTAGCCAATCCATTCCGAGTAAGACTTCAAACTCGTTGAAGTCTAGAACAAAAGGACTAATAGGGAATTGATGGCAAGAATATGAGATAGGAACATCTCTACATCGAAGACAGAGGTTTGCGGGACCTCCAACTGGATTCCTTACACATATAGGCTCATCGACAAAATCACGTTCAATATTCAATTCATTAATAGCTTGTTGAGAGATAAAACTGTGTGTAGCGCCAGTATCAAAAAGAACTCTAACAATGCTATCATAAATGGTAAGATTACCTTCCAGAACTCCCTTTCCCTTTCCTGATTTGGAAGATGTAGGCTTGTCTTTAACTGAGTACACTTTAGCTGTCTGGGCTTGCTTCATAGTTGGGCAGTCTTTCACTTTATGTCCCACCTTCTGACAATAATAGCACTTTCTGGGCTTAGCTTGAGTGGATTGATCTCTCTTTGGCTTCTTGCAGCTGTTAGAATAGTGTCCTTTCTCCAAGCAATTATAGCAAGTGACATTCTCCATAGTGCTCCCTTGATTGCCTTTCTTCTTTTTGCCTTGCCATGCTTTCTTGCCCCCAAATTTCCTCTTCTTCCAATTCTGATTGCTTGAGTTGCCTTTCTCCCTTGGTGCTTCTTGCATGTCTAGTGTAGCATAACGGTATCCCATATCAACCAAATCTGAGAAGGATTCTTTGACGTGGCCAGTCATCCTTTCGTGGAACTTTTTATTCATCCCACGAATGAATCGCTCATTCTTCTTCAAAGGCGTGTTCACTAATTCTGGACCAAAGCGAGATAATTCATTGAATTTGTTGAGATACTCCTCGAATGATAGACTTCCTTGCTTTAAGTCCATGAACTCCTGGTACATACGAGAAATCCCGGCTGATGGCATATAGCGCTTCTCAAATACTTCCTTGAATCTGCCCCAAGTGAACTCATCCTCAGGCTCATCAATAGTGATGGTCTCCCACCAAGCTAAGGCCTCACCTTGAAGTTGCCAAGTAGCTATGAGACGCATCTGATCATTCTACAGCTTAAGCCCCTTAAAGATTTTCTCACAAGATCTAATCCATGCCTGGGCCTCAACAATCGTCTCTTTGCCGGTGAATGGCTTACCCCCAAGCCTTGAGAAGTTCTTATATAAGTCAGCCAGATTCGGCTGATTCTGAATAGGTAAAGTTGCCTCGGTGGTGGGGGAACTTGGCTAGGTGCTATGGCATTTCCTCGCCCCCCAACTCTGCCTCTTCGCCCACTCATTCCAACTATCTGTAATTAGTAAGAAAAAGTGGCTTAGATATTTGGACGAGATATCTTAAGAAATATCAGCAATTAAAGGAAATAGACTAAGAAAATTTTGAGGTGTTGATCGATTATACTCATTCTAGGGTATACTTCACCCTATCTCTAATGAGCCATCTAATGTGTTATACTCCGTAGCTAAAGTTCTTACTCAACCTTTAGCTCTGATACCAACTGTCACGTCCCGAAATTCAACGTTCGAAAATTGACGTCAAATACCTCACTTGTACCCGACCGTCAATGATTCAAACATTGAAACTCCAGTCGGATGGAGCTTATAACAACATTAGATGAATATATAACAGCGGAAATAAAAATGAATAACATGCATCACATCACAGATACAACACCACAATAATATCTGTTACAACATCAGAGTACATAATACATGAATCACATCTCCAAATAGAATGTCATAATAGAACAACTACATATCATATGCCAAAAGTCTTCAAAAAGATAGAGAATGATAGTGAACACCAACTAAGCACCTCGAGATCCAAAAGCTTCCAAAATGTCTCTAAGGTACGAGTCTCCAAAAACCAAAAATCTCCAACCCAAAATGCTTCGAAATGTAGCTAGAGCCAAAATACAGAAACCTGCTACTAGGCTGCCCGTGTAGAAATAGTGGGCACCCAGAGTTTAGAAAGGAAACAATAAACTCCGGGTTAGTCATGGGACTGGTGTGAGTAAACAAAGATAGTTGCTTTCAAATAAAACAGATTTATACAAGAAAAACCGGTATGCTTTTGGAAAATGAAACTACCATAAGACCTCCCACCACACACACAATGCAATCGCAGAATTGGAGGAGATTTCTTCTTATGATAGTCAAATATGCTTGATACGGGAAGATTATTTGATATTATTACTAGTGCATAGTGTAGAAAGCCATTTCGAAAGTAGAATATCAATCCTAGCCAACATACGACCAGTATCGTATGCCTACTATAGCTACCATCTAAACAGTGGGGCGCCACCATAAGTAAATGACAGGTAATGCAACTAAAACCGTACGGGGTTCGTATTGCGGATTGGATTTCCAGCCAATGGTCAGGCTAAGGAACTTCCTATGCCACATGGGTACGCCTCTGGCGGGACGTCCCGAGAACCTACCCGGCTCTCTGCCAACACAAGGCCGGGTTACCTCTGTAACTAGGTAACTACTACTCGAGTATGCCACTCCCCGGTCCTTTGGGACCTTAATCCGAGGGCCCTCCATCACAAAGCAACAACCACACAGAATAATGAGATTGAAGCAACCACATAAGTAAGCATCTGGGCTCCATACCATGATACTACCTTTTTCCAGAAGGAAATGACATACCCTAAAGGGCGCGACCCTCATAACCTTGCCGCATCTTTCCTGTTTCGACCATTTCCGGGGTGTGAGGTCCGATGAGGTCTCGTCCACAAAGCTACGCTTTACACGAAAGCCATGCTTTGATCACAAATGATCAACAAATGATCATCAATATACAGTAGCACTTAGTATGCCATACTACCAAATTGGGAGTATATTGCTGATAACCTTCAACTACATAACCTCTGAGCTCGTACGTCTCAGAGAAGGGTGTTAAGCTAAGAGAATAAATTCTCCGCCACCAACAGATATGTATTTGAAAGAAATCGGCTTCATATCTCAAAGTGTAGTGTTAGACACACAACCATACAAGTCTGTTCCGGGTTCGAACAGAACCGAAGGCACTTCGTCCAATAAAGGAAGAAGCCCTTGCAAATCCGGGTGTCCACAATTCCGATCGGACTTCCCATCACTTAGGAAATCCCTATACCGGAGCAACTCGGTGCAGAGACAATCGATAGGTTATCCTATTGTTTTCGAAGACACCCGGTCTTCACCGCCGGTCTTCAAATGCAATCCATTCGCCGAATCACTATTCGGAATAGGTTATATGACACAAAGGTCCTCTCCCGGCTAATCCGAATAGTGAGCGCTCAAATTTAAAAACATTTGGGTGTATCAATCACAAAGGTTCACATTCAGGGTTCGATGTGGGTTTCGGATAACAAACTGAAATCCGACTTCCTGTCGCATCGAAGTTTAAATGCCGTTTTACGGGCAAAAAGGGATTCACAAACATATAGGAACAAATCATAAGTCATAGTCCATCACAAAGCAATCACAGCATCACAACAAAAATGTCAATCCAGTATAGAGTATTTGATGATGGTCAATTGTTGTTGATTCAAGTGAAGTGATTAAAGTGAATTAGCCATAAAATTGTCTTGGTAATTAATATTTAATTTTACTTAGTTTTAATTGGCTAAGTTAATTATCCTTTAGTTTATTATTTTTCTTAATTGTTAATTTATTAAGTTTAATTAATTTTATAAATTTCCTATTCTTTAATTTATTAATTTTTTTTTTAAATTTTAAAAAATCGTTACAAAACATCAATTTGTTAATTACTACTTCATCATTATAAACTTGGTTTGAAATTTGTCTTTGTATATTAGTTTATATTTAAACTTTTTATTAAGTTAAACATTTAAAACAACTTTTATTAAATTAAAATATTTTGAACTTCATAAAATTTTAAAAACTATTAGTTTCACATTCCATTAACAACTATCGTTATTTCACTCAGAAAATAAATTAAATTGTGTTTTCAAAAGTTTTATTAAAACTGGGTTTATTGTTTCATTTGCAAACCCGAGGCTTGCTTCGAGTCGTACCCGAGGAACATGCTTCCCTACTTCGAGTTAACCCCAGATTGACCCGTGTAATATTTTTTTCAAAATTTGATCAAGTTATAAAAACCCAACCCGATACACTACAAAACGCACGGCCCTAGCCCCGAGTTTCTTCCCAGTTCTCTCGCGCATTGCTTCGAGTTACTACTCGTCCCCCCCCAAACCCATCACACTGACACACACCCCATCCACGTGCACGTGCACGACAATCTTCGCCGCCGTTAGATGGTGCTGCGGCCACCAACACGTCAACGCTCATCCCCTAAAATCAATACGAACTCCAAGATTTCGAATTTCTTTCGAAATCACCAATCGAGCAACCGGACCCAAAAAAGTATCAGGCACGCCAACACGAATTTGCCTCGCGCCGCCTCCCCAGGCCGTTATCGGCCACCAACCTTTGCCTCCAGCTTCCACGTCATGCGACGCATCGACCTGCCCCCTGGCACGCATTCCGGTCGCTTGTGGGAGGTGCGGCATCGTCATTTCTACGTGAACAGGAAAATGGGTTTTAAACCCTATTTTAAATTCGCATTGAAAATTCAAAGGTTTAAAAATTATCCTAGTATTTTTCTGGTGATGCTGAGCAATGAATCTAGCTGCGACGAAGATCACGCGAACTACGATCACTTGGATCGCCGGCACTCGACAAAAGTTAAATTTTCTGATCAACTCAAATTTCTTGGTGAAGGCTAAATGAAAAATCTTCATTTTGGTTCCAAAAATCATTGTTTTCCCAGGGGATTCAAGTAATATCTCTGAAATACAAATATGTGATGTTCGAATTTATTGCTTATCTGGGTTGTTACTGAGTTTATCATTTCACAGTGAAGAAAATTCAAGTTTTTTCGCTTTGATTCATTACTGAGATAAAATACAGTTTTAAAACAATTCTTAACTTACTTACAATTATCTCCAGAAGCAAAGAGAAGGTAGAAGAGGTTGTAGTTGTAGATAGTTTACTCTGTGAACTAGAGATTTGAGAATGATCATGTTTACAGTCTCTAGACAAAAAGGAAACATCAACTTTGCTTTTATTTAATTACTGAAACATGGTACCAGTTTAAAATTCCAACTTGTTTCCAAAAAAAATTTATTTCAGAAGGAATAAAGGAGAGAAGATGGGCTTTTGAAATGGTAATCCCTGATACTTAAAAATGCTTCAGTTTCCAGTAAAGCAATTTACAAAAAGTTTATTTAGATTTGTTACTAGAACCAAGTGTAAGTTCAAATAAAAGATTCCCAACTTGTTAACTGACACAAAGTGTAAGTTCAACCATAGTTTAACATGCAGATCAAATAGGGGAAGAGGGAAAAGAGGGGTATGACAGGGTTTTTTTCTTTTTTTCTGAAGCTAGAACAGTAATTAGCTCTTTATAAAATCAGCATGCATAGCCAACATTCAATCATATATTCAAAATTCTTACATGAAAAACCAAAGATTATCTTTACTATATCATCCAGCATACGACAACAAAAGATTAATAGGAAAACATGAGTTTACTCACATGTTTCCAGAAGTTGTTGACAGTTCCAAACAGAGATGAGACTTGGCAAATTTTCCTTCTTTTCTACTCTAATTTTCTTGGGGTTTTAGATCTGAAAATTTATAGTTACAGATCCGTGATTAATGTTTGCTATGTTTATATACTTATTCATTACTTACAATAGTTTCTTCTTTACTTACAGTTGGGATTCTTAGCAGAGAAGACACCCCCTTTTTTTCTAAAACTTGAAACCAAAAAGATTAAACCTTAATCTTCCTGCAATAAAATTAGACATTGTTGTATTAAATCCCATGTTGATTTCATTTATTTTAATTATTAATAACAAAAACCTCTAGATTACTTACAGTTTGGATTAACAGAGAAGCTTCTTTACTCTGCAACTTTGAAAACAGGAACTCAGAAACCAAAAAGAAAAGTAGCTTTTAATCCTTGACCCCTCTTGCAAATAATTTGATGTTACTGTATTAATTCTTGCTTCATTATAGATTATAACTTCAAATTCAACTTTAAAAAGGAAAGTTACTTGCATTTAAAATTTATTCCCAGCAAAGAAAAAAAAACTGCACTGCCTTTGAAATCCAGAGACTCCTCTTTACAAATCTGCAGTTTAAGTTTTGAATTGATCATTGAAACTTGATTTTTTTTAAAAAAATCATAATCTTCATGAGAAATAAAGTTTAAAACAAACTTACCTGAAGATTAATATATCAGTACAGTTTGAAAACACTTCAGTTTTTTCTTTGAATTGAAGAAGACGTTTTTTTTTTCTTCTGAACCTTTTTTTCTTTGAATGTTGAAGAGAAAAAAAAATTGCAATGATCTTTTGACTACTGAGTATCAGATGTTAGGGATTTAAAAATTCGAATTTCAGAAGGTGAAGAGTTTTCTGAATTTTCTATTTGATTATTTTATTAAGGAGTTGATGTTTTGTGCCATTTATAAGAAAAGATCTTAAACCATAGATTTTGTTAATTATTCATTTTATTGTGAATGTAAGTTTTCAGCCCTTGATGTTACAAAGCAAAAGAAACTTTACAGATTTTATTTCCTATATTATATACATACTTTTATAAACCAATATATATATATTTTTATTCATTTGTATGTATATATGCATATGTACAATGTTAAAAAGAAAGGTTGTTTTTTTTAACCATTGTATACTTGTTCCTCAATGATTTTAAATGCTTCTTCATTTTAAAACATTTATTCCAAATTTAAATTCAAACTTAAATCTTAAACTTGAAATATAAACATTCTAAATCCAAATGACTTTTAAAAACATTTATCATCTCAATATTTTAAACTCAAAATAAATTTGGGATTTATTTCATACATTATTTTCACTTATTTCATTTGTTTTAGATTTTTTTTTCAAATATATTCTCAAATTAAACCCCAATAATTTAAATATATTATTTATTTTAATTGAAAATTTTGGGATGTTACATTTATAAGATAGAACACATCATCCATTCACCCAAAATCAATCATCAACCAATTTAATTCAATCATCATCAATTTAAACAAACATCAATATATAACATATAAAATATAACAGGAAATAAATGACAGTTATTAATTAACAGTTTATATTCAAATAAATTTATTTACTGCTTAACTATCGGTTATATGCAAATAAACCAATTTTACTGTCAAATTATATGCAATAATAAAGTTAACGAACAGTTATATTAAATAAATGCGATTTAACAGAAATAAGGAATAAAACATGCCAAACAGTCATAAATAAATTTCTACTCATATCTAAAATTAATTTAACAAACATAGGAAATTTTAGAAGTTGTGAGTGGGTTAAAACACTCACCTTTCGAATTTAAATTGAATTTAAATTCAATTTAAACCCAAAAATTTGACCTTCTCCGAATTCATCCAAACCAGCGTCATCAGGTCTAGAATTTTATTACGATCCTAACAAAAAAAATCTCGTGTGAAACGGAGTTCGTACGTAGAAGTTATAGCAAAAATTCGAATTGAAAATCAAATAAAAGAATAAAAGGAAGAGAACATAATTCACCTACTAGCCTTGCCACGTCATCCTCTATACCCTCTCTCTCACGCATCTTCCTCCCAGAAAAAAATATGCACGCGCACAGTACCAACCTGAAGAACACGTCCTTTGACCGAGACGTTGACCCCGATCTCAGCCCACCGTACGCCGCCTTACATCAAATTGAGCACCTCCCCGAGACCACTAACCCACGCCGCACCCACGTCAGTGATTTCGTCGCTTCCGGTCTCGGTTTTCGCACCGCCGCCGCCACTTAGTAAAGCCCTAATCGAAATGTAGAGCCAAATCCAGCCGTTAATTCACCGCAAAACTTACACGGATGCACTCCCCTCGGCTATCTCCATAATACCCAGAAAGCAATTGATGATCCGACGAATTTTTGTGACGCCGTAATGAACGGCCGGAACTATTTAAAAATTTTCTAGGAAAACGATGCATCGAATGGAAAAACGAATACCACCAGCAGATTACGTTCGTCGAGAACATCAACATATATTTTTTTGAGAATTTTCTAAGGTGTTTGAAATTTTAGCTTTCATTTGTATTTGAAATTAGATATGAAATTTGCATCCATTGAGGAAGAGAAAGAATTGAAGAAATGAACGTACAGCAAATGGGCATAGAATGGAGGCTAGGGTTTATCACGGCCTATTTATAGACAAACAGCAATAGAATAGATGGGCACGAATTATAAACGTGATAAACGGTAGTTGGCCCAAAAAGCCCGTTCTGACCCCAGAACGAAAATTATTAAACTTATATATCCAAATAGGTATTTAAAAATATTCTGAACGCGATGGAAAAAGTTTCACGCCCAAATTCCATCGTATGAAGAAGTTATGCTGAAAACAATATTTCCAAATTGATTTCAAATTGATTTCAACTAAATTGATTTCAACTAAATCGATTTCAAGGCGTTTCGCGTTCGTACGATCAAACGACAAGTCCGATCGCTAGGAAACTTGAAACCCTACAATAATTCACTGTTACGGATCTGACGAAACTAGTTTCGTCGAAATCCGAGCCCGTGACCAAAATGGCTATTTTTATATTAATTAAATAAATTTAAATAAATCAATTAAATCAAATTTCTAGTTAAAAATTCTGAATTTTGCAAATCTTCATCATTTTAAAATTTTCAACCTCTTGCAAAAATTTAACAAAGGTTTAAAAGTAAATTTATTAAAAATTATTACATAAATATTTCCAAATTATAAATTTAGTAATAGTTACATACTTGATTACATCCCTTTGTAATACATCCAATTATAATAAATTAAAACTATTAACTTACTATTTAAAACTCAACTTCTAAAATTCATTATGTGTCATACCATCAATTTATGTAACCTTTAATCCATTCCAAATTCTACCATTCCAGTAAATAAGAACTTCACACTTTGCTTACATAAATTTTGATTATACTACACTTATTATATTTTTGCCAAATAGATACATTGATTTCAATTACTATTCTCTATAACTTATTTCTTGGTTTCATCTTCTTATTTTCCAAATTTCAATCTTGCATTAAGTGTACGTTTCTAATTTAAACTTATAATCAATTATAGCCTAATTGTCGTTTCAATAAATTGGATTGGATTGAATTTGGTTAAATTAAATGATTGCTTTAAATTGCTTATTGTAAATTTTTATTGCTCAAGAGCAACAAATAACACTTTCCATTATTATACCAATTTGAATCACATTCTAGCTATTCTTTATTAATAATTCACACAATATTAACTTCGTACAAGACATCCAATTTCTTATTATTTAATATAACTTAACAGTCTATATAGATTCATTTAATTGCAATAAATCATACTATCGTAGTTAAATCCAATTAAATAAATAAATGTTGATTCCTATTCTTTTATTCAACATTTGTTTACGTTTTATTCCTTTAATACTTCTACATACATCCTGGATTTGTATAAATGGTTATAACGTGAAATCTTGTCTACTTCACATTTTAAATTAAGGTTTCTAAAACCAATTAATATTATTTCCTTAGTCCAACACCCTTTTACCCAAATTCATACTAATATAACCTTAAATTAGATTAATCCCTATTGATTTCCCATTTAATTTATTTGACCCTATTAACGTAATAGTTAAACATTAATTTCACTTATTTGCAATGAATCCACGAATTGGATTTCAAATTTCAAATAAATAAATAAATCTCGGTTTTTTACTTCTTAAATCACCCAAACGTCACATTAAAATAAAGTTAACATTGATTGCATCTTATAAAATTAAGAAACTACAATGATAAATCAAAACTACACTAACTACCCAAATTTGGCCAAAAGTTTTCAATCCATTTCACATTAAAGTTTATCAACTACCCAAATAGGTATCTTACAATGGTAAATATTCAACTTTTAATTACCCTTAAGTTTTATTTCAATTGTTCTCATTTACTCCTTACCAATGTTCGTTATCATTTATAAATGTTATGTCAGTTTCCTATTTTGTTGCAATATTTTTATTTATTCATTCATTACTGCATAACTTCATTTATTCCATTTACGCTTCCGTTACTTTATAAATAATCGTTAAAGTAACGTTTATATCAATACACATCAAATTATTTACCAATTAAAAAGGTTTTAATTTCTAACAAATTAATTGACCAATTTATTTAGATAATGCATACGAATTTGTTATCATACCCATAAATTTACACTTAACAAATTTAATGCCTACCCTATATTTTCTATCTTCACATTATATTCAGGTACAATTCTTACACCATTTTATTTATTGAAAAATTTATTCATATTACAAACAAAGACTTAAATTATCATTCATATATGTTATTTTAGCCTTCATTTCAATAATAATTTATAAGTTTTTTTTCCTTTAAATTTAATTACAAAACTTATTAATTTAACCCAATTAAACTCACGAAATCTACGGGTCGTTACACTTGCGATAACCAAACCATTTCATATGAAATTCTTTAATTTTATAATAATGTCTAAGATACAAATACTTATTAATGATAGCCAAAGTTGTTACATTAATTAAATTCCAACAAAATAGGTATACAACTAAGACCTTAAAAGGATCGTATTGGAGAAGGGATTCCATACAATGATTGGGCTACTAGGGTATTGCCCATCATTGTGCATCTCTAGATAAAATAACACAAAGGACCTCGCCGAGATTCCTTGCTAATGCAGGACCGGCCTACCACCTGACTAGTAGTACCAAATATGATCTTCCCTTAGTTAATGTTCCTTGAAGCATACAAATGGGAGATAATATCGACTGTAGATTGGGATGATCATACCTTAATTAGGAGCGACCCACTTATCCTTACTATATCTCCCTTGTTTTATTCATTCCTATTTGAAGAAGCTTGAGGCTATGTTTTACCTTTGTAAATTGCAAACCCACATGGAATGCTAACACTGCCCTCCAGGTAGTAATGTAGTGCCAACATTAATAAATACAAGTTCGTTCTAGGACTGAATGGAACCCTCGGCATTATTTCTATTACATCCATTTTGGGGAATCCCTTCCAGGATTAATAGCAAATAGCCCCTACACTTCAAAGCTCTGTCTTCGATTCCATATACTTCAAGATGTCTTCCATTCGAAACGCTTGAGTTGGATCAAAGTGGTTTCTTGACTCTTCGAAACAACTTTCGATAATTTTCGAAACTCAACTTCAGTTCTTTAGGAAGTAATCAGACAAAAGATAAGAACGAAGTTCACCTCCTGATCGTTTATTGATGGATTTCCTTTTTATTTATCCTAAAATAATGAGACAAGACTTATACGTACAGTATAACATTATTAGGGATGAATGTAGCACCGCTAACTTTTTGTAATATTATTCAGGACATTTAATTGGATAAATTAAATAGAATAATGTAGATAAGGAGATTGAGGTTGATCAATAAACTAAGTGGCCATGCTTGTTTAAAACAAATAAATTTATAAATGGTTAGGTGTTAAGCAATTGAAAAGGGGCATTAAAGTAAATTGCCGCCAATATTTTCCACCCTTATACTATTTTCCTTAGGCACACACGTTCATTTTTATCTCAAGCAAAAATTATAACCATAAGAAAGCAAGGTCGGCGATTAGGAAGAAAGAACAGAAGAGAAAAATCAAATTAAAGCTTAGAATTCAAGCTAGAAGGAATCAAACTTCAATTTACTTATCCAATCTAAGGTGAATAATAATTTCTACATCTCTATTTTGGTTTACAATAACATGGTTTGAAATTAAGAGTGAATCTATTTTTACGATACATTGAATGATGAAATGATTAATTTATGATTTATATATGTTTAAACATGGTTATTTAAAGCAGATGTACATGGTTTTAGGGTAAAACCGAGACTTAATGATTTTTGAATGCCATGGGAAAATCATATATTATAGAATTTTGGAGTTGAGTTTCAATTTTCATAATTTTCCAAGATAGAATTAGTCATGAATTTTCAAAGGAAAATATGGTTATTTGGGTTAATAAATTTATTATGGAAAATATATTCAGTATTTAGGTTAGGAATTTTAATATGTTAGATAACATGTTTAAAGTGAATTTCTAGAATTTTCGAGGATTTTTACTAAGTGATTTAGTAGGGAAATTAAATTATTTCAAAAGGAGGACCTAAATGGATTAATTGTTTTAATAAAAGGAAAGGCCTATTTAATAAAATCTATCTTGATTTGGATCTGAGAAAATATGGCAAATATTATTTAAAGGTTGTGAAAGCCAATCAAATTTTTAGAAGTAGGCAAGTTTGTTACAAAAAAGTTTACTTAATTTTACAAAAACAGCTTTTAGTCAAAAAAGGTGGTTCAACATTCTCTGGAAGGACCTTTCGACCCAGACCTTTCGACCTAGACCTTTCAACTTCAATGACCAATAAGGTCGATACTGATGCACATGATATCATTTAGGTGGTATGTGGTGAAAGGTAGAAGGAAGGTTGTCGAAGGGATGATTTTGAAGGAGTTGGTTCCTTAGTTTATTTTGATATGAAAAGAAAATCACTTGCCTGTTTTAAAATAGCTTTTAACAAGGTCGAAAGCTATGGTTTTTAAAAGAGCTTTCGACAAGGTTTAAGCTATGGTTTTTAAAGAGCTTCCTACAAGGTTGAAAGCTATGATTTTGAAAGGTTGGTTTTTAAAGAGCTTTCGACAAGGTCGAAAGCTATGGCTTCAAAAGGATTGTTTTTAAGGAGCCTTCGACGGGGTCAAAAGCTATGGTTTTGAAAGGATAATTTGTAAAGATCTTTCAACACAGTCGAAAGCTATGTTTTGAAAGGTTGGTTTTCAACCAGGTCAAACCCTTTTTAGAATATATAGACTTCCGATGGCATCGAAGGCATCAATGTTGTCGAAAGGTTCAATTATTCTTCCCCAATAGTTTGAAAAATAAATTGTGGTTTCAAAAGGGATGCTTTCACTTATTTTCACTTTGACCCAAATTAATTTTTTTAGTTAAACCTAATGCTTTTGAAAGGGTAGATTTTAAATAGTTTCGAAGGGTAACCTTCAATGCTTTCGAAAGGGATACTTTCAAGTGGTTTAGAAGCTATACTTCTACTCTGATGTAATAATACTTTAACATGGTCAAAAAAAATTCGAAATGGATAATTTGAAGTATTATAAAGGCGGGAGCCTATTGTGTTCAAAGATAAGTTTTATGCTTTCAAAGCGGTAAAAGCAAAGCTTTTGAGGGGGATACTTTCGATGGGGTTGAAAAATTGTTTTCTTTTAACCAAGTTTCATACTTTCGAAGGGGATACTTTAGAAAGGATATTTTTATATCGCACTTGATTTTGGACATGTAGGGTGGGCAACCTTATATAATAATTGTCGTTTAACCTTGGGGATATCCAGGTGGGTTTAATGAGTTTATCACAATAATTAGGATTACCAACACTTATATGTTTTGACATAATCATTGGAGGATACCAATGTAAATTATAGATGAATACAACCAATTAGGGACACTAATGGAAATACGTTAACCATGTGGGTAGCATGGGATAATTGAATCTAACCTAATTTAGGAATACTAATGGGAATAGGTTAATCTTGTGGATAGCATGAGATGATTAGATTCATGTGGATAGCATGAGTTAAATGGACAAGTGATGGGTTCATAGTCATCCTTGGAAAACTATGAGATGTTGGAAGGATAGTCAACATCATGTTGGGGAGGGATAATCTCCGTATGTTAAAATAAGGGTTCATAGTCACCATAGGAAAACTATGAGATGTGTGATGGACAGTCTGCATCAACTTAAGTAAAATGACTGTAGGATGGATAGCCCTTACTTAATGTAAAGAAATTCTAAAATGAGTGGGTAGTCCTTGAAAATATAAGATGGATAGTCTATTGAAACTGAGATGGTTAGACTAACTAATGCGAGATGGAAATCCTAATCATTTTCTAGTATGCATATCATCATAATCTTTTGAAAATGTATGTTTTGGCCATTGTGGATGCAGGAAACACAGAATATGGCTTTATAAAGGTTTTAGGATACTAATGAGGGGAAAACTCGTTTCGTTAAGCGACATGGTCTCACTAGATATCTAAATGGATTGAGATGATTAGATTATTAATCGTACCAGGCTTTATGTCTAACTTGAAGTATTTGTTTTCCCTTTAAACTTTTGGGTACTCAATTGATTTTGAGTAATTTGAAGTTTAGGGTTCTTTTCTTAGACGAATAAAGCTTCCAAAGACGTGTAGATACAGATAGTTACTTAGAGTTTTCTTTTCTGCTGTGTATTTATTTGTAAAGGCAAATTTATCAGCCTTACTATATACTCTGATCTACTAAGGAGGCATCTTCATATGTCGCTCTAGGAATATTTGTAATAATTATATTTTGCTGAATGTGGTCAACGTTTTTGGGATTATGTAGTGAACATGAATCTAACACCACCGTATTTTATTGCCAAAGATTAATAACTATGGATGATTTCAGTATCCATAGCCGTTAGTTTTGGGCCTCCAAGTAGGAGGTTGTTACAAGTTGGTATTAGAGCATAGGTTTATAAAAATTCAAAAGAAAAGTTAAACTTAAATGCTTTTTTGAAACATAATCCAAAGAATTTGAAATTATAGATTAGGGTTTGGGTTAACGCTATAGTAATGTTCTTGTATTTGATATATAGTAATATCTCTAAGTACGTATTCCCCTTTCTCTTAGACTGTTCTTCTGTATCTTACTAAGGCATGTATGTGGATTTACAAGAAATAGATTATGGAGGCAGGAAAAGGAAGAGGAAATCTAGGTGGAGGGAGCACCACTGCGAATGGAAATGCTCGATTTAATACCTAGAGAAACCAAGGTCGATAGGCTAATGCTAATCAGAATGCCAAGGCCAATGTAGGAGCTGGAAATCAACAAATAGATGCGAGGATGGTGTATCATTTGGTGGCTAATCTTTTGCAAGTGGGGGCTGTTGGTAATGTTGATGGAGCTAATCATGTAGTTCTAGTTGGATAGCTATGCTAGGATGAGCAGAGACTATACCAGTCTTGGTACGAAGTTGTTTGTTGGAACGGAAGATGTTGTTGAAGTTGAGAACTGGCTGTTGAACAGTGAAAGGATCTTTACTGATTTAGGATTAGACGATGGAGAGAATAGAAGGCTAGCCTCTAGAGAGTTGCACGGGGTTGCACTTCATCTGTTGTGGTTGCCAAAATTCTTCGTTCGATAGAATAGTAGTGTGGAGTAGTTTTCCTTTCAACTAAGTATTGGTGTGTGCGCGCCCCTACCCCATAGGGCTGTTTTCTCCGAACAATTGACTATTAATCAGAGCGATTCCTTGGATGTCTATAGATGAATCTACTTTGTGGTTCCTATCTTAAGAAAATTATGACTTGAACATATGGACTCCAGACATTTTGTTGGTCAATAATCAGAATCCTTTGTTGATCGCTAGTTGTGCGATATTGCTGGACTCATGTCAATTACATTTGATAGTGGGAGTGGATCCTTGTTTGTCCTGCAATATATGAGTTTCCCGATGTTGTCAAGATAGTACCGGTACTTACAAGATCTTAATGGTTAGTTGATGAGGCCGAAGCAACATCAAATAGTACTTACGTGTAATGCGTGGCTTTTATGAGTGCACTGCTTATGAAATGTGCGACTTTAAGGAGTGCGCGGCTTGGGAAATGTGCAGCTTTTTAAGAGTGCACGGCTTACGAAATGTGCGACTTTTAAGAGAGCGTTGCTTATGAATTGTGTGGATATTAAGAGTGTGTGCGGCTTACGAAATGCGTGGCTTTTTGAGAGTGCATAGCTCATAAAATGCACGGTTTTTTAGAGTGCATGGCTTAAAAAATGCATGGATTTTAAGAGTATGAGCGGCTTACGAAATGCGTGGCTTTTATTTTAAGTTGATTTACTTCCATCAACTTGGCGAGTGCATGGAGCGTACTTGAGTGTGGTTTCACTTCCCCAAGCAAGTAATGAACGTTTTTTGAGTTGGTTTAATTTCGCCGACCCGATGAGTAATTTATATGAACAAAGTTTTATTGGTTCAAGAGGCTAAAGAGATTTTATTGATAAAATAGAAAGAAAAGCATATTTTTCCTATTTAGAATGCCCCGGTGTAGTCGGACGGCTTATTTGTGAAAATTGGAAATACATAGACAGAAGCTAAATAAAGTAATATGGGAGTGAGTCGATATTCCAAGCATAAGGAATCTGAATTCCATCGACCGTGGTCAGCTTGAAAGTGCCACCTCGAAGCCTTTGCCCGATTATGTAAGGCCTTTCCTATTTTGGTCCAAATGTACCTGGAGCGGAATAGATCTGTTTTAGGGCGAGATCTCCTACTTTGAAGGCACCTTGCGGACTTTGCAGTTGAATTGTCATGATACCCTTTTCTGGGGAGCCGTGGTCCTTAGCTTGGCTTCCTTTCATTTCTGTTCAGTCAGGTCTAGTGACTCGAGCAGGAGGTACTCATTCTCTTTTTGATTGAAGTGTTGTTTTCGATGAGAGGGGGATCCTATTCCACCATGATCATTGCTACGAATCCGTATGCTAGAGCAAATGGCGAATGTCCAGTTGTTGACTAGTGCTTCATCCAGTAATCCCATAGTGCAAGTGGGAGCTCATCCGCCTAGTTTCTGTTTTCTTTCATTAGCCTTATTTGATGGTGGACTTAATGATTTTATTTAGGGCTTCCACTTGCCCATTTGCTTGAGGATGTGCCACCATAGAGAATTTCTCTTTGATGCTGAAACGCTTACAAAAGTCGTTGAATTCGGTGCTTTTGAATTGAATTTTGCTATCTATGATGACTTTTAGTGGCACTCCAAACTTGAAAATGGTATTTTTGGTGACAAATTAGTACTTTCTTAGTGGTAGTAGTAGCCAGCAGTTCCGCTTTAGCACATTTTTTGAAGTAATCCACATCAACAATTGCACGCCGATAAGGTCAATTTCCCAGTCCACAAATGGCCATGGGCCAACCATTAGCGTAAGTTATATGGATGAAGTTCTCTATATTTTGGTAAACTTTTAGCATTGTGCGCATCGCCTGGTGCAGTCTGTTGCGCCGCGGTTGTTGGATAGCTAGAAGTAACTATATCGGAGGATCTTCTTTGCTAGAGTCTACCCTGTAATGTGATGTCCACAATCGCCTTCATGGACTTCCTTGAGGATATTTTTGGCATAACTATTGCTTACACATCTGAGTAGTGGAGTAGAGAGTCCTCTCCTAGAAAGAATTCCATCCTTTAGGACGAACCGTGGTGCCTTTCGAGGTATCTTTTTTACTAGTTCTGATCCTTGGGGATGCACCTTCGATCAGGTAATCTTTGATCGGTGTAATCCATGATTTCTCTTCCTTTATTATTTCCATAATCCAATCGATATCCATATCATCTATGTTGGGTGATGTAAGCGTTCTGACCGGGCTGGTCCCATTGACTGAGCATCTTTGGAACTGGTTAGTTTGGCTAGGCGATCCCCTTGCATATTATGTTCCCTCAGAATGTGACTTAAAGTGTAGTGCTTAATGTCCTGCAGCAATTCCGATTCTTTTGACAAGTAGGGGGCAAGGTTGCCCCTTGCTGTACTCCCCTTTCACTTGAAAGATGATTAGCTGAGAATTTCTGTAGATATGCACGGCTTTTATTCCTAATTCTTTAATGATTTTTAATCTTGCCATCAAAGCCTTATATTTTGCTTCATTGTTGGTGGTAGGAAATTCCATTTTTAGAGCATAGAAAATAGATCATCCTTCAGGGGTTTGGAGTACCTCCCCTACACCTTAACAGAATTCATTTGATGCACTATCGACAAACAACTTCCACTGTGGCACCATGTCCGATATGCTTTCTTCTTCACCACCCTGCTCAGTAAATTCGACGATGAAAACTGCCAAAGCTTGTCCATGGATAGCTGTTTGTGGGTGATAAATGATTTCATATTGGCTTAGATCGACTTGATGTATTTAGGCGATATAACAGCTGTTTTAGAGGTTGATATGTAAACAGCTTGATAGGATGAGACTAGAAGTAAGGTCGTAGCTTCCTTGTCAGACAGCAGATAATAGGTGAGTTTTTCCAATTTTGGGTAGTTCTTTTCAGCTCAGGTGAACCTCTTACTGATATATTAGACCAGTCATTAGACCCTAGCCTCTTTGCATACCAATGCTACACTCAGAGCATGAGTCAATACAGCAAGGTAAACAAGCAAATTTTCCCCGTTTATCGGCTTAGATATGACCGGTGGGATTTCCATATGATGGAGTAATTCTTCAAAGGTTTCCTGGTAGGCTTTATTCCATTCAAAATTCTTCTTTTCCTTTTTTAACGCATCGAAGAATGGTATGAATTTGTTAGTCACTCGGGAGATGAATTGGCTCAGCAATGTGATCTTTCCATTTAGATTTCGACATTCCCTTTTGGTCTTGGGGGATTTGATGTTGCTTAGGGTAGTAATATTTTTCGAATTAGCTTCAATGCCCCGTGAATTCATGATGAAACTATGGAATTTCCTAGAAGCAACACCGATGGAGCATTTCAACTGGTTGAGCTTCATTCCTTATTTCTGCAATATTATGAACATCTCTACTAGGTTCTATAAGTGATTCTCCAACACACGTGATTTGACAAGCATGTCGTCCATGTAAGCATCCATCGTCTTCCCAATCTAATCTTTGAAAATTGTGTTTACCAATCGTCGGTAGAGTGCCCCTGCGTTCTTTAGTCCGAAGGGCATGACTCGATAATAGTATAATCCGAGATCAGTAATGAAACTAGTATTCCCTTGATCGGGTTCATGCATCATGATTTGGCTAAATCTCGAGTAGGCATTCATAAATGACAGTAGCTTATGGCCCCCATTGCATCAATAAGCTGATCGACCTTAGGCAATGGAGAGCTATCCTTTGGGCAGGCTTTGTCCAAGTTTGAATAATCAATGCAATTCTACTACTTCCTATTGGACTTCTTTACTAAAACTAGATTTGATACCCATATAGGGTAGGTCGCATCATGGATGAAGCCATTTTCCAATAGCTTACCCACTTTCTCTCTTAGTGCAGCAGACTATTCCAATCCCTGGGTATGCCTCTTCTGCCTCGTTGGAGTGTACTTGGGATCGATATTAAGTGCATGACATGCTATCTTTGGCGATATCCTATACATATCGAAATGCTTTCAAGTGAACACGTCCAGATTGGCACGAAGAAACTTGACTAATTCTTGTCTTGTCTTGATTCCAAGATGTGATCCTAAATTTAGTACCCGTGACAGATCATCCATGTCTACAGGGACAGGCACCATAATATCTACCAGCGATTCCCGCCCCTTCCCTGAGCTTTTTGTTTTGGGGTCCTTAGCCTTATCGAATCAGTTGTGGCCCCCAAGCCAAAGGTGGTTTTGTAGTTGTTATGCTGATAGTTCGCGAATGTGGAGAGTTTTCTCCACGTTCTTTCCATTTTCTTTCTTTCTTGTTTCACCCAATTCAGCGATATAGCATTCCCTTGCAACGCTCTGCTCTCCCTTTATCATTCCAACTCTATTTTCCATAGAGAATTTCATGGTTAAACACCATTGTGCTAGGATAATTAATAAATCAATGAGGGATGACCATCCTAAGAATCCATTATATAGGCCAAGATCTCATCAATTATCACGTAGGTTTGGGTGAGAACCACACTCTGATCTCCTATTCCGGGCTCAACGGGCAGATCGATTATGCCAACTGGTCATAGTGGATGGTGGCTAATCCTTGGACTTTGGTTTGGCATATAAGACATCCTTCATGTCAAGTTCATTTGGTCGAATGTATGTCGAAACGGAATGTTTATAGATCCTCCAAAGTATCGTAACACGCGTCGCACGACAATGGGCCTGATTCCTATTGCCACCACCATTGTATCTAAATTTAGAGCTTATATTCCTTCACTATCCTGGTTTTAGGAACATGATGCCATTATTAAGTATCCTCTATTGTTTAGTAGGGGTCCCATCTTGATTGCAAAGCAAGTTTCCTTTGGAACATGTTTGAGTGAACTAGCATATATTTCCATCTCGCCCTAACTTTTTCTGCCGTATGAGGAACTCTTGAAATGGTATTGATCACATGCCTCTATTCAGCTTGCTTAGATCCCTCTCCGCTAGATCTAGGTTGCTTTCCTTTGGAGTTAGGAGCATGAGGTATGGTTGGTTGATCGAAATGTTGGGGCTTCTTTACATACTTTTGGAGCTTATTTTCTTTAATCAGTTCTTCGATCACGTTCTTCAAACAACGACACTCGTTTGTGTTATGGCCATAGGTTTCATGGAAGCGGCAGCACTTCCCCAACTTCCTTTATTTCTTAGACTCTTCTTTCCGAGGCGGCTTCGAGAACTCTTCTTTTCCCTGAGTTGCTAGGTAAATTCTCCAAGCTATCATTCAATGGAGTGTATTCTCCGTGTTTCAAACCTCTGAGTTTCTTTCTGCCTCTGTTGCCCTTGCCAGTGTTCTAATGCTGGTTCTTTCTTTTAGGGTCCCCATCTTTCCCAATAGTTACTTTATAATTCGTACTGTTTGATTGACCGCCACATTACTCCGAACTGATTCATTTGGTTGCACATTGGTATTTTTACCTTCTAACATATTTGCCTCTTCCAATCTTATGACTGACTAGCCTTACGATTGAATTCTTTCATGGTGGTTAGTGTTTTCATTTTAATCCATCTCCTAAAATCTGTCTTTGGATGGATCAAGTGGACTAAAGCCATGAAAATCATATCCTCATTTGGATTGCTTACTTCAATGACCGTTGTGTTAAAGCGGTCCTTGAATGATTTCAATGATTCATTGGGTCCTTGGAAGTAACCGAATAGAGACATCACTCTTTTGGCTAAGCCATGTGTAATCTAAATTACTCTAATAACTTCCTAGCTAGCTTGTCAAAAGGTTGAGATAGTTCACGGAGGGAGCCCAGTAAACCACATGGAGGCAACTCCTGCCAAATAGATGGGGAAGCATCTGCAATGAACCGCATCTGTTTCCCTTGCAACATTCATTTTCCAAATGTACTTGTACAAGTGCTATTGAGGGTCAATAGTTCCATTATAGGATAGCATAGCTGGTGGCATGGTGAATTTCTTTACGTATTCTGCCCTTAGGATATTATCGGTGAAGGGAGTTCATCCCGGAGCTAAACCCTAATCATCATCCTTTCTACCCGTGCTTTGTTCCATAAAGCGTCTGACCATGTCCTCAATGTATGCCTTACTTGTCCTTACATCCACAGGTCGGCTGTCAGTAGCTGATCCATGTCACAACCCGAATTTCAGCATTCGAAAATCGACACTCGTACTTCACTTATACTCGAATGCCACAGATTCAACCGTTGAAATCTGATTCGCACCGGAGCTTATAACACATTAAGTACAACAACACAGCGGAAGAAAATGAATATCTATTATTGATACATAACATTTGATACAACACATTGGTATAATTGAGACATCAATACAAATATCAGAGATAGATAATAACGGAAGACATAGCAGCAGCAGCAGGAAAACAGTAACTCCAATGCCAAAGCTCCAAAGACTACAGATATTATATCCACCAACATGCTTTCCAAACGCGAAGCGAGAAACCCCCATCATGTTGCATTAAGCAAGGTCAAATCCCGAATGTTGAAGAGAAGCACAAAGCAATAGCCAAATCCAAAGACTGAAGAAGATTTCCAAGTGTTACCAAACCAGAGACTTCGAAAGATATCGAATCTACATCTATTATCTGACTACCTGAAAAATATAACTCTAGACTGCCCGTGTGGAAAATTTGTAGGCACCCAGAGTTTAGAAAGGGAACAATAAACTCCAGGTCGGTCATGGGACTGGTATGAGCAAACAAAAACAGTTTATCTTTAACAAGAGAAAAGCAAAAGAATTTAAAAGAAATCCGCAATGCTTTTTGAAAAATGAAACTACCATAAGGCCTCCCGCCGCACACACAATGCAAACGCAGAATTGGAGGAGATTTCTCCTTATGATAGTCAAACATGCTTGATACACGAAAACCATTTTGATATTATTATTAGTGCATAGTGGAAAACATTTGCAAGTATAATATTAATCTTAGCCAGCATACCATATTTCGTCGTATGCCTACTACAGCTACCATGTTCCATAGCAGGTTACCGTCACATTCCATGGCAGGTTATACAACTTGTGACGACCCAAAATTTTCAAGCAATTAAAGTCGGAATATTTAATCGATTTTAAGTATTCAATAGAGCAATTTTAACTCAAATTACGAATATCACAATTTATTGGATGATTTAATTATTAAATTAAATAATTTAAAGTTGAGTAAAATGTTGAATTCGGAGTTTTGAGCCTGTTGGAAATAAACTGAAGACTTATGAAACTTATATTGATAATACTGGAAATGATAAAGATGTTAAAATGTAATTTAACAGTGGTTTGTTTAAGTTTTAAAATTTATATCGTTTAAATTGAATTTAAAATAGCCTTCCGAGGCACAGTCTCGGAATTTGACGAAACCAGTTCCATTGGATCCGTAATATTGTATTATTATCGGATTTCAATTTTTGTAGTGATTGGAGTTGTTATATGAGCATACAATTTATAAACGCGTTGAAATTTATAACGATAATTTAATTTAAATTTTATAAGTATAATAACATAAGCAACATCACAGCCGAGATAAAAAAAATTAAATAATATTATAACTTGACAAAAATCAAGTCTTGGCTTCAAGAGTACGCCACTTCCTTTCTTTTTAAATCACGAAGTTTCCTTCTTATCCCAGTGCCCATTCTTCAACTCAAAACCGCCGCTTCTTTTTTTTCCCAAATCGAATGAACGTAAATCATTCGTTTAATAAAAAAAATCCTTCCGATTTGAATTGAGAATAAACAATCATTCGCGAGCTTCCTTCTTTTCCACTCAGGCTTCAATTCGCTCGTGAATAAGTGTGGCCGAGCCTACTTTAAAACTAGGGTTTCATTTTGGGTTCGATTTAGAATCTAAATTAGGAAGTGGGTATTGGATTTGTGTTTGTGGTTGAAGTTAGCGCGTCGTGGCCAAGTTTGTGGGGGTGCGACAACGTGTGGAGGGGTGCGACATCATCCTGCTGGTAATCCAGATTGACTCGGGTGTTATTTAATTGTAATGCTCGGGTCAGACCGAGTATTATAGAATACAGGATATGAAGCTGTGGAGCTCAGGAGACGAGCAGGATGACGATACGTACTCCCGTACTTGTTTATATACATATATTCCGCTGTGTTGAGTTGTTGTGTACCCATTTGTATGATATTGATGTCGAACTATGATTGATGTACTCTGATAATGTAATATATATAAACAGAGATATTTGATGTTGAGTAAAGATTATTTATTATCTATTATATTTTATCCCGCTGCGATGGTTAGATTCTGTTGTTGTTTTCTATTTTTCTTCTTCTACCCCTTCTTCTTTAACCCAACGGTTCGTATTTCTGTACAACTTGAGTTGATTGTATTAGAATAGTGTTGACTCAAGGGGTACTGATTTGCGGGTCGTTACAGTTGGTATCAGAGCATAGGTTGGAGATAACCTTGGCTCTGGTGGAAATTACTCATTTAAAATAGAGTCCGTAGTACTCTATAATGAGTTTGAGCGTATTAATAGATATGAGTGCGTATTTGTTAGTGAATATAAATTGTTTTAATATCTTATTGATTGGTTTATTCTGTGGCATATGAACCTTCATCGACACAGTCTGCGCAACTGTATTGAAGGGGTTTCTAAACACTTGAATAGAACAATCGATACGGTATTGTTTTAAATGTGGGTAAATGAAATAATTTTACCCAAAAATATATTTTTGATATAAAGAAAAGTTTTTGTAAACTAGCTAACATATGGTTGCTTGGATGTTAAAGATAATATTAAATTATTATCATCGTGGTGTAAAAATTTAACTAGAAATTGAAAATTCGACCAAAGTTTAAGGGAACAAATTCATTATAAAATGAAATTTATAAATATGAATTGTAAATGTGAATTATAAATTGAAATATAATCAAATAAGAATTTGTATGAGCATAAGCTATGCAAATGAATTGTAGTAAAATTGAATTAAGCAGGATTTGGAAATTTAAATTCCGGAGATTTGGAAATTTGAAAGTATTTTGAAGATAAAGGGTAACATTGTTGTTTCTGAGTTATTTCTGAAAGGAAATTTGTTTAAAAATTGATTTTGGAAGTGAGATAGCATTGAATTCATTTCAGTCACTGGAAAATAACTTCGGTGATGACTGCAGCATCATCGATGTTCATTTTCGAGTTTCTAAGTGACAGATTGCTGCCAAATTAATGTGTTTAGGAAAACCTGTTTGTTTTTATAATTTCAAAGGAAATTTGTTGGAAATAAAAACCAGGATTGGTTTGAAATTTTTGAGAAGTGTGATTTTGAGATGTTGAAGATTTCAAAATGATTTGGAACCAAAGTCGGGTATTTAAACATCCTGATGAGACAGGTTGTAAGCTTATAAATTGAGATGATTTTTAAATTAGAAAGGAAATATAAGCTTTGAAGGTTGGAATTTAAATTTAAAGTGAGAAGTTAAAAATGAGATTTACTTAGATTGATGAATAAAATTGAACCGAATTGAGATTAAATAAATTTGAGTTAAAGTAAAATTGAATTAGGATGAGAATTCAATTGAATTAATGGATGGAATAAAATTCTTACCTAAACAAATGGAAAATAAATTGAATAAGGATTGGAATTGAAATAAATAAATAAGAATAACGTGTAAAAGAGTTATAATGCATGAAATAAAACATGCTTGGGATATAAATAAGCATGAGGCTTGAGTTAAAATAAAAGATGAATATATTCAAGTCTAGAATGAATGGAATTGTGTAAATAATAAGTTGTGACTTATAAAATTTGAAAAGTGGATAGAAAGCCCAAAATTAATATTTTGATGAATTGAAAAGTAAAATAAAAATCAAAACTTGAATTATAAATTAAATTTGAACTTAAGAAAATTTGAATGAAGAGATTTTGAGATTAAAATCAAGTTCTGGATTGTAAGTTGGGGAAAAACTATTTAGATAATAAATTAGATAACGAAATATATAATGATAACCAATGTAGCTAAAGAAAAGCTGAATTGGTAAGTTAATATTGAAGTTTGGAAAGAAAACTCAAGTTATAAATAAAATTCGGCTTAAATTGCCAATGAAGTAAATATAATTGAACTGTGAGTTCATAAATTTGGGTGGTAAATTTAGAATGGATAGAGGATTCAGAACTTGAGTTATTAATTTAAATTTAACTTGAAGTGTTAACAAATTAGATATACTTGGAAAGGTATCGAATAAAAAAATGAAATTGGATTAAAATAATAATTGTTTGTATTGTGAATAAAATCCAAATATGTAGAAATAAATTAAAATGACCTTGTAATTTGTTTAAGTGAACTGAGAATGAATCGAACTTGGAAATTTGAAATTTATAATAACTAATCAAATAAATTTGTAGTTTGAAAGGAGATTGGATTAAAATAGAATCAAGTTAAATTGAAAAGAGAACTTTGTTTGCAAAATGAGAATGAGCTTAAGTATAAATTGGAGTGAATAAACTTAAGCTAAAAGATGGAAAGGAGTTGAATTGAATTCAACTTAAAATTAAGTTTAATAATAGTGGATTGGATTTAAATCAAGTAAAAATGGAATTTAATTGAAGTAAAAGTCGGTGAGTTGCCGATAATATTTAATGGAATGAAAATTCTTAAATAAATAATTGTAAACCATTTAAAATGAATTGAGTGGATAAACAAATTATATTGAATAAATGAATGAATGGGATAAATAAGAACCAAATGAAGTATGGTTTAAATAAGTTGAGAAATGGTTATTGAATGATATAGCTTGGTTTGTTTTGAGCTAAATAAAATAGTTTGGAATCAACAAATATGGAATAGAATGTAAATGAATGGATTGTGAATAAAATTTAAATGGAATGTGTCGAGTTAAATAAATGGTCGTGAATGAATTAAAATAAAAGGGCAATTTAGTTGGCAATGAAGATGAACCTAAATTGTTAGTGGCTTTGAATGAACCAGTTTAATTAATAAAATGAAATGCGAAGTGAATGAATTCAAAACTGAAATGCAATGAAAATGAGAATATATGAATTGTAACTAAATTTAAAATGAAATGGAATTAAGTATAAATTGAGTTGAAATCGATTTAAAATGGTTATCAAACATAAGTACTTATTTATTCACATAGATTTTGTCAAATTTGCATAGAATAAATATCATTGGATGTAAATGGAGGTGATTAAAATTCTATGAATTAATAGGAGTGAAATAAATTGATTTTGAAAGCAATCGAATTAAATATGAATTGATTTTGCTTAAGAATAAATTAAATGTAAGCGTATGAGTTTTAAACCATTCAAATTTGAATGAAAATGGTTTGTAGATTAATTGAAATAGTTGAATTATTATGAAAGTTGTAAAAATTGCTTACGGGAAATGTTGGATGTGCATTTCTTTAGAATTCATATGTTTTAACCATTGCAATTAAGTGAATATATGTTTAAATTGCATACATTTGGCACTTATATGTTTTAAATTGAGTAAGTACAGGTACCTGAAAGCCGTGTGGTTGGATTTGGGTTGCACTAACTGCTAAATAAATAAGCTGTCTGCTTAAAAATGCTAAATAAGATACGCCTACGTAATAAAAATAGGAAATATGAACTGTTTTTGATTTTTTCGACCGTGTGGGTCGATGTATATATATTTATCTCTTTTGTCAAATTGCAAAAGCTCCTCCGTACAAAGGAGACTCTGCCAAAAATTTTCAGAAATTTTGGGAGTTAGAAATTTTTTTGAAAATTTTGAAAAATTTTGGTTAACGACAAAACGATTTCAAACTGGAAAATTGAAATAAGTTAGTAAATGGAGCTAATTAAAATCATAACATGAATCGGTATAAATGAAAAATAAAATTTAAAGTTTAGGTTGAAAATAAATTGAATTCGTATGGATATGAAAGAATTACCTTGAATAGAAATAGATATAAACTAAAGTAGTAAGGTGAAAATAAGTATAAGAAACATATATAATGCTTATATTAAACTTAAGAGAGAATGGTGAATTCTTAAATGAAAATTGATACTACTAATATAATTTAAGTCAATATTGGAATGAATAGATATTGGCACTTTGTGAGAAAGTCGATAAACTGTTTTGGGAATATTGTGATTGGATATTGGTGCTAAACAGGATATGCAGGTATTATAAAGAGAAAGGAAAATTTGGTTTTGATTTCAGAAGGTAAATTTGAAATGCTCGACAAAAAGGTATGTATTTAAATTTGGTATGAAATTTGATTGGGATTTGGATTGAGCCACTTGGCGTTTTGTTTTCTTTTTGGATTTGGGAGGCCGTAGAGCCATTTTGTAGTAGTACCGAGCTAGCCGAGTAAAGGAGACGCTGGCGAAATTTTTCGAAAATTTAGAGAGTTAGAAAATTTTTGAGAAAATTTTGATAATTCAAAATTTGGTTTTAAATTGAAACTTGAATGGTTAAACAAATGGTATAGTTTGAAACTAGGGAAAGATTTGGAAAGTTAATAAGAATGATAATGGGACTTTTATAAAAGGATAGTTGGTAAGATATTGAAATGTTAGAAACTGTTTGGTTTTGGGAAAAATAGTAACGGGTATTGGATCATTCTTCCTAACCAGTAATTTCGGTGACGAAATTCTTTTAAGGGTGAAGGAATGTGACGACCCGAAATTTTCAAGCAATTAAAGTCGGAATATTTAATCGATTTTAAGTATTCAATAGATCAATTTTAACTGAAATTACGAATATCACAATTTATTGGATGATTTAATTATTAAATTAAATAATTTAAAGTTGAGTAAAATGTTGAATTTGGAGTTTTGAGCCTGTTGGAAATAAATTGAAGACTTATGAAACTTATATTGATAATACTGGAAATAATAAAGATGTTAAAATGTAATTTAACAGTGGTTTGTTTAAGTTTTAAAATTTATATCGTTTAAATTGAATTTAAAATAGCCTTCCGAGGCACAGTCTCGGAATTTGACGAAACCAGTTCCATTGGATCCGTAATATTGTATTATTATCGGATTTCAATTTTTGTAGTGATTGGAGTTGTTATATGAGCATACGATTTATAAATGCGTTGAAATTTACAACGATAATTTAATTTAAATTTTATAAGTATAATATCACATAAGCAACATCACAGCCGAGATAAAAAAAAATTAAATAATATTATAACTTGACAAAAATCAAGTCTTGACTTCAAGAGTACGCCACTTCCTTTCTTTTTAAATCACGAAGTTTCCTTCTTATCCCAGTGCCCATTGTTCAACTCAAAATCGCCGATTCTTTTTTTTCCCAAATCGAATGAACGTAAATCATTCGTTTAATAAAAAAATCCTTCCGATTTGAATTGAGAATAAACAATCATTCGCGAGCTTCCTTCTTTTCCACTCAGGCTTCAATTTGCTCGTGAATAAGTGTGGCCAAGCCTACTTTAAAACTAGGGTATCATTTTCGGTTCGATTTAGAATCTAAATTAGGAAGTGGGTATTGGATTTGTGGTTGTGGTTGAAGTTAGCGCGTCGTGGCCAAGTTTGTGGGGGTGCGACAACGTGTGGAGGGGTGCGACATCATCCTGTCGAGGTGATGTTCTTAAGTCGAATTTGGACAAGGAAGTGGGCCGAACGATTTTGGGATTGAGAGGTGAAGCTCGCGAAGATGGAGACGTTGGTGAAGTCGATGGTCGAATCTGTGGAGTATGGACGGAGATAAGGATGATGGAAGTCGCGATGAGGCAGGCAGGCACGGTTGCCGTGGGGTTACGGCAGTGCTGGAGTCTGGACAGCGAAGGGGGAGGTGGTGATTGAAGTGCCGGTGTAGTGCTCGAGCTATAGTTGTCGAGTTTGTATTTGAGAGCTGAAGGGTAGTGATGTTCGTCGAGTTCTGGTCGCTTGAGAAAGGTGCGGCAGTGTTTGAAAGCAAGGTTTAGTTAGAGAGCTTGGTGTTCGAGTCTGTGAAGGAGGAAGGTAATTTAATTTTTTTTTAAAGCATATTTGCCAACATCAATCATGTTTAAACTTATAAAAAAAATGTTAGTAAGTAATTAGTTAAAATTAAATTAATAGATGATTATAGGCTGATCGTTTGGTTCCAATGTTAACAATTTGTAGATGTTTATTCAAGATTTAATACCACAAGGGAAAACAAGTCAGGATCATATCAGATTAGCAAAAAAAAAAAAAGAAGCAAAGGTGAGTTAATCTCACTCAGTTTAAATTTAAATTTAAAATGATTAAATTTAAATAATTGTTTGAATGGTTGAATGAATTGATGTGATATAGTATGATATTTTGGAATTGATATATTATATTGTGCTGACGTTTGTGGATGCAGGGAAAAACAGGTTGGAGGGATCCAACTGGATCCCTCAATATTTATTTCAATTATTTAAAACCCTCTGTTGTGATTTATTTGATATCCTATGAAGAACTTTATTGGAATATTGAATGCCATGGTTAGATTGGATATCATTGGATATGATGAATTACCAAAAATATATAAATTGGATTTTGGTAAGATAATATAAGAAGTGAAATGGTAAGTGAAATGGTTATAGAAATTTGAATAAATTTTTAAATGAATTGGAAAGAAACAAAGTGACTTTAAAATTCTACTAAATAGATCCTGGTATAGAAGGGAAATTTGAATAAACAGGAAGTTAAGGAATTTTAATCTTCAATGATATTAATTAAAAGAAAAAAACATTTATTTAAAATGTAAGATTTAAATTTTTGAGAAAAAAATAAAGAAGAAGTTGGGAAAAGCTGAAATTCGTATAATTCAGTTAAAAGATTTAAAATCAAATGGAAAATAATAACAATAATAATTAAGTGAATAATTAATGAAATTTGAAACGAATTGAGTAATTAAAGAAACTCATTTCAAATGGAATAAATTGGGAATCAATTTGGAAAATTGATTTAAGTGATTGAAGTTGGAATTCTCCCTGGATAACTAAGTACGCTTTCAAGTAAATTTTTAAATATAAGTTAATAGTTTTAAAGTTGTTTTAAAGGGTATGTTTTGAAAAATTTATTATTTCTAATATTTAAATTCTAAAGTAAGTATTTACTCAAATCTATTATAGTTAAAAAGTGATTTTAGTATTTTGTTTCAAAAGTGAAAATCTAGTTTTATATTTTATTAAGTAACTTTATTTTCAAATATTCATATAAGATGTATTTTTAACAAATTATTAATGTAGTTATAATTTAAAAGTTTTAAAAGTATATATATGTCAAAGTAAAGTGTTTTAAATTATTTTAAAATCTAGTTTTTGTGCTTGGTAATTTCAGAGGAGATAGAAAATATTTGGGAAAGTTTATTCTAAAAAGAAAGATGGTTTTGAAACTGTTTTCAAGGATTGAAAATAGAAATATATCTTGGGAAGATATTTTGAGGTTAATAAATAATTTGGGAAATTATTTATTGGTTGATGGCTATTTGTAAATATTAATTGATAGTTAAATCACCGACTATCAATATTGGACAAATACGTTGATCGTTTCGAAGAGACCGGGATCGAGATTTATTTCTCGAAAACCACTTCGATCCGGTTTGTACATTTCGTGGAAACGATTTTGAATTCGAAGATGGAGGAGTGAAGTGCAAGGGCTAGTCGCTACTAATCCTGAGGATATTTCCAAAATGGATGTAGTAGGAATAGTGCCTTCGGTTCCGTTCGAACCCGGGACGGACTTGTATGGATGAATGCTTGCGAAACATCGTCAGGTGGACGATGGGCATTCTAAGGGATATTGTTCTAAAAGGTAACGCTTAGCCTCAAGCCTCATCAAATGGGAATGACTGAAAATCAGGGGTTATGCAGCAAGACTAGGTGGGTAGCACCCAAGCAGGGTGAGGACATTCCAGTCTAGATGTCCCTTTTTATTTCGGCTTAGTGGTGCGGTTGCTGATCCCAACCGCGGGGTGATCTCACTCGGGATTATCCAGTAAGGGGCAGTCCTCGGTACGGTGATCTAGGCCCCGTACTGTGACAGGTGGTACCCCAGTGCCAAGTCATTGGTTGGAAATCCATTCTCCCTACGAGCCTTGTACGAGTTTTGTTTGTATTACCCACTCTGTGGCTAGTAGCTGCAATTTAATCATGTAACAATTTCGGCTATTTTATAAGTATTTGTATATAGACCCTATTATAATATCAGAGGATTTCTATAAAAATTGTTTTAGCTGTCGTAAGGTAAAAACCCGACATGTTTATTTGTGGCGTGGTCTTACGAGATGCTTTTGTTTTCAAAGGATTTTGAAACTTTAATAATCAATTGGGTGTGATTTTCTCACGCTGGTAATCCAGACTGACTCGGGTGTTATTTAACTGTAATGCTCGGGTCAGACCGAGTATTATAGAATACAAGATATGAAGCTGTGGAGCTCAGAAGACGAGCAGGATGACGATACGTACTCCCGTACTTGTTTATATACATATATTCCGCTGTGTTGAGTTGTTGTGTACCCATTTGTATGATATTGATGTCGAACTGTGATTGATGTACTCTGATAATGTAATATATATAAACAGAGATATTTGATGTTGAGTAAAGATTATTTATTATCTATTATATTTTATCCCGCTGCGATGGTTAGATTCTGTTGTTGTTTTCTACTTTTCTTCTTCTACGCCTTCTTCTTTAACCCAACGGTTCGTATTTCTGTACAACTTGAGTTGATTGTATTAGAATAGTGTTGACTCAAGGGGTACGGATTTGCGGGTCGTTACACAACTAAAACCGTACAGGGCGTGTGTTGTTTCTTTGGATTTCCAACAAATGGTCAGGCAAAGAAACTTCCTATTGCCACATGGGTACGCCTTTGGAGGGATGCCCCGAGAACTTAACCAGCTCTCTGCCAACACAAGGCCGGGTTACCCCTGCCCGGAAGTAACACCTAAAAGTATGCCATCCCCGGTCGTTACCGACCTTTATCTGAGGATCCTCAATCACAAAGCAACAATCACAAAGTAATAAATTTGCAGCAACCACATAGGTTAAATATCTAGGCTCCATACCACGATACAACCTTTTTCCAGAAGAAATGAACATACCCTAGGGGCGCGACCCCTAATAACCTGCCGCACCTTTCATGTTTCGACCATTTCTGGGTTGTGAGGTCCGACGAGGTCACGTCCATAAAGCTATGCTTTTCACAAAGTCATGCTTCGATCAACAAATGATCAGAAACACTTCGTATGCCGCATTACCAAATTGGAAATGTATTACTAGTAACCATCAGCCACATAACCTCTGAGCTCGTACATCTCAGAGAAGGGTGTTAAGCTAAGAGAATAAATTCTCCACCACCAAATAGAAATGTATTTGATAGAAACCAGCTTTACATCTCAAAGTGTAATGTCAGACATACATCCATACAAGTCTGTTCCGGGTTCGAAAAGAACCGAAGGCACTTCATAAAGAAGCCCTTGCAAATCCGGATAATCCCTAATCACGTCCGGACTCCCCATCACAAAGGGTGATCAAATCTCTATACCGGGGATCAGCCGGTGCCGAGACATTCGACGAGTTTTCCTTTCGCTTTAGAAAATATCCAGTCTTCACCACTAGTCTTCAAATGCTATCCACAACGTCGTATCATTATTTGGAATGGGTTTATGACACAAAGTCCTCCCTCGGCTAAACCGAATAATGAGCGCAATATTTAAAAACATATGGATATATGGGATCTTAGTTAAGTCACAACTTATTACCCAAAAACCTTTCTTCAAATGGTTTAAACAAGTTACCATTTCCAAATCTTTTAAACAAAAAGGTTCACTTCACAAAGTTCACTCGTCTTTCACAAAGGTTAATTCATAGCTTTCAAAACTATTCACAATTCAAATCTTTTATACAAAAGATACACCTTTAAGATCCTCTTATTTTGGAAACAAAGTTCACTAATCTTTAACCAAGATTCATTGATAGCTTTCAAAACAATTCCATTTCAAAACTGAAATCCTTTCAACAAAAACTGAAAATCCTTTCTTTATTTGAAAGCTATTATCATTTGAAAACAATACTTTTCATTCCAAAAAAATCTGATCAAATATGCACAAGTTATATACTTTAAAGTATAAACTTAGGTTAATTTTAAATTCCCAAAATATTACTTTTTAAAATACTTTAAAGATGGTTTAAAACCATATATATACATTGTATAACTTGTATAAACCTTTCTAACCAAATTTCCAAAGCGATTTCAAAACTTTAAACAATATATATATTATTCAAACTAAATTTCAATTTCAAACTTTCTTTCAAAAGCTTTTCATATTCAATCCAATTCCATTTCCAAAACCATTTGGATTCAAAATTCAACTTTAAAACCATTTCATTAAATTCACATATCTGTGACTTAATCTAATTTCCTCGTGCCATAATTGTGTGTGTATGGTGTAGTCCAGGGGTTATACACAATAGTGTAACATCATCAATCATTACAGATTCAAACACAGCAATATTGATAAGCCGTATGATCTATAACGCTTATCTTCCATTCATAGATTCACAGATAAATAATATAAAATTTAATACAAATAAATAAAATACATTTATCACATCTCAAATCAAAATAATTCATATCACAAAGCATCGCACATCAGGGATATCAAACAATTCAGCATTCAATAGAATCTAAACATCCATAAGTAAGATTTAATCAAAATCAGATTACTTACTTATAAATAAATTACTAATCCTGGTTAATTAATTATTAGTTAATTACAAACCATTTTATTTAATTAACCTTTAATCATAAATTAATTAACCTTCAATCATTAAATAATTAACCCTTAATTAATTACCATTTAATTAATTATCCTTAATTAGTTATTCTTTAATCACTTGATTAATCAATTTTAATCATTAATTAATTAACCTTTAAATTAATCTAATTAATTAATTACACAAATTAATTATTCTTTAATCAATTACTTAACCCTTAACTACTCAATTACTCTTTAAATAAGTAATTAACTTTTAGTTAATTAATTATCTTTTAATTAATTAATCGATTTTTTAATTATAAATTAATTAACCCCTGCATTATTCTTTAACCAAACCACAAAATTAATTAGCTTTAATCATTTTTGATTAATAAATCATTACTTACTTAGGATCTTAATTTATTAAAAGATAAAACATTTTATCTTAATTAATTACTTTAGCTATCATTTAAACCTTATTTAATAATCTTGTAATTAATATTATTAACCACTTAACTTGAACCTTTAAGTTAATAATTAAAAACCTTTTATCTTCCTAATTACTACTTAATTACAATCTCAAGTTTATTTTAAAAAATGGACTTTAAAATAAAGGTTGCATATATTTAAAACACTTCAAACTAATTAATTAAAATAAATCATTTTAAAACTTTTATTTAATCTCAAACTTAAATAAGTCATTTATTTTCTCAAAAACTGAACAAAATTAACTTCATAACTTTAAAACATAATGTATTCTAAAACCTGAAATGTATATTTTTTTATTCCTAAAACCTGGTTAATCCATACAAAAACAGAAAATATAAGCCACCACATAAATTTCTCGATCTCATACTCGAGCCACTCGCGACTTGATTTACTCCAAAATAACTCTGCAATTACTTCGAGTGAAACATGCTTTATCCCGAACAAAACCCGAGAGCAAACTTCATCTTCTCCAATTTATAACTATACCAGACACTGGTGATACATGGTGCACGTGCACATGATCGTCGATCGATTTCGGTCCTTGCCGAGATCACCAACAACACGACAACGATCATTCCTCTCATTCTCGACCACCGGAGCTATAAAACACCCACGAAATCAAACATGAGCTTATAAACACCCAACCTGGAATCAAATTCCCGATGAAAAAAACCTGCCGACGAAGATCCTGACCTCGATCATCTACGCCGCTTCGTCCACAAACTCACCGAAGACCCACGCACCCTCTCACCTTGGTCCGATCACCTCTGGCCTATCCCTGTCAACGAAATTGATTTGAGAACAGCGTCGATTTAATCATGCTCTTAAACCCTACAACTACTTCGATCATCTTCCACGATCATTTAAAATATTTACGAACATTTTTCCCATAAAATTCAACACCTAAACCTCCTCTGACATCAAGTTCGAGATTCAATCATTCGTTGGTCATCGGGAATTTACATTTTTTTTCAGTTCTTTTCAACTCAACAATTCGTACAAATAAATAGACTAAAAATATTGAAATTATTACCTAAATTCTTCATTTCCACATGCGAATTCATTCATATAACCCAAACTTGAAATTGAAACCTTTGATTTTTCTAATATTATATATATTTACTGTAATTACCGAATTCCAGATGAATTACTTTATAATTCTACTTGTTTTTATTTTTAAAATTTATGTTACATTGCTATGATAAATTTTCATTTAAAGATCAGTACCTAAATCTTTTTATAATTTTAGATATGATTTTTTTTCTCTTAATCTTTGTCAACCTGTTACTAAAACAGAGACATGTTTTTCCTTTTCATATACAAGCATGCTCAGATTATACACACACACACACACACACGTACATCACACAAATTTATACATGCAAACCAGAATAATATATGGGTTTAAGGGTTTGCTCACCATTTTATATTGAACAGAGAAGCTTTTAAATCTTGAAAAGTGGAAGCTGATTGTTGCTTTGAAAAAAATATTGATCTGAGTATTTGATGTTGATCTTGAATTAAGCCGAATCCGCTTTAATCTGATCTTCAATTGAATTTAGATCTGAGGCTTAATTTTGAATTGCTTTTGAATTTTGGTTTCTAGGCTTGAAATTTATTTTGATTTCCTATTTCCAGGTTTTGATTTCTTTTTTCTTCCAGATTGAAAACTTTAATCCAGACTTGATTTCCAGATTTAAGCTTTTACTTTCCAAGTTTGAATCATGCTCTTGATTTGCTGAATTGAACCTTTGCTTTGAGATGATCTTTATTTTAATTCAACTTGCTTTTGCTTTGAATTTTAGTTTCCTGGTTTTAATTTTTGTATGGGGTAGCTTATTTTTAGTTTTGAAGTGTTAAAGAGAATAGCCTGGTTTTCTTTCCACAACGTATTTTTCTAAAATCGTAAATTAAAAGAAAATTTATTATCTTGCCACTTGTTTAATTTTCTAACACTTGTTAAATTTATAAACTCTTTATCCTACTCTTGTTAAAAGTAGTATAATTTGTTTACACTTGTTAAAATAATTCAACTTATGTTCATGCCCTTTAGGTTTAATTAATTCATAACTTTGTTTTAAATCTTACTTTATTTTAATTTATAAAACATGTTTATCTATTTTGTTTTCTTACATTTTATATATTTACAACTTTATAAGAAAATTTGTTTGAAATCTAATTATACTAAATAAATAAACACATATATAGATTATATATAAGTCTTTAAAATATAAATTTAACTTTAGATAACTTTTTAAAATTATTTATATCAAAATAAAAGTAAACTTTCAAATATCTTTTAAAAATTTACTATACTGAATTCCAATACAACTTTCAAAATATATATTACATATGTATATTATAAATTAGAAAATAAATTTCAAGTAATTTTGAAATAGAGCTTTTCAAATCCAAATATTATTTATAAGAGATTTATTTTGAATTTCAGACCAAAATTCTTTTTATATTCAATTTATATACATATATATATGAATAAACAAACAAATGTTTTATTTAGTTTCGAAATTTCAAATTAACCCACAATTTAATACAAAAATTTATTTTAATTATCCATTTAATTTAACTCAAAAACCGAGATCATTACAATCCAAGTGTTTGTCTTTGCAAACGATCTTAGTTGGTTGGCTGAAGCCTAGGCTCTCCGGTCTTTGGTTGAGCCACTCCTATAGAGGTCTATTGGCAGGCGGTTGGTCTATTGGTGGAGTTCGATCGTTTGAGTTCAATTCACCTTTCTTAAGTCACTCATCTTCCTCAGAGTCAGTATCTACCACTTGTACGTCCTCCTATCGAGTTTTCATTTCTAAGTTTAGATATTGCAACATGTGCTTTTTTAGTGGGTGTAGTGTAAACGTTTTCTTCCAGCATGATTTTTGGAACTCCGCCCACTACTTCCTTTTGCTTTTGTCTTTTATTTCTCTCGTTCAAGCCTGAAACATAAGAATGCTCTTGCTCTGTAGCAGCCATGGCTACAGGCACTATTGTGGGAGTAGTGAGCATTTATCTTGTCCATAAGAGCTTTTTAACGATTTATCATTTTCTATTTAATCCCATCAACAATCTTATTAATTCTCCCTTAGTCACAACTTCATGCTGCATGGAGGATCGTAGAACCTGATCTCCAGAGTAACTCCTAAGAGTAGGCTGTTAGGGTTGTTAACATTAATTTGCTAAGGGTTTGTTTTTTCTATAGCAACGGTAGCTCTTATGGATCTTCCAAAGGTAGTTCTCTTTCTTCATTGTGCCATTGATTCTCAACAGAAAATCTTCTAAGCAAAGATTGAGGATCTAACTTCTGGACCTATCTGATCAAAAGTAGACAGCTAGATCTAAGTCTAAGTGGGCTCTCAACGAAAGCACTAAAATGTTAACCCAAAAAATGGATCGGCACCTTGGACTAAGTGTGAAAGCACCAGCTCTGTTGTCACAGAACAAAAATATAGAAAAAATGTGTAAAAAGACCCGAAGACTTTAATGAATCCTACGTTCACTTTATAACTTTCTATTAACTTACTGCTATTATAAGTTGAATCGGATTAAAATATGATTGGATCTTCTAAAGCTAGATCAAGTCACAAGTACAAGAGTTCACTGGAGAATCAAAGTGAACCCCTGATGACTGTTGTGTGGACTGAGAAGAATGAAGAATAATTTCTACAGAGTTCCAACAGCCAGTCTAGAAAATCCTATTTATGTTTCAAGTAGGACTGTATTTATTATCCTATTTATGTTGCAAGTAGGACTGTATTTATTACGGTAGGAGAGCTATAAGGCTAGGAAGCTTTGCCAGAAGCCTACACTCAATGATGAGAAGGTGCTTCGAGAATTTCATTGCGATCCAACTTAACCTGATGGATCGTTAGCGATCCATGCGGCATGGATCGCTAATGATTCATGTACTTAAGGTATTTTGGATCATTTCCTTTGGGTTGCATTCCTTTCCTTATGTAGTTGCTTTCCAAGTAATTTCATAGCTAGTTGCCTTGTTTTGATGATGATTCATGCACAGGTTGGATTGAACAATGATTGGAATCAGATAGGTCTTTTCTTCTCGAACTAGGTTTCTTGGAAGAATATGAAACTTGGCAAAAGCCCCTAGAAAAGATATTGACTCATGATGCAAGTGGTTTGAATGACCCATGAGGAGTACTTATGGGTCTCTAGCAATCCATAGGTGATGGAGCATTCCATCCCCTTGGTTAATTTTGTGTGTTTCTTCTTGAGTCCTTGGCCTATTCTTTTGGTCCGTTTGGTTGATTCTTTAGTTGTTTTTCCTTGGCCTAGATGTTCTAACCCCACTGAATTCTGTTGGGTTAAAAATCCGGTTAACACCTTACTTCCCCTTTTACTTGGAAATTAATTATACTTATTTTAGGGATATAAGTATATTATCAAAATATTTGGAAAAATTCTCCTTTTAAATTTCTTTTTGAAAACATTACTTACTATAAAATCGATCCACTTATCCTTTATAAAAGTTCCCTTTTAAAAGCTCCCTTCATAATTCAAATAACTTATAAATTCCAAAGTCAATTTATAAATACTTTTATAAGTCTGCAAGTAATTTACAAAACCTCTTTACAAACCTCTAAATCATTTATGAAACATTTCCTTATTTAAAAATCTTTTGATAGAGCTTCTTTAAGAAAAAATCATTTACAAAATATATTTTGCAGCACATCCTTTTAAGCCACTTTAAACAAATCTTGTTACTTAGTAAAACCCATTTTATAAACAAGTTATTATTTATAAATACCTTTATACAATAATAATATTACTTGACAAGTCATTTATAAACCTTAACCCCAAACTAATTAAAGAATTGGAGCTAATTTAAAACCATTTAATTTCAAAAAAAGAGGCTTGGCAATCCCATTAATACTTCTTTTAAGTTACCATTTAATTTCAATTTGATTTCTATGTCACTTAACAATTATTTACATAAGTTAACATGTATGTAAATTAAATTCATATCCAAATTAGGGAATAACATGTCAATATAAACTAACTAGCAGATACATGTCCAAATAACATAATAGCAGGATGGTGATTTGTCATGCTAAATAAATGTCCAAGCAATTCAATTTATTTATAGAAATGGATATTTATTCTTCTAACATATGTCCACACAAACAAATAATTACATTATAGGAGAATGGAGAATTATTCTACTATTCGATGTCCAAAAAATTCAATTAATCAATATTATAATTCATTTACAGTTGTTTGAATACTTAAAAGTATCTACACTTGAATCCTTTGTATTCTAAACCATCTTTGATAAGAAGTTCATTTAAAATGATTTTGATTCTTAGAAAATCAAAGGATTTAAAACTTGAAATCCTTTTAAAATAATTAATTACAAGTCAACCCTTTATTAAACCATAATTGGAATTAATTAAAGTTTAACTTAGTTTAATTAATAATTAACCTTAAATAAATAATCAACAATTATTAATTATTAAACAAATATTTAAACCCGAATTAATCCTATATTAATTATCAAATAATAATTTAAACATTCATTAATAATTAAATATTAATAAATCTCAAATAACTAATTAAATAACCTTTGATCAAAAACTAAATAATAAATAAACCTTCACTTAAAATGAGTGAATATTAATTAATTTTTAATTAAATCCTTGACTTAAAATTTAACTTGATTAGTAAATAATTGATAATTAAACCCTTTATTAAATTAATAATTAATTAAAATAAAGTATATATTTAACTCGCAATTAATTAAAATTTAATTAACATAATTAATAATTAATTAAAATTAATCTTAACTTTAAAAGATAATTAATTAGTAACTAATCCTTATTTAATCAAACTTAATAATCCTTGTTTAATATTTAATTAGTTATTAATTAACAAAACTAAATTAATTAACAATTAAGAACTTAAATAACTTTCTAAAACACATTTTTTTAAAGTTTGTAAAATACTTACAAAACTTTTAATGTAAAAAACTCAAACTTTTCAAAAATCGAATTTTCACCGAAACTACATGGCATAGAGACTATCGCTATGGATATCGTTTTCTTAGAATTTTTCTTTTGCTTTCTTCTTTGAAACCAACCATTTGGAAAGCTACTAACTTATTGAAAACCCAAGTAATTGAAAACTAAAAGCAAGTTGCTAACTTTTGAATTGATTTTTATTTCTAAACCAAAGCTCGTTTCATATAAGAATTCTTCGTCGATAAACCAAACCAAAGTGCTAAATTGCTTGGCAAACATACACAAAACCAAATCTACAACATCCATAACCAAATCACAACCATAACCACAAGCAAGAATTAAAATTCACCATCATTCATAAAATTAGATTCCAAATCCAAGTTTAATCTAACTACATACAAGAATTCACATACATAAGCCATATCACAACTTCATTTAAATCCAACATTCAACATCATTAGCAAGCACATGTAATACCATAAATTTATGAAATATACCAAAGTATAAAATTTTAATTTTAATCGCCAAAAATCTTTTAGAAACTTGAAATGCTTTAGAATTTGTAAAGCTAATAATCATTCGAAAAAGGGTCATCTTCCCCTAAAGATTTGGCCATGTTACTTTCAGAATATGGACAAATAGTAAAAAGAAAATTTTTAAAAAGTTCTTTTCTCTATCATTTAGAAAAAAGAATAACTAAATTCAGATTTTTCAGAGAGATATGGTCAGTCGGAGTGGTATTTTCAAACTTGAAAATATGTGTCCGAAAATAAGTATGAAAGAAATGCATTTTTGACATAGCTTGGCTCAAAATTTGAAGAAGTGGTATAAAAAAGTTGTGGCCATTGGAATTTTACATGATTAAAAAAAATTCTCTATTTGGATTGGAGAAGAGGAAGAGGAGGAAAAATGAAGAAATGGAAGGTTATTATAAACAAGAGAAAAAAGAGAATTACTTATCTACCCTTGTACTTCTAGGCTCCTGTGACGCCCCACCTCTATACTCACTCTAGCCAAGGACACTACGGTGTAATGCTGTCAACTAGCGCGGAGAATAAGGTTGTTGAGGAGCGACCATCCGTGTAATTGCTTTGTGCGAGCACCGATATGTCAGATAGTACAACATGCATTTGGTTTCAGGAGGAAATTCGACATACCGATACAAACTCAAAGCTACTACACAGTGGCTATATATATATTCTTCGAAAAATATAGAAATAAACATAACACAAATCAGTCACAGACATCCATATCACAAAGGCGGAAATAGATATGAATATAACACTTAAAAGTTTGTATCAGAGTAGTGGTCAAACAAGATCCACAATATCACAAAAGAATAGCTACAAGTGCTAGACAAAAGAATATGGTTACATCAATGAGTCTATATCTCAAATGTATACAACAAAAACTACCAATCTAAGTAGTTAGCCAAAAACCAAGGTGATAATCCCAAATGTGAAGTCAAGCAGAAGCACCTGTAACATCTCGGTCTGACCCGAGTATTATTTAATAAGAAAATAATAAACGGATCAGTCTAACTATAAATATTGGATGAAATGATATAGAATAAGAGATATGACAAAAACGTATGATAACCATAAAACCATACTGTGAAAAGTATGTAATTGAAAATCAACAAGAGATTAATCAATATCACAAGAATCTTCTCAAAGATCAAAAAGAATGTCATACTCTTTATTTTTATTCACAAAAACCATAAGTATTGATCATTATATCAATGCCAATCACAAAAGTTACCGACACGCAAATTCACCAATGCATAAATATTGATAAGACTTATCAATGTAAATCACGAAAATTGGTGAAACACAAATTCTAGAAATCATCAATGGAAATCCAGAAATCACAAAAAGGGGGAGGCCTATCACAAAACGGGAGCATGAAAACTCACCAACATGTGTATCACAAAATGGAACGCTATTCCATGGTTGCTAACCATTAAGTATTGAGCCGAAGCTCCACAAACGACCCGTAGACCATGGGTTGCTACCCCACCAAATTGAGCCGAAGCTCCACAGAAACGGGGTTTAGTCTCCCTCGTAGATAAAGAGACATCGCATATTTTCTAGTCTAAATCACAAAAATGATCATCAACGAGCATCAAGAAGTGTCAATTACAGTAAGCTAGTAAATATATAAGCTTAGCTTCATGTCCCATAACCACTAGCTTAACTTAAATATTTACGAACAAATTGTAGATCTCCACTCGAAAATTTTCACAAGAAATTCAATCGAACAAGTCCAAGAATTAACCGACGAAGCAAACGCAAGCGTTTCATACCACTTGTTTTACTAAGCCGTTTAATTAGATTTCTCGAACGAGTGAGGTAAAGGTTTATATATACTAGTAGATTGGTTTACTACTAGCATTGAACCTTTACATTTTTAAAATGACGAATCACAAAAATGATTGTAGAAATAATAAGTCACAAAAATTCACATTCTAAGACGTGAATAAAATCCAAAGAATTCGATTCCAAATCCATCAAAGTGGAAATATTCTTGCGACATAACAGCCACGACTTACGACTTAACATAATTCAACACAAGAAATCGGCAGCTCAACACATGCGACTCCACGACAAACGACCTAAGAGATCAACGACTTAAGAAATAGCATGCGGCCTAACAGAGCAACTTAACATGGCGCGACCTATAGCATGGCGCGACCTAAGTTGGTGCGAGATATAGCAGCAGGCCGAGCGACCTAAATGGTTGCGACTAAAACCATGACGCGACCCATAGCAGCAGGCCGAGCGACCAAAGTGGTGCAAGCGGGCCAAGCGACAACGACCTAAGAGATGCGGCTTAACATGGCGCGACCTATGTTGGTGCGACCTATATGCAGCCGAGCGACCTAAGGGGTTGCGACCTAAGTTGGCGCGACCTAACTGGTAGAAGAGCAAACTGAGCGACCTATGTGGTCAGCGACCTAAAGCATGCCGACTCATAGCAAGGCGAGCGACTTAAAGTATGGCACGACCTATGTTGGTGCGACCTAAAGCAGGCAGTTAAGGATGTGAGGCCGAGCGACCTAACTGCAGGCCGAGGGACATATATGCAAGCCGAACGACCTAAGGAACAGAAGTGCCAAAACTCTCTCAATTTGCAACCGGTCGAGCACGGACGCTAAGAGATTACGCCCATCGACTACCCGGTCCTATTGGCTCCTCGATGCATCACCAAAAACGTGTTCAAACTTCAAAGTTTGGATTTTTAAATATTTGAACCCAACACACTAAAAATTGGGATATTCACCAATACAATCCAAACCAAAAGTAAATGCACATGAATAAGTGTTAGGAATTCATACACAACAATCAAAGATAGTTATAGACAAAGATGTGAGATAAAAATATCACCTTTTCACAAAATCAATGAAGAAGAAGCTTAAAAGCAAAGGAAGAATCATCTCAATACAAGAAGCTTGAATCAATGGCTTCTCTTTGGATTTGGAGTTAGATTTTTGGATTTGCAAATGAACTAGGGCTTGGAGTTTTAATTTCTCATTCCTCTCTCCATTTTTGATGAAGCTTGAGTGTTAGGAAATGAAAGTGAAGTAATGAAGGGAAGAGGGGGTTGAGCTAGAATTAATAGTTTAGGCTAATGGGTTAAACCAAACCCAAAGCCCAAAGTGAAAAGGTGGCAAAATTCCACTAACTCCAAATATATCAAAGTTTATACTCAAAAAGATCGCAAATGGCGTTTTGGACCCAATGGAAGTAGTCCTGAGTCCTAATTTGACCGTATGCAAAAAAAAGTAACTTTTCGGACTAAAATCCGACTAACGATAAAATATTTAAATATTCGATCGTAAAATATGCGGGTTGTTACAGACTCCCCTCCTTAAAGAAATTGCATCCACGCAATATTTAAGAAGAAAATATAAGGTAACAACCATGAAAGCATATCAACACAAAAGAAATTTGAAATAAGAAATTCACCTCAAAGGGCACGGGAAAGTAAGTCTGGATGTGTTCGCTCGATGAACTCTCTAGATTCCCAATAGCAATCCTTAGGATTTGAGGACCATTGAACTTTAACAAGCGGAACATCTTTATTTCGAAGGCGTTTGACCTCCGAAGCAATCATACGAATAAGATGTTGCTCATAAGTTAAATTAGGCGAAACTTCAATTTCTTCCACAACACTGGGATCAAGAATAGAATCGGAATCTCGAAGGCATTTCCGTAATTGAGAAACGTGAAACACGTCATGAATAGCAGAAAACTGAGCCGGTAATAAAAAGCGATAAGCCACGGAACCAATACGTTCGGTGATGGGAAATGGACCAATATATCGAGGTGCTAACTTTCCCGATCGACTGAAACGTACCACACCTTTCATAGGTGAAACACGAATAAACACAAGATCTCCCACAAAAAATTCTAATTTCCTTCTCCGGTTATCGGCATAAGATTTTTGTCTGCTCTGGGCTTCTTTCATCCTATGACGAATAAAGTCAATCTTCTCCGTGGAATCATGAATAAAATCTGGACCTAAAACCAGCTTCTCACCGGCCTCAAGCCACCAAGAAGGGGATCGGCATGGCCTTCCATAGAGTGCCTCGAAAGGTGCCATACCAATACTAGATTGGAAGCTATTATTATAGGAAAACTCAACAAGAGAAATATGATCTTCCCAACTTCCACCAAAGTCAAGAACGCATGCACGAAGAAGATCTTCAAGAGTTTGATTCACACGCTCAGTCTGTCCATCGGACTGGGATGATAAGCGGTGCTAAAATTAAGTTTCGTTCCCAAATCTTTTTGAAGACTCTTCCAAAATCCACTAGTAAAAAATGGATCACGATCACTAATAATAGAAGAAGGAACTCCATGCAATTTTACAATTTCTTTAATAAAGAGTTTGGCCAAGAGAGGAACGATTCGATTGGACCGAACGGGAATAAAATGGGCGGAATTAGAGAGTCTATCGACTATCACCCATAAGCTTTCATGACCCAAACGAGAACGGGGAAGGCCGTCTATAAAATCCATGGAAATTTGATCCCACTTCCAAATTGAAATTTCTAAAGGTTGCAATAACCCACCGGGCCTTTGATGCTCGGCCTTGACAAGTTGACAAGTCATGCAACACTTAACAAAGTTAGCAATATCAGATTTCATTCCCTCCCAATAATAAAGTCGCTTCATATCTGCGTACATTTTACTACTACTGGGATGAATGGTAAATTTAGAACGATGAGAATCTTCTAAAAGGTCTTTACGAAGATCATTAATATTTGGCACGATAAGTCTACCAAATTTTCGAATGCCGCCACGAGAATCAATATCAAAGTCTTTCAAACCTTCAATATCAATTTTATCCCTAAAATTTTGGCCAAGAAGAGCCAATTCGGGATCTAGCTTTTGAGCTTCAAGAATGCGGTCTAAAAGAGAAGGATGAGCCTCAAGGCTACATAAAACAAGAGATGAACATAAATCGGATACACGATCTCTAATCTCACAAGTGGATAAAATTCTGAGATCATTCCATTCAGATATCATCATAGAAACAACCACTTGTTGCTTGCGACTAAGTGCATCGGCAACATGATTTCCCTTTCTGGGAATATAAAGAATATCAAGATCATAAGATGCGAGGAATTCGAGCCAACGTTGTTGACGCAAATTAAGTTCCTTTTGAGAAAATAGATACTTCAAAGATTTATGATCGGTGTAAAGAATAAACTTCTCTCCCAAAAGATAATGACGCCAAATTCGAAGAGCGAAAACAATAGTCGCGAGTTCTAAATCATGAGTGGCATATCTAGTCTCGGCTGGCTTCAATTGCCTAGAAGCATAAGCAATAACACGTTCTCTTTGCATAAGAACGGCACCCAAACCAACGCGACTGGCATCAGTATAAACAATAAAATCTTGATTCCCCTCGGGAATAACAAGAATAGGAGCATCGGAAAGGAGTTCTTTTAATTTCTGAAAAGAAGCTTCACATTTATCCGATCAAATGTATTTAACACCTTTCTTTGTTAAGCTAGTAAGAGGCACGACAATTTTAGAAAAGTCTTTTATGAAACAGCGGTAATAACCTGCCAATCCAAGAAAACTACAGATCTCCGTCACACTCTCCGGTCTCTTCCAATTTTGAATCGCTTCAATCTTTGAAAGATCCATGGAAATTCCGGATTCGGAAATAAGATGACCGAGAAACTTCACAAGAGATTGCCAAAAGTGGCATTTAGAAAAAATTTCTTTCAATTGATTGCTCCTAAGAGTTTCCAACACAATCCGAAGATGATTTTCATGCTCCTCCTCGATTTTTGAATACACAAGAATATCATCAATGAAGATGAGAACAAATCGATCGAGGAAATCTTTGAAAACTCGATTCATAAGGTCAACGAAATAAGCCGGAGCATTCGTTAAACCAAATGGCATAACAAGCCTTTCATAAGATCCATAACGAGTACGGAACGATGCAAAGGAATGTTATCCTCTGCAATACGAAGCTGATGAAAACCTGTTGCTAAGTCCAATTATGAAAAGACTCTAGAACCACTAAGTTGATCGAATAGATCATCAATCCGAGGTAAAGGATATTTATTTTTGATAGTAAGATCATTAAGCTTGCGGTAGTCAACGCAAAGCCTAAGTGTACCATCGGATTTCTTCACGAAAATAGCCGAAGCTCCCCAATGCGAGGAACTAGAGCGAATAAATTGCTTCGTCTCCAATTCGGATAATTGTTTACGCGTCTCCTCATTTTCCTTATTGGACATGCGGTAAGGAGGACGAGTGATAGGTTGAGCTCCAGGGATGAGATTAATTTTGAACTCAATTGCTCGCTTAGGTGGTAGTCCTAAAACGGGCTCAAATATGTCAGAAAATTCACGAACAACGTGAATAAGAGAGATAATATCTTCCTCGTCATCATTATCGTTATCATGAGGATTTAAAGAATATAAAGATGCAACCAAGCAGGAATTTGAATCTTTAAGGTCAATAGAAATCCGCTTAACAGATTGAGAAAGTCGAAGATGAATAGTCCGCTCGAGGCATAGGATTTGGGCTTCATAGCGGTTAAGTCAATCCATTCCCAATATCATTCCAAAGCCTAAGTAGCGCATAACATGCAAATCGACTCGGAAAGAAAAATCACACAAAATAATCTCGACATCTTTACAAAGCAAACTAATTGTTGCGGATCCACCAACCGGATTTGCAATTCTCAAAGAAGTCATTAAAGCGACAACACTCAAAGAAAAAGTATCAATAAGTTTTTTTGATATAAAAGAATGGGAAGCACCCGTATCAAAAAGAACTCGAATAGGATGATCACGAAATAAAATAATGCCATCAAGGATAGAATGAGAAATACCTTGACCGCGAGATGTGTTGCTAGGGGCTTGAACAACATTAAGCTTTCCCTCCTTCTTGCCTTGAAGTTTGGGACAAGAAGATAAATAATGATCCGGGCTTTCGCAATAGCGACAAGCATGAGGCTTTGAACACTTGTTCGCATAATGGTCCTTAGAACCACGATTGTAGCATTGCCCACTACTAGAGGTAGAAGTCTTTGCCACCGAAGTTGCTTGCTTCCCTTTCTTATTGGGATAAGGACCTCTAAACTTATTAGGCCATTTCTTGTTGTTGAAGTTAGATTTGGCACCCATAACTTCAACATCACTCTCCCTATCTGCCTCTTCAAGACGAAGAGCGATATCAATGAGTTGATCAAAAGAAACTTCTAACTTTAGAAGTAATGGCTTCTTGAGATTTTTATTCAAGCCATAGACAAATCTTTGGTTTTTCTTCAATGGGGTGTTTATGTACTCGACCCTGTATTTAGAAAGTGACTCAAATGATGCGACATAGTCTGCCACGGAGGATTTACCTTGAACAAGGTCTATAAAACGACGAGCCAATGTCACCTTCTCAGCTTCTGGCACAAATTTTAATTCGAAGCGTTTCCGGAATTTCTCCCAAGTAAGATCCGCTTCAACTATTTCAGAAATAAGAAGTTCATACCAATCTAATGCTCTTTTTTGGAGCATACTAGAGGCCACCTGAACATGGTGAAGATCAATAAGATTCATGCGAGAAAAGATTCGATCGCACGTTCTCAGCCAAGTCTGGACTTCAATAATAGTTTCAGATCCTTTGAATGGCTTCCCATCCAAATTGGTATAATCGTTGCACAAACGTGCAAATCCAGACTTAGGGTGAGTAGACTCCGGATTAGATCCGGCTTCTTGAGCATTCTTTACTAGATCAAGAAGCTGCTGGACAGACATAAATACTCCATCTTGGGGAGTAGCACTAGATTGACCGGGGCTGGGACGGCCAGGTCTAACCATTTCTCTTCCTTTAGAAAGAAAGAAAGAAGAAGGAAAAGTTATTCACCAAATGAATATCAAGCAATCTTGATAGATAAAACAAGGAATCATAAAGAAAATAGGATGAATCGGTACGAAGACTCGAATTAAATCCTAAAGCACGACTCCTAAGAAGGACTTAGGACGATGATCCTTCCTAGATTATTCTACATTGTTCCGAAGTTTGGCTCTGATACCAAGCTGTGACGCCCCACCTCTATACCCACTCTAGCCAAGGACACTACAGTGTAATGCCGTCAACTAGCGCGGAGAATGAGGCTGTTGAGGAGCGACCATCTGTGTAATTGCTTTGTGTGAGCACCGATATGTCAGATGGTACAACATGCATTTGGTTTCAGGTGGAAATCCGACATACCGATACAAACTCAAAGCTACTACACAGTGGCTATATATATTCTTCGAAAACAAATATAGAAATAAACATAGCACAAATCAGTCACAGACATCCATATCACAAAGGCGGAAATAGATATGAATATAACACTTAAAAGTGTGTATCAGAGTAGTGGTCAAACAAGATCCATAATATCACAAAAGAATAGCTACAAGTGTTAGACAAAAGAATATGGATACATCAATGAGTCTATATCTCAAATGTATACAACAAAAACTACTAATCTAAGTAGTCAGCCAAAAACCAGGGTGATAATCCCAGATGTGAAGTCAAGCAGAAGCACCTGTAACATCTCGGTCTGACCCGAGTATTATTTAATAAGAAAATAATAAACGGATCAGTCTAACAATAAATATCGGATGAAATGATACAGAAGAGATATGACAAAAACGTATGATAGCCATAAAACCATACTGTGAAAAGTATGTAATTGAAAATCAACAAGAGATTAATCAATATCACAAGAATCTTCTCAAAGATCAAAAAGAATGTCATACTCTTTATTTTTATTCACAAAAACCATAAGTATTGATCATTATATCAATGCCAATCACAAAAGTTAATGACACACAAATTCACCAATGCACAAATATTGATAAGACTTATCAATGTAAATCACGAAAATTGGTGAAACACAAATTCTAGAAATCATCAATGGAAATCCAGAAATCACAAAAAGAAGGAGGCCTATCACAAAACGGGAGCATGAAAACTCACCAACACGTGTATCACAAAATGGAACGCTATTCCATGGTTGCTAACCATTAAGTATTGAGCCGAAGCTCCACAAAACGGCCCGAAGACCATGGGTCGCTACCCCACCAAATTGAGTTGAAGCTCCACAGAAATGGGGTTTAGTCTCCCTCGTAGACAAAGAGACATCACACATTTGCTAGTCTAAATCACAAAAATGATCATCAACGATCATCAAGAAGTGTCAATTACAATAAGCTAGTAAATATATAAGCTTAGGTTCATGTCCCATAACTACTAGCTTAACTTAAATATTTACGAACAAATTGTAGAACTCCACTCGAAAATTGTCACAAGAAATTCAATCGAACAAGTCCAAGAATTAACCGGTGAAGTAAACGCAAGCGTTTCATACCACTTGTTTTACTAAGCTATTTAATTAGATTTCTTGAACGAGTGAGGTAAAGGTTTATATATACTAGTAGATTGGTTTACTACTAGTATTGAAACCTTTATATTTTTAAAATGACAAATCACAAAAATGATTGTAGAAACAACAAGTCACAAAAATTCACATTCGAAGACGTGAATAAAATTCAAAGAATTCGATTCCAAATCCATCAAAGTGGAAATGCTCTTGCGACTTAACAGCCACGACTTACGAATTAACATAATTCAACACAAGAAATCAACGGTTCAACACATGCGACTCCACGGCAAACGACCTAAGAGATCAACGACTTAAGAAAGAACATGCGGCCTAACATAGCAACTTAACGTGGCGCGACCTATAGCATGGCGCGACCTAAGTTGGTGCGAGATATAGCAGCAGGCCGAGCGACCTAAATGGTTGCGACTAAAAGCATGACGCGACCCATAGCAGCAGGCCGAGCGACCAAAGTGGTGCAAGCGGGCCAAGCGACAACGACCTAAGAGGTGCGGCTTAACATGGCGCGACCTATGTTGGTGCGACCTATATGCAGGCCGAGCGACCTAAGAGGTTGCGACCTAAGTTGGCGCGACCTAACTGGTAGAAGAGCAAACTGAGCGATCTATGTGGTCAGCGACCTAAAGCAGGCCGACTCATAGCAAGGCGAGCGACTTAAATTATGGCGCGACCTAAAGCAGGCAGTTAAGGAGGTGAGGCTGAGCGACCTAAGTGGTTGCGACCTAAGTTGGAGCGACCTAACTGCAGGCCGAGGGACATATATGCAGGCCGAACGACCTAAGGAACAGAAGTGCCAAAACTCTCTCAATTTGCAACCGGTCGAGCACGGACGCTAGGGGATTACGCCCATCGGCTACCCGGTCCTATTGGCTCCTCGATGCATCACAGAAAACGTGTTCAAACTTCAAAGTTAGGATTTTTAAAGATTTGAACCCAAAACACTAAAGATTGGGATATTCACCAATTCAATCCAAACCAAAAGTAAATGCACATGAGTAAGTGTTAGGAATTCATACCCAACAATCAAATACAGTTATAGACAAAGATGTGAGATAAAAATCACACTTTTTCACAAAATCAATGAAGAAGAAGCTTAAAAGCAAAGGAAGAATCAACCACACTTCAATCTCAACACAAGAAGCTTGAATCAATGGCTTCTCTTTGGATTTGAAGTTAGATTTTTGGATTTGCACATGAACTAGGGCTTGGAGTTTTAATTTCCCATTCCCCTCTCCATTTTTGATGAAGCTTGAGTGTTAGGAAATGAAGTGAAGTAATGAAGGGAAGAGGGGGTTGAGCTAGAGTTAATAGTTTAGTCTAATGGGCTAAACCAAACCCATAGCCCAAAGTGAAAAGGTGGCAAAATTTCACTTACTCCAAACATATCAAAGTTTATACTCAAAAGGATCGCAAACGGCGTTTTGGACCCAATGGAAGTAGTCCCGAGTCCTAATTCGACCGTATGCAAAAAAAGTAACTTTTCGGACTAAAATCCGACTAACGATAAAATATTTAAACAAAATATTTAAATATTCGATCGTAAAATATGCGGGTTGTTACAGCTCCATATTGTTTTACTACTTCAACCCCCTCCACAACACATGCCATTTCAGCCCACCACCTTATCCCACCATCATCATGCTAAGGAAAACATGTTTAAACATGTTTGCATATGATGTGACACTTACTTTTACTAAATTTTTATATTATATTATCTTAAATGTATATATACACATATATATAAATGTAGTTATTTAATGCATACATGAATACAAACATATCCTAACTTATTTTCAAATTGAATTTGTATATTTATACTAAAGGGTTCACAACATTTTCAATAACTTTTAGCTGATGAAAAGTCAAAAATTCAAAAAACGAATTCCGGTCACATTTTCAATCATTCTTCGAGTAAATTATTTTTGTAAACAAAATTTGAATATGCTTTCATCATCATTAATTATTATTTAAAAGATTTTATTTTCATTATAATATCTATATATTGAATATTTAAAACTAATTAACTATTCGCAAATTAAAGCAGTGAAATCCCAGGTCGTTACATTCCTAGAATGTCATTCCATCGTCACTCACTTCCTTAATTTTTCTTCTTAGTTTTTAATAAATTTCTACCATCTATAAATTGGCCATTATTGTCAAAATTAGACAATCTCTAATCAATCCTCATTTAACCCCTTTAATCTATTAACCCATTTGAAATTCCACTTATTATGCCTATTCGATTCCTCCATAAATACCATATTAAATTTATTAATTAGTCCATATTGAATTCCTTTTAATTCTCTATTAGTTACAAATTTATTATCCATTAAATTTGGAATTAACATCCATAAATCCTAGTTCTGTAATTACCATATTGTTAATAACTAATACAAATACTATTGTAAATTACATTACTTGTATATTTTTATTTTTGTAAATTAAGCGCAGTTGTAATATATATATTTCTATTCCTAGTTCTAACTATTAAAACAAGAACATTCTTCTTCATTTTTTAATTTATCATAGCAACCTTTTTAAAAGGGTTACAATTATAACTTTGCACAAATTAACCAAAAGTGAGATCTTTGTTTCGTTTGAAATTACGAAGAAGTACTTCTTTTCTTTTATTGAAATAGACAGTGTAAACTATGCAAAAGAATATATCTATATCTTACACACCTCTTTCCCTTTTTGCTATATCTTTTGTTAAGTTAAACGACGTGCATTTATACATATTTTGAAATGGATAATTTACGGAATTACACGAAACCCACTCCAAATAAATCAAAATATAGAAATTCACATTCCAAGTCAAGTAGGGCAACCCAATTTACATCCCAATTATAGATCTGTAATATCTTTACAACTTTACCATCATTCTACAGATAAATATTTGGGACCGATTTTAAATTTTCAGATTTGGTTGTACATACTACTCCTCTTTTATTCATATCCCCAAACTTTTACCCTATCTTAGGTAGAGGTCCATATCTACTCTATATACACAGATACATACATACATGTATGTATGTATGTATATTTGGTTTGGTTCTCAATGTTTTCAAAGCCAAAATTTCATAAACATGAATTGCCTAATCTAAAATCTTTATCTTTGAAAAATATAAACTTAGAAACCCTGATTACTCTATTATGTAGCATTTGAAATTCAGACATTTTCTCAATTCAAAAGGAAATTTTAAACATATTTTTCGAAAGAATTTTCAATTTTCAAAGTAGTTTGAAGAATTGAATTGCCAAAAGCATTTAAACACATGTTTTATTTTATTCTATATATCTATTCCATTTTTATTAAGCATTGAACAAAACCTTCCAAAAACATTTGAACTCAACTTCTCAAAAGTATTCGAACACAATTTTCAAAACATTTGTTGCTTTATTATTAACCCCAAATTCAAAAATTCAAAAATTGCTTTGCCGAATAATTTCCCATCTCAAAGACTTTTATCTCAAAGACTTACTTCTTTAAAAGTATGATTTTTAACCCAAAACATTCAAAAACTCAATTATTAAACCAAACTATTATTAAATCAAAAATTCAAAACGATTGCTTGATTCCAAAAAGGAGCAAAATAATTTTCCTCTTTCAAAAACTTTCGACATTAAAGATTTATTCTTTTAAAAGTTGGCCTTTTAATTCAAAACGTTCAAAAACATCTTTTATAACTTTACATAATGAAAAGTGGAGTAGACGAGGTAAACTTCTACGCTATCATTTTCCTATCTTATTCACGTCGCTTCTCTCCTATGTTATCTTTAACTAGATTATTAATACTATTTCATATATGTTCCTAATGCTATTACTATCTAAATCTCCCAACACTATCTCCATTCATATTCCCATACTTAAATGGCTTCTACTTCAGTCGTTATTTTCTGTATTTTCCTTATAAGAAAATGTTCCTCCTATCCTAGTTATTTATATCCTTGCATTATCCATTCCTTAAATTAACCAGGTTCCATTTTCATTTATTCTGCTATGTAGAAAGAAATTAAAAAACGGAACTTTCAAATTTATGAAATAGGAAAAATCATCGAGTTTAATCTACACTCTATTTTACATTTACTTCAAAAACAAAAATCCCTTTATCGAAAATGTTCAAACCGAAGAATTTCTGATAAAACAAAATTTTAAACCAAGAATTTCAAAATGAAAAATCGTCTTGACCAAAAACCATTGCGGAAACTTTTGACTGAAGTTTTTTTTATGGATTTCCAAATTTCTTTACTGTTTCAAAACATCTTCCCAATAAATCTTTTGAAAAACCCATTCAAAACTTTTAAAAAAAAATTCTTATGGGGGTGGATTTAGAAATTGACTTTAATTATCCTCCTTATTGAATTTTCCTCCTTTCCTATTCAATCTACATAAAAATCCGTTTATCTTCTTGTAGTGGTCAACGAAACCTTCTTGTGGAAACTTGCCCTTTTATCCACTCCTTACGATATGACCTCCACCCCATGGGGTAATCGGGATAGGGATGTAAATTAAGATTTATTTTATTTTTTTCCAGCTCATAGTTTCCTCACTCATCCTTTCGGAATATGGTCCATCAGAATTTATAGAGTTGGACATATGATCAAAATAAGTGTGTGTGTGTGTGTGTATATACACATACATATATGTATAGTAAGATTTTTGAAAGTATTTTGAAAGATACTTTCAAAAATAACAAGCATGCCACTGATATGTATACTTATCCCTGTTGATTGGATAACCAAGCATTAATATCAAATACAATAACCCATCTCGAAACTGGCCTAAATTCTAACACAAAACGACCCATCAAAGCTTAGACTCGTCCCAAAGCTGGTTGTTGGTTGGTATAAAGAATAATACATAGATCTATTTATTTATGCATTCAGAAACTAACCGTGGTAGGATAAAATAAAATATCAGAACAGTATCCATTTTATTAAAATTCAAATGTCATAAAAACATAACACAATACCATAAACAACTCTCAATTATTCATGGTATAATATTCTAGAGTTACAATCGCATTTAATAGTACATTAGAAATAAAGTAAATAACAAAAGCAGATAAATAACTGCCAGAAGTTCCCTAATCCCCAATGCCCTCCCAATCAACATCTTCTTCTCTAACATATATTGAAATGAGGAGGAAGTCAGAACAACAATGTCCAATGAATAAAAGTTCGAGCCTTACAATAATAGTACTTGGGAAATAGAATTTAAATAAGAGTATATCTTTCTTATCTTAACTATATAATGTCTTTCCAATTATAAGCCTTATGCCTTTCCTAATCCAACTCCACAACCATTACCTTTTCAACCCAATAACCCATATTTATTGTCAATAAAGTTTTATCAATTAAGACATAGTACCAAGCCACTTAATACCTTTTTAATGGAACCTAGAAAGCCTCTGAACATTTAATACCTCATCTAAGACAAGTCCTCATCATTTAATACCTATCCAAGATGGACTCCTCATCCCACTAGTACTTATCTAGCTGACATTGCATAGAATCTCTTCGAGCCACTAAATACTTCGTATCAAAGTGGACTCTTCTCGAGATATCCTCTACCATGCCTAACCGTTAACCCTAACCATTCACTACTTCCTACGTAGGGAACAGCTGGGTCCTCGCATACTTGTTTAACCTTCAATCCTTGAAGCATGTCCTTTGTACTATTAGGATTAATCTTGCGTCCTCTTTGATAATTAATTATAAGCGTAGTCTTACATCAGCCCCAAAGTTACATTATTGGTAGCCAAATTAGCTGAGCGGATTTTCTTGTACTTTTGGCTGACCTCATATCCCTATAACTTAGTCATAATTCACTCCCTCTTAACATACTATCACATATCTCATCGTTGCATTATTAATGACTTATAAGAAAGTTCTTATTTCACCTCGATAATTAATTACTTCCCTGAGAGGGATTTAATGATAATTAATAACCTATTGACTACGATATTAATATGGTATAATAATAAGAATTGGAACAAAATAAGGGTCATATTCGAATCGGTACGCCAACTTGAAGATGAAGACAATCGGTAATCCAAAAAATATTTGACAATTTGACAGTATACTGCAAATTTATTTACAATTGAAGGAAAAGCAGAAGATTCAACATGATTTTAACAGAGAGCAAAATAAAATTGCATGGCTTCAATGTGGGGACAGTAACTCAAAAATTTATGCTAAAATATCTGTGTGAAAGTATAAAAATAGACTTCATGCCTTCTAGGATGCATAGGGCAATTATGTCTACGGCCAACAGCAGCTCATTTCTCAAGCTCTATCTTATTATACTAACTTGTTTAATGGTCAAACAAAAGCTTTTTATCCCCTTGTTCAACCATGTAGTTATGTAAACAATGAAGGCAAAAGTACTTATCTGCAGCAGTGTCGATGTTAAAAGTCAAGGAGGCTGTCTTTTCTATCGATGACTCTAAGAGCCCAGGCCCCGATGGCTTTACTACTAGATTCTATAAATCACACTAGAAGAATTTAAAACATATGTTATTTTCTGTTGTCAACTCAGTTTTCCAATCTGGAAGGCTTCCTCATGGGCTAAACCATAACTTCATCACTCTAGTCCCTAGAAAAGATAAGCAACATGGTATTTTTATTATTATCGACCAATATCCTTTGTTAATGTTATTTACGAAATAATTTTAAAATTATTTGTTTCAGAATAAAACATTTACTACCCTTTCTAATTGCAGATAATCAATCTGCTTTTGTGCCAATAGAAATATTGGTGAGAATATATTGTTGGCACACGAACTTGTTCATGATTTCAAGAAAAAAAAGGAAAGGTAAAATTGTGCATTAAGATTGATTTACAAAAGGCCTACGGCATGGTGAATGGAGAATTTGTGTGCTACATGCTTTAGCTATGAGTTTCACGCTTTCTCTTATCAATTTAATTTATAAGTGCATTAATAGACCAACTTTTTCCATTCTCATCGATGGTATACCTCATGGTTTTATAACATCCATGAGGGGGTTGGGGCTAGACCTGTCAAAATTTGACCCGACCCATTAAACCAACTCATTTACCCTATTTATAAACGGGTTGTGTCAACTCATTTATGAATATTATAAAATGGGTTATAGGTTGGGTTGACCCATTTCTAAAAGGGTTATAGATGGGTAACCCACTTACCCGTTTATCAAAAACATTATTAAATTTTAATATAAATTTGAAAAATTAGAATTTTGAACATACATTATAATTTTTCATGGAGACGACAATTGTACTTAGAAAATAGCAGGGTACCGCATCTCCATATTTGAATTCCACCTAGTGCAGAAGCCGCTATTTTTTTGATTTAGACTGCAATAACTTATTCGTTCTAACTCGGAAGTAGGCGAAACTTCGACTGATCAACTCCAACCTAAATTACGGACAGTATGAAAAACTCGGTACTTCATCGTGTGAACACACACTGTAGTTCTCCAAGGGGACTGACAGTTGTACTTTTGAAAATAACAGACTACCACATACCTATATTTGAACTCCGCCTAGTGTAAAAGCCGCTATGTTTTTGTTCGGACTGCAATAACTCCTTCATCCTAATTCGGAATTAAGCGAGACATCAAACGATTAACTTCCACCTAAATTACGGACAGTATGAAATACTCGGATACTTCATCGTGTGAACGCATTGTAGTTCTCCAAGGAGACTGACAGTTGTACATAGAAAATAACAGGCTACCACATTTCTATATTTGAACTCCGCCTAGTGCAAAAGCCGCTATTTTTTTTGTTCGGACCGCAATAACTCCTTCGTTCTAACTCAAAATTAAGCGATACTTCAACCGATTAACTTCCACCTAAATTACAGACAGTATGGAATACTCGGATACTTCATTGTGTGAACGCACTGTAGTTCTACAGGGGGACTGACAGTTGTACATAGAAAATAACAGGCTACCACATCCCTATATTTGAACTCCGCCTAGTGCAGAAGCCGCTATTTTTTTTTGTTCGGGCTGCAATAACTCCTTCGTTCTAAGTCGGAATTAAACGAGACTTCTAACGATTAACTTCCACCTAAATTACGGACAATATGGAACACTCGGATACTTCATCGTGTGAATGCACACTGTAGTTCTTCAAGGGGACTGACAGTTGTACTTAGAAAATAACAGGCTACCGCATCTGCATATTGAACTCCGCCTAGTGCAGAAGCCGGTAATTTTTTTGTTCAGACTGCTATAACTCCTTCGTTCTAACTCGGAATCAGACGAGACTTCGACCGATCAATTCACACCTAAATTACGGACGGTATGAAACACTCAGATACTTCATCGTGTGAACGTATACTGTAGTTCTTCCAGGGGAATGACAGTTGTACTTAAAAAATAACAGGCTACCACGTCTGCATATTGAACTCCGCCTAGTGCAGAAACCGCTATTTTTTTGTTCAAACTGCAATAACTTCTTCATTCTAGCTCAGAATCAGGCGAGACTTCGAACGATCAACTCCCACCTAAATTACGGACAATATGAAGCACTCAGATACTTCATCGTGTGAACGCACACTGTAGTTCCCCAAGGGGACTAATAGTTGTACTAAGAAAATAACAGGCTACCACATCTGCATATTGAACTTCGCCTGTTGCAGAAGGCGCTATTTTTTTGTTCAGACTGCAATAACTCCTTCGTTCTAACTCAGAATCGGACGGGATTTCGATCGATTAACTACCACCTAAATTACGGATAGTATGGAACACTCGGATACTTTATCGTGTGAACGCACATTGTACTTCTCCATGGAGACTGACAGTTGTACTTAGAAAATAATATGCTACATCATCCCCATATTTGAATTTTGATGAAAACTAGAATTGAAATTTTTGTCGGATCTCAGAACATAAAAATTAGAATTAAAATTATTTTATATTTGTTTTTTATTAGTCAAATTAAATTTAAATATTTAAATGGTTTAAATGGGTAACCCGTTTATTAAGTGGGTTGGGTCATAAATGGGTTGGGTCTTATATAGATAAAAGAGAATGAGTCATAAATGGATTGAGTCAAACTCGACCCAACCCATTTTGATCCAACCCAACCCGTTTGACAGACCTAGTTGGGCAAAGTGATCCATTATATCCTTATTTATTTTTATTGCCATGGAATTTTTTCTTTGCGAATGGAAGATGCTTCCACATACAACTACATACAGCCTATCTCTTATGTTCAGCCTCTAATTTCGCATCTCCTATATGCTGATGATGTGATGATATTTTTGGGTTCTACTATTTCTAATACAAATGCAATGGTTAATGTTTTTAATCGGCTTTCTAATACATTTGGTCTTCATCTTGATCAATTGAAATCACAGGTTTATATTAGTAGAGATGTATCTAATAAAAGTCTGATGCTCAATATCTTAGGGATGTCAGAGGATCCATTGCCTACTAAATATCTGGGTGTGCCATTGTCTGCTGATTACATTCATGTAGTAAATTGTGCCCCTCTAATTGCCAAAATATTTGATAAATTCGAGGGTTGGGATAGTGCTTTACTATCAACTATAGGCCACTAAGTCGATACAAAGCACTATTACTCCTATGTTGTGTATTGGTTGCTTATATCTCAAGTACTCACTTTTGTGCTGCAAAAGATTGAAAGTATGTCCACTGATTTCTTTCGGGAGGTATCACAAGATATCCTGGGATTTATTATGCAGGCCTAAGCATGAAAGGGGCATAAGACTTCATTTATTCAGGAACCTTAGAAAAATAGCAGCCATAAAATTATTGTGGACTTTACTTACAAAAGAAGGACTGTAGACTATAGAGTGTGTGGATGAAGAATAAATATTACAGAATCAATATCTTTGGTGTATGGCTATTAACAACAACTACTCCTATAAAAAAATGCCCTGCGAGCAAGGGACCAGCAACCTAGTTGATGCATAGGATAATAGTAGATGGTAAACTGACATCTTTATGGTACGATCCGTGAATTAATCACAAAACCATGGTAGACATACTGAGTTGGCATAGAGTCAATCAACCTTTTCAAACTACGTTATTCACTATTAACGGTATACTAGAGGGGGGTGTACAACATCAAGAGTTGCTATCCTCCACGCGTGAACTATCAAATGAGATCAATCAGGTTACGGTGGCTCTTGATAATTACGCTGGTTACTGGAAGATTATAGATTCTACTAATTACAGGTTTATATCCATATGAAATAAGTTTCAAGTCTCCTCTCGTAATCAAGTTTGTGGCAAAATAATATGGCATCACACAACTGTAAAAAAAATAGTTTAACATCTTGTAAATTGTGCATGGGTATATTACCTTCCAAGGACAGACTTCACTCATAGGATCCTAGATGATACTAACGGTACACTGTGTGACGATGGACATGAAAGTCAAACATTTATTTTGTAAATGTAAATATTGCAATTATTTATGGAACCAATTTCATGATCATTTCTGCTGATGGCCATTTCATCTCCACTTCTGATCGATGAAATCAAAGAGTTTGTTGCATCGTTTAGAAGAAAAAGAATCAGACACAGTGTAGATTTCACTGGATCTTCTACCGTCATCCATCGTATACAACTGGATTGTAATCGGTGAATTTTCAACCGCAAGCCGCTTTCTACCGAGCAAAGATAGAAATTATTCGAGGTTGAGATCGCAACACGGTGTTTTGGACATGGAGGAGAGATAGGAGTAGAAGATGTAGATTTGCTTCGTAGCCAGAATATTATATTGGATCTGAGATTGGCGGCTACTAGGGTTAGTTTGTTTACTGATGTTTATTTTCAGGTATAGTGGGTTGGGGCAGTTTGAAGTGCTTGTACATGGAGCAGGCTGCGTACTTGTCATTTGTATGTCTGTGATTCTTTTGTATCAGTGTTCTAACATAAGAACATTCACTTTGAGAATTTTGGTGGTTTTAATGTGATGTTTTCGTAAACCTACATTATCCAAGGCAGATATCAAATCCAAATTAAACTATACAATTGCTAAAATAATAAAGGTTGAGATTTCCACTCATAACCAGTCATCCTTCTTTTGGATTTGCGACGTTTTTTATAATCTCTTTCAAATCTCCTATTTTAAAAATATACAACAAGGGATTTGTATATGAATTAGGTTCAGAAATTTAAGCGTTGAAGGAGATAGAAATAGAAATCAAATAATAACCATCTTGAATTTCTTATCGGAAAACCTAAAAAAATTTCTGAATCTTTAAAGAGAGAGGCTGATAGAGTTTCGTTTGGATCGCAAAATAAGTTATGAACAAAAGTGAGGGTGTAACAAACCGAAAATTTACTGCTTGAATTTGCGAATATTTAATTAAGTTTGAATATCAAAATGATGAGTTTGTAACTTAAATAAAACTTTTTTAAATAATAATGAGTGATGGTGAAATAGTTTTTAAATTCAATTTACAAAAATATTTAGTTTCGTATAAAAATGAAAATGTGACCGTAATTTATTTTCCGAATTTTCTAAAAATTGCATGTATTTATAAATATATTTTGGCATGGAAGTGCATATGTGTACATGTGTGTACACTTAAGTATGCGTATGTATAAATAAGATAGATTTTATTATTAAAAAATAGATTATATATATATATATATATATATATTAAAGGAAAGAATAATGATTTTTGCGAGTATTTAACAGCAAATCTCTTGTGATTAGAAGTTCACAGTTTGACTATATGATGTTTAACTACAATATTTGGCTATGGTAGATGATAATTGCATATGAATTGGGAATGATCATCTTATAATTAGTTAACTATACGAAGTTTAGATACGATATGGGTTAAGGAAGTGAGTACAACAGATGGATTCTATTAGTACCTAAAAATAAAAGATACTTATCTTTCTAATGAAATGTTTTCCAAGAGCTACATAAATATCTTTTGAAATGAATATTGTAAAAATGTTTCACCCATATCTTTATATAAAAGATATTTTGAAAATAAATATTGATTTTGAACGCTTTAAAGAGAACTACATTGACTTGATCCAGTATCTAATTAGCTTTCTAATTAGATAGAGGTACGTAGGCAGTCACAAGTGGTAGTGATGCAGCCTCAATAATAATATAAAAAATTTCCTATTTATTGTTTGCTAAAATTATTTTGTGTTGACGTATCTTTCCTGCTTTCCACTTTATTATGCAATGACATGTTTAGTTTATTGAGTTTGCAGGAATAACAATTGCTGTCTCTCGCATTAGTGTTACACAATGGTAAAGTTTATAGTTATGATTTTGGTATATATTAAAGCACGTCATATATATATATGTGTGTGTGTGTGTGTGTGTGTGTGTGTGTGTGTGTGTGTGTGTGTAAATAAATGCTCTGGTAGGTGGTATTAATTGTAAGTGTGAAATATGCACTAGTAATATTGAGTTTTATCAAATAATATTTTGTAGTATATGGTAGTTTTCACTTGCAGTTTTGAATGGACGTATTTTTAGCAAGTTTTAATTAGTCAGAAAATCTGGGTCGTCACGGTTATGGTATTAGAGCTTAGGTTAGGTGCCTAAGTGAAATTTCACCTTAAATTGGTAAATCAACCGAGGAATTTTAAATAAAACTACATTTATTTGATAAATAAATTGGATATGATAAGGCACCATACCTCCGGTCGGGGTTATGGGTAATATTATCTTGGTGTGTTTAATTTTTATTTAGTGTTTACACTTGTAAGTATAATGTGTTGATCCATTTTCGAGCCTCATATAGAGAAACTTTAAGTGTGTGTGTCTATGTACATAATATATATATGTGTGTGTGTGTGTGTGTGTGTTCATACATTTATTTACATATTTTCTTTTAGTTTACCAAAACAAATGATACTAGGAACTTTGGTATATTGACCATAACTTTTGATTCCTTGAATGTATTTTGTCGCAATTTGTCTTGCTGGAAAGTTAGTTCAATTATCTACAACTTTTACTTTATACATTTGTTCAATTTTTAATGTTTATCATCCCCATAACCTATCACAAACACATACATGTTTTAGACATAATTTACACCTTTCAATGCAAATACCATAACTATTGACTTATGTAATATATTTGGAACTCAATTAATGATTTGAAAAAGTTATTTTATCGGCTACTACTCTTATAATATTTCCTAAATAATTTTATAAATTGAATTTTTTTTCATCTTCAATATAAAAGAGATTTACTTATATTGAATGACGCTGGCAAAATATTTGGAATTTTGTGAAAACACTTTGTTTTTGAAAGTGCTATTGAGTAAAATTAGTAATTATGGTTACCTTTGGAAGTGCAGTATAAAATAATAGATCTTGGGTAGTGCACTATTATTCTATACTGCAACATGGAGAGTACATGCCTACTTGGTGTTCGGACGCCGACCACAAAAGGATCTAATCCAAACTGAGTGTGCGATTTAGATTCATGTGGAGTAGACCAAGTGTCAATGTAGTATAAAACAATAGATCTTGGATAGTGCATTATTACTCCCTAGTACATATGGGTACTGCAACAAGGAGAGTACGTCCCTACTTGGTGTTCGGACGCCGCCCGCAATAGAATCTAGTCCAAACTGAGTGTGCGGTTTAGGTTCAAGTAAAGAGAACTTAGAGGATCTAATCCAAAGTGAGTGTGCGCTTTAGATCCATATGAAAAAAATTAAGCAGATCTAATCCAAACCGAGTGTGCAGTTTAGATCCATGTGAAGCAATATAAAAAAATATAATCCAAACTGAGTGTGCGGTTTAGATTCAGGTGAAGTGAACTAGATGTCGATGTGGATTGGTATGAAGATCTCCTCCGAACTAATTGTGCAGTTTATATTAATGTGAAGTAAATTGGATGTCAATGTGGATTGTTATGCATATGATCTTAACTTTTGGCCTAAGAAAAGAACTACGTCAAGCCTAATCTTGTAATAGGTACATTGGCAATCACACTGGTACTGTGACATAGTCCACTTTCCAGTTATACCTTCTTCTGTATATACATGTTTCTCTATATACTCAGACTGTAGGACAGGTGGATGATTGAACTAAAATTGGGAAAGAATAATCAGAAAATTCCCCTAGGAGTATTCCTTATGATGTTATATTACAAGATGATTAGAATATATTGGTTTAACCAATAACTATTCACCATTTTGATGTTCAGGTGTGATATTGAGTAAACCGATCCTATCGTATTTGGATCCTTTTACTTTTTAAGAAATGCCTATCTTGATGATACATACGCGATTGTTGGGAAATAATAAGGATAGGTAAATATGAAAATGAACATCTTATGAATTAAGTTTCACAATTTGACTACAAAGCATTCGATTATTAATATTGGATTAAAATCTGAATTAATAAGAGATGTGATAGAAGTTAGAATATTCTAAAATAATTATTTAAAAATAATTTTATAAAAGTTGAATTATAAAAATGCGCCCTTGCTTAAAAATAATTTAGGTTGAAATTTGAGGACCTAAATCCCGATGCTTTTAAAAAAATGGTTTCCAAGGTTTTGGAAAATAGCAATAATGTTTGAAAGCAAATTTTGTTCAAATATACAAATTTGGAAATGAGAAATGAAAGTAAGAAGTATTTTCTTTGGATTAGTTTAGAAAAAATGAGTCTTCCTTATTTTATGATAATCTGAATAATCCTCTAAGTGATGATCGGATGTTTGCCTAGGTGAACAGTGCACTACACTTAGTAAATTATTATATTTATCATTATATAATCGAAATAAGTTCAACCCGGACAAACCTAAACAAATTGGTGATAAATGTTTTATTAGAAAACGTATAGTAGTATTTTAAAACTAGGATTTGAAACAAAAGGAATATTTTGAAGTTTAATAGTTTGAGTTGCTTGAAAATAACCTAAATCTGGGAAAGGGATGTTTTTCGATGGTAAACACTTCCCTTCAGTATTGTCCTTCTTGGTAAGGGCACGTATGATATTGTTTGGTAGTACGTAGTTCCTAGTATCATTTTAGAGTCACTAAGGCTATACATATATACTATATATGGTTAGATTATATAGTTTCACTTCAAAAAAATTTTGAATAAAACTTGGGTACTTGGATCTTCAGTTCTAAGGAGGATAAATGAAAAAAAGAGAAAGAAAAGTGGTTTGTCGCTCAAATTTTGACGACAAGCACTTAATAATGATTTTTGGTATAGGACAAATGTTTTTGCCATAATTATGATTATGTACAAAGACGAAGGTTTCAAATCAATGAGCTTGATTTAGAGTCCGCATTGGAAAATCGTGTGAGCGATACTAGTACGGAAGTGAAGTTATGTATTTATATAAAGATCGAATAAAATTTGTATAAGAATGATCTATGTACATCATATGATCATATGTACAATATTAAGTGCTTTCTATGCTTGGTTGAGGTGTAATTTCGGTGACGAAATTCTTTAAAGGGAAGATGAATATAACAACCTGAAAATTTACTGGTTGAATTTGCAAATATTTAGTTAATTTTAAATATCAAAATAATGAGTTTGTAACTAAAATAAAGATCTTTTAAATAATAATGAGTGATGGAGAAATAGTTTTTAAATTCAGTTTACAAAAATATTTAATTCAATGTAAAATTGAAAATATGATCGAAATTCGTTTTTCGAATTTTCTATGTTTCGTCGGCTAAAAGTTATCGGATATGTCATAGCATTTCGATGTTTACATACATACATATATATATTGCCATGAAAGTGCATATATGTACATGTATGTGCACTTAAGTATGAATATGTATAAATAAGATAGATTTTATTATTAAAAAAAGAATATATATATATTAAAGGAAAGAAAGCTTCCAAGATAAGCTAATATATATATATATATATATATATATATTAAAGGAAAGAAAGGTTCCAAGGTAAGCTAATACACACAAAAAAAAATATAAGATAGCTTCCACCACAAGATAATGAATATAAATAAATAAAAGAGGATTTTAATATAAGCCTCCAAATATAATAAAATAAAGAAACTTTCAAAGGAAGCTTGGCCTTTTTATAAAAACAATTTCTTTAGTTGGAAAGAATCTCAAGAAAAATCCACCTTCTTATTTCGACCATATCCCTCAAACCGTTAGTCCAAATGGAGTGATTCTTTTTTAGAAAGCTGAACTCAAAAGGCAAACATTTTTGTTTAATATCATTTTCTCTAATTCATGAGTTATCTTACTCGAATTAGGGGTGGAAGATAGATCATTTTCTGGTCTAAGTTTTTAAAGGCAGATTTTATATATCGACTTCCAAAAATCATAACAAATTGGAAAATGATCCAATAAACCTCAAAGTTTCACCAAAACCATCCTTTTTTAATCCATTATCCACGATCAGGAAAGTGGCATAGCATTTATTTGTATAGAAAAAGGGGCAAAAATGAGTACAGCCGTGAGCATGAGAGGAAAAGATGAAGCTTGACTTGGATACTTTGCTTCTGATATTGGTAGAAAGGCTCTAGGCATCTTGCTTTGGTCTAGGAGGACTCTAGACATGAGATTCAGGTCTTTGATAGATGTTGGTCAGATCTTTACAATTTACTTGAATTATATAGTGTCATATGTGCAAGATTAACGCAAGTATATTAAACTTAACACATTAAAAATTTAAGTTAGAAATCTATGGTTTTTTAAAACTAAATAACTAGCTCTAAGTGATTACTATCGCTTGTATGCTTTTTAAAACAAAATACACGGCTTATATTTGGTACATGAATGCTTGTATAGAACTATATGTGAAGTCAGAGGAGTATTTGCAAATGTTAACAGAATGAAGTGTTAATCATCCCTTGCGATTATGTATATTTTACGGGTAATGTCGGACAAGTGCTTGGTCATTTATAGGAAATCCTTTTACATGACTTGGGTTGGGTAAGAATAATGATTTTTGCGAGTATTTAACAGCCAACCTCTTGTGATTAGAAGTTCATAGTTTGACTATATGATGTTTAACTACAATATTTGACTACGGTAGATGATAATTGCATATGAATTGGGAACGAACATCTTATAATTATTTAACTATACGAAACATAAAACATGGAAATTGATATAAAACATAAAACTTGGAAATTTATATAAAACATAAAACATCTTATAATTGCATAAGAATCTGTAACTTTTTCATTTGAGCTCCATTTTCGAAACATAAAACATGGAAATTGATATAAAAAATGCCACCCATGAAATTGCATAACTTTCCTGGTCAAGTTCTAGCATCCATAAGATTTCTATTTTTAACCTTATCTTATATAATTTATTTATTTATTTATTAATTTTCATGGGCTATTAAATGAGTGTAGTTAGTCTCCCGTCTGGTTCTCATTGTTTGGTATATAGACATGTAACAACCCAGAATTTTGGTCATTGAATTTTTAATATTTAAATAATTGATTTTGGAATTTAATAACTTATATCCAAATATATGGATTACTTAAATATTTGAATTTTTGAATAAATATTAACTTAATAGAATTCAATAATCTTATTTAACTCCTTTTAATTAATAAATAATATTGGTGAATTTAATTTGTAAATTTAATTACAACAATAAATAGAGCAGATAAATGTCGATAATTCGAGAACAATATTCAAATGTGTGAAAATAGCATTTCATGACACTAGCTTATATTTTAACGAAACTAGTGCCATTAGATTTGGAATAACGAATTGTTGTACTCTAATGAGTTCATGACGATCGGATATATCGAGTGCTCGAGCGAGCTCGAAATGCATATTAATTAATTTTAGAGAATTCAAATAATATAATTTTATTTTAAAATCTAACATCTATATATGATAAAATTAGGTCTTGATAATAGTTTAATTAAGTTCGGAATAGGGGTAATTAGCTAGGAATGCCAATGAGCATGCCTCAATTGAGGTTCAAGATTTTCAGATGTGAATAGTACCGATTAGATAATCCTATCTACGGACCCCCATACCCATCATTCTTTTGCTCAAAATAGTAGCCACTGTTTTAAATCACTTTCATCCAGTGACCACTGCGTCGCGATGCCACTAGAGGCTGAGATAGTCGAATGCCCCAATATCAAAGTTGTGCACTTTGATGTGATGTAGAGGTTAGAGGCTGCGATTGCCGTGAAATGGTTCGAGACGGCCAGAATCGAAGTATAAATGTGGGAAGTAATAGATTCAACCGGGAAGATTTTGGTGACCAGAGGCGACATGACCGATGGTAGGAGGCGCATCGTGGGTGAGGCTTCCTTCTGGCAGTATGCGGCGGCGTATAGTAGACGGCGATGACAGCAATGTGAAGATGAATGAAATTACGATGTTTTTTTTAATTTAGCCCGACATGCAGATGTAAAAGAGATTTGGTTTGGCCCAAGCATTGTAATTAACAACTGTAATTGGTAAACAAATTTGATTATTTGCTTCCAAATCTAATAGATGCTATAACTATTTCATATAAGGTTTGTTTCGAGCGCGGTGAGTTGCGACATACGTAGGATCATTAGCTTTGCGATGAAATTGGATTGGTTGAGTATGAAGCTTTTACAATTTCGTGTTAAAATCGAACGGCCGTTCGATTTTAGCTCTGACTGAACGCTTCGGCGATAACTAAAATTTCTATGAGTTTACTCACCTTTAAATTCGCTATATAATATCTAATGATTTGATGCTTAGTTGATAGTTTAGATATTGTTGTTGTTGTTTGATTGATTGTTTGGTTGAAAATCCAATTATGGAAAACAAATGACATATTAACTTAATTGATGTGAACCCATATGATTATATATATTGTCCATAACCATTGTTTTGTAGAGAATTTTTGTACGGAGATCCTATTTTCTACTGTATTATATTGTATACCTGCTAGCAATTATAAGGTCAAAATTTTATAATAGTCTAGCTGATAAGATTTGTTTTTAACTTCGATGTACTCTGTATTTTGGAGTGACATTTTGTATTTTCTCTGCTATATTATATGTTGTTGATTCTGCTTTGAGATTCTGATTTCCCTATACTTTGTTCTTTTCTTTTTAATTTACCCTAACAATCTATTAGCGATTAGATGTTTGGCATTTGAATACCGTGGACGTATTTGGTGTTGACTTTCGATGGCAAAAAAGGCGGGTCCTTACAACTTGAAAGTATTTCTAAATAAAAATATTTTAGAAGTGAGATTTAAGTGGAATGCATTTTCTTTAAACCGATTCAAATGAAATTATCTCAATTAGTACCGTGGTAATATGAATAATCTTCTAAGTGACGATCAGATGTTTGCTTAGGCGAATGTTATGGGGCACTTAGTAAATTAGTCTTCTTATCATTGTGCGATCGAAATGAATTTAAATCCAAATGAACCCAGAATGTGTTTTAGAAAATAAATGGTTGAAATAATTTCATAAAAGAAGTTTGTGCAGTATGTTCTCAAAAATGAGTTTTGAAGTAAAAACCTAGGTAATTATTCTTAGGTTTTTTTTAAAGGAAACTGGTTTAAAATAAAAGTAAATCTTAGATAGGAAAGAAATAATTTAACTCAAATTTTTAATGGGTTAAATTAGATAGAAAGGTTTTGGTGATTTTATTTACTTAAACCATAGTTTTTGTTAATCATATAAGTTATGTAAATTGTTTAATGATATTGAGCCAACCCATAAACATTTTACTTAGAGTACTCTAAGGTAAAGAGGCCGAAGTGTTGACTGGTTTTAAAGACCTATACTATGTTTAGACTTCCAATTAAATTTTAAGAAAAATAAAGTAAATGAAAAATAAATAAAATAAATTAGTGTTTTATGTATACTCTTGGGATCTAGAAGAGTATTATACAAGTATATAAAATAGAGTAAGCTTTTTTTGCTGTTTTATAAAGAATTTTCTTGGTCAAATATTTATAAACTTAAGTCAAAATTTATAAAATAATTCATAAAATAATTTTAGTGTTGAATAAATTACAAATGGAAAATATGAGTGCTATAGAAATAGATTGGTATAATTAAGAAACCAATCGAACTAAGTACGTACATTATACTTCTTGATCTAGGATTCGAATATATAGCTTCAGGATGATTCAGACTAGTCCGAAAACGGATTTCTCAATTAATTCTTATTAGCGAACATTTGGTTCAGATTCTCTATATGATACTAAAGTTATCTTCTATAGTTTATGGCTATGCAAAAAGAATGGAAGTTTCTAATCAAGGAATGGGATCAGAGTCCGACATAGAGAGGTCAAGTGAGCAAACAAATTTGGAAGTAGAAGTCTATATATCCGAGCGAGTGATTAGATCAAATATAGCATATAGCTAATTTATGTATATCATATGGGTTTGAGTATAATTGTATAATTAGCATGTGACTTAAGAAAGTTTGTGAACTTAAACAAAATCCTAAATCTTGTTTGATAACTCACTTAACATTTTAATGGTGTTAAAATTTAGTTTATTCCTATACAGAATTTGATTTGATTTGATTGGTTGTTTGATTTATGTACCATAGTTTATAATGTTTGAATTTACACACAAAGGTTTTTGGATTGTTGTTTATTAGGACTTAAATCCCGGTGCTTTTGAAAAAATATAGTTTCAAAAGAAATTATGAAAGAAATAATGAAATATTGTTTTGAAAAAAAATATCGATGAAGTGTTATTATTTAAAAATGTTTGGAAAGAATATTTTGAATTGATTATTCAAATGTTTTTTGTGACTAAATCCGAGCAATTAGGGGTTTTCCGACTCAGCAGACTCATCAAGTATATTTAATTACTATAGTTGTTGTTTTAGGAGGAGCTATTATACCACCGGATGCTCCATATAGTTTGATTACCATGCTTCAGTAGTGAGAGCCCTCTTCTTGTCATAATTAATTTTTGTTTTGATATATTTCGTTTTAGGAGGAATTTAAAAATAATTTGAACATGAAACCCGAGCATATAGTTTTAAAAGTTATCTTTTGAAAATAGTGGATATATAGCATTTATTATAGAATTTTCTATGTGTTTCATTGCACATGGTTGATATGTTGCTTTTGTTTGCATGTAGATTTATATCATACTAGTTTTTGCATATAGAGTTAACTCATTATTATTATTTACACCATATTGCCCTGTTTTTCACGAATGTTATATTGTTATGCTATTTGGACTCATGATAGAGATAGCTGGTGTATTTCTCTTTTATCAATATGACGCTCTTTTGGATTGTATAAGTATAGGTAAGAAAGAGATTGCTATTAGATTCTTGTGCATCTACGTTTGCCTCAAGGTAATAAGTGTCTTGCATAAAAATTCAAAAAAATTAAACACAAAAAGGTCATATTAGATTTAGTAAACCGGCTGATGATTTTATGCTCTAGATATGGAGACTACTTGGCTTTTGTTTTCTTTTGATTAGTTTGGGGCCCATAAAGACAATTTCTTGTTTTCCTATCGAACCACGTAAAGGAGATGCTGTCAATTTTTTTAATAATATTTGGGAATTATTAAGCAATATGTTTAATAACTCATTTTAATTAACAAGTTTTTAAACCTTAAGGGTTTGGAGTCATTTTCCTTCTTAGGAATTTCAGGGATGAAATTCTATTAATGGGAAAGGGGGTGGTGTGACGACCCGGAATTTTCAAGCATTTAAAATCAGGATATTTAAATTGATTTTAAATATTCGATAAAGTAATTTTAACTTAAATTACGGATATCACAATTTAATTGATAATTAAATTATAGAATTAAATAATTGAAGCTGGGTAAATTGTTGAATCTAGAATTTTAAGCTTGTTAAAATTAATTTAAAGGCTTGTAAAATTTATATTGATAACACTGAAGATAATAGAAGTTGTAAAATCGAAATTAACAGAGGTTTGTTCAGTTTTAAATTTTATCGTTTAATTTGAATTTAAAAATAGCCTTCCAAGGCACAGTCTCAGAATTCGACGAAACCAGTTTCATTGGGTCCGTAATATTGAATTATTATCAGATTTCAATTTTCGTAATTTTTAGAGGTGTTGTGTGACCGTATGGTAAGTAAACGCCCTGAGATCTTATATCGAAAATTTAAATACCTTTATATATGTGTGCTTGGTCAAAATGGAGCGACATCAGCCGATTTTCTTTCTTATCCTTGTTTCTTTTTTTTACGACATCACGCAACCCATCACCTCTCACCTTTCAATTTACGTCTCCCACTTTCTTCAATTTAGATGGCAGCTGAAATAAAAAAAAAGTATAATCATGGCCGAAGTAAAATTTGTGATATCTCCTTATTCAAATAAAACCCAATTGGATCCCACTGTTCTCCTCAGCTCCCAATCGCTAAAACCCTAAAAAAAAAAAATATGTGTGATCGAATCAATTTGGCATGGCGACGCGCGATGTCGAGAGAGGGTACGACCGGGGAATCGCGCGCGTTCACACGCGCATGGGATGAAGGGAATTCGTGCTCCATAGCTAGAGGGCTTCGCAGTGTCGATTGTTCTCGCGAGTATTCATGCGAAGTCGAGCCGTCGTGGAATTGTGGGAAGCTCGAATACGAGCTGGAGGTGGGTCGGTTTTGGATTGTGAGAAGGTGTGGTTTTCGAGGCAAACTCGCTTGGATTCACGATGTTTGGTGTAGGCTAGGGCTTGTACAATAGTGAGGTCGAGATGTTTTTCTGGTAATTCTTTAACTTGAAATATTTTTGCCTAATAGTAATAGTTATATTCTGTAAGGTGTATATATATATATAAGATGTTTAAATCCAATTTTTTACAAACATATGTATATATTACAAAATTTAAACAATAAAAATAATAATTACTATGTTTATATACAGTGAAGAGAAAATTTGTACAGGTTAAGCAGTTTTAAATCTTGAGTCAATCCTAGTTTAATTTGGATATATATAGGAAAAATCGATGTAGATTATTTTAGAAATAAAATAAAATATACATGTATACATTTTTTTTAATCTATTAGCCTATTATTTTTTAACAAGGTATTTTGGACGATTAAATTGTTTTATTAACCTAGTTAGCTATTTTTTTACGGAAGGATTGAAAAAGGGGAAGCAATGTAAATAAATTATTATTAAGTAATTTATAAAATAAGATAGTGGGTCCGGGTATTACAAATATTAACAAATCCATATAAATTGTTTGTACAAGGTATAAAATCATGGGAACAAGCTGGATTGAATCGGATTGCAATCAGTAATCAAAGGTGAGTTAATCTCACTCAGTGAATTTACATTTAAATTTAAATGATTAAATTTAAATAATTGTTGGATGGTTGAATTGATTGATGTGATATAGTATGATATTTTGAAATTGGAGTATTATGTCGTGCTAACATCTGTGGATGCAGGGAAAACAGGTTGGAGGGATCCAACTGGACCCCTCACATTTATTTAAATTATTCAATATTCTCTGTTGTGATTATTTGATATCCTATGATGAGTTATATTGGAATATTGAATGTTATGGTTTAATTGGATATTCGGGTATAATGAATTACCAAAATATATGAATTGGATTGTTGAAAAGAAATTAAGAGGAAGTAAATTTGTAAGTGAAATAATTATAGAAAGTTTGAATAAATTAAGAATAAATTGAAAAGAAATAGAAGTAATATGAAAATAATAATAATAAATAACTTCGAGTATGAAGGGAAATAGAATTTTGAATAAAATGAAATTGATGAATTGTAAACTCAAGGTATATCAATTAAAGAAATAAAGAATTATTTTAAAATTCAAAGTTTAAATTTATTTAAAAGAATAAAGAAGTAATTGAGAAAACTAAAAATTGGAATTTTTAGTTAAAGTATTTTTAAATCATAATCAAGAAATGGAACCTGAAATTAATAGATTCTGAATTAAAAGGGAATAAATTGGAAATCAATTTGGGAAATTGATTTAAGTGATTGAAGTTGGGATTTTCTCTGGATAGCCAAGTACATGTTTTAAAAAGTAAATCTTTAAAAATTAATTTGATGGCTTAAAGTTGTTTTTATAGAAAGCAAATTTTGTAAAATTTATTATTTCTAATATTTAATTTCTAAAGTAAGTATTTTCTTTTAATCTATTATAACAATAATTATTTAAAGAGTGATTTAGTATTTGTTTTAAAAGTGTAAATCTAGTTGTATATTTTATTAAGTAACCTTATTTTCAAATACTCATGTGGTATGTATTTTTATCAAATTATTGAAGTACTTTTTAAAATAAATGTTTTAAAGTATATATTTCAAAGTAAAGTGTTTTAAATTATTTTAAAAATCTATTTTTGTGCTTGGTGATTTCAGAGGAGATAGAAAAATATTTGGGAAAGTTGATTCTGAAAAGAAAGATGGTTTTGAAACTGTTTTCAAAGGATTGAAAATAGAAATATATCTAGTGAAGATATTTTTGAGGTAAATAAATAATTTGGGAAATTATTTATTGTTTGATGGATGTTTGTGAATGTTAATTGATAGTTAAATAACCGACTATCAATATTGGCCAACTGCGTTGATCGTTTCGAAGAGACCGGGATCGAGATTTATTTCTCGAAAACCACTTCGATCCGGTTTGTACGTTTCGTGAAAACGATTTTGGAGTCGAAGATGGAACTATGAAGTGCAAGGGCTAGTCGCTACTAATCCTGAGGATATTTCCAAAATGGATGTAGTAGGAATAGTGCCTTCGGTTCCGTTCAAATCCGGGACGGACTTGTATGGATGAATGCTTGCGAAACATCGTCAGGTGGGCGATGGGCATTCTAAGTGAAACGTTCTATAAAAGGTAACGCTTAGCCTCAAGCCTCATCAAATGGGAATGACTGAAAATCAGGGGTTATGCAGCAAGTCTAGGTGGGTAGCACCCAAGCAGGGTGAGGTCATTCCAGTCTAGATGTCCCTTTTTATTTCGGCTTAGTGGGCGGTTGCTGATCCCAACCGCGGGGTGATCTCACTCGGGATTATCAGTATGGGGTAGTCCCGGCCTTGTGTTGCAGGGAAGCGGGCGTACTCCTCGGTACGGTGATCTAGGCCCCGTACTGTGACAGGTGAGGTGGTACCACAGTGCCTAGTCATTAGTTGGAAATCCATTCTCCCTACGAGCCTTGTACGAGTTTTGTTTGTATTACCCACTTTGTGGCTAGTAGCTGGAATTTAATGAATGTAACAATTTCGGCTATTTTATAAGTATTTGTATATAGACCCTATTATAATATCAGAGGATTTCTATAAAAATTGTTTTAGCTATCGTAAGGTAAAAACCCGACATGTTTATTTGTGGCGTGGTCTTACGAGATGCTTTTGTTTTCAAAAGGACTTTTGAAACTTTAATAATCAATTGAGCGTGATTTTCTCACTTCTGGTATTCCAGACTGACTCAGGTGTTATTTAACTGTAATGCTCGGGTCAGACCGAGTATTATAGAATACAGGATGCTATGGAGCAGGAGAGGAGCTGGAGTCCGAGACATATTATCTGTACCTATATATATATTCCGCTGCTGTGATTGTATGGTATGTCTGATTGGTAATGGTTGATGTATGAGACACTGTGATGTTATGATGTATAAAACAGTTATAAACTTCATTTTGTGTAAAGTTATATATTTACTATTATATTTTATTCCGTCGCGACTGTGAGATTCTGATATTGTTTAGTTCCTTCTTCTTCTATCTCTTCTTCTTTAACCCAAATGGTTCGTATTTCTGTACAACTTGAGTTGATTTAGGTAGAATAGTGTTGACTCAAGGGGGTACGGATTTGCGGGTCGTTTCAGGTGGAATGTAACAACCTAGAATTTTAATCATTGAATTTTAAATATTTAATTAATTTTAAATATTTTAATAAATGAATTTTGGAATTTAATAACTTATATTCAAATATAAGGGTTACTTAAATATTTTAATCTGTGTATTAAATATTAATTTAATAGGATTTAATAATCTTATTTAACTTCTTTTAATTAATAAATAATATTTGTGAATTCAATTTGTAAAGCTAATCACAACAATAAATAGATCAGATATATATCGATTATTGAATCGAGAATATAAAACAATATATAAATGTGTGAAAATAGAATTTTGGGGAATTATCTTTGATTTTAACGAAACTAGTGTCATTGGATCCAGAATAATGAATTATTCTACACCGACGAGTTTCATGATGATCGGATATATCGGGTGATCGAGCGAGTTTGAAACAAATAAAAATTAATTTTAGAGAATTAAAATGATATAATTTGATTTTAAAATCTAACATCTATACAAGATGGAATCAGGTCTTGATAATAGTTCCATTGAGTTCAGAATATAGGTAGTTAGTTAGGAACGCCAAGGAGCATGCCTCGATTGGAGTTCGATATTTTCAGGCATGAAGAGCACTTCCTATATAAGAACCTCCATAACCTTCATTCTTTTGCTCAAAACCCTACCCTCTATTTTAAATCACTCCCATCCAATAATCACTATGTCGTGATGCCGCTAGAGGCCAAGATATTCGAAGGCCCCAACATAAAAGTTGTGCACCTTGATGTGATGTAGAGGTTGGACGGTGCAATTGCCATAAAGTGACTCGAGGCGGCCAAAATTGGAGTATGAGCGAGGGTACTAAATGGGTTCAGTGGGGAAGATTCTAGCGACCGAAGGCGACGTGACTGGTGATTGATGGCGCGTTGTGGGCGGGGCTTCATTCTGGCAGTGTGCGGAGGAGTACGGTAGATGTCGGCGGTGGCAACATGAAGATGAATGAAGTCACGGTGTTGGATTTGTTTTAGCATGGCCTGGAGATGTAAACAAGATTTTATTAGTGCTAAGCATGGTAATTAGCAAATATAATTATTTATAAATTTTATTATTTAATTTCAAATCATATAAGTGTTATAGCTATTTCATTCGAGGTCGGTTTTGAGCATGGTGGGTTGCGTTGTACTCGTGGGATCATTAGCTATGCGATGGAATTAGAATGGTTAATTATTTCAGAACGGAATGCTTCAACGATTACTAGAATTTTATGAGTTTACCCACCTTTCATTTAGCAATATAATATCAATTATGGTACGATGCTTGGTTGATAGTTTAGATATTGTTGTTGTTGTTTGATTGATTGTTTAGTTGAAAATCCCGTGTTGGAGAATGAATGACATATTAACTTAATTGATGTAAATGCAAATGATTATATATATTATTTGTAACCATTGTTTTGCTAGGAACTTTTGCAGAGAGATCTCGCCAATGATTATTATTTATTTCCTTATGCTGCTAACATTGATGTTTAGTTTAAATTAATCATGATATTCTATTTAAATTATTTGAGTATCATTATAGCAATTTTCACTATATCATCAATTATTAAATATCAACTCCTAAACCCTTTGCGCGGTTAAATTTGAGCTTGTATTTTCAAAAAATCAGATGTTTAAAATTCATTAATCATTTCAATTAATGATATTTTAATTTAGTTAATCATTTTAATTGATGATTATTTGTATTTAATAAATTGTTTTAATTAATGATGCTTAAAATTAATTTTTCATTTTAATTAATGATGTTTTAAGTCAATAAATCATTTTTAACTACAGATTTTTAAATTTTTTTAATCATTTTAATCAATGGTGTGTCAAATGTAATAAATCAATTTAATTAAGAATGTTTAAATCTAATTTATTATTTTAATTAATGATATTTGAAATTTATGTAGTCATTCTAATTAACGATATTTGAATGTAACTAATCATTTTAACTACTGTTATTTAAAGTTAATTAATTAATTTAACAAAGGTATTTAAATTAATTAATTTATTTAATAAATGTGATTAAAGTTATTTTAATAAAAGTTTTTTAAAGTGAATTAACCAATTTAGTGTTTTAAGGTAAATATACCGATTAAGTAAAAGTGTTTTAGAAATAATTAACTATTTAAATAAAGACGATTGATCGATTTATTTAAAGAGATTAAAAGAGATTAAAGGAGATTATAAATTTGATTAATTATCTTTCAAAATAGTTTATATTGGTTTAAATTTATAAAAGGGATTTTAAATTCGATTTATTTTCTTTGGGAAAATTAATGTGATTTCAAAGTTATAAAAGGAATTTATAAATTATCCTTCAGGATGATTAACATTTTTTTAATTTGTAAAAGTAATTTAATTTATTTATTATCTTTTGGGATAATAAATATTGTAATGGGTGAAAATTTGCCAATCTGTATAATAAATCGGCGGTCTCGCCAATCTTCGTATGATTTGTAAAGGGGTGAAACTCCTTTACAATAGGCATTGATTTACCAGGAGATTTCTATATCCTCGATTTACGATGATATCTATCTTCTGCTATGTCTGAATTCTACCTTTTGTGATCGAATGTCGATTTGCCTCAGAATTCTGCATCGATCTTATTCTTGAAGTCATGGTCGACCCGGTTAAGGTTTCCCGCGATTTATATACTTATCCATCTTCCTATTTTGTTATTTAATCATCTTATCTTTGCTTCGAATCTATCTTAGAATCAAAATTCTCTTTGATTTGAGTCCATCAAATTTGAATCTCTATCCTTGCTTTGAAATCCATTCTTGTATTGTAGAGCGAGAAAGTGTATTTGTAAATTAATATTAAAAATGTATTATATATATTGTGTTGTTTGAATTGTTGATGTTGATTTGGGTTTTCGATCAATTCGTCTGATCAACGCTATCGATAGGAGTTCTAAAACGCTTGAACAGAGCAAACTGACACAATATATTTTCAAATTTGGTAAATGAAATAAATTTATATGATTATATTTTATATGTAAAATTTTATGAAAATTTAAATAGTTAACTGAATTGGTTGTTTGAAATGATAATATTTGATTTTCATTTATTATTCTACAAATGAATTTATAAACATGATTTATAAATTGATTTGGAATTTGAAATGAATTTAAATCATAAATTTGAGAATTTAATTTTCGATGATTTGAAACTTTGGTTTTTATGTTTAAAATGTATATTATCTGGAGTATTTCCAAATAGAAATTGTTTCCAAAGAATTTTAAATGTTTAAATCAGTGCTCTTCTCTTGTGTCGCTGGAAAATAATTTCGATGATGGCGGCTGCATCATCGACATTCATTTTCGAGTTTCGAAGTGGAGAGACTATTCTGTAGCTTTGATACACTTTTGTTTTGGAAAATAAATTGATTTAAATTTCTAAAGTATGACTATATTCACATATATATTATATATAGATATATGATTTGATTTGGATATATATGTATATATTTATCTCTAAATTGTTTGAAGTTAATCGAAAATTTAACTCTTGAATTTTGTTAAGAATAATTTCAATTATAAATGAAGTCAAAATTTTTGAATAAATATGTAAACTTGAAATAATTGAATTGGGAAATTTTATTTGTATAATACTCAATCGCATTCCATATATAACTTACCTAAATTATTCAGAAGTTGAATATGTAATTGGATAATATGCAATACAAAATGATTTTATAAATAAAATTTGAGTGGTTATAATAAATGTTATACTTAATTTATTATTATATAAAATGTTAACTGAGATAAACTGAATAATAAAGTAGTGGAAAAATAAATAATTAAGGTTGAATTTTTTTGTGAAATTAACATAGGTAAAGTTAAATGAATAATAAATAGTATAGATAAATAAATTTTGTTTGGTGGAAGTAACAAATTGAAATTAAATAAACTTAATAAAATACCTTGAATTTAAATTCAATTATTGAATATTAATTAATTTAAATTGAAATCTATATGGTTTTAAATTAATTATTTATTTTGTTTATCAATCTATTTTTTTTCTGGTTGTTTCTATTCTCCTACCTCCTTACTTTTCGAGGACGAAAAGTTTTGAGCGGGGAGAGTGTAACGACCCGTAAATTTTAATGGTTTATTAATCTAATTAATTGAATTTTGTGAAATTTTAAATAATAAAATTTGGAAATAAAATTTTGATATTTGTATTACGTTTAATGAAATATAGAAAATGGTAAATTTTCATCAAATAATGCGAAAGTAAATTTTATTGTATAATTTTATTCAATTTTATCAGTTAAAATTGATGATAACAAAATGTTTTCGAAACTTGAATATTTTTTATATATAAAATTTGTAAATCATCTTCTAAATAAGACGTCGTATTTCATTTCTCCAAATTTGGATTGCTATTGGTTTGTTTATCTTATTTTCGGCAGATTTGCAGCATTTTCGGTACCGATTATCGACTTTTGGTCGGATGATCGTACTACGAATATCTGTATACCGTTTTGATCATCTCGTCATGCTGATCTCTGCAGCATATTCATTTCTGTGTTTTGAAGTGCGGTACACGAAGAAACCGGATATGGTTAGCTGTACCGGTATCTGTTTTGAGCCTTCTATTGTTCTGCATCTTTTCAATTAATCAAGCTGTCACGACCCGTCTTCCGTCTACAAGAAAGATGTATCATGAATTAAGAAAGAAAGGGATAAAAGAAGAAAATATAGGAAAGAAGAAACTCAACAATAATTGATTCTCACAGCGGAACGAATGAAATATAATATATTACATAAAATATTACATAGTATTTTATACATCAGAGTTACACAACTTATACAACTCATATTAGACAGTTATAAACACCCGTATAAGTATACAACTCAAGATATCACAAAGATACAGACACAACACAAACACAGCGGAACCACTATATATCTACACGTTGAAGCCTCCTGCTCCAAATCTCCTCTAGAATTCGTCAAAGCTAACCTGAATCCCTCGACTACTCATACATAATATGAGTACCCAAGAGTTCAATAAAACAGAAAATAAACACTTGGGTCAAACACGGGTCTGGTGTGAGTAAATGGTTTAAAATTGCTTAACTTTGAAAACCTTTGAAAAGAAAGGTATCACGTAAGACTTCCCACACATAAACATGGAAAAGTTTTTACCTTACGCTAACCAAAACATTTGATAGGAAATCCAGTGATATTATAATAGGGTCTAGGGTTTTCAAGTAAATAGAAAATAGTTGAAATTGTTACATGATTAAATTCCAGCTACTAGCCACAAAAGTGGGTAATACAATCAAAACCATAAGGGCACGTAGGAAGAATGAGTTTCCATCAATGGCAGGGCTATTGGGGTACCGCCCGTCACAGTATGGGGCCTAGATCACCATACCGAGGATTACTCCCAATCACTACAACACATGGCCGAAACCATCCCTTACTGGACAGTCCCGAACAAGACCACCATGTGGTTGACGCGACTAACCACACACTAAGCCGAAGTAGAAAGGGACCTCTAGACTTGGGTAAATCTCGTCCTACTTGGGCATGACCCACTTAACCTTGCAGTGCCTTCCCTGTTTTAGCCATTCTCGATTGATGAGGCTTGAGGCTACGATTACCTTTATAGAACACATCTATCTTAGAATTCTCATCGTCCACCTAACGATGTTCTGAAAGCATTCAATCCATACAAGTTCGTTCCGGGTTCGAACGAAACCGAAGGCACTATCTCGTTGTAATCGTTTTGGAATCACCTTCAGTGCCAACGACCATAGCCCTTGCACTCTGAATCACCATCTCGAACCTGAAAGTACTATCTCCGTCAAACTCATCTCAGAATCAGCCTCAGAGTTATACTGACGAATAGTTCTTACACTTTGAGTCTTCACTATGCTCTTCACTTGGATTCATGACCTAACGTTTAATTTGAATCGATGTGGTTTAGGGATATCCAAATATAAAAACCAGATCCCGGTATCACTGAAATCCAAACGCCATTTTAATGTCCAAGTTGTTTAAAGGTTTAAACGTTTAAGCTTATATTCAGAATAACATAAACAGATATATGATTCACATTATTACAGATAGATAATCCATATTATCTAAATCAACCAAACATCTCACATCATAAGGCAACACATCTCACATATCAGAGATATCATATCCAAATCATCCATTATCAATCATCCAATATCAATCATCCAATATTAATCAGTCATCCATAAGAAGGTTTGATTCACTCTTAAACAATTTAATTAACCATTAATTAAATTAATTATTTACCTTTAATCACTTGGATTACCTTAATCCTGCTTACTTATCATTAATTAATTACCAATTAATTAATTAATCATCGCCTAATGATGTACTTTAATTAATCTTCCTTGATTAATTATCCTTTAATTACATTTAAGTAATTATCCTTTAATTAATTACAAAAATTAATTATCCTTACCATCTACAGTAATTAAGCTTTAATTACTATCATTAATTACATTAATTAATGATCCTCCATTTACTTCCGTTAATTAATTAACTATAATTAATTATATTAATCCTTAATTAATTACAATTAATTAATTGCACTTTAATTAATCACTTTCATTAAACAACTTTGATTAATCTTATTAATTATATTAATTAATGATCCTTATTAATTAATTAACCTTTTAATTAAATAAATAATTAATCTTTAATTAACCACCTTCATTAATTAGTCTTAATTAATCATAAACAGCAACTAACAAACTTATAGTTACTTATCTTAATTAATTAACTCCTTAATTAATTATATTAATCTTTGATTAATACACTAATCAATTAATCCTTAATTACTTCATTAAGTAATTATTAATTAATTACATTAATTAATAATCCTTAATTAATTACTTTATTAATTAATTATATTTTTAATTAATTACATTTAGTAATTAATCTTAAATTAATCACATTCATTAATTAAGTAGTCACATTAATTAATTAACCAAATTAACTAAGTAATTAACCCTTAATTACTTCCATTAATTATCCTCTAATTACTTTCATTAGTTAATTACTCTCTTAATTAGTTACCTTAATAAGTAATTAATCACATCATTAATTAACTTTAATCCTTTAATTAATTAATTACTCTTTAATTAATTAACGTTTAAATCAATTACATTAATCAATCCTTTAATTAATAACATCAAGTGATTAACCCTTAATCACTTCCATTAATTACTTCCATAAGTAATTTCTCTTTCTTAATCACATTCAGTAATTATCCATTAGTTACTCTATAAAGTAATTATACTTAATTAATTCATAATTAAGTGATTATTTAAATTAACCAAACAATTAACTAATCATTTAAATTTAATTAAATAATTAGTTAACTTCTTATATTTAAAAATCCTTAATTAATTAAGAAAATCATTTATCTTAATTAAACTTTTACTTATTGATAAATCACCTACATTAATTAACTATTCTTTAGTTAATAATAATAACTAATTAACCTTATTTATTTTCACAAATTAATTATTTTAAATTAATCAAAATCTTAATAACTTAAAAACAAATCCATTATTATAATTGATTACTTAATTATCATTAAACCATATTTACAAATAAAACATTTAGAAATCAATTTAAAAGAAGTTTAAACATCTTAATTTTAACCTTTAAATCCTTAAAATCTTCAAAAGATTGTTTAAATACGTTTATCATATAGTTATTTTAAAAATTTTATTATCAAATCTTAAAACTTATCTACTTTGTTTATATTTAAATTTGATTTTACTTTGCTTTTAAATCTTAGAAATTTTACCTTTGAAAGCAAAATATATTAAACTTTGAAACTTCAAACTGTTCATGCTTAATTACTTAAAAACCTGGCATCACCTCTTCAAAAATTGAAAACAGTTTTCCCCACCAAAGTTCTCAAGTCAAACTTGTACTCTTCTCGAACAAAACATAGTGCAAAATGCTTTCGTTCCCTGCTTTGAGTCGACATCAGAAAATCACGAGCACGGCACGAGAAAAATCACCATCTTCTCAAACTTCAATCGACCTAGAAACAACGTGTACGTGGTGCACGTACACTAGCATCTCCGACCATCGTAGGTCATCGTGGCAATTCCCGACGATCACTACTACCCACGCAAGCATTCTCGAGAACCCAGAATCCAAGATCCTATTGCAAATCGAAAACGAGCATTCGATTGAAAATCTGAAGCTAATGCCGATCGAACAATTCCCCTGCTCCGATGACTCCAACCTCAAACACCTCCGCCGTCTTCACCGCAACTACGTCTCAACCTCCAGCTCCTCCAACGAGCCACGCGATCGACTCCGATCAAGTCACGATGACGAAAAACCCACTGAATGACAACGTCAAAAACCAGGGTGTTAAACCCTACTTCGAACGGTTCTGGTTATCTCGGCCATAGGAAAAATTCGAGGCTATTTTTCCCTTCATCATCGATACTCCAACTAGCTTCGACCCAGAATTCGGCCCCCAACCACCGTGTTGATCATCGGCAATCCATCAAATTTCCAAAACTCATGAAATGTATGCTAAAAATCATGATTTTTAGTCACGAATCCACTCATGCAATTCAAATCAGAAATTAGATTGGTTGAATTTCGACAAATTTTGATTTCCACTGTATTTTCTTCAAATTTGAAGTAATTTCAGATTATAAGATCCTATAACTATTTTTATAATCATTATCATACTTTAACACACTACTTTCATTTAAATGTCAGAGTCTAATATTGATTCAGTTGAGAGATTTTTTTTTAAATTAAACCGAAGTCTGAGAACTGAATAGAGATATATGCACAGTTTTCATCATAATTCTCATTTATATATATACATGCATTCACATCAACTTCATATAAACATTTTAATCTATATAACAGCAATCGTTTATCACTGATATCTATTATATCATCAGATTTCAAACTGTTTTTAAAATAAAATTTACTCACGATTTTATTATAAAAGCAGAGACCAGAGAACAGAGAGCATGTTCCAGGCTTGTTTTCATTTTGAACTCTTTTTACTTGCTGTTGCATTTTAATTTGAAATTGACCTCGGGTTGCTTGTTGCTAATCTTCATTTCTTCGATTTGCAAAATCTCAGATTGCATTTGAAAATTTGAACTGATGTTGAATTTGCCTTTGATCTTCATTTGATTTTTCCTTGTCTCAGATTTAGTTTCTAGGTTTGATTTTGCTTCATGTTTTTAAAGATTTGCTTTTTAGTTTTTGAAAAGATGAGGAGAGAAAGAAAGATTGAGAGGAAGAAGGTGTTTGAACTGAAAGTGAAAAATAGGTTTCTCTTCAAAACTACATTTATTTTATAAATTTAAATTTCTAAATGAAAGAAAATGTTGCCACTTGTTCATTTTGCCAAACATTTGTCATTTGCATGAATTTCTAAATTTACAAGTGTTAAAACAACGGATTATTAGGTCTAAACCCTTATTACAAAGAGTAATTATGTTTTATTATTTACTAAAAATGAATTTAGTAATTTACTTATGTAATGTGATTTTATATTAATTTATGTTATATTTATTTATATGTTATTTATCTTTTATATATGTTTACAAACTATTCTAATTCAAGAGATATTTAAAAAGAAAGCTTATTCTATATATATACATAACCATTTTAGTTTAGTACTTTTTTTAAAAATAAAACAAAACAAAATAAATCTTATTTAAACTATCAGATTTTTAAATATAAATAATTATCTTATACTTTGAAAATATAGAATTAACCTTAAATTAGCTTTTGAAAAATATTAAATTTAAAACAAAGCTTCAAATCACAATATATATATACATACATACATATATACATTACAATTTGAAAACATATCTCTTTTATTAAACAAAAGACCTCCTATTCACAATATATATACCATATATATATATATATTATAAATAGAATTTTAATTTTATTAGCTTTGAAAAAAATAAATCTTATCAATTTTTAAATTGTTTAGAGAAGATATAAATAAATATTGCCAGATTAAATATCTATTAGCCGTAAAAAGATTAAATTGCCCAATTAAATTAAAATTATAAAGAAAAATTATCAATTCAATTTAATTATTAATAAAGATTATTAAATTGATATCTCCGAAATTCTGGGTCGTCACATTCCTCCCTCCTTAAAAGAATTTCGTCCCCGAAATTTAAAAGCAAAGATAATTTAATAACCCAACAAAGATTTTAATTTCAAATAGCAAAGCATACCTATCATCCAAAGCAACCAATCAAACAAACAAACCTAACTAATTATCCTGACAAAAATCAAGATAGATCTAACAAACATTGTCTAGAGTTTCCCAAGTATAAATCACTGGGATATTCGCTCTACAGAATCTAAACTAACAATACTACTATGATCCAGAGCTCGTCTTTTCTCTAGATCCACCAATCTGAACAAACATCAGACTATACTCAAGTTTAGCTCGACTTCCAAATCAAACTGAACTGCGGATTCCACGGTAAATCATACATGTACACCTTCAGAGATATGTGAAATACAATGAATTCCAGCTATCCAAACTGGCAATTCAATCCTATAGACAAAAGAACTTATCCTATCAAGAACACAGATAAGAAATCTCAAATGTCTCCGAGCTAGCCTTCCAATCTTACCCATTCATACTGCTCTCTTAATCAGAAAAACCTTGTCGACAACGAAGTCTCTAACTTCAATTTCCAGATTTACTCATCTTATCCACATAACTCCTTCTGACGTTCCTGGGCGGCCTATCTTCTTCCTGATCAGCTCAACCTATGCTGATGCTTCTCTAAAAAAACTGGACCACAAAACCAGTTTCTGGATCCTACTCAATAGAAAGGTCTTCCAAGATTCGTCGATATCCAAAACACAAGCTCTACTTCCCAAGCATAAGAAAACTGAACTTGCTTCCTTCCTCGCATAGCTCCTATCTTGCTTCTGCTGCACAACTCTGATTCTGGAATAGATGAGAATGCTGTTGAGGAACACGAGTACAAACTTATCCAATATATCTTGGAAACTCAGTTCATTAGATCCATAAAATCTTAGTGACCCATCTGACTCGGTCACACAACCTTACAGGAGAATCCAAACTTGAAAACTAGATCTGACCAATCCATTTTCAAAATTCCTGAGCTGATACACCAACTCTTCTCTCTCTAAGAACCATCCTACTACCAGGCTAACCACCGGTATGCTTCTGAAACCAAGTCAATACGGAGCTCAACTCCAGATGTAGACAAACTTCTGACTTCCTTGATGATATCTAGAAAAATCTTTGACTACTTCAGTAGTTCCTACTTCCATAAGAGAAGCCTCCACCTCAAACAAAAGATTATCCAAACTGAACTCCCAAACTAATTGCAAATCACTTTTTCAATCCTACCTAGTTCGGATTCCAAAGAAACTGTCCTCTCCTTACCAATTAGAACAGCCTTAAGCTTTTCCAAACAAGGTTAAATCTTCAAGAAAGCCTTCACCATCAGCCCGGACTGCTGATAGAAGAACCACAAAGGTTTCTAGAGGAACGGATCACACTGCTGCTTCCTAGCTCCACCTCTAGGACATTTCTAGGCCAAGAGACCTTCTTGTTGGCACACAAACACCTCCGAGCTGCACTGCTACCACTGCTAACCAAAGACTTCTAATCAATAGGTTCCTCGGGCTCCAAAGTCATTAACTAACTGCACACAAGACTCGAGATGGGTAGACATCCCCAAAGAAACTCGGGCTCCAAACCAAGCATCAACACCTCACTCTCCTTAAGGGGTGAAAATGAGACCATACCGTAGCGAAGCAACTTATAGACCTTAGTCTCATATTCCAAAATAGACAAAACTCCTTCCTACGGTTGCCAAGATACCATCGCTTGCTTCTGCACATCCGATAGATCCAAACTCTAGAAAATCCGCTCACCCGAGCGCAACCAAACTTACACTTCAAAGATGGACTCCGAATCTTTAAAAAGAATTCCTTCGGAGATCAGAGAAGTCCTTATACCAAGCTACAAAGCTCATTCGAGACAGTATTAGATCTACAGTCTCGACAAATACTCTTCCAACCTCAAACATTCAAACTCCAATTCATTAGTAGTCGTGTTACACACACCACTACCCTATCTACCTTTATAACTTATGTTGGAAAACCTGAACAGGTATCCCAACAGATCAATTAGATATTTAAATACATACATACATGCATATACATATATAAATATAAGTATGCTCTCTTAAGAAAGATAGAAATCACTCTAAAGCCTAGGCATTCACTCAACCTAGCGCTCTGATACCAACTGTCACGACCCGCCTTCCATCTACTAGAAAGACGTATCATGAATTAAGAAAGAAAGGGATAGAAGAAGAAAAGATAGGAAAGAAGAAACTCGACAATAATAGATTCTCACAGCGGAACCAATGAATTATAATATATCATATAAAATATTACATAGTATCATATACATCAGAGTTACACAACTTGTACAACTCATATTAGATAGTTATAAACACCCTTCTAAGTATACAACTCAAGACATCAAAAAGATACAGACCCAACACAAACACAGCGGAACCATTATATATCTACAAGCTGAAGCCTCCTGCTCCAAATCTCCTCCAGAATTCATCAAAGCTAACCTAAATTTCTGGACTACTCATACATAATATGAGTATCCAAGAGTTTAATAAAACAGAAAATAAACACTAGGGTCAGACATGGGTCTGGTGTGAGTAAACGGTTTAAAATTGCTTAACATTGAAAACCTTTGAAAAGAAAGGTATCACGTAAGACTTCCCGACAAAAACATGGAAAAGTTTTTACCTTACGCTAACCAAAACATTTGATAGGAAATCCAATGATATTATAATAGGGTCTAGGGTTTTCAAGTAAATAGAAAATAGCTGAAATTGCTACATGATTAAATTCCAGCTACTAGCCACAAAAGTGGGTAATACAATCAAAACCATAAGGGGCACGTAGGAAGAATGGGTTTCCATCAATGGCAGAGCTACTGGGATACTGCCCATCATAGTACGGGGACTAGATCACCATACCGAGGATTACTCCCAATCCCCTACAACACAAGACCGAAACCTTCCCTTACTGGACAGTCGCGAACAAGACCACCCCATGGTTGGCGCGACTAACCACACACTAAGACGAAATAGAAAGGGACCTCTAGACAGGGGAAAATCTCGTCCTACTTGGGCATGACCCACTTAACCTTGCTGCACCTCCCCTGTTTTAGCCATTCTCGGTTGATGAGGCTTGAGGCTACGATAACCTTTATAGAACACATCTATCTTAGAATGCTTATCGTCCACCTGACGATGTTCTGAAAGCATTCAATCCATACAAGTTCGTTCCGGGTTCGAACGAAACCGAAGGCACTATCTCGTTGCACTCATTTTGGAATCACCCTCAGAGTCAACAACCATATCCCTTGCACTCTGAATCACCATCTCGAACCTGAAAGTACTATCTTCGTCAAACTCATATCGGAATCACCCTTAGAGTTATACCGACGAATAGTTCTTACACTTCGAGTCTTCACTATGCTCTTTACTTGGATTCACGACGTAACGTTTAATTTGGATCATGTGGTTTTCGGATATCCAAATATGAAAACCCGATCCCGGTCTCTCCAAACACCATTTTAATGTCCAAGTTGTTAAAAGGTTATATTCAGAATAACATAAAAAGATAGATGATTCACATTATCATAGATAGATAATCCATATTATCTAAATCAACCAAAACATCTCACATCATAAAGTAGCACATCTCACATATCAGAGATACCATATCCAAATCATCCAGTATCAATCATCCAATATCAATCATCCAATATTAATCAATCATCCATAAGCAGGTTTGATTCACTCTTAAACAATTTAATTAACCTTTAATTAAATTAATTATTTACCTTTAATCACTTGGATTACCTTAATCCTGCTTACTTATCATTAATTAACTATCAATTAATTAATTAATCATCTCCTAATGATTTACCTTAATTAATCCACGTTGATTAATTATCCTTTAGTTACATTCAAGTAATTATCCTTTAATTAATTGCACAAATTAATTATCCTTAACCATATACAGTAATTAACCTTTATTTACTATCATTAATTACATTAATTAATGATCCTCCATTTACTTCCATTAATTAATTAACTATAATTAATTACAATAATCCTTAATTAATTACAATTAATTAATTATACTTTAATTAATCACTTTCATTAATCAACTTTGATTAATCTCATTAATTATATTAATTAATGATCCTTATTATTAATTAACCTTTTAATTAATTAAATAATTAATCTTTAATTAACCACCTTTATTAATTAGTCTTAATTAATCATAAACAGTAATTAACAAACTTGTAATTACTTATCTTAATTAATAAACTCCTTAATTAATTATATTAATCCTTGATTAATACACTAATTAATTAATCCTTAATTACTTCATTAAGTAATTATTAATTAACTACATTAATTAATAATCCTTAATTAATTACTTTAGTAATTAATTACATTTTTAATTAATTACATTTAATAATTAATCTTAAATTAACCACATTCATTAATTAATCGATCACATTAATTAATTAACCAAATTAACAAAGTAATTAACCCTTAATTACTTCCATTAATTATCCTCTAATTACTTTCACTAGTTAATTACTCCCTTAACTAGTTATCTTAACAAGTAATTAATCACATCATTAATTAACTTTAATCCTTTAATTAATTACTCTTTAATTAACTAACTTTCAAATCAATTACATTAACTAATCCTTTAATTAATAACATCAAGTGATTAACCCTTAATCACTTCCATTAATTACTTTCATAAGTAATTTCTCTTTCTTAATCACATTCAGTAATTATCCATGAATTACTCTATAAAGTAATTATACTTAATTAATTCATAATTAAGTGATTATTTAAATTAACAAAATAATTAATAATCATTTATATTTAATTAAATAATTAGTTAACTTCTTATATTTAAAAATCCTTAATTAATTAAGAAAATCATTTATCTTAATTAAACTTATACTTATTAATAAATAACTTACATTAATTAACTATTCTTAAGTTAATAACAATAATTAATTAACCTTATTTATTTTCACAAATTAATTATTTTAAATTAATCAAAATCTTAATAACTTAAAAACAAATCCTTTATTATAATTGATTACTTAATTATCATCAAACCATATTTACAAATAAAACATTTAGAAATCAATTTAAAAGAAGTTTAAACATCTTAATTTTAACCTTTAAATTTTTATAATCTTCCAAAGATTGTTTAAATACGTTTATCATATAGTTATTTTAAAAAATTTATTATCAAATCTTAAAACTTATCTACTTTATTTATATTTAAACTTGATTTTACTTTTCTTTTAAATCTTAGAAATTTTACCTTTGAAAGCAAAATTCTTAAACTTTGAAACTTCAAACTGTTCATGCTTAATTACTTAAAAACCTGGCATCACCTCTTCTAAAATTGAAAACAGTTTGCCATGCCAAAGCTCTCAAGTCAAACTCATACTCTTCTCGAACAGAAAATAGTACAATACGCTTTCGTTCCCTGCTTCGAGTCAACATCAGAAAATCGCGAGCACGACCCGAGAAAAATCACTATCTTCTCTAACTTCAATCGACCCAAAAACAACGTGTACGTGGTGCACATACACCAGCATCTCCGACCACCGTAGGTCATCGCGGCAATTCTCGATGATCACTACTACCCACGCAAGCATTCTCGAGAACCCAGAATCCAAGATCCTATTGCAAATCAAAAACGAGCATTCGATTGAAAATCTGAAGCTAACACCGATCGAAAAATTCCCCTACTCTGGCGATTCCGACCTCAAACACCTCTGCCGTCTTCACCGCAACTACGTCTCAACCTCCAGCTCCTCCAACGAGCCACGCGATCGACTCCGATCAAGTCACGATGACGAAAAACCCACTGAATGACAACGTCAAAAACCAGGGTGTTAAACCCTACTTCGAACGATTCTGGTTATCTCGACCATAGGAAAAATTCGAGGCTATTTTTCCCTCCATCATCGATACTCCAGCTAGCTTCGACCAAGAATTCGGCCCCAACCATCGTGTTGATCATCGACAATCCATCAAATTTCCAAAAACGTTCATCTCAAATTTCTAATCGAATATCAAATTAAAAATTATGAAATGTATGCTAAAAATCATGATTTTTAGTCACGAAACCACTCATGCAATTCAAACCAGAAATTAGATTGGTTGAATTTCGACAAATTTTGATTTCCACTGTATTTTCTTCAAATTTGAAGTAATTTCAGATTATAAGATCCTATAACTATTTTTATAATCATTATCATACTTTAACACAGCATCTAAATGTCAAAGTCTAATATTGATTCGATTGAGAGATTTTTTTTTAAATTAAATCAAAGTTTGAGAACTGAACAGAGATATATACACAGTTTTCATCATAATTCTCATATATATATATACATGCATTCACATCAACTTCATATAAACATTTTAATCTATGTAACAGCAATCATTTATCACTGATATCTATTATAGCATCAGATTTAAAACTGCTTTTAAAATAAAATTTACTCTCCATTTTATTATGAAAGCAGAGACCAGAGAACAGAGAGCATGTTCCAGGCTTGTTTTCATTTTGAACTCTTTTTGCTTGCTGTTGCATTTTAGTTTGATATTGACCTCAGGTTGCTTGTTGCTAATCTTCATTTCTTTGATTTGCAAAATCTCATATTGCATTTGAAAATTTGAACTGATGTTGAATTTGCCTTTGATCTTCTTTAGATTTTTCCTTGTCTCAGATTTAGTTTCCAAGTTTGATTTTGCTTCAGGTTTTTGAAGATATGCTTTTTAGTTTTTGAAAAGATAAGGAGAGAAAGAAAGATTGAGAGGAAGAAGGTGTTTGAACTGAAAGTGAAAAACAGGTTTCTCTTCAAAACTACATTTATTTTATAAATTTAAATTTCTAAATGAAAGAAAATGTTTCCACTTGTTCATTTTGCCAAACATTTGTCATTTGCATGAATTTCTAAATTTACAAGTGTTAAAACAATGGATTATTAGGTCTAAACCCTTATTATAAAGAGTAATTATGTTTTATTATTTACTAAAAATGAATTTAGTAATTTATTTATGTAATGTGATTTTATATTAATTTATGTTATATTTATTTATATGTTATTTATGTTTTATGTCTTTTATATGTTTACAAACTATTCTAATTCAAGAGATATTTAAAAAGAAATCTTATTTAAAATTATATATATATAACTATTTTAGTTTAGTACTTTTTTTAAAAGAAAAGAAAAGAAAATAAATCTTATTTAAACTATCACATTTTAATAATAAATAATTATCTTATACTTTGAAAATATAGAATTAGCCTTAAATTAGCTTTTGAAAAATATTAAATTTAAAACAAAGCTTCAAATCACAATATACACATACATATATATTACAATTTGAAAACATATCTCTTTTATTAAACGAAAGACCTCTTATTCACATTATATATATACCAAATATATATATTATAAATAGAATATAAATTTTATTAGCTTTGAAAAAAATAAATCTTATCAATTTTAAATTGTTTAGAGAAGATATAAATAAATATTGCCAGATTAAATATCTATTAGCCTTAAAGATTTTTAATCACCCATTTAAATTATAATCATAAAGGAAAATTATCAATTCAATTCAATTATTAATAAAGATTATTAAATTGATATTGCCCAAAATTCCGGGTCGTCACACTAACGTGAGATAAAGAATGGTCATTTGAATTTATATTTCCTTAAATTCATGTACCTGGCCGTTTCCATTCCCATTGTATTCAATATTGATCGATTCTCCTTCACTCTTTTACTTCTTTCCTTTCATTTGGATAATAAAAATTTAAGGAAAAAATATATAGGGCATTCCAGCCTGAGAAGCCAACTCGTTTCATAGTATATCTTTATTTGATTTATCATATGTTCGAACCTTGCCAATTCCTTTCGTCTCCTTCGACCGCTCTTTCTCCTCCACTAACCATTGCCATGTCCACACCTTCCCAGCTCGGCAACCACGTAGGCTCCACCAAGTAACAACCTCTACTGCCCTCCCTCCTTGCAATCCACTTCAGATCTGTTGGCCGAGTAACCCTCTAAGTGCCACCATTCCACTTTGATTCCTCGCAGTCTTCTCTCTCGTGTAATATATATATATATATATATATATTATGTATCGGTTATTTATTTACTTATTCAATTATTTATTTTGTTTTGTTTTGTAAAAGTTATATATATATATTCGCATAAGTTTATGATGGTCTACATACTTTAGTTCTATGAGACACGGTTGATATACAAGTAGTTGATTCCATGCTATATATATAAATGCTATTTATATTGTACAAGTTTTGATACATATTATAATGTTATTATATGTATGTTTAAGGTTACATATATGTTTGTTTACATTTTGTTTATAAGATTTATATATATATTAATTAATATTTTGTACTTTAGTTAAATTTTGTATATTTTTCAAGTATTATATTTATACGTACGTATATAATTCCATTGAAAAAAATGTAGAACTAAACTATATAGTGGTCTATGAGTCATATATGCATTTAACAAAGTAAGTATACTTGATGTTGGTTTTTGACATAGGTATATATTTATTTTATAATAGTATATACACATATATTCTGTTTCTCTTGTTCGTATATTACTGTTTTATATAAGATATACAGGTTTTTTGAATAGCTTGCATACATTGTGTAAAACTTATACATGTACGGTCTGCATTCTTCATATAGGTGATATTTAAAATTGTTGCCTACTGTCCCTATTTTGGATTTAAAGGTGATAGGTATATTTTATACTGAAATGTTATTCTCTGTTCTATTTATATATATATACATACACACACACACACACACACATATATATATATATATATTCTATTGTATAACACTCTACATACCTTTTGAGTTCGTTTTTAATATATAGGATAGTGAAGTAAGAACTTATATATGTTGCATGCATATATAAGTTTTATAGTACATACTTTATAATATATGGATTTTATACTGCTGATTTGAAAGATATGTATATATTATTTATGTGAATTTATGCAATTGTATAGTGAAGTATATATGTGTGTGTGTGTGTGTGATTTTGAAAGTTTGTTTATAAATAGTTAAGTTATACAAAGGTCTGCATACATATATAATATATATAGTTTTAGAGTATATTGCATAAGTTTGCATACTTATACTGTAATTATATATTTTAATTCGTTTTTTTTGTATATGTATATATTTTGATTTGCTGGCTATGGGTAAGTTATATGATGTATGGTATATATATAACTTATATATTAGTGATATATATATATATATATATATATTGTTGATTTTTATAATTAGTTATTTCAAAATATATTATGTACGTATGTTGATTTTAATATATATGTTTTAAACTGAAACAATGGATTTTGATACATATATATTAAATTGAATATACGTTTGAAATTAGAATACGATTATATACATATATATATTTATATAAAATTTTATATAAGTCCACTTATACCATTTAGCCATATCGATCCATTTCTGATTTGATTTCGTCAATTCTTATTTATCAGATCTGCTCGTCAAATTCATGGCAATTTATTTTGCTTTGGGATTCGTATCTGGATTCGTAACTCATCTCATTCTTGTTCTTTGCTAGCCTCGAAAGGCGAGCAATCACTCACGATTAAGGTTCTTATATTTATTAAATTTGATTTCAATTGAAACGACAATAGAAGTAGGCTGTTGTTAGTTATTTACATTCCTATATATATGATGTTATCTGTATCTGTTCACCTATGACATCTGACACCATTATTTTTTATTTATATTAATGACATATGCCTGTTATATTATTATCATATCTGTTATCACTCTGCAAGTTCCCTGTTAGTATAGAATTCACTATGGGTTGAAATGATACATACCCGAACGGACTTTAGAATGGGAGAAAATCGTTAAGGGTTGAAAGGATAAACCCAAGCAATTTCATTTGAATTGAATTTGGGATTGCGAGTTGAAATGATATATACCCGTATATATTTAAATTACAGATTGGAATGATAAATATCCGTATCACTTGACCATATGTTAGAAAATTATATACAGGCACCGTGGTCTATATATAAAAATATTATGAAATTATTTCTATGGTTTTAGAAAGAAATATATGATTTTATATAAATATAGATTTCAGATATTATATAAATATTATTTTATATATAGTTAAATTCTTGATTTAAGCTATGTATAAATTTGTTTTAATATAAAATAAGAATAATAAAGTTTCATTTTATTAAAATATAATATAGTTAAGTATTTATCAAAATTAGATATTAATATAAAGTTTATAATGATTTTAATAAATTAAGGTTGAGAAGATGGATTTGAAATTGATTTGAAATTGTATTTAATCAAGAATTATATTTAATTTAATAGATTTGAAACTTATGGAATGTGTAACTTTAGAAAAAAAAGGATATGACTTTATAACTTGATTTTGGAAAGTAATTTAAATGAATATATATCAAGTTTAAATAAATTGAAGAAATATTCAGTTATTTGAAGTTTAAAAGTTTTATTTAAATGATATTGGATCTATTAAGTAAATATTTCAAAACTAAGTAATAGTAAATTGAATTCGATATATATATATATATATATATATATATATATATGTGTGTGTGTGTGTGTGTGTGTGTGTGTGTGAAAGTATCAAAATTTAGATTCAAATTATGGAATATTTAAAGTTTTGAAATATATTTGCAATGGTTTGTTTTGTAGTTTAAATCTGTATTTGAAATTGATATAATTTGGATTGGTTTATTGAGAAACTGAATTGAGTTAAAATTTTATGAATAGAGATTTGATTTAAATTGAATTTTGGGATTGAAGTTGATGTGAATAAATTTGTGAAGTTTGAGGAAATTATTTTATAATATAAAGTAATTTTCAATTTGAAATGGAAATGATATTGTATTGATATGGTTTTGAAATGACAATGATATTTTGGTTTTGAAGTATAAACTATTTTGAAATGATAATATACAAGCAAATGTATATATAACAATGATGATGTAAGTAAAAAAAATAGGATGAATTGCATAGCTATATCTATATTTATACATACAAAATATATATATACATATATGAAATCGATATGAAAAGGTTTGTAAACAAAGAGGTAGACAATATCAACTCATCAGTAACTTCAACTCATTTAAAATCAAACACCAAGCTTTAAGTAGTTCAAGCATCTGTTCAATGGCCCTCTGTTTTATAAAAGCCTGATTTTTTACAAAGCATCTTTGTTTCATATTCTCGGTGAGTAAACTACATCCTTTAAATGTTGATCTAATGCATAGTTTTTTTTTAAGTAATGTGTGAATATAGGTTTGCATGGATAAATTCATATGTTAATGAATATTAAGTGAAAGAATATGTGCACATCTACTTATATATATAAACATGCATGCCTCTGTTAATTATACAGTAGTTTTCAAGACCTGTTCAAACATATTATAACAGTGAGTAATCTAACCCAGCCTCCTCTGTTTTTTTTTGAAATGCCTGTTAGTAAACTTTTGATTTAAAAAAAAGTTTAAGTAAATAAAAATCTATTGCTGGTGGAATTTTAAGAATGAATGATGTATTTCATGTGAACATATAAAGTAATCTCTATACATATATGCATGTGTTGAAGTGCGTAAGTTTGAATACCTAGATATATATATCTGTTATAATTCAGAGTTTAAAACTTTGATCAAAAATTCAAATCTTTCCTTCTTTCCTCTGATAGGTTCTGATTTTCATACAAGATAGGTTTATTTAAACATAATCTAGTTTTTAAAAATACGTTCAAGTATAATAGGGTTGGAAATATTCTAGGAATCAAGGAAATACAGTATCAATTTTAAAGCATGATAAAATAAAATGTTAAATTTCGTGGATTCAACTATATAACTTGAATCGACTCTAAAAGTTATGACTTTTAAAAAGAAAATCATAATTTTTAGTATCGTTTTGAGTGTGGGATTCGATGATAATTGGAAGGTAGGTTTGTGGGTTTTTCTTATGATTGGAGATACTGGAAAGGCCGGGATTTCAACTGGAGGTAAGGTGAAGTTTGACGAGTTCGAAAAAAATGTCAGAAGGGTGGGTAGTTCACCATAGCATCGGAATTTGGTCGAAGTAGGAATTTTAACCTAATGGGTCAAGTCTGGAAGCGAAATTGTCTTTGGTTGTTCGAGTTGCGTCGGACCTAGGGGGATGGATGAGTGGACGGCCGAAGAATGCGTTATAAGAGTCACAGGACTTCTGGTGGTCGGCGATGTGGTCTCGAAGGACTTTTGGGCGAGGGTGTTGTTTCAGGTGGTTCAAATTTGTTCAATTTTGATTCTGGATTTGTGTTGAAGGCGGGGTGTTTAGAATTATAGGAGAAGATCATCAGTAAATTGACGACGACCGTGGACGCCGGAGCCTCGTCGGTCAACGGTGCATGTGCACGCGTGTGCCACCTGAGTCTGGAAGCGTTTGAGTTTAAAGTGATGAGGGGAAACTTGGGTTCTCTCTCGCGTAGGGCCTTGTGAAACTCGAAGTATATGTGGGAGGTGAGGGTCCTCATGTATTACTCGGGGATTTTGGAGAGGTTGCTCGGGTTTTCTTTGTTTTTATGATGAGATTTCTGGTTTTAGGTAAGAACCTGTACCAGTTCTTTAAAATGCAGGTTTTAAAGTTTGAGCAAAATCAAATGCAAGTTTTTAAAATGAATTTTTACCAGGTTTGTTTTAAGTAAAGAAAATCAAGGTGAAGGATAAAGCAAAATCTTTGCAGACAAGTTTTAAAGTTTTAAGAGTTTTAAGGTTATTAAATAACGTGTTTTCAAAAGAAAAAAAAATGTCTAAACATGTTTAAAGGAATATTTTACAAGAATGTTTAACTAAACTATAAATATATTTAAAGTGAAAGTTTAATAGAATGTTTAATTAAGATTTAAAAGAATAAGAATTTATTAAATAAGTTTGAATAAGTTACAAAGTTTAAATAATTAAAATTTATTGTTTTAAATTGTTTTTTTGTAAAGAAAATGTTATAAACTTTTAATTGTATAATTGATTTGCTGAATGTTTCCAAATCTTTCAATTATCGAATAAAGTTGCAAAATGTTTTTAAATGGAAGTATAATGATGTAATTAAGTATTAAATAAAGATAAAGAATTTATCTTTAAATTATTTAAGTTGTGATTAATTAAGGATAATTAAATTGAAGATGATTAATAAAGAGAAATTACTAGAAGTGGTTTAGGATCACTAATGAATGTTATTAATTAATCAAAGACTAACTAATGTGAATGGTTAAGAATAATTAATCTATGTGATTAATTTAGAGATAAATTACTTAATGCAATTTAAGAATAATTAATCAAGAAGGATTAATTAAGATGGATGATTATTGGATGATTAATTAATTGGTTTGCAATTAATTAATAAGCAGGATTTAAAAGAAATTTAAGTAATTGATTGAATTCAATGTCGGTTAATTGAATAAATTAGAGATGGTATGGTTAATTAATCATTCTTATGAATGATTAAATGGTAATGTGTACCTTAGATTAGTTGATATCCCTGGTATGTGATGGTGATGCTATGTGATATGATATGTTGGATTAAACAGTGACACCCTATATTTAAAGTTTGAATCGTATTTCGACCAAACTCCGATTCGAACAGGAGGAGTACGCCATGCTAATGTGCCTTGGATGATCCACATCTCCGGGTCAGGCACTGATGAGCACATTGAACTATCCATGTGGCTGAGAGCCCTCACAGCCCAGGCACAACGACGCAATTATCAGGGGCGCGCTCTACCACTGAGCTAATAGCCTTTCGTGCGGGCCACCCAGTGGGAGGCCTGCTATGCCAAAAGCGAGAGAAACCCCATCCCTCTCTTTCCCTTTTGCGCCCCATTTCCCTCTCGTGTGGAGGCATGGGGACGTAAAAAGTGGGATCCTATTGAATCATATTTCATTCGAATAACTTGGGTTAAGATAATTTTGTATTCGAAGGGACCGGGATCGGGTATCCATAATGTAACGAACCGAAAATTTCCACCCCGAAATTTCCAGATAGTTAACGAAAGAAGAAAGAGAAAGAAGAAGAAAAAAAAAAACAAGTCACAGAATCCTCACATTCGCAGCGGATCAAATATAATATCAAATAAGATATCGGTTATACAAAGAAAACTATATCTGTTAATTTACATTTAAATACATTAGAGTTACACATATACATAAATATGGACAAAACAATCATGTCCAGATACTACAATATCACAGTGGACACTCTCCATACGTCCCTGCCATCCAGCTCGTCTCCTGAGCTCCAGAACGCCCTTACCTGAAAATCTGTAATACTCGGTCTGACCCGAGCATTACATCAAAGTAACACCCGGGTCAGACTGGAAACCAGCGTGAGTAAACCCATATAATTTGAAATACTAAGCTCAAATTTAAAAGGAAACCCGGGTAACTCGTACTTCACTACGAGTTCATTACTTGTTATACTCAACACTTATTTTTCAAATCAAATTCTAAGTATTCTTACTTAGTTCCAGGGTCCAATTTATTCTATCCCAGTCTATCGGTTTCACATATCACATTAAAAAAAGTTTCTGTATTCCAAATTGAAGTGGTTTCGGATATTCACTAATATCCGACCCCGGTCTCTTCGAATCCAATGACACCTTAACCCTAGTTATAAAAGTGAATACAATTAAATTTTAAACATAGGATGCCAACTTTTACATAGTAACTTATTACCAATTGATAATCACATTATCACAGTTCAAACCAAACATATTATATCACAAATCATTTCATATCAGAGATATCCATCCAATTCAAGGCATTTAACATCATTCAATCTTTCATATACAAGATTTTTCACTTCCCAATTAATTTAATTCATCTCTAATTAAATTAATAACTAACGTTAATCACAAGATTACTTTTACTTAACTTTAATTACAGCCAATTAACTAATCATCCTTTAATTATCCATAATTACCAGCTAATCAATCCTTAATTATTATTTGATTAATTCTTAATTACCCTTGGTTAATCCTTAATTATAGACTAATCATCCTTTAAGTATTAATTAATAAAACCTAGTTATTAATTAATAAAACATAATTCCATTCAGAAATTAACTATCCTTAATTACTTCATTTATTAAATCAACTCATTGATTAATTACATTAATTAACCCTTAATTGCACTGAGTATCTAAGACTTGATTACTTTCACTAAGTAACTTTTCTTTAATTACTATCCATCAAGTAATTTTCCTTAATTAACTAAATCTAGTAATTATCCATTACTTCACTAGTAATTACATTCACTAATTTCATTAAGTAATTATACTTAACCCATCATCACATAATTCTCTTTAATAAATTTAAACTTAATTAATTAATTAAAATTAACCACACTAACTTAGTTAATTACTCCGAGTAATTAATCCCTTTAATTACTTCCTTAAGTAATTACCCCTTACTTGATTCATAGGTGATTATCTTTAATTTAATCACTAATTAATTACTTAGTTAATTATTAACTGTCATTTAAAATCAATTATCACTGAAATTTTCGGAACAAAACCTTACTCCTTAACTTTTTTTTTCTTGAAGTTTTGAAACTGTTTTAAATTCACCAACAAACCCGAGCCATAAGCTGTTTTACCCTAGCTTGAACCCAGGCCAATCCAAAATCATTCTGCTTCGAGAAACATGACCATATTCTCGAGTTCGGCCCTGGGAAAAAATCAATCTTTCCCAAACCTTCTTCTTCCTCTGTTCCTACCTTCTTCCCCTTAACAGCTTGAAAACGTGCACACACGTAGGTGCACGTGTACGGCGCCATAGTTCATCAGTACTTGCCGACGACCCCCCTTCCCAGTCTCTCTCGGCCACGTGTCTATGATCATCGCCTGGAACACCGATGATGGTCGCTCGATCGAAAAACGCTTGTCGTCCCCAAAACCAAAACTTGGAACGAAAGAAAGAAAAATGATGCCCAAATTCATCCCGTCTCACCACTTTACTCCACCATCCATCATCTGACTTCGGTTAGAACCCCTCTGATCCTCCATCTACCGAGTTTCCCCCCTAGCGATCATCCATTGCTTCACCATCACCTCACCGTGGTCCAATGAACTTAGAACCAGACAATCCCTTCTTTAAACCCTAATTTTCGATCGTCAAGCCATCCCTTTCAAAAGAAAAATCACCAAGCATTTTTCTAGATTTCACCAACCCCTGACGATCATTCCACATAAATCACGAAACCCAATTTCCTCTAGATCTTCGATAATCGACAGTTAACCCCAAACCGATCAACATACAATAACTCGCGATTTACAACTCTAAAAATTATGATTTTAACTTTAAAAATCATCAATTCCGATAACAAACCAGAATGTAAATTTGAAACATCCAATTATTACGATCGAAAATTTGATATAACTTAAATCTGCTGTTCATCTTCCCTTATATTCCAACTTCCATCAATTTTCTTACTGGAAGTATTTATTTGTATATTTTTTTAATTCCACCATCTTGTTTCTACGAATTTTTTTTGATTATAATTCCAAGTATAAAAATTTACAGAGAGAGGAGTATGAATTATGATCAAGTTTGTATCCTATATACCCAGAACAACATCACACTGCATACAAACATATACATCCATATGTTCGGACTCCTATAGACATACAACATATATTAAACAATCATGCAACTGTTTTTCATGAATTACTACATATATTAAATTGCATGCAACAAATTAAAAACTTAAATGTGGTGATTTTTCTCACAGGCATAAATTTCAAAACAGATTTATGCATTTAATAAGGGTAGTAGATTACTCACCTGAAAAATGAAACAGAGTATAGGTTTTGGCCTGGGAAGATTTTGACCTGATACTTGATTCGATGATGATCAACTAACTTTGAATTCTTGATTTTGAAGTTGCTTGATTTGGTTATTGAACTGTTATCTAACCATGTTGGATTTTAGCTTGCATCAGGCTAAGGATTTTGCAAGATTTTTGATGCTGTTTACAGGCTATTTCTTCTGTTTTGCATTTTTTTTACAGGTTTGGTTCCTTCTTCTCTGATCTAAATTTTTAGACTGCTGCTTCAACTTGAAATTGTACTGATCTTTGTTTAATCTTTTTTCTACGTGTAGATGCTTCCTAAGAAACTGAAGTCTGGCTTTCATTACTTTTTTTTTCTTTATTTTTTTCAAATTCCCTTGTTTTAGCTGAGAATAGAAAAGAAAGAATTGGAAGAGGAGGAAGTATATGTCTTTATAAATTAAAATATGATTTGTTTTTAAAAAAAAATGTAAAAGAAAGTAAAATTAAAGGTTGACACATGTTAAAATAAAACTTACATTTGTCATGTACCATTTAATTACATTACACATATTCAAATTTTTTTTTACAAGTGTCTTAAAACCACCTTAATATGTTTACAAGTGTTAAACTTCTTTTATTATATAAATTTTTTCTTTTTATTGAATTATTTAAGTACATATGCATTTATGTTTTACATTTAAATGTATATAAAATGTTTGTCTTTTACTCTACTTAACTATTTAACAAATGTTATTAAAAAGGCTTATATAATAATACTTGTAATTAGGTATGAGTAATTTTTTTTATTATGGCTAAAAAGATTTTTAAAATTAATTTCCTAATTAATAAATACATATCTTAATTTATATAAATTAAAACCCTTTAAAACAAAATAATATAAAACAACTATATCCTAAATATAATCATATAAATATATATTTAAGATATATATATATTCCTTGAATTTCAATATTTTAATTCAAATCCAATTTAAATCCAATTCTCATATTAAATTTGTAAATAATAATTCTATTTTAAAATCTATTCATACCTATATTTAAAAACATCACATTACTATTATTGTTTGAAAATGACAATTTTGTCAAGTCTAAATAATTTATAAAGGAAATTATTTAAATAATTCATTTCTTATTATATTTTCAAATTCATTTACACATCCAACATTTTACCAATTTCAATTATTAGATTCAATATTTAAACTATATAATTCAATAATTTAATTATCAAGTAAATATTGCTATCTTGAATTCAAGTTAAAAAATTACCATTAAATATTTTAAAATTAATTAATTATTCCAATTTAAATTGTTTGAATTTTAAGCCTTGATATCTATTATTATTATAATTTTATCTGTTCAATTGATTAAAACAGTTAATTACCCATCATCAGATGTCCAAAGCCCCGGGTTATCACATTCCTCCCCCCTTTGAATCTTTTCGTCCTCGAAAAGGAACGAAGCCAGAATTTATTAAAATACTTATTTTTAGAAAAAAAATTATTCTTTGAAACACTTTTAAAATCTTCATAATATTATAAAATGATTTTATAAAAATACTTTTTATAACTCGATGTTTTAACCAGTCCTTCCTTGTTCTTACAGAAATTCGGTCATACGTTGATCAGACGTACGACCGAAAATCTATAAGTACTTAGCAGACCCGTTTTCAACATCCAGTGAAAATACTTGAAAAAAATAATTTTATTGAAAATATAGAAAATCATTTTTTTGAAAATAGAGGAATATTTTTGGTGAGAATGCTCTGGAAATCATCACCCCCATCCATGGTCGCAGTTAACCCGATGGTTACATTGTCGTCCCGACAAAATCCATAGATAACTGTAGGCCTCCGCGCCCCTCGATTACACCGTGGAACCCGCTACAGATCGCAGTTACAACTGGGGTTACGTAGCTATCACAGCAAAAACCCATATAACTGTAGGCATCAGCGCCCTCGAATTTCGCTGCCAAAAAATGAAACTTCTCCACTCCACTTGACCATAGATCGCAGTCTACCGATGTTGCGTTGCCTTCCCGGCAAAATCAAGTGTAGACCGTTGGCACTCATCCTCCACACGATTTTCGCTATGGTCCCCACAGTAGATCGCAGTGACATCGAGTTACACTGTCGTCACAGCATAACCCAAGTGCCCCTATAGGCATCAGTGCCCTCGACTTTCGCTACCCAATAACCCTCAGGAACTAGTTTGTCCGGACTCCTCACAGGATCAACTTTAGAACCCCACCTTGGGGCTCAAGGCAGCACCACCCAGTGGTACTCCTGAGAAGTCCATTCCAAGGGAGCGCCCTTTTTCCCAGAGCCATCATCAAAACATTTTATACTATACATATATAGTATCTTTAAATCATACACCTAGTATGATCTCATACAAAGCTCCTTTACACAAAATCGATTATCCCAAAATCGATAATTCTCAAACTAGGCTTTCCAAATTCAATATTGATTTTACCCAAAAATCAAAAGCCTTTCCAAATACAAAGGGTTCCCAAAACCTTTTCTAAAATCCTCATAAGATCCTTTGTACATATTTATATAGATATATATAAAATTTTAAAACTTTGGATCATTTCAAACCTGTATAAAACTCCTTTATACTTCAAACACCTCCAAAAACCATTTTCTTCCGGCAAAAGATTCATCAAGGGAAGTTTTATCTTATATAACAAAGATATATAACTTTGTTTATTCAAAAATCAAATATTCAAATTTGATTACCCTTTTCAAAAATCAATTTCATTCAAATTCGTACGATGTACACATATCATTCGTACGCCATACCAATCTGATCGCTCACTCGACCACACAATTTCACTTTCGAACTAGTATCGTTCACCCGACTTCCTAGTGCGGACACAGATCTGGTTTCTTGATCAGAAACCATCATTCTCCTTGCATAACCATAACTACGATAGAGAATATCCAGAACTAATCAACAATCCATATCCAGGTTCGCCGTCGAAAATCGAGTGAAAAGTCCCACTCGGATCGATATATTTATCTCGAAATTCTGTGCTCGAATCTGGATCAAATTATTATGCGAATAGAATAACATACGTACACTCTACGTATTTATCTTTATTGGTTATTAGCCAAATCAATTCTATTTCTATTCATATTTACTTTCATTCACTTACTCTCAATTCGGTATTTAACCAATAACAATTTGAACTCTGTCCAATTTAAATTTAAAATAACTTGAAAAGTTAAAGAAATAGTTAAGTAGTTGAAAAATAATCACTAGTTTGTAAAACAGCTGTAAAATAGTTCAGTAATTGTAAAATAATTGGAAAATAGTTAAATAATCATAGAAATTTTAAATATTTGCAAAATAGCTATAAAATAGTAATTAGTAGTTGAAAATAGTAACTAGTTTACAAAATAGTTAGAAAATTGTTAAACAGTTTCAAAAATAATTGTAAAACAAATATAAGATAGTTTGCCTTTTAAAAGAAAGGTTGTATATATAATGAATAGCTTGGAAAAATAGGTTTATATTAAAACAATTTATAATAAAAATTGTCCAGATTCAAAACTGTTCAACTCCCAATCTCCATTCCCATCAATTCAATTTAAATTTTCTCTTCATTTAAGTTGAACCAATTCCAATTTTAATATCTCCAATTTCCATTAGACTTGATTTATTCCCAATTCAAGTTGAAATAATTATCAATTAATTTTTCAATTTAAATCAAATTCCATTTGATTTAAACATATTCAACTTTAATTACAATCCCAAGTTATTCCAAACACTTTGGATTAATATCCATTCTATAGAACCCACTTCAATTCCAATCCATTCCAACTCCAGTTTGAATTAATTCCAATTTCAAATTCCATTTCCAAATCAAGTTGAATTATTCTTGATTTCCTTCCAAATTTAATTCAAATTCCATTTGAATTTAAAACTATTCAATTTTAATTATAATTCCAAATTATTTGAATAAATTTGGACTAATTTCAAATTAAATCCACTTAAATTTCAAATCATTTCCAATTCAAATTTTCCATTTGAATCTTATACTCATACATCTTCAATCACAATTTCAATTAATTCGAATCAAATTCAATTTGAACCAACTTCAAATTTCATTTCACTATGAACCATTTCAAATTACATAAATTCGAGTTAATACTTCAATTGTTGATTTAATTCCTTTAAATCAATTTACCTTTAAACAACTTAATTTTGAGTCAAATTCTCAAAATCCCATTTACATTATCTTTACTTAACTCATTACAAGGTTCAAGTAAGAGTTTCAAACAATTTTAATTTACAAATTCATTTCTTAACATTTAAATCTGAGTTCAAAAGAATTCCATATCCTTAATTTTAAATTAAAATTTAATTTCCCTATTTTAATCAACCATTTAACCTTCCAAGTTAAATCTTTTAATTTCATCTTAAATCAGGTTAAACATTCCAACATATTTAACTTTTCCCAAGTTAAACTCGATTCACTTAATCGAGTCAACCTTACCCAATTTTGAATTTCCATTTCAATTTTTTTTTAAACTTCCATAAATAATCTTCACACTTAATAAGTTAAATGACTTATCACTTTTGGGTATTACATCTCATTTCCAATTTAAAACTCACCATTAGAGTTTATTTCAAAACCATGTTTGATATTATGTATATCCACATATATACATATTAATTTCTTTTACATACCAAGTTATACTTTAAAATTTTAAACCACCTTTGTTTTTTAATTCAAAACAAATTTCTTTTAAATTTTCAAACAACTCTTGTTTGCATCAGACTCTCCTCAAATAATATTATTTATTATTCCTTTTAATAATTTGAAGACAAATTTCAAATGTTTTTAAATATTAAGATTCAAACTTCAGAATTAAGATCAACTTCAATTTCAATTTATATCCCATACTTATCTAAATAGTTTACTTCCTTAAAACATTTATTGTTTATTGAAGAACAATCATTCCATTATTAAACACAATAACCATTTATTTCCTTGGTTTGAAACCAATTCTAATTCATCTTATTTTGAAATACTCCTCCAATTCAAGATTTCAATTTTAGTTTGAATCCATTTCAAACTTATCTTTATGTTAATTCCAATTTCAATTTGGTTGCATTCTATTACTTCTTAATTTAATTCTTACTATTACTTTTAATTTAATTAATACTACAACCAATTTCCTTAATATAATAGATAATCTATTTCTTATATAAGATTCATTTACTTCAAAAATCATTTAAAAACCTTTATATAAGAAAATAACAAGTACGCTCTCTCATATATATATATATATATATATATATACACACACACTCAACTCATTCTAGGGTACCACTTACCCTATCCTTAATGAGTAATCCCAACAGAGCCAATGTTCTCGCTTAACCTCACTCCGATACCAAATGTAACGACCCGAAAATTTCCACCCCGATATTTCCAGATAGTTAACGAAAGAAGAAAGAGAAAGAAGAAGAAAAAAAACAACAAGTCACAGAATCCTCACATTCGCAGCGGATCAAATATAATATCAAATAAGATATCGGTTAAACAAAGAAAACTATATCTGTTAATTTACATTTAAATACATCAGAGTTACACATATACATAAATATGGACAAAACAATCATGTCCAGATACTACAATATCACAGTGGACACTCTCCATACGTCCCTGCCATCCAGCTCGTCTCCTGAGCTCCAGAACGCCCTTACCTGAAAATCTGTAATACTCGGTCTGACCCGAGCATTACATCAAAGTAACACCCGGGTCAGGCTGGAAACCAACGTGAGTAAACCCATATAATTTGAAATACTAAGCTCAAATTTAAAAGGAAACCCGGGTAACTCGTACTTCACTACGAGTTCATTACTTGTTATACTCAACACTTATTTTTCAAATCAAATTCTAAGTATTCTTACTTAGTTCCAGGGTCCAATTTATTCTATCCCAGTCTATCGGTTTCACATATCACATTAATTTTTTTTTTCTGTACTCCAAATTGAAGTGGTTTCGGATATTCTCTAATATCCGACCCCAGTCTCTTCGAATCCAATGACACCTTAACCCTAGTTATACAAGTGAATACAATTAAATTTTAAACATAGGATGCCAACTTTTACATAGTAACTTATTACCAATTGATAATCACATTATCACAGTTCAGACCAAACATATTATATCACAAATCATTTCATATCAGAGATATCCATCCAATTCAAGGCATTTAGCATCATTCAATCTTTCATATACAAGATTTTTCACTTCCCAATTAATTTAATTCATCTCTAATTAAATTAATAACTAATTTTAATCAAAAGATTACTTTTACTTAACTTTAATTACAACCAATTAACTAATCATCCTTTAATTATCCATAATTACCAGCTAATCAATCCTTAATTATTATTTGATTAATTCTTAATTACCCTTGGTTAATCCTTAATTATAGACTAATCATCCTTTAAGTATTAATTAATAAAACCTAGTTATTAATTAATAAAACATAATTCCATTCAGAAATTAACTATCCTTAATTACTTTATTTATTAAATCAACTCATTGATTAATTACATTAATTAACCCTTTAATTGCACTGAGTATCTAACACTTGATTACTTTCACTAAGTAACTTTTCTTTAATTACTATCCATCAAGTAATTTTCCTTAATTAACTAAATCTAGTAATTATCCATTACTTCACTAGTAATTACATTCACTAATTTCATTAAGTAATTATACTTAACCCATCATCACATAATTCTCTTTAATAAATTTAAACTTAATTAATTAATTAAAATTAACCACACTAACTTAGTTAATTACTCCGAGTAATTAATCCCTTTAATTACTTCCTTAAGTAATTACCCCTTACTTGATTCATAAGTGATTATCTTTAATTTAATTACTAATTAATTACTTAGTTAATTATTAACTATCATTTAAAATCAATTATCACTGAAATTTTCGGAACAAAACCTTACTCCTTAACTTTTTTTTTCTTGAAGTTTTGAAACTGTTTTGAATTCACCAACAAACCCGAGCCATAAGCTATTTTACCCTAGCTTGAACCCAGGCCAATCCAAAATCATTCTGCTTCGAGAAACATGACCATATTCTCGAGTTCGGCCCTGGGAAAAAATCAATCTTTCCCAAACCTTCTTCTTCCTCTGTTCCTACCTTCTTCCCCTTAACAGCTTGAAAACGTGCACACACGTAGGTGCACGTGTACGGCGCCATAGTTCATCAGTACTTGCCGACGACCCCCCTTCCCAGTCTCTCTCGGCCACGTGTCTATGATCATCGCCTGGAACACCGATGATGGTCGCTCGATCGAAAAACGCTTGTCGTCCCCAAAACCAAAACTTGGAACGAAAGAAAGAAAAATGATGCCCAAATTCATCCCGTCTCACCACTTTACTCCACCATCCATCATCTGACTTCGGTTAGAACCCCTCTGATCCTCCATCTACCGAGTTTCCCCCCTAGCGATCATCCATTGCTTCACCATCACCTCACCGTGGTCCAATGAACTTAGAACCAGACAATCCCTTCTTTAAACCCTAATTTTCGATCGTCAAGCCATCCCTTTCAAAAGAAAAATCACCAAGCATTTTTCTAGATTTCACCAACCCCTGACGATCATTCCACATAAATCACGAAACCCAATTTCCTCTAGATCTTCGATAATCGACAGTTAACCCCAAACTGATCAACATACAATAACTCGCGATTTACAACTCTAAAAATTATGATTTTAACTTTAAAAATCATCAATTCCGATAACAAACCAGAATGTAAATTTGAAACATCCAATTATTACGATCGAAAATTTGATATAACTTAAATCTGCTGTTCATCTTCCCTTATATTCCAACTTCCATCAATTTTCTTACTGGAAGTATTTATTTGTATATTTTTTTAATTCCACCATCTTGTTTCTACGAATTTTTTTTGATTATAATTCCAAGTATAAAAATTTACAGAGAGAGGAGTATGAATTATGATCAAGTTTGTATCCTATATACCCAGAACAACATCACACTGCATACAAACATATACATCCATATGTTCGGACTCCTATAGACATACAACATATATTAAACAATCATGCAACTGTTTTTCATGAATTACTACATATATTAAATTGCATGCAACAAATTAAAAACTTAAATGTGGTGATTTTTCTCACATGCATAAATTTCAAAACAGATTTATGCATTTAATAAGGGTAGTAGATTACTCACCTGAAAAATGAAACAGAGTATAGGTTTTGGCCTGGGAAGATTTTGACCTGATACTTGATTCGATGATGATCAACTAACTTTGAATTCTTGATTTTGAAGTTGCTTGATTTGGTTATTGAACTGTTATCTAACCATGTTGGATTTTAGCTTGCATCAGGCTAAGGATTTTGCAAGATTTTTGATGCTGTTTACAGGCTATTTCTTCTGTTTTGCATTTTTTTTTACAGGTTTGGTTCCTTCTTCTCTGATCTAAATTTTTAGACTGCTGCTTCAACTTGAAATTGTACTGATCTTTGTTTAATCTTTTTTCTAGGTGTAGATGCTTCCTAAGAAACTGAAGTCTGGCTTTCATTACTTTTTTTTCTTTATTTTTTTCAAATTCCCTTGTTTTAGCTGAGAATAGAAAAGAAAGAATTGGAAGAGGAGGAAGTATATGTCTTTATAAATTAAAATATGATTTGTTTTTAAAAAAAAATGTAAAAGAAAGTAAAATTAAAGGTTGACACATGTTAAAATAAAACTTACATTTGTCATTTACCATTTAATTACATTACACATATTCATATTATTTTTTACAAGTGTCTTAAAACCACTTAATATGTTTACAAGTGTTAAACTTCTTTTATTATATAATTTTTTTCTTTTTATTGAATTATTAAAGTACATATGCATTTATGTTTTACATTTAAATGTATATAAAATGTTTGTCTTTTACTCTACTTAACTATTTAACAAATGTTATTAAAAAGGCTTATATAATAATACTTGTAATTAGGTATGAGTAATTTTTTTTATATTATGGCTAAAAAGCTTTTTAAAATTAATTTCCTAATTAATAAATACATATCTTAATTTATATAAATTAAAACCCTTTAAAACAAAATAATATAAAACAACTATATCCTAAATATAATCATATAAATATATATTTAAGATATATATATTCCTTGAATTTCAATATTTTAATTCAAATCCAATTTAAATCCAATTCTCGTATTAAATTTGTAAATAATAATTCTATTTTAAAATCTATTCATACCTATATTTAAAAACATCACATTACTATTATTGTTTGAAAATGACAATTTTGTCAAGTCTAAATAATTTATAAAGGAGATTATTTAAATAATTCATTTCTTATTATATTTTCAAATTCATTTACACATCCAACATTTTACCAATTTCAATTATTTGATTCAATATTTAAACTATATAATTCAATAATTTAATTATCAAGTAAATATTGCTATCATGAATTCAAGTTAAAAATTTACCTTTAAATATTTTAAAATCAATTAATTATTCCAATTTAAATTGTTGGAATTTTAAGCCTTGATATCTATTATTATTATAATTTTATCTGTTCAATTGATTAAAACAGTTAATTACCCATCATCAGATGTCCAAAGCCCCGGGTTATCACACGTAATACCCTAACCTACGTCGATTGGTAACCTACAATGATGTTTTTTTTTGGGTTGATATGTGAAATCAACAAGCTTAAATGGAATGATTTAAATGACTGGACTTTGTAAAACTAAGTAAAGGTACTTAGGGATTGCTTGTGGAAATATGTGTTGACTATAACAAGATGTGAGCTTGTAGTAAATACTGAGTTACCCCGGGTTTTATTTATGCTTAGCGTATTAAAATTTCATGCTAGATAGGTTTACTCATGCTGGTTTCCTGCATGACCCGGGTGTCACTTTGATTTAATGCTCGGGTTAGACCGAGTATTACAGATTTTCAGGTAAGGATGTTCTGGAGCTCAGGAGGCGAGCTGGGTGGCAAGAACGTATAGAGTGTTTCCCTTGTATTATATTGTTGTATATCCGTGATATGATGATTGTGTATATCCAGTATTTGAGTATATGTGTAACTCTGATGTATTAAATTGTAATCGACAGATATAATATTCTTTTGTAAACTATTATTATTTATTATTATATTTTATCCGCTGCGAATGTGAGATGTTGTTGTTTTCTAATCTTCTACTTCTTCTTCTCCTTCTCCTATCTCTTTCTTCTTTTTCATAACTATCTGGAATTTTCGGGTTCGGAAATTTTGAATCATTACAAATATTTTGAAATGACTACAGTGTTATAATAACGTTTTTTTTGTTAAAGAGACCGGGATCAGAAGTTGTCATACTCTCTGCCAACTCTGGAAACCAGTTTAACAACAGTGTACGTGGTGGAGATTCCAGAATGAAGTAGGATGGTGGCGACGTTCTATTAAGGTATATACGTGGACCAGACTCCCATGAGTTGGCATAAGATGGCTAAAACAGGAGCGATTCTGGACCAATGAGGTAGCTCCTCTTATCGAACACACTTCTTCGATACCATTCTATTACTTTGTGATTGATTGGGAGCACCTTTGATTTTTAGGAGTGTGGCTCGAGGTGGGTGGTAGTGGCTTTTCTATGCGTTATCACCAGTCCGAATGCGTAATTGTATATCTAACCTGACATTGCCTAGTTGTGCCATGTCACCTACCCTTGCGAGCTTTACTACGAGTTTGATTTGTGTCGTACCTATGGAGTATCCTCTGGTAGCCTCCAGCTCTGAAGGTATTACGGTACTGTATAGACTATTGGCACTATATATGTATTAAGGTGGAAAATGTAAACCCTTAACGCTATTTTTAAGTAAGTTTACTTTATTTTAGACATTATTATAATAGCATATATTACTACATAGTAGATAGTTTAACGGATCCTTAGAGGATAGCTATCCCAAACACCCTTTCAGTTACTTGTATTTCAGTTGTTATTTCACTTGAGTTGGATTTATTGATATAAGAATGTTAATTCTGACTCGAGAGTTTTGTGTTCTGCTTTATGCTCGGGTCAGACCGAGTGATACAACTCTTGAGACTCACCTTTGGAGTTGGAGCTTCGTTTGGAGATCCATCTACATCTTTTCAGCTTGCAGTTATTCGGTTGATTTCAGTGATGTATTCTGATCTTGTATTTGACTATTGTATTTGAAATTTCTATTGTAACTTATTTAACTCTGATATATATAGTAGCTTCATGAACTACTATTCATTTTGTTTCCGCTGTATATTGTATATTACTCTGTATCTGTGATTCTATGATTTATTTATTTATCATATATGTTGAGTTTTGCCAAACATAAATTAACAATCTGGTATTTTGAGCAATTCAAACCCGGCATGTGTGGATGCGAATAGTTGAAAATATCAGGTCGTTACATTTGGTATCAGAGCTTGGTTTTAGGCATAACTCAACATATAGGGTAAATTTAATTACGGAATCACTTTCGTTCGAGCTTGAATCCCTTCTTCTTTGACTCGGTTTCCTTTGAATTTTGGAATGTTCCCCTCGGTTCCAAAATCCATCCTTATCTCTCCCTATTTGTATTCTGGAGTATCCCACGACTCCATTACGAACAATCTCTATAATAAATCGGCGGTCTCGCCAATCTTCGAATGATTTGTAAAGGGTGAAACTTCTTTACAATAGGCATTGATTTACTAGGAGATTTCTGTATCCTTGGTTTACGATTCTATCTATCTTCTGCTATGTCTGAATTCTATCTCATGTGATCGAATGTCGATTTGCCTTGGAATCTGCATCGATCTTATTCTAGAAGTCACGGTCGACCCGGTTAAGATTGCCCGCGATTTGAGTCAAAATTCTCTTTGATTTGAGTCCATCAAATTTGAATCTCTGTCCTTGCTTTGAAATCCATTCTCGTATCATCAAGCGAGGAAGTGTATTTGTAAATTAATATTAAAAATGTTATATATATATTTTGTGTTGTTTGAGTTGTTGATGTTGATTGGGGTTTTCGATCGATTCGTCTGATCAACGCTATCGATAGGATTTCCAAAACACTTGAATAGAGCAAACTAACACAATATTATTTTCAAATTTGGTAAATGAAATAAATTGGTATGATTATATTTTATAAGTAAAATTTTCTGAAAATTTATTAACTGAATTGGTTGTTTGAAATGATAATATATGATTTTCGTTTATTATTGTACAAATAAATTTATAAACATGATTTATAAATTGATTTGGAATTTGAAATGAATTTAAATCAGGAATTTGAGAATTTAATTTCCGATGATTTCAAACTTTGGTTTTTAAGTTTAAACTGTATATTATTTGGAGTATTTCCAAATAGAAATTGTTTCCAAAGAATTTTAAATGTTTAAATCAGTGCTCTCCTCTTGTGTCGCTGGAAAATAATTTCGATTATGGCGGCCGCATCATCGACAATCATTTTCGAGTTTCGAAGTGGAGAGACTATTCTGTAGCTTTGCTACACTTTTTTTTTGGAAGATAAATTGATTTGAATTTCTAAAGTATGACTATATTCACATATATATTATATATAGATATATGATTTGATTTGGATATATATGTATATATTTATCTCTAAATTGTTTGAAGTTAATCGAAAATTAACTCTTGAATTTTGTTAGAAATAATTTCAATTATAAATGAAGTCAAATTTTTTGAATAAATAATTAAAATTGAAATAATTGAATTGGGAAAGTTTTATTTGTATAATACGCAATTGCATTCTATATATAACTTACCTAAATTATTCAGAAGTTGAATATGTAATTGGATAATATACAATACAAAATGATTTTATAATTAAAATTTGAGTGGTTATAATAAATGTTATACTTTATTTATTATTCTATAAAATGTTAACTGAGATAAATTGAATAATAAGGTAGTAGATAAATAAATAGTTAAGGTTGACTTTTTTTTGTGAAATTAACACAGTTAAAGTTAAATGAATAATAAATAGTATAAATAAATAAATTTTGTTTGGTGGAAGTAACAAATTGAAATTAAATCAACTTAATGAAATACCTTAAATTTAAATTCAATTATTGAATATTAATTAATTTAAATTGAAATCTATATGGTTTTAAATTAAATGTTTATTTGTTTATCAATCTATTTTCTTTATGATTGTTTCAATTCTCCTACCTCCTTCCTTTTCGAGGAGGAAAAGTTTTGAATTTGGGGAGAGTGTAACGACCCGTAAATTTTAAAGGTTTATTAGTCTAATTAATTGAATTTTGTGAAATTTTAAATAATAAAATTTGGAAATAAAAATTTGATATTCGAAGTACGTCTAATTAAACATAACAAGTGGTAAATTTTCATCAGATATTATGAAAGTAAATTTTATTATATAATTTTATTTAATTTTATCAGCTAAAATTGATGATAACAATTTTTTTCGAAACTTGAATATTTTATATATAGAAAATTTGTAAATCATCTTCTTAGTGAGACGTCATATTTCGTTTCTCCAAATTTGGAATGCTATTGCTTTATTTATCTTATTTTCGACAGATTTGTAGCATTTTCGGTATCGATTATCGACTTTTGGTCTGATGATCGTACCACTGATATCTGTATACCATTTTGATCGTCTCGTCATGCTGATCTCTGCAGCATATTCGTTTCTGGGTTTTGAAACCCGGTACGCAAAGAAACCGGATATGGTTAGCTGTACTGGTATATGTTTTGAGCCTTCTATTGTTCTGCATCCTTTCAATTAATCAAACGTGAGATAATGAATGGTCATTTGAATTTATATTTCCTTGAATTCATGTACCTGGCCATTTCCATTCCCATTATATTCAATATTGATCGGTTCTCCTTCACTCTTTTGCTTCTGTCCTTTCATTTGAATAATAAAAATATAAAGAAAAATATATAGAGCATTCCAGCCTGAGAAGCCAACTCGTTTCACAGTATATCTTTATTTGCTTTGTCATATGTTCGAACCTTGCCAATTCCTTTCGCCTCCTTCCGCCTCTCTCTCTCCTCCACTCACCATTTCCATCTTTACACCTTCCCAGCTCGGCAATCACGCATGCTCCACCAAGTAGCAACCTCTACCGCGCACCCTCCTCGCAATCCACTTCAGCTCTGTTGGTCGAGTTACCCTGTATGTGCTGCCTTTCCACTTTGATTCCTCGCAGTCTTCTCTCTTGTGTAAATTATATATATATATATATATATTATCCGTTATTTATTTACTTATTTAATTAATTATTTATTTTGTTTTGTAAAAGTTATATATATATATATATATATATATATATCTTCGCATAAGTTTATGATGGTTTGCATACTTTAGTTATATGACACGGTTGGTATACAAGTAGTTGATTCCATGCTATATATATAAATGTAATTTGTATTGTACAAGTTTTGGTACATATTATAATGTTATTATTTGTATGTTTAAGGTTACGTATATGTTTGTATATATTTTGTTTATAAGATTTTTATATATATATATATTAATTAATATTTTGTACTTTAGTTAAATTTTATATATTTTTCAAGTATTATATTTATACGTATGTACATAATTCTGCTGAAAAAAATGTAGAACTAAACTATATAAGTGGTCTATGAGTCATATATGCATTTAACAAAGTAAGTATACTTGATGTTGGTTTTTGACATAGGTATATATTTATTTTATAATAGTATATATATACTATATTTCTCTTGTTCGTATATTACAGTTTCATACAAGATATACAGGTATTTTGAATAGCTTGCATACAGTGCGTAAAACTTATATATATATATACAGTCTGCATTTTTCATATAGGTGATATTTAAAGTTGTTGCCTAATGTCCCTATTTTGGATTTAAAGGTGATAGGTATATTTTATATTGAAATGTTATTCTCTGTTCTATATATATATATATATATATAATCTAGTGTATATTACTCTGCATACCGTTTGAGTTCGTTTTTAATATATAGGATAGTGAAGTAAGAACTTATATATGTTGCGTGCATATATAAGTTTTACAGTACATACTTTATAATATATGGATTTTATACTGCTGTGAAAGATATGTATATATTATTTATGTGAATTTATGCAATTTTTATAGTGAAGTAAGAACTTATATACACACACACACACACACACACACACACACACGTCTCTATGTGTGTGTGTGATTTTGAAAGTTTGTTTATAAATAGTTGAGTTATACAAAGGTCTGCATACATATATAATGTATATAGTTTTAGAGTGTACTGCTTAAGTTTGCATACTTATACCGTAATTATATATTTTAATTCGTTTTGTTTGTATATGTATATATTTTGATTTGCTGGCTATGGGTAAGTTATATGTTGTATGGTATATATATAACTTATATATTAGTGATATATATTGTTGATTTTTATAATTAGTTATTTCAAAATATATTATGTACGTATGTTGATTTTAATATATATGTTTTAAACTGAAATAATGGATTTTGATACATATATATTAAATTGAATATACGTTTGAAATTAGAATACGATTTTATATATATAATTTTATATAAGTTCACTTATACCATTTAGCCATATCGATCCATTTCTGATTTGATTTCGTCGATTCTTATTTATTAGATCTATTCGTAAAATTCATGCCAATTTAGTTTGCTTTGGAATTCATGTCTGGATTGATAACTCGTCTCATTCTCGTTCATCTCTAGCCTCGAAAGGTGAGCAATCACTCACGATTAATGTTCGTATATTTATTAAATTTGATTTCAATTGAAATGACAATTGAAATATGCTTCTGTTAGTTATTTACATTGCTATATATATGTTGTTATCTGTATCTGTTCAGCTGTGACATCTAACACCATTGTCTGTTATTTATATTGATGATATATGCCTGTTATATTATTATCATATCTGTTATCACTCTACAAGTTCTCTGTTCGTATAGAATTCACTATGGGTTCAAATGATACATACCCGAACAGACTTTAGAATAGGAGAAATTCGTTATGGGTTGAAATGATAAAACCCAAGCGATTTTAATTGGAATTGAATTTGGAATTGCGGGTTGAAATGATATATACCCGTATATATTTAAATTACGGATTGAAATGATAAATATCTGTATCACTTGACTATAGGTTAGAAAATTATATACAGACATCGTGGTCTATATATAAAAATAATTTGAAATGATTTCTATGGTTTTAGAAAGAAATATACGGTTTTATATAAATATAGGTTTCAGATATTATATAAGTGTTATTTTATATATAGTTAAATTCTTGATTTTAAGCTATGCATAAATTTGTTTTAATACAAAATAAGAATAATAAAGTTTGAATTTATTAAAATATAATATGGTTAAGTATTTATTTAAATTAGATATTAATATAGAATTTATAATGATTTTAATAAATTAAGGTTGAGAAGATGGATTTGAAATTGATTTGAAATTGTATTTAATTAAGAATTATATTTAATTTAATAGTTTTGATACTTACAAAATTTGTAATTTTAGAATAAAAAGGATATGACTATATAACTTGATTTTGGAAAGTGATTTAAATGAATATATATCAAGTTTAAATAAATTGAAGTAATATTTAGTTATTTGAAGTTTAAAAGTTTTATTTAAATGATATTGGATTTATTAAGTAAATATTTCAAAACTAAGTAATAGTAATGTAACGATTACGGATTTTCGACTTCCCAAAATCGACATCAATACATCCACTGTATCAACTACCGAGCAATCGAAGGCCGGAAAACCTAATTGTTAGGGTTAAAGAAGAAGAGGTAGAAGATAGAAGAAGAAAGAAAGAAGAAGAAAACAGAAACAATAACGGAATCTCTCAATCGCAGCAGAACAACATATAATATATAAATGAATAATCTTTAAATCAAAAGAACTGTATCAGTTATTACACTATATCACATTACATTACATTATCAGAGTTTACAACAACAAACAGAGGAAAAGAAATACTATATACTAGTAGATATGCCATGCCATCCAGCTTTCTCCTGATCTCCACAACAACTCCTGAATTCCAGAATGACCTGATAACTTGACTCTAGACTGCCCGTGTGGAAATTGGTGGGAACCCAGAGTTTAGGAAGGGGACAATAAACTCCGGGTCAGTCATGTGACTGGTGTGAGAACTTAAAACAGTTATATCTTTAAAACAAACAAAGAAATATTTTAAAATAGATCCGCAATGCTTTTAGAAAATGTAACTACCATAAGGCCTCCCGCACACACACACAATGCAAACGCAGAATCGGAGGAGATTTCTCCTTATGATAGTCAAACATGCTTGATACGCAAATTTCTTTGATATTATTACTATAAGTGCAAAGTGTAGGAAAACATTTCGAAAGTATGATATAAATCTTAGCCAACATACGACCATTATCATATGCCTACTATAGCTACCATGTTGAATAGCAGGTTACCGCCACATTCCATGGCAGGTTATATAACTAAAACCTTACAGGGCTCGTATTGTTTTGATTGGAGTTCCAACAAATGGACGGGCAAAGGAACTTCCCAAGTAAAATGGAACGCCTCTGGAGAGACGTCCCCGGATCCTAACCGGATCTCTGCTAGACAAGGCCGGGTTGCCTCTGTAATAGGTAACAACTGACACGAGTATGCCATCCCCCGGTTGTAAACAACCATTATCCGAGGATCCTCTCAACCAACAACCACAAAGTAATAATTTTGCAGCAACCACAAAGTAAGTATCTGGGCTCCATACCATGATACCACTTATAATCTAGAAGGAAATGACATACCTTCAAAGGGCGCTATCCTCAAATAACCTTGCTGCTATGATTCCTGTTTCGACCATAACCGGGTTGTGAGGTTCGACGAAGTCTCATCCACAAAGCTACGCTTTTCAGAAAAGCCACGCTTTGATCAACAAATGATCTGCAGCACTCAGCATGCCACATTACCAAATTGGGAGTATATCACTGATAACCATCAACTATATAACCTCTGAGCTCGTACGTCTCAGAGAAGGGTGTTAAGCTAAGAGAATAAATTCTCTGCCACCAACAGAAATGTATTTGAAAGAAATCTGCTTTATATCTCAAAATGTAATGTCAAACATACAATCCATACAAGTCTGTTCTGGGTTCGAACAGAACCGAAGGCACTTCCAAAGAAGCCCTTGCAATCCGGGTATTCACAATCCCTATCGGACTTTCCATCACAAAGGAAATCTCCATACCATAGCTATCTTGTGCAGAGACAATCGATAGGTCATCCTATCATTCTCGCAAATACCCGGTCTTCAACATTGGTCTTCAAATGCTATCCATTACGACGAATCACTATTCGGAATGGGATTCATGACCCAAAGGTCTCTCCCAGCTAAACCGAATAACGAACGCTTATTTATAAAAATAAGTGTTCATTCAGATTCAAGCAAATCACAACAAATAACGAACTCTTGACTGCCCGTGTGGAAATTGATGGGCACCCAGAGTTTAGGAAGGAAAACAATAAACTCCGAGTCAGTCATGTGACTGGTGTGAGAACTCAAAACAGTTTATTTATCTTTGAAAAACAAAATAGAGGAATATTTTTAAAGTCAATTCGCAATGCTTTTAAAAATGAGACTACCATAAGACCCCCCTCCACACACACAATGCAAACGCAGACTTGGAGGAGATTTCTTCTTATGTTAGTCAAAGATGCTTGATACGCATTAAAAAGAACATTTGATATTATTACTAGTGCATAGTGTAGAGAAAATCATTTCGAAAGTAGAATATAAATCTTAGCCAGCATAGACATTCCGAACTATGCCTACTATAGCTACCATCCAAACAGTGGGGCGCCACCATAAGTGAATGATAGGTTCTACAACTAATACCGTACAAGATCGTATTGTTTCTTTGGATTTCCAACGAATGATCAGGCCAAGGAACTTCCCATTGCCACATGAGAATGCCTCTGGATGGACATCCCCGAGAGCCAAACCGGATCTCTACCAACACAAGCCCGGGTTACCCCTAACTGAGTAACAACTGACCGAATATGCCATCCCCCGGTCCTTTGGGACCTTTCAACCGAGCGCTCGTAATCAATTCACACAATCATAAAGTGTTTTCAACATGAGTAAGTATCTGGGCTCCATACCATGATACCACCCTTTTCCAGAAGGAAATGCACATATCCTAAAGGGCGCTACCCCTCATAACCTTGCCGCATCTTTCCTGTTTTGACCATTCCGGTGTGTGAGGCTCGGCGAAGTCACGTCCACAAAAACATACTTTATACAAAAGCCATGCTTTGGGTCAACAAATGATCATAGAAATGATCACCAGGATAGACGATCAAACAAATGATCCTATCACAAATAATCAACACAATGATCATTTCACAGCAACACTCAGCATATCACATTACCAAATTGGGAATATATCGCTGATAACCTTCAACTACATAACCTCTGAGCTCGTACGTCTCAGAGAAGGGTGTTAAGCTAAAAGAATAAATTCTCCGCCACCAACAGAAATATATTTGAAAGAAATCTGCTTTATATCTCAATTTGTAATGTCAGACATACAATCCATACAAGTCTGTTCCGGGCTCGAACAAAACCGAAGGCACTTACAAAGAAGTCCTTGCAATCCGGATAATCTCTAATCACGTCCGGACTTCCCATCACATAGGGAGTCTCTATACCGTAGCTACTCGGTGCAAAGACAATCGACGAGTTGTCCTTTCGCTTTCAAAAAGATCCGGTCTTCAACACCGGTCTTCAAATGCAATTCATAACGACGTATCACATATTCGGAATGGGTTATACGACCCCATGGTCCTTTCCCGGTTAACCCGAATAGTGAGCGCTTATTCAAAAATAAGTGTGGCATTCAAATTCAAACAAATCACATCAATTACCCATTCAAAGGTAAATATTGATAGTCGGTTATTGAACTATCAATGGATATGCACACATCACCAGATTCCAAATAATTTTCCAAATTATTTATTTTCCAAAAATATCTTTACTAGATATATAATTTTCACACTTCAAAAATAAATCAATATTTTTTTTAAACAAATTCCCTTTTTATTCATAAATTCCATAGTGAATTTTTTCATTCCAAAATATCCATGCATATACGATTTTAATTATTCATTTTAACTTATCTTCAAAAAGATGAATTCTCAAAATATTCCCTTTATATTGGAAAACATTTCCATACTTATTTATTCATAAGTAATTCACAAATTTTATTTATTTTCAACCTTTGGAAAATATTCAATATACTTAAATCGAAATTAAGTATATATTTCATTCTTTAAGGAAATCATGCTCTTAAACATATTTATTTGGGTCAAAATGAATGTTGCGTAAAACATCGTTACGACAACCCAAAATCACTAGTATAGGGATTCGAAATTAAAATAGATATATAAATCCCAATACTATACAAAACATTTCCTTTCTGAAAGCATTTACTATAACAACAGTGCTATAGTCCACCATTTCCTTCTATTTCTCGAAAACGTCTATTTCAACAATAAATGTTGAAATCTATGGTTTCGAATCTTAACACATTTTAAAACATCGTTAGATCGTTTTAATTCAATTTAAAACATCACATTCAAAACAATTTCTTTAACATATTATTCACTATTCAAAAACGTGAATATACTTGTTAACAAATTTCATCTTTTTATTCATTTTATTTTAAAGGATTATTCACTATCTAAAACGTGAATATAACTTCATAAATAAGTTATAATAATTTACTTATCAAAATAAGTCTTTTCGAATTTATAGAACAACGTTTATAAATTCCATTTCTATTTATTTTATAACTACTTCCTTTTATAAATTCCTTTATTAATCTATCTCAATTCATATCTCAATGATATACTAAAGATTCATATTATAAGTGAAATACTTATAATTTATTTGTTTGCAAAAATCGTTCCTTTGAACTTTATAATTATAAATCTTATAACTTATAAGATTCAATTATTTATCCAAATCTATTCTTTCAATAACTTTATAAATTTTATAAACCTACTGTTTATAAAATTCCATTTATAACTTCACCGTTTATAATTCTATAAATTTCATTCATTTATGAAATTCATTCACAATTCATTCTAACACTTATAAAAACTCGTTTTATAATTCAAATATTTTCATTTATAAATTATCAATTTATAAATCCTTTATAAAATCAATTTATACTATTATTTTAAAACATCTTTAATCTCCTTTATAATTTCACCATTCTCTTGATTTATAAAATAATCAAATTTATAAATCCTATATTTAAACTTTTATAATAAATTCAAAAATCCAATTTAATTATTTTATAAAAACATTAACCCATATTTCTCAAAAATCAATCTTTAACCGTATTTCTCAAAATCATAATTTTTATAACTTTAAAAATTATAACGTTTATTTATTTAAAATGGATCAGTTCCAAAAATATTTTATAAACGTATACTTTCAAAAATCACTTTAAAAATCATTTTAAAATCCCAAAATTTGGTCCAATGATGCTACATACCAAATAGCCAATCACGACAACAACGATATCATATATCGATATGATAATCCATCAAATATCAAAATATCCGAAATCAAATAAATACTGTTGAGGAATCCAGTTGGATCCCTCCAACCTGTTTTCCTGCATCCACAAACATTAGCACAATACCAATTCCGCTCCAGTACAGAATTATCGCGGTATATGGGATTTAAAATATTATCCGCTTAATAGATGGCGCAATAGGGTCTCATCCGCTATACAAATGCGAAAAATCAATAACTCCAATATATACATATGCCAATATATATATATTGCTATTATATATAATACCAATTTCACTGTTTATGAAATATTCGCGGTATATGTTTTTAATAAATAACATCCGCTTACTAACGGCGCATAATGTCTATTTTAACAATCAATAGATAACAATCATCATTCAAACATACATTCAATTATTTTAAATCTAACTATTTAAAATAAAAATCGAAACTGATTCGATTGAATGAGAAGTTCTCACCTTGATTTCAAATTCGTTTTAGCGATTTATTTCGAATAAAATTAAACGGACGTTTAATTTCACTCAAAATTCTCACTAACTCCAAACGACTCCAATCCAATTCCATCGCGTAGTACTCGTCCATACGATTCCAACGCTTCCTGTTTCGTGCGTTTTCGACCTCGTATGAAAAAGTTATGCAGTTTTAAAGATTACACGAATTTTTTATAAACAATTTACAATATATATCTTTATTTTTTTTAACCTACAACACTACAGGCCGTAGATCTTGGCAACCCCCTCATCATAGCCGCACACCCCTCTTCTCCCTCATCTCACGTTACTCCAACCCCAGTAAACACATACGCACGCACAACCCAAACATCACGAACTAGGGTTCCACTTTGCAATCTCCTCGCTCAACGAAACTTCATCAAACCACCTCCATATTGAAGCCCATTGCAAGAGCTATCTTCGGCCCAAACGTCTCAGAGCTCGGTCGAGCCTTCTGCACGCAGTTCGAGAATGAACGTGCGACACTAATACGAGATTTGCCATCAATCTACTAACCCATTCGCGATCATAGCCGTTGGATATCAAGATCTCAACGTGCTCTACCACTTTCTAGTTGGAAGTTTGTTGTAATTGTTGATAGATTTGAAGAAATTCGAGGGAGAAGGAAAGTGAATTTTGGCCATCCATTGATAACTGGCGGCTGAAGATGAAATTAGGGTTTTAATTTCTTTTAGAGAGAGAGGGGGGCTATTTATAGAAGAACGAACGACACTATTCATTCCGGAAATTCCGAACTCCGATTCACGCGCCGTAACCAGCGTTTCTAGGGTTTACCCCGCGTTCCGGACACAATGGAATAGGTTTCAAAAGCTAATTCGGATATCTGTGCGAGTTATGGCTATAAACGTTCAATTTAAATTAAACCGATTTAAACGATTTTCTAGGCGTTTTAATTTGTACCGGACAAACGGTAAATCCAATTGACTTGAAATTTTAAACCTTACAATAATATCACATTACGGACCCGATGAAACTGGTTTCGTCGAAATCCAAGACTTTTTGAAAAATGACTATTTTAACTCGCCAAATTAATATTAAAACAATTTCGATGCGTTTCGAGCTGCCACGATCAAACGATAACTCCGATTGACACGAAAATTGAAATCCGATAATAACGAACTATTACGGATCCAATGGAATTAGTTTCGTCCAATTCTGAGACTGTTCAAAAATTGACTATTTTCACTAGTCGATTTAATATTAAAATATTCAATTTTCACAAATTAACTTTTAATTCGATTTTAAAAGTTCTAAAATATCATTCTAACTCCAACATGATAAAATAAAATTTTACAAATCATTTTCAATCATATTTAACTCAATTTTCAATTATTTCCATAATTTAACATATTAAATTATCGATTTAATTATCCAATTAAATCCAATTATTCGAAATAAAATTTATTCGACTTATAAATTCACTTATTATTATTTAAAATTAATTAAATATTCAAATTTTAATTACTAAAAATCCTGGGTCGTTACAATCTTCCCCTCTTAAAAGAATTTCGTCCTCGAAATTATTAAGTAAGAAAAGTTACAGAATCTATTAATTTTCCCAAAATCCATAATTAAATTTCTTACAATAACTTTACTAAGTTTTCAAATCAAACTTAGTTATCTTTTCAAAAACAACTACTATTGTTTAACTTTCAATTCCAAATCAAAGTTAAAGTCTTCAAAACTTTCCAATTTTCTCAAATTTTTTCTAACGCCTTAAATTTTCGGAAAAATTCGCCATAGTCTCCTTTGCGCGGCTCGATCCGAAAAAAAATGACAGTATATATATCACAAATATACATCTCATCAAGTAATGAGGTATCCCACAGGGAAAAAAGTATAAAAGTACGGTATGTAATCCGAGATATGTACCTTATATTTTATTAGCGAGCATATATGGCTAATATAGCGCGAAAGCGAGCTCCAAATGCGAAGCAAACGCGATCCGCACCTACTAAACACTCAACAAACAACATGAGAATCATGTATATAGACAATAGTATCGATATACAACATATAGCAACCTAATAACTATATATGCCAACATAGCAAATGCAACAAAACAACAAATGCAAACATCAATCAACTATTATCCAACTAACATTCATAACCAATCAATATTCATTCATATTCTCATTAATATTCAATGAAATGGTTTTCAATTTAATCACATTTGATTCATTAACATTGGATGTTCTTACTAACATTCATTTTCAATTAGTTTATATTCACTAATCCATATTCAAGTTGGTTCACTTCCAAATCAAATTCAATTCTATTTAAGATTCACTTAACTTCCAATTGAATTCCAATTACTTTAGCTTCCAATTTCATTAACTCAATTTCATTAATACTTAATGAATTATATACAATCAACTAATAGTCATATAACAACCAATGTTTATTTATTACAACCAAATTACTCTGCTTTCAATTGGTTTAATTAAATTGATTTTCATTCAATCTTTCAACTTTCATAACATAAGATTTTAATGAATTAACACTTATATTCATTATTTCATATCAACTTAATTCACATTCATTTGATTAACATTTAATCCATTCATTCCATTCAATTACAAAAGTTTAATTTCATTTACATAACTTAAGTTCATATCTATCACTTAACTTTATTAATTTACTTTGATACCAATATCAATTTCATTCAACATACTCTTAAGTTATACTTCCATTTTATAAATTCATTTTTATTTACAATTCATATTCATAAATATATTCATATAGTTTCACTTCTTATATATATAAGTTTATTTCACAATTGTAAATCACTTTAATTATAATTCAATTCTTATAATTCTTTTTACTTATACAATTATTCTTTTATTTAGATTATTCAAACAACTAAACAATCAACTTATATACACTTTAATAATTCTTAAAAATTATTTCTTTATATATAAAATATAATCAAGGTAAAACTATTTCATTCACCCAATTTAAAACAATACTGTGTCGAATTGTTCAATTCAAGTGTTTAGAAACCCCTTCGGCATAGTTTTGCAGACCACGCTGACGAAAGTTCATATGCCACTCAATAAACCAATCATCACAATATAAAACAATTTTATATTCACTAACAAATACGCTCTCATAGCTATTATTACACTCATACTCATTCTAGAGTACTACTGACTCTATCTCTAATGAGTAATACCCAACAGAACCATGGTTGTCGCTTAACCATATGCTCTGATACCAAATGTAACGATAATGATTTTTCGTTGCCGAAAAACCGAAATGTTAGGGTTTAAGAAAAAGAAAGAGAGGTAGAAGAGAGAGAAGATAGAAAAATAGAGAGGAAAGAAAATAGAACGGAACAGAAAACAACAGAACAATATCAGAATCTCACAATTCCCGGCGGAACAACATATAATACTTGAATGAATAATCTTTAAACAAAGAACTATATCAGTTATTACATTTTATACATTACATCATATCATCATTACATCATCATCAGAGTGTACAACAACAAACAACAACAAACAGCGGAAAAAGAAATACTATATACTAGTAATACGCCATGCCATCCAGCTTGCATCCAGCAACTCCAGAATATCCTGATAAACCTTAACTCTTGACTGCCCGTGTGGAAATTGATGGGCATCCAGAGTTTAGGAAGGAAAACAATAAACTCCGAGTCAGTCATGTGACTGGTGTGAGAACTCAAAACAGTTTATTTATCTTTGAAAAACAAAATAGAGGAATATTTTTAAAGTCAATTCGCAATGCTTTTAAAAATGAGACTACCATAAGACCTCCCGCCACACACACAATGCAAACGCAGACTTGGAGGAGATTTCTTCTTATGTTAGTCAAAGATGCTTGATACGCATTAAAAAGAACATTTGATATTATTACTAGTGCATAGTGTAGAGAAAATCATTTCGAAAGTAGAATATAAATCTTAGTCAGCATAGACATTCCGAACTATGCCTACTATAGCTACCATCCAAACAGTGGGGTGCCACCATAAGTGAATGATAGGTTCTACAACTAATACCGTACAAGATCGTATTGTTTCTTTGGATTTCCAACGAATGATCAGGCCAAGGAACTTCCCATTGCCACATGAGAATGCCTCTGGATGGACATCCCCGAGAACCAAACCGGATCTCTACCAACACAAGGCCGGGTTACCCCTAACTGAGTAACAACTAACCGAATATGCTATCCCCCGGTCCTTTGGGACCTTCCAACCGAGCGCTCGTAATCAATTCACACAATCATAAAGTGTTTTCAACATGAGTAAGTATCTGGGCTCCATACCATGATACCACCCTTTTCCAGAAGGAAATTCACATATCCTAAAGGGCGCTACCCCTCATAACCTTGCCGCATCTTTCCTGTTTTGACCATTCCGGGGTGTGAGGCTCGACGAAGTCACGTCCACAAAAACATACTTTATACAAAAGCCATGCTTTGGGTCAACAAATGATCATAGAAATGATCACCAGGATAGACGATCAAACAAATGATCCTATCACAAATAATCAACACAATGATCATTTCACAGCAACACTCAGCATATCACATTACCAAATTGGGAATATATCGCTGATAACCTTCAACTACATAACCTCTGAGCTCGTACGTCTCAGAGAAGGGTGTTAAGCTAAAAGAATAAATTCTCCGCCACCAACAGAAATATATTTGAAAGAAATCTGCTTTATATCTCAATTTGTAATGTCAGACATACAATCCATACAAGTCTGTTCCAGGCTCGAACAAAACCGAAGGCACTTACAAAGAAGTCCTTGCAATCCGGATAATCTCTAATCACGTCCGGACTTCCCATCACATAGGGAGTCTCTATACCGTAGCTACTCGGTGCAAAGACAATCGACGAGTTGTCCTTTCGCTTTCAAAAAGATCCGGTCTTCAACACCGGTCTTCAAATGCAATTCATAACGACGTATCACATATTCGGAATGGGTTATACACCCCATGGTCCTTTCCCGGTTAACCCGAATAGTGAGCGCTTATTCAAAAATAAGTGTGGCATTCAAATTCAAACAAATCACATCAGTTACCCATTCAAAGGTAAATATTGATAGTCGGTTATTGAACTATCAATGGATATGCACACATCACCAGATTCCAAATAATTTTCCAAATTATTTATTTTCCAAAAATATCTTTACTAGATATATAATTTTCACACTTCAAAAATAAATCAATATTTTTTTTTAAACAAATTCCCTTTTTATTCATAAATTCCATAGTGAATTTTTTCATTCCAAAATATCCATGCATATACGATTTTAATTATTCATTTCAATTTATCTTCAAAAAGATGAATTCTCAAAATATTCCCTTTATATTGGAAAACATTTCCATACTTATTTATTCATAAGTAATTTACAAATTTTATTTATTTTCAACCTTTGGAAAATATTCAATATACTTAAATCGAAATTAAGTATATATTTCATTCTTTAAGGAAATCATGCTCTTAAACATATTTATTTGGGTCAAAATGAATGTTGCGTAAAACATCGTTACGACAACCCAAAATCACTAGTATAGGGATTCGAAATTAAAATAGATATATAAATCCCAATACTATACAAAACATTTCCTTTCGGAAAGCATTTACTATAACAACAGTGTTATAGTCCACCATTTCCTTCTATTTCCCGAAAACGTCTATTTCAACAATAAATGTTGAAATCTATGGTTTCGAATCTTAACACATTTTAAAACATCGTTAGATCGTTTTAATTCAATTTAAAACATCACATTCAAAACAATTTCTTTAACATATTATTCACTATTCAAAAACGTGAATATACTTGTTAACAAATTTCATCCTTTTATTCATTTTATTTTAAAGGATTATTCACTATCTAAAACGTGAATATAACTTCATAAATAAGTTATAATAATTTACTTATCAAAATAAGTCTTTCCGAATTTATAGAACAACGTTTATAAATTCCATTTCTATTTATTTTATAACTACTTCCTTTTATAAATTCCTTTATTAACCTATCTCAATTCATATCTCAATGATATACTAAAGATTCATATTATAAGTGAAATACTTATAATTTATTTGTTTGCAAAAATCGTTCCTTTGAACTTTATAATTATAAATCTTATAACTTATAAGATTCAATTATTTATCCAAATCTATTCTTTCAATAACTTTATAAATTTTATAAACCTACTGTTTATAAAATTCCATTTATAACTTCACCGTTTATAATTCTATAAATTTCATTCATTTATGAAATTCATTCACAATTCATTCAAACACTTATAAAAACTCGTTTTATAATTCAAATATTTTCATTTATAAATTATCAATTTATAAATCCTTTATAAAATCAATTTATACTATTATTTTAAAACATCTTTAATCTCCTTTATAATTTCACCATTCTCTTGATTTATAAAATAATCAAATTTATAAATCCTATATTTAAACATTTATAATAAATTCAAAAATCCAATTTAATTATTTTATAAAAACATTAACCCATATTTCTCAAAAATCAATCTTTAATCGTATTTCTCAAAATCATAATTTTTATAACTTTAAAAATTATAACGTTTATTTATTTAAAATGGATCAGTTCCAAAAATATTTTATAAACGTATACTTTCAAAAATCACTTTAAAAATCATTTTAAAATCCCAAAATTTGGTCCAATGATGCTACATACCAAATAGCCAATCACGACAACAACGATATCATATATCGATATGATAATCCATCAAATATCAAAATATCCGAAATAAATAAATAATGTTGAGGAATCCAGTTGGATACCTCCAACCTGTTTTCCTACATCCACAAACATTAGCACAATACCAATTCCGCTCCAGTACGGAATTATCGCGGTATATGAGATTTAAAATATTATCCGCTTAATAGACGGCGCAATAGGGTCTCATCCGCTATACAAATGCGGGAAATCAATAACTCCAATATATACATATGCCAATATATATATTGCTATTATATATAATACCAATTTCACTGTTTATGAAATATTCGCGGTATATGTTTTTAATAAATAACATCCGCTTACTAACGGCGCATAATGTCTATTTTAACAATCAATAGATAACAATCATCATTCAAACATACATTCAATTATTTTAAATCTAACTATTTAAAATAAAAATCGAAACTGATTTGATTGAGTGAGAAGTTCTCACCTTGATTTCAAATTCGTTTTAGCGATTTATTTCGAATAAAATTAAACGGACGTTTAATTTCACCCAAAATTCTCACTTACTCCAAATGACTCCAATCCAATTCCATCGCGTAGTACTCGTCCATACGATTCCAACGCTTCCTGTTTCGCGCGTTTTCGACCTCGTATGAAAAAGTTATGCAGTTTTAAAGATTACATGAATTTTTTATAAACAATTTACAATATATATCTTTATTTTTTTAACCTACAACACTACAGGCCGTAGATCTTGGCAACCCCCTCATCATAGCCGCAAACCCCTCTTCTCCCTCATCTCACGTTACTCCAACCCCAGTAAACACATACGCACGCACAACCCAAACATCACGAACTAGGGTTCCACTTTGCAATCTCCTCGCTCGACGAAACTTCATCAAACCACCTCCATATTGAAGCCCATTGCAAGAGCTATCTTCGGCCCAAACGTCTCAGAGCTCGGTCGAGCCTTCTGCACGCAGTTCGAGAATGAACGTGCGACACTAATACAAGATTTGCCATCAATCTACTAACCCATTCGCGATCATAGCCGTTGGATATCAAGATCTCAACGTGCACTACCACTTTCTAGTTGGAAGTTTGCTGTAATTGTTGATAGATTTGAAGAAATTCGAGGGAGAAGGAAAGTGAATTTTGGCCATCCATTGATAACTGGCGGTTGAAGATGAAATTAGGGTTTTAATTTCTTTTAGAGAGAGAGGGGGGCTATTTATAGAAGAACGAACGACACTATTCATTCCGGAAATTCCGAACTCTGATTCACGCGCCGTAACCAGCCTTTCTAGGGTTTACCCCGCGTTACGGACACAATGGAATAGGTTTCGAAAGCTAATTCGGACATCTGTGCGAGTTATGGCTATAAACGTTCAATTTAAATTAAACCGATTTAAACGATTTTCTAGGCGTTTTAATCTGTACCGGACAAACAGTAAATCCAATTGACTTGAAATTTTAAACCTTACAATAATATCACATTACGGATCCGATGAAACTGGTTTTGTCGAAATCCGAGACTTTTTGAAAAATGACTATTTTAACTCGCCAAATTAATATTAAAACAATTTCGATGCGTTTCGAGCTGCCACGATCAAACGATAACTCCGATTGACACGAAAATTGAAATCCGATAATAACAAACTATTACGGATCCAATGGAACTAGTTTCGTCCAATTCTGAGACTGTTCAAAAATTGACTATTTTCACTAGTCGATTTAATATTAAAATATTCAATTTTCACAAATTAACTTTTAATTCGATTTTAAAAGTTCTAAAATATCATTCTAACTCCAACATGATAAAATAAAATTTTACAAATCATTTTCAATCATATTTAACTCAATTTTCAATTATTTCCATAATTTAACATATTAAATTATCGATTTAATTATCCAATTAAATCCAATTATTTGAAATAAAATTTATTCGACTTATAAATTCACTTATTATTATTTAAAATTAATTAAATATTCAAATTTTAATTACTAAAAATCCTGGGTCGTTACAAATGACCTTCATTAACAATTCTTAATTACTTAATTAAGAAATTAACTTATATTAATCATTATTAATTACAAATTAATTAATATTTAATTACAATTTAATTAATTACTAATTATTAAATTAATTAAGTATTAACTGCAAATTAATTAATCCTTAATCACTTGATTAATTAATTCCTAATCATTAATTAAAATTTAATTAACAATCCTTAATTATAGATTTATTAACCTTAATTAATCTTAAGACTTAATTGAATCAATTTAAAAATTATTAATTACTTAATTAATCATCCACTTAGTTAATCATCCACATTAATTAATTAAATAATTAATTACCCATTTAAATTAACTTAATAATTTAAATGAACACAAATCATTACAATTTTATTTATCTTTAAGATAAACATTCCTTACTTAATTAATCATTTTAAACAAATTTGTTTTCAAATTTACTTTAAATTCCATTTAAACTTAATTTTTAAACTTAAGATACAAATTTAACTTAAACAAGATTTAAAACAATTCAAAACTTTTATCTCATATGTTAAAAGAAACATCTACTTTATAAAATAAGTTCTAAAAGGATTTAAATCCCAATTCAATTTAAATTCAAATCAATTTAAAACACATTTAAACATTCCAAGTTACTAAAAACAATTTTAATTCAAAAATTTCTTTAATTTAAAAACTGAAATATAGTTTTTAAACTCATTCTAGATCTAACTTAAATCTTTAAAGTTTACTTACATTTTAAACTCCATCTTAAATTCAAATCATTTAACCATATATAGTAATTAAACAAATTTGAATTTAAACTCATTTTATTTTTATTTTAAAAACTGAAGTTTAAATTTAATTCCAGATTTAAAAACTAGAATTTAAACTTATTTTAAATTTCTAATTTACCAATTTAAACTTACAGTTTAAATTCAAATCAACATATGCTTCTATACTAAAAAGTTTAAAACAAAATTTTAAATTTCAAAATTTAAATTAATTCAATCTCAGATTCTACTACTCTGAATTCATATTCAAATTTCAGAATTTAAACTTAGTTTGAATTTCCTGTTTGCATTTATACTTTACTTTTAGTTTAAAAACAGAAACAGTTTTTCTGGTTTTATTTAAAATCAAAATAAAATTTAAAAATTCAAATTATTTCAAAACCAAGATTTAAATTTATAGAATACATATTTAAAATTCAGTTTTAAAACTTAGTTTAAATTTAATTTATATTTAAACTTTACTTCTAATTTTCAAAAATACTGTAACAGGTTTTCTGGTTTTATTTAAGCCTGCAATCACAACTTCACTCGAGTCTTCCCTGTATTGACTTCGAGTTCAAAATTCCATTGCTTCGAGTCATTCACTCGAATTACCCATGATAAACACGAGAATTAACCCACAGCAGAACCAACTTCACCAAAATGTCCACCAATTTCACTGTGCACCTGTACATCGCCTCCAGCCATCGCTGGCCAACCACACGACCACCCCTCAGTCGTCATCCAACTCCACAGTCCATCCATACACCCATTACATCAATTAATACCCGATATCATGATCGAGTCCAGAATTTCCCAAACCTGGAAACAACAGGCAGAACCTCATACCAAACCTGTCAACGTCACGTTGATGCGCCTCCGGCCACCATCACCTTTGAAACTCCGGCGACTACTTCATCAACCCTCCAACCTCCATTCCCTAAAACCCCAAGAAACTCGAACCACAGAGGAGGTCGGATTCAAGTAAAAACAGTAACCCAGTAAAAACTAGGGTTCACAACTTTAAATCCAAATCTCAACATCAAAAATGAATTGCAACCCAAACTAATAATTTTCTCAACATCTTCGATAACTTCTCCTCCTCCAGGATCAATCTCATCACCTCGAACCACTTGTGGCAACAGAGATGACCAAAACTCAATTTACAGTAAAACTAGAACTGCTCTTTGGTTTTGATATTAAAAATTGTAATTTTGTTTTTAAAAATCATAATTTTGCATGATGTTTTGATATACAAACCTGAAACATTGAATTATAAAGTTTGAATTTTCGTCTATATAAATTGTTACTCTGTTATATTATATTTCTAGGCAAAACAAAAGTTTTATTCACTTATATAAATTTTAAAACTTTCTCTATGCCTAACAATCAATTTTAATTTACATCCTAAATCATAACAAAGATTACAATAGGAGGAAATGGACTTTAAATCAAACAGAGGTTTGAAATTTAAGGAACATAAAGATGACAGATAATAAGCATGCACCCAGAAATACATTCACATATATGTATTCACAGCAAAATTATATTATAAATTCATTTCTTATTAAAAAGCATGAAAACAACTTTTACCTATTTAATTAATTTTTAAAATTTGAGTTACTCACCTTTTAAATCCTAATGAGCAGAGCATGATTATTTTGAACATGCAGAACATCTTTTGCAATTTGCTTGAATGCCTTTAAGACCTGAGTTGTTAAATGCTTAAAATGCCTTTGCCCCTTGATTAATTACAAACTTGCATGCATGCTCCAGTCTCACAAGAAGATGCAGGCCCTTGTTTCAGATTGAATAAAATGCAGACCTTCTGTTTGAATTCCAGATTTACAAGAAATGTAGTTTTTTTCTTTGAAACAGAATTGCTATGCATTTGAACATGCTTCTTTGATTTTGCATACTTTGAAGATGGTTTGCAGATTTTTGAAGAGGGGAAATGCAGGCTTTTGGAACAGATTGTTGCATGAATATGATTACAGAATTTTTTTTTGGAGCTGAACTATGGGTTTGATTTTTTTCTAGGTTTGTTTCAGCTGAAGAAAATTCCTTAATTTGGAAATTGAAAATGAGAAAATGATAGAAATGGGAAAATGCAAGTCTATATAATCATATTTATGATTTATTTTAAAATCACAGAAAAATAAAATTAAACATGACACTTGTCTTGTATTCTAACACTTGTCATTTTAAAATGATCATTAGTTTACATTTGTTAGATTAAAACCTAAGATGTTTACACATGTTCTTTTTATTAATTAGTATTTTTAATTAAGTGTAAATGAAGTCTTAAACTTAATTAATTATTTCTTTAACACTTATTTATATGTATAGCTATGTTTTTAAAGAAATAACCTTATATTTATAAATAAAACCAATATATATAACAATCATTTGAAAATAATATTTTTAATCATTTAAAATAAATTTATACAAGATGTTGTAAATTATTGGTTATTTAATAAATTAATGCTTCATATTTTAGTTGTATTTTAAACTCTCATATCTAATTTACAAATCACATTTATTAATCAATATTTTAAAAAGAATAAAACAAACATTTTTATAACTTATTTTTAATATACAAACCTAAGTCAAAATATTTTAAACAAATAAAACATTTGTCATATATATTTAAAATCATTTAGTTATTTCATTAAATAGTTTTCAAAAGCTTAAATCAAAAATAAATCATAATTTCCCAATTACCAAAATATTATAATTGGAAAATTTGCGTTATCAATTAAATTTAAAAACCAAACTTTTCTATTTAAAATATATATACATATTATAAATAGAAATTAATTTATTAGCTTATTAAAAATAAATTCACTAATTAAATATTTACTAAAGTAAAATTATTAAATCAATTCAAATTTATCTACAAAAATTATCAAATTAATTTAAATTTAAACACAGATTATTAAATTTATATTGTCCAAAATTTCGGGATATCACAATATCGCAAATACCTGTAAATAAATCAATACTGTCGAGGAATCCAGTTGGATCCCTCCAACTTGTTTCCCTGCATCCACAGATGTTAGCACAATACCAATCCCGTTTCAAGACGAAATATCGCGGTACATGGGTTCATATAAAATATTATTCGCTATTATGCCGCGCAATAGGGTCTCATCCGCTATATAATGCGGGAAATCAACTCCAAGTACATATATAATACCAAATCCACTTCAAGATGGAATTATCGCGGTATATGTGTTTAATAAATAACATCCGCTTAATATACGGCGCATAGGGTCTATTTCAATACAATAGATAATATTTATCATCCAATCCATAGAATCAAGCAATTTTAAATCTAACTATTTAAAATTTAAATCGAAACAATTCGATTGAGTGAGAAGTTCTCACCTTGCTTCCAATAACAGTCGCAGTGTTTTATTTCGAGTAAAATTAAACGTGCATTTAATTTTACCTAAAATTCACACTAGCTCCAATCAACCCCAATCCAGCTCCGTCGCGTAGTGTTCGTCCATACGAACCCAACACAATTCGTTTCGTCCAAAACGGACCTCGTATGAAAGAGATATCAGGTTACAAAGTTTGAACGAATTTATATAATATAAATTTACAATTTTTATTTTAAATTTTAAACCCTACTGCATCTGGATCGTTCGTTTCTGTTGATGAGATCATGGCCGCGTACGCTATCTTCTTCGTTCATCAGGTAAAAGTCACGACCGAACCCATAAGCCGCCTACGTCATTGAATTATCGCGCCCTCTCCGATCAACTAGCCGACGATCAAGCACCACGGTTTCGAAGCCCATCACCACGCCTAACACCACCATGAACGCCATAGCACTCGATCGTCCCTGTGCCTCGGTAAATGTGCGCGACCGTGGTGGCTTTGAGCTCGAATTGCCGCTGATTGGCAACACCTTAAACGATCTCCACCGTTGATTTCGTAGCTCTCATCGACCTTTACAAGTTTGTAGTTGGAGATTTTTCGTGAAAGTAGATGGATTGAAAGAAAAATGAGGAGGAAGGAGAAAATTTTTCGGCCATTAGAACATAGGGTGGCGGCTAAAGCTTGAAACTAGGGTTTTGGTGAAAAATAGAATGATAGAGGTGCTTTTATAGAAAATATCGAAACACTATTCATCCCGAAATTTTCCGAACTCCAAACGAAGTGTGCCACCTGGCGTTTATAATGTTTTACCCCTATTACGAACACAATGGAATATATATCGGAGGCCAATTCGATCAAATTTGGAAGATAAGTTTTCGAATCGAATTATTTAAATTTAAAATTCACTCAAATCGATTTTTACGCGTTTTAGCTTGCCCCGGACAAACCATAAATCCGATTGACACGAAATTTGAAATCTTACAATAATATAACATTACGGATCCGATGAAACTGGTTTTGTTGAAATCCAAGACTGTTTGAAAAATGGCTATTTTTACTCGTCAATTAAATATTAAAATATTCAATTTCTGCAAATCAACTTTTAATTCAATTTTAAAAGTTCTATAACATCGTTCTAACTCCAATATGATTTAATACAACTTTACAAATCAATTTTAATCACATTAAACCCAATTTTCCAATTATTTCTGTAATTTCAAATATTAAATTATCGATTTAATTATCCAATTAAATCTAGATATTCGAAATATGAGTTATTCGACTTACAAATTTTACTTGTTAATATTTAAAATCAATTAAATATACGAATTTCAAATGACAGAAATTCTGGGTCATTACAAACTTCTCCTCTTAAAAGAATTTCGTCCTCGAAATTACCAAGTAAGAAAAAGTTACAGAATTCATCTTTCTTTTCAAAACCATTTCAAATTAGATTTCAAATTCACTTAAGTGTTTAACTTTTCCAAAATCCAATAGTTAAACTTCTTATAATAACTTTACTAAGTTTTTAAATCATACTTAGTTATTTTTTCAAAACCAACTATATCGTTTAACTTTTCACCCCAAAATCAAAGTTATAGTTTTCAAAATTTTCAAATTTTCTCAAAAATATTCCAACTTCTTAAATTTTTGAAAAATTTCGCCAGCGTCTCCTTTGCGCGGCTCGATCCAAAAAAAAGTGCAATATATATCACAAATATACATCTTATCAAAGCATGAGGCATCCCGTAGGGAAAAAAGTGTAAAAGTACGATATGTAATCCGAGATATGTACCTTATATAATATTAGCGAGCATATACGGCTAATATAGCGCGAAAGCGAGCTCCAAATGCGAAGCGAGCGCAATCCGCACATAGTAAACACTCAACAATAATGAGAAACATGCATATATGAAAGTAATGTCAATATACAACATATACCAGAACAACAACTACATATGCCAATATAGCAAATGCAACAAAACGGAACAAATCCAACTATTAAACAACTATCATCCAACAACAATTCCAATCATCAAATCAAATATACATTCACTTCTCATTAATATTAAACGAATTGGTTTTTCATTTAATCACATTTGATTCATTAACATTGGACTTTACTAACATTCATTTATTCATTTTCAATTAGTTCATATTCACTAATTTATATTCAAGTTAATTCACTTCCACATTCAAATCAAATTACATAGCTTTTCATTTTATCAGTTCAACTTCATTAACACTTAATGAATTATATATAATCAACTAACAATCATATAACAACCAAATCATAACCAACACAACCAAATTTATTAAATTCACATTCAATTTGGTTTAACACTTTTAATTCTAATTGGTTGACATTAAATTGACTTCCATTCAATTATTCAATTTCCAATGTACTAGTTTTTTATGAATTAACATATACACCCCTTATTCCATATCAATTCATTAGTTCAATTCAATTGTTAATTCATTTAACAATTAAGGTTGAATTTCATTTATGTAACTCAAGTCCATATTCATCACTTCACTTTATTAATTAACTTCGATACCAAAGTCAACTTCATTCAACATTACTTAAGTTATATTTCATTTTATAAACATCACTTGGCTTCACTTAACTTAAATTTCCCCTTATAAATCCAATTCAGATTCCAATTCTATTTAACTTTTACCAAAGTCAAATTTATTATCTCATATTATAAGTTCAAAACTAGTTTCACTTATATTCAACAATTACAACCTGGATTTTTTTAAAATTCAAGTTTGTTTAACAAAACAAAACTTCAATTTCAATTTATTATTGGTAGCAAATCAATCACATAGAAACTTGAAAATGATACTGATGATGCTGCAGTCATCACCCTTATTATTTTCCAGTAACAGTAGTGAATTCAGTGCTTAATATTCTTTCAAAATTTTCCTTTTATTCATAAATCACATTTATAAGTCTTTTACTTATATAATTTCACTATTTTCTCTTTACTTATATAAGATCATTTCACAATTGTAAATCATATTAATTATAATTCCATCTTAATAATTCATTTGCTTATACAATTTTTCTTTTAATTAACTTATAGATATTCTTACATTTTCAACAACCATACAACCAATTTATGTACACTTTAATAATCTCTGAAAAAATTATTCCTTTATATGTAAAATATAATCGAGGTAAAATTATTTCATTTACCCAATTTAAAATGATACTATGTCGACTAGCCTCGTTTAAGAGTTTAGAAACCCCTATCAATAATATGGCGTCCCACATACCGACCAGAATTCACAAACAGCTCAACGGATAAGCAAACACAATATAAAACATTTTTTTATATTCACTAACAAATACGCGCTCATATCTATTACACTCACACTCATCTAGAGTACTACCGACTCTATCTCTAATGAGTAATTCCCAACAGAGCCAAGGTTGTCGCTTAACCAAATGCTCTGGTACCAACTGTAACGATTACGGATTTTCGACTCCCGAAAATCGACATCAATACGTCCACTGTATCAACTGCCGAGCAATCGAAGGCCCAAAAACCTAATTGTTAGGGTTAAAGAAGAAGAGGTAGAAGATAGAAGAAGAAAGAAAGAAAGAAGAAAACAGAAACAATAAAAGAATCTCTCAATCGCAGCGGAACAACATATAATAGATAAATGAATAATCTTTAAATCAAAAGAACTGTATCATTTATTACATTATATCACATTACATTACATTATCAGAGTTTACAACAACAAACAGCGGAAAAGAAATACTATATACTAGTTGATACGCCATGCTATCTAGCTTGCTCCTGATCTCCACAGCAACTCCTGAATTCTAGAATGACCTGATAACCTGACTCTAGACTACCTGTGTGGAAATTGGTGGGCACCCAGAGTTTAGGAAGGGGACAATAAACTCCAGGTCAGTCAACTGGTGTGAGAATTTAAATCAGTTATATCTTTAAAACAAACAAAGAAACATTTTTAAAATAGATCCGCAATGCTTTTAGAAAATGTAACTACCATAAGGCCTCCCGTACACACACAATGCAAACGCAGAATCGGAAGAGATTTCTCCTTGTGATAGTCAACATGCTTGATACGCAAATTTCTTTGATATTATTACTATAAGTGCAAAGTGTAGGAAAACATTTCGAAAGTATGATATAAATCTTAGCCAACATACGACCATTATCGTATGCCTACTATAGCTACCATGTTCAATAGCAGGTTACCGCCACATTCCATAGCAAGTTATACAACTAAAACTGTACAGGGCTCGTATTGTTTTGATTGGATTTCCAACAAATAGTCGGGCAAAAAAATTCCCAAGTAAAATGGAACGCCTCTGGAGATACGTCCTCGGATCCTACATGGATCTCTGCTAGACAAGGCCGGGTTACCTCTGTAATAGGTAACAACTGACACGTGTATGCCATCCCCCGGTTGTAAACAACCTTTATCCGAGGATCATCTCAACCAAAAACCACAAAGTAATAAGTTTGCAGCAACCATAAAGTAAGTATCTGGGATCCATACCATGATACCACTTATAATCCAGAAGGAAATGACATACCCTCAAAGGGCACTATCCTCAAATAACCTTGCTGCTACGATTCCTGTTTCGACCATAACCGTGTTGTGAGGTTCGACGAAGTCTCGTCCACAAAGCTACTCTTTTCACAAAAGCCACACTTTGATCAACAAATGATCAGAAGCACTCAGCATGCCACATTATCAAATTAGGAGTATATCACTGATAACCATCAACTACATAACCTCTGAGCTCGTACGTCTCAGAGAAGGGTGTTGAGCTAAGAGAATAAATTCTCCGCCACCAACAGAAATGTATTTGAAAGAAATCTGCTTTATATCTCAAAATGTAATGTCAAACATACAATCCATACAAGTCTGTTCTGGGTTCGAACAGAACCGAAGGCACTTCCAAAGAAGCCCTTGCAATCCGGGTTTTCTCAATCCCAATCGGACTTTCCATCACAAAGGAAATCTCCATACCATAGCTATCGGTGCAGAGACAATCGATAGGTCATCCTATCATTCTCGCAAATAACCGGTCTTCAACACCGGCCTTCAAATGCTATCCATTACGACGAATCCCTATTCGGAATGGGATTCATAACCTAAAGGTCCTCTCCCGGCTAGACCGAATAACGAGCGCTTATTTATAAAAATAAGTGTTCATTCAGATTCAAGCAAATCACAACAAATACCCATTTACAGGTAAATATTGATGGTCGGTTATTGAACTATCAATAGATATGCACAACATCACCAGATTCCAAATAATTTCCCAAATTATTTATTTTCCAAAAATATCTGTACAAGATATATTTTCCACACTTCAAAATAAATCAATGTTTATTTTCAAACCAATTTCCCTTTCCTTTATAAATTCCATGGTGGATTTAAATTTTCAAATATCCACTGATATATGATTTTTCAAATCGATTTCAAATATTCATTTTCAATTTATCTTTAAAAGATATAATCTCCAAACATTTCACTTCACATTGGAAAACACTTCAATACTTATTTAAAAATAAGTAATCCACAAATCTATTTATTTTCAACATCTAGAAAATATTCAATATACTTAAATCACAATTAAGTATATATTTTATTCTTTATGGAAAACATTCTCTTAAACACATTCATTTGAGTCAAAACGAATGTTGCGTAAAACATCGTTACGACAACCCAAAATCACTAGTATAGGGATTCGCAATTTAGATAGGTATATAAATCCCAATACTATATAAAACATTTCCTTTCGAAAATCATTTACTATAACAACAGTGTTATAGTCCACCATTTCCTTATTTCTCGAAAACGTCTATTTCAACAATGAATGTTGAAATCTATGGTTTCGATCCTTAACACATTTTAAAACAACTTCAAATCGTTTTAATTCCATTTAAAAGATCACTTCCTAAAACATTTCTTAAATATATTATTCACTGTTCAAAATCGTGAATATAAATCATTAACCAAATTCAACACTTCTACATATTTAATTAAAGGATTATCCACTGTCCAAAATTGTGGATACATCTCCTTTAATATGCTTTCATATTTACTTATCAAATTCAATTGGTTTTGGATTTATAAAATAACGTTTACAAATTCACATCTATATAAATTTTATAAAAACTTCAACTTATAAAACCCCTTAATTAACAAATTCTATTTATATCTCATTTAAATGGCAAAATTCAATTTATAAGTTAATTACTTATAAATCTTTTATTTTATAAAATCTATTCATCTTATAACTTCACAATTTATAAATCTATAAATTTCATTCACTTATGAAATCCATTTATGCTTCATTTTAGCACTTATAAAAACTCATTTTATAATTCCAATATTTTTAATTTATAAATATAAATTTTATAAATCTTTTATATAAACCGTTTATAATAATTCAAAAATCCCAGTTTAAACCATTTTATAAATTAATCATCTACTTATTTCAAAAATCATATTTCGGTTACATTTCACAAAAATCATAATTTTTATAACATAAAAATTATAACGTTTATTTATTTAAAATGAATTAATTCCAAAATTTAATAAAATATATTTTTAACACCTTTATAATTTGATCACTTTGATTTATAAAAATCCAAGTTTATAAATCTTATATATAAAGCTTTTATAATAAATTCAAAAATCACCTGAAAACCCTTTTAAATTCGAAATTGTTACTTTAACCTTTTTAAAACTCCAAAAATAGGCCCAATGCTGCAACAGCACCAATACCTCTACCATGGCATCCAAAACATCATATATCAATATGATAACAGAATATATCGCAAATATCTATAAATAAATCAATACTGTCGAGGAATCCAGTTGGATCCCTCCAACCTGTTTCCCTGCATCCATAGATGTTAGCACAACACCAATCCCGTTTCAAGATGGAATATCGCGGTACATGGGTTCATATAAAATATTATCCGCTATTATGCGGTGCAATAGGGTCTCATCCGCTATATAATGCGGGAAATCAACTCCAAGTACATATATAATACCAATTCCACTTCAAGATGGAATTATCACGGTATATGTATTTAATAAATAACATCCGCTTAATATACGGCACATAGGGTCTATTTCAATACAATAGATAATATTTATCATCCAATCCATCCAATCAAGCAATTCTAAATCTAACTATTTAAAATTTAAATCGAACCAATTCGACTGAGTGAGAAGTTCTCACCTTGCTACCAATAACAGTCGCAGTGTTTTATTTTGAATAAAATTAAACATGCGTTTAATTTTACCAAAAATTCACACTAGCTCCAATCAACCCCAATCCAGCTCTCGCGAATGTTCGTCCATATAAACTCAACGCAATTCATTTTGTCCAAAACGGACCTCGTATGAAAGAGATATCGCATGATAAAGTTTGAACGAATTTATATAATATAAATTTACAAATTTTATTTTAAATTTTAAACCCTACTGCATCTGGCCCGTTCGTTTCTGTTGATGAGATCATGGCTGCGTATGCTATCTTCTTCGTTCATCGGGCAAAAGTCGCGACCGAACCCATAAGCCGCCTACGTCATTGAATTATCGCGCCCTCTCCGATCAACTAGCCGACGATCAAGCACAACGGTTTCGAAGCCCATCACCATTCCTACCACCACCATGAACTCCATAGCACTCGATCGTCACTGTGCCTTGGGAAACGTGTGTAACCGTGGTGGCTTTGAGCTTGAATTAACGTTGATTGGCAACACCTTAAACGATCTCCACCGTTGATTTCGTAGCCCTCATCGACCTTTACAAGTTTGTAGTTGGAGATTTTTCGTGAAAGTATATGGATTGAAAGAAAAATGAGGATGAAGGAGAAAAAGTTTTCGGCCACCAGAACATAGGGTGGCGGCTGAAGCTTGAAACTAGGGTTTTGGTGAAAAATAGAATGATAGAGGTGCTTTTATAGAAAATATCGAAACACTATTCATCCCGAAATTTTCCAAACTCCAAACGAACCGTGCCGCATGGCGTTAATAATGTTTAACCCCTATTACGAACGCAATGGAACATATATCGGAGGCCAATTCGATCAAATTTGGAAGATAAGTTTTCGAATCGAATTATTTAAATTTAAAATTCACTCAAATCGATTTTTACGCGTTTTAGCTTGCCCCGGACATACCGTAAATCCGGTTGACACGAAATTTGAAATCTTACAATAATATAACATTACGGATCCGACGAAACTAGTATCGTCGAATCCGAGACTGTTTGAAAAATGGCTATTTTTACTCGTCAATTAAATATTAAAATATTCAATTTCTGCAAATTAACTTTTAATTCAATTTTAAAAGTTCTATAACATCGTTCTAACTCCAATATGATTTAATACAACTTTACAAATCAATTTTAATCACATTAAACCCAATTTTCCAATTATTTCTATAATTTCAAATACTAAATTATCGATTTAATTATCCAATTAAATCTAGATATTCGAAATATGATTTATTCAACATACAAATTTTCCTTGTTAATATTTAAAATCAATTAAATATACGAATTTCAAATGACAGAAATTATGGGTCATTACAAGTAAATTGAATTTGATATATATATATATATATGTGTGTGTGTATATATATATATATATATATGAAAGTATCAAAATTTAGTTTGAAATTATGGAATATTTGATGTTTTGAAATGTATTGAAATTGAAATAGTTTGTTTTCTAGTTCAAATCTATATTTGAAATCGATATAATTTGGATTGGTTTATTGAGAAACTGAATTAAGTTGAAATTTTATAAATTGAGATTTGATTTAAATTGAATTTTGGGATTCAAGTCGATGTGAATAAATTTGTGAAGTTTGAGGAAATTATTTTATAATATAAAGTAATTTTAAATTTGAAATGGAAATGATATCGTATTGATATGGTTTAAAATGACAATGATATTTTGGTTTTGAAGTATAAACTATTTTGAAATGACCGCGGTGTTATAATAACGTTTGGTTTTTAAAGAGACCAAAATCAAAAGTTGTCATACTCTTTACTAACTCTGAAAACCGCTTTAACAACCGTGTATGCGGTGGAGATTCCAGAATGAAGTAGGATGGCGGCGACGTTCTATTGAGGTATATACGTGGACCCAACTCCCGTGAGTTGGCATAAGGTGGCTAAAACAGGAGCGATTCCGGGCCAATGAGGTAGCTCCTCTTATCGGGCACACTTCTTCGATACCATTCTATTACTTTGTTATTGATTGGGTGCATCTTTGATTTTTGGAAGTATGTCTTGAGGTGGTCGGTAGTGGCTGCTATGCGTTCCCACCAGTCCAAATGCGTAATTGGTATATCTTCCCTGGCATTGCCTAGTTGTGCCGTGTCACCTACCCTAGCGATCTTTACTACGAGTTTGATTTGTGTCGTACCTATGGAGTATCCTCTAGTAGCCTTTCGATCTGGAGGTATTACGGTACTGTATAGACTATTGGCACTATATATGTGTTAAGGCGTAAAATTTAAAGCCTTAACACTATTTTTAAGTAAGTTTACTTTACTTTAGACATTATTATAATAGCGTATATTACTATATAGTAGATAGTTTAACGGATCCTTAGAGGATGGTTATCCCAAACATTCTTTGAGTTACTTGTATTTCAGTTGTTATTTCATTTAAGTTGGATTTATTGATATAAGAATGTTAATCCTGACTCGAGTGTTTTTCTTTACGATCAGGTTAGACTGAGTGATACAGCTTTTGAGACTCACCTTTGGAGTTGGAGCTTCATTTGGAGATCCATCTACATCTTTTCAGCTTGCAGTTATTCAATTGATTTCAGTGATGTATTCTGATCTTGTATTTGACTATTGTGCTTGAAACTTCTATTGTAACTTATTTAACTCTGATATGTAGTAGCTTCATAAACTACTATTCATTTTGTTTCCGCTGCATATTGTATATTACTTTGTGTATGTGATTCTGTGATTTATCTATTTACCGTATACGTTGAGTTTTTCTAAATATAAATTAACAATATGGTATTTTGAGCAATTCAAATTCGGCATGTGTGGATGCTAATAGTTAAAAATATCATGTCATTACATTTTATTTGCTTAGATTAATAATGAGCTCACTGACATATGACTTGTTATTTGCAAGACTAAAGGTAAGATTGGCTGTGTGCTATTCTAGCTTATATTCTATTTGTTTTATCATCCTATCTTGACATGGTAGCTGTAATTACTTGTTGATATCCATATCCTAGACATAGTCTGACCTATATATTATTTCATAATAGTGTTATTTCAGTTGAAAAAATATATATAGTAGAACTATTTTGTAATTTTCAAAGGATTTCTCAAGGGGAAGTATTGTACATATCTTGTATAAATATTACAAGGAAAAAATTAAAATTTGAAGTTGAGTACGGCGTAATTTTTTTGAAAAAAAAAACTAAAAATAAATCAGAAAAAATATTGTAACAATAATAGTTCCAAATATACAACTTTGTTTAAGGTGCTTTTATAAAAATTTATTGTTTTTAAAGTGGAGAATTTAAGTTGAAATAAGATTAAAAATTAGTGCTTTACTAATAATCTGTAACTTATGAAGTTCTGATTTAACTTTGTTAAGGTATTTTTATAAATAACAACTTTAATCTTTATAGCTTTTCGAAATTATGAAGTTTTCTAGTACTAAAAGGCATGTGAAGATGAACTAAAATTTTGACCCACGCTTAAAATTTCAACGCTAAAATGCCGTAGTGTTTTGATGATAACATTTGACCCTCTCATTCATTTTTAAAAAATATTATACTTTATTTAAAGACAAATAATAAGGAATAATTTTTGTCCTGGAATATTTGTAAATTTTTGTTGTTTGATAAGCGAAAAATGGGTTTTAAAGAAGCGGGCCCGCATTTTAAAACTCATTTCAAAATTTGTATATTTGAGGAAAACCACTATAAATTTTGATGTACCCCTTAATTTCTTGATCTAAAAGATGTTTTGGAAAGTTAATGGATTATCTTAAATTTCCGTTTTGAAAGAATTATCTAGATAAGTTTTTTGACACCTTAAAATTAGTTGCACAGTCGCCTAAATAAAAATGTTGAGTTGTTCTTTGAATTATAATGCTATGCTACTTTATATTATGAAATATGATTTCATATGATTTCTATGGGTCGAGCATAGGTACATGGATACCTTATGCGATGATTTTGGTGCATGCTTGCATTTTCTCGCATAAATATTAAGCAAACATGCTTAAAAATGCAATCTAAGGTATGTTTTATGCTTATAGCGATTGATATATTATATTGTGTTGCTTCCTATGTTTCCAAATGCCTTATTGTTGAGATGCCTCAATGTATATTTTGTAATTACCTACGTTGTGAATTTTCAAAACAGTCTCTATATAAAGGACATTGCCGAAATTTTCTTAAAATTTCAACACATAGAATTTTTTCATATATTATATTATTTTAGTGAATGATGATTATCTATTTTATAGGCTTTGTTGTATGCTTATCCAATTTAGTAATCAGTTGCATGCTTATATGTGTATGTGTGTCTCTCTGTGTGTGTTTTAAGGGACTAGTGATGTGATCATCCATTATGTGTCATATATTGTATGATTGTTTTATTTGTTCAGATTAATAGTGAGCTCACCGATGTATGACTTGTTATATGCATGACTAAAGGTAAGATTAGCTATGTTCTCTTTTATCTTATATTCTATTTGTATTACCATCCTGTCTTGCACATGCTAGCTGTGATTACATGTTGATGTACCTATTCTAGATATAGTCTAACCCATATGTTATTTCGTAATACTCGGGTCAATCTGAAACATTTCAAGTTCAAAGATAAAGTGACCAGCTTGTGATGTTAGGGCATAGCTGGAGATTATTGACTAGCATATCATTATTTACTTATGTCGCGTCATGCATGTTGATGATGTTGAGATGTATGGAATGGACATTACACATTATATATTTGATAGATAATGGACATTTAACTATTTTTGTTGATCCATATGGACTTGTATAAATATTTTCTATTATATGTTATCGTCGTGTTGATGACTATGTGTTCTTTTAATTTATTTTATATTATGCATTGTTCTATCCCAAAAACGCACGTGTTTATTGCTTTGTGCACAGAGTACATATGTGACGACCAGCCCTTCACAACCTTCGAAAATTGACATAAATATGCCCACTATATAACATGCCGAACGATCGAGTGTCGGAAAGACCGATTGTCAAGGGAAAAGAAAGAAGGTAGAAGAAAGAAGGAACAAAACCAATAACAGAATCTCACAGCGGAACAAAATAACATATAATGGTAATAGTTCCTTAGAAAAATCAGAAACTGTAATCTACATACCACACATCAGAGTATACAAAACAATAATTACTAGCCTGGGAAGTTATAGCAACCTGCCCTCACAATTTGCTAGAAATTCAAAACAAAACACTACAGCGGAAATAACAAGTATGAGTAATACATCTCGGACTCCAGTTCACCTCTTGCTCCATAGTATCCAATTCTGAACTTGTAATACTCGGTCTGACCCAAGCATTATAATAAAATAGCACCCATGTCAGTCTGGAAAACTAACATGAGAAATCACACTCAAATTGAATTATTAAAGTTCCAAAACCCTTAAAAAATCAAAGGTATCTCGTAAGATCATGCCACAAATAAACATGTCTGGTTTTTACCTTACGATAACCAAAACATTCATATCAACATCCTCTGATATTTTAATAGTGTCTAAGTACAAATACTTATTCAATTAGCCGAAATTGTTATATTAATTAAATTCTAGCAATGCTAGGCTCTACAATCAAAACCGTAAAGGCACGTAGGGAGATTGTATTCCAACTGAATGACTAGGCACTGGGGTACCACCTGTCACGGTACCTGTATAGAAACTGTGTACCGAGGACCACTCCCGATCCCCTGCAACACAAGACCGGACTATTCCTAACCTGAATAGACCGAATATGCTATCACCTAGGGTGTTCCTACCCTTTTCGAGCTCCTTTCACATGTAGTGATAATATCCGAGGTTATCTAGGAAGGTGATGGACATACCCTACTTGGGTGCGACCCACTTATCCTTGCTGCACCTCCCCTGATTTTCAGTCATTTCTTGTTGATGAGGCTCGAGGTTAAGCATTATCTTCTTAGGAAATTCACTTAGAATGCTCATTGTCTCCAATGGAAATGTTCGGAAAGCATTCATCCATACAAGTCCGTTCTTGGTCCGAAAATGGAACCGAAGGCACTATTCCTACTACATCCGTTTCAGAATCACCCTCAAGATTAGTAGCGATTAGCCCTTGCACTTCACTGCTCCATCTTCGACTCCAAGTTCTTGTCTTCATTTCGAAAACATAATCATTCGATCGAAATAGTTTACAGATCACAAATCTGATCACGGTCTCTTCGAAACAACATTCAATATTTTCCGGTAAACTCAACCCTGGTTCTTTGGGAAATACACAGACGAAGATAAGATCAGAGATCACCTCCTAACCATTAGTGGAGAGATTTCCTTCTCAACATCCTAGAAGAACGAAACGAGTTAACATGTACCATATAGCACCTCGAGCGGTAACTATATAATATAATCCCAATACCTCATCCAGATATTCCCAAAGTTGTATTGGGGTCCAGATCTGATAGTCAGTTATTTAACTATCAAATAAAAATCAATTCAACAAAAAATTCCATTTTCACTGAAAACATTAAATCTCTTTTTAAATTAAAATTTAAATAATTAAATCTCTTTATTCAAAACTAAGCATACTTGTCATATCGATTTTAGTAAATATATAAAACCTATGTTTCAGAAATATTTGAAACCTTTTTAAATAAAGATGGAAAGTATCATTTCAGCATCATATCATGGTCACAACTCAATGATTACGCCTCTATCCCAGAGAAATTCAAGTCTCAGCTGCAGGTACTCACTACCTTTGATTACGCCACGTGAGTATACCATTACTTCCTGAAAACTTTGTTTTAAAAATCATCTCAAAATAATGCTTATAAGTTCTAAATTAAATTTCAAGTTAACTCCAGGAAATTATACTTATATAAAAGTTATTATACAAAACCATATTGAAAATTGATAATTATCCTTTTAAAACAAAATGCTGACCATTTCTAAAATAATAATAATAAATCTTCCAAAATCAGTATAAGGTTACTGGTAAATAATTAAATATGTTCAAACAATTTAAAATAATCAAATAACTAATTTTCTATAATATTTTAACACTTTTACAAATTATCAAATTAATAGATCAAAAATCCTTTTTTCAAAACAAGACCACATCACTAATTTTAAAACCTTTATATTTAAAAAAACACGTTTACAGATTTATTATTTAAAATCCCTTGTTTAATACTGTTAATCCAAAATCCTTCTTATAATATTTCGACTTAGTTAAGTGGGAATTTAAAACCATTTATTTTATCCAATATATTAACCCAAATTCTTTATAGCATTCCACTTCAAAGTTCCCTTTTTTTCTTTCCCAAATTAAACCACATTTTATTGATATTTAAAAGCACCAAAAATCCATGTTGAGTGCCATCACATCAAACCAATTTAAATTGCACAATAACCTGTAAAGATTTAATCAACAAAAACATATATCACCATATATGCAATTTAATTCAACATTTTTGAGGAATCTAGTTAGATCCCTCCAACCTATTTTCCTATATCCACATATGTTAGCACAACATAAAAATACCAATTCCACTTCGAGGTGGAGTATTGCGGTACATAAAGTCATCCGCTACTATGCAGGGAACATAGGGTCTCATCCACTATTTATATATATGCGGGAATACCAATCACTCCAATGTGTGTGTGTATACTACTATATGTATAATATCACAACCAACCGATAAAAATGCATCAAACTAACCAATCAATCATTTATTAATTTTAACTATGTAAAACTAATCACTAGGAGACCAAAATTGAGTGATATTAACTCACCTTGAGTTTTAAATCATCGAGCGTTCTAATTTTAAATTAAATCGAACAGTGTTCGATCTAACCTAAAATTTTAACGAGCTCCAAACATCTCCAAATCTGTACTACAGCGTAGATCTCAACGCTGCAATTCTGATGCCGCCAGTTCGTCAAATTTTGACAATGTATGAAATAGTTATGCAATTTTAAAATTTTTAAAATTTATAACACAATTATGTTTCAATTTTTTTAATATACACTGAATATATCATGGCCGCACAATTCGAAATAGCACATCAGAGCCACTGATCGCCCTCCTCCCCTCTCGTAGTCTTAGAACCAAAGAAACCCATCTTCGGTTAAAAAAAATCGACTGCCATGTACCATATATGATCATCTAGAAGTCGATCAACCGAGCCCACGTCGTTCCCATCTCCACGCGCATCCATGATCAAGGACCGCACCCCAACAGTGCCTCGAACGATGTGCTTCAACCCAAGATAAACGTGGGAAATCCCATGGCAAACCACCGCACCGAACTCGATCACAACCGTTCAGTCGGTAGAGCTCAAAGAGCTCTTCAATCTTCCAGTTGGAAGTTTCAAAATAAAGGAATGGATTTGAAAAAAAAATGAGATGAAGCTTGGTGAACTTCGGCCATTGGAATGTTCTAAGTGGCAGCTCGAACGATAACCCTAGGGTTTGGCTATAGTGCGATACATATTTATATACGCATATACCAATTATTTTAATATTATTTTCAATTTTAACTGCATTTTCGAACGAACTCCAAACAAGACATGCCGCCTGACATTTATAATGTTTTACCCGCATTCCGAACCAATGGAACGTGTTTTGGAGGCTAATTTGATCGTATGTGAAAGATAGCTTTTTAAATCAATTTAAAATATTAAAATTTTGATATTTATTTCAATGCGTTTCTCTCCCATACGATCGAACGGTAACTCCAATTGCTACAAAATTTGAATTTCGATTATAATACACTATTACGGATCCAATGGAACTAGTTTTGTCGGATTCCAAAACTATGCCCCGGAAGGCTATTTTAACTCGTCGATTGAATCGAGCGATTTTCAAAATCATCGAAATCATTCAAAATTTCAATTTTAAAACTTACTAACTCCAATATAATTCATATGGAATTCATATTCATCTTAGAAATCATCCCGATTCATTTTAAATCAAAATTCGATTATTTACATTATTACATATATATTAAATTTCACTATCAAATCAATATATAAATTCCCAACTTTAATTTATCGACTTTTAATTCCATTGAAAAGTCCAACATCATAATCCTAATCTGAATAGAACTTAAATAAATTTTAAAAATCATTTTCATATAAATTTATTTCAGATTCACATACTATCCCAATTTTAAGTTTTAAATTACTATTTATCCAAATCCAATTAAATCGTTATATTTGAAATTATAACTCACCTACAAATTCAACCTACTCCTTCATATTCCAAAATCAATTAATAATCCAATTCCAATATTTAAAACAATTAAATGTTCGAAAACTAACGGCCAAAAATTCCGGGTCGTTACATTCTTTCCCCTTATAAAAATTTCATCCTCGAAATTGCTAAGGTAGGGAAAATGCTGCCAAACCCATTAACTTACCCAAAACCCACTTAGTTAAAGTCCTACATTCGCTTCTCCAAACCCTTTAGTTTAATCCAAAATAATGTAACGTACGCGATTTTTCGTTGCCGAAAAACCGAATAGTTATGGGTTTTAAAAAGAATTTAAGAAAAGAAGAAGAGAGAAAAAGAAGAAAGATGGAGGGAAAAGAAGATAGAAAATTTTAGATAGAAGAAAAAGAGAATAGAGGAAAAAGAAAAACAGAAGAAAATAGGACGGAATAGAAAACAACAGAACAACATCAGAATCTCACAATTCGCAGCGGAACAACATATAATAATAAATGAATAATCTTTAAACAAAGAACTATATCAGTTATTACATTACATCACATTTCATTACATCATATCATCAGAGTATACAACAACAACAAATAGTGCAGCGGAAAAGGAATACTATATAGTAGTAATACGCCATGCCATCCAGCTTGCCTCCAGCAACTCCAGAATATCCAGAATATCCTGATAAACCTTAACTCTTGACTGCCCGTGTGGAAATTGGTGGGCACCCAGAGTTTAGGAAGGAAAACAATAAACTCCAAGTCAGTCATGTGACTGGTGTGAGAACTCAAAACAGTTTATTTAACTTTAAAATCAAAATAGAGAGATATTTTTATTTCAATTCGCAATGCTTTTAAAAATGAGACTACCATAAGGCCTCCCGCACACACACACATGCAAATGCAGAATCGGAGGAGATTTCTCCTTATGATAGTCAAAGATGCTTGATACGCATTAAAAATAACATTTGATATTATTACTAGTGCATAGTGTAGAAGAAATTCATTTCGAAAGTAGAATATAAATCTTAGCCAACATACGACCATTATCGTATGCCTACTATAGCTACCATCCAAATAGTGTTGCGACACCATAAGTGAATGATAGGTTCTACAACTAAAACCGTACAAGTTTCGTATTGTTTCTTTGGACTTCCAACAAATGGTCAGGCCAAGGAACTTCCCATTGCCACATGAGAATGCCTCTGGAAAGACATCCCCGAGAACCAAACCGGAACTCTGCCAACACAAGGCCGGGTTACCCCTAACTGGGTAACTACTGACACGAGCACGCCATTCCCCGATCGTAAACGACCTTTCTCACGGGATCCCGATAACCAACAACCACAAAGTAATAAATTCGTAGTAACCACATAGGTTAAATATCTGGGCTCCATACCATGATACCACCTCTATCCAGAAGGAAATGTACATACCCTAAAGGGTGCTACCCCTCATAACCTTGCCGCATCTTTCCTGTTTTGACCATTTCCGGGGTGTGAGGTTCGACGAAGTCACGTCCACAAAAACATACTTTATACAAAAGCCATGCTTTGGGTCAACAAATGATCAACACAATGATCATCAAGATAGACGATCAAATAAATGATCCTATCACAATAATCAACACAATGATCATTTCAGCATCACTCAGCATATCACATTACCAAATTGGGAATATATTGCTGATAACTTCAACTATATAACCTCTGAGCTCGTACGTCTCAGAGAAGGGTGTTAAGCTAAAAGAATAAATTCTCCGCCACCACAGAAATATATTTGAAAGAAATCGGCTTTACATTCTCAACTTGTAATGTCAGACACACAATCCATACAAGTCTGTTACGGGCTCGAACAGAACCGAAGGCACTTACAAAGAAGTCCTTGCAATCCGAATAATCTCTAATCACGTTCGGATTTCCCATCACATATGGAGATCTCAATACCAGGGATCAGCCAGTGCAGAGACAATCAACAAGAAATCCTTTCGCTTTCGAAAGTATCCGGTCTTCAACACCGATCTTCGAATGCAATTCATAACGACGTATCACATATTCGGAATGGGTTATACGACCCCAAGGTCCTTTCCCGGTTAACCCGAATAGTGAGCGCTTATTTTAAAAAAAAAATAAATAAAAAATAAGTGTGGCATTCAATTTCAAACAATTCACAACAAATGCCTATTTAAAGGTAAATATTGATAGTCGGTTATTGAACTATCAATAGATATGCCAACATCACCAGATTCCAAATAATTTTCCAAATTATTTATTTCACAAAAATATCTTTACAAGATATAAACATAATTTCCATACTTTAAAAATAAATCAATATTTATTTTTAAATCTAATTTCCCAATTTCATTTATAAATTCTATATTGAATTTACATTCCAAAATATTTATGAATATACGATTTCCATTCGTTTTCAAATATTCATTTTCAATTTATCTTCAAAAAGATAAATTCAAAATATTCACTTAATATTGGAAAAGCATTTCTATACTTATTAAAAATAAGTAATTCACAGATCTTTTTATTTTCTATACTGAGAAAATATTTAATATACCCTAATCGAAATTAAGTATATATTTCATTCTTTTAAGGAAATCATTCACTTAATCATATTCATTTGGGTCAAAACGAATGTCGCGTAAAACATCGTTACGACAACCCAAAATCATTAGTATAGGGATTCGAAATTAAAATAGATATATAAATCCCGATACTATACAAAACATTTCCTTTCGGAAATCATCTATTATAACAACAGTGTTATAACCTACTATTTCCTTCTATTTCTCGAAAACGTCTATTTAAACAATGAATGTTGAAATCTATGATTTCGAATCTCAATATCTTTTAAAACATCTTTAGATCGTTTTAATTCTATTTCAAACATCATATCCAAAATAATTTACTTAACAAAATATTCACTTAATATTCAAAAACGTGAATACACTTGTTAATAAATTTCATCACTTCTATTCATTTTATTTTAAAGAATTATTCACCGTCTAAAACATGAATATAATTCCATAAATAAATTACAACAATTCCTTATCAAAATAAGTCGTTGCGGATTTATAAAACAACGTTTATAAATTCTATTTCTATTTATTTTTATAACAACTTCCTTTTATACATTTCCTTTATTAACCTATCTCAATTCATATCACAATGATATGCTAAAAATTCATATTATAAGTCAAACACTTATAATTTATTTATTTACAAAATTGTTTCTTTAAACTTCCCAATTTTATAAATCTTATAACTTCTAAGATTCATTTATTTATCCACATCTATTTCCTAAATAACTTTATAAATTTTATTTATAAAATTCTATTTAGAATTTCACCGTTATAATTCTATAAGTTTCATTCATTAGTGAAATTCATTCACAATTCTTTCTAATACTTATAAAAGCTCGTTTTATAATTCCAATATTTTTAATTTATAAATATCAATTTATAAATCTTTTAATATAAAACAATTTATATTATTATTTTAAAATGTCTTTCAGCTCCTTATAATTTCATCATTTTAATTTATAAAATAATCAAATTTCATAAATTCTATAGATTTCATTTCTTTATGAAATTCATTTACAAATCATTCTATCACCTATGAAAGCTCGTTTAATAATTCAAGATATTCTAAATTTATAAATATCAATTTATAAATCTTTTAATATAAATCAATTTATATTATTACTTTAAACATCTTTAAACTCTTTTATAGTTTCATCATTCTGATTTTAAAAATAAAAATTTTATAAATCCTATCTTTAAACTTCTTATAATAAATTCAGAATTCCCAGTTCAAACTATTTTATAAAATCACTAATCCCATATTTTCAAAAATCAACTTTTAACTGTATTTCTCAAAAAATCATAATTTTCATAATATTAAAATTATAACGTTTATTTATTTAAGATGAATCAATTTCAAAAATATTTTATAAACGTATATTTCCAAGAATCACTTTAGAAATCAAAATCGTTATTTTTAAACTTCAAAAATTGGATTCGATGATGCAACACATCAATAGTCAATCACAACTTTCAAACATCATATATCATCCATGATAAACAGCCAAACATCACAATATCTAACATCTATAAATATTTGTGAGGAATCCAGTTGGATCCCTCCAACCTGTTTCCCTGCATCCACAGACATTAGCACAATACCAATTCCGTTTCAAGACGGAATATCGCGGTACATGGGATTTTATAAATATATATCCGCTTACTAACGGCGCAATAGGGTCTCATCCGCTAAAAGAAAATGCGGGAAATCAATCAACTGCAATATATACATATGCCAATATATATATATATTGCTATATATAATATAATACCAATTCCACTTCAAGGTGGAATATCGCGGTATATGTGTGTAATAAATAACCTCCGCTTACTAACGGCGTATAGGGTCTATTCACATCCTATATATATATATATATATATATATATATATATATATATATATATATATATATATATATATATATATATAACAATCATCATTCAAGCATTCAATCAACACAGTCAATCAATTTTAAATTTAACTATTTAAAATTTAAATAAACAACAGAAATTCTTTTGAGTGAGAAGTTCTCACCTTTATTCCCGTTTGCAATCCACTTCCAATTCAACTTGTTTTCTTCATTTATACCTTGTATAAATATTATACACAATTTATTAATATTCGAATCAATCGAATAAATTAAATTTTCATTAAATAATTTTTAATTCGTCGGTGATTTCATTTTAATAGTTAAATTAACTCATAGTTTCGTTTAAATCAATTTCTCGTTTAATAAATTTATTTAAACTAATTTTGTCCTTTAAAAATAATTTTAACTAGAGATTTCCAATTGAACTGAATTTCCTTTTTATAAATTATTTTATTTAATAAATTAAATTTCCTTTTACTTACCAAAATTATATTTTTAACTAATTTTCCCTTTAAAAATAAATTTGGCCACTAACAATTAGAATAAACTTATTAACCCATAAGTTATCTTAATAAATTATTTTTAGTAAGAGAAATAATTGAACAAGTTAATTTCTATTTTATAAATTAAATCAACTAACACATTTTTGGTTTTAACTATTAAATTTGTTATAAATAAATTTTCCTTTTAAATAATTCTATTCAACTACAATTTAATCTTAAAACTAAATTTTCTTCTTAAATAGATTTAATTAACTTATCCTTAAATTGAATTTATTCAACTAATTATTTCAATCTCAAGTTAATGATTTCTATTTTAAACTAAAAATTAAAGACTCAAACTGATTTTCTTTTTAAAATAATTCTAACATCTTGCTTATATAAATTTTCTTAAATCTTTAAAAATTCCTTTGTTTAATAAATTATTTTAACTAAAATTTTAATTTAAATTAACCAAACTCACTTTCGATAAAATTGTCTAATTGAAGATTTAAATCCTAAACTAGAATTCTTTTAATTTATTTATCCAATAAATTAAATTCCTATTAGGTAAATTAAATTAGCCAATAATTTTATTAATATTCAAATTAAATCGAACTATTCAATTTTCGTTCTTGATTGTTAAATTAATCAATTGTTTTATTTAAACCAGTTTCTTCTTTAATAATATTTGTTAAATTAAAAATTTACTCTAAAACTAATTTTCTGCTAATATACCTACTTACTTCTTTTTAAATTAAAATAGATATTTCTTAACTTAAATTAGTACTTTTAATTTTAAAACTAAATTCTCTTTAAAAATAAAATTTATTTTAGTAACTTAAAAATAATTTAAATTAACCAATGTTTTTAATTTAAACTAAATTTTATTTTCCTTTATTCCAAACTGCTTTCAAATAATAATAAAATACTTTTATTTCAACAACAATTTAATTTCCTTCTATAATAAATTAACCAAATATAATTTATTTATCTTAAGATTTCAAAAACAAATTTTACCTAGAAATCCCACAAATTTAAACTTTCTATTTCTCATTTAAAACTGTATAGATATATACATCTATATACATAAAATTTAAATTTCAAAATAGTTTTGTTTAAACCTTATACCTTGTATAAATATTTTACTGTAAAATTCCAGATTCTCATATTACCCAAACTTTATATATATATCTGCATATATTTATTTTCTTTTTCAACTTTATTTATATAAAACATTTTCTGTTTTCAACAACGCATAAAAATTTTAAACAACACTGTCTGTTTGGTTTTTTTTTTTTTTAAATACTGTATATGCTTTTAAATTAAATTAAAGGGAAAGAAAAAAAAATATTACCTTTACTGACTTCGAGCACAACGCGACGCCGACCCACCTCCATCGCGTGCTCCATTGTCCATCAATGTCGCCTTCGCCTCCATGCTTGCTGCCGTGCCCTAGCTCGCGCTCGAGCGAGGCGACGAGCTCACTCAAAAATTGATGCCGCGACGTGCTCCTACGCGCGCGCCTTCACGACATCGCGATTGCCGCCGACGCCGCTCCACGAATCGCGTCGCCCCATCGAAGTCAAAATCGACTTTGGCTCAACTTCGTTCGCCATCGCTTGAAGCTGCCGCCGCCTCCCTTTTCCTCGCCCACGCGCGCGCGCTCGACTTAGGGCTTCGGCCTCCATTGTTGTCTTTTTTTTTTTTAATTAGGCTTCTGATTTTAAGATTGAGGAAGGCTTCGGCCATTTATATTTTTTTTTGTTTCTGTTCGAATGATTTTTGAACTGAAGGGAAGATGGCCTTTTAAAATCGTGAAGAACATGGGCATCACGTTCACCTTCGTGATCTCAGGCGAGATTTTAGGCGTGAGGAAAGGGAGAACGTGTACTGATGTTGACAAATTTTAATTTAAATTCAAATTGAATATTGAATTCGTTTTAAAATTTCAATGCGTTTACTCACCGTGTGCTCACATATTAACTCCGAAAAATACGAAATTTGAAATCCGGCAATAATTCAATATTCCGGACCCAATGGAACTGGTTTCGTCGAATTCCGAGACTGTGCCTCGGACGGCTATTTTAAATATCGATTCAAACGATTTAATTTCAAAACTGAACAAATCACTTTCAAATTCAATTCTGAAGCTTCTGTTATCTTCAGTATTATCAATATGAATTTTACAAGCCTTAAAATATTTTTAATTAGCTTAAAATTGAAGATTCAAATTTTTATTCAACTCTCAATAGAGTTAAATTCTAAAATTTAATCGTTATATTCATTCTGATAATTTGAAATTCAATTCAAACCATCATTCAAATATTTAAATTTAATCAAATATTTTCAATTTAAATTATTCAAAATTCTGGGTCGTTACAATCTTCCCTCCTTAAAAGAATTTCGTCCCGAAATTACAAGTTAAGAAGAATGTCCCTAATCCGTCTACTATTTTTCACAATTCAAATAGTTTTATCAACTTACCAACCTAAATCTTTTTACTAGAGATTCATTATCATTTCAACTAGCTTTCCAACTTCAATTATAGGTTTCAAACAACATTGTTTTCCTTAACAATTCAAGTTTAAATTTAAATTTCAAACTTTCAAATTTTTCTCAAAATTTTTCTAACACCCTAAATTTTCGAAAAATTTCGCCAGCGTCTCCTTTGCGCGGCTAGCTCGGTACGACTACAAAATGGCACCACGGCCCCTCAGAATCAAAAAGAAAAGAGAAAAGCCAAGTGGCTGGAGAAGAAAGTCATCAAATCTCATACTGAAATTGAAATACGTACCTTTTTGTCGAGCAATTCAATTTTATCTTTGAAATAAAAATCTCAATTCCTTTATATACCTGTATAACCTGCTAGTAGTAGTAGCATACAAATCCAAATACAATATTCAAACCAATTTGCCAATTCTATTGCAAAATTTCGATATATGTTTCTTATATATTTTAACTTCACTATTGAAGTTACATATTTATTTCATTCAATTTTATTGCTTATGACCAATTCACATACCATATTCATATTCATTCCATTTGAAATTATCTCATAAATGAATAAATTATCAAGTTAATTTTCTTGAATCCAATCCATCTTATTTTATTCCATATACTAGTGATAATAATTCTATATTATTACTTCTAACAATCATGCAATCATATACTATAATAATTCATAGAAAACCATTTCTTTTCTATACAAAAATAGTTTTGGGCAAAATTATCTTATTTACCCGATTCAAAAACAATTTTACATTCACTAACAAATACGCGCTCATATCTATTATTACACTTAAACTCATTCTAGAGTACTGCTGACTCTATCTCTAATGAGTAATACCCAACAGAACCATGGTTGTCGCTTAACCATAAGCTCTGATACCAAATGTAACGGACGCGATTTTTCGTTGCCGAAAAAACGAATAGTTATGGGTTTTAAAAAGAATTTAAGAAAAGAAGAAGAGAGAAAAAGAAGAAAGATGGAGGGAAAAGAAGATAGAAAATTTTAGATAGAAGAAAAAGAGAATAGAGGAAAAAGAAAAACAGAAGAAAATAGGACGGAATAGAAAACAACAGAACAACATCAGAATCTCACAATTCGCAGCGGAACAACATATAATAATAAATGAATAATCTTTAAACAAAGAACTATATCAGTTATTACATTACATCACATTTCATTACATCATATCATCAGAGTGTACAACAACAACAAATAGTGCAGTGGAAAAGGAATACTATATAGTAGTAATACGCCATGCCATCCAGCTTGCCTCCAGCAACTCCAGAATATCCAGAATATCCTGATAAACCTTAACTCTTGACTGCCCGTGTGGAAATTGGTGGGCACCCAGAGTTTAGGAAGGAAAACAATAAACTCCAAGTCAGTCATGTGACTGGTGTGAGAACTCAAAACAGTTTATTTAACTTTAAAATCAAAATAGAGAGATATTTTTATTTCAATTCGCAATGCTTTTAAAAATGAGACTACCATAAGGCCTCCCGCACACACACACATGCAAACGCAGAATCGGAGGAGATTTCTCCTTATGATCGTCAAAGATGCTTGATACGCATTAAAAATAACATTTGATATTATTACTAGTGCATAGTGTAGAAGAAATTCATTTCGAAAGTAGAATATAAATCTTAGCCAACATACGACCATTATCGTATGCCTACTATAGCTACCATCCAAATAGTGTTGCGACACCATAAGTGAATGATAGGTTCTACAACTAAAACCGTACAAGTTTCGTATTGTTTCTTTGGACTTCCAACAAATGGTCAGGCCAAGGAACTTCCCATTGCCACATGAGAATGCCTCTGGAAAGACATCCCCGAGAACCAAACCGGAACTCTGCCAACACAAGGCCGGGTTACCCCTAACTGGGTAACTACTGACACGAGCACGCCATTCCCCGATCGTAAACGACCTTTCTCACGGGATCCCGATAACCAACAACCACAAAGTAATAAATTCGTAGTAACCACATAGGTTAAATATCTGGGCTCCATACCATGATACCACCTCTATCTAGAAGGAAATGTACATACCCTAAAGGGTGCTACCCCTCATAACCTTGCCGCATCTTTCCTGTTTTGACCATTTCCGGGGTGTGAGGTTCGACGAAGTCACGTCCACAAAAACATACTTTATACAAAAGCCATGCTTTGGGTCAACAAATGATCAACACAATGATCATCAAGATAGACGATCAAATAAATGATCCTATCACAATAATCAACACAATGATCATTTCAGCATCACTCAGCATATCACATTACCAAATTGGGAATATATTGCTGATAACTTCAACTATATAACCTCTGAGCTCGTACGTCTCAGAGAAGGGTGTTAAGCTAAAAGAATAAATTCTCCGCCACCACAGAAATATATTTGAAAGAAATCGGCTTTACATTCTCAACTTGTAATGTCAGACACACAATCCATACAAGTCTGTTCCGGGCTCGAACAGAACCGAAGGCACTTACAAAGAAGTCCTTGCAATCCGAATAATCTCTAATCACGTTCGGATTTCCCATCACATATGGAGATCTCAATACCAGGGATCAGCCAGTGCAGAGACAATCAACAAGAAATCCTTTCGCTTTCGAAAGTATCCGGTCTTCAACACCGATCTTCGAATGCAATTCATAACGACGTATCACATATTCAGAATGGGTTATACGACCCCAAGGTCCTTTCCCGGTTAACCCGAATAGTGAGCGCTTATTTTAAAAATAAAATAAAAATAAAATAAGTGTGGCATTCAATTTCAAACAATTCACAACAAATGCCTATTTAAAGGTAAATATTGATAGTCGGTTATTGAACTATCAATAGATATGCCAACATCACCAGATTCCAAATAATTTTCCAAATTATTTATTTCACAAAAATATCTTTACAAGATATAAACATAATTTCCATACTTTAAAAATAAATCAATATTTATTTTTAAATCTAATTTCCCAATTTCATTTATAAATTCTATATTGAATTTACATTCCAAAATATTTATGAATATACGATTTCCATTCGTTTTCAAATATTCATTTTCAATTTATCTTCAAAAAGATAAATTCAAAATATTCACTTAATATTGGAAAAGCATTTCTATACTTATTAAAAATAAGTAATTCACAGATCTTTTTATTTTCTATACTGAGAAAATATTTAATATACCCTAATCGAAATTAAGTATATATTTCATTCTTTTAAGGAAATCATTCACTTAATCATATTCATTTGGGTCAAAACGAATGTCGCGTAAAACATCGTTACGACAACCCAAAATCATTAGTATAGGGATTCGAAATTAAAATAGATATATAAATCCCGATACTATACAAAAAATTTCCTTTCGGAAATCATCTATTATAACAACAGTGTTATAACCTACTATTTCCTTCTATTTCTCGAAAACGTCTATTTCAACAATGAATGTTGAAATCTATGATTTCGAATCTCAATATCTTTTAAAACATCTTTAGATCGTTTTAATTCTATTTCAAACATCATATCCAAAATAATTTCCTTAACAAAATATTCACTTAATATTCAAAAACGTGAATACACTTGTTAATAAATTTCATCACTTCTATTCATTTTATTTTAAAGAATTATTCACCGTCTAAAACATGAATATAATTCCATAAATAAATTACAACAATTCCTTATCAAAATAAGTCGTTGCGGATTTATAAAACAACGTTTATAAATTCTATTTCTATTTATTTTTATAACAACTTCCTTTTATACATTTCCTTTATTAACCTATCTCAATTCATATCACAATGATATGCTAAAAATTCATATTATAAGTCAAACACTTATAATTTATTTATTTACAAAATTGTTTCTTTAAACTTCCCAATTTTATAAATCTTATAACTTCTAAGATTTATTTATTTATCCACATCTATTTCCTAAATAACTTTATAAATTTTATTTATAAAATTCTATTTAGAATTTCACCGTTATAATTCTATAAGTTTCATTCATTAGTGAAATTCATTCACAATTCTTTCTAATACTTATAAAAGCTCGTTTTATAATTCCAATATTGTGACGCCCCACCTCTATACCCACGCTAGCCAAGAACACTACGGTGTAGTGCTGTCAACTAGCGCGGAGAATAAGGCTGTTGAGGAGCGACCATCCGTGTAATTTCTTATCACACGGTGGCTATAAAATGATCTCCGGAAACAAATATAGAAGTAAGCATAACATGCGAATCAATCACAGATATCCATATCACAAAGGCGGAAAGAGATATGAATATATATCACATAAAAGTGTACATCAGAGTAGTGGTCTAAAAAGGTCCACGATAATACAAAAGAATAGCAACGCGTGCTATACAAAAGAATACAACTATGAGTCTATATCTCAAGTGTAAACAACAAAAGCTGCTAATCTAAACAAGTAGCCAAAAGTCTGAGTAGTGAATCACTGGGGGAGGAGTCAAGCAGTAGCACCTGTAACATCTCGGCCTGACCCGAGTATTATTTATAAGAAAATAATAAACGGATCAGTCTAGCTATAAATATCAGATGACATGATATAAAATAAAAGATATGGCATAAACATAAAATATCCATACTGACATACTACTATAAGTATGCAATTAATGATCAACAGGAGATCAACCGATAAGAGATAAATCAATATCACAAGAATCTTCTCAAAGATCCAAAGAGGGCATCATACCCTAAACTTGTACTCATGACAAGTCAAAGAGATAAATTCCAGAAATCAACACAAGAAATTCAGAAATCATAAAAAGGGAAAGAGGCCTATCACATGACGGTCCGGAGACCATGGGGAGCTACCCCACATGTGTGAGTGGAATCACACAGATTGAGGTCAAGACTAACCAAAAAGCAGAAAGGTATGTGTGAATGGAATCACACAAGTGGTGTCTAGTCTAACCTTGCAATGAAAGAGACATCGCGCAATTGCTAGTCTAATTCATAAAGCGATCATCAAGATCAACGAGAAGTGTCAATTACACTAAGCTAGTAAATATAGAAGTTTAGCTTCATGTCCCATAACCACTTGCTTAACTTAAATATTTACGAACAAACTGTAAATCTTCACTAATAAAATTGTCACAAGAGGTTCAATCGAACAAGTCCAAGAATTAACCGACAAAGTGAACGCAAGCGTTTCATACCACTTGTTTTACTAAGTCGTTTAATTAGATTTCTCATCCGAGTGAGGTAAAGGCTTGTATATACTAATAGATTGGAAACCGGTTTAAGAAAAGAGCTTTGTTATTAAAAATAGAGTTGAAATTGTTAGTTAAAAGAGTTTTGATATTTACTACTAGTATTGAAACCTTTGTATTATAAAGTGACAAAACACATAAGCAAGTGTAGAAACAATCAGTCACAAAGATCGCATACGGAGATGCGAATAAAATCCAAGGAAATCAGCTCAATGTTTTTCAGATAAGATCCCCTACGGAGGGGGGGTCCAGGGGGGTGGCAACCCCCCAAGGTGGGGGTGCGGGGGCAACGCCACCGCTTATGGGGTTCGACCTGCCCGGTCAGGTCGCGGGGGTCCAGGGGGCAGCGCCCCCGGCGGGGTGCGGGGCAGCGCCCCGACAAAACGGTACGACCTAAGTGAAGGCAAGAGGCCTACAACCTAAAGCAAAATGAGGTCTAACGACCTAAGGGCTCACGCGACCTAACACAATGGCTGAGCGACCTAACTAAGTGCGCGACCTGGTGGGTAAGGAGGTCGAGCGACCTAAAGTTCTTTGCGACCTAACGAGGTAGAGGGGACACGCGACCTAAAGTTACGCGACCTAAGAAAGCACGCGACCTATCGGCAACAAGGATCGAGCGACCTAACGGCAACTTGGGTCAAGCGACCTAACTTTGCCGCGACCTATAAATATCACGACCTAAGGCCACAACGACCTAAGAAATAAAGGAGCCGAGCGACCTATAAGAAGCAGCGACCTATAAGAAGCAGCGACCTAAGTAGAAACGAGGCCCAACGACCTAGGGGTTAGGTCATGCAAGTTAAGAAGGTCAGCGACCTAACAGAGACATGCGACCTAATAAAGGAACGCGACCTAAAGGCACGCGGCCTAGCGACTTAAGAGGCGAGCGACCTAAGTGTTACGACCTAATTCCGAGGCTAACGACCTAACGCAGCAGGGGGGATTTAAGGCCAGAAACGACCTACGACCTAAACCACCAACTCACGAGCGACCTAAGTACTAGGTCGTGAACGACCTAACTTCGAACACACGAAAAGTGGTCAGAACGATCTAGGAGCTATCTCGTATGCGACCTACGACCTAAGACCCACACGACCTAACTCCGAACGACCTAAAAATGGCCAGAACGACCTAAATGCAGAAATTTCGCCAAAACGCTAAAAATTGGAGTTTTTCGCCAATCCAATCCAAACCAAATGCAAACGTGCATGCAAAAGTGATAGGGAATCATTCCCAACAGTCCAATATAGTTATAGACTAGATTTGTGAGATAAAAATCTCACCTTTGCTCCAAAACCCAATGAAAATGAAGAACAAAGCTTGAAGGCAAATGGAGAAGCAACCACAAGCTTGAATCCGATGTCTTCTTCTTGAATTTGGAGTTGAATGTTGGAGTTGCAATAAAACAAAGACTTTGGAGTTTTAATTTCTCATTCCATTCACCATTTTTGTTGAAGCTTTAGTGTTAGGAAATGAAGCAATGAAGAAGAAGCGGGGTGGAACTTGGGCCTAATGGGCTAAAAGTCCAAACCAAAGGCTCGAGTGAAAAAGTGGTGAAATTCCACTAACCCCAAACATATCAATGTTTATACTTAGAAGATTGCAATCGACATTTCGAACTCAATGGAAGTGGTCTCGAGTCCTAATTTGACCGTTTGCAAAAAGTAGCTTCGGACCAAAATCTGATTAACGATAAAATATTTAAATAAAATATTTAAATATAAAAATCGATAAATATGCGGGTTGTTACAAATATTTTTAATTTATAAATATCAATTTATAAATCTTTTAATATAAAACAATTTATATTATTATTTTAAAATGTCTTTCAGCTCCTTATAATTTCATCATTTTAATTTATAAAATAATCAAATTTCATAAATTCTATAGATTTCATTTCTTTATGAAATTCATTTACAAATCATTCTATCACCTATGAAAGCTCGTTTAATAATTCAAGATATTCTAAATTTATAAATATCAATTTATAAATCTTTTAATATAAATCAATTTATATTATTACTTTAAACATCTTTAAACTCTTTTATAGTTTCATCATTCTGATTTTAAAAATAAAATTTTTATAAATCCTATCTTTAAACTTCTTATAATAAATTCAGAATTCCCAGTTCAAACTATTTTATAAAATCACTAATCCCATATTTTCAAAAATCAACTTTTAACTGTATTTCTCAAAAAATCATAATTTTCATAATATTAAAATTATAACGTTTATTTATTTAAGATGAATCAATTTCAAAAATATTTTATAAACGTATATTTCCAAGAATCACTTTAGAAATCAAAATCGTTATTTTTAAACTTCAAAAATTGGATTCGATGATGCAACACATCAATAGTCAATCACAACTTTCAAACATCATATATCATCCATGATAAACAGCCAAACATCACAATATCTAACATCTATAAATATTTGTGAGGAATCAATTGGATCCCTCCAACCTGTTTCCCTGCATCCACAGACATTAGCACAATACCGATTCCGTTTCAAGACGGAATATCGCGGTACATGGGATTTTATAAATATATATCCGCTTACTAACGGCGCAATAGGGTCTCATCCGCTAAAAGAAAATGTGGGAAATCAATCAACTGCAATATATACATATGCCAATATATATATATTGCTATATATAATATAATACCAATTCCACTTCAAGGTGGAATATCGCGGTATATGTGTGTAATAAATAACCTCCGCTTACTAACGGCGTATAGGGTCTATTCACATCCAATATATATATATATATAACAATCATCATTCAAGCATTCAATCAACACAGTCAATCAATTTTAAATTTAACTATTTAAAATTTAAATAAACAACAGAAATTCTTTTGAGTGAGAAGTTCTCACCTTTATTCCCGTTTGCAATCCACTTCCAATTCAACTTGTTTTCTTCATTTATACCTTGTATAAATATTATATACAATTTATTAATATTCGAATCAATCGAATAAATTAAATTTTCATTAAATAATTTTTAATTCGTCGGTGATTTCATTTTAATAGTTAAATTAACTCATAGTTTCGTTTAAACCAATTTCTCGTTTAATAAATTTATTTAAACTAATTTTGTCCTTTTAAAATAATTTTAACTAGAGATTTCCAATTGAACTGAATTTCCTTTTTATAAATTATTTTATTTAATAAATTAAATTTCCTTTTACTTACCAAAATTATATTTTTAACTAACTTTCCCTTTAAAAATAAATTTGGCCACTAACAATTAGAATAAACTTATTAACCCATAAGTTATCTTAATAAATTATTTTTAGTAAGAGAAATAATTGAACAAGTTAATTTCTATTTTATAAATTAAATCAACTAACACATTTTTGGTTTTAACTATTAAATTTGTTATAAATAAATTTTCCTTTTAAATAATTCTATTCAACTACAATTTAATCTTAAAACTAAATTTTCTTCTTAAATAGATTTAATTAACTTATCCTTAAATTGAATTTATTCAACTAATTATTTCAATCTCAAGTTAATGATTTCTATTTTAAACTAAAAATTAAAGACTCAAACTGATTTTCTTTTTAAAATAATTCTAACATCTTGCTTATATAAATTTTCTTAAATCTTTTAAAATTCCTTTGTTTAATAAATTATTTTAACTAAAATTTTAATTTAAATTAACCAAACTCACTTTCGATAAAATTGTCTAATTGAAGATTTAAATCCTAAACTAGAATTCTTTTAATTTATTTATCCAATAAATTAAATTCCTATTAGGTAAATTAAATTAGCCAATAATTTTATTAATATTCAAATTAAATCGAACTATTCAATTTTCGTTCTTGATTGTTAAATTAATCAATTGTTTTATTTAAACCAGTTTCTTCTTTAATAATATTTGTTAAATTAAAAATTTACTCTAAAACTAATTTTCTGCTAATATACCTACTTACTTCTTTTTAAATTAAAATAGATATTTCTTAACTTAAATTAGTACTTTTAATTTTAAAACTAAATTCTCTTTAAAAATCAAATTTCTTTTAGTAACTTAAAAATAATTTAAATTAACCAATGTTTTTAATTTAAACTAAATTTTATTTTCCTTTATTCCAAACTGCTTTCAAATAATAATAAAATACTTTTATTTCAACAACAATTTAATTTCCTTCTATAATAAATTAACCAAATATAATTTATTTATCTTAAGATTTCAAAAACAAATTTTACCTAGAAATCCCACAAATTTAAACTTTCTATTTCTCATTTAAAACTGTATAGATATATACATCTATATACATAAAATTTAAATTTCAAAATAGTTTTGTTTAAACCTTATACCTTGTATAAATATTTTACTGTAAAATTCCAGATTCTCATATTACCCAAACTTTATATATATATCTGCATATATTTATTTTCTTTTTCAACTTTATTTATATAAAACATTTTCTGTTTTCAACAACGCATAAAATTTTTAAACAACACTGTCTGTTTGGTTTTTTTTTTTTTTTTTAAATACTGTATATGCTTTTAAATTAAATTAAAGGGAAAGAAAAAAAAATATTACCTTTACTGACTTCGAGCACAACGCGACGCCGACCCACCTCCATCGCGTGCTCCATTGTCCATCAATGTCGCCTTCGCCTCCATGCTTGCTGCCGTGCCCTAGCTCGCGCTCGAGCGAGGCGACGAGCTCACTCAAAAATTGATGCCGCCACGTGCTCCTACGCGCGCGCCTTCACGACATCGCGATTGCCGCCGACGCCGCTCCACGAATCGCGTCGCCCCATCGAAGTCAAAATCGACTTTGGCTCAACTTCGTTCGCCATCGCTTGAAGCTGCCGCCGCCTCCCTTTTCCTCGCCCACGCGCGCGCGCTCGACTTAGGGCTTCGGCCTCCATTGTTGTCTCTTTTTTTTTTTAATTAGGCTTCTGATTTTAAGATTGAGGAAGGCTTCGGCCATTTATATTTTTTGTTTTTGTTTCTGTTCGAATGATTTTTGAACTGAAGGGAAGATGGCCTTTTAAAATCGTGAAGAACATGGGCATCACGTTCACCTTCGTGATCTCAGGCGAGATTTTAGGCGTGAGAAAAGGGAGAACGTGTACTGATGTTGACAAATTTTAATTTAAATTCAAATTGAATATTGAATTCGTTTTAAAATTTCAATGCGTTTACTCACCGTGTGCTCACATATTAACTCCGAAAAATACGAAATTTGAAATCCGGCAATAATTCAATATTCCGGACCCAATGGAACTGGTTTCGTCGAATTCCGAGACTGTGCCTCGGACGGCTATTTTAAATATCGATTCAAACGATTTAATTTCAAAACTGAACAAATCACTTTCAAATTCAATTCTGAAGCTTCTGTTATCTTCAGTATTATCAATATGAATTTTACAAGCCTTAAAATATTTTTAATTAGCTTAAAATTGAAGATTCAAATTTTTATTCAACTCTCAATAGAGTTAAATTCTAAAATTTAATCGTTATATTCATTCTGATAATTTGAAATTCAATTCAAACCATCATTCAAATATTTAAATTTAATCAAATATTTTCAATTTAAATTATTCAAAATTCTGGGTCGTTACAAATAATTTGTTCCTATTTCTAACTCAAAAACTTTGATTTCTAACACCGTTTCAAAAATCAACTTTTCAAGTTAACCAAAATTTTCCAAAACCTTCAAAAAATTTCAAACACCTCAAATTTCCGAATTTTTTTGACAGCGTCTCCTTTGTATAGAGAACCTTTTACAATATCAAAAAAGAGATAAATATATGTACATTGACCTACATGGTCAAAAAACAAAATATATAACTATATATGATCGCTTCTTTATTTTATTGCGTAGGCGTACCTTTTATATAGCTTTTCAAATGAGCATCTTATTCAATATGCACTAACGCAACCATAATCTTTCCAAGCAGTCTCCCATACTTGTACTTGCTCAAAATAAGCACATAAGTTACAACAGTATGAAATTTTATAATATTTCTTTCCTTTAATCGGCCAAAACATATAAACTTCATAACTCAAACATGCTAATCATACATATTATAACAATTATAAGGTTCCAACATTAATTTAATCCCTTTTAAATTGACTTTAAACCAATTTATCTATTCTCCATTTGATTCTCATTTATGCTATCTACCAAACTTTGTTTTCCTGGTTTTTACATCAACACATTCCAATACATGTAAACTTTATCTATGAATTCATTTCATAACAACCACTTACATTAAATTTCCTTTGCACCCAAACTTTAATTCACTTTAAATTGAACTCTTTCAATTTATTTGCTTTCATTTACTTAGTGTATCCATTTTATACTATATCACTTGTGGATTATTTCATGTAATTATCTCTAATGTTTATTATAAACATTCTATATCGTTACTTAAGTTAGTTCATACTCAACTTATACTTCAAAGTCATACTTTAATTCATATTCAACCCATTTACTCTTACATCGAATTCATTTCTTGTTATAAATTACTTAACCATTTAACTTGGTTATACTTTTTTCACCTTCCCAGATTAATTAATTATATACCTTATTTATTTACCGTTCCATGACTTTCCACTTAAGTCTTATTTACATTTAATATTCATAACCTATAGTTATATAATCACTTCACCATTCATATTATATTTTACTTTACTCAATCTTCAATTTACCTTTCATTTAAAATTCAACCTTGAATTTTCCATTTCTTTTACCTTAATTTCAAAGCATTTTAATTTTGGTTTATCATTTTATCTCTCAATTTATAAGTTCAAAACTTATTTACTTAATATATCCCATTACTTACTTAAGCCCAATTAAATTTTATAATCATAACTCCAGATTATATACATCACTTAATAGCTTAAGTATGTCATTTTCATTCAATAATTATAACTTATAGATATAAAATTATTTACACTTCCAGCTTCACATTCCATTTAATTTAACTCCAGTTCACTTTATTTAACTTACCTTAAGTTAAATTCCAACATATATTATTCACTTTAGTTTACTCAAGTTAAATTTTAATTCTAGGATTAGAATTTCATCTTTTCCTTATATTTATATCAACCTCAAATTATAGGTTCAATAACTGATTTTCTTAACTTTTCACATCTTTTAAATAGAAATCCTAGAATTCAATTACCCAGTTTTTATTTTGAAATCATAAATATACATATATCACTTTGGTATATCAAATCTTACCTCTGGATTTTCAAAACAACTTGGTTTTACCAAAACCATTACCCTTTGGGATTTCTAAAACAACTTGTATATTAAACAATTCCAAACAAATATCATAATCAATCACCACGATAGCAACCCATCACTTAGAGACTCGAAAATGAATACTGATGATGTGGCCATCATCGCCAGGATTATTTTTCAGCAACTGAAGTGAGTTCAATGCTCCCTTACTTTTCAAAATTCCATTTTGAAACAATTTTCCTTTTTCCAAAAACATTCCAAGTAATACACCATTATTCCTCACAAACCACTTTGAAAAACGTTTCCAAAATTCTCAAGATTTCAAAATTTCCAAACTTTTCGTTCAAATTCATTTAAACATTTTTCCAAAATCTCCAAGATTTAAATTCTGGTTTTGTAACGACCCGTTATTTTGGACTATTCGCATCCGCACATGTCGGACTTGAATAATTCAAAATACCGAATTGTTAATTTAAATATGGAAAAACTCAGATACACAGTAAATAAATAATCATAGAATCACAGACACAGAGTAATAATATGCAGCGGAAGTAAAAGAGATAGTAGTTCATGAAGCTACTATATATATAACAGAGTTAAATATGTTACAACAGAAGTCTCGGATACAATAGTCGAATACAATATCAGAATACATCTCTGGAATCAACCGAATATCTGAAAGCTGGATAGATAGCTGGATCTCCAAGCGAAGCTCCAACTCTAAAGGTGAGTCTCGAATGCTGAACACTCAGTCTGACCAGAGCGTAAAGCAAAACACAAAACACTCGAGTCAGGATTAACATTCTTATATCAATAAATCCAACTCAAGTGAGATAACAATTGAAATAGAAATAACTCAAAGGACGTTGGGATAACCGTCCTCTAAGGATCCGTTAAACTATCTACTATGTAGTAATATACGCTAAATAGATAATGTCTATCCGTAGTGTAAAGTATCAAAATAGTGTTAAGGCGTTACCATTATCCCCCTTAACACATTTTATATAAGCATCATAGTCTATACAGCACTGTAAACTCCACCGTAAACTAGTGAGATATTAGAGAGTACTCCATAGGTATAACACAACAAATTCGTAGTGGTCGCGTATATAGAGTTACAAGTATGACGAGGCACATGAGGCAATACCCAAGGTAGTGAAACTACCGTTTGCCTGATCCGGACTGGTGAAAACGCATCGCCACAACGATCGCAACACCGCGAAACAACACTCCCAAAAGTACGAGGGTGCACCAATCAATAACAAGTAATGAGTAGCATTCGAAGAAGTGTGTTCGCTCGAGGTGGCTAACCCCATTTGGCCCGGCACGGCTCCTGATTTTAGCCATTTCCAATTTGACACAAGTGTCAAGGCTATCCATTATCGTTCTCTTTCTTCAGTCATCACGTACATTATACCAACCACTTCATTCTGGATCACACTCCGCGTATAGTTATTAAAGTGGTTTTCGGTTTAGATAGAGAGTATATCCATAACCGATTCCGGTCTCTTTAATAACTTTCCTAATTATTAAACCGATTGGTCATTTAATAAATTTCAAAACTAAATCAATTTCAGTTTCAATTAGAATTTATAAGTCAACATTTCATTTGTCTTTTAATATCAATTTCCAAAATTTACGTTTCAAAACTTCCAAATTACCATTTCAAAGTCTTACAATTCAATTTCAATTTTATTTAAATAATTCAAATATTAATTCAAGTTCGTATACAAATTTCCTTCCGAAATCATTTAAATTAACTTAATTTAACATTTAATTCAATTTATATGCATTGATCGATTACATTCAATATTCGTTAAGTAAATTTATCATTCAAAACAATTTCTATTAAATTACCAATTCATTTAGTCAATTACTTACGTTCAACTTAATTATACCAAATCTTACAATTTAATTAAGTCAATTTCGTCAGTCAAAATTTTAAATTACGAGCCTTACATTGGTTTCAATAAAATGCACTTTATTTCTTGTTAAAGAAATTCAATTTAATTTATTTCTTTACTTAGTTACAGGTTTCAAAACTCAATTAATAAAGAAACTAAATTTCACATATTCAAGAAGTCGAATTTCACTTATTAACTTAATTAAGTTTTCTAAAGCTTAATTTATAAAGGAACCCAATTTCATTTATTAACGAAGTTCATATTCACTTATTCAAAAGTTAAATTTCTCTCATCAAAGAATTCAATTTTTATTTAATTATCAATTGATTCAATCTCATTCATTTATTAAATAATTTCAACTCAATTATTAAATAAATTCAACTTAATAATTCCAAACTTAATTATAATTTCAAACTTAATTTATAATTTCAAATTTTTTTATTAAATGATTTCAAACTTAAAAATTTCAAAACTTAATCATTACTAATTCCAAATTATTTATTAATAATTCCAAATTTAATTAATTAAATAATTAAATTTCAAACATCGTTCTTTCATTAATTACTTCATTAATATTTGTTTCAGATTTCAATATTTACATTTTCCTTTCATAAAAATTTAAATTCCAACTTCATTTCAAAACTTATTCTTTATTCGAATAAATTTTTTATTTTATTTTATTAAATCAAATTATTGACCAATCAGATTTTTATTTAATTCTCTATCCTAAGTCAAGTTCATTTGGGTATTGATCATTTCAACCCAATTCTGTTTCCAATTCAAAATCAAGCATAATAAAGGGAACTTGCGGTGTGATAACTGGGATGGTGTCAAAATAAACAAACAAGCAATAACAACAATCAATAACAATCAAATAATTAATTCAAATAATCTCGAGATAATCGTATTAATTTATATTTGTTGTTTATGCAAATTAATATAATTATTTCTAGAATCTACACTATCATTTCATGTAGATTAAAGATTACTACATTTCGGTTTTTCACCTATCGTTCAATTTCAATTTCAAGTTTAATACTACAACAATTAATCCAATATACATTCAAAGCTTCAAAGTGCAATTTATCAAATTCTACGTGTCAATTTTTTTATAACATTTAAAGGGGGTCATATTATACAAATGTCATTTAATCAAATTTACACATATGTCATTTCAAATTTTAACTATCCTACGTCAAATTTAAATTGCATAATATTTATCACTTTATACATTTCCATTTACATCCAATATAACAAACAAACAATCAATCAAACTGGATTATCATCGTATAATAACAGATAATGGTGTCAGATGTCACAGGTGAATGGATACAGGTAATAACACATATAACAGTGTAAATAACTAACAGCAACATATTTCAATTTGTCATTTCAACTGAAATCGAATTTAATAAATAAAAGAACATTAATCGTGAGTGATTGCTCACCTTTCGAGGCAAGAGACGAACGTCACATGGAATGAGCTACGAATTCTAGTGTGAATTGCAAAGCAAAGTAGATTGGCCCGAATCGACGAGAAAAGCTGATATATAGGAATTGACGAAATCAAATCAGAACAGAATCGATGATGATAAATGGTATAAGTGAAGTTATATATATAACCTTGTATAACTATTTACATATATAACCCAAACACAACTTAAATTAAATATATATGTAAAATTCAAAACCATTGTTTAACAAAATCCAAACATTAAGGCCAAGCATGTATTAAAATCGAACATATTTATATACATAATCCATTTTGAAATAATACTTATGTATACTCAACCATATTATAAATTATATAAAATAAACTTATGTTATCTTAAACATATAAACGACAAACTATACATATTAGTTTATATCTATCAACTAGTAGAAGTAAACTGTTATACAAAATATGTTAACAAATTTACTAACCAATTCACATGAACCTATATATATACATCAGCAATCGACACATATAACTCGTACAAACCTATTATAAAACATATATATCAACCAAAACAAATATCTAATAATAATAATAATAATATACATATATATGCGAATACCATTTCAGACACTTACCAATATAACCTATATATTATTACTAACGCATATATATATATATATATCCAAAAATATTATATAACGCAAAACATGTGTTTAGCACACATGAGATTTCCCTACAGATCAAAATATAAAAAACACAGTACACCTATATAACATAAAGTAACTGCATATATATATATATATATATATATATATTCATATATAACTGTTTACAAAACTTAACTACGTTTAAAATCAATCAAATACACACACACACACATACACATAACCATTTCTTATAAACCAAAATCAGCAAGACTAAAAGTTAAACATCTATATATATCTACAGATATAGATATGTAGAACATTAGATATATGCATTCCAATATACAACTTAACTTTTATGTGTATACTATTATAATATATAGCAGATTATAAACTTATATACTAACATAAAACCCATGTAATAAACATATACATACAACACTTACATATATATGCAAACCGTTCAAGGGCTCTGGCGGAGGTCGAAGAGAGGAGCACTTACATGCTCTAGTCGAGTTCGGTCGGAGGGGCCGATGGTGGCAGTTCATGGTGGGGCTCGGCTGCTATGGTGGCAGGTGTGGGTTTTGTTGCTGTAGGAGAGGGTGGAAGATGCGGCTATGGTGGCCGTGGGCAATGGTGTCGGAGGAAGGAAGTGCGCTGGAAAGTGGCGGTTGTGCGGGCTGCAAGCTTCGGCCTTGACTGGAAGGGGAGGGCGAAGGTCACGACAGAGGGAGTTTGTGGGCTACGTGCATGGATGAGAGGTTGTGGCTAGAGGCGTGTGGAGGCCGAGTTGGAGGAAGTGGCAATGTTTGGAAGTGGGTTTGCTTCCCTTTTGTTCGGCCATCCTTTGTTTTTTTTTATATTTTTTCTTCTTCTTATCAGTGAGGAAATGGAAAGACTGGGGAAAAAAGAGAAGAATACGTGAGGGTGGATGCTAAGGAAAAGGGAGGGGAGAAGAGAAGGCTGGAGGAAAAGAAAATGGATAGTGAGAGGAGAATAAGCTTTTCATATTAAATGTTAGTAGCTTTCCAACGAAAGAAAGAAATTAACGAAAGGTCATACAATGCATAATAAATGAAAAAGCAACCGAAGGACCCCTTGATTCCCTCAAATAAATTAAAGCAATTGATTGTTGCTTGGTTTCCACGGGTGTGGTTTTAAAGAATAAAGGAAATAAAAGTCACACATTGGTTACCGATACAACAGACCGTTGTTACTGTTTTCCGTCGCGTAACGGGCCTCAAAACACCGAATTAAATATACCGCGAAGATCAGCACGAGGAGACGGTCAAAGCGATATACCGATATCAGTGGTTCGATCGAATTATAAAATTTCGAATTTTCTAATAGCGGAAAATGCATGAAAAAGTAGAAAAATAAGATCGACGGAACCAAAGATGTCCGAATTTGGAAAAACGACAAACTGACATCTTGCTCAGAAGATGGTTTAGAATTTTTCTATGTAAAAATATTTTGGTTTTGAAAATATTTTATTTTCATCGCTTTTTAACTGATTGAATTGAAGTAAATTTACGCACGAAATAAACTTCCATATTTTCGGACGAAAATTTACCAGTTGCTATGTTTAACTAGACGCATTTCAAATATTAAATTTATATTTCAAAATTTTATCGTTTATATTATTATTATTATTTTTCACACAAAAACGGTTAATTAAATTAAATAAAATCGTTAAAATATCCGGCTTGTTACACTCTTCCCCACTCAAAACTTCTCGTCCTCAAAAAGGAAGTAGGCAGGAGAATAGAAACAACCAAAAGTAAATAGACTTGAATTACATTATAAACAATTAATTTAAACCATATAAATTTCAATATAAAGAAATTTACATTCAACACTTTGTTTTTTTTTAATTCAAGGTTTCCATTTATTTAATTTCTCATTTATTAATGTTAGATACAAAAGATTTCTTTCAAATGAAAATTAATTTTGAATTCAATTAATTCAAGATATCTCATTAACTCGATTTAATTTTGATTTATTAACTTTCAAAACAAAATTTTATTTTATTAATCATATTTATTGTTCAATTAACTTATTATTCTATTTATCTCCATAAACATTTTAGAATTAAGTGTATAACATCTATTATACGCGCTCCCATTTTATTTATAAAGGCATTTTATATTATATTTTATCCAATTTTCTTAAATTAACAATTCCAAAGATCATAAATTTGAATAGTTATTTATTATAATCATACTTTATTTGACAAATTTAATTCTTTTTTATTTCAAATTATTATTAAATTTATTCTGCTCAATATATCTTATCACATATATATTAAGTATATTTACATTTATTATTACTACTCAAATTTGTTTATAAATTTCCTTGATATCACTTATATTGTATAATATTCAATTACATAGTTAACCTTTTAAAATTTAGGTAAGTTATATATAATGCAATTGAGTATTATTCAAATTTTATAATTCAGTTATTTCAATTTAATATTTATTAAAAATCTTTGGCTCAATTAAAATTTGAAATCATCTTTAATCATAAATTTAAGAATTTAAATTTTCGATTTTCCTTCAAACCATTTAGAGATAATTATGTATATGCTATACATATCAAATCAAACTAAATTTAATATAATGTACCTATATATATAAATCAAATCATACTTAAGAAATTTAAATCGACTTAATTTTCGAAACAAAACTGTAGCAAAGCTACGAATTTGTCTCTCCACTTCGAAACTCGAAAATGAATGTTGATGATGCGGCCGTCATCACCGAAATTATTTTCCAGCGAAAAAAGAGAGGAGCTCTAATTTAATCATTTAAAATTCTTTGAAAACCATTTCTATTCAAAATATTTTAAATAATATACATTTTAAAACTTTAAAGCCAAGCTTGAAATCACCAGAATTTAAATTCTCAAATTTAGTTTAAATCCATTTAAATTTCAAATCAATTTTAACATAGTTTTATGAATTCATTTATTTATATTAGTAAAATCAGTGGTTTACAAAAACAGTAATTGAAAATCAAATATTATTATTTCTGGCAACAAATTCATTAACAATTTAATTTCAGAAAAAATTTATACTTATATATATATATATAATCATTCAAAACTATTTTATTCACCAAATTCGAAAATACTAGTGTGTCAGTTTGCTCTGTTAAGCGTTTTGGAAATCCTATCGATAGCGTTGATCAGACGAATCGATCGAAAACCCAAATCAACATCAACAACTCAAACAACACAATATATAAAACATTTTAAATATAAATTTACAAATACACTTCCTCGCTTGCCGATACAAGAATGGATTTCAAAATAAGTATAGAGGTTCAAATTTGATAGAAATCAGATCAAAGATAATTTTGATTCGAAAATAGGTTTGAAACAAAGATAAGATGTTTTAAATAACAAAATCGGGAGATGGATAGCCATATATAAATCGCGGGAAACCTTAACCGGATCGACCGTGACTTCAAAAATTAGATTGATGCAGAATTCCGAGGCAAATCTACATTCGATCACAAGGGATAGAATTCAGGCATAGCAGGAGATAGACAACATCGTAAACCGTGGATACAGAAATCTTCGGTAAATTGATGCCTATTATAATGGAGTTTCACCCATTTACAAATAATTCTAAGATTGGAGAGACCACCAATTCATTATAATGATCATTCGAAGTGGAGTTATGGGACGCTCCAGAATTGAAAGAAGACGAATAGTGAGGGACACGAATGAATTTTGGAACCGCAGGGAACGTTCCAAAATTTAAAGGAATTGAGTCAAAAGGAAGAGATTGAACTCGAATGAGAGTGATTCTGTAAATACATTTACCCTATATGCTAAGTTTTTCCTAGAGCTATCAAATGCTCTGATACCAACTGTAACGACCCGCTATTTTGGACTATTCGCATCCGCACATGTCGGACTTGAATAATTCAAAATACCGAATTGTTAATTTAAATTTGGCAAAAATCAGATATACAGTAAATAAATAATCACAGAATCACAGACACAGAGTAATAATATGCAGCGGAAGTAAAAGAGATAGTAGTTCATGAAGCTATTATATATATATAACAGAGTTAAATATGTTAGTCGAATACAATATCAGAATACATCTCTGGAATCAACCGAATATCTAAAAGCTGGATAGATAACTGGATCTCCAAGCGAAGCTCCAACTCCAAAGGCGAGTCTCGAATGCTGAACCACTCAGTCTGACCCGAGCGTAAAGCAAAACACAAAACACTCGAGTCAGGATTAACATTCTTATATCAATAAATCCAACTCAAGTGAGATAACAATTGAAATACAAATAACTCAAAGGACGTTGGGATAACCGTCCTCTAAGGATCCGTTAAACTATCTACTATGTAGTAATATACGCTAAATAGATAATGTCTATCAGTAATATAAAGTATCAAAATAGTGTTGAGGCGTTACCATTATCCCCCTTAACACATTTTATATAAGCATTATAGTCTATACAGTACTGCAAACTCCACCGTAAACTTGTGGGATATTAGAGTACTCCATAGGTATAACACAACAAATTCGTAGTGGTCGCGTATATAGATTTACAAGTATGACGAGGCACATGAGGCAATACCCAAGGTAGTGAAACTACCATTTGCCTGATCCGGACTGGTGAAAACGCATCGCCGCAACGATCGCAACACCGCGAAACAACACTCCCAAAAGTACGAGGGTGCACCAATCAATAACAAGTAATGAGTAGTATTCGAAGAAGTGTGTTCGCTCGAGGTGGCTAACCCCATTTGGCCTGGCACGACTCCTGATTTTAGTCATTTCCAATTTGACACAAGTGTCAAGGCTATCCATTATCGTTCTCTTTCTTCGGTCATCACGTACATCATTCCAACCACTTCATTCTGGATCACACTCCGCGTATAGTTATTAAAGTGGTTTTCGGTTTAGATAAAGAGTATATCCATAACCGATTCCGGTCTCTTTAATAACTTTCGTAATTATTAAACCGATTGGTCGTTTAATAAATTTCAAAACCAAATCAATTTCAATTTCAATTAGAATTTATAAGTCAACATTTCATTTGTCTTTCAATATCAATTTCCAAAATTTACGTTTCAAAACTTCCAAATTACCATTTGAAAGTCTTACAATTCAATTTCAATTTTATTTAAATAATTCAAATATTAATTCTAGTTCGTATATAAATTTCCTTCCGAAATCATTTAAATTAACTTAATTTAACATTTAATTCAATTTATATCCATTGATCGATTACATTCAATATTCGTTAAGTAAATTTATCATTCAAAACAATTTCTATTAAATTACCAATTCATTTAGTCAATTACTTACGTTCAACTTAATTATACCAAATCTTACAATTTAATTAAGTCAATTTCGTCAATCAAAATTTTAAATTACGAGCCTTACATTGGTTTCAATAAAACGCACTTTATTTCTTGTTAAAAAAATTCAATTTAATTTATTTCTTTACTTAGTTACAAGTTTCAAAACTCAATTAATAAAGAAACTAAATTTCACATATTCAAGAAGTCAAATTTCACTTATTAACTTAATTAAGTTTTCTAAAGCTTAATTAATAAAGGAACCCAATTTCATTTATTAACGAAGTTCAAATTCACTTATTCAAAAGTTAAATTTCTCTTATCAAAGAATTAAATTTTTATTTAATTATCAATTGATTCGATCTCATTCATTTATTAAATAATTTCAACTTAATTATCAAATAAATTCAACTTAATAATTCCAAACTTAATTATAATTTCAAACTTAATTTATAATTTCAAATTTTATTATTAAATGATTTCAAACTTAAAAATTTCAAAACTTAATCATTACTAATTCCAAATTATTTATTAATAATTCCAAATTTAATTAATTAAATAATTAAATTTCAAACAATGTTCTTTCATTAATTACTACATTAATATTTGTTTCAGATTTCAATATTTACATTTTCCTTTCATAAAAATTTAAATTCCAACTTCATTTCAAAACTTATTCTTTATTCGAATAAAAATTTTATTTTATTTTATTAAACCAAATTATTGACCAATCGGATTTTTATTTAATTCTCTATCCTAAGTCAAGTTCATTTGGGTATTTATCATTTTAACCCAATTCCGTTTCCAATTCAAAATCAAGCATAATAAAGGGAACTTGCGATGTAATAACTGGGATGGTGTCAAAGTAAATAAACAAGAAATAACAACAATCAATAACAATCCAATAATTAATTCAAATAATCCCGAGATAATCGTATTAATTTACATTTGTTGTTTATGCAAATTAATATAATTATTTCTAGAATCTACACTATCATTTCATGTAGATTAAAGATTATTACATTTCGGTTTTTCACTTATCGTTCAATTTCAATTTCAAGTTTAATACTACAACAATTAATCCAATATACATTCAAAGGTTCAAAGTGCAATTTATCAAATTCTACGTGTCAAATTTTTTATAACATTTAAATGGGGTCATATTATACAAATGTCATTTAATCAAATTTACACATATGTCATTTCAAATTTTAACTATCCTACATCAAATTTAAATTGCATAATATTTATCACTTTATACATTTCCATTTACATCCAATATAACAGACAATCAATCAATCAAACTGGATTATCATCGTATAATAACAGATAATGGTGTCAGATGTTACATGTGAATGGATATAGGTAATAGCACATATAACAGTGTAAATAACTAACAGCAACATATTTCAATTTGTCGTTTCAACTGAAATCGAATTTAATAAATAAAAGAACATTAATCGTGAGTGATTGCTCACCTTTCGAGGCAAGAGACGAACGTCACATGGAATGAGCTACGAATTCTAGTGTGAATTGCAAAGCAAAGTAGATTGGCCCGAATCGACGAGAAAAGCTGATATATAGGAATTGACGAAATCAAATCAGAACAGAATCGATGATGATAAATGGTATAAGTGAAGTTATATATATAACCTTGTATAACTATTTACATATATAACCCAAACACAACTTAAATTAAATATATATGTAAAATTCAAAACCATCGTTTAACAAAATTCAAACATTAAGGCCAAGCATGTATTAAAATCGAACATATTTATATACATAATCCATTTTGAAATAATACTTATGTATACTCAACCATATTATAAATTATATAAAATAAACTTATGTTATCTTAAACATATAAACGACAAACTATACATATTAGTTTATATCTATCAACTAGTAGAAGTAAACTGTTATACAAAATATGTTAACAAATTTACTAACCAATTCACATGAACCTATATATATACATCAACAATCGACACATATAACTCGTACAAACCTATTATAAAACATATATATCAACCAAAACAAATATATAATAATAATAATAATAATAATATACATATATATGCGAATACCATTTCAGACACTTACCAATATAACCTATATATTATTACTAACGCATATATATATATATATATATATATATATATATATATATCCAAAAATATTATATAACGCAAAACATGTGTTTAGCACACATGAGATTTCCCTACAGATCAAAATATAAAAGACACAGTACACCTATATAACATAAAGTAACTGCATATACATTCATTTATAACTGTTTACAAAATTTAATTACGTTTAAAATCAATCAAATACACACACACACACATACACATAACCATTTCTTATAAACCAAAATCAGCAAGACTAAAAGTTAAACATCTATATATATATATATATATATATATATATATATATCTACAGATATAGATATATAGAACATTAGATATATGCATTCCAATATACAACTTAACTGTTATATGTATACTATTATAATATATAGCAGATTATAAACTTATATACTAACATAAAACCCATGTAATAAACATATACATACAACACTTACATATATATGCAAACCGTTCAAGGGCAAGGGAAAGAGAAGGTCCGGCTGAGGGAGATGGTCTCGGCAAGTCATGGAAACTTCGGTAGCCAAGTGGTGCGGCTCTGGCAGAGGTCGAAGAGAGGAGCACTTACATGCTCTAGTCGAGTTCGGTCGGAGGGGCCGATGGTGGCGGTTCATGGTGGGGCTCGGCTGCAAGTGTGGCGGGTGTGGGTTTTGTTGCCGTAGGCGAGGGTGGAAGATGCGGCTATGGTGGCCGTGGGCAATGGTGTCGGAGGAAGGAAGTGCGCCGGAAAGTGGCGGTTGTGCGGGCTGCAAGCTTCGGCCTTGACTGGAAGGGGAGGGCGAAGGTCAGGACAGAGGGAGTTTGTGGGCTACGTGCATAGATGAGAGGTTGTGGCTAGAGGCGGGTGGAGGCCGAGTTGGAGGAAGTGGCAATGTTTGGAAGTGGGTGTGCTTCCCTTTTGTTCGGCCATCCTTTGTTTTTTTTAATATTTTTTCTTCTTCTTATCAGTGAGGAAATGGAAAGACTGGGGAAAAAGTAGAAGAATACGTGAGGGTGGATGCTAAGGAAAAGGGAGGGGAGAAGAGAAGGCTGGAGGAAAAGAAAATGGACAGTGAGAGGAGAATAAGCTTTTCATATTAAATGTTAGTAGCTTTCCAACCAAAGAAAGAAATTAACGAAAGGTCATACAATGCATAATAAATGAAAAAGCAACCAAAGGACCCCTTGATTCCCTCAAATAAATTAAAGCAATTGATTGTTGCTTGGTTTCCACGGGTGCAGTTTTAAAGAGCAAAGGAAATAAAAGTCACACATTGATTACCGATACAACGGACCGTTGTTACTATTTTCCATCGCGTAACGAGCCTCAAAACATCGAATTAAATATACCGCGAAGATCAGCACGAGGAGACGGTCAAAACGATATACCGATATCAATGGTTCGATCGAATTATAAAATTTCGAATTTTCTAATAGCGGAAAATGCATGAAAAACGTAGAAAAGTAAGATCGACGGAGCCAAAGATGTCCGAATTTAGAAAAACGACAAACTGACATCTTGCTCAGAAGATGGTTTAGAATTTTTCTATGTAAAAATATTTTGGTTTTGAAAATGTTTTATTTTCATCGCTTTTTAACTGATTGAATTGAAGTAAACTTACGCACGAAATAAACTTCCATATTTTCGGACGAAAATTTGCCAGTTGCTATGTTTAACTAGACGCATTTCAAATATTAAATTTATATTTCAAAATTTTATCGTTTATATTATTATTATTATTATTTTTCACACAAAAACGGTTAATTAAATTAAATAAAATCATTAAAATATCCTGGTTGTTACAGGTTTAAATCAAATTCTAGTTATGCTCCGTTGTATATTTCGTGCTTATACAATTCTATTGGTAATATATATAACCGTTTCAAATTTTATAATCTTATTTGATTATAATATCCACAACCAAACATCCAAATATATATATATATATAATAATTCCTGAAAATTATTTCATTCATAGAATAATTTAATTTTGGGTAAAATTATTTCATTCACCCCCTTTAAAACATTACTATGTTGGTTTACCTTGTTCAAGAGTTTAGAAACCACTATCGATCATTTGTACTTCCCGTACTGACCAGAATTCATAAATACTTAACCGATAAGTCAACACAATATAAAAAAATTATATTCACTAAAAATTACGTGTTCATAGCTACTAATACACTCAACCCATTCTAGAGTACTTCTGACTCTATCTCTAATGAGTAATTTCCCCAACAAAGCCTAGGTATATCGCCAAACTAAGCTCTGATATTCTCATGTGATGACCCGCCCTTTACAATCCTCGAAAATCGACATAAATATCCCTACTGTATAACATGTCAAACGATCGAGTGCTGAAAAGACAGATTAGTGAAGAAAAAGAAAGAAGGTAGAAGAAAGAAGGAACTAAATCAATAACAAAATCTCACAGCGGAATAGAATAACATATAATAGTAATATATTTTTTTACACAAATCAGAAACTGTAATATACTTCCACACATCAGAGTACACAAAGCAATAATTACCAACCTACGCAGTTATAACAACCTGCCCTCATAATTTGCTAGCAATTTCAAAACAAAACACAACAGCGGGAATAACAAATATGGGTAATAGGTCTTGGACTCCAGTTCACCTCCTGCTCTATAGTATCCAATCCTGAACCTGGAATATTCGGTCTGACCCGAGCATTATAATAAAATAACATTCGAGTTAGTCTAGAAAACCAGTGTGAGAAATCACACTCAAATTGAATTATTAATGTTCCAAAACCCTTTAAAAATCAAAGGTATCTCGTAAGACCATGCCACAAATAAATATGTTAGTCTTTTACCTTACGATAACCAAAACATTCATATCAAAATCCTCTGATATTATAACAGTGTCCACGTAAAAATACTTATTCAAATAACCGAAATTGTTACATTAATTAAATTTCAGCAATTCTAGGCTCTACAATCAAAACCATAAAGGCACGTAGGGATAATGGATTCCAATTGAATGACTAGGCATTGGGATACCACCTGTTACGACACCTATCTAGAAACGCCGTACGGAGGACCACTCTCGATCCTCTGTAACACAAGACCGGACTATTCCTAACCTAAATAGACCGAATATGCTATCACCCCGGATGTTGTCACCCTGGATGTTATCACCCTTTTTGAGTTCCTTTCACATGTAGTGATAATATCCGAGGTTATCTAGAAAGGTGATAGACATACCCTACTTGGGTGCGACCCACTTTGCCTTCCTGCATCTCTCCTAATTTTCAATCATTCCCAGTTGATGAGGCTCGAGGCTAAGCGTTACCTTTTTAGGAAATTCACTTAGAATTCCCATTGTCCTCCAATGACAATGTTCTGAAAGTATTCATCCATACAAGTTTGTTCCTGGTCCGAACGGAACCGTAGGCACTATTCCTAGGAATCATCCTCGGGATTAGTAGTGATTAGCCCTTGCACTTCACTGATCCATCTTCATCCCCAAGTTCTTGTCTTAATTTCGAAAATGTACTCGCTGAATCGAAGTGGTTTTTGGATCACAAATCCGATCTCGATCTCTTCGAAACAACATTCGATATTTTTCGATAAACTCAACACCCGTTCTTTAGGAAATACACAGATGAAGATAAGGTCGGAGATCACCTCCTAATCGTTAGTGGATGGATTTCCTCATCAACATCCTAGAAGAACGAAATGAGTTTACATGTATAGTGTAACACCTCGAGTGGTAACTGTACCATATAATCCCTGTACCTCTTCTACATATTCCCAAAGTTATATTTGGGTCCAGATCTGATAGTCGATTATTTAACTATTAAATAAACAATCAATTCAATCAAAAATTCCACTTTCACTCAAAACATTAAATCTCTTTTTAAAATGAAATTTAAATAATTAATTTTGTTTATTCAAAACTAAACATATTTGTCTTATTGATTTTAGTAAATATTTAAAACCTATATTTTAAAAATATTTGAAACCTTTTTAAAATAAAGGTGGAAAGTATCACTACGGTATCAAACCATGGTCACAGCTCAATGATTACGTCTCTATCGCAGAGAAATTCAAGTGTTAGCTATTGGCACCACTGCCTTTGATTACGCCATGCGAGAATACCATTACTGCCTAAAACTTTGTTTTAAAAAATATCTCAAAATAGCGCTTATAAGTTCTAAATTAAATTTCTAGTTAAATCTAGGCAATTATACTTTAATAAAAGTTATTATACAAAACCATATTGAAAATTGATAATTATCATTTTAAAACAAAATGCTGACCATTTCTAAAATAATAATAATAAATCTTCCAAAAATCATTATAAGGTTACTAGTAAACAAATAAACATGTTCAAACAATTTAAAATAATTAAACAACTAATTTTCCAAAATATTTTAACACTTTTACAAATTAACAAATCAATAGATTAAAAACCCTCTTTTCAAAATAAGACCACATCCCCGATTTTAAAACCTTTATATTTTTAAACGAATACGTTTACAGATTTATTATTTAAAATCCCTTATTTAATACTTTTAATCAAAAATTCCTCCTTTCAATATTCTGACTTAGTTAAGTGGAAATTTCAAACCATTTATTTTATCCAATTTATTAACCTAAAATTCTTTATAACATTTCACTTCAAAGTTCCTTTTTTTTCCTTTCCCAAATTAAACCACATTTTATTGATATTTAAAAGCACCAAAAATCCAGGTTAACTGCCATCACATCAAACCAATTTAGATCGCACAACATGTTATCACTTCTTTAATATAAAAAACATATATCACCATATATGCAATTTAATTCAACATTTTTGAGGAATCCAGTTGGATCCCTCCAACCTATTTCCCTACATCCCCAGATGTTAGTATAACATAAGAATATCAATTCCACTTCGAGGTGGAATATTGCAGTACATAGGGTCATCCGCTATTATGCGAGGTGCATAGGGTCTCATCCGCTATATATATGTATATATATGCGGGAATACCAATCAATTCAATATATATATACTACTATATATACAATATCATATCCAACTGATAAAAAATGCATCAAATTTACCAATCAATCATTTATTAATTTTAACTATGTAAAACTGATCACTAGTAGTTCAAAATTGAGTGAGATTAACTCACCTTGAGTTTTAAATCGCCGAGCATTCCAATTTTAGATTAAATCGAATGGCATTTGATTTAACCTAAAATTTTAACGAGCTTTAAACATCTTCAAATCTACACTACAGCTTAGATCTCGATACTGCGATTCCAGTGCTGCCAGTTTCATCAAATTCTGACAATATATGAAATATTTATGCTACTTTAAGGTTTTTAAAATTTATAGTACAATTAAATTTCGATTTTTTATATACCCTGAACATATCTTAGCAGCACAATTCAAAATAGCATATCAGAGCCATCAATTGCCCTCCTTCCACGTCCCAGAATCAAAGAAACCCATCGTCGATTAAAAAAAAAAGGACTGTCATACCCTATATGTAGAAGTCGATCAATCGAGCCCAAGTCGTAGCCCATCTCCACGGGCGTCCATGGCTAGAGACTGCACCCTAAAAGTGCCTCCATTCTGTCAAACGACCTGCTTGAACCCAAAATGAATGTGGGCAATCCCATGGCAAACCACCGCACCGAACTTGATTACAACCGTTCAATCGGTAGAGCTCAACGAGCTCTTCAATCTTTCAGTTGTAAGTTTTAAAAATAAAGGAATGGATTTGGAAAAAATCGAGATGAAGCTTGAGGAACTTCGGCCATTTAAATGTTCTAAGTGGCTGCTCGAACGATAACCCTAGGGTTTGGCTACAGTGCGATACGTATTTATATATGTATATACCAATTATTTTAATATTATTTTCAATTTTAACCACTTTTTCGAACGAACTCTAAACAAGACATGCCACCCGATGTTTATAATGTTTGCCAACATTGCGAACACAATGGAACGTGTTTCAGAGGATAATTTGATCGTATGTGGAAGATAGCTTTTTAAATCGATTTAAAATATTAAATTTTCAATATTTATTTCAACTCTTTTCTCTCCCGTACGATTGAACGGTAACTCAAATGCTAAATTTGAAATTCGATAATAATACACTATTACATATCCAATGGAACTAGGTTCGTCGGATTCCGAGGCTGTGCCTAGGAAGGCTATTTTAACTCATCGATTGAATCTAGCGATTTTCAAAATCGTCGAAATCATTTATAATTTCGATTTTTAAAACTTACTAGCTCCAATATAATTCATATGGAATTCAAATTCATCTTAGAAATCATCCGGATTCATTTTAAATCAAAATTCGATTATTTACATTATTACCGTATATTAAATTTCACTATTAAATCAATATACAAATTCCCAACTTTAACTTATCGACTTTTAATTCCATTCATAATTCCACCATCATAATTCTAATCTGAATAGAATTTAAATAAATTTTAGAAATCATTTTCATATACGTTTATTTTAGATTCACATATTATCCTAATTTTAAGTATCAAAATTACTATTTATCCAAATCCAATTAAATTGCTATCTTTGAAACTATAACTCATCCTACTAATTCAACCTACTCCTTCCTTTTCCAAAATTAATTAATAATTCAATTCCAATATTTAAAATAATTAAATGTCCAAAAATAACGACCAGAAATTCCAGGCCATTACAACATAGAAGTATAAGATTCTAAAATACATATTGGTGTCAACCTAAGGGAATATTCAAGTATAATAGCCCGATATCGCCTCATTTATCCATATTATCAAACATTATTACATAATAATACTCTCTGATAGTATGGGTATAGAGTTGGAGTGTTACAACATTTCTAGACACCCCTCAGATAGGTAGGCCTAAATAATTGGCTATAAAGTTGCTAATTAGACCGAACTGACCATTTGGGCTCTGATACCATTGAAGGTCCGACCCAAAATCCTTTGAGGTGGCCTAATTAGGTAACTCACGAGCGAGTTTTACATGTAAAATTTCGACTAGCACAACCATCAAAGGACATGTAGGCATAAAAGGTGATACCTCGTCATAGATCACAACGTGAGAACCCCATATAATGTTAGTGTAGGGGTTGAACCGATAGAGTTAGGGATATGCCGTAGGGGCAATTATGTAATTTGTTACATATATTTAACTTGATAACCAATCTTGTTTGAAATAAAAGGCATTTTCTTTCTATTATGCACTTGATATAATGAGACAAATTAATTAATTAATTTAATTGAAAGTATATTTAATATAAAATCTATAAATGATGAGTTTTGTAAAAGTAGTTCTAAGGTATTGTGACCATGAGTACATTATCATGATGAAATTAAACATACGGTTTTAAATATTCTTGGTCAATATGTATTGAGACTAGATATTGATACATCCGTTAAGATTATGATACGTGACGGTCTCGAAATGATGGGCCATGTATGCCTTATGACCGCTGCAGGAACTAACGGGTTACATACTAATAATTATTGCATAACTATAGAATGACTCACTCGATAGTTTTCTGTTGGTTAATATAATTAAAGTCAAACAAAAAATATCAATGTGACAAATATATATAGTTCTCCCGACTTGAGAATATTATTGGTCTTCCACATGGAAACTCCACTTTAATTATGGTTAAATCATGACATGGAATCCATTAAACAACTATAGTTGTGTCGAGTGGAAGCATTAAAAGTAAAACACTATTCAAGAGAGGATACGTCTCCTTAGTCATATGAGTTTAGTATCATGATCAGCTGAAATCAACTCAACGTTAAAGTCTTTGGCTAGAGAAGTTCGGTTAATAATAATTGTTATTATTGAACCAAGGACTTTGTGTTTAAATTATAAGTTGAATATGAACAATATTGGAATTCTGACCATTACTAAATTCCATAACTCCAAAGAGATATAGTTTGATAAAGAGAAGTAGTGTAAATGATGGTCGCTACCAGGTTACGCTTAAATAAGTAAAATTGGATTTTACTGAAAGATTGTAGGCGATTAATTTAGCCAAAATATCACACCGCTATCTAAGGGGACATGTGAACGTTAATACGAATTTTTCATTATAAATCACTGGGTCGAATTTACACCTTTGACTCGCACAACAACAATAATGAATACCCCGAATAAACCATACAATTTAATTCATTTATAATCATTTTAAATTAATAAAAATAATTAACATTTCTAAGATATTAATTCTTATATTTTATTTGATTTATTTATGTACCATCAAAATTAATAAAGTTTGTAACTAAAATTTATGAAGACACACATCGATATACAATATCGATGGACTGTTTAAATTTAATTTGAACGAAATAAATGATAAGTGGGTTAAGGATCACTTGAGGCGAATAATTCATCCATATTTGGCTAGACACATAGAGAGAGGATAAAATTTTAAAATAATTAAAAGGGGAAATGAATTATAAAGAAGAAGAAAAAAGTCTCTCTTTAATTGGCATTAATTGCCTTCTTTATTTGATTCTTTAATAACATTTTTTTATTCATTCCATTCAATAACTTTTTCAGTTCTCTCCTTCCTCCCTAAAACTGAAAATACGAGAGCTTCCATGTCTTCAAAATACTCAAAATCAAATACAAATCAAATCTATTCAATAAAAGTAATTTATCCCTCTTGATTCTTGCAAAATCTAGAGGCTGATTTTTGAATCTTGGAGCTTTGATTCATTGTTCATGGTTTGATTTATTGACTAAATCCAAAGGTAATTTTATTTTTTAAAATTCATCTATGTAATTATATGATTGATATAATTAGATTTTCTATGATTCACCTAATGTTTTAATTATCATCTTGCCACATGTAAATTTAACCTCCCTTATGTCTATTTGATTATAACATGTTTATTGTATTATTTGGATTCAGATATGTCTTTGTTTATAATCTTTATTTAATGTATGTTAATGATAAATTCATATGTTTTGAATCCCATATGACTTTTGATAAATCGTTATTATTCTCTATACTATTTAGATTAGTAAAATCTTATCACAAATTGACACATGCCTACTTTGTCCCAATTCCTTTCATTTTTGTTTTGGACACTCATGAAATTGAAAAACTTATTTTGAATCAGATTTTCTTATATAATTATATAAAATTTACATACTCAAATGCAATGAAGTGTATATGTTAATTTAACTACTGTTCTTTGATATTGGTCCTTAATTTCATATGGTAAATACTTTTATATAATTATTTTAATCCTGGTTTAAATTAAAATTTGATTTAAGATTAATGAATGGACTTTATTGGAAATTCTAATTTTTTGTGTTTTTCTATATTTAAATATAAAATCTAAAGTATCATTTCATTCCTAAATTAAAATTTTAATAAAAACCATTAAACTGAAATCAATACCTTTTTGTATAAATGTATATATTCACATATCATATGCTACAATGTTTGAAAATATATGTTGTTTACACATATAAACTTTATTTATATACTGCACTTACACTTCACACAAACGAGTGTATTTGATACATTCATTATAATATCTATAAATTTTAGTTATGTTTAAATCTTCATTTCAACAATTCAAACAAAATAAGATTTTATTTAAAATTTTATTAGATTGGATATAAGAAACATTTAGGCTACATAGGACCAATAAAAATCCAAAATGATAAAAAATTTGAAATTCACTTATTTCTTCCGTTGCGAACTGGCCCAGTTCCAATAATGTATCAGAGCTTAATAGCCTATGTAGTTTTAATTAGTTATGTTAGAGATAACTAATTAAGCTTACCTACTTAGTACAATGTCTAGAAAGATAATGTTTGAAATTAGGTAATTAAGTACCCGGTCCTACCTGGTTACATGCCAGGCCTAAAATGTCAGGTGAGCACAAAGCTTGCCCCCAATAGAAAAGATCTAATTTGAACTAGGCACTGGGCTAATTTAAAAAAATAACTTGAAAATCAAAATAAAATATTTTAAATTTAAAATAAAAACATGTTTATTATAAAAGTTATAATACAACATAAGTTTTCAAATTGTTTGAAATGATAATGATATTTTCAAAATGTTTGGAAATATTTAGATAGTAATTCTGAAATTTAAAATTTATTAGTAAGGTTAATAAAATGAATAAATTAAATAAGATAATAAATTAATTCTTGCATACATGTATCATGTATATTGATATATGTTATGTATTTTAAAGTGTTTGAGGCAGCATAAGTATACATGTATGTATATAAAATTAATTTTCAAAATTAATATAATTTAATTAAAATTGTTTAATTAAATAAATAAATTAAAGGTTAACTAACTAATGAAATAAATAAAAGGGTAGTTAATTGGATAAATTAATTAAAGGTTAATTATTTAAACAAAAATACACATATATAAGATATATGTGTTATATTATAAAGGTTTAGTGTGTGTCTGTGTGTGTATTATTCAATATAAATGTTATACCAAAATAATATCAAATCAATTAAAGAGTTGATTAATTAAAATTAATTAAATAAGATTTAATTAATATAGTGCGAAGGATACAATTATTATATAAGTTAGTTAAAAAAGTTATACGATAATTGAAACTTATATAATATGAATATATAAATTAAAGGTGGAATGATAAGGAACCTAAATAGACTTAACGAATAAATACTTCCCTATGGTACATATGCTATGATTTCTGATGTGTCCAATACTTGAATCACGAGGGTACTTCGAAAGAAATACATTACTCCATAAGTCGATCTCACTTAATTAAATATATTAAAGATTATGAATCTTTAATATATGTGTTGTCCTCTACCACTTATATATTAATAAATTACTTTCACTTCCTATTTATTGAGCAAACTCAAGCTAGAAATGTCATGTGTGGTAGTTTTAATATATTGACTAGACAAGGTAAGATAACTATATGTATTTGTTTAGTAAACTCAAGGTACACGACAATACTTATGTCATCATTAGGAAGGAATGAATAATTTCCTTCGATTTATAAAGCAAACTCAAGGTCGAAATGAGATTAGAACAAAGAACTATAGGTCAGGAGTTTTATACGATATAACCTATAAGGAGTTATCCATCTTTGTGAGATTATAACTTGTTGAGCAAACTGAAGGTCGGAATCCCAAGACAGACGAGTCCTGATGTAACTACCTGGGATTTTTAACGTCTTGAGTTTTGAATATTAATTTTTAATATTCAATAATACGGTATTATAATCAAACAAAAATCCCCGTTAAATAAAAATTGGCAATAATATACAGTTTTCAAACCAAAATAATATTTGGATTCCCATATTTTTATTTATAAAGTATGAAATGGATCTAATTGGAAATTTCTTATATATACATATACAATATATATATATATATATATATATATATATATATATATATATATATATATATATTCAGGACAACAAAATATATACATTTAAATTGGGAACAAATTCATTTCAAATAAGTATATATGGAATAAGAAAGGATAAATTATAAATAGAAAAGATATGATTTATGGATAAAATAATGTATAATAAATAGAAAGAGTTTAAAAATAAATACACACACACACACACAAACACACGTGTTAGTTAAGAAGAATGCATATATATGTAGATATAAGTTCAAAAAGGAAAATTATAGTATCTGTAAACAAATAAATATTGTAAGCTATAAACTATATAAAAATAGAATGTTGGAAACAATATATGTAATGGTAAGTAATATATATATATATATATATATATATATATATATGAACTAGATAAATATAGTTTACTAAAAATTAATGTATATTTTTATATATTGGAAAATGAAAGAAGAGATATACATATAGAAATACATGATATAAAATCATTTTTAAATCATTTTGATAAGAAATCTTTTACAAAATCATGTTTTAGTAAAAATGTTATTTTTGTACAGTTAGTATAACAAAATTTTCCTTTTGTTTTGAGTTATACATTTTAAAGATAATTAAAAAGATGAAAGTCATTTTTATGCCTTGAGTTATATATATATATATATATATATATTATAATAATAATAAATATACATATAAAATAGGAAGACTAAATTATTGAGTTAAAACCATTTTACATGTTATTTTCAAAACATGTATGAAGGAATGTTTCAAATCAAAAGAATGTTAACTAGGCAAATTAAAAAGTAAAACAACAAAAAGTAGAAAGGCAAAACAAGTAAAAAGTGAAAGCAAGTCAAATGGAAACATACATCTGGTCACAAAGTAAACTCTCAGATTAGAAAAAATAAAACTTAGTAAACAAAGAAAAGACGGAAAAATAGCATGGGAGAAAAAGATAAAGCATCAAAGTAATAAGTAAATTAGACATTTGCCTGGTCAAGCAAAACAAAAAGTATGTGAAGGCTGATGCATATATATCAACTTAGTAAACAAAGAAAAGAAGGAAAAATAGCAAAAAATAAAAATAACGCAAAGCACCTGTCTGGTTCAAAACAGTGAAAACCAAATCATACAATTTAGTTTCTTTGCAATCTCAAACCTCAACTCAAGCCAAGATCTTTTCAATCCATCATCAAATTTTGAACGTATAAATCACCTCATTCTTGCAAAACATGAATATATATTGGCTCGTATGAGTTAGCTTTAGTTGTTAGAAGCCTGTCAAACAAAAGCAAAAATAAAATAGCTCTATAAACATATAAATTAACACAGTAAAAAGAAGAAGAAAGCATCCCCTGTTCTTATAAAATCCAAGGCAAAGCAAGATTACCAGAATTTCAGATTCTAAGCTAAAGATTCAAGTGGAAGACATCAAGAATCAATTAATGTTTAAGGTGTGAATATTGTTTGGAATGTCTGTATGAGTGTTAACATTTCTTTGTTATATTTTAGCAGTCAAAGTACATATACATATCCAACTTTTAAAATCAGTATCTCACATTCCGGTTTAAATTTGGAAATAGCGTAAACTAGTAAGCCGATCATTTTCAAGCATAGTTTCATTTAAAAATATTTTGAAAACATGTTATTTTATATGTTGTGTGAAATGGTAAGAATAAGGTAAACGACCCAGTTTTTGGGGAAATTATGTTAAAATCATCGAATCGAATTCATAATCCTCTTCTTTATATCGAATTAGGAATTTTAGTAGTAAAATCATGATTTTTAAGTCACTAGATTGAGGGAATTTTGAAGTTGGTCGATTTTCACTAAAAAAATAAATTTCGACGATTGGGTCGTCGAGGTAGGATGGGGCCTGGCTGAGGTGAAGCGTCGCATCGAGGAGAAGAGGTTGACCATGGCCAAATGTCGATTTCCATTTTGATTTGGAGTGGAGATGAAGTTTTAGGGTTTGGGTTTGTAACAACCCGCATATTTTACGATTGAGTATTTAAATATTTTATTTAAATATTTCATCGTTAGTCGAATTTTTGTCCGAAAAAGCTACATTTTGCAAACAGTCAAATTAGGAATCGAGACCACTCCCATTGAGTTCAAAATGACGTTTGCGATCTTTTTAAGTATAAACTTTGATATATTTGGAGATAGTAGAATTTTGCTACTTTTTCACTTAGGGCTTTGGTTTGGGTTTCAGCCCATTTACCTAACATATGAACCCAACCCCACTCCAACTCTTCATTTCTTCATTTCTAATTCCTAATACTCAAGCTTTAGCAACAATGGTGAGTGAAATGGGAAATTAAAACTCCAAACCCTAGTTTCCATTTACAAATCAAGTTCTAGCTCCAAATCAATAGAAGAAACTTTAGTAAGCCTTCTCTTCATCTTCTCCAACTCTTTCTCCATTCAATTTCAGAAATTTTCTAAACCTAATTTAGGAAATGTTTCTCCTTTAAGCTTAGATTCAAGCTTGTTGGGTTTGAATTGAAGAGTGATTGTTCTTGCCATTGCTCTATAGCTTCTTCTTCATTGATTTTGTAAAAAGGTGAGATTTTTATCTCACATCTATTACTATAATTATCTTTGGTTGTTGGGTATGAATTCCTAACACTTCTTCAAGTACATTTGCTCTTGATTTGGATTGGTTTTGTGAATATTCTAATTTTTGGGTTTTTAAGTCGAATTTGAGTGAAAATCCTTTTATGGATGTTTGATCATGATTTGGATGATGCATCGAGGAGTATATAGGGCCGGGTTGGCGATTGGGATAAACACTCAGAGCCAATGTTCGTCCGGTTGCATTTTGGAAGAGTTTGCTTTTCATTTGGATAGGCTGAAAAACAGCGCATGCAAGATTCAGTCGACTGAAAAGTCTGTTCAGTCGACTGAACCTGGAACTCGAAAGTTTCCAGGCATGATTCAGTCGACCAAATCCTCTGTTCAGTCGACTGAACCTGGAAATAGAAAGTCTCCTGAACCTGGAAAATTTCCAGGTAAAGGGTCAGTCGACTGAAAACTCTGTTCAATCGACTGAACCTGCTGTTTCAGTCCAGTTTGCCTTTTTGGATTGTATTTCTAATTTAAATCGATTCGTGATGATCCTATTTGTTGTTATCATTTATTATGACTTTGATGACTCTTTTTTTTAGGGATTTTTGAGTATCCATTTCGATGGATTCTTTATCGATTTGTTTGGAATTTATTCACGTCTTCGTATGTGAATTTTGATGATTGATTGTTTCTACAATCATTTTTATAGTTTGTCACTTTAAAAATATAAAGGTTTCAATACTAGTAGTAAATATCAAACCTCTTTCATCAAAATGATTTCAAAACTATTTTATTACAAAGCTTGTTTCTTAACCCCTTTTTCAATATATTAGTATATACAAACCTTTACCTCACTCGTATGAGTAATCTAATTAAACGGCTTAGTAAAACGAGTGGTATGAAGCGCTTGCGTTTACTTCGTCGTTTAACTCTTGGACTTGTTCGATTGAATCTCTTGTGTCAATTTTCTAGTGGAGATGTACAATTTGTTCGTAAATATTTAAGTTAAGCTAGTGGTTATGGGACATGAAGCTAAGCTCATATATTTACTAGCTTACTGTAATTGACACTTCTTGATGATCATGACGATCATTTTTGATATTTAGACTAGCAATTGTGCGATGTGTCTTTGTCTGCGAGGGAGACTAGACCCCGTTTCAGTGTGATTTCGACTCACACATGTGGGGTAGCACCCCATGGTCTTCGGGCCGTTCGTGTGTCAAAAAATTAATGGCTAGCTACCAAGAGATAGCGTCTCGTTCGTGTGATACATATGTTGGTGAGTTTTCATGCTCCCGTTCGTGTGATAGGCCTCCCCCCCTTTTTTTATGATTTCTGGATTTCGTGTGTTGATTTCTGGAATTTGTGCTTCACCAATTTTAGTGATTTTCATTGATATGATTTATCAATTTTTGTGCATTAGTGAATTCGTGTGTCATTGACTTGTTGTGAATACAAGTTTTGGGTATGAAACCCTTTTTGGATCTTTGAGAAGTTTCTTGTGATATTGATTAATCTCATGTTGATTTTCAATTACATACTTATAGTAGTATGCCATTATGGTTATCATATGTTTATGCCATATCTCTTATTCTATATCATGTCATCTGATATTTATAGCTAGACTGATCCGTTTTTTATTTTCTTATGAAATAATACTCGGGTCAGACCGAGATGTTACAGGTGCTTCTGCTTGACTTCTCCCCGGGGATTCATTACTCTGACTTTTGGCTAACTACTTAGATTAGTAGTTTTTGTTGTATACATTTGAGATATAGACTCTGTGATGTATACTTATTCTTTTGTATATCATATGTTGCTATTCTTTTGGGTTATTGTGGATCTTTCTGACCACTACTCTGATGTACACTCTCATGCGTTATATATTCATATCTTTTTCCGCCTTTGTGATATGGATGTCTGTGACTGATTTGTGTTACGTTTATTTCTATATTTGTTTTCTAAGATTATATATAGCCACTGTGTGATAGCTTTGAGTTTGTATCGGTATGACGGATTTCCTCCTTAAATGAAATATGCTTTACTATCTGACATATCGGTGCTCGCACAAAGATATTACACGGATGGTCGCTCCTCAACAGCCTTATTCTCCATGCTAGTTGACAGCATTACTCCGTAGTGTTCTTGGCTAGCGTGGGTATAGAGGTGGGGCGTCACAGCTTGGTATCAGCGCCAAACTTTGGAACAATGTAGAATAATTTAACAAGGATCATCATCCTAAGTCTATCTTAGGAGTCGTGCTTTAGGATTTTATTCGAGTCTTCATACCGATTCATCCTATTTTCTTTATGATTCCTTGTTTTATCTATTAAGATTGCTTGATATTCATTTTGTGGATAACCTTCTTCTTCTTCCTTCTTTCTTTCTTAAGGAAGAGAAATGGTTAGACCTGGTCGTCCTAGAGATGGACCATCTAGTGTTCCACCCCAAGATGGAGTTTTTATGACTACCCAGCAACTTCTTGACCTTGTCACGAATGCTCAAGCAGCTGGTTCTAATCCGAAACATACTCACCCTAAATCTGGGTTTGCACGTTTGTGCAATGATTACACCAACTTGGGTGGGAAGCCATTTAAAGGTTCTGAAACTGTCATCGAAGTCCAGGCTTGGTTGAGGACCTGCGATCAGATCTTCATTCGCATGAACCTCATTGATCTTCACCGAGTTCAGGTGGCCTCTAGTATGCTCCAAGAAAGAGCATTGGACTGGTATGAACTTCTTATTTCTGAAATCAATGAAGCGGATCTCACCTGGGTGCAATTCTGGGAACGCTTCGAATTAAAATTTGTGCCAGAAGCTGAGAAGGTGACTTTGGCTCGCCGTTTTAAAGACCTTGTTTAGGGTGAAGCCTCCGTGACTGATTATGTTGCATCCTTCGAGTCACTTTCCAAATATGGGGTTGAATACATCAACACCCCATTGAAGAAGAACCAAAGATTTGTCTATGGCTTAAACAAAAATCTCAAAAAGCCATTACTTCTAAAGTTAGAAGTTCCCTTCGACCAACTCATTGATATCGCTCTTCGTCTTGAAGAGGAGGATAGGGAAAGTGATGTTGAGGTGGTGGGTTCCAAACCAAACTTCAACAACAAGAAGAGGCCAAACAAATTCAAAGGTCCTTATCCCAGTAAAAAGGGTAAACAGGCAACTCGTGCTGCGAAGACTTTTTCCTCTACTGAAGGGAAATGCTTTAACTGTGGTTCCAGGGACCATTTTGCGACCAAGTGTTCAAAGACTCGTACTTGTCGCTATTGCAAAAGCCCGGATCATTATTTATCTTCTTGTCCCAAACTTCAAAATAGAAAGGAGGGAAAGCTTAATGTTGCTCAAGCCCCTGGCAACACATCTCGTGGTCAAGGAATTTTTCATTCTATCCTTGATGGTATTATTATATTTCGTGATCAACCTATTCGAGTTCTTTTTGATACGGGAGCATCCCATTCTTTTATATCAAAAGAGCTTGTTGATACTTTTTCTTTAAGTGTTGTTGCTTTAACGACTTCTTTGAGAATTGCGAATCCGGTTGGTGGGTCCGCAACACTCAGTTTATTGTGTAAGGATGTCGAGATTATTTTATGCGGTTTTTCTTTCCTAGCCGATTTGCATGTCATGCGTTATTTAGGCTTCGGAATGATTTTGGGCATGGATTGGCTTAACCGTTATGAAGCTCAAATCCTATGTCCTGAGCGGGTTATTTATCTTCGACACCCTCAATCTGTTGAGCAGATTTCTATCGTACTTAAAGATCCGGATTCCGACTTGACAACATCTTTATATTCTTTAAATCCTCGTGATGACGATAATGATGATGAGGGAGATATAATTTCCCTTATTCACGTTGTTCGCGAATTTTCCGACATATTTGAGCCCGTTTTAGGATTACCACCTAAGTGAGCAATTGAATTCATAATTAATCTCATCCTTGGAGCTCAACCTATTACTCGTCCTCCTTATCGCATGACCAATAAGGAAAATGAGGAGATGCGCAAACAATTATCCGAATTGGAGACGAAGCAATTTATTCGCTCTAGTTCCTCGCCTTGGGGAGCTTCGGCTATTTTTGTGAAGAAATCCGATGGTACGCTTAGGCTTTGCATTGACTACCACAAGCTTAATGATCTTACTATCAAAAATAAATATCCTTTGCCTCGGATTAATGACCTATTCGATCAACTTAGTGGTGCTAGAGTCTTTTCACAATTGGACTTGGCAACCGGTTTTCATCAGCTTCGTATTGCAGAGGATAACATTCCTTTGACATCGTTCCGTACTCGATATGGATCTTATAAATGGCTTGTTATGCCATTTGGTTTAACGAATGCTCCGGCTTATTTCGTTGACCTTATGAATCGAGTTTTCAAAGATTTTCTTGATCGGTTTGTTCTCATCTTTATTGATGATATTCTTGTGTATTCAAAAACCGAGGAGGAGCATGAAAAGCATCTTCGGATTGTATTGGAAACTCTTAGGAGTAATCAATTAAAACAAAGTTTTCTAAATGCCACTTTTGGCAATCTTGTGTGAAATTTCTCGGTCATATTATTTTCGAATCCGGAATTTCCGTGGATCCTTCAAAGATTGAAGCGATTCAAAATTGGAAGAGACCGGATAGTGTGACGGAGATTTGTTGTTTTCTTGGATTGGCGGGTTATTACCGCCATTTTATCAAAGACTTTTCTAAGATTGTCGTGCCTCTCACTAGCTTAACGAAGAAAGGTGTTAAATACATTTGGTCGGACAAATGTGAAACTTCTTTTCAGAAACTAAAGGAACTTCTTTCTTACGCTCCTATTCTTGTTATTCCCGAGGGGAATCAAGATTTCGTTGTTTATACCGATGCTAGCCGCGTTGGTTTGGGTGCCGTTCTTATGCAAAGAGAACGTGTTATTGCTTATGCTTCTAGGCAATTGAAGCCTGCTGAGACTAGATATGCCACTCATGATTTAAAGCTTGCGGTTATTGTTTTCGCCCTTCGTATTTGGCGTCATTATCTTTTAGGAGAGAAATTTGTTCTTTATATCGATTATAAGTCCTTGAAGTATTTATTCTCTCAAAAGGAACTTAATTTGCGTCAACAACGTTGGCTCGAATTTCTTGCAGCTTATGATCTTGATATTCTTTATACTCCCGGAAAGGGAAATCGTGTTGCCGATGCACTTAGTCATAAGCAACAAGCGGTTGTTTCCATGATGATATCCGAATGGAATGATCTCGAGGTTTTATCCCTTGTGAAATTCGAGACCGTGTTTTCGATTTATGTTCATCTCATGTTTTATGTAGCCTTGAGGCTCATCCTTCTCTTTTAGACCGCATTCTTGAAGCTCAAAGGCTAGTTCCCGAATTGGCTCTTCTTGGCCAAAATATTAAGGATAAAATTGACATTGAAGGTTTGAAAGACTTTGATATTGATTCTCATGGCGGCATTCGAAAATTTGGTAGACTTATCGTGCCAAATATTAGTGATCTTCGTAAAGATATTTTAGAAGATTCACATCGTTCTAAATTTACCATTCATCCCGGTAGCCGTAAAATGTACGCGGATATGAAGCGATTTTATTATTGGGAGGGAATGAAACTTGACATCGCTAACTTCGTTAAGCGTTGCATGACTTGCCAACTCGTTAAGGCCGAACATCAAAGGCCCGGTGGGTTATTGCAACCTTTAGAAATTCCAATTTGGAAGTGGGACCAAATTTCCATGGATTTTATAGATGGCATTCCCCGTTCTCGTTCGGGTCATGATAGCTTATGGGTTGTAGTTGGTAGGCTTACTAAATCCGCCCATTTTATTCCAGTTCGGTCTAACCGAACCGTTCCTCTTTTGGCCAAACTCTTTGTTAAAGAGATTGTTAAATTACATGGAGTTCCTACTTCTATTGTTAGTGATCGAGATCCATTGTTTACTAGTGGATTTTGGAAGAGTCTTCAAGAAGCTTTAGGATCAAATCTTAATTTTAGCACCGCTTATCATCCTCAGTACGATGGACAAACCGAGCGTGTGAATCAAACTCTTGAAGATCTTCTTCGTGCTTGTGTGCTCGATTTTGGTGGAAGTTGGGAAGATCATATTTCACTTGTTGAATTTTCCTATAATAATAGCCTCCAATCTAGTATTGATATCGCACCTTACGAGACACTCTATGGAAGGCCATGCCGATCTCCTTATTGTTGGCTTGAGGCCAGTGAGAAGCTGGTTTTAGGTCCAGACTTTATTCGTGATTCCACAGAAAAGATTGAACTTATTCGACATAGGATGAAAGAAACCCAGAGTAGACAAAAATCCTATGCCGATAATCGGAGAAGGAGATTAGAATTTTCTGTTGGAGATCTTGTTTTTATTCGTGTTTCACCTATGAAAGGTGTTGTACGTTTCAGTCGGCGGGAAAGTTAGCACCACGATATATTGGGCCATTTCTTATCACCGAACGTATTGGTTCCGTGGCTTATCGCCTTTTGTTACCGGCTCAGTTTTCTGCTATTCATGACGTGTTCACATTTCTCAACTAAGGAAGTGCCTTCGAGATTCCGATTCTATTCTTGAGCCCGGTGTTGTGGAAGAAATTAAAGTTACACCTAATTTAACTTATGAGCAACATCCTATTCGTATTATTGCTTCGGAGGTCAAGCGCCTTCGAAATAAAGATGTTCCGCTTGTTAAAGTTCAATGGTCCTCAAATCCTAAGGATTGCTCTTGGGAATCTAGAGAGTTCATCGAGCGAACACATCCGGACTTACTTTCCCGTGCTCTTTGAGGTGAATTTCTTATTTCAAATTTCTTTTGTGTTGAATATGCTTTCATGGTTGTTACTTTATATTTTCTTCTTAAATATTGCGAGGACGCAATTTCTTTAAGGAGGGGAGTCTGTAAAAACCCGCATATTTTACGATTGAGTATTTAAATATTTTATTTAAATATTTCATCGTTAGTCGGATTTTTGTCCGAAAAAGCAACTTTTGGAAAACAGTCGAATTAGGACTCGAGACCACTCCCATTGAGTTCAAAATGACGTTTGCGATCTTTTTAAGTATAAACTTTGATATGTTTGGAGATAGTAGAATTTTGCTACTTTTCACTTAGGGCTTTGGTTTGAGTTTCAGCCCATTAACCTAACATATGAACCCAACCCCACTCCAACTCTTCATTTCTTCATTTCTAATTCCTAATACTCAAGCTTTAGCAACAATGGTGAGTGGAATGGGAAATTAAAACTCCAAACCCTAGTTTCCATTTACAAATCAAGTTCTAGCTCCAAATCAATAGAAGAAACTTTGGTAAGCCTTCTCTTCATCTTCTCCAACTCTTTCTCCATTCAATTTCAGAAATTTCCTAAACCTAATTTAGGAAATGTTTCTCCTTTAAGCTTAGATTCAAGCTTGTTGGGTTGGAATTGAAGAGTGATTGTTCTTGCCATTGCTCTATAGCTTCTTCTTCATTGATTTTGTAAAAAGGTGAGATTTTTATCTCACATCTATGACTATAATTATCTTTGGTTATTGGGTATGAATTCCTAACACTTCTTCAAGTACATTTGCTCTTGATTTGGATTGATTTTGTGAATATTCCAATTTTTGGGTTTTTAAGTCGAATTTATGTGAAAATCCTTTTATGGATGTTTGATCATGCTTTGGATGATGCATCGAGGAGCATATAGGGCCGGGTTGCCGATTGGCATAAACCCTTAGAGCCAATGTTCGTCCGGTTGCATTTTGAAAGAGTTTGCTCTTCATTTGGATAGGCTAAAAAACAGCCCAGGCAAGATTCAGTCGACTGAAAAGTCTGTTCAGTCGAATGAACCTGGAACCCGAAAGTTTCCAGGCATGATTCAGTCGACTGAATCCTCTGTTCAGTCGACTGAACCTGGAAACAGAAAGTTTCCTGAACCTGGAAAATTTCCAGGTAAAGGGTTAGTCGACTGAAAACTCTGTTCAGTCTGCTGAACCTGCTGTTTCAGTCTAGTTTTCCTTTTTGGATTGAATTTCCAATTTAAATCGATTCGTGATGATCCTATTTGTTGTTATCATTTATTATGACTTTGATGACTCTTTTTTTTAGGGATTTTTGAGTATCCATTTCGATGGATTCTTTACCGATTTGTTTGGAATTTATTCACGTCTTCGTATGTGAATTTGACGATTGATTGTTTCTACAATCATTTTTATAGTTTGTCACTTTAAAAATATAAAGGTTTCAATACTAGTAGTAAATATCAAACCTCTTTCATCAAAATGATTTCAAAACTATTTTATTACGAAGCTCGTTTCTTAACCCGTTTTTCAATCTATTAGTATATACAAACCTTTACCTCACTCGTAGGAGAAATCTAATTAAACGGCTTAGTAAAACGAGTGGTATGAAACGCTTGCGTTTACTTCGTCGGTTAACTCTTGGACTTGTTCGATTGAATCTCTTGTGACAATTTTCTAGTGGAGATCTACAATTTGTTCGTAAATATTTAAGTTAAGCTAGTGGTTATGGGACATGAAGCTAAGCTCATATATTTACTAGCTTACTGTAATTAACACTTCTTGATGATCATGACGATCATTTTTGTGATTTAGACTAGCAATTGTGCGATGTCTCTTTGTCTGCGAGGTAGACTAGACCCCGTTTCAGTGTGATTTCGACTCACACATGTGGGGTAGCGCCCCATGGTCTTTGGGCCGTTCGTATGTCAAAAAATTAATGGCTAGCTACTAAGAGATAGCGTCTCGTTCGTGTGATACATATGTTGGTGAGTTTTCATGCTCCCATTAGTGTGATAGGCCTCTCCCCCGCTTTTTTATGATTTCTGGATTTCATGTGTTGATTTTTGGAATTTGTGCTTCACCAATTTTAGTGATTTTCATTGATATGATTTATCAATTTTTGTGCATTGGTGAATTTGTGTGTCATTGACTTGTTGTGAATACAAGTTTTGGGTATGAAACCCTTTTTGGATCTTTGAGAAGATTCTTGTGATATTGATTAATCTCATGTTGATTTTCAGTTACATACTTATAGTAGTATGCCATTATGGTTATCATATGTTTATTCCATATCTCCTATTCTATATCATGTCATCTGATATTTATAGCTAGACTGATCCGTTTATTATTTTCTTATGAAATAATACTCGAGTCAGACCGAGATGTTACAGGTGCTTCTGCTTGACTTCTCCCCAGGGATTCGTTACTCTGACTTTTGGCTAACTACTTAGATTAGTAGTTTTTGTTGTATACATTTGAGATATAGACTTTGTGATGTATACTTATTCTTTTGTATAACATATGTTGCTATTCTTTTGGGTTATTGTGGATCTTTCTGACCACTACTCTGATGTATACTTTCATGCGTTATATATTCATATCTTTTTCCGCCTTTGTGATATGGATGTCCGTGACTGATTTGTGTTATGTTTATTTCTATATTTGTTTTCGAAGATTATATATAGCCACTGTGTGATAGTTTTGAGTTTGTATTGGTATGACGGATTTCCTCCTTAAATGAAATATGCTTTACTATCTGACATATCGGTGCTCGCACAAAGATATTACACAGATGGTCGCTCCTCAACAGCCTTATTCTCCATGCTAGTTGACAGCATTACTCCATAGTGTTCTTGGCTAGTGTGGGTATAGAGGTGGGGCGTCATAGGGTTGGTCTTGGCGGGGCTCTGGAAGGCAATAAAAAATCGGGAAGAAGAGGGGACTGGAGTCCTTGGAATTTGGCGTGGAGGAGGCGACGTGGGTGAGGTTTTGAATGGTGGTGGTGGCAGGCAAAACAATGGGAAGAATTGGGAGCAGTTCAAAAATTTATGGAGGTGATGTTTTTTGGTTGGTTGTGGTGGAAGACTCGATCTTTGATGGAGGGTGCTGGAGCATGGGCGAGCTGATGAGGAAGTTCGGGAAGCGGAGTGAAGTGAATTCGAGTGGTCGCGGTGATGGGGCAGGTGTCAGAACGCGTGTACACGTGCACAACGTGCATGCAGAGCTCGGCCATTGTGATGCCCCACCTCGAGACCCACATTAACAAAGAGTATTACTAGGTAATACTGTCTGCTAATGTAGAAAATAGGGCTGGATAGGAGCGACCATCTATAGTCTTGTCTTAAATATATATTGAATATGTCGACAATGCCATTATAGTTTTTAGGATCAACATGTCCAATAAATACTTAATACAAAGCCATAGGTGGCTATATGATCTATCAGAACAAAATACCACAACTCAAGTGCGAAACACATCATATAACAGCAGATAATCCCATGTATACACACATATAAACATACACCACAGAGTATACAAAATGATACATTACATATGTGGTATGACGGCCACAATACAAACATGAGTCAAAAGAATATACATATTAGAGTAGCAAACCAAAAAGGACTATACAAAAAGTTATACTAAAAAGAGCTACCTGAATAGTCCAAGCAGAAGCAGAATAGGCTAAGTCCAAATGTACCTAACCTGAAACACCTCGGTCTGACCTAATTATAAAATACACGGAGAAGTCTAGCAAAACAAATCAGTTAACAAGGATAAGCGATAATATGGGCATAAGGATAATGTGATAATATTCTTGAGTGAGAAGGGAAAACTAAAGTGTATGAATACATCAAGTGATATTATGGTATCACTACACAAACGTATAATCTCAAAAGAGATAAAATAACCCATTAAAAGTTGCGAGCCTCATATCATCAGCATTCATAAAACATCAAATATGGTTCAGGGAAAACCTAAACCCGCCATCTTGGCAAATCTAAAACATGCATAAAGAGATCCCTTCTCAAACACGCCATAAGGCAAATATATCTCCAAAGAGAAGAAAAAAAATCTCAAGTAAACGCCAAAAGGCAAATCTCATATAATGCCATTATAGGTAATTCAAATCTCAAAATAGAACTTCTAAGAGTTCAAATTCTCAAAATATATATCGAATGGTTCAAAGGACCAATTCTGCAAAGGGCAATATATTGGGGAAAATAGTCAAAAAAGCATCTCAAAAGTGCTTGCACGTGCATGTGGCCGAAGCCTTGCCAAGTATTGTTATCTCAAATAGGAACCTCGCCCGAAAGCAAAACGCTACAATGACAAATACGCCATAATGGAAAATACGCCGCAATGGAAAATACGCTGCAATGGAAAACGTCTGGAAGACAAATACGCCGCGAAGGAAAATGCCGTAATGGCAATGACCCGATGGTTCAGTACTGGCATGCCGCAATGGCAAATGTGTCACAAACTCTCGAATAGGAACCCGAATAGTGTTAATGTGCATCCCATACCACATGTTCGCACCAAACGGTTTACTAACCGCGAGTAAATTTCATACTCAAAGCAGTAAAAAGTTTTCCTCATCTCATCGGTAAACTCGACTCAAAGGTCAAAACGATCAAACAGACAAATCATTAATTAAACGATAAGATAAACGCACATGTCCCATACCACATGTTTTACACAAACTTTTAATTCTCCTTCTCATTCGCTCGAATATTGCCAAAATGTGTATTTATATATATAAAATATTTTTTTTGAGAAAACAAGCTTTTAAAACCATTTTCAGAAATCAATTTTTGAAGATGATATTTGAAAATTCCCTTATTACAGAGAATAAATAGATTTTATAGCTTAAAATAATTCAAAAATATTACATAATAATTATTTTAAATGAAAATTTATTTTTAAAATTTATTTCAAAATTGTTTAGGAAAATCCGTGCTCGAAATCAAAGAAATCACTCAAAATTGTCATTCAAATTCAATTCAAAGTTGAATTTCAAATTCATCAAAACTTGGCTGGCCTATTGATAGGCATCATAGCCCTCAAAAAATTTCATAGATATCACAAAAACATGAAGTAAAAGTCAAAAATCGGACGGAAAAAGAACATAACAACACTTAGGCAAAATAATACCCAGGTCTGAAATCTTCTCTAGGTTTAACTTTTGGATATACATTAGTGGCGGAATGAGCTTTGATTGAACTAAAAATTGGTGTGCACAAAGTAGAGAACTTCCGCTTTCAAAAAAAAGAATCAATGAAGTCCAACTGGAAATGAAAATTTTACACTATGTCAAACATGAAATCAGGCCATGTTTGCAATAGTTTAAAAAACCAAAAATGCGCAGGCCTGAAAACCCTCTTGGATTCAACTTCCAGACACGAAGCAGAGGATAAAATTAGCTCAGATTAAGTTGAAAATTGGTACGCCTATAAAAGAAAACTTCAGCTTTCAAAAAAAAAAGAATCTTGCAATTTGGATAAAGTATAAGAAAGTTATGATGTCTCAAAGTTGAACCTAGGAAGTGTTTTCACTGTAAAAATCTAGGCAAAAACATGCTCTGGATCAAAGTTCGGCAGCATATTTCTATAAGATATATATGTAACAACCCGATATTTTCAGCCATTCGCATCCGTACATACCGGACTAGAATTGCTCAAAATACCACATTGTAAATAAATTTGGAGCAAATGAAATACAATCACAGAATCACAGACACAGAAATATGAGAATAACACGCAACGGAAGTTAAAATACCATAGTAGTTCATGAAGCTACTATAACAAGCTCTCAAAACATAATACATAATATCAGTCTGAAACACATATACAATAGAAATCTCAATTACATTGCAGTTTATAAATACCAGAGCTGAAATAGAATAACTGAAACTGAAGGAAACAGATAACAAGACAAGCAGAATCTCCAGCGATTCCTAGCTCCAGAAAGAAATCCAAAGCTATGCTATAAATACTCAGACTGACCCGAGTGTAAAGTAAAACACAAAACACTCGAGTCAGGACATGTATACTTATATAATGTAAACCAACTCAAGTGAACTGTAGTAGAAATGCACAATAACTTAATGGATGCTTGGGATCGCCCATCCTTTAAGAATCAGTTAAACTATAAATTAAATACATCCCGTGGTTAAAATTTCAAAATGGTGTTTTATACTTCAAAATCAAATATCATTTCAAAATTCAATATCACCCAAAATCCATTTCAAAATATCAAAATATCATATCTTCCAAACCACATTCATTTTTATTTGATTTAAATACCATTACAAAACACATTTCAAAATAGTTTATATTTCGAAACAAATTACTTCATTTTAAATCGTAAAATGAAGTTATTATATTTAAAAATTAAAATATTAAATTTCCAAAATTTTTAGTCTTTCAAAATTCGTTTATTCACTAAATTTATTAAAACAGATGAAAATTCAACTTTCGCAGCATTTAGAAATTGCTATAGAAAGTTATATTCAAAACAGTTCAATTTAACAAAAGATAGCATTTAAAAATGCTGTAATAGGGTTACATTAGTTTCAAATAAAACTTAGTTAAATTCAACAATTATAACATTTACAAAAATGCTATAATAGCCTTTAATTAAACTTAGCCATTTGGTTCATTATTATCAACTACAGCATTTACAAATGCTGTATTATCATTTACATTAGAATTAATAGCATTTCAGTAATGCAGTTAATTAACTTCAAATATTCATTATAATTTCACAAACAATTATATTTTTATTTAAATCATTTTTAACTTATAAAATCATACAATTTCACTTTTAAAACAATCATTCAAATAACCTTATATTCATGATTATATAAAGTTAAATCTCCATTCAAAAATCAAAATTTAATTATAATTCACTTATTAAATTCCAACATTTAATTTTAAATTCATTAAATTAAATTTAACTTAACACTTAAGTTTAAAATTTTCAATTATAACTTAATTTCATTTTTATTTACTTAACTTAAAATTCACTTTTAAGCCAAATTCACAAATTTTCAATTTTAGTTATATTTCAAAATTTCGACTTAAATATTCATTCATTTCACATTTTGACTTTATTCAAAAATCATTAATATATTATAAAATCATTTTAAATTCATTTAATTAAAAATACAATAAAATTTTCATATTTTCATATTTAATTTAAATTCCACTTGTCACCAAATTATAATTTCTAAAATAACTTACATTTCAGATTTTCTAACTTTACCATTTATTTATTTCACTTATAGATTTTCAGAAAATCAATAATGCTTTACAAAAATCATTTTTAATCAAATTTAAATCAAAATATTATAATATTTACATTTCTAAAATATTTTAAATTTTTTAGAAAAACATATTTTAACAACGGGTCTGTATTTCATTTTCTAGCCTAGGTAAAGTGATATGGGTAATATATCATTTCAACCCGTAATTTACAAAGAATACCCGGGTTTGATCATTTCAAACCCATAATCCCAAGTCAATGAAAATAATTGAAAATCATTCAGGCCTATCATTTCAGCCCATAATGATTTTCTCCTATTCTAAAGTCCGTTCAGGTATGTATCATTTCAACCCATAGTGATTCTAATCTAAAGGGAACTTGCAGTATGATAAACTGATAAAAATAAACAGAATAGCATAATAAACAGTAACATATGATATACAGGTGTAATAACAGGTGTAAACATCATATGATCATAATATAGCAGTTATAACAGGATGCAATACATTTACAGATTCAAGCGGTGTCGGTTTATCAGTTATATAGGTGCAGATTGTCTGGTGAGAATAACTCACATGTTCAGAGCTGGAGATAGCTACCAAAGCAAACAATACAGACACTATGAAGGCACGACAATACGGAAATGAATGAAGAGTGGAGGGCCAAAGCTAATTGCCTTGTTCAAACATTTACACAATACAATACAACAACATAAGTTCAAAGCAATTTACACTTGAACAACACTAGAAATCAAAGCCCAAAACAACTTCGAATGGTTTGCACTTGTTCTCAACCTCACATAGATCAGTTAGTGATGGAATAAGCTCAGCTAATGCAGGGACTAAGGGCTGGGTTTGGGTCCAAACAGATCGTCCTAGCTTGGGTTTAAAGATGCATAGATATATAGGTGCACAAAACTACACTACAAGGCAAACAAATCATCATTTCTATGCTCCTATTGTGCTCGTCCAGAGGCTAGATGAGCCCAGCCAGTGGCTCAGGTGGTGGTGGGTGATGTGGCAGAGGGTGGAGGTCAGGTCAGAGGTGGTGGTGGTGGAGGAAGTGGCGGCTAGTGGGGGTAGAAGGCGGTGCTAGCAAACTAGGCTCGGTTTGTGTGAAAAGGTGATGTATCTGTGGATTTGGTGGATGTTCAAGCACTGGTCGGCCTGGTCATGGAGATAGACTAGGGGGTGGTTGATCAGAGAAGGAGGAGGTGGAGGTCGGCCTATGGCTGGAGGAGAGGTGGCCGATCCAATCTAGTTGAGAAACAAATGCAAATTCAATAAGAAAATAGAAAAAAACAAAGGAAAGGAAGGAGATTTTACCCAAACTTTTTGCAAAATATGGTGGCCATGATTTTTGTGGAATGAGAAGCTTTGTTATGATGCGTGAAAATGAAAAAAAATGCAGCTGAAGCAATGAGAAAGTCGGACAAAATAATAAAGATGTAAGTTGAGAAAATGAAAATGCGGAAGATAAATGGACTTTGGGATATAAAAAGTTTAAGACCTTTCAAATTTCCTATAATTTATTTACATAAGTTTATATTACTGAAAATAATAATAATTTCAGTCACAAATTCTAAAATATAGGAAAATATAAAATATATATAAATATTTATTAATTATATAAGGTTAAAAGAACAAAATAGCACAAAATTGCAAACTAGTTTAGAAAAATGGAAAATAAACAGAATGAACTTTGGAAAATTTATATGGACCTGTAAAAATATTTATAACAAATATAATAGCATAAAATAAAAATGCATTCACAAAAAAATATATAAATTTTAATTAAATATAATTTAAATGAAGAAAATAGCAGAAAAATAGAAACAGCCTTTAAAAATAGGAAATAAATACAGTAAATTTTGGAAAAGTTTTATTATCACTTCAAACATATTAAAAGACAAAAATATACATAAAATAACATAATGACACATTTTAAAATAAAATACGACAAAGAAAATATAATTTATATAATTTAAAATAGACAAAATTTCTAAATAAACAAATTGCATTCAATATTGAAATATACATAACTTTCACAATTTAAATCCATTTTCAACGAAACGAAAAGCGTTATTCAAGTTATTAAATCTAATTTCATAATAAAAGATAAAACTTAAGAATTTAAATATTTAAATTTGAAATTAAAAAGTCAAAGTTTGACCAGTTTGACCAAAAATCCACCTTTAAGTTAAATATTCAATTTATACAAGTTGGAAATATAATTCACATAATAATCAAAGTTTATATTTAAAAATGAAATGTTTGAAATGAAAAAAGTTTAAAATAATTTCAAAATGAAATAAAGTCAAAATTAAAATATACGTAAAAATGTAGGGTTGTTACACTCTCCTCCACTCAAATCCTTTCGTCCTCGAAAGGGAAGGAAGCAGAGAAACAACTAGAAAGAACAATAGGTTGGAAGACATCCCGAAAGAAGGTAGGGAGAAAGTAGCTAGGAGGGAAAGTAGGTTGAAAGACAAGGATGAACCATTATTTAAACCATTATACATTTCAATTTAATTTTTTTTTATAGTATGATGAATAGTCATTTGATTCAAATTTGATAGTTCGAAGTAAACAATATTTAAAACATTTTACATAAATGATCAAAATATCCTTTATACAATACTTTACCAAAATAATTTTATAATTTGATGTCTTAACAAGTTTACCTTCGTTCCTGCAGACTCTGGCTATGCGTTGATCAGGTGTAAAGCTTGAATTCTCCACGTACTTGGTAGACTTATTTCAACACCCAGTGAAAATACTGGAAAACACTTTTAGAACAGATATGGAAAGTACAATCCAAACAAATCAACCAAACCAAAACAGTTGTCTAACTATGGATCATAGATACACAATGATTATGCCTGGAAACCCCAGGAAACTATCCATATCCGTAAGCTTTCTCAGCCCCGCGAGTTACACCATGATGACTAGTAGAGTGCAGGATACGCAATGGTTATGCCTGGATCCCCCAGGAAACAATCTGTACCCCTAGGCCATCTCAGCCAGGCAGTTTCGCTACTAATGCGACCTACATAGAGCGTAGAATACACAATGATTACGCCTGGGTCCCCCAGGAAACAATCTGTACCCCCAGGCCAGCTTAGCCAGGCAGTTGCGCTATGCAGTCGCGATCATAAGACCATGGAGATCGCCATGGAATTCGATGGACACTCGAGTATCATATCCGGAAAACCCAAATCAAAGAGAGAGAATAATATCGATAGAATGAATCCATAGTGTGGCCACAAAGCGGATATCAAGCAGAAGGCACTTTCCATATCTTTACTTCGAAAATATGTATCATATAGTACCTTTCAAAATCACTTTCAAATATCATACATATATAAAGTCCATTATATATAAAATTTCATTTCAAATCGAATACTTTCCAAAATCAAAAGTATATCAAATCACACTTATATGGACTTCGATTATATAAGATCTCAATTTACAAATTTAGTACCTTTACAGATCAATAGTTTTCAAATCACTTCATACTTGTACAAATCACTTTTATATAAGTTCGATAACTCCCAAATCAAAGTATTTAAATAAACAAGGTTCTCAATTTCAAACCATTTCAATATCAATTCAGTTTCAAAATATATATATGATTTCACCAAATCATTTCTTCCAAATTATATATATTCAGTTTCAAAGTTTCTTAAAACAATAGATTTAAAAGATAATCCAAACTTCCGAATCAACAACATTTATGTCAAACAAATTCATTTCTATTTCAAACATATATTCACTATCAAAAATCATAATACTTTCAAAGTTATAAATCTTTCGAAATCAAAATACTTGAAATCATTACACTTTGAAAATCATAACCTTTCGGAATCATACATTTGAAATCATAAAACATTCCTTTAATTCTTTACATTTCACAAATTTATTCAATTAAACCCAAATCTAAAATTTTCAATTTTAATTCAATTCAAACAATCAGTTTCAATTCAATTTAGTTTTCCAACAAAACCATTTCAAATATCATCAATTTTCAAACATAGATTTGATTTACAAAATAAACTATTCAATCTTAAATATATTTCAAGGCTTAAATATACTATATTTCAAAACTAAATTTTAAAATTCCATATATCTCAAACTTTACTTCATTATTGCTTAGTTTTTTGAAATATTCGTTTCATAAATCTATCATTTTTAAATAAACTCACATTACAAGTAAACCAAATATCCTTTCATACTAATATAAGCTTCAATTATTCGTTTATCAAAATCAATGGTTTCCAAAATCATCTTATACTTACATAAAGTTTATCTTATATAAGGATCAAAATTTTCAAAAAATAAATTTCGCTGCATGAAAAGCCATATGGGATTGAACATCTTTGCTTACTAAAAGGTTTTAATTAAGAATAGTTTTGTATATAAAATAGTTTGTATGAAAAATAGAATAAAACAATTAGTTTAAGAAGAATAAAAGAAAAATAGTTTTGAAAAATGGTTTTAAATTTGATAGTAGTTTCTCATAAAAGAAAAATTCCAATTAAATTACAAAGATATCTAACCCAACAACTTTCAATTTCAGCGCCAAGTATACCAATGATATTAGGTATAAGATGTACATATGTCATCATTTCACAACATTACATTCGATCGCTCGCTCGATCACACAAGTTTTCTTTCGAACTAGTATTGTCCATTCGACTTCCCTAATACGGACTTCGATATGGTTTCTCGACTAGAAGCCATCAGTCTCCTTACATAGCCATGTAGTATGATAGAGAATTCTTGAATCAAGCCCAAAATCCATATCAAATATTCGCCATCAAGAATCAAATGAAAAATCCTAACACGAAATGGTGTAATTCACCTCGAACTTGTGTACTCAAACTTGAATCAAATTAATTATGCGAATAAAACAGCATATGTACAACTTATGTATCTATTCCAACTTGTTAAATATATAGTTTCATAAAGATGTTACTAAGTTAAAACATTTAAACCAAATTTTTCTCAAACATTTGAAGACTAATTTTTATCCAAAACATTTCAAAACTAAATTTCATATTAGTATAATTCAAAATAGTCTTATTTATTTACTTAACAAAACAGTTTCAACTTATACAAATCATATTATTTCATACTTGAAACATACAAACTAATCTTATATTCTTTATCAAATACCTTATACCTTTCAAAATTTCTTAGCTTTGAAAACTTAACCTTGATTTGGAAGTGCTCGAACCTTCAAAATAGTCGAAGAAATCATATTTTCAATCCAAGAGTTGGAAATCAACAACAAATCAGTAAATAAAATTTCAAAAGATAGGTTCCAAATCCGAAACTCGGGAGCTGAACACCAGCTTATTTTAAATTATTTCAAATATACATATATCTTCCGAATATCAAACCGTACTTCAAAATATGAAATCAAAATTTGGTTTCACAAAATCACTCGCATAGCAAAGCTATTAGAGTGGCATCTCCCTCACTCAAAAACTCGAAAATCATTGTCGATGATGCATGCATTCATCACCGAAATTATTTTCCAGTGACATAAGTGAGTTCTGAACTTTATTTTCTTGAAACTTCTTTGAAATCTCTTCGAAATCTTTGGAATCCATTCGAATACATTGGAAACATTTTATTTGGAGAAATATGTTTAAACCATATTATTATATTTTCCAAAATCTAAAAACCGATTTCAAAACACTGGAGTTCGATTCCTCGAAAGTCAAATTCAAAATCCTTCAGTTATAAATCATTTTATATAGGTCAAATTCTTATAAATTTTCAAAATTTCAAATCCTTTCAAAGTTTTCAAATTTCCATTTTCTATAGATATAAAAATCCTTATTGAAAACATTTCAATTTTATATATAATAGGGTCATCCTTATCAAAATAATAATTTTGATGTATGCACAATTTCAAAATACAACCAAGCACAAATTTTCAAAGGATGATTCAAGGATGAATTTCCAACAAACAGATATTCAATTTAGAGGAACTCTAATCAAATAGAATTCTGATTCGAAGATAAGCTCGAACGAAGATAAGATAATTTAATTACCAAATAGAAGATAGATAAGCCTTTATAAATCACGGGTGACCTTAACCGGTCAACCGAGACTTCAGAAATATAATTAATTCGGAAATCGAAGGCAAATCGTCGTTCGATCGCCAGAGATAGAATCTGGGTAGAGTTCAAGATAGATAGCATCGTAAACTGAGGATATAGAAATCTCCAGTGAATCAATGCCAAATATAAGGGAGTTTCACCCCTTTACAAATCATTCAAAGATTAGCGGAATCACCGATCTTTATAGAGGTCATTCCAAAGTGGAATTATGGAATGCCCAAAAATCAAAAGGGTAAAATAGGGAAGACAAGAGTGGATTTCAGAACAAGTGGGAGCGTCCCAAAGTTCAACGAATCCTAGTCAATAAGAATCCTAACCAAGAGATTTCTAACAAGGTGGATTCAGAAGGGATGAAGTTTAGAAAATCTTGGTTTCAAAATAAGAAAATTTTTATATCAAAAATAATCTTTGAAAATACTTTGAAATCATTTGGAAATCATTTTATACTTCGAAAATACGTTCTCTCACAAAGAAAGGATTCTAAGATTGATTTCACTCATTTTAGGGTATTTCTACCCTACCTCTAATGAGTTTTTGCTCCGCAGGCTAAGGTTTGCCTAAAACCAAAGCTCTGATACCAACTGTAACGGGCCGCGCTAGTGGGGTAACGCCCACCGTAGGATATACAGTACCCGTGTTCTGCCTTTACGGCCAGCCTCTCGACTGCACCACCAACCCCCGCAGGGACATGTAGGAGTAAGAGTCAACCGTTCGCTACCAAGCCAGGAAGCGAGAACCCCCTATCATGCTGCACCCTCCAAGTGCAATGGCAGACACATATGTCGGACTTGAATTGCTCAAAATACCACATTGTAAATAAATTTGGAGCAAATGAAATACAATCACAGAATCACAGACACAGAAATATCAGAATAACTCGCAGCGAAAATTAAAGTACCATAGTAGTTCATGAAGCTACTATAACAAGCTCTCAAAACATAATACATAATATCAGTCTGAAACACATATACAATATAAATCTCAATTACATAGCAGTTTATAAATACCAGAGCTAAAATAGAATAACTGAAACTAAAGGGAATGGATAACTAGACAAGCAGAATCTCCAGCAAATCCTAGCTCCAGAAAGAAATCCAAAGCTAAGCTGTAAATACTCAGACTGACCCGAGCGTAAAGTAATACACAAAACACTCGAGTCAGGACATATATACTTATATAATGCAAACCAACTCAAGTGAACTATAGTAGAAATGCACAATAACTTAAAGAATGCTTGGGATCGCCCATCGTTTAAGAATCAGTTAAACTATAAATTAAATACATCCCGTGGTTAAAATTTCAAAATGGTATTTTACACTTCAAAATCAAATATCATTTCAAAATTCAGTATCATTCAAAATCCATTTCAAAATATCATATCTTCCAAACCACATTCATTTTTATTTGATTTAAATACCATTACAAAACATATTTCAAAATAGTTTAGATTTCGAAACAAATTACTTCATTTTAAATCATAAAATGAAGTTATTATATTTAAAAATTAAATTATTAAATTTCCAAAATTTTTAGTCTTTCAAAATTCATTTATTCACTTAATTTATTAAAACAGATGAAAATTCAACTTTCGCAGCATTTAGAAATTGCTACAGAAAGTTACATTCAACACAGCTCAGTTTAATAAAATATAGCAGTTAAAAATGCTGTAATAGGGTTACATTAGTTTCAAATAAAACTTAGTTAAATTCAACAATTATAACATTTACAAAAATGCTATAGTAGCATTTAATTAAACTTAGCCATTTGGTTCATTATTATCAACTACAGCATTTACAAATGTTGTATTATCATTTACATTAGAATTAATAGCATTTCAAAAATGCAGTTAATTAACTGCAAATATTCAGTATAATTTCACAAACAATTATATTTTTATTTAAATCATTTTTAACTTATAAAATCATATAATTTCACTTTTAAAACAATCATTCAAATACCCTTATATTCATGATTTTATAAAATTAAATCTCCATTCAAAAATCAAAATTTAATAATAATTCATTTATTAAATTCCAACATTTAATTTTAAATTCATTAAATTAAATTTAACTTAACACTTAAGTTTAAAATTTTCAAATATAACTTAATTTCATTTTTATTTACTTAACTTAAAATTCACTTTTAAGCCAAATTTCCAATTTTAGTTATATTCCAAAATTTCAACTTAAATATTCATTCATTTCACATTTTAACTTTATTCAAAAATCATTAATATATTATAAAATCATTTTAAATTCATTTAATTAAAAATATCATAAATTTATCATATTTTCGTATTTAATTTAAATTCCACTTATCACCAAAATATAATTTCCAAATTAACTTACATTTCAGATTTTCTAACTTTACCATTTATTTATTTCACTTATAAATTTTCAGAAAATCAATAATGCTTTACAAAAATCATTTTTAATCAAATTTAAATCAAAATATTATAATATTTACATTTCTAAAATATTTTAAATTTTTTGGAAAAACATATTTTAACAACGGGTCTGTATTTCATCTTCTAGCCTAGGTAAAGTGATACAGGTAATACATCGTTTCAACCCGTAATTTACAAAGAAAACCTGGGTTTGATCATTTCAAAACTGCAATCCCAAGTAAATGAAAATAATTGAAAATCATTCAGGCCTATCATTTCAGCCCATAATGATTTTCTTCCATTCTAAAGTCCGTTCGGTTATGTATCATTTCAACCCATAGTGATTCTAATCTAAAGGGAACTTACAGTATGATAAACTGACAAAAATAAACAGAATAGCATAATTAATAGTAACATGTGATATACAGGTGTAATAATAGGTGTAAACATCATATGATCATAGTATAGTAGTTATAACAGGATGCAATACATTTACAGATTCAAGCGGTGTCGGTTTATCGGTTATATAGGTACAAATTGTCTGGTGAGAATAACTCACCTGTTCAGAGCTGGAGATAGCTACCAAAGCAAACAATACAGACACTACGAAGGCATGACAATACGAAAATGACTGAAGAGTGGAGGGCCAAAGCTAATTGCCTTGTTCAAACATTTACACAATACAATACAACAACATAAGTTAAAAGCAATTTACACTTGAACAACACTAGAAATCAAAGCCAAAACAACTTTAAATGGTTGGCACTTGTTCTCAACCTCACATGGATCAATTAGTGATGGAATAAGCTCATCTAAGGCAGGGACTAAGGGCTGGGTTTGGGTCCAAACAGATCGGCCTAGCTTGGGTTTAAAGATGATAGATATATAGGTGCACAAAACTACACTACAAGGCAAACAAATCATCATTTCCATGCACCTATTGTGCTCGGCCAGAGGCTAGATGGGCCCAGCCAGTGGCTTAGGTGGTGGTGGGTGATGTGGCAGAGGGTGGAGGTCAAGTCAGAGGTGGTGGTGGTGGAGGAAGTGGCGGCTAGAGGGGGTAGAAGGTGGTTCTAGCAAACTAGGCTCGGTTTGTGTGAATATGTGATGTATTTGTGGATTTTGGTGGATGTTCAAGCCTTGGTTGTGGTCGGCCTGATCATGGAGATAGAATAGGGGGTGGTTAATCAGAGAAGGAGGAGGTGGAGGTCGGCCTATGGCTGGAGGAGAGGTGGCCGATCCAATCTAGTTGAGAAACAAATGCAAATTCAATAAGTAAATAGAAAAAAACAAAGGAAAGGAAGGAGATTTTACCCAAACTTTTTGCAAGAGATGGTGGCCGTGATTTTTGTGGAATGAGAAGCTTTGTTATGATGCATGAAAATGAAAAAAAATGCAGCTGAAGCAATGAGAAAGTCGGCCAAAACAATAAAGATGTAAGTTGAGAAAATGAAAAGGCGGAAGATAAAAGGACTTTGGAATATAAAAAGTTCAAGACCTTTCAAATTTCCTATAATTTATTTATATAAGTTTATATTACTGAAAATAATAATAATTTAAGTCAAAAATTCGAAAATATAGCAAAATATAAAATATATATAAATATTTCTTAATTATATAAGGTTAAAATAAGAAAATAGCACAAAATTGCAAACTAGTCTAGAAAAATGGAAAATAAACAGAATGAACTTTGGAAAATTTATATGGACTTGTAAAAATATTTATAACAAATATAATAACATAAAATAAAAATGAATTCACAAAAAAATATATAAATTTTAATTAAATATAATTTAAATGAAGAAAATAGCAGAAAAATAGAAACGACCTTTAAAAATAGGAAATAAATACAGTAAATTTTGGAAAAGTTTTATTATCACTTCAAAAATATTAAAAGACAAAAATATACATAAAATGACATAATGAAACATTTAAAAATAAAATACGACAAAGAAAATATAATTTATATAATTTAAAATAGACAAAATTGCTAAATAAATAGATTGCATTCAATATTGAAATATACATAACTTTCACAATTTAAATCCGTTTTCAGCGAAACGAAAAGCAGTATTCAAGTTATTAAATCTAATTTCATAATAAAAGATAAAATTTAAGAATTTAAATATTTAAATTCGAAATTAAAAAGTCAAAATTTGACCAGTTTGACCAGAAATCCACCTTTTAGTAAAATATTCAATTTATACAAGTTGGAATTATAATTCACATAATAATCAAAGTTTATATTTAAAAATGAAATGTTTGAAATGAAAAAAGTTTAAAATAATTTCAAAATGAAATAAAGTCAAATTAAAATATACATAAAAATCTAGGGTTGTTACAATATAGGTCGGAATGACCTGAAATTTGGTACGCTTATACTACAAAACTTTATCTTTCAAAAAAAAGAATCACGCAATTTCAGTAAGAAATGAAAGAGTTATGCTATCTCAAAAATGGACTCAGGCCATGTTTGCAGCAACTCAGTAAGCAATTTCTACAGGCAAAAATCTGCTTTCGAGTAGATTTTCTACCACTATTTTGAATATCCAAATGACAATATTTTTCAGCCAAAATGTGCAAAAATGAAGTTCAACATGCAAGCTACCAAATGCAAGAAATTCGGTAGCATTTCGTTGCCGGAATCAAAAGTTACAATCATTCAAAGTGGCAATATGAAACAGATTTCAAACAGAAAAACTACACAAATTTATCAACAAAAGCTAATTTTTTTTTTTTTACAATTCTTGCAATTTGAGCTTGGCTCAACTAGGATTTGTGAGTATTACAACTCACATTGCTGATGTTGAAGATTAAACTCGGATTTGCAGCTGAAAGATGAGAGCTTGGAGCTAGAATTTGCTTCAAATACCTGTAAAAGCTCAAAATAGAAACGTACAACCAAAAAAAAGAGATTACATACAAAACCTATGTCACAAATTAGATTTTGATGAAATGATTCAGTTTTGGAATAGATTACATGTAGAAATATGTTTTAATTCGAAAGAAAACAACAAGTTTTTGATTTGATTTGAAAATTTGGCTTGGATTTTGAAGTTTGTGGAGTGGTTTCCTTTTCTTATTTACCAGAAAGGGGAAGAAGAAGGTGATAGTAAATTTGTACATACAGTAAAGTGTTTCTCATTTCCTTTTCTTATTTCTAGACTTAGTGCACTAATGGGCTCTTGGACCAAAAATTTAGAGAAAATAAAATAGGCCTAGGTTATTTAATTCAACACTAAACCACTATGCACATATACACTGAGTTATAAAACAAACTAAACATTTTCTTCATGTTTTTACCCAAATAAAATATGTAAACTTACATACATATTAAATAAAATGTTTACATCATACAAAAAGATAATTTTAATTTTTTTTAAACATTTTTGTTTAAAAACCTTTGTTTTACAAAAACACACAATTTACACAAATAAATGCACAAATCCTTATTTTTAACTTCAAAAATTCCACAAAAATATATTTTTTGCTTAGAAAAATATAACTAACCATTCTAAACTCAAATTTATGATTAAAACTTATTTTTAAACCAATTTCCACCTTTTTGTTTGATTAAACAACCTTCAAAAATCAAATACTTCTTTTAAAAATTATTAGAAGAAGTAACTGGCAATAATTAAAACAATTATTGCATATTCTCTAAATAAAAACCATTTTCCATTTATTACTAATCCAAACAAACAAAATAAAGTTTCCAAACTTTATTTTCACATTTTATTTTCAAAATTCATTGTTTATCCAAATAAACAGTTCAATTTCTCTAATTTTATTTAATGCACAATATTAAATCATAACTACCGTTATAATTAAATATTTACAGGTAATCTCCAAAATTAAGGTTGTTACAGCCATGGTGACCAGGGAATTGAGAAGGAAGGACTCATGTTCGATCAAAGAAATGGTAGGTTGGGCTCATGGTAGGTTTAAGTGGGTGGTTAAGTTGGGTTCGAGCTTGTTTCGGTTTAAGGAGTTGAACTATGAAGGAAGGATCCGGCATGTAAATAAGGGTAATAGAATTGGAAGCATAGAAAAAAAAGAAAGGGAAGAAAAGAAGGAAGGGATTAAGCGAGTTTTCTTTTTTTTGGGTATGTGGATTTGGGCTCGGCCCAAATAAGATAACAAGGAGGGTTCTTTTAAATTTAATCTGGGTTAAATTATATATATATATATATATATAGTTAAAACTTAAAAAGAGTAAAACTCATACATATGAAACCCGATTATCGCGATTCTCATAGTTATGAGTTCGTATCGTCGAGTTCTTCATTTCCGCGGAGCCTGTTGTCTGATTTGACTTAATGATAATTTGTGGTATTTTAAAAGGTCAAGTTTTAAAATATAAAATGTTAAATAATATATATTTTGTAAATTTTAAAATGTCATAGCCAATGCATATGAATTCTGACTTGAATGGAAATTCGTTGCGATGGGTTCGTATCGACGAAGACTACGTCATCATATGAGTTGTTGTCGAGCTTAAATAAGTGAAAAATTATTGTATATTTAAGTGAATAGAAATTAAATCACCCAATTTAACAAAAATATCGTCGTTTAAATTTATATGACCCATCTGACGAAGTGATTTTCCCAGATAAAAATAGTAATGAGTTAATTTAATTAATTACGATGTTTTGACATCTATTTAACGGAATAAAACACCGTTTCTCTGTGTAACAGCCCAAAAATTTTAGCAATATTTTATTCTTTATTTATAACTCTGGGATTTTATTTTTCGAATATTAAATTTCTAAATTTAATTATAAATAATCACCCAAGATTTTTAATTATGTGGAAATTTTAAAATTTTATTTTGGTTAAAATTTAACATTTATTAAAGTTATAAATCTTTAAATTTCTAATTTTCAAACCTTTTAATTTAATTGAAAATACCCATAAAAACGTATTATTGCACTATTGTTCTAAAAAAATATGGATTATATACTTTTAAAAGTCAAATAATTTATATTGTTACTTATATACGCTTTTGTAATAGATTTTTGAAATTGGTAAATGAATAAAAAAAAAACAATGTAAACGAACCATATTTTATTTAAGTAATAAATTTAAAAATTTATGTATAAATAAGCTGTTTAATTACGCGTTTAAAAAGGCACGTTATTTGATGGAATAAATAACGTATAAAATTGAAACCCATTATTTTTGCTAAATTTTGGGCAAAAATCACTACGTCTGTTGTACGTATTCTAAACATATTCACTTTCCTTCTACTCTCCTGATATAATAGCAACGTTATTTACAAATTTTATAACCGTTCACCTTTTCAATTTCTTGCCATTGTTCAGATCAATGCGAGCTTTAATTTTACACGCATTCAATATTGTTTAAAAATCTTATTCCAAAATCTAATCTTAGCTGACCGTTTCTTCTGCTTTAATTTCGAAACCCATTTGCTTAAAATAGGAATAGAGCCAAGGGGCCGTGTATAACAAGTAATAAAATCTGTGCTAAATCAACTCATGCCCTTTTTAAATATCGATATTTATATTCTTCCTGTCTATAACTGCTCATATAAAATCAACGCACGTTTACGCACGTTTCTCTTGAAATGGTATCTTGGAGCAATCAAATTTCTTTCACGCATTTAATTTTTTTTCAACCGCTACTTGAAAATTTGCGCACCTTATAAGTAACGTGACCTCACCTTAAATATTCTTCACACGTCAAAATTTTTACATCACCTGGAGCTTCCCTTCTCTTCTTGCTTGCGTATGCTGAAGGTATGGCATCCGTCCTTTATTTTATTTTTTTTGTTCCGTCCTTTTCACGTTGCATGCTTTGCTCCTTCTCCTCTCTTATTTCTTCTTTAGTTTTCCTTTTATTTTTCTCCTTGTTCCACCATACTCGGCTACTCCGCATCTCAAGTATGTTGTTGCCGTCCCTGTCTAGCGCACATCTCCCCCTGATTTATATTGCCGTGCATGTCAACTAGATATATGAGTCATAAGTATTTTTCATTTGCATCTCTGGAGAAGAAAGAAAAAAATGCGCCTGTAGCTTTTGTGGCCACGTGAAATGGCAAGCGTGAGTCACTTTGAAAATGTTAACAAACGAAATAGTGTATTTGGAGCCAAATTTGGAATACTTTGTGATATATTAGTTTGCGTGTGAAGGAAAGCCCACGGCTGTGTCATGCATAAGTGCATGCATCCATTTTACAAAGTATTTTTTAAAATATGTAAATCTAATAACATTTGTAACCACTGTTTTACAAGACTCAACCTATTTTATTAACAAAGCATTTTTATATTTTTTATAACAAAGCATTTTTCCCAAGCATTTAAATAACAAATTTGGAAAGGGACGCGAATAGGAGATGTTGAACAGGTTGTGTGGTGGGGTGGCCGAGCTGCGGGTGTCAAAAATCTTTTAATTTAAATCTCGTTCTGGCTGTTATTAAATTTTTCTTTGATCATTTCATATTCGCGTAATTTATTATTCGTTTATTTTTTCAAGATCGAAATCGGGGTGTCACATCTGCTGGAAATTGATCGTGCCTTCTGTTTTTTTCTTTCGGGATAGATATCGTTGTTTGATTTGAATCGTCAACAGCCTAAAAGGTGAATATTCTCACCTGACAAATGTACTTATATAGCTGTAAATTTAACAACAAGTGTAATTGTAAAATAATTTTATTTAATCTTTATTTGCCTGTGATATAAATCTATGATGTTAAAACCCCATTTTGAAATTGACACATCATAAGTCATATTATCTACTATTTTATTTATGCAGTTATACTATTTATTTATTTACTGTCCAATCACACTGTAAGTTCCCTATAGAATAGAAATCGTTTCGGGCTGAAATGATAGGCATGGACGATATTTATATAATTATTTATTTAGATATTTATTTAACTTGGGATTGCGGGTTTGAAATGATAGAACCCGGATATTCTTTGTAAATTATGGATTGAAATGATATATTATCCGTACCACTTAACCTAGGTAGAAAACATTATACAGACCCGTGGTTAGTTATATATATATATATATAGTTTTCTGAAAAAATTTAAGTATTTTAAATTTGTATATTATACCATTGTTGATTTGAATTTAAAAAAATGATTTTTAGTGATGTTATACAATTAAATATCTATAAATAAAGGATTGATTTGGAATTTGAATATAAATTCATTTTGGAATGTAATTTTTGTAAAGGAACGAAATAAAGTATATTTGATAAAACTGAAATTAAATGATAAATAAGGTGGTATGTAATTTTCCTATAAATTAAACGGTTAATAAAGTAAGTACCAATAATAAAAATTGGAATATATCTTAACTTAGAAAAAAAGATTCTAGTTTAAGAAATGGGCAAGTTAAGAAAATTTGGAAATAGTTATATTTTGGAATAATAATTAAACTTAATTACTATGTAAATTTTGAATGCGAAGGATAGAAAATATTGATTTGACTTGAATAAGTGAACATAAGAAGTTGATGTGCAATTATGAAATTTACCTCATATAAATCATATATTTGAAATTTAAATGACTATTGCTAAAAGTGGAAATATAGTTTTATAAGTTAAATGAGTTTAATCAAAGTTTAATTATTTATAAATTTATATCTGGAATTTTATTTACATAAATTCTATTGCAAAGGATATTATCGCACTTTGTAAGTGCCGTAGTTGATGCGAATGAACTTAAGGCTGAAATTAATTAAAAGCTATTGCAGTGCTTGGTAAGTGCTGTGGTTGCGGAACTTAAACTAAACCCGAATAAATAAAAAGGCTACAGTAGCACTTGTTAAGTGTTGTCGTTGGCCGAAATGAGATTTTGAATATTGATTTGAAACTTTAATAACTTCACTTTTGAAAGTTAAACGAAGTATTGGGATTTAAAAATAAACTATTTTGAAATGTATAACCACGGGCAATAATAATAACGATTGGTTGGCAAAGAGACCGGGATCGGATATGGGCATACTCTCTATCGATACCGAAAACCACTTTGACTACCGGGAACGCGGTGGAGATTCCAGAATAAAGTAGGATGGTGGTGACGTTCTATTGAGGTATGTACGTGGACCCTACTCCCGTGAGTTGGCATAAGGTGGCTAAAAAAGGAGTGATTCTCGGGCCAAGGGGTTAGCGCTCTTTATCGGACACTCCTCCTCGATACTATACTCTGACTTTGGATTGATTCGATGGCCATCCTTATTCTTCTTGATTTTGAGGGAGTTTGATCGAGGTGGGCGATAGCTGCGACTATGCGTTTCCACCAGTCCGGATAGCAATTGGTATATCTACTCTGGCATTGCCTAGTTGTGCCGTGTCACCTACCATAGCGAGCCATTTACGATTTTGGTTTTGTACCATACCTATGGAGTGCCCTCTGACGACGTCCAGTACGGGGGAGATTAAGGTACTGTATAGACTATGGGAATATATTATGTGTTAAGGGCTATATGGGTAACCCCTTAACGCTATTTAAAAGTAAGTTTATTTTAATATAGACACTATTATAATAGCGAAATTATTACTACATAGTAAATAGTTTAACGGATCCTTAGAGGATGGGCGGTCCCAAGCATCCTTTAAGTTACTTGCTCTATATTGCAGTACACTTGAATTAGCTTACACTGTATAAGTATGTATGTCCTGACTCGAGTGTTTATGTTTTATTTTACGCTCGGGTTAGCATGAGTTGCAGTTCAGTCTTCATTTCGGAGCTAGGACTTCTGTAGATCACCTTTCAAGCTGCTGGCAAACTTTCCTTTGAGTTCTTTATCTTAAATTATGTAATCAAGACTATTGGATATTGAGATTGGCTATGGTTGTTTCAAACTATTTTGGGTTTAAAGACTATGTAAAATTTTGTTTGTTTTGAGGCTATTGATAGTGGCTTCATGAACCACTAAGTTATTTTTAAATTCCGCTGCGAGTATTCTGATTTCTGTGTCTGTGATTCTGTGATTTGATTTCATTTGCTCCAAATTTATTTACAATCTATTGTTTTGAACTGTTCAAGTTTGACAAGTTTTAATTTATCGTCAAATTGAATGGTACAAATTAGTGGGTCGTTACAGTTGGTATCAGAGCCAGGTTTAACCATAGCCTGAGGAGCAAAAACTCATTAGAGATAGGGTAGCAATACCCTAGAATGAGTGAAGTCAAATCTTAGAATCCTTTCCTTGTGAGAGAACGTATTTTAAAAAGTATAAAATGATTTTCAAAAGGTTTTTTTTCAAAGAAGTATTTTGATATAAAACCTTCTTGTTTTGAAAATTAGATTTTTCCAACTACTTTCTCTTTTCTCCATCTTATATAAATTAGGTCCTTTGTTGAATGCCTTTTAGTAAACCTTATCTTATCTAATCTATATTTTCCTCTATATTTTCCTCTGCCCTTAAATTCATTCTTGATTTCTCAAGATGAATCGAGGAAATACCAGAGGTAGGGGACAAGCTGCTGCCCCAGCTCCTCCACCCGCTGCCCCTATTAGATTTACTAAGTTGTGCAAAGATTATACCGAGCTTGGTGGCACCAAGTTCACGGGTTCTGAAACCATAATAGAAGCTCAACAGTGGTTGAGAGACTTGGAGAGAATCTTCTCTTGTCTCGAAATCACTAATGCCCAGCAGCGGCAATTGGCGGCCTGGCAGATGAAAGGAGCCGCTTTGAATTGGTGGCTGTCAGTTACTGCTCACATCGATGAGGCTGACATCACCTGGGAGCAATTTAGGGAGGCTTTTCTTGTCAAATGGATGCCCAAAACGGGCAAGTCTCAGCTATACCGAGACTTTATGGATCTGAAGCAGGGCGATATGTCCTTTACCGAATACGAGAGGAAATTAGATGAGCTCTCGCAGTATGGCCTTAATCTGATAGACACCCTGCTTAAGAAGAACGAGAAATTTATCGCTGATGCTCGCCCCGGGTATTACGATCGCCTCATTACCCACGTGCATGGTATGTTCACCGCTCTGATGGATATGGCTATCCGATATGAGAACCCTACCTCCAGAGCTCCTTCTGCTGCCCAGTCTGCCTCATCTCAGTATTCTGGAAATTCAAAGAAGAGGAAGCCCCATTTTCAGCAACACCTGAAGAATAGGAATAGGACTCCAGGGCTAGGATCGTCGTCTTCTGCATCTCAGAGGCCGCCTGTAGACCTTTCTACCATCACTTGCCATAGATGCCACCAGAAGGGACACTACGCAAATAGATGTCCGACCTTGGGTGCTGCTATTCCACCTCCTTCCCAGCTTGATAGACGAGACCTTTGCCACATCTGCCTCCAGCCGGGACACTTCAAGAGAGACTGCCCTACTCAGAAGAAGGGCAAGGCATCAGGGATTTTTGTTGTGACATCGGCATCTTCTCCAGCCCCTCCGCCAGCCCCTGCACCTGCACCGGCACCTGCACCTGCTCCTAGTGACTCTCAAGGTACACTTCAGGGTTCTTTTACTTTGTTTAAATCTCCTGTTCATGTTTTATTCGATACCGGAGCTTCCCATAGCTTTATTTCTTCGGACCTTTGTAATAAATTTGAGCACCTTCTTTCTCCCGAGTTCGTCTCTATACCTTTATGTGTTTCTAATCCTATTGGGGGGCCCGCAAATCTTAATAAAATTTGTAAGCAAGTAAAGCTTCTCCATTTCGAGCACTGTTTCACAGGTGATTTTTATATCTTGAGTTTTGACGCTTTCGATCTACTACTTGGGGTGACTGGTTGGATAGGCATGATGCCCGTATATCGTGTAGTTCTCGAACTGTTGCCCTCAAAGATGATCTTGGTAATTCCTTAGAGATTCAGTGTAGTTTACCCCAGGAGTTCGCTGGTAGCTTCATTTATTCTCTCGATACTTTTCATGGTGATATTGAGTCCACCCCTGTAGTTAGACTATTTCCCGACGTATTTGGTGAAGTCATCTCTCTACCTCCGAAGCGGGAAATTGATTTCCGTATCAATCTCATTCCTGGAGCACGACCTGTAGTTCTTCCACCTAGAAGAATGGCACCCCGGGAGAAGATCAAATTAAGGAATTAAATTGAAAACTTGTACTCCAAGTTCTTATCGGACCTAGCTTCTAAGAATGGGGAGCAGCCGTGGTTTTCGTCACCAAATCGGATGGTTCTCTCCGGATGTGTGTTGATTATAGGGAGCTAAACAAGCTCACTATGAAAAAAAGATATCCTATGCCCCGCATCAATGATATGTTCGATCAACTCTATGGAGCGACTGTTTTCTCTCAACTTGATTTTGCTACAGGTTTCAACCAGCTTAGAGTTGCTGAGGAGAGAATTCCCAAGACTGCTTTCCGTACTGAGAACGGGTTCTTTGAATGGCTTGTTATGTCATTTGGCCTGACCAATGCTCCTGCCTTCTTCGTCGATTTGATGAATCGTGTCTTCTGCGATGTGCTCAATAAATTTGTTCTAGTCTTCATTAATGATATCCTTATGTTCTCTAAGTCCGAGGAAGAACATAAATCCCACTTAAGCTATGTTTGGGGGACCCTTAGAAGTCACCAGTTAAAAGCCAATGGGAAGAGGAAGTCCGATTCCTCGGACATATTGTCTCTAGTGAAGGAGTTTCTGTTGATCCAGTCAAGATCGCTGCGATCAAAGATTGGGAAGAACCTAAGACTCCAACTGATATTCGCAGTTTTCTGGGCCTTGCCGGTTATTATCGGAGGTTCATTGAGAACTTTGCTCAGATTTTTGCACCTCTCACTGCTTTGACTCGGAAGAATACTAAGTTTATATGGAGCAATAAGTGTAAAGCGACATTCCAAGAGTTGAAGGACAAGCTTACCTCCGCTCCAGTGCTTACCGTTCCAAATGGAAATGAGAGATTAACGGTATTCACCGATGCTTGTCGAGAGGGTTTGGAAGCGGTATTAATGCAAGATGGGAAGGTGATTGCCTATGCTAGTCATCAGTTGAAGAACCATGAGGCTAATTATGCTGCCCATGATTTGGAATTGTTGGCTGTTGTTTTTGCTCTGAAGCTTTGGAGACATCATCTCTTGGGGGCTAAGTTTGACCTCTTCATCGATCATCAGTCTTTAAAATATATCTTCACCCAGAAGGGTTTGAATCAGAAACAAATTCGGTGGCTAGAGTTTCTTGCTTCTTATGATCTCGACATCAACTATACCCTTGGAAAAGCAAATGTGGTGGCAGATGCGTTGAGTAGGAAGAAATCTTTGTTGGCCAGCTTATTGTTTCTTCTCCTCTTATGGATCGTATTAAGGCTAAGCAGGATGAAGACAAGATGCTTAGACGTATGAAGGGAAGTGTCCATAGCAGAGTTGGAGGGAATAGTAGTCTTGATGGTAGTGGAGCTCAGATTGATGATAAAGGGATTTTAAGGATCAATAATCAGATTTGTGTCCCAAAATGGTTTGAGGCAGGAGTTACTTCGGGAACATCATCAATCCTGACTTTCCATTCATCCTGGCATAGCGAAGATGTATCAGGATTTAAAGAAACTTTACTGGTGGAAGGGTATGAAGCGCGATGTCTCTATATTTGTTAGTAGGTGTGCGACTTGTCAGCAAGTCAAGGCGGAACATCAGAAGACTCCGGATTTATTGCAGCCTCTGGAGATTCCGGATTGGAAGTGGGAGAAAGTTTCTATGGATTTCATCGATGATTTACCGAGATCTAGGAGGGGAAATGAGAGCATCTGGGTTATTGTGGATAGACTGACGAAGTTTGCTAACTTTATTCTGGTCAAATCTACCCGTACAGCTTCGAGCTTATCTGAGATTTATATGAGGGAGATTGTTCGCCTCCATGGGGTTCCCCTTAGCATAGTTTGTGATTGAGACCCTATCTTCACCAGCCAATTTTGGAAAGCTTTCCAAGAATCCTTGGGTACTCGTCTGAATCTGAGCACTGCTTACCACTCACAGACTGACGGTCAAACAGAAAGGGTGAATCAGATTCTAGAGGATCTTCTCCGTGCTTGCATTTTAGATAATGGAGGATCATGGGAAGATCATCTCCATCTTGTGGAATTCACCTATAAAAATAGTTATCAGGTATAAATTTCAATCCTCTGTTCTTGTCTTATCTTAATCCCTATCTATCTCACTCTATCTTTTCAGGCTAGTCTTGAGATGTCCCCATTTGCTGCTCTTTACAGGAGACCCTGTAGATCTCCATCATGCTGGATTGAATCCGGATATCGCTTAGTTCTTGGGCCCGATATGATTATGGAAGCTTCGGAGAAAGTCGAGGAGATTAAGAGAAGGTTAAGAATTGCTAAGGACAGGCAGAAGAAGTACGTTGATCGTCGTAGAAGAAGCTTGGAGTTTGCAGTCGGTGATTTAGTTTTTCTTAAGGTCTCTCCCTTAAGGAATGTGGTTCGGTTTGGGAATAGAGGGAAGCTTGCTCCTAGGTTCATAGGTCCATTCCGCATCTTGGAAAGGATTGGGTCTCTTGCTTATCGACTGGAGTTGCCTGAGAAATTTGCTGGAATACACAATGTATTCCATGTATCCCACCTTCGTCACTGTCTTCATGATCCATCTCTTTTTATCCAGCCTTCTTCTCTTGATAGTTTGGACATCGAGCCTGACCTAACTATTGAAAGAAAGCCGCTTCGTACCGTTGATCGAGGTACGAAACAGCTAAGAAGAAAAATTGTCCGCCTAGTCAAAGAGCAATGGAACACTGATGAACGGGATTGCACCTGGGAGACGGAGGAAAGCATTCGTTCTTCGAATCCGGAATTATTAGTTTCAGGTACTTTGCTCTTTTATTTTATCTTCCTTTGTTTTCCTTCCTTCGATCCTTTTCGAGGACGAAAAGTTCTGAGTGGGGGAGAGTGTAACAGCTCAAAATTTTTAGCAATATTTTATTCTTTATTTATAACTCTGGGGTTTTATTTTACGAATATTAAATTTCTAAATTTAATTATAAATAATCACCCAAGATTTTTAATTATGTGGAAATTTTAAAATTTTATTTTGGTTAAAATTTAACATTTATTGAAGTTATAAATCTTTAAATTTCTAATTTTCAAACATTTTAATTTAATTGAATATACCCATAACAACGTATTATTGCACTATTGTTCTAAAAAAAATGGATTATATACTTTTAAAAGACCAATAATTTATATTGTTACTTATATACACTTTTGTAATAGATTTTTGAAATTGGTAAATGAATAAAAAAACCAATGTAAATGAACCATATTTTATTTAAGTAATAAATTTCAAAGTTTATGTATAAATAAACTGTTTAATTACGCGTTTAAAAAGGCGCGTTATTTGATGGAATAAATAACGTATAAAATTGAAACCCATTATTTTCGCTAAATTTTGGGCAAAAATCACTACGTCTGCTATACGCATTCTAAACATATTCACTTTCCTTCTACTCTCCTGATATAATAGGAACGTTATTTACAAATTTTATAACCGTTCACCTTTTTAATTTCTTGCCCTTGTTCCCATCAACGCGAGCTTTAATTTTATACGCATTCAATATTGTTTAAAAATCTTGTTCCAAAACTAATCTTAGCTGACCGTTTCTTCTGCTTTAATTTCGAAACCCATTTGCTTAAAATAGGAATAGAGCCAAGGGGCCGTGTATAACAAGTAATAAAATCTGTGCTAAATCAACTCATGCCCTTTTTAAATATCGATATTTATAGTCTTCCTGCCTATAACTGCTCATATAAAATCAACGCACGTTTACGCACGTTTCTCTTGAAATGGTATCTTGGAGCAATCAAATTTCTTTGACGCATTTAATATTTTTTCAACCGTTACTTGAAAATTTGCGCACCTTATAAGTAACGAGACCTCACCTTAAATATTCTTCACACGTCAAAATTTTTACATCACCTGGAGCTTCCCTTCTCTTCTTGCTTGCGTATGCTGAAGGTATGGCATCCGTCCTTTATTTTATTTTTTTTGTTCCGTGCTTTTCACGTTGCATGCTTTTCTCCTTCTCCTCTCTTATTTCTTCTTCGGTTTTCCTTTTATTTTTCTCCTTGTTCCACCATACTCGGCTACTCCGCCTCTCAAGTATGTTGTTGCCGTCCCTGACTAGTGCACATCTCCTCCCCCTTGATTTATATTGTTGTGCATGTCAAGTAGATATAGGAGTCATAAGTATTTTTCATTTACATCTCTGGATAAGAAAAAAAATGCGCCTGTAGCTTTTGTGGCCACGTGAAATGGCATGCGTGAGTCACTTTGAAAACGTTAACAAACTAAATAGTGTATTTGGAGCCAAATCTGGAATACTTTTTGATATATTAGTTTGCGTGTGAAGCAAAGCCCACGGCCGTGTCATGCATAAGTGCATGCATTCATTTTACAAAGTATTTTTAAAAATCTGTAAATCTAATAACATTTGTAACCACTGTTTTACAAGACTCGGCCTATTTTATTAACAAGCATTTTTATATTTTTTATAACAAAGCATTTTTCCCAAGCATTTAAATAACAAATTTGGAAAGGGACGAGAATAGGAGATGTTGAGCAGGTTGTGTGGTGGGGTGGCCGAGCTGTGGGTGTCAAAAATCTTTTAATTTAAATCTCGTTCCGATTGTTATTAAATTTTGCTTTGATCGTTTCATATTCGCGTAATTTATTATTCGTTCATTTTTTCAAGATCGAAATCGAGGTGTCACATCTGCTGGAAATTGATCGTGCCTTCTGTTCTTTTCTTTAGGGATAGATATCGTTGTTTGATTTGAATCGTCAGCAGCGAAAAGGTGAATATTCTCACCTGACAAACGTACTTATATATCTGTAAATTTAACAACAAGTGTAATTGTAAAATAATTTTATTTAATCTTTATTTGCATTTGATATTAATCTATGATTTTAAACCCCATTTTTAAATTGACACTTCATCAGTCGTATTATCTACTATTTTATTTATGCAGTTATACTATTTATTTATTTAGTGCCTAATCACACTGCAAGTTCCTTGTAGAATAGAAATCGTTTCGGGCTGAAATGATAGGCCCGGAGGATATTTATAAAATTATTTATTTAGATATTTATTTAACTTGGGATTGCGGGTTTGAAATGATAGAACTCGGATATTCTTTGTAAATTACGGATTGAAATGATATATTATCCGTACCACTTAACCTAGGTAGAAAACATTATACAGACCCGTGGTTATATATATATATATATATATAGTTTTCTGAAAAAATTTAAGTATTTTAAATTTGTATATTATACCATTGTTGATTTGAATTTAAAAAAATGATTTTTAGTGATGTTATACAATTAAATATCTATAAATAAAGGATTGATTTGGAATTTGAATATAAATTCATTTTGGAATGTAATTTTTGTAAAGGAACGAAATAAAGTATATTTGATAAAACTGAAATTAAATGATAAATAAGGTGGTATGTAATTTTCCTATAAATTAAACGGTTAATAAAGTAAGTACCAATAATAAAAATTGGAATATATCTTAACTTAGAAAAAGAGAGTCTAGTTTAAGAAATGGGAAAGTTAAGAAAATTTGGAAATAGTTATATTTTGGAATAATAATTAAACTTAATTACTATGTAAATTTTGAATGCGAAGGATAGAAAATATTGATTTGACTTGAATAAGTGAACATAAGAAGTTGATGTGCAATTATGAAATTTACCTCATATAAATCATATATTTGAAATTTAAATGACTATTGCTAAAAGTGGAAATATAGTTTTATAAGTTAAATGAGTTTAATCAAAGTTTAATTATTTATAAATTTATATCTGGAATTTTATTTACATAAATTCTATTGCAAAGGATATTATCGCACTTTGTAAGTGCCGTAGTTGATGCGAATGAACTTAAGGCTGAAATTAATTAAAAGCTATTGCAGTGCTTGGTAAGTGCTGTGGTTGCGGAACTTAAACTAAACCCGAATAAATAAAAGGGCTACAGTAGCACTTATTAAGTGTTGTCGTTGGCCGAAATGAGATTTTGAATATTGATTTGAAACTTTAATAACTTCACTTTTGAAAGTTAAACGAAGTATTGGGATTTAAAAATAAACTATTTTGAAATGTGTAACCACGGGCAATAATAATAACGATTGGTTGGCAAAGAGACTGGGATCGGATATGGGCATACTCTCTGTCGATACCGAAAACCACTTTGACAACCGGGAACGCGATGGAGATTCCAGAATAAAGTAGGATGGTGGTGACGTTCTATTGAGGTATGTACGTGGACCCGACTCCCGTGAGTTGGCATAAGGTGGTAAAACAGGAGCGATTCTCGGGCCAAGGGGGTTAGCGCCCTTTATCGGACACTCATCTTCGATACTTTACTCTGACTTTGGATTGATTTGATGGCCATCCTTATTTTTCTTGATTTTGGGGAGTTTGTTCGAGGTGGGCGGTAGCTGCGGCTATGCGTTTCCACCAGTTCGGATAGCAATTGGTATATCTACCCTGGCATTTCCTAGTTGTGCTGTGTCACCTACCATAGCTAGCCTTATACGATTTTGGTTTTGTACCATACCTATGGGGTGCCCTCTGATGACGTCCAGTACGGGGGAGATTACGGTACTATATAGACTATGGGAATATATTATGTGTTAAGGGCTATATGGGTAACCCCTTAACGCTATTTAAAAGCAAGTTTATTTTAATATAGACACTATTATAATAGCGAAATTATTACTACATAGTAAATAGTTTAATGGATCCTTAGAGGATGGGCGGTCCAAAACATCCTCTAAGTTACTTGCTCTATATTACAGTACACTTGAATTAGCTTACACTGTATAAGTATGTATGTCCTGATTCGAGTGTTTATGTTTTATTTTACTCTCGGGTCAGCATGAGTTACAGTTCAGTCTTCATTTTGGAGCTAGGACTTCTGTAGATCACCTTTCAAGCTGCTGACAAACTTTCCTTTCAGTTCTTTATCTTAAATTATGTAATCAAGACTATTGGATATTGAGATTGGCTATGGTTGTTTCAAACTATTTTGGGTTTAAAGACTATGTAAAAATTTGTTTGTTTTGAGGCTATTGATAGTGGCTTCATGAACCACTAAGTTATTTTTAAATTCCGCTGCGAGTATTCTGATTTCTGTGTCTGGATTCTGTGATTTGATTTCGTTTGCTTCAAATATATTTACAATCTATTGTTTTGAACTGTTCAAGTTTGACAAGTTTTAATTTATCGTCAAATTGAGTGGTACAAATTAGTGGGTCGTTACACTCTAATTGTATTGAATTGGACAACTGTTGGCAGAATAAATCACCGTTCTGCCATTATTACTGAATATATCTATTTTTGGACATTGACTAGCTGAATATATCTATTTCTGGACATTGAGTAGCAGAAACAAAACCCTATTCTACTATTACATTTGTATGGAAATCTATTTATTATCTTGATAATCTACCAGGCAATATGATGTTGAATTGATTATTAAAAAACCGATTGATATGAAAATTTGTATCTGTTATTTTGGACTATTATGAAATTGAATGGTAACTTGATTAAGTTCCATTGGAATTATTAAGCCTTCTTTCCGATTTGGAAGTGGACTGTTGAACCAAAATTGTTTAAGGATGATTATTATTTAAAAATGATATTTTAAAGATAATTAGTAACTATTTTGATAATGATTTGAAGTAATTAATTTATTATTCTTAAAAATTATATAAAAAGTATTAATTATTGTTTTAAAGTTATTAATTATGTAAATTGTTAAAAGTGTAATAATTATTAATTAAAAGTTATTTTATAGTGATTGTTTTAAAGTTAACTATTACTTAAGGGTTAATTAGTATTAAAGTATATTTATTTCAAGGATTAATTTATTAAATATTAATAATGTTTTAAAAATAATATATTATATAGTAAACTTTTATAAAGAGTATCTTACTTAATTAGAGCTTGAAAAAAATTATATTGAAAATTTATAAGTATTATTTTGAAATTTATTATATATATTTTCGGAAAGTAATAGTATGCTTTCGTGGCGTAATCGGAAGGGAAGAGTGAATGCAGTTAAGTTTTGAATTTCTCTAGGACATAGACGTAACCATTGAGCTATAAATCCATGGTTGATACCGCATTGGTGCTTTCCCAGATTTATTTTAAAGGGTTTTCAAATATTTTGAAATGAGTGGGCCGTGAATATACTTATCCGGTGAGATAAGCATATGCCGTTTTGATTAAGTAATTTTAATTTATTGAAATTTAAATTAAATAAGGCTAAATGTTTTAATGGAAAATAAAACCTTTGTTTGGATGATTGTATATTTAATAGTTAAATAAGCGACTATCAAATTCTGGACCCAAAAATATAACTTTGGGAATATCCAGAAGAAAATCGAAAATTATGTGGTACAGTTATCATTCGAGGTGCCATACTATACGTTTAAACTCATTTCGTTCTCTAGGATGATGATAAGGGATCCATCCACTAATGGTTAGGAGGTGATCTCTAGTCTTATTTTTGTTAGTGTATTTCCTTAAGAACTGAGGTTGGGTTTACCAAAAAAAATCAAACGTTGTTTCGAAGAGACCGGAATTGGATAAGTTATCCGAAAACCACTTCAATCCAACGAGAATGTTTTCGAATGAAGACAAGAGCATGGAGTCGAAGATGGAGCAGTGAGGTGCAAGGGCTAACCGCTACTAGTCCTGAGGATTATTCCAAAACGGATGTAGTAGGAATAGTGCCTTCGGTTCCGTTCGGACTCAGAATGGACTTGTATGGATGAATGCTATCGGTACATTGTCGTTGGAAGACAACGAGCATTCTAAATGAAAATTCTTTTAAAAGGTAATCGTAGCCTCTAGCCTCATCAATCGGGAATGACTGAAAAGCACAGGAGATGCAGCAAGGCAAAGTAGGTAGCACCTAATTAGGGTTTGTTTATCACCTTTCTAGATACCCTTAGATGTTATATATTATGGATACGGTTGCATGCGAAAGAGCTCTCAGAAAGGGTGGGAACACACGGGTGATAGCTTATTCGGTCTATCCAGGTTAGGAGTAGTCCGGTCTTGTGTTGGAGGGGATCCCGGCATGGTCCTTGGTACAGTGTTCTAGACATGTATTGTGATAGTTGATACACCACTACCTAGTCATTCGTATGGAATTCATTCTTCATTAAGCGTCGTACGTTTTTGATTGTGTCCAACTATGCTGAAATGTGAGATGCAAGCATTTCTGCCATTTGAATAAGTATTTGTACATAGACACTATTATAATATCATTGGATTTTCTATAAATAGTGTTTTGGTTATCGTAAGGGAAAAAATTAGTCATGTTTGTGTGTGGCGTGGTCTTACGGGATACCTTTAATTTTAATAGGTTTTTGGAAATTTATAACGAATGAAATTCCTTGTGATTTAAGTTCTCGCACTGGTTTTACCAGACTAACCCGGGCATGGTTTTTCCTGCATTCTTGGGTTAGACTGTGACGCCCCACCTCTATACCCATGCTAGCCAAGGACACTACAGGGTAATGCCGTCAACTAACACGGAGAATAAGGCTAGTTAGGAGCAACCATCTACAGCCTTGCTCTAACTATCTATTGAATACATCGACAATAATCATACTAACAGGTCGACATACCCCATGAATACTTAAAACAAAACCATAGGTGGTTGGAGGATCTATCAGAACAGAATATAACAACTTAAACGTAATATACATCACAGAACAGTAGATCATCATATACACATATACAGATACATAACAGAGTTTACAAAACAATACATGTCAAGTGGTATAGCAAACCACAATATATAGACAAGTTCATAAGAATAAATATCAGAGTTACAACATAATAGGACTACACAAAAAGCTATGACAAAAAGGAACAAGCTGAATAGTCCATGCGGAAGCAAAATAGGCTAAGTCCAAAAGCACCTAACCTGAAACAACTCGGTCTGACCCGAGTATAAAATACACGGATCAGTCTAGCTAAACAGATCAGTTAGATAAACTAAACAACAATAAACCTGCAAGGTTACAAAGCATAATAGATATCTCTAAAAGAGATAACACAATCATCTAACGAAAGATGAATAATATAGAACAAGCCTCATGTCATCGGCAACATATAGAAACAAAGGATAAGAATATCCCAAAGCAAGCCAAAAGGCAATAACAAATACCAATAAGGTATACAAGTTCCACAAGGTAAACGATACGCATCATGCGGCTCAAAAAGACCAACACCGAAGGGCGATACCAAGGGAATATACATATGAATGAAACATCAGAAAATTTGCTCGAGCTCAGTACTATACAAACAAGGATCCATGAGCCCGAAGACTCCAAACCCAATATCACCCATGCGGCTCATAATGACCAACATCAAAAGCGATACTAAAGGGCAACCCAATATCACCCATGCGGCTCATAACGACCAACATCGGAAGCGATACTAAAGGGCAACAAACCCGAAGGCACAAACCTGAAGGCGCATACCCGAAGGCAACAAACCGTAGTGGTGAAGGTCAGAGACCCAGTACTGGACACCACTAACTGGCGGAATGTGTCATAACTCTCAAAAAGGAATCCGAAAAGTGGTAACACGAGTCCCATAACCACTCGTTCGCACTAAACGGTTTACTATCCGTTAGTTAATTTCACACTCAAAGCAGTTCAAAGTCACCTCATATCATCGGTAACCCAAACCCGAAGGTCAAAACGATCAATTGAATAGGTCGGAGATTAATCGGAAAGATAAACGCACAGATTCATGGTCCTTGTTTTGCCCAACCATTTAATCATCCTTCCACTTCGCTCGAAGTGCGAAATTGTGCGTGTGTTTAAATAGAATTTATAAATTGGAGAAACGAGCTTTTAATATGATTAGAAAGATTATTTTATAAAAACCCGTGGATGAAGTTAAAAATAATTTATCAAAGTCAAAGAGGCAATAACAACCACTAAGAACCAACATGAATCGATAAAATCCGGAAAACCAATCAAAATAAGCATAAATAGGTAAAACAGGAAAACAGGAGCAGGTCAGTCGACTGAAATCCCTGTTCAGTCGATTGAAAATTGTCCAGAAAAATTTCGGGCTTCAGCTCAGTCGACGGAACAGAGGATGTAGTGGACTGAACCCCATTTCCTGCATTTTCCTACTTATTACCAATGAAGTGCAAACTCTCCCAACCTTCAATCGGACGAGCACGGACGCTAGGGATTTACGCCAAGCGGCTACCCGGCCCTATAAGCACTTCGATTCATCACCAAAAACATGATCAAAACATCAAAGTTAGGATTTCAAAGAATTGAACCCAAACACTAAAAATTTGGATATTCACCAATTCAATCCAAACTAAAAGCAAGTGCATATGAACAAGTGCTAGGTATTCATACCCAACATCAATGAAATCAAGAGAAGTAGATGTGAGTTCAAAACTCACCTTAACCCAAAACAAGAAGATGGAGCTCAATAACAAGGAGAAGACCAACCAAACACTACTTCAACTCAACAAGCTTCAATCTAAGAATAAAACACATATTTCCCAATTTAGGTTTAGGAAATTTTCTGAAATTGAAGAGGAGAAGAGTTGGAGAAGATGAAGAAGAACTTACCAATGGATTCTCTTTGATTTTGGAGCAAGAATTTGAAGTTTGCAAATGGATTTAGGGCTTGCAATTTCTATTTCTCTTTCCCTTCCACCATTTTCAGTTTTGAGCTTAAGTTTTAAGAAATGGAATAAGTGAATGAGAGGAGAGGGCTGAGTTAGGGTTAATTAGATAGTTAGTGGACTGAACCCAAACCCAAAAGCTAATAGAAAAAGAGTCAAAATTTCACAAACTCCAAACATATCAAAGATTATACTCAAAAAGATCGCAAACGCCATTTTGGAACCAATGGAGGTAGTTTCGAGCTCCAATTCGGCCGTTTGCAAAAAGTAGCTTTTCGGACCCAAAATCCGACTAACGACGCTATATTTAAATAAAACATTTAAATATATAATCGTTAAACATGCAGGTTGTTACAGATCTCCCCTTCTTACAAAATTGCGTCCCCGCAATTCCTAGAGACGATATTTGTAACAACTACATACATAAAACATTCAAAGAAAAGGAAATAAGCTCGAGATGAAAAGACATACTCACCATTTCAAAGCGAAGAAAGAAAACCCGGATAAGATCGCTCGACAAACTCTCTGGTTTCCCAAGTACAATCATTGGGATTAGCGGACCATTGAACTTTAACGAGCGGCACGTCCTTGTTCCGAAGGTGTCGCACCTCCGTGTCAAGCACGCGAATAGGTTGCTGTACAATAGATAAGTCCGGTGAGATCTCAAGCTCTAACAAATCCGGAGAAGTAATAACAGAATCCGACTCCCGAAGACACTTCCGAAGTTGCGAGACGTGAAACACGTCATGAATGCCAGATAAATGAGCTGGAAGTGGAACTCTATAAGCCACAGGGCCAATACGTTCCGTAATAGAAAATGGTCCTATATAACGAGGAGCCAATTACCCAGTCGTACTGAAACGCATAACCCCCTTCAAAGGAGAAACACGAATAAAAACAAGATCACCAATCGAGAACTCGAGAGGTTTCCTACGGCTATCCACGTAGGATTTCTGTCGACTCTGTGCCTCTTTCATTCTCAATCGAATAAGATCAATCTCGGAAGAATGACGAACAAAATCCGGGCCAAGAATAAGCTTCTCCCCAGATTCTAACCAACAAGAAGGTGATCGACATGGCCTTCCGTATAAGGCTTCGAAAGGAGCCATACCGATACTAGATTGAAAGCTATTGTTGTAGGAGAATTCTAAAAGAGGTAGGTGATCTTCCCAACTACCACCAAAATCAAAAATACAAATACGGAGAAGATCTTCCAAAATACGATTCACCCGTTCAGTCTGTCCGTCAAGCTGCGGATGATAAGCTGTAGAAAAATTAAGCTTTGTTCCCAAAGCTTGCTGAAGACTCTTCCAAAAATGACTCGTGAATAAAGGATCACGATCACTTACAATAGAACTAGGAACACCGTGAAGTCTCACGATTTCCTTGGCATATAATTTAGCCAAATGCGAAGCTGTCCTATTAGACTTAATAGGGACAAAATGAGCAGATTTGGTGAGGCAATCAACAATAACCCAAATACTAGAATGACCTGATCTCGAACGAGGTAGGCCGCCAATGAAATCCATAGAAACCTGATCCCATTTCCATAATGGAATCTCAAGGGCTGAAGAAGACCCGAAGGACGCTGATGCTCGGCCTTAAAACGCTGACAAGTTATGCAATTGCTCACATAACTCGCCACATCGCGCTTCATGCCTTCCCAATAATAAAGATGACACATATCGGCATACATCTTGCTACTACCGGGATGAATGGTATACTTAGAACGGTGACAGTCATCAAGAATGTCATGCCTAAGCGCAAAATCAGAAGGCACAAAAAGACGGTTCTTCTTACGAAGACACCCATGAGAATCAATGCTAAAATCTTGCAACGCCTCATCACAAGATCCAGACTCACAAAGCTGAATAAAATGCAACAAATCAGGATCACGCCGTTGAGCATCGACAATACGATCCAATAAAATAGGTCGAGCTCCCAAAATAAATAATAGAATAGGAGAATCAGAAGATGAACCACGACCACGAATTTCACAAAAAGATAGAGTCTCAAGAATATTCCATCCGGCAAGCATCATAGAAATAACAACCGAATGTTTACGACTAAGCACATCTGCAACACGATTACGCTTACCAGGGGTATACTGGATATCAAAGTCATAAGAAGCAAGAAACTCGAGCCAACGCTGTTGTCTCATGCTGAGTTCCTTCTGAGTGAACAAATACTTCAAAGATTTATGATCGGTATAGAGAATGAAGCACTCGCCCAACAAATAGTGTCGCCAAATCTTCAAGGCAAAGACAATGGTGGCTAACTCAAGATCATGAGTGGCATAGCGGACTTCATTCGGACGCAGTTGCCTAGAAGCATAAGCAACTACCCGATCCTTCTGCATAAGAACAGCACCGAGACCACTAACACAAGCATCGGTGTAGACAACAAGATCATGATTCCCTTCGGGAACCACAAGAATAGGAGCATTAGTGAGAAGTTCCTTTAATGACAGAAAGGAAGCTTCACACTTGTCGGACCAAATAAAATGAATGCCTTTCCGAGTAAGGCAAGTAAGAGGAAGCACAACACGGGAAAAATCCTTAATGAACCGACGGTAGTAACCCGCCAATCCAATGAAACTACAAATCTCATGAACATTCTCAGGCCTCTTCCAATTCTGGATTGCTTCGATCTTTGAGGGATCGACAGAAATGCCATCGGAAGATACAACATGGCCTAAGAACTTAACCTTATTCTCCCAAAAGTGGCACTTGGAGAATTTGGCTCTAAGCTGATGCTGACGGAGGGTACTCAAGACAATTCCCAAGTGATTAGCATGCTCAGCTTCAGACTTAGAATAAATAAGGATATCGTCAATGAACACAAGGACGAACTTATCGAGATATTCCTGGAATACCCGATTCATGAGATCAACAAAGAAAGCAGGAGAGTTCGTCAAACCGAACGGCATAACGAGCCACTCGAAAGAACCATATCAAGTGCGGAAAGCTGTAAGAGGTATGCTATCCTCCGCGACTCGTAATTGATGAAAACCTGTGGCAAGGTCAAGCTGAGAAAAGACCTTAGCACCACTCAATAGATCGAACATATCATCGATCCTAGGCAATGGATACCTATTCCTGATGGTTAACTCGTTAAGTTTGCGATAGTCGATACAAAGCCTAAGAGTTCCATCGGACTTCTTCACAAAGACGACCGCGGATCCCCACGGAGAAAAACTGGATTGAATTAACTGCTTGGACTCAAGCTCTAAAAGCTGCTTCTTGAGTTCCTCATTTTCCTTTGTAGACATCCTCGTGGGAGGACGACTAACTAGCTGCGCGCCTGAAATGAGATCAATGCGGAACTCAATTGCCCGCTTGGGTGGCAAACCCGAAACAGGTTCAAAAACATCAGAAAAGTCACAAGCAATAGGAATACGAGATATATCATCACCATCTCGTGAATCAAGAGAATATAAAGCCATTTCGGAATTATCCACATCCCGAAGAATAAGAGATAACTGAGTAGGCGAATCCGGATGTCGAAGATACAAAATTCTCTCCGAACAAATAATCCTGGCATCATATCTCACTAGCCAGTCCATGCCCAAAATCAAATCAAATCCCAGACAAGAAATAACGTGCAGATTCGCACGAAAAGAAAAACCACATAAAACAATCTCAACATCATCACACAGCAGGCTAAGGGTCGCGGATCCCCCAATAGGATTCGCAATCCTTAAAGAAGTAACCAAACAAGAAACATCCAAAGATAAATCATCAACGAGCTTTTTCGATACGAAAGAATGTGATGCACCCGTATCGAAAAGAACTCGAATACTATAGTCATAAAATAAAATAAAACCTTCCAAAATAGATGGAGATATACCTCTGGGCTGAGAAGGACCTTCAGAAGCCTTGGTAGCATAAAGATTGCTAGACTTAGCACCAGCCGGAACAGTAGGGCAAGCTGAAACATGATGACCTTCCTTCTTGCAATAACGGCAGAAGAGAGGCTTAGGACAAGCTCGAATAATATGAACCGGAGAACCACAATTGAAACACTTTCGAACGAAAGGTGTTTTGGAAGACTGAGGCTGAGAACTAGGACCACCAGTCTTCTTCTTAGAAGGAAAAGGCCTGGACTTCTGAATTGGAAACGGCCTCTTGTTGGGGTTCTTGGAAACCTCAACATCAACATCACTATCACACTCCTTCTCGATGGTCTCGAGATGAAGTGCCGAATCAACCAACTCCTCAAAAGAAAGTTTAAGTTGGAGCAACAAAGATTTCTTAAGATATTTCTTAAGACCAGAAACAAACTTCAAATTCTTCTTATAAGAAGTGCTGATGAATTCAAGACCATACTGAGATAAAGCCTCGAATGATGCAACATACTCAGAAACAGAAGATTTCCCTTACTTCAACTCAAGGAAGCAACGGGTCAATAAAACTTTTTCAGATTCAGGAACGAACTTGAGTTCAAATCGCTCCCGAAACTGAGTCCAAGAAAGAGTAGACTCATCAATTTCGGCTACAAGAAGCTCATACCAGTCAAGAGCACGCTCTTGTAATAAGCTAGAAGTTACAAGAACTCTATAATGGTCAGAAAGATCCATGCAAGAGAAAATACACTCGCACGTGCGAAGCCAAGCTTGGACTTCAAGAACAGACTCGAAGCCCTTAAACGGTTTTCTTCCAAGATGAGAAAAATCACTGCACTAACGTGCAAAGGCAGACTTGCGAGGTGGAGATACTCGAGGAGGAACTGGAGGCTGAGTGCTCCTAAACAATTCCAAAAACTGATCAGCAGACATATAAACGCCATCCGGATGTGTGCCACTGGATTGCCCAGCATCCAAACGTCGTCCCCTGCCTCTTCCAGCCATACGCTGAAAGTAAGATAAGAACAAGATTATTCACAAGGTAGATACTTCATTACGGAATACTATGGAATAAAGTGCAATCCTAGACATATTCCCCAAATTCTATCCAACCTTGATGGAATAAAGAGACACGATGATCCAAAGGTTTGTATCACTTGTATACTTTGATGTACTGTAATATGTGCTCTATTCTGTGTTTGTCATACTTTGTTCTGAACACAGCTCCGATACCACGCTGTGACGCCCCACCTCTGTACCCACGCTAGCCAAGGACACTATAGGGTAATGCCGTCAACTAACACGGAGAATAAGGCTGGTTAGGAGCGACCATCTATAGCCTTGCTCTAACTATCTATTGAATACATCGACAATAATCATACTAACAGGTCGACATACCCCATGAATACTTAAAACAAAACCATAAGTGGTTGGAGGATCTATCAGTACAGAATATAACAACTCAAACGTAATATACATCACAGAACAGTAGATCATCATATACACATATACAGATACATAACAGAGTTTACAAAACAATACATGTCAAGTGGTATAGCAAACCACAATAGATAGACAAGTTCATAAGAATAAATATCAGAGTTACAACATAATAGGACTACATAAAAAGCTATGACAAAAAGGAACAAGCTGAATAGTCCATGCGGAAGCAAAATAGGCTAAGTCCAAAAGCACCTAACCGGAAACAACTCGGTCTGACCCGAGTATAAAATACACGGATCAGTCTAGCTAAACAGATCAGTTAGATAAACTGAACAACAATAAACCTGCAAGGTTACAAAGCATAATAGATATCTCTAAAAGAGATAACACAATCATCTAACGAAAGATGAATCATATAGAACAAGCCTCATGTCATCGGCAACATATAGAAACAAAGGATAAGAATATCCCAAAGCAAGCCAAAAGGCAATAACAAATACCAATAAGGTATACAAGTTCCACAAGGTAAACGCTACGCATCATGCGGCTCAAAAAGACCAACACCGAAGGGCGATACCAAGGGAATATACATATGAATGAAACATCAGAAAATTTGCTCGAGCTCAGTACTGTACAAACAAGGATCCATGAGCCCGAAGACTCCAAACCCAAGATCACCCATGCGGCTCATAACGACCAACGTCGGAAGCGATACTAAAGGGCAACCCAATATCACCCATGCGGCTCATAACAACCAACGTCGGAAGCGATACTAAAGGGCAACAAACCCGAAGGCACAAACCTGAAGGCACATACCCGAAGGCAACAAACCGTAGTGGTGAAGGTCAGAGACCCAGTACTGGACACCACTAACTGGCGGAATGTGTCATAACTCTCAAAAAGGAATCCGAAAAGTGGTAACGCGAGTCCCATAACCACTCGTTCGCACTAAACGGTTTACTATCCGTTAGTTAATTTCACACTCAAAGCAGTACAAAGTCACCTCATATCATCGGTAACCCAAACCCGAAGGTCAAAACGATCAATTGAATAGGTCGGAGATTAATCGGAAAGATAAACGCACAGATTCATGGTCCTTGTTTTGCCCAACCATTTAATCATCCTTCCACTTCGCTCGAAGTGCGAAATTGTGCGTGTGTTTAAATAGAATTTATAAATTGGAGAAACGAGCTTTTAATATGATTAGAAAGATTATTTTATAAAAACCCGTGGATGAAGTCAAAAATAAGTTATCAAAGTCAAAGAGGTAATAACAACCACTAAGAACCAACATGAATCGATAAAATCCGAAAAACCAATCAAAATAAGCATAAATAGGTAAAACAGGAAAACAGGAGCAGGTCAGTCGACTGAAATCCCTGTTCAGTCGACTGAAAATTGTCCAGAAAAATTTCGGGCTTCAGCTCAGTCGATGGAACAGAGGATGTAGTCGACTGAACCCCATTTCCTGCATTTTCCTACTTATTACCAATGAAGTGCAAACTCTCCCAACCTTCAATCGGACGAGCATGGACGCTAGGGATTTACGCCAAGCGGCTACCCGGCCCTATAAGCACTTCGATTCATCACCAAAAACATGATCAAAACATCAAAGTTAGGATTTCAAAGAATTGAACCCAAACACTAAAAATTTGGATATTCACCAATTCAATCCAAACTAAAAGCAAGTGCATATGAACAAGTGCTAGGTATTCATACCCAACATCAATGAAATCAAGAGAAGTAGATGTGAGTTCAAAACTCACCTTAACCCAAAACAAGAAGATGGAGCTCAATAACAAGGAGAAGACCAACCAAACACTACTTCAACTCAACAAGCTTCAATCTAAGAATAAAACACATATTTCCCAATTTAGGTTTAGGAAATTTTCTGAAATTGAAGAGGAGAAGAGTTGGAGAAGATGAAGAAGAACTTACCAATGGATTCTCTTTGATTTTGGAGCAAGAATTTGAAGTTTGCAAATGGATTTAGGGCTTGCAATTTCTATTTCTCTTTCCCTTCCACCATTTTCAGTTTTGAGCTTAAGTTTTAAGAAATGGAATAAGTGAATGAGAGGAGAGGGCTGAGTTAGGGTTAATTAGATAGTTAGTGGACTGAACCCAAACCCAAAACCCAATAGAAAAAGAGTCAAAATTTCACAAACTCCAAACATATCAAAGATTATACTCAAAAAGATCGCAAACGCCATTTTGGAACCAATGGAGGTAGTTTCGAGCTCCAATTCGGCCGTTTGCAAAAAGTAGCTTTTTGGACCCAAAATCCGACTAACGACGCTATATTTAAATAAAACATTTAAGTATATAATCGTTAAACATGCGGGTTGTTACATAGACCGAGCATACTTCCAGCTTCAGCCGGAAGATTGGAGCTTCAGGAGAGGAGTTGGAGGGCTAGAGTCGTATTCACATAGATGATTATATTCTGTTGCATTTAGTTGTGTATATTAGCAATTGTAAGGACAGGCTGTTATAACTGTCCGTGTTGGATAGGTTGTATACTCTAATCGATAACTGTATATGTTTAAGTTACCTTTTTTATTTTATGTAAAGACTTATTCTATATCATAGATTATTCGTTTCCGTTGTAAGATTCTGTGTTTTTCTATTTTCTTTCCATCTTCTTTCTATTTTTTTTCTTACTATCCACCTTTCTATTCAATTTGGATTGGACAAGTGTGGTGAAGTGTCAGTTCAAACTATACGAAAAAGTGGGTCGTGACACTTGACATCCAACTGTGAAGCTAAAAGACTTCTATGTTTCATCTTAGGATTTGGCGAAACATAAAAGACTAGTGGCAGCCATATTTGAAAATAAAATTGTAACATTTAAACTCTCTAATACTATAAGAACATCTGCTATGTATAATTAAAATAATCTACTGTGACAAATTTGTGCATTAAATATAACCAATGAAATGTTTATCAATTAAAATATGCAAAGGAAATAAATTGATATTTACAAAGAAATATAAAATATACTAAATTTTTTTGCATGTTGACCCAAGCAAGTGCCTAATTATACAATCATAAGTTGGCCATTTATGAGTTTACTTTCCCGAGACTATGTATTGTCTTCAATGAGTTTCGAATTCTAGAAGCAATACAAGAATATGGATATTTAATCCATATGCGATCACATATAAATGTTATATAGTGAACGATTACAATTTGTAATGTAGGAAACCTTAATGAAACTAGTCCATTGAATAAGAAGTACATTACAGTGTGAGATCGTGTATTTAATATGATTAATTACAATAATAATCTTGTTGTGTTAAAGTGTAACATTAGACCAAAGGCTAACGGATAAATCTATGAAATTGATCATTAAAATGTCAGTTTGATCAGTTTACATAAAGTGAAATTTATTTGCTATCCTTAAAAGTTAAGGATGACCAATGCACTTTGTAAAGAGTTTATTGCAATATTGTAGTAATTTTTTTAACGGTTCAACCATTTCAAATGGAAATCTATAAGAGAGGATGTAACTTAAGGCACGGTTGGTATGTAGAGAGTGAATGGTCACTTTTTCTTCATGAAGGAATTTGAAAATGATAATTGTAAAATAATTATAGATACTTAACATTAGAATGAGAAATATGATTTTTATTCCTAGATTATTTTCATATAAAAAATTGTTTTCTATGATATTTATTTCATTGACTTTAAGATACTTGATCTGAAAATAATAGTAAACCAATTGTAGTAAATGAAACAAATAGCCTATATTAAGTGGTTGAATGGAGCTTCATTTTTCATAAATTATTATAGTAATGGCGAAAATAATGGGAGCATGGCATATAACACTTATTGGTTGCATCAACTTATGAAAATTGTTTTTGTAAAACACACCAAACATTATTTATGAAATAATAATAATTTTTCAGTATTGGTTAAAAGATAGCATAGTTTCATTTCAATACGAATATTATGAATATTCATTGTAAAATAAAACTATAACAGTGATATTTGCGATGTATTGGAAAATACAGTAGTATATAATTATTAGTAATTTTTTTGGGATTATGAACTAAGCCAAAGTTTGAAGAAATAATTCTATGATTATATGATTACAAATCATATGGTAATAGTACATTATATCTTAAATAATAAAAGGTAATGCACCAATTCGATGTGAGCGATCATAAAAGTTGATGGATACTACGGATTGATACATAAAGACGTATGCAAACAAAAGTCTATAAATGTTAAAATGGTTCCATGTATTTTGTTATACTCAATGTTAATTTATCACAAACATGAACATGTGCATTTGATACACATTTAGTCTTTCTACGATAAGCTTATATAATATAGTCGGAAGTAAATTAAATTACATGCAAAAGAAAATAAAAAGATTCAACTGATCGAATAGGAGTGTATATTGGAAAGCGTTCCTAATGTACCTAAAATGAATAAAGGTTCAATCTCAAAATTTATTTCTTCTTGTATTGCATTATGATGAATAAATAAGGACTAATCGAAATTTATTAAACAAAGTACGATCAATTATAAGTGAAGTTGAGTTAACTTCTACCCATAAGGTCATGTACTTAAGAGCGGTACACAAAGTTAAAATTAATTTCATCTAAAGGATAGTTTATAAAATCATACAAGATAAAAGGTTTATTAGAAATTCCAATATGCTGAGGAGTTAGCAAGTTGTGTGAGCCGAAAAACTGCACGTAATAATTGTACAAGAAGGATCTTTTATAAATCTCCCCAAAAGGAGTTTGGGAACAACTGTCATTGGATGAATAACTTATGTTTTGAACATAAGTATTATAAACCAAAACCCAAATCAGTTATATATAAGCAATTCATAAAGTGTTTATGAATACTATTCTATGTATGAGAAACAATTGTTGTTTCATGAAATACCGACTTCATAGCAAAGGATTTATTTGAGAAATTATTGGTGTTAAAATCGATTTGGATACAATCCAAGGAAAAAACACATTATGTGGGATGAAATGAAATTAATCTAATCTAAGCGAACACCTCACATCAAAATATCCAATAAGTATTCTTACACATTGAAAAGAAAATATGAGTTTCTTTATCTTTATCGAGAATAAATAATCCACAGTGTCAATTGAGACATTAAGAGTATTGACATTATGATATGGTATGATGCGCAAATCTTAAATGGATTCCAAGTACAGTATTAAAATATGATTTTGAAATTTATATTCGAAGGGATGTGATCCATCGACTGCGATTATGTCTTTAAGAGCAAGAATAATGCAATTGGAATGTAATGAGCAACATTGATAAGAATAATCTCATAAATTTCAATTTTTGAAATTAGCGTAATAGATTTGTTATCCAACGTGCACAAGTTAATTCGAATTTACTCACAAAATTTTCGCTTGGTATAACTTTGTCTTTTGGTACACATATGTTTAAGTGGAAAATTCTAAATAATAATTTTAAATTGACTATTTAACATGACAACCAAAGTGTTCCAAAGTTAGTGGGAGCAATACTAAGTTTGTGGTTTTTGGATATGATACAAGAATAGATATGAAAGTGTCATTCAAGATGCATCAAAATTAAACAAGTGGTTTGACAGAAATAACAAATAATTTGATTGTCAGCCAAAATTCAGAGGAAGTTATGTTCATAAGAAAGAAAGTTGAAAGGCACATAGATATTTCTAAACCATAAGTAAACAATACACCGCTGATTGTTAACAATATACTTGTGTTAAAATCTGCTTTACTTGTTTTAATACTTGATGTTGGATTCGCAAATGATGTCCCACACAATCTACATACGTTGGCAAAACACCTTATTAAAAGTGTTTAATAAGGAATATATGAAATGGATTCCTTATGCATTGGAAATAAGGATTAGCATACGTGTTATATTGTTTACGATATCATGATTTTTTATGTATTTGATACATGAAGAAAATATCAAAACCAAAGTTTATACACTAAATGGTTGTTTAAGGTGTCCGCGTATATGTATGAAATACTTAAGAATTGTTTGCAAAAATAACGAATTCTTTATAAAGGAGTGTTCAGACTCAAATTTCATAAGTGATTAGAGCATAATATGTCAATAATAAATTCATGTTAAGAAGCTTTAAGTTGAAAATGTTCCAAATGAAACATTGTGGCTGACTCAATGAAAAGGTTACGTACACCGCCTTGAATAGAGCCATAATGAAAACAAAGTATGTATAAATATATATATATATATATATATATGCAAAATTTATAACTGTGATAAGGGTGATTCCAAGTATTAAGAATACTTATCTTTGTTACACGATAACAGTGTAATAATAAAAGCTCACTACAAGTCTAGAAACATACTTTGAATAGTTCTACATGATAAAACTGGTTCATCAACATCGTAGAGAGCAGATTGACATGATAATTAAAACAATATAGCATATCCATTCACGAAAGGTCTAACTTGATTAGTTCTAATTGAATCGATTGAAGGGATGGGATAGAGATTCCATAATCGATCCCAAGTGCAAGTAGGTGATTGATAGAGTTGGGGATACGACTTAGAGGAAATTATGTAATTTCTTATATACATCTAACTCGATAACCAACCTTGTTCGAAATAAAAGGTGTTTTCTGTGACGACCCGCCCATCTACTCCCAGGAAGATGTATCATCATTAAGAAAGAACGCGATAGAAATAGAAAAGAATAGAAAAGAAAGAAATAACAACATCAGAACCTCACAGCGGAACGGAACAAAATATAATACATCACATAACTATTACATAATTTACATATATTAGAGTTATATAATATCATGCACATGACAATCATATATACATCTGTCACTACATACATCAGAGATACAGCTACATCTACACAGCGGAACTAGATAGATATATAGATATGTCTGGAAACTCCTGCTCCAGGCTTCTCCTGAAATCGAAGCTTAACAATGATTTAAATAAGGATAGTTTGAGTGTTTGAACCAAATATGCAATCTGTATCAAATTTCAGAGAAACACAGAGCATCACAAAATCATATGCAAACTGAAGCATATACAAACCAGTTTATCAATGAAGTTTGAACTGTTTTAATTAACTTAAAACTTTTAAAAATTATGTTTACTCACCTAACATGGTTGCTGAACAAACAACATGTCTTGTTTTATTTTGCAAACCTGAAGTATGAAACTGTCTTTGATCTGTTTAAGTTCTTGTCTTTTTTTAGTTTTGAATTTAATTTGAGTTTGCTTCTTTTTTCTTTTTCTTATGAGCTGCTGAACGAACTAGAACTCAACAGAAAATGGTCACAATTATAAATAGAAGAAAACAGATGTATGAGGAAGGTATTATCTGGACAAACATTCTCTTTATTTTGTTTTGTATTGACCAGATTTTACATCACTGAAAAGTAAAGATTTGCAATATTTTCTTTTGAACAAAATATTGGCTGAGTTGATAGCAATTAAATGCTATGTTTCTTAATATGTTTACATAATTATCATTATGTTTAGCTGTAGATAGATATTTGTATAAAGACTTACATTTAGCAAGTAAGCTTTGGCTTGTGAATGAAGACATTCTTGTATAAAAATGTTTGTTTTTTTTATTAATTTCCAGTTTGAATAGTTTATACATATATGTTTCAGGTTTTACTTTATACATTTGACTTTGTTTATGAAGATATTTTTGTATGTAAATATTTGTTTTCGGGTAGACATTTAGTCTGGAAAATAATTTGTATAAAAATATTTGTGTTAGCTTCTAGCTTGAAAAATATTTGTCTGGTATTACTTTTTATACCTTATGCTTAATTCATATACAAATGTTTGTCTTATTTTATTTTATACTTTGGTCTTATTCTCTTGTGCTTTAATTTATACTTGTTCTTACAATTTTCCAGTAGGCTGTACACATCCAAAAGCACTTAATTCTTGTTTTTATTCATATTTGTATTTTATATTTTGACTATCAAAAATTAAATTAGATTCATAAGTTTTACTTACATTTTTACTTATTTTTATATTTATTTCTATTTGTATTTTAACTATCAATAATTAAGTTATATTCGTATGTTTGACTTATATTTGTATTTTATATTGATAGAATTAGATGTTATTTTAAACATTATCATCTATATATATTTTTATATCAAATGTTAACAAGACAAAGTATTTTAAATTTAATTCTATAAGAGAGATTTTATTGTAAATATTATTAAGAGATTTATTTTAAATTTTCAAATCATATTTCCCTTTCAAAATACAATTTATATAAACAAATGGCAAATATTTCCAAAATCATATATATTTTAAATTGATAAGTTTACATTTTATTTGAATTAGATTAAATATTTATTAAAATAAACAGGGCCAAAATCCAGGGTCGTTACATTCCTCCCCCCTTAAAAGAATTTCGTCCTCGAAATTTAAAACATTAATAATTTAAAAGCTATCGTTTCAACCATTCAAACATACATATCATTCGTGCATTAGCAAACAACCAAACAGTCTATCCTAACAAACATCACTAGCTATCTGTGTAACGACCCGTAAATTTTGAGAAATTAATTGCTTAATTTAATTAAGAGTTTGTAATTAAATTTAGGAAGAAATGAGTAAATACTAAAATTTTAAATAAATGAAATGCAACATTTCAAATTAAAGATAAGTATTAACAATGGAAATGAAATTACGGTTTACTTAAAGTAATAGAAATTGTTATAGGCTAAGGAATTGAATATAAGAAAAACAAATGGGAATATTATATTAACTAATGCAATGATATAATTAGTAATAAATTTAATGAATTCAATGTTATAGTAACCGGAAGTAATATGCAATAAATGGAATTTTTTTGCAATCAACGTAGGTAAGTAATTACAATGTTTATTGTAGATGATAAATGTTACTTTAATGGTAATTAATAACATAAAGGAAGTGTGAAAATTGTTACATTTGGTTATAAATAGAAAATGAGTAAATAAAAAGTAACTGTTGAATAAACCAATGCAATAATTATAAATAAGTAATTTTAAGGAACGTTGTTGATAATAAACATATTTAAAATGGTAATAAATTGAATATAAGGAAACAAAGGCAATTAGTTGATTTATTTAATGAATTCATGAAATAAAAATCAACGTCATGTAGGTAATTATAATAATGTTGGAAGTGAAAACTTATTAAGTATGAAACCAAGAAAGCAAATTAATTAAAGATTATAAATAGTAATTAATATACATCCCTGGCAAATATAACTAAATAGTATGAAATAAAGCATGCATTTATGATATGAAATATAAGTCAGTGTTAATTTCACCTGTAAATGTCAATTTATTGAATAACAGGGTTTCAAATCAAGTAACGGATTTGTTAAAATTTCAATTGATAATTTATAAAATTTAATGTGAAATTAATTGCAGTTAATTGACCTAACTGTGCATTTAGGATAAATTGATTTGTCATAAAAGATTGTTAATTCCAGAGGATGTAACCAATGTTAATTTCATTTATAATATAACAAGTGGTGGATCTTAGGAGTGAAATTTTAGATTTATTCATTTATTTGAAAGTAAAAAAAAATTCAGTAAGTGAATTAATTGCAAATAAGAGGGATTTAATATTAAATTTCACATTAATAGAGATGTGGATGAAATTTGTGGATATTAATGCAATAGCTACGAATCAATGAAAATTCATCCAATTGGTAACAGGTTGAGAACGGTGTATGTAATCACTTCCAACACTTATCTGTTAGTGATAACTTAAAGGTAAATTAACGTTAATAGAGGCTAATAAATTAAAATGGGAAATCAATAGAAGTTTTTGGTTATAAGTTGAAATATAGCCATTTGAACAAATCTAAGATGAATATAGGAGTATTGGGTAATAAATTTGTTATAAGAAAAACCAGTTGAATTAATCAGTGAAACGATAAGAATAAATAGTAATTAATTCAAAATTTGTAACTTGGGAATCATGTAGATTAATATACGTTAGTTATTTAGGGTAGTAACTAAAATTGGTAATCCGTTTGCAATTAATAATAATAGTGTTGATATAAGCTAATAAGTTTAAATGTCAATGCAATTAAAAGCACATAAGTTGCAATTTTTACTTTGCTTGTTTATTTAACGAGTTAAAATAAAATTTGGTAATCGATTACAAATAAATCTTAATTTTACGTTGGTTAATGTAATTAAAGTAACAATTGATGTAATAAAGGATGGAACCGAGGAAAATTAGTTAAGTGGATTTAAATCTTAATTTATGGGTGAAATCGACAAATTTCAATATGTTGAATTTGGTAGTTATTACACAATTAGTGGAAATAAAATAGTAATGCGAATAAAGATGAAACGGAAGTATCAATGTAATGAAACGTAACCAAATGTAAATATGTTTATGGGATAACGATTGTTCTAATAATAAGAATGGGAATCAACATTTACTTATTTTTTTGATTTTTTTGTTGAATGAATTAATTTGACAAATCAAAACAATTTTTTTTTTGTATACATATTAAAAGAATGTTTTAATTATAGATCCATGTTTTAAACTCTTAAACCAAACTGCATTTTTTTAGATCTGAAAGTTTATATACATATAATTTGCATTTGTGTCGAAACAGAAATATTGTATACACATATTGTCACTTTATCTTGAATTGAAAATATCATGAAATTTGAATACTTTGTTGAATAAATTATTGGTTCTTAATCTAATAAATTATAATAGAAGTTTACATATGCTTAACAATTTTTCGATGATAAATCTAAGCTTTGATTTTGATTACAACAATATTTGAATCTGTTACCTAAATTATTATCTCAAATGTCCTTATTTAAGGATCTTAAAGGTTTGTTACTATATTGCTTAATTTGTCGTGTTCCACTTTTGTTTTGTTAAAAAAAAAATTTCATTAAGGTAAAAAGGTTTAATTTATATGTATATATGTATTTTTGACTTCAAGTATACATAAGTTTACAAATGCATTAGACAATTTAATGTGGTACGGAAGTATGCTTTGAATTAATTAATAAGCTTTGGTTTAATCTTTATACACACATGTATGTGTGTTTTTGTGTGCATGTGTATACATATAAACATTTAATATTTTTATTTCAAATTGCTAAAGCATGATTTAATTTTAATTATTATTATCAAACAATTTAAAGTGAGGTAATATTATATACATATTAATTTATTGTTTGTTGTTTATGTTTTCTAGTCATAATACAAATCGCATGATAATTAAATGTCGTATTAATAAAATTGGCTAAAGTGAGAAAGTGGAATTAATCAATGTCGTCACCTTCTATCGCCTTCCCTATTATATCCTTATGTGATTGCATCTACATTTATTCTTGTTTATTCCTATATATTGTCACCAATTAATCGTACTTGATATATGTTTAGCAATTTTGACATACAGTTAAAGTATGAATATATATGTTGTATTCAAACTTTTCTGTATCTACCACTTAATTAATTTAGAATCAAACTAATAAAACGTGACATTTATTTTTGTCTCTCCACATTCATTTCCTAATTATAAATAACCTACATGTTATTTCTTCTTTTACATTTTGTTTCTCCTATCACCTCATATTCAAAAGCTCTTATTCTTGCAAATCCAAAAGCATTCTTTTATAAAAATGTTTTTTTTTTCATTTTTCGTACACTTCCTGGTCTCACCTTAGTTGTTCTTCAATCTTTTCCTGAAGCCTCATCTTGAGAAAACATAAGTATTAAAATTTGTTTATTTATATATATTTTTAATGCGTACTAATTTTTATTTTAATAATATTTCATGTAACATGAATATTTTTGCATATAAACTTTGATTCACACGCGATTTCTTCTGTTGGATTCAAATCTATATTCCAGTTAACATGAAATTTATTTAGTTGAGTTTGGAGATTATTGAGTTTTGCGCTTCCGTTTGGATTTTTATGGGTAAAAATCAAAGGTGAGTGTTTTAACCCACTCACAACTTCTAAAATTTCTTATGTTTGTTAAATTCATTTTGATGAGATTCAAAATTTATCTATGATTGTTTGGGCATATATTTAATCATTATCTCAATTAAATTGCATTTATTTAAGTTAAATTATTATTTAATTTTATTATTTCATATAAATTGCTAGTGAAATTTATTTATTATTGCATATAAACTGCTAGTTAAACAGTTATTAACTTATTATTGAATATAAACTGTTCGTTGATACCTGTTATATTTTATATGCTCGATATTGGTGTATTGTTTGAATTTGGATGATGATTGTGATAAATGGTTAATGGTTGATTATTGGATGAATGGATGTGTACTTATATTGTTATAAACTGCAAGTTATTATGCATTTTCATTTCATTCGGGATTGCGGTTTGATATGATATATAACCGTAATTTTTATTTTAAATTACGGATCGAAATGAAAAACATCCGTATCACTTGAACATAGGATAGAAAATTTTATACAGGCACCGCGATATATATATATATATATATATATATATATATATATATATATATATATATTTGAAATGATTTTCTATGATTGGAAAGAATATGGTTTAATGAAGATTGATTTTTTATATTTTTAAATATTATTTTAATATATAGTTAAACGCTTGAATTTAAGCTATGTATAAATTTGGTTTAAAGAACAAAAAAAGTTTAAAAGTAAAAGTTAAATTTTATTTAGATATAATACGGTTAAGTATTTATTTAAATTTATTGATGGAGTTTATAATGTCTTACATAAAATAAACGTTGGAAGATAAATATGAATTTTCTTTGAATTAAGGTATTTAAGAATTATCCTCGAATAAAATTTATTTGAAATTTAAATTAATTTGGGGTTTAAAAGGTAGATCTTTATAGCTTGATTTTGGTTTAGAGGACTTAAATGAATATCAAGTCGATTTAAATGAATATTATCAAGTTAATTAAATTGAGAGAACATCCAGTTGTTTGAAGTTTAAAGGTTTTACTTAAATGATGTTTGATTTATTAAGTAAACATTTCAAATCTAAATAATAAAAATTGAATTTGATATATATGGAATTATCAAAAGAATTAGTTTTGAAATGGTGGAATATTTAAAGCTTTGAAATATATGGAAAATTAAAATGGTTTATTTGGAGGTTCAAATCAGTATTTGGAATCTATTAGGGAAATTAAAGAAATTATATTTATTTTATATAGTATTTTTAATATTTAAATCATTTAAGTATTAAGAGTTATGATACAAAGTTATGGGTTTCAAAGTATATAGATTTAAAAATGCTATGATTTTGGAAGAGGATACATTTGCAATAAAATGATATCATGTGGATTTGGGTTTTAAAATAGAAATGATATCATATTTATAAGGTTTTGAAATGAATATTTTATTATGGTTTTAAAGTACAAATTATTTTGAAATAACGCGGTGTTATAATAACGATTGGTTGTTGAAGAGACCGGGATCAGAAGTTGTCATACTCTCTACCAACTCCGAAAACCACTTTAACAACCGTGTACGCGGTGGAGATCCTAGAATGTAGTAGGATGGTGGCGGCGTTTCCTTTGAGGTAAATACGTGGACCCAACTCCCGTGAGTTGGCATAAGGTGGCTAAAACATGAGCGATTGACGGGTTAATTGAGGTAGCGCCTTTGATCAGACACATCCCTTCGATACTATACTTTGACTTTTGGATTGATTCGGTGGCCACTTTTGATTTTTTTATTTGGAGGTGTGGCTCGAGGTGGGCGGTATCTGCGGCTACGCGTTACCACCGACCCGGAAGCATAATTGGTATATCTACCCTGGCATTGCCTAGTTGTGTCGTGTCACCTACCCTATCGCGCCTTGTACGAGTTTGGATTTCTCCCGTAGCCCGTATGGTATCCTCTGGTGGCTTCCCGATCAGGAGGGACTATGATATCGGATGGACTACTGGGACTATTACGTGTTAAGGGGAATATTGGGTCACTACTTCATGCTAAGAAAAAAGTAAGTTTATTTTACAATTAGATTCTATTATAATAGCGAAATATCTACATAGTAAATAGTTTAACGGATGCTTTGGAGATGTAAATCCCGAGCATCTCTTGAGTTACCGCACTCATATTTATTTCTGTTGATTTAACTTACATAAGATCTTTTAGTTCTGACTCGAGTGTTTTGTCTTTTCAATTCGATCGGTTCAGTCCGATCATTTCAGTATCGAAGACTTTAGCTCTGGACGACGAAGACGGAGTTTTCTATTGTTATTATTTATTATATTCCACTACACTCATATTGTTCCGCTGCATTGTTATATGGTATGTGTAACTCTAATGTATGTTGTATAAGTATAATCGAATATTTTAAAACAGCTTTATAAACTGTATATTTGATTTATTATATTTTATCCTTCTATTGTGAGATTCTATTTTGTTTTTATTTCTTTCTCGTTTTTCTTATTCACCCATTAACAATCCGCCCTTCCGAACGGTTTGAATTGGCACGTGTGTCGATTTAAAGCGTGTGAAAAGGCGGGATGCTACAATCTGGACACAAATCCGGATAAGCTTTCCTAAAACTATCCAGAGTTTCCCAGGTGCAATCTCTTGGATCCTCGCTCCACTGCACTTTAACAAGCTTCACTACCTTACTTCTGAGTTGCCTCTCGTCTTGATCAACAATCCGAACTGGATTCCTGACTACAGTAAAATTCGAATCGACCCCCAATTCATCCTATACTACTGGTTCTTTAACTAATGATGGATCATGGAAAAATTTCCTTAGATGGGATACATGGAATACTTTATGAATTCCAGACATCCATCCTGGCAGTTTAATTCTGTAAGCTACAGCACCAATCCTTTCCAATACCCAAAATGGTCCAATATATCTCGGGGTAAGTTTTCCCGTCTTTCTAAATCTTATAGCTCCTTTAATCGGGAAACTTTGACAAATACAAAATCACCAATCTCAAATTCCAATTGTCTCCTTCTCTTATCCGCGTACTTCTTCTGACAATCCCGAACAGCTCTCATTCTTCCTTTGATAAGCTCAACTTTAGCAGAAACTTCTCGAATCAAATCTGGCCTAAGCATAAGACGATCTTCTGACTCTATCCAACAGAATGGGGATCTACACGGTCTTCCATACAAAGCTTCATAAGAAGCCATCTTGATACTTGCTTGGTAACGGTTATTATAAGAGAATTCTGCCAAATCAAGCTGGTCTTCCCAAAATCCACCAAAATCCAAAACACAAGCTTATAGCATATCTTCTAGAATACGATTCAGCCTCTCCGTCTGTCCGTCTGTTTGAAGATGATAGGCTGTACTCAATCTCAAACTCGTTCCCATAGCTGATTGCAGAGCCTTTCAGAATTAGCTGGTAAAGATAGAATCACGATCACTTACTATACTAACAGGAACACCATGCAATCTGACTATTTTCTCTCAAGAAAATCTCTGCTGGAGAAACTACTTTATGAGTTTCCTTAACCGGTATACAATGGGCACTCTTAGTTAAACAATCCACAATACCCATATTCCATCGTTTCCTTTCTTGGTTCTAGGAAAATCGTCGATGAAATCCATCGAAATCATCTCCCATTTCCATTCTGGGATTTCCAAAGGCTGCAACATACCAGCTGACTTCTGCTGATCTCCTTTAACTTGCTGACAGATAGCACAACTATTAACAAAAGCAGCTAAATCCCTCTTCATGCCCGGTCACCAGAAAATTCATCTCATATCTTTATACATCTTAGAAATTTCTGGATGGATATTCAGCCTGGAGCGATGACACTCAGCTAAGACTTCTTGCCTCAATCCATCTATATTAGGTACACACAAACGACCATAAATCCTCAAAAGATCTATCCTCCATTTTTTTTACTTATGATTCTGCCCTGGAGAGATGGTACGACTTCCAAAAGAGACAAAACTATATTTCTGCTAAGAGCATCGACAACAACATCCGTCTTTCCCGGGGTATACAGAATATCCAAATCATAAGATGCCAAGAACCCGTCCCATCGTTGCTGCCTCAGATTAAGATCCTTTTGAGAGAAAAGATATTTCAATGGTTTGTGATCCGTGAATAACTCAAACTTCTCTCTCAAGAAATAGTGTCTTCAAATCTTCAAAGCAAAAACAATGGCTAACAATTCAAGATCGAGCGTAGCGTAGTTCTTTCCATGTGGCTTTAATCGCCGACTCGCATACAAAATTACTCTTCCATTCTGCATCAACACTGCTCCCAAACCAACTATACAGGCATCGGGTATAAACTTCAAATTTGCTCTTCCTATCCGGAATAACTAGCACTGGTGCACTGGTCAGCCTCGTCTTCAACTCTTGGAAAGCTTCTTCACACTGGGGTGTCCATTTGAACTTAGCCCCTTTCCTTGTCAACTTAGTCAAATGTGAAGAAATCTTGAAATAATCCTTGATAAATTTCCTGTAGTAGCCAGCTCATCCCAGAAAAATGCGAACTTCCATCGGTGACTTCAGTCGCTTCCATTCCAGATTAGTCTCCACCTTCGCTGGATCTATAGAGATACCTTCACCAGAAACAATGTGCCCTAAAAATTTGACTTTCGATTTCCAGAAATGGCACTTAGAGAACTTCGCCTTGAAAACATGTCTCCTCAGTGTCTCCAACACTATCCTCAAATGTTGCTTGTGCCCTTCTTCAGACTTGGAATAACCAAAATATCGTCGATGAACACCTGAACAAACTTATTCAATTCTCGATAATCCACACAGAACCTTAGCGATCCATTCGATCTAGTGACAACACTGCAGCAGAATCCCAACAAGAAAAACTAGGCCTGATCAACCCCTTCTCCAAAAGATCCTGAGTCTTCTTGACTAACTCTTCCCTCGCTCTAAGAGCCATCCTTCTACTAGGCTGAATCACCGGCACTGCTCCTGGAATCAAATCAATGCGAAACTCTATCTCTAGATGCAGAGGCAGACGCTTGACTTCCTTGAATACATCAGGGAAATCTTGGACCACATAGATATCTTCAACCTTCTCTTGAGAAGTCTCAACTCCATGTAAGAGACTACTCAAGTGAATTCGAGAATTATCACATGACACTCTGGCAATTCTACCCAAATCAGTTTCCAAAGAAACTGTACTCTCATCACAATTCAAAACAGCCTTATACTTATCAAGCCAATCCATCGAAGAAATGGATCCACTCTGCTACTTCTGAAATTACCTCAAGAAAAATTACTAACCAGAAAAACCTTCTCGACGACACACAGAACACTTCGAGCTACACTGCTGACTCAGATGCCCAAAGACTTCTTATCCAAAGCTCTTCGAGAAACTCGGATCTCAAACCAATCAGAAACATCCTACTGAACTCAGTCACAACACCAAAGCAGACATACTTCCTTAAATTGTTCCAAAGAAACATCTTCGGAGACATCCATAGTCACTGTGTCTCATCACACAGCTACTACGTCCTGAGGTATCAAGATATCATGATATTGCTTCCGTCCAACCAGCAGAGCCAAACTTTAGCTCATCCAAACTTACACTTTAAAGATGAACTTCGAAACTTAACAGGTTTCCTTCAAAGACAGATGAAATCCTTACACCACCCAAGGTTTACTCGAGATGGTAATAGGTCTACAGTCTGGACAGATACACTTCCAACCTCAACCATTCAAATTCTAATCATTTGTAGTCGTGTTACACACACCACTACCCTATCTACCTTTATAATTTATATTGGAATACCAGAACAGGTAACCCAACATATAGGTATATATATATATATATCAAAATTACAAATACGCTCTTTCAAGAAAGAAATCACTCAAGAGCCTAGGTATTCGCTCAACCTAGGGCTCTGATACCAACTGTGACGACCCGCCCTTCTACTCCCAGGAAGACGTATCATCATCAAGAAGAAAGGGATAGAAATAGAAAAGAATAGAAAAGAAAAAAATAACAACATCAGAATCTTACAGCGGAACGGAACAAAATATAATACATCACATAACTATTACATAGTTTAGACATATTAGAGTTATACAATATCATACACATGACAATCATATATACATCTGTCACTGCATACATCAAAGATACAACATACATCAACTACACAGCGGAACTAGAAAGATATACAGATACGTCTGGAAACTCCTGCTCCAAGCTCCTCCAGAATCAAAGCTTAACAATTATTTAAATAAGGATAGTTTGAGTGTTTGAACCAAATATGCAATCTGTATCAAATTTCAGAGAAACACAGAGCATCACAAAATCATATGCAAACTGAAGCATATACAAACCAGTTTATCAATGAAGTTTGAACTGTTTTAATTAACTTAAAACTTTTAAAAATTATGTTTACTCACCTGACATGGTTGCAGAACAAAGAACATGTCCTGTTTTCTTTTGCAAACCTGAAGCATGAAACTGTCTTTGATCTGTTTGAGTTCTTGTCTATTTTTAGTTTCGAATTTAATTTGAGTTTGCTTCTTTTTTTTTCTTATGAGCTGCTGAACGAACTGGAACTCAACAGAAGATGGTCACAATTATAAATAGAAGAAAATAGATGTATGAGGAAGGTATTATCTGGACAAACATTCTCTTTATTTTGTTTTGTATTGACCAGATTTTACATTACTGAAAAGTAAAGATTTGCAATGTTTGCTTTTGAACAAAATATTGGCTAAGTTGATAGCAATTAAATGTTATGTTTCTTAATATGTTTACATAATTATCATTATGTTTAGCTGTAGATAGATATTTGTATAAAGACATACATTTAGCAAGTAAGCTTTGGCTTGTGAATGAAGACATTCTTGCATAAAAATGTTTGTTTTGTTATTAATTTCCAGTTTGAATAGTTTATACATATATGTGTCAGGTTTTACTTTATACATTTGACTTTGTTTATGAAGATATTTTTGTATGTAAATATTTGTTTTCAGGTAGACATTTAGTCTTGAAGATAATTTGTATAAAAATATTTGTGTTAGCTTCTAGCTTGAAAAATATTTGTCTGGTATTACTTTTTATACCTTATGCTTAATTCATATACAAATTTTTGTCTTATTTTATTTCATACTTTGGTCTTATTCTCTTGTGCTTTAATTTATACCTGTTCTTACAATTTTCCATTAGGTTGTATGCATCCAAAAGCACTTAATTCTTGTTTTTATTCATGTTTGTATTTTGTATTTTGACTATCAAAAATTAAATTAGATTCATAAGTTTTACTTACATTTATACTTATTTTTATATTTATTTCTATTTGTATTTTAACTATCAATAATTAAGTTATATTCGTATGTTTGACTTATATTTGTATTTTATATCGATAGAATTAGATGTTATTTTAAACATTATCATCTATATATATTTTTATATCAAATGTTAACAAGATAATGTATTTTAAATTTAATTATATAAGAGAGATTTTATTGTAAATATTATTAAGAGATTTATTTCAAATTTTCAAATCATATTTCCCTTTCAAAATACAATTTATATAAACAAATGGCAAATATTTCCAAAATCATATTCATTTTGAATTGATAAGTTTACTTTTATTTAAATTAGATTAAATATTTATTAAAATAAACAGGGCTAAAATCCAGAGTCGTTACATTTTCTTTCCACTATATACTTGATAAAATAAGTTATATTAATTAATCAATTTAATTAAAAGTATATATAATAGAAAATCTGTAAATGGTGAGTTTTGTGATAATAGGTAAAACATGTTGTAACCATGAGTAATTTATCACAATGAAATTAAACATGTTGTTTTAAATATTCTTAGTCAAGATGTTCAAGATTAGATATAGATACGTCCTTTAAGATCAGAGTACATAGCGCTTTCTAAATGTTGGATATTGTATCTCCCGTAACTACATGGGCACCAAGGGGTTAAATATTGATAATTATTGAATGACCGTGGAATGACTCACTCGATAGGTTTCTAGTGGTTAGTATAACTAAGGTCAAAAAGAAATTATCGACGTGACAAAACTACATGGTTCTCTTTATGTAAAAATACTATTGATCTTCAATATTGAAACTCTACTTTGATTATAGTTAAATCTGCCATGGCTTCCATTGAGTGGCTATAGTTTGGTCGAATAGAAGCATTGAAAGTGAAACACTATTCAATAGAGGATTAGTCTCCTAAGTTATATGAGGTTGGAATCACGGTCAACTGCAATCAACGCAAAGTCACAGTTTCGGCTAGAGCTACTCGATTAATAATAATTGTTATTACTGAACTGAGGAGTTTATGTTTAGACTATAATGTTAAATGTGCGCAATATTAGAATTTTGACAATTACCAAATTTCATAAGCCAAAGTGGTAAAGTATTGATGTGGAGAATTGGTGTAAATGATTATCACCACCGTGTAATGTTCAAACAATTAAAATTGATTTTACTAAAAAAATGTGTAAGCGATAAATTAAGCCAAAATATCACACCACTAGCTAAAGTGACTTATGAACATTAATATTTGAATTCTTAAAAATTAATCGCTGACTGAATTTACACATTTGAGTCGCACAACTATAGTTATGGATATTCCGAATAAACCACATAATTTGATTAATTTATAGTAATTGTAAATTAATTAAATTAATTAATATTTCTGAAATATTGATTATTAAATTTTATTTTATTTCTTTATATACCATTATAATTTAATAAAGTGTGTAAATAAAAGTTATAAATGCATGTATCGATATACAATATTGATAGATTGTTTAAATTGGATTTAAATTAAATAAATGCTAAGTGGGTTTGGGATCACTTGAGGCCCATATTTCCTCGATGTTTGGCCAACCACATAAGAGAAAGTGGATAAGTTTTCAAAAGAATTAATTGGCATTGATTTCCTACTTTATTTGACTCTTTTCATAACCTTTTAGGTTATTCATTCCTTTCTGTAATTTTTTGGGTTCTCTCCTTCCTCTCTAATAGCTAAAAAGATGAGAAAATCCAAGTCCAAATACAAATCAAATATATTCATTAAAAGTGGTTTACCCCACTTGATTCTTGTAAAATCTAAAGGTTGATTTTTGAATCTAGGAGCTTTGATTCATTGTTCATAGTGTGATTTATTGGATAAATTCAAAGGTAATTTTATTGTTTAACTGAAAACTAATTTTGAGTGAGATGTTTTATATAACTATATAACATTCGCATACTTAAATGCAAATGAATTCTATATGTTAAGTTATCTACTGTTCTTTGATATTGATTTTTAATTTCTTATAACAAATACTTGTATATAATTGTTTTAATCAATAATTTTTTTAAAAAAATTGACTTAAGATTAATGAAGGACTTTAGTGCAAAATCCAATTATTTTTTGTTTTCTATATTTAAAGTCTCATGTCAAATCTAAAGTATTGTTTCATTCCTAAATTAATAGTTTAATGAAAGCTATTAACCTTAAAATCAAATCCTTTTTGCATAAATGTATATATTCATATATCATATGCTACAATATCTACAAATATATATTATTTAGATCTAAACTATTAAATTTTAATAATTATTTATATAGAAATATACATGTTTAGTTTAATTCAAATTTTTAAGAGAATTTTATGCAATAATGTACCCTTTTTTGTCAAACCTTTCTTTAATTAAAATAATTCCCATTAGTGTTAATTTTGGATTCCAAATTATATAAAACAGCTAATAGGTTTTCATATTATACTTATATATATGTATGTGTGTGTGTATTTGTATGTATATATCCATAATTATATGGGTGTATACATATATTTCATTAATTAGAAACTTAGACACCAAAGGCATATGTAAATTTGGTTGATAAGTTATAAATGTCATTTAATATATTAATTATTACAATTAAAGATGGAGAGAAATGAAAGTTTTCTCTCTCTTTATATATTAGCATTTCTTCTCTTTATTTATTGCATAGGGTAATAGAGGGAAACAAAAAAAAATTCTTCTCTGAATTCATTATACACGTTCCTTTTACACATATAAACACTATTTATATACTACACTTCCACTTCACACTATTGAATGTATTTGATACATTCATTATAATACCTACAAATTTAAGTGATATTTAAATCTCCATTTTAATAATTTAAACAAAATAAGATTTTACTTAAATTTTTACTAGATTGGATCTAATATACATATAGACTACATAGGCCCAATGAAGATTAAAAACGGTAAAAAAATTGAAATTCACCAATTTCCTCCACTTTGGGCTGACCTGGTTCCAGAAATACCTAGAACATTCACCATACCGGACTTGATGATATATTTCATAAACCTTGAAATGGGTCTAATGTGTCATGAGGAGCAAATATCACATGCTAATCACTATGCTTAAGGATGGAAAACTACGAGAAAGCAAGCATTTAAAGAAAAATATCAAAGGATGTAGAGTGATTCACCGAAGTTGCTTACGTCCATTGTGAAGTTCTCTTACTATATGGCTCTCTTATAATTATAAGGAATTACAAGAGAATAAAAAGAGAAAAGTGGTACTTAATACTGATGTAGCAGTTAATCTTAAGGGTTTTCTATGTGAAGAGCTTTGAATTGTACATGGTATCCAGAATTACCAGAGCAGGTAACTATCCAACCTACCAACTAACAGCTGGGGGTTGGCACCCTTTATAATGTTGCAATGCATGTTATATTTATAGTTGCTGAAGCTAATGTTTGGATAGTGTAGATCGTGCCGCAATACGAGAAGGAAGTGCACCCGGTAATTGATCTGGCTGATCGGTCTTGATGGGAGACAACTGGCTAAATGAAAGGAACGTGCAACTGAAATGAATGCTAACAAGTAAACTGTACCGAAAGCATGCCCTGCCTTACCTCGCATTTAATGAATTTGTATTATGGCGAGGTTTTAAGGGAAATGGAACATGCTTCTTGCCAGGAGTAGATACACCTAGCTATACCTTTTACTACCTCACTACTGTATGCCTAAGTGGAAAGACGAGCCGAGTTGGTTTGTTGGTTACCTAGAGACCATGAAGAGGATAGGGAACTGCTGAGAGTTAAGGGGTGTCGGTCGTGGGTAGCTATACTAAAATTGGATCAAGTGATGGCCCACATTGATATTTACCTTTAGCCGTGTCGATAGGAAAATAGTTGGGAGTGATGATTAAGTGGGTGGGCAGAATTGGTATTGTGCTGAAGCAGTCGGCATAAGATGACCGATTGTAAGCGAGACGGATAGGCCCACACCAATAGAGCTATGCTAATGCTTCGCTTTGGTTAGTAAGTTGGATGTTGGAGTTCCTATAGGGTGCCTCGATCGGAAGATGACTTGATGTGCAATTGATAAGATGGGGAAAGAGGGGCCGAGGCTATATTTTGGTCGGCATCAGGTGTAGAAGCCCAGCTGAAATGTCTCTAACCTTGATTTGTTTACAGGCTTCTTTGGACCGAGTTAGCTTGGACCAGACCGGGCCAGGCTAAGAATCCTGGATCAGTCTATCTTCCTACTTACGAAAATATTGAGTAACATTTTGCCCCCCGGTCCTTGCACGTATGTAGGCACGAGCTTGTTAAATCTCGAAGCTTCATCAATTGATGGCTCTACTATGAATTTAATGCACTTTCAATATGTCACTGCGCCATTGGCGGTAGTGGTTGTGCTTTTTGAGATGTGTCATTTCCCCCTGTGCATAGTGTGACACGACACTTGATTATTCTTAAACGATTGAGATCCTTTTTTCTTTTTAGCATAATGGTTACGATTGAAGGGAGAGGTATTTAAATACTCCCTTTTCTTCCATTTTGAACTCATGAAGCTTATGCTATGTAATTTCTTCAGAGAACTTGAATCTTTCATAGTTTTCTGATGATAAAAATAGTTAACTTTGTCCTCTTCTTCCTCTCTAAATGCTCTTGAGCTCTCTTGATTTTTTCAAACTTTTTTGGTGTTAAAAGAAAAGGAAACTTTCTTAAATGCCGAGCTATTTTGGTTATTGTTGTTCAGACTGCTGCTTGGAACTTTGCTTTTTGAGGCGGACCTTTTATATTGCTTGGCTAAGGTATGCACTTTCTATCCATACCTACATTGGTGATTATTCATCGGTCTCGAGCTAATGATCCAGCTGGTGGTCTATCTGATGCTGGTGGGCTTCCTTGTCATCTTGCTCTGACACTCCCAAACAAAGGTCGGTTAGGGAGCCCAATACCTTGTTGGAAAGAGTAGTAGATGTTGCCTCTGCCTTCAATGTCACATTTATAGCATCGTTCTACTCCTAAACGTTATTTGGAAGATTTTCGAGACCTCTTGTCAGGTTCAATATGGATGGCTTTGAAGGTGGTTGCGCACCCCTACTTGCACGATCAAATACCAATCGATCAGTGTCGAGGTTGCTTATCTGCACATTTGAAGCTAGATCTTCTGAGGGGCCCAAGATGCGACCTCTCCTTTTCTTTCCCTTCTTTTCAACTAGTTAGCGATAAAAAAATTTGTAAGTCTGGCAGGAATGAAGCTGTTCCTCCAAACTCTTTGAACTGAATAAACAGATCTTTTCTCGCAAACTTCGCCTATGAAATTTATATCTTTACTTATTTGCTTATAACTAGCATAGTATCATATCTATGATAGCTAATGTAGTCCCTACATTATTTGCAAACATATTTTCTTCTATTTAGGATATTTAAAATAGCAATGTGGTTATGTGATGGGTTGTGCCTAGATATTCATATGAACTAAGTATCGGTCAGGTGTTGAGTGGCGGGTGGCACTAGTGTGAAGTGAGAGTGCATGTTTGCCAATGGGTTCTCCTAAGTGACAAGTGATCATATGTAGAGTAACGGATGGGCCTGACTCGAACTAGAGATAATGAGGGCTCGAGGGTTCTATATGATGACACATCGCCAATCATTGGATGACTGTAGGTCTCAGTATGAACTGGAGCGCATGGCTAGCTCGAGCACTTTGTATAAGTGTTATATTAAATTGTGAGATAGATGGTAAGTGTTGCTATTTAGAAGAACTTAGAAAATAGTATCACTTATTATCATTTTACTTATCTATGATGGCGGATTGAGCTTGTAAGTATGCTTGAGAAGGACACATGCCATTAAGCTCGGACATCGTCAGATATGCCAATAGGTGCCCGACCACTTTCGGACATGGTTGAGGGTGAAGATGGATGAGGGGTTGCTTGATGGCCCGAGGGAGGCCTGATCTAGACATAAAATAAAGCACTAAGCTGCTCAAGGACATTTCAAGGGAGGGACGTGACAGTTGCCCATGATTTCTAGGCTTGCTATCTTGACTTAGGATTAGCCATGAGCGCGGACCAAGTCGGGTGTTCTTATGGGAGGGAGCAATCTTGGACGAAGAGAGACATGCACCCTTGCTCTTTCATTGGGAGACGCTGCTTACACTATTGTAACAACCCGGATTTGGAGTCAACCATTCAATATTAAATTATAATGTTAATTATGATTTAATATTGATAACTGTATTAAAATTGGCGAAAATAGATTGTTTATTTAATATAAACAATGAATTTGTGTAGTAATTGCTGAAAATAAAGTAAAACGCTTTATTTTAAATTGTTTGGGTGATTCAAAATGTGAATATAAATTTATTTGAGTGAAAATGCAATAATTTTGTTGATTATTGCTTTAGCTTCTTTTAATAATTTATAAAAGAAGTTTTCTCTTTTTAATAAGTGTTTAATGAAACAAAAAGAAGAAAAATGTGATTAAAATAATTTTGTGGATGTAAATAATATTTGTAAATGAATTATAACATTTTTCTAAATGGGAAATGTAAATTTGTTGAGTTTTAAAGAGTGATAAATATGATTTATTACAAATTTAAAGAATAAAAAATGGAATTTATTCAAAATAAATGAAACTGACAATAAAAATGTTCAACAGAAGTAAATTATCATTTTAAATGACAGAAAATGTAAAATTTAATAAGATTATAAACTTACACAATTATTGAGTTAAAATGTGTGGAAAAAAATGAAATTTGTAAATATCTAAGTATATAAGTGTGAACATATAAGCATGGTTTGATTTTTTCTTTACTTAGGCTAATTAACTTAATTAACTTGGCACAAAGCCTGGTTGGAGAGAAACAAATCAGAAAACAGTACGTACTATTCTAACATTTTCTTCCTTCATCTTCTCTTTTCACAAAACAAACAGAAGCTTCAAAATAGAAAACAAATGGCTGCTCCAAAACCCTAGGCAAAATCTCCTCTTTTATTATCCAAAACTCAAGAGAAATTAGTCTAAATACAACTGCAGGTACTTAAAATGCATATCATATAATCTATTTCCACTTTTCTTTGATTTTGAGAAGAAAGTTTACTCTAACTTCAGTATTTTCGTTTGCATATTTGTTTGCTTCTTATCTATGGGTTCTTGAGCTTCAATCTTGCCTAAAGTCACCATCTTTGCTTGCTAATCTATTACGAATTTCTAAAACGGTGAGAAATCACAAATGCTTGCTAAAATAATGAAGTCGGTAAGTTGAAGTTGCTGAGATTCAGCGTTTAAAACCTTGTTTTAGTCCAACTTTGGAATGACGTGGATTCTTCATTTCAAATTGGATTTGAGTGATTCTTTTTGCAAATTGAAGTAGGAATGTTGAATTACATTCCTACATATTTTCATTTCCATCTGAATTCATTCGCTATTTCAAAACTACTGTCGAACTTGAACCTGCAGCATGCTGAATTCAGCGTTTAAAACCTTGTTTTTGTCCAACTTTAAAACGAAGAACTTTGAAACGACATAGATTCTTCATTTCAAATTGGATTTGAGTAATTCTTTTTGCAGATCAAAAAAGTATATACTCTATAATAAGAGAATTTCAAAGGCAATTTGTAAAGCGATTTTGAAGCATTCCTAAAACTCGTTTTCTTCAACTTAATTTCTATATAAAACACACAATTTTGCACTTCGAGCGAAGAGGGAGAAGAATTAAGTGATTGGATAAAACACGTGCTATAAACACATGCATTTATATTTTTAGTTAATTCTTAATCTATTTGTTTGATCGTTTTGACCTTCGGGTCTAGTTTGCCGATGAGATGAGGTAAACTTTGTACTTCTTTGAGTGTGGAATTGACTAACGGTTAGTAAACCATTTAGAGCGAATGTGTGGTATGAGACACACCTTAACACTTTGTGGGTTCCTATCCTAGGGGTTTGTGACACATATTGCCAGTTAGTGGTGTCCAGTACTGGGCCTCCGGACCTTCGCCACTACGGTTCGTTTCCTTCAGGTTTGTGCCTTCGGGTTTGTGCCTTTTTGTTTGTTGCCTTCGGGTTTGTTGCCCTATAGTATCGCTTTTGGAGTTAGTCCTTCGTCACCGCTCGAGAGATACTTGGGTTTGTCGCCTTCGGGCTTGTGGATCCTTATTTATACAGTACTGAGCACGTGCATCTTTTGTTTCATTGATATTTATATTTCCCTAGAGTATGCCTTTCCGAGTAAGTCCTTTGAACCACTCGATACATAGCGATTACCTTATGAAAACTTGTGTTACCTTCATTGGTATTCTTTATTGCCTTTTTGGCATGATTTAGGATATTCATATCCTTTTTTTATTTGAGTTTCCGATGATGTGAGGCTTGTTATGATTCATCTTTTGTTAGATGATCGTGTTATATCTTTTAGAGATTATTGTGGTACTTTATGACCTTGCATGTTCATTATCATTTAGCTTATCTAACTGATTTGTTTAGTTAGCCTGACCCGTGTATTTTTATACTTGGGTCAGATCGAGGTGTTTCAAATTAGGTGCTTCGACTTAGCATATTTTCTTTTGCTTCCATATGGACTTTTCTTTCTACATATCCGCTAGCCTGTCTTATTAGCCTTTTGTTGTCCTAATCTATTGACACTCTGACTATGTATTATTCTTTTGGACTCATGTATGAGTAGTGGTCGTCATACCACTTAGTTGTATCATTTTGGATTTGTAGTGGAGATGTATTTGTATTTAGACATATGTATGTCATTCTGCTGTTCTTGATGTTTTACAGTTGAGCTGTTATATTTTGTTCTGAAAGATCTTATAGCCATTATAGTTTTGTATTAAGTATCTATTAGATATGTCAATCCACATAAAAAAAATATGTGCTACATTTATCGACGTATTTAGTAGATATTTAAGACAAGGCTATAGATGGTCGCTCCTATGCAGGTCTATTCTCCGTATTAGCAGACGGTATTACCTAGTAATACGTTTTGCTAATGTGGGTCTCAGAGTTGGGCGTCACGGTTTGCTATCAGAGCCAGGTTCAGAACAAAATATGATAAACTCAGAACAGAACTATATAGTAAGGTACATCTTAGTATAATACAATGTTATAAATCTTTCCTTCGTGCCTTGGGATAGATAAGTTAGGAATACGTCTAGGAATGCACTTTTAATTCCGTAGTATTACATATTGAATTATCTATCTCTATCATGTGTTTAACTCTTTTCTTATTTTAACTTTTAGCTTATGGCTGGAAGAGGTAGGACTTCACGCTTGGGTTTAGGGAAATCCAGTAGCTCACATCCGGATGGAGTCTATATGTCTGCTGATTAGTTTATAGAGTTACTCAAGAGCACTCAACCTCTAGCTCCTACTCCAGCATCTCCTTCATGCAAGTCTGCCTTTGCGCGTATGTGTAGTGATTTCTCTCATCTTGTAGGAAATCCTTTCAAGGGCTCTGAGTCTGTTTTAGAGGTCAGGCCTGGTATCGTACCTGTAAGCGCATCTTTTCTCGCATGGATCTTTCTGACCACTACAGGGTTCTTGTGGCATCTAGTATGTTGCAAGAGCATGCTCTTGATTAGTATGAGCTTCCTATTGTTGAGATTGACGAGTCTACGCTTATTTGGACTCAGTTTTGGGAATGATTCGAACTTAAGTTCATGCCTGAATCTGTGAAAGCTTTGTTAGCCAGTCACTTCCTTGAGTTGAAGCAAGGAAAGTCTTCTGTTTCTGAGTATGTTTCTTCTTTCGACGTCTTGTCCATTATGGTCACGAGTATATTAGCACCTCCTATAAGAAGAATCTGAAGTTTGTTTCTGGTTTGAAGAAATACTTGAAGAAGTCTTTGATTCTCCAGCTCAAGCTGTCTTTTGAGGAGTTAATTGACTCGGCGCTTCACCTTGAAGCCGTCAAGAAGGAGCGAGACAGTAATGTTGAGGCGGAGGTTCCCAAGAACCCAACAAGAACCAGTTTCCATTTCAGAAGTCCAAGTCTTTTTCTTCCAAGAAGAAGAAAACTGGTGATTCTAGCTCTCAGACTCATTCTACTGGAACACCTTCCATTTGGAAGTGTTTCAATTGTGGTTCTCCTGATCATATGATTCGATCTTGTCCTAAGCCTCTCCTCTGCCGCAATTGCAAGAAGAAAGGTCATCATGTTCCACCTGCCTTACTATTCCTGCTAGTGCAAAGTCTAGAAAGCTTTATGCTGCTAAGGCTTCTGGAGGTTCTTCTCAGCCCAGAGGTACATCTCCTTCTATTCTTGAAGGTTCTTTATTATTTCATGATTCTATTCGAGTCCTCTTCAATATGGGTGCATCACTTTCCTTCGTATCGAAGGAGCTCGTTTATGTTGTTCCATTGGATGTATCTTGTATGGTTTCTTCATTGAGGATTGCAAATCCTATCGGGGAATCCACAACCCTTAACATGCTTTGTGATGATGTTGAGATTGTTTTATGTGGCTTTTCTTTTCATGCGAATCTGCATGTTATTTCTAATTTGGGATTTGATATGATTTTGGATATGGACTTGCTAGTACGATACGATGCCAGGATTATTTGTTCTGAGAGAATTTTATATCTTCGATACCCGGATTCGTCTACACAGCTATCACTAGTTCTTCGAAATGTGGATAATTCCCAAGTGGCTTTATATTCTTTAGACTCATGAGATGATGATGATATATATCGTATTCCATTTGTGACTTCTCTGATGTATATGAGCATATTTCGGGTTTGCCATCCTAGCGGGCGATCAAGTTCTGCATTGATCTCATTCTAGGCGCGCAGCCAGTTAGTCGTCCTCCTACGAGGATGTCTACAAAAAAATGAGGAACTCAAGAAGAGCTTTTAGAGCTTGAGTCCAAGAAATGATTCGGTCCAGTTTTTTACCGTGGGGTGTCACGGTCGTCTTCGTGAAGAACTCCAATGGAACTCTTAGGCTTTGCATTGACTATCGCAAGCTTAACGAATTGACCATCAAGAATCGGTATCCTTTACCTAGGATCGATGATATCTTCGATCGGTTGAGTGGTGCTAAGACCTTTTCTCAGCTCAATCTTGCCACTGGTTTCCATCAGTTATGGGTTGCGAAGGATAGCGTTCCTCTTACAACTTTCCGCACTTGTTATGGTTCTCTTAAGTGGCTCGTTATGCCATTCGATTTGACAAACACACATGCTTTCTTTATCGATCTCATGAATCGAGTATTGTGGGAATATATCGATAAGTTCGTCCTTTTGTTTATTGATGATATCCTTATTTATTCTAAGTACGAGACAAAGCATACCCACCATTTGAGGATTGTCTTGGATACTTTTCGTCAGCATCAGCTCAGAGCCAAATTCTCCAAGTGCCGCTTTTAGGAGAATAAAGTTAAGTTCTTAGGCCACGTTGTATCTTCCGAGGGCATTTCAGTCGATCCCTCGAAGATCGAAGCTATCCAGAATGGAAGAGGCCTGAGAATGTTCATGTGATTTGTAGTTTCCTTGGATTGGCGGGTTATTAGCGCCGGTTCATTAAGGATTTTTACCGTGTTGTGCTTCCTCTTACTAGCCTTACCGGAAAGGCATTCGTTATGTTTACTCCGACAAGTGTGAAGCTTTCTTTCATATATTGAAGGAACTTCTCACTAATGCTCCTACTCTTGTGGTTCCCGAGGGGAATCATGATCTTGTTGTCTACACCAATGCTTGTGGAAGTTGTCTCGGTGCTGTTCTTATGCAGAAGGATCGGGTAGTTGCTTATGCTTCTAGGCAATTGCGTCCGAATGAAGTTTTCTATGCCACCCATGATCTTGAGTTAGCTGCCATTGTCTTCGCTTTGAAGATTTGGTGCCATTACCTCTTAGGCGAGCGCTTCATTCTCCATACCGATCATAAATCCTTGAAGTATTTGTTCACTCAAAAGGAACTCAATATGAGGCAACCGCGTTGGCTTGAGTTTCTTACCTCTTATGATATAAATATCCAGTATACCCCTGGTAAGGGTAGTTGTGTTGCTGATGCGCTTAGCCGCAAACACTCGACTGTTGTTTCTATGATGCTAGCCGAGTGGAATGTTCTTGGGACTTTATCTTAGTGTGATATTTGAGATCGAGCCCCATCATCTGGTTTGCTTATTCTATTGTTTAGCTTGGAAGCTCATCCTAGTTTGTTGGATCATATCGCTGAGGCTCAGCAACAGGATCTAGAGTTGTTGCATCTTATTTAGTTTTGTGAGTCTAAATCCCGTGATGAGGCGTTGCGGGATATCAGCATTGATTTTCATAGGTGACTTCGCAAGAAGAACTCTATTGTTGTGCCATCTGATTCGTCACTTAGGCATGACATTCTTGATGATTGTCATCGTTCTATGTATACTATTCATCCCAGTAGTAGCAAGATGTATGACGATATTTGTTGCCTTTATTATTAGGAAGGCCTGAAGCATGATGTGACAGGTTATGTGAGGAATTGCATGACTTGTCAACTCATCAATGCCGAGCATCAGCGTCCTTCCAGTCTCCATTGTAGAAATGGATCATATTTCTATGGATTTTATTGATGGCCTACCTCGTCCGAGATTGGGTCATCGTAGTGTTTGGGTTATTATTGATCGCCTCACCAAGTCTGCTTATTTTATTCTTATTAAGTCTAATAGGACTACTTCTCATTTGGCCAAGCTTTATATCAAGGAATTCGTGAGACTTCACGGTGTTCATAGTTCGATTGTTTGTGACCGTGACCCTTTATTCATGAGTCTTTTCTGGCAGAGTCTTCAGCAAGCTTTGGAAACAAAGAATAATTTCAGCACGGCTTATCATCCGCAGTCTGATGGACAGACTAAATAGGTGAATCGCATCTTGGAAGATCTCCTTCGTACTTATATTCTTGATTTCGAAGGTAGTTGGAAGGATCATTTACCCCTTGTAGAGTTCTCCTACAACAATAGTTTTCAGTCGAGTATCAATATGGCTTCTTTCGAAGCCCTATACGGAAGGCCATGTTGTTCTCCATCTTGTTGGTTGAAATCTAGGAAGAAGCTCATTCTTGGTCCGGATTCTATTCGTGAATCTTCTGAGAAGATTATTCTTATTAGACAGAGAATGAAAGAGGCACAAAGCCATTAGAAATCCTATGTGGACAACCGTAGGAAGCCTCTTGAGTTTTCTATTAATGATTTTGTTTTCATCTGTGTACCTCCTATGAAGGGGGTTATGCGTTTCAGCTCCACCAGGAAATTGGCTCCTCGTTATGTAGGTTCGTTTCCTACTATGGAACGCATCAGCCCTGTTGCTTATCGTGTTTCTCTTCCGGCTTAGTTTTTCAGAATTCATAATGTATTCCATGTATCTTAGCTTTGCAAGTGTCTTCGCGATTCTGACTCTAGTATTGATCCGCATATTGCGCAAGACTTAGAAATCTCACCCGACCTATCTATTGAGTAGCACCCTATTCGTGTGCCTGATTCGAAGGTGAAGCGCCTTCGAAACAAAGAGGTTCCGCTTGTGAAAATTCATTGCTTCGCAAATCCTAAGGATTGTACTTGAAAAACCAAGGAATTTATCGAGCGAACGTATCCCGGTTTTCTAGCTTCTCTTAGCAATGGTGAGAAATTCTTTCTATCTTAAGCTTATTTTTCTTACCTTTGAAGTGATGAAATATATTGTTGCTTACATACTTTTCCCTAGGAATTGCGAGGACATACTTTTCCCTAGGAATTGCGGGGATGCAATTTTTTTAAGGAAGGAGTCTGTAACAACCCAAATTCAGAGTCTATCTTTCAATATTAAATTATAGTGTTAATTATGATCTAATATTGATAAATGAATTAAAATTGGTGAAAATAAATTGTTATTTAATATAAACAATGAATTTATGTAGTAATTGTTGAAAATAAAGTAAAAACGATTTATTTTAAATTGTTTGGGTGATTAAAAATGTGAATATAATTTTATTTGAGTGAAAATGCAATAATTTTGTTGATTATTGCTTTGTTGCTTCTTTTAATAATTATTAAAAGAAGTTTTCTCTTTTTAATAAGTGTTTAATGAAATTAAAGGAAGAAAAATGTGATTAAAATATTTTTTGGATGCAAATAATACATGTAAATGAATTATAACATTTTTCTAAATGGGAAATGTAAATTTGTTGAATTTTAAAGAGCGATAAATATGGATTATTACAAATTTAAAGAATAAAAAGTGCAATTTATTCAAAATAAACGAAACTAACAATAAAAATGTTCAAAAGAAGTAAATTATCATTTTAAATGAAAGAAATTGCAAAACTTAATGAGATTATAAACTTAAACAATTATTGATTTAAAATGTGTGAAAAAAATGAAATTTGTAAATATGTACGTATATAAGTGTGAACATATAAGCATGGTTTGATTTTTTCTCACTTAGGCTAATTAATTTAATTAACTTGGCCCAAAGCCTGGTTGGAGAGAAATAAATCAGAAAACAGTACGTACTATTCAAACACTTTCTTTCTCTATCTTCTCTTTTCATAAAACAAACAGAAGTTTCAAAATAGAAAACAAATGGCTGCTCCAAAACCCTAGGAAAAATCTCCTCTTTTATTATCAAAAGCTCAAGAGAAATTAGTCTAAATACAATTACAGGTAATCACAATCCATATCTTACAATCATTTCCAATTTTCTTTGATTTTGAGAAGAAAATTTACTGTAACTTTAGTATTTTCATTTGCATGTCTGTTTGCTTCTTATCTATAGGTTATTGAGCTTCAATCTTGCCTAAAGTTGCCATCTTTGCTTGCTAATCTACTGCTTATTTCTAAAAAAGTGAGAAATCACAAATGCTTGCTAAAACATTGAAGTCGGTAACTTGAAATTGCTGAGATTGAGCGTTTAAAACCTTATTTTAGTTCAACTTTGAAATGAAGCAGATTCTTCGTTTCAAATTGGATTTGAGTGATTCTTTTTGCATATTGAAGTAGGAGTGTTGAATTATATTCCTGCAAACTATCATTTCCATCTGAATTCGTTTGCTATTTCAAAACTACCTTCGAACTTGAACCCGCAGCATGTTGGAATTCAGCGTTTGAAACTTTTAGTCCAACTTTGAAACGACGCAGATTTTTCCTTTCAAATTGGATTTGAGTGATGCTTTTTGCAGATTGAAGTAGGAGTGTTGACATTCCTACAAATTTTCATTTCCAACTTAATTCATTTGCTATTTCGAAACTGCTGTCGAACTTGAACCCGCAGCATGCTGGAATTCAGTGTTTAAAACCTTGTTTTAGTCCAACTTTGAAACGATGCAGATTATTTGTTTCAAATTGGATTTGAGTGAATCTTTTTGTAGATTGAAGTATGAGTGTTGATTTACGTTCTTGCAAATTTTCATAACAATCTGGGTTCATTTTTTTGTTTCGAAACTGCTGTCAAACTTGTACCCACAGCATGCTGGAATTCAGCGTTTAAAACCTTGTTTTAGTCCAACTTTGAAACGACGCAAATTCTCCGTTTCAAATTGGATTTGAGTGATTCTTTTTTCATATTGAAGGAGGATGTTGATCTACATTCTCGCAAGTTTTCATGACAATCTAGATTCTTTTGCTATTCTGAAACTGTGGTCGAACTTGAACCCGCAGCATGCTCGAATTTAGCGATTTTGACACTGTTAACTTGTTCAAATCTACTATCGAATATTGAGTCGCAGCTTATTTTAAACGGATAATACTTGGTGTAATTTCTGTTATTTCGATATTTTCTTGATATTTCTTTCTGGATTTCATACACAGGTTTTATAATGTGTTTTAAAAATGTTTTTCAAATAAATGGGCTTTTGAAATTATTATTATACATTATTTTTTAGTATAAAAGTATATACTCTATAATAGGAGAATTTCAATGGAAATTTCTAAAGCAATTTCGAAGCATTTCTAAAACTCGTTTTCTTCAACTTAATTTCTATATAAAACACATGATTTTGCACTACGAGCGAAGAGGGAGGCGAATTTTTCAGTTAATTCTTAATCTATTTGTTTGATCGTTTTGACCTTCGGGTCTGGGTTATCAATGAGATGAGTTAAACTTTGTACTGCTTTGAGTGTGTTGACTAACGGTTAGTAAACCATTTAGTGCGAACGTGTGGTATGGGACACACGTTAACACGTTGCGGGTTCCTATCTGAGGGGGTTGTGACAAATATTGCCAGTTAGTGCTGTCCACTACTAGGCCTTCAGACCTTCGTTTGTGCCATTGGGTTTGTGCCTTCGGGTTTATTGCCTTCGGGTTTGTGCCTTCGGGTTTGTTGCCTTCGGGTTTGTTTCCCTATAGTATTGCTTTGGAGTTGGTCCTTCATCACCGCTTGAGAGATACTTGGGTTTGTCGCCTTTGGCCTTGTGGATCCTTGTTTATACAGTACTGAGAATGTCCATCTTTTGTTTCATTGATATTTATATTTCCCTAGAGTATCCCCTTTCGGAGTAGGTCCTTTGAACCACTCGATACATAGCGGTTATCTTGTGGAAACTTGTGTTATGTTCATTGGTGTTTTTCATTTGCCTTTTTGGCTTGATCTGGGATAATCATATCCTTTGTTTATTTGAGTTGCCGATGATATGGGGCTTGTTATGATTCATCCTTTGTAAGATGATCGTGTTATCTTTTTTAGTGATTATTGTGGTACTTTATGACTTTTCATGTTCATTATCATTTAGCTTATCCAACTGATTTGTTTAGTTAGCCTGACCCGTGTATTTTTATACTCAGATTAGAACGAGGTGTTTCAGGTTAGGTGCTTCGAACTTAGCCTTTTTCTTTTGCTTTCGCATGGAATTTTCTTTCTGCATATCTGTTAGCCTATCTTATTTAGCCTTTTGTTGTCCTTATCTATTGACACTCTGATCTATGTATTATTCTTTTGGACTCATGTATGAGTAGTGGTCTTCATACCACTTAGTTGTATCATTTTGGATTTGTACTGGAGATGTATTTGTATTTAGACATATGTATGTCATTCTACTGTTCTGTGATGTTTTACATTTGAGTTGTTATATTTTGTTCTGATAGATCTTAGAGCCATCATAGTTTTGTATTAAGTATCTATTGGATATGTCGATTCATATGAAAAAAATATGCTACATTTATCGATGTATTCAGTAGATAGTTAAGACAAGGCTATAGATGGTTGCTCCAATCCAGCTTTATTCTCCGTATTAGCAAACGGTATTACCTTGTAATACTATTTGCTAATGTGGGTCTCGGAGTGGGACGTCACAACTATGATGGCTGACACCACTAGATAAAAGACAAGGGGTAGAGGAACTTGGCCTTTGATGGTTGGCGCAATCTTTATGTATAATACACGTAAATTCCTCTATTACTTGGTTGATAACAGCAGTAATGTGAGGGAGAAGGCACACACTGTAGTAGTACATGACATGAAACCAAACTGAGATAATGGCTCGACGTCTAAAGAGAATCTGCTTAGTTATTAGTTCTAGGATAAAGATGTTGATGCCACCATGTCTTATCACAAGGTTGGAGGTTCGAGCTCTCCTTCAAGCACTAAAATGTTGATGATACTTTTCGTCCACCTTAGAATGAGACTAATGCATCATGAAGAGCAAATGTTGCTTTCTAATCACTAGGCTTAAGGATGGAAAACTATGGGAAAGCTAGCATTAAAAGATAAATGACAAATGGAGTAAAGTGGTTCGAAGAAACTGCCTACATCCATTGTGAAGTTCTCATGCTATATGGCTTTCTTACAATTACAAGGGTTTGTTATGTGAAGAGCATTGAATTATGCATGGTATCCAAAATTCTTAGAGTAGTTAACCAACCAACCTACCAGCTAGGCGCTAGGAGCCGACACCCTCTATGATGTTGCATTACAAGATATATTTATATAGCTAAGATAATGTTTGGATGGCAAAGATCATGCTGCAAAATAAGTCGAAAGCATGTCTAGCCAGATCTAGTTAAACAGTCTTGATAGGAGACAACTGCCTGAATCAAAGGAATGTGCAGCTGAGATGAATGTTAATAAGTGAAATGTAATAGCATGTCATGCCTTACCTTACATTCAATGCATTTGTATTATTGCAGTGTGCAAGAGGAAATGGAACATGCTTTCTATCGAGAATATATACCTATCACCTCACTATCAAATGCATAGGTGGTAAGATGAACCGAGTTGGTTTGCTAGTCATTGAGACCATGAAGAGATAGGGAATTTCCGATAGCTAAGGGTATGCCGAGCCGAGCGAGTGATGATGAGCTGAGCTGCAAACCGTAGGTGACTGTACTAGAACTAGATCAAATGATGGCCCACGATGATGTCGACCTTGAGCTATGCTGGTCGACAAACAACTACGAGAGATGCTTAAGTGGACGAGTAGACTTAGTTCCATGTTGGAAGTAGGGTGACATAAGAGGGCTGAACATAAGTAAGATGGGTCAAAGCGGACCATTTGAGTTATATTAATGCCTCGCTTTGATTGGCAAGCTAACTACTAAAGTTGTTTTGGGGTACCTCGACCCGAAAGTTGGATTGATGTGCAATTGATTGAAAGGAATGAGAGGAGTTAAGAGGGGTTGATCTTGGATTTGGGTTGGCATCAGTTATAGATCCCTGGTCGACATGTCTCTAGCCTTGGCTAGTTTGCAGGCTAATATGGACCCAAGCTGGCTTGGATCGGACCGGGTCAGGCTAAAAAACCTTGATTAGTCTATCTTCTTAGTTATGGAAAACTTCAAACATGAGTAACATAGACGAACGTCTCAAAAAATCTTGCTCTAATGCCATTTGTATGAACAGTGTTGGTCTACAATAGGTGAAACATGTAGATTTTAAAACATCTCCTATTTGGATCATAGTGGGCCTATGAAGTATAATATATTATACTAGATCCAATCTAGTTTTAAATAAAATCATATTTTATTTTGTTTCATTTTATGCATTTTTTAATTACTCATGTTAGTATTTCAACTAAATATATAATTGGGAATGCATCATGTATACATTCGATTATACAGAACGTGAATAATAAAAAAAATGTGTATAACCATATATACACACTTAGATATTGAAATTTATATCCGATGTCTATATATATATATATTATACATACATATACATGTAATAAACACACATGCATATTAGTAATATAGATGTCTAAGTATATAGATACATTCAAATATACTGCAATATATGTATGTGGTTTGTATAAGTATATTTACAATACCACATATATAGTATAGACACACACACATATAGTTTAGACACACACACATATACAGTTTAGACACACACACATATAATATGTAACCTTTGTTGCCACTCATATACATATACATATACATATACATATACATATATATATATATATATACATATATTCACATAAAAATGATATTTCAAAATAAGAGTAAATTTGAAGAATGAAGATGGAAAGGAAATTTATGTTGAAATTATATCTAATCAAATGTGAAATAAAAAGGAAAATAACATTAAGCAAAATCCCACTTTACTTTTTTTACAATCACCAATCAAGCGTTTAATTTGATACCATATAAATTCCAAACTTAATTACAACAAAACAACCAAACCCCCAAAATTGTAAATCCGAAACTGCACCCAATCAATATAAAGAAGAAAAACTATTTATTGTCCTAATGGCATAATTGGATCTAAACATAACACTTGCATTTATGTAAATAAACATATATAATAAATTGTGGTATATTTTAAAAATATAAAATGAATTAATTTGAAACAAATCAACCAAAAAAAGTTTAATTTTGATGTTGGTTTACAACTTCAAACATAAAGATGAACCAATTATAATATACAAAAACTCTTATTTCATAATTCAGCCTGCTAGAAATAGATCCAAGGGAATAAACTATAACAACGATGATAATTCATTGAAATGTAACACATTTATTACAACGTACAATCTTATATCCAATAAGCAGAAGGAATTGTTTAAAATCTCAAATGCACCTACTTGGTTAAAAATAGTCAACTATAATAATAGATGTAAATTTTCTAACAAATCAATTGTACAATAATTAATCATTTCATATCCAATTAGAAAACGTCGCCATTCTAAATACATATAATTTTTTTAAAACACATCTTAATAAGTGCACATATACTTGAACAACAACATTTCGACATCATGAATAAATTATAAATAAGAAGAACATGCCTAGAAAAACCTTTCCCTTTGTCACCCCTTGATTTATGGCTTCTCCTTAGATTTCCAAGTGAACTGGCACACCGCCTTGCAAGAGAAGAATAAACCATTTTGTTTAATATAATTTGATAGTTTGTTTGAATGCATTTTGTAATTTTTTTAACAGAGAAAGAGGTAATCAGCCCTAGCAATGGAGGAGGAATAGAGTTTTTTGTATGAAAAGTATCACATGAGGGGATTTTGTTTCAATAGGATTAAAGGAACCTTTCCTATTCCCATAGTCAAAAACTTCCTTCTTTAATTCCTTTTTAGATTTCAATTAATTGATTCCCTCACCTTCTAATGAATGATCAGCCCTAGCACATTCCTTAGTATGCAAATTTTCCAAAGAAACCCTCAATTTAGTCATTTCATTATTTAAGCATGGTTAAAAAGCATACTGATATCGTATATCGATGTATGCAAATGTATCTTTTGTATATGGACTTAAATTATTAAAAAAACATTTAGCACATCAACTAAATTAATAATAATTAATATTTCATAAATATTAATAAATTTATAACATTTTACAAATTAATAAAATCATGTGGTTTTGATAGACAAATGCGATTATCGACTTGGAGGTGTAAGTTCAATCAACAATTAATATTGCATAATTTAAATATCAATGTCCACATATCACCTTAGTTAGTAATGTGATGGTTTGGTCAAATTCATTGCTCATAGGTCTTTTCGGTATAATCCAATTTCATAGTCACTTGAACGACACCTTAAGTAAAAATAATTTACATGAGTTCTCTTCGCCGACGCTATACCACCTTAGGACTTTTGGAGTTTGGTTTTGGCTAAGAATCCAGTTTCATTCATTTTCAACTCTGTTAGTCTATAAAATATTCTGTTATTTAATAATAACATTTATTATTAACCACTCTGTTCTCGCCAAAGATTTTGATTTGAGTTGACTATGGTTTTAACACCCTATAATTTTATGCACTAATTAATTTAAAAAAATTAATTAGTAAATAATAACATTGAAAAAATAACTTTTACAAACATTAGAATTTGACTATGAAACTTGCATCATTGGTTTCATGGCAATTATCTGATCAATTTTCATTTATATAGCTTTTTGATTCGAGTTCAAACGAAAAGGTTATTGACGTTAGAAGTTTTGAAATCAGAAATAATTATATATGTAATTAAGGAAACAAATAATAATTAACTAATATTAATTGCAAATAATTAAACTTAATGGTAGCTTAGACGTTAAGTAAATGTTAACGGGAAATGAATGATAATGATTGAGTAAGTGAGTAATTAAATAAACCAAATTATCCGCCATTTAACAAGGCCATAGGTCGACCCGTAGGTCACCTAGGTTGGTCGGTAGAGGTCAACCTGAGAGCATGAGTGGTCGACCATTGCTAGGCCAAATTCAAGAATAAACAGCAGTCTAAACAGCCCTGATTTAAAACAGCTTAATCGAGTGGCTTGTATTGCTTTAAATCCCTATAAATATAGACCTGGACCCTCACTTCTAAACTCATATTTTTAAGCGACGCATGAGCTCTGCCATTTTCTCTCCTCCTCCAAATTTCTAAATTCTTAACGGGTTCTAGTTATACATGTATACTCAATTGAATAATTTTAGAAGATGATAGAGGAGAGGAATAGAGTCAAATCAAATTCTCAAAGTAGAAGTAAACTGTAAATTCAAATTTTAAATAAAAAGAAAATCCAAATCTCTTTTTTAATAGATGTGCCAATGCTTGTGACATATATATCCAAGTAGGGAGAAAAGGAAGTCAAACTAGAACAATACTGATTAGATCTAGAGATTTATAATGCTAAAAAGATAAGTGAAAATGTTAAATGCTTTTGTATAATATGAGATTATATCATTGCAAATCTACACCTATATGCCTGAAATGTTAAATTGGATTTTTAGGCCAAATCTATACATATGAAATGAATCTAAAAACCCTACCTACATATTCTGTAATTGTTAACCTGATATATTTGTATGTTATGTGAATGTGAATCTAGAAAATGCTGGGATATTAGCAGTTCCTAAATTCATTATTGAAAAAATATGATACCATAAATTTGTATGTGATATAATGATAATAGATTTGTATTTGAATGAGTAATAAGAATGTAAAATAAAGAAATTATAGTAATTTTAGGAGTTTAAATGGTATTTTAAATCGTTGGACTTTAGAATGCTACAAGGTGAATTTCTATACATTATCAAATTTAAAGAAAATAAAAATGTGTTGTTTGAAATGACAAGGAATACACCAGTTAATACCAAAAACGGATCAACACACAGGGTAGGTTATAGCAACCTATGAGACCTAGATATAGTAGATAACAATAACAATTAAGAAAATAAATAGCAATAAGAAAGAGAAGCATAAGATTTTACAGTGGTTCGGCAATCTTTGGCCTATGTCCACTTTATAGCTTTGTTGCTTATAGATTTGATTGAGATTACAAAAGGTTTGAGAGAGAATGAGTCACTAATATAGGGGTTTAACTGATTCTAAGTCCTGAAATGTCTTAAGTAGCTGCCTTGGTGACTATTATGTAGAAGAAGAAGATGAAGAAGAAATAAAGCTTCCGCGTAGTGATGGCAGAAACCAAATCTTCTTTTAGTTTCGTAATGGTTTGCATTTATTAGGGTAGTAATCATATTGGGCCAGAAGGAGAGTTGGAGCAAAGTCCGGATGTAGGCCCGAAAGAATATGAAACTGCAAGTTCACCTGAATTAACCACACATGTCGGTACTAACCTCTCATGTCGGTGTGACACTTATGGTTAACTCTAGTTGAGTTGAAAAATCTTGCACTCTTCATGATACATGATTTTAAGTTGTCCCATGTTGTTTCATAGGTAGTTCGTTGATACTAGTGATAGTTCCTTCATCACTTAGTTTATTTTACTATTCTGGCTGCTAACTCTTTAACTCTGATAATTGGTTGTTCGTAACTCTTATAAATCTCTTGAGCAAGAATAGAAGAAGTACATAATGAATCTTGTAAAGTTTGAGTGGAAAATATGAAGCTATGAGAAGTCCCTAACGACATGAGAAGTTGATACTGAGCTGTATAGTTGACATATTTTAGGGTGAAACTTTCTTAAGCATTTCCTTTGCCTTATCTATATGTGCTTCTACGATTTCAAGTCATTCTATCTTCATATCGATGTTCTAACTTTTATTGACTTCTGTTTGCTTAAAAACCCAGTTAACATTTGCCCTTCAGAGTATGCTTTCGAAGAAAATAAAGTGTGCTCTGAATCGAGAAAAGTTTAAGATTATGACCTTGTGAATTCCACTTGATTGTTTGAACGTTGTCTTAAAACATTTCTTTTATCTAGTTTTAATTGATCGATTTCTATTTGTTATCTACTCTAAGTTGGACTAGAACATCTCTTCTTGATGTCATCAATATGATTTTCATTTTGGAACTCATCGGCATCTTTATGTTGTTAAGTGGATTCATTGTGCTGAATTTGGGAAGAGCTGGATTATGTATAACATGTCGATACCGAGTTGAATATGTCGGCACCGACATGTTAACTTAAGAAAATTTTCTTTATATATTAATATTTGTGAACTCATCTCCCATGCTTTCATATACTTGCTTCCTACCACTGAGTGTATTCAACTTCCTTCCCGAGTTCTCAAAGTACCAACTTACTTCATCCTTCTACCACCATCTTCGTCGACCTTCCCTTATGTCGTCGCCACCGCCACCTCTCCAAGAACTTGGCACCATCCAACACCGCCACTACCTCCAAAATTGCCATTCAAGGTTCTCGGTCCGATTCCATTTAGAAACCCTAGGCGCCAAGTTTAAATGGGAGTCTATTATAAGGTGAGTGATAGTGGATTTCAAGGTGATGAAAGTGGAGGAAAGGATTTGGACTTGGTCGGTTTCAATTTTGATTGAAGGTAGTTAAATTCCGACATGTTCAATTGGTGATGAAAGTAGGGTTTGTCCCAGTTAAGCATGTATGACTCGGGAGAGAAGTCTGATTCTCTGGTTTAAATGTCTTTTCCTTGAAATTAGCTAAGTTTCGATCGTTGAATGGGCTCTAATACCATGATTCACTTTTGGACTCGGGTATATTGATTCACTTTACGACATCACCTTTCTATTCCTACACTTCTAGTGATCCTGAAAAGAAAGACTTTCTACGTTGCTTTGGACAAAGATCCGTTATCAATTCTCGATCAGTGAGGGGTAAGTTCAAGAAAGAAGAAATTTCAAGATGCGATGTGGCTTTTTTTTCAAACACAAGCAAGCTATCTACAGAGGGTGATTTGCTCGCATTGGACACTGGACTCACTCCATATAGATAACACACTATGTCTGCCTAAGTCAACACTCAGAATCCAATCGGTCAATACATGTCGATTTCTTTTGGATTCCAGGTGTTGGTTTCACGGGTTCTTTCATCCTAAATAAAATTTACCTGACTGTGTTTAACGCCAAATTCTCCTGTTTAAAATGATTGTCAATCATCTCAACTTATACCCGATGAAGGATCATCACACCTTCTGAAGTTACATCCACTACTGCTCCATTTGCACCATCCATTTCGATTAGAGCCAACCAATCTACGACCTACGAGTCTGAGGGTCGGATAACACCGATCAATCTCGTTCTACGTTTGTTGCTATGCAGTCAATGCCCCGCTATGACCCTATTATATCTCATAGCAGATTTCTACCGATACGATTTTTCTATATAGCCCCAAATATAGCCTTTCTACTTTAAGCCCCGCTATTTCCGCTATATCCCGTTATTCCCGCTATATTTCGCTATTTCCGCTATAACTTCTTTAATAGAAATGAATTGAAAAATGAAATTTATACATTATAAAAATTATGAAATTAATTTATTTAAATGAATTTTTAATATATTTTCAGAAATGAAAATACTCAAATATTCTAATAAATTCAATTATGTTATATAACAGTTTTACGTCTATTTACAGTATATTCGCACATGTTTTTATTTAAAATTATTTATGTATTAATTATAATTCAATTGAATGTTGATTTTTCATTTAATTACCAATTATACATTTGTAAAAATATTAATTAGGAGTTTTATATGCTATATTAGAGTCATCTACTATATCGTTGTTGTATCCATGCTATGACTTTTTGCACCTCCGCCGCATTGAATCTGTCGAGGGCTTTAACTGCATAGTTCTATTGCATCCAGGGATGATTATAAGTGGTCCATCGAACCATGGGTCTTCCATTTTGACCGCAAAAATGCTTAAGAACATTTTCTTACAACACGGCATTCCTGAAGAAGACGTTTTTTTGCCAATAAGAACGAATTTTCCCATCGCCCTAATCTGGCTTCATAGCCTGCAGCTGATGTGTCTTAGTGGTACCATCCCACCGTTTAATCCTTTATTGAAGAATTTACTTGGAGAAATTAGACTTGTGCCATTTCAAATTCGCCCAAATGGACATACCTTGTTAATTCATTATATATCCTAATTATGCGAAGATTCGATCGACCTCCGCAATTCAACGAGCTCACATATCTTCTCAAGTTTAAGAGGATAAAGGAGTGACCGTCTTTCATGATTATTAAGGCTTGGAAAATATGCAAGGTCATCGGTAACCTCCATAACATGTGTTCCTACTTCAAAAATGAATATTTCTTCGTACGTTGTTCAGAATGGTCCAATCGCTTGTAGTTAAGAGGAAGTAAGTTTCTTCCATCGATCCTTCCTACATTGAAATCTCTAATTTTGTAACATAATGTATGTCCCTACAAGTATTCCAAAATGGGTCAAGAAGCAGAAGCATGAGAGAATGCTCGATGACTTAAAGGTCATTAGTGCGAGCCAACATATCATTAAGTTCCTTTTGACGAACGAAAACCTACAAGAGTTTGGACTACTCCAACCGAGAAGAATAGTCGACACGAAATCCTCAAAACATAGCAGTCCTAGGTCATGCACCCGTTCCACTGCCTCTATTCATAGCTCTAATGAGGGTCCTCAAGAGAAAAAGGAAGAAAGAGGATCGGATAATAAGCATGAAGATGGAACTATTAATATAGAGGCTGATGAGGCTATGAGGGATGATGAGAAGCTGTCGGGACAGGAGCTGATGAACCCGTTGGAGATGATGCCCCCGGTAATGAAGGCGATGATGTTATAATGCCCACAATCCTTGAGGAGGATGTGGGATTCGTGAGGAGATCATGAGAAGTGCCAGCTGTAAATACCCCATCTTTATACCCATACTATCCAAGAGTATTATAGGGTACTATTATCAGATAATACGAAAAATGAGGCTGTATGGGGTACATACATGAATATTCTCATGGATAACACTAGTACATATTTAAACTTCAAATAAATACATCACATATATGTACGCAACCTAGATACAAAACAATAAACATTTGCGTCCCCAAGATAGAACAATACATAATACGTAGTAAATAACAGAGAACACAGAGTCAGTCGCAGTAATATTATATAATATAAAATAATGTATATACTATAAAAATACAATTCAATACAAATGTAAATAATCTCAATGTAATATGACAAATGATCAATATACATTGCAATGGAAAAATATACAATGGATTAATGCCATACAGTATCATATCACAATTCTACTATATGTCTTCTCTAAGCCCAATAAAATGTAAGCTGGTCATGTCGTTCATGTTTAGGACTGACCCAAGTATTATAAATTAACACATAGTTTAGAGTATGTCTAATCAAGGGTATATAATAATGGTAACACAATATAAAATGAAATAATAATATAATAATGCTAATATCAATAATCAAATCATAAAACAACATATCAAAAAAATGTATACAATGAAATAAATAATTATTAAGATATCACAACACCCTAAATATCTCAAATTTATCTAAAACAATTAATTCCCATATCAAAAGATGCCATCACCTATATTGAAATATAAAAAATCAAAAATCATAGAATCAACACAAATGGGTGAATCATCCATAGCTCAAAATCAACATCAATTCCAAAAACATCAATATGGGAGGTATCATCAGGTATAATCAGACTAGCATGAAGCATAGCCTAAATATAACTATCAATCTTGACAAAACACCATCAATGTCAAATATGATAGGTTGCATATCAATATATTGAGAATCCACTACACTCAGAAGGGAGACTGAATGCATGAAGCCATCTCCAAAGTCACAGAGGCTCTAGTCTTTAATTACGTCACAACGATTGTGACATGAATCCACCGACATGCTTATCAACGCAAACACTAATAAGTCACGTTGTAAGAATTGCCCCAATAGGTAAAGACTGCTGGCCTAGGTGGCATAGAGGCGATGGCACAAAACCATGCATTAAGCTATATATATGGAGCTCCGTAAATCTATAGTATCATAACTCTAGAGCGCAACACCAATATCGGGCCGTCGGGGTTGATATTAACCCTTTGGTCCTCTACAAAAAACGTAAATAGGAGTACATTGTAATAATGGCATATAGAATAATACATATAGACATGAAGCCATGGTCATCGTTAGGCATAGAGCCATACTCATTGAATTTTGGCATGGAGCCATATATCACTACGCTTCACCTCACATTAACCACTTCATTCCCGTCACGTGAGTGCCATATACTTACAAATATCACAATAACGTCCCATACCATTATATGGTACTCAAACATTCATTCACTGCTTATAAGTTGTACTCAAACTATCCAATATTCTGTATAACAACTCCGAAGAATAAGCGGAGAAGTATTACCGAATGCCCTCTCCCAAACGGTATTATAACTCGGTTTATTCAGATTTGTAGCTATACAGAATTAAATATCACAAAATCACATAGAAAGATGTCATTACCAAAAATCATCGACCAAATCAATATCAATAGTGAATCATTCATATAATCTTTATATAATTAAATAAGAAAGAAATATCGAAACAAATTATTCAAATAAATATAACATAAACAAATCAATACTTAAGAAATGAATTTTAAATGCATATTCTATGATTAATAAATATTTAAATTCTATTATAAATTTACTATATATAATAACGAATGGTTCTTAAATCTTTTTTTTAAATAATCAATAAATAAACATTTTCTAATAACATTATAACTCATTTCATTCATTTTACATTTCTCCATAATAATTTTAAAAGCTAAATATTAATAATATTAAATGATTAAAAATAAATACTTAATTAAAAAAATATTTTATTAATTTACAATAAAGAGTGAATTTCCTATCTTTTATAAATTATATAATATAATTAAAGTCACTTTACTAGTTTGTCAAACTTAGAGTTTCATTCTTGTTTAACGTATAAACATATTGATATTAGTAGAAATATATTTAACTTATATTTAATATGGATATTTTGTATATTTTATTTTAATATACATGAAATTTGCAAGTTATATATATATATATATAACTAACACATGTACATCTTATTTGCAGCAGTTAAGGAATTGTATCAAACACCCGAATACTACCGTTTAAATGAAGAAATAAAACACACAATGTTGTAAAAACAGCAATTGCAAGCAAGACAATTGACAAGAACCCATGATAATACCAACAGGAATAGCAAAAATAATTCTACAAGTAAGACTAAAACATCCGGTATTACAAATTCAACACACTTACTCATACTTATGCTAACACGCACTCACGCTGGCACAAAACACTACACACATACCTCTTATACAACTCACACGCTGTCAACATAAATAAACAAATTGTTAAAAGCTATATATATGTATATATATGTATATGTATGTATGTATGTATGTATGTATATGTATGTATGTATGTGTGTGTGTGTGTATTCAAGTCTAAGTTGGAAAACTTACTCACACACTGTCAACATAAATAAACAAATTGTTAAAAGCTATAGTGTATATATATATGTATGTATGTATGTACATGGTTTTAAATCTCCAATATATCATCCGAGATCTCCTCCGAGATCTCCTTTTTACACTTAAATGAGACGAGGCATCAAATCTCCTCCATATCTCCCTCGACACTCATCTCGTCCGAGATATTCAAATCTCACCCGATATATGGATAAAATCTCAATCTGAGATCTCACCCGAAATTATACATTTTTATTATTTTCCATAATATTTTTTATTTTCATATTGATTCAAAAGAAACTACTGAATCCAATTATAATTTGTCAACTTCTTGAACATATTCTTTACTTTTTATCTTAATGAGTCATAGCGAAAGGTTTCATTTCTTTATTATGTTCAAATAAAAGGATATTATTCAATCATTACCAAAATCAATTAAACTAATCAAGCTACTACTCTTCTATAAATATTCCTTTTTCCTTGTAAATCAAGTATGTTACCATTTTTATTTTTACTAAGAAAGTTATAATTGTTAAATAAATTTTTGACACATCAATTTTAGACACGTAAGTACATCTGAGATATTCCCGAGATGAATTATTAGACCTGATATGTCAATCCGAGATGTACACCCGATATGTACTCATCTCGTCCGAGATCTCCTCCAATACGAGATAACTTGTGTAAAAATTCCGAGACGAAACGTGACCGAAATCCGATTTTTAAAACCTTGTGTATGTATGTATATCTATGTATGTATGTACGTATATGTGCGTATGTATATATTCAAGTCTAAGTTGGAAAACTTATCCTAGGGCAACTGTTAATATAATGCATTTATAAATGATAGGAGCAACGACATAAAAGTTGTGACATAGCACTGAACCAAAGAAATATATATACATACATACATACATATATATATATATATATATATATATATATATATATATATATTGAGGCAAGCAAAATAATTTTTGCACAATGTACAAATGAAATAGCAAAGGACATGACCCTTACTTCGTATATATATGTAACGACCCTGGATTTTGGCCCTGTTATTTTAATAAATGTTTAATCTAATTAAATAAAAAGTAAACTGATCATTTTAAAATAATTTAATCTTTTGGAAATAAATTGCCATTTATTTGTATATATATAGGTATTTTAAAAGGGGAAATTAATTTGAAAATTGGAAATAAAGTCTCTTAATAATATTTATAATAGAATCTACCTTATATAATTGAATTAAAATATTTTAGCCTGTTAACATTTCGTATAAAAATATATATATATATGATAATGTTTGAAATAAAATCAATTTCTATCAATATCAATATAAAATATAAGTCAAACATATAAATCTAATTTAAAGATTTATAGTTAAAATATAAAATAAAAATAAAAATAAAAGAAACAAGGATTAAATAATTTTGGTGAACATACAACATAAACTGAAAACTTGAAAAAAACAAATGTATAAAGCAAGAATTAATTAGTTAAAATATACATACAACATTACTTTAAAATTTGTAAACAAAGCATAAAAATAAGAAAAGTATAAAATAAAAATAAGCACAAAGTATAAAAGTAAAACTGTCACATATATGTATAAACAAACATGTATATCTAAACTATTCAAACTAGAAGCCAGATAAAACAAACATATCTAGGAAACAAATATCTTCATAAGCAAGCCAAGGGTATGAAAATAAACCTAACACCCACATATGTATGTAAATTTTCCAAACTAGAAGTTAATAAATACAATCAAGAAATAAGTAAAATACAAGCATATGTTGTACATTGAAAGGCTAGTAGTTGATAAAACAAAGCTTCATACACAAGCCATAAATGCTTGCCTACAAATATATGTTTTCATAGAAAAATCTATATGTACAGCTGTACATAATTATAGTATGTAAACACATTAAGAAACAAAGCATTAATTACATCATCTCAGCCCAATTTTTGTCATTTCAAATATTAATAAAAATCTGATCAAATCTTAAGAAAATAGCTAAACCAGATAACACCTTTCTTTATTACAATCTGTATCTTTATATATGTATACATCTGAACCATTTGGTTCGTTCAGCAAAACGTACAAAAAGTAGAAAACAAAAAGAAGAAAAAGGAAGGAAAATCAATCTGAATTCAAAATAAAAATAAAAATATAAAGGCAGTTTCAAAGCTTCAGGCTTTCATATCATCAAGTATTCTTTGTTCAAAGATTTCTGGTGAGTAAACAAAGATTTTTTTTTAAAGTTTAAGTTAATTAAATAGTTCATGATTCTTTAACCAGTATAGTTTGTATATGTTTTATATTTGGATATGAATCTGTGTATATATCTGTCACTCTGCATCTGGTTCTCCTCTGTTATGAATTACAAGGATTGATTATCATTCAAATGTGAATTTTTATCCAACTGAATCATTGTTAAGCTTTCAGTCTTTAACCAAACCAGAGATTTAATTTAGATTAAGAATTTTTAGAAGCTATTTGAAACATCTTTGGACAGTAAACTACTGTAATACTATTTTACAGGCAATCACGCAATAATTTGATAAACTCAATTGTTACAGGAAACTAATTCAAGTTTATATCTTGAATCCTTATCGCAAAACATGATTTTTAAAACAAAAACGAAGATTTTTAGCTTCATTTTCGAAGAGCAGTTTGCAATTGAATTAAGTTTGCATTTATTCCATTTTCAAACAATCAATTCAATTATAAATGGTGAAATTTGGATTGAAGCGCGTATAACCATCATTGATTTTGAGAAAATTGTTGAATAAATTTTTCATTGACTAAATTAAAGAAATGAATTAAATTTAGGGTTAGTTCGAGTTTTCAGGACCGGTTAGTAATCGAGGCTAGTGTGACCTCTATAAACGATCGGGTGTCATAGGATTCTGGTGGAAGGTTGCTTGAGAGGTTGTCGTAGTATGGCCGAAGTTCGAGTGCCTCAGGAGGTCAATGCGATGGTGACGAGGTGATCTTAGTGATTGGGTTGAGTTCTGTATTTCGGGTCGAATTGTTAAATTTCAATTTGAATTTTCTTGAGGTGATTCGAGCTTGATTTTCGTATCTACATATGATTTGGGACTTGCCGACGTTGTGGGTGTTCACCGGAGGCCAGTGGCGTCGCCGTGCATGTGTACGGCGTGGTGAATCGTGTCAGTGTCGACGTGGAGTTCATCTGACTCTAGTCATGCTCGAGTGAAAATGGTGTTAGCTTCGGTGTTTGATCGAGTGCGTGAGTTAAAACTAATGCTAATTAACTTAGTTAAAACTTAAAATTACTGGAACAAATAAAAAAAATGGAGAAGAAGAAGATGGCGTATAGGGAAGACTCAGGGGAAGTGGGTGTTTGACTCGAAGCGTAACTCGAGTAGACCAAGTGAAGTCTCGGGTTTCTCAATACTGCACTATTTCATTATAAAGGTGAAGTTAAGAAAACCTGTTTTTTTTACAAATTTAAGTATTGTAACTTAATAAAGGTATGTTTCAACAAGGTAAATATTTTTCAACTTAGTATTGATTAACAAATTAAGTTGAAACTTTAACACAAGTTTTTAATTATTTAATTAATACTTTAAATTGTTTAATCTCTTAATTATTACTTTAATTAAGTAATTACTTTAAGTTAAATTTGAAACTGATTAACATTTAGGTTTACAGTTAGTAGTAATTTGATTTTCAAAATTTAAAGAAAATTTCTTTTAAAAGTTAATTAAGTTGAATAATTAATGTTAATTATTTTTGGAAAGTAATTAAGAATGATTAACATTTTAATTTTAATTAGAGTTTGGATTACGTAACTATTAAGTGATAAATAAATAGTAATTGACTACTTAAGTAAATTAATCAATGATTAGTAGTTAAGTAATTAAGTAATTAAGATTTAATAATTGATTAAGAGCGGGATCGGGTGTCATTTATGATTATACGAAAACCACATCAATCCAAATTAAACGTTAGGTCGTGATGTCTCAAGTGAAGACCGAGATGGTGTTTCAGAATGCAAGGTTTATCGTCGTTAACTCTGAGGGTGATTCCAAAATGAGTGTAACAAGATAATGCCTTCGGTGTCGTTCGAACCCGAAACGAACTTGTATGGATTGAATGCTTTCAGCACATCGTCAGGCGGACGATGAGCATTCTAAGGGATATGTCCTGTAAAGGTAATCGCAGCCTCAAGCCTCATCAACCAGGAATGGCTAAAACAGGGGACGTGCAGCAAGGTTAGGTGGGCCATGCCTAAGCAGGACGAGATATACCCCTGTCTAGATGTCCCTTTTTATTTCGGCTGTGTGGGCGGTTGCTAGCTACAACCGTGGGGTTATCTTGTTCGGGACTGTTCAGTAAGGAATGGTTTTGGCCTTGTGTTGCAAGGGAGTTAGGGTGGCTCCTCGGTACGGTGATCTAGGCCACGTACTGTGACGGGCGGTACCCCAGTAGCCCTGCCATTGTATGGAATCCAATCTCCAATAAGAGCCGTACGTTCTGATTGTGCCCAACTATGTTGGAATGTGAGATGTAAGCATTTCAGCTATTTCTGTATTTTACTTGAAAACCCTAGACACTATTATAATATCACTGGATTTCCTATGAAATGTTTTGGTTAGCGTAAGGTAAAAACTTACCCGTATTTATTTGTGGGGAGTCTTACGTGATACCTTTATTTTCAAATATTTTTTTTCAAAGTTAAACAATTTAAACTATTTACTCATACCAGACCCATGTCTGGCCCGGAGTTTATATTTTGTTTTTCATAAACTCTTGGGTACTCGAATTTTTTATGAGTAGCCAAGTGATAGGCTTTGGAATTTGATTTCTGGAGGAGCTTGGAGCAGGAGTTTCCAGACGTATATAGCTATCTATCTAGTTCCGCTATGTTAGTTAGAGTATTCTGTATTTTGAGATGTATGTTGTGGCAGATGTATGTATGACTGTCATGTGTCTTGATATTGTATAACTCTGATATATGTAAACTATGTAATAGTTATGTGATATATTATATTTTGTTCCGTTTCCGCTGTGAGATTCTGATGTTGTTGTTCTTTCTTTCTATTCTTTTCTATTTCTATCCCTTTCTTTCTTAATGATGATATGCCTTTCTGGGAGTAGAAGGGTAGGTCATCACAGTTGGTATCAGAGCGCTAGGTTGAGCGAATACCTAGGCTCTTGAGTGATTTCTTTCTTGAGAAAGCGTATTTGTAATTTTGATATATATATATATATATATATATATATATATATATATATACTGCCTATTTGTTGGGTTACCAGTTCGGGTTTTTCAATATAAGTTATAAAGGTAGATAGGGTAGTGATATGTGTAACACGACTACCAATGGTTGGATTTCGAATGTTGTGGTTGGAAGTGTATCTGTCGAGACTGTAGACCTATTACTGTCTCGAGTGAGCTTTGGAGGTGTAAGGATTTCATCGATCTCTGAAGGAAACCTGTTAAGGTTCGAAGTTCATCTTTGAAGTGTAAGTTTGGATGAGCTAGAGTTTGGATCTGTTAGTAGGATGGAAGCAAGTCATGATATCTTGATACCTCAGGATGTAGTAGCTGTGTGATGAGACACAGTGACTATGAATGTCTCCAAAGATATTTTTTTGGAACAAGTTAAGGAAGTATGGCTGCTTCAGTGTCATGGCTAAGCTCAGTAGGGTGTTTCTGCTTGGTTCGAGGTCCAAGTTTCTTGAAGAGCTTTGGATAGGAAGTCTTTAGGCATCTGAGTTAGCAGTGAAGCTCGGAGTGTTCTGTGTGTCGTCAAGGAGATTATCTGGTTAGCAGTTTTTCTTGAGGTAATTTAAAAAGTAGCAGAGTGGATCCATTTCTTCGACGGATTGGCTTGATAAGTATATAAGGCCGTTCTGAATTGTGATGAGAGAATAGTTTCTTTGGAAATTGATTTGGATAGAATTGCTAGAGTGTCCTGTGATAATTCTGGAATTTACTTGAGTAGTCTTTTACATGGAGTTGAGACTTCTCAAGAGAAGGTTAAAGATATTGATGTGGTCCAAGATTTTTCTGGTGTATCCGAGGAAGTCAAGTGTTTGCCTTCCCATCGAGAGATAGAGTTTCGTATTGATCAGATTCCAGGAGCAGTGCAGGTAATTCAGCCTAGTAGGTGAATGGCTCCTAGAGAGAGGGAAGAGTTAGTTAAGCAGACTCAGGATCTTTTGGAGAAGAGATTGTTTAGCCTCAGTTTTTCTTGTTGGGGTTCTGCTGCAGTATTTGCCAATAAATTGGATGGATCGCTAAGGTTCTGTGTAGACTATCGAGAACTGAATAAGTTTGTTTGGTGTTCATTGATGATATTATGGTCTTTTCTAAGCCTGAAGAAGAGAACAAGCAGCATTTGAGGATAGCGTTGGAGACACTGAGGAGAAATGTTTTGAAGGAAAAGTTCTCTAAATGCCATTTTTGCAAATTGGAAGTCAAATTTTTTGGAGCACAAATTTCTGGAGAAGGTATCTCTGTAGACCCAGCAAAGATTGAGACTATTCTGGAATGGAAGCAATCGAAGTCACCGATGGAAGTTCGTATTTTTTTGGGTTCAGCTGGCTACTACAGGAAATTTATCAAAGATTATTCCAAGATTTCTTCACATCTGACTAAATTGACAAGGAAAGTAGTAATTTTAATGGACACCCCAGTGTGAAGAAGCTTTTCCAGAATTGAAGGCGAGGCTAACCAGTGCACCAGTGCTTGCTATTCCTGATGGGCAAAGCAAATTTGAGTTTATACCAATGCTTGTATAGTTGGATTGGGAGCAGTTGATGCAGAATGGAAAAGCGATTGCGTATGCATGTCGGCAATTGAAGTCACACGAAAGGAACTACGCCACGCACGATCTTGAGTTGTAGCCATAGTTTTGCTTTGAAGATTTGGAGACATTATCTTTTGGGAGAGAAGTTTGAGTTATTAACGGATTACCAACCGTTGAAATATCTTTTCTCTCAAAAGGATCTTAATCTGAGATAGCGGCGGTGAGTCGAGTTTCTGGCATTATATGATTTGGGTATTCTATATACCCGGGAAAGCGAATATTGTGGCTGATGCTCTTAGCAGGAATGCAGTTTTGTTTCTTTTGGAAGTTGTTCCATCTCTCCCGGTCAGAATTATTAGTAAGCAAATAGAGGATAGGTGTTTAAAGGATTAATGGTCATTGTGTGTACCTAATATAGATGGATTGAGGCAAGAAATTTTAGCTGAGTGTCATCGCTCCAGACTGAATATTCACCCCAGAATTTCTAAGAGGTATAAGGATATGAGAAGAATTTTCTGGTGACCGCGCATGAAGAGGGATGTAGCTGCTTTTGTTAATAGTTGTGCTATCTGTCAGCAAGTTAAAGGAGATCAACAGAAGTCAACAGGTTTGTTGCAGCCTTTGGAAATTCCAGTATGGAAATGGGAAATGTTTTCGATGGATGGTTTACCTAGAACCAAGATAGGAAACGATGGAATATGGGTTTTGTGGATCGTAACTAAGAGTGCCCATTTTATATCAGTTAAGGCAACTCGTACAACAGTTTCTCTGGCAGAGATTTTTCTTGAGGGAGATAGTCGGATTGCAAGGTGTTCCTGTTAGCATAGTAAGTGATCGTGCTTCTATCTTTACAAGTAAATTTTGGGAGGCTCTACAATCAGATTTGGAACAAGTTTGAAATTGAGTACAGCCTATCATCCTCGGATAGACGGACAGACGGAGAGGTTGAACCGTATTCTAGAACATATGCCGCGAGCTTGCGTTTTGGATTTTTGTGGATCTTGGGAAGACCATCTTCATTTGGTAGAATTATCTTTTGATAATAATTACCAAGCAAGTATCAAAATGACTCCTTATGAAGCTCTTCATGGAAGACCGTGTAGATCCCCATTCTGTTGGATAGAGTCGGAAGATCGTCTTGGGTTTGGACCAGTTTTGATTTGTAAAGCCTCTACTAAAGTTGAGCTTGTCAAAGGAAGAATGAGAGCTGTTCGGGATCGTCGGAAGAGGCACGCAGATAAGAGAAGGAGCCAATTGGAATTTGAGATTGGTGATTTAGTTTTTGTCAAGTTTCCCGATTAAAGGAGTTATCAGATTAGGAAAGACGGGAAAACTTGCCACAAGATATATCGGACCATTTCGGATAATGGAAAAGAGTTGGCACTATAGACTACAGAGAGTTGAATTGCCAGAACGGATGTCTGGGATTCATAATGTATTCTGTATATCCCATCTAAGAATTTGTTCATGATCCATCATTAGTTATAGAACCAGCAATTCAGGAAGATTTGGAGGTCGAGCCAAATTTGACTGTGGTCAGGAATTCAGTTCGAATTGTTGGTCAAGACGAGAGGCAACTCAGGAGTAAGATAGTAAAGTTTGTCATAATGCAGTGGAGCGAGGATCCCAGAGTTTTCACTTGGGAAACTCTGGATAGTTTTAGGAAAACTTATCCGGACTTGTGTTCGGATACCTAGTGATGTTTGTTAGGATAGATTGTTTGGTTGTTTTCTATATATGTATGATATGTATGTTTCAACGGTTGGTATAATAGCTTTTGAATTAACTTTTGTTTTAAATTTCGGGGACGAAATTCTTTTAAGGGGGAGGAATGTATCGACCCTGGATTTAGGCCCTGTTATTTTAATAAATGTTTAATCTAATTAAATAAAAAGTAAACTGATCATTATAAAATGATTTGATCTTTTGGAAATAAATTGCCATTTATTTGTATATAAAGGTATTTTAAAAGGGGAAATTGATTTGAAAATTTGAAATAAAGTCTCTTAATAATATTTATAATAGAATCTACCTTATATAATTGAATTAAAATATTTTATCCTGTTAACATTTGGTATAAAAATATGCATAGATGATAATGTTTGAAATAAAATCAATTTCTATCAATATCAATATAAAATATAAGTCAAACATATGAATCTAATTTAAAGATTATAGTTAAAATATAAAATAGAAATAAAAATAAAAGAAATAAGGATTAAATAATTTTGGTGAACATACAACATAAATTGAAAACTTGAAAAAAACAAATGTATAAAGCAAGAATTAATTAGTTAAAATATACATACAACATAACTTTAAAATTGGTAAACAAAGCATAAAAATAAGCAAAGTATAAAATAAAAATAAGCACAAAGTATAAAAGTAAAACTGACACATATATGTATAAAACAAACATGTATATCTAAACTATTCAAACTAGAAGTCAGATAAAACAAACATATCTAGGAAACAAATTATCTTCATAAGCAAGCCAAGGGTATGAAAATAAACCTGACACCCACATATGTATGTAAATTTTCCAAACTAGAAGTTAATAAATACAATCAAGAAATAAGTAAAATACAAACATATGATGTACATTGAAAGGCTAGTAGTTGATAAAACAAAGCTTCATACACAAGCGATAAATGCTTACCTACAAATATATATTTTCATACAAAATATCTATATGTACAGCTGAACATAATTATAGTATGTAAATACATTAAGAAACAAAGCATTATTTACCATCATCTCAGCCCAATTTTTGTCATTTCAAATATTAATAAAAATCTGATCAAATCTTAGGAAAATAGCTAAACCAGATAACACCTTTCATTATTACAATCTGTATCTTTATATATGTATACATCTGAACCATTTGGTTCGTACAGCAAAACATACAAAAAGTAGGAAACAAAAGGAAGAAAAAGGAAGGAAAATCAAACTAAATTCAACAAAAAAAATATACAGGCAATTTCAAAGCTTTAGGCTTTCATATCATCAAGTATTCTTTGTTCAAAGATTTCTGGTAAGTAAACAAAGATTTTTTTTTTAAAAGTTTAAGTTAATTAAATAGTTCATGATTCTTTAACCAGTATTGTTTGTATATGTTTTATATTTGGATATGAATCTGTGTATATATCTGTCACTCTACATCTGGTTCTTCTCTGTTATGAATTACCGGGATTGATTATCATTCAAATGTGAATTTTTATCCAACTGAATCATTGTTAAGGTTTCAGTCTTTAATCAAATTAGAGATTTAACTTAGATTAAGAATTTTTAGAAGCTGTTTGAAACATCTTTGGAAAGTAAACTAGTGTAATACTATTTTACAGGCAATCACGCAATAATTTGATAAACTCGATTGTTACAGGAAACTAATTCAAGTTTATATCTTGAATCCTTACGGCAAAACAAGATTTTTAAAACAAAAACGAAGATTTTTAACTTCATTTTCGAAAAGAAGTTTGCAATTGAATTAAGTTTGCATTTATTCCATTTTCAAACAATCAATTCAATTATAAATGGTGAAATTTGGATTGAAGCGCGTATAACTATCATTGATTTTGAGAAAATTGTTGAATAAATTTTTCATTGACTAAATTAAAGAAACGAATTAAATTTAGGGTTAGTTCGAGTTTTCAGGACCGGTTAGTAATCGAGGCTAGTGTGACCTCTATAAGCGATCGAGTGTCAAAGGATTCTGGTGGAAGGTTGCCTGAGAGGTTGTCGTAGTATGGCCGAAGTTCGAGCACCTCCGGAGGTCAATGCGATGGTGACGAGGTGATCTTAGTGATTGGGTTGAGTTATGTATCTTGGGTCGAACTATTGAATTTCGATTCGGATTTTCTTGAGGTGATTCGAGCTTGATTTTCGTATCTACGTATGATTTGGGACTTGCCGATGTTGTGGGTGTTCACCGAAGGCCAGTGGTGTCGCCGTGCATGTGTACGGTGCGGTGAATCGTGTCAGTGTCGACATGGAGTTCATCTGACTCGAGTCGAGCTCGAGTAAAATGGTGTTAGCTTCGGTGTTTGACCGAGTACGTGAGTTAAACCTGATGCTAATTAACTTAGTTAAAACTTAAAATTACTGGAACAAATAAAAAAATGGAGAAAAAGAAGATGGCGTACAAGGAAGACTCGCGGGAAGTGGGTGTTTGACTCGAAGCGTAACTCGAGTAGACCAAGGGAAGTCTCGGGTTTCTCAATACTGCACTATTTCATTATACAGGTGAAGTTAAGAAAACATGTTTTTTTACAAATTTAAGTATTGTAACTTAATAAAGGTATGTTTCAACAAGGTAAACATTTGTCAACTTAGTAAGTGATTAACAAATTAAGTTGAAACTTTAACACAAGTTTTTAATTATTTAGTTAATACTTTAAATTGTTTAATCTCTTGATTATTACTTTAATTAAGTAATTACTTTAAGTTAAATTTGGAACTGATTAACATTTAGGTTTGTAGTTAGTAGTAATTTGATTTTCAAAATTTAAAGAAAATTTCTTTTAAAAGTTAATTAAGTTGAATAACTAATGTTAATTATTTTTAGAAAGTAATTAAGAATGATTAACAATTTAATTTTAATTGGAGTTTGGATTACGTAACTATTAAGTGATAAATAAATAGTAATTGACTACTTAAGTAAATTAATCAATGATTAGTAGTTAGGTAATTAAGTATTTAAAATTTAATAATTGATTAAGAAAATGATTTATTAATTAAATAATTTGAAAAGAAATAAGTAATTAGTTGTTAATTAATAATTAATTAAACAGGGTTAAGTAATTAATTCTCAAGCAATTGATTTTAAATTGAATTAATTACAATGAGAATTTAAGATGTTTGCTTATGGATTGTGTATGTAGTATATCTGATTTGTGATATTTATTGATGATATTCTATTATGTTCTATAATATGCTTTGATATATATATATGTGATGACTGTGTATGATTTATCTGTGATAAATGCTTTGTGAATTCAATTGTTGAAACTTAAACTGTTTAAGTTAATTATAAAACTTGGCCTCTAAAATGGCATTTGGATTTCGATGAGACCGAGATCGGGTGTCATTTATGATTACCCAAAAACCACATCGATCCAAATTAAAGTTAGATCGTGAAGTCTCAAGTGAAGATCGAGATGGTGTTTCAGAATGCAAGGGTTATCGTTGTTAACTCTGAGGGTGATTCCAAAAGGAGTGTAACGAGATAATGCCTTCGATGTCGTTCGAACCTAGAACGAACTTGTATGGATTGAATGCTTTCAGCACATCGTCAGGCAGACGATGAGCATTCTAAGGGATATGTCTTGTAAAGGTAATCGCAGCCTCAAGCCTCATCAACCGGGAATGGCTAAAACAGGGGATGTGCAGCAAGGTTAGGTGGGGTCATGCTCAAGCAGGACGAGATATACCCCTGTCTAGATGTCCCTTTTTATTTTGGCTGTGTGGGCGGTTGCTAGCTACAACCGTGGGTTATCTTGTTCGAGACTGTTCAGTAAGGAATGGTTCCGGCTTTGTGTTGCAGGGGAGTTAGGGTGGCTCCTCGGTACGGTGATCTAGGCCACGTATTGTGACGGGTGGTACCCCGTAGCCCTGCCATTATATGGAATCCAATCTCCAATAAAAGCCGTACGTTTTGATTGTGCCCAACTATGTTGGAATGTGAGATGTAAGCATTTCATCTATTTCTGTATTTTACTTGAAAACCCTAGACGCTATTATAATATCACTTGATTTCCTATGAAATGTTTTGGTTAGCGTAAGGTAAAAACTTACCTGTTCTTATTTGTGGGGAGTCTTACGTGATACCTTTATTTTCAAATGTTTTTTTCAAAGCTAAACAATTTAAACCGTTTACTCATACCAGACCCATGTCTGACCCGGAGTTTATATTTTGTTTTTCATAAACTCTTGGGTACTCAAATTTTTTATGAGTAGCCAAGTGATAGGTTTTGGACATTGATTTCCGAAGGAGCTTGGAGCAGGAGTTTCCAGACATATATAGCTATCTATTTAGTTCCGCTGTGTTAGTTAGAGTATTCTAAATTTTGAGATGTATATTGTGACAGATGTATATATGACTGTCATGTGCATTGATATTGTATAACTCTGATATATGTAAACTATTTAATAGTTATGTGATATATTATATTTTGTTCCGTTTCCGCTGTGAGATTCTGATGTTGTTGTTCTTTCTTTCTATTCTTTTCTATTTCTATCCCTTTCTTTCTTAATGATGATACATCTTTCTGGGAGTAGAAGGGTGGGTCATCACGGTATACTAGTATAAATTGCACGTACGTGCATCTAATAGCTTGACTATTATACTTCTTTTATTCGATAAAATAATTAATGAACTAATTTGCGCTATAAACGTAAAAGCTTTGGGGGTCACAACGTTTTCATTTCAAGCCATTATGTTGATGGTGTTGGATATAAATTAATAGTAAATTACGTTGGTTGATCGAAAAAGGAATGGTTGTTAAGGTTGCAAATCGTTGGTGAGATCCAACTGACAAATGGGAGGGTATATTCGAAATTTCAAAAAGACACCATGCAAATTCTATTCATTGAATTCTCTTTATTAATAGTAGAGATGTATATGTGTATGCATATGTATATATGCACTGTGATCTAAAATTAAAACTAACCTTATGTAACAACCCGCGTATTTTACGATTGTATATTTAAATATGACATCGTTGGTCGGATTTAAGTCCGAAAAGCTACTTTTTGCAAATAGCCGAATTAGGACTCGAGACCACTTCCATTGAGTCCAAAATGACGTTTACAACTTTTTTAAGTATGAACATTGATATGTTTGGAGCTAGCTAAAATTTCGACATTTTCACTTAGGGCTTTGGGTTTGGGTTTCAGCCCATTAACCTAACATATCAACTGAACTCCACTCCACTCCTCTTCATTACTTCATAATATTTCCTACAACTTAAGCTTTAGCAAAAATGGTAGTGGTGATGGGAAATTAAAATCCTAAGCCCTAGTTTCTTTAGGAAATCCATGTATTAGCTCCAAATTCAAAGAGAAGCTTAGGTAAGTATCCTTCTTCTTCTCCATCTCAATCTCTCTCCAATTTCAGAGATTTCCTATAACCTAATTTGGGAAATTAAAATCCTAATCCCTAGTTTCTTTAGCAAATCCAAATTTTAGCTCCAAATTCAAAGAGAAGCTTAGGTAAGTATCTCCTTCTTCTCCATCTCAATCTCTCTCCAATTTCAGATATTTCCTATAACCTAATTTGGGAAATTATTGCTTTTGATCTTAGCTTAGAGCTTCTAGAGTTGATATTGAAGGGTGGTTGATTTTCCTTTGTTTTCAACCTTCTTCCTCCTTGTTTTTGTGTAAAAGATGAGTTTTTTTAACTCGCATCTACGTCTATAACTTTCATTGTTGTTAGGTACGAATTCCTAACATCTATTCATGTTCATTTGCTTTTAATTTGAATTGATTTGGTGAATTTTTCAATTTTGGTGTTTTGAAGTCAAAATCTTTAAAGATCCTATCTTGGATGTTTGAACATGTTATTTATGGCGTATCGAAGAGCCTACAGTGATGGGTTGTTGATTGGCATAAATCCCTAGCATCCATCGCTTGTTCGATCGCATTACGGTTTGGATTTGCCATTTTTTTGTCTAGGCTGTTTTTTTTGCTTAGCAGAAAATTTTGGACATATGAAATTAATTTCAGACGTAGGAAACCAAATCCTGACGTCTGGTTGAAAATTCCAGACGTCTGAAAAGGGGTCTGGAAGAGGCAGAAGCCAAATTTAGACGTCTGAAACAAAATCCAGACGTTTGAAATCAAATTCAGACGTATTGTTGAAAATTTCAGACATCTGAAATGGCCCAAGAATTAGAAAGAGAAAGGGGAAAAGCATATATTTTGTAGAACATAGGACCAGACATCCGGAAACACCTACCAAACGTCTGGAACTGTTCATTTTGCCTATGTTTGCTGTTTATAAGTGGATTTTCAATTTTTAATCGATTTTTGTTGATACGGTTAGTTGTTATCACTTATTATCGACTTCGATGACTTCTTTTTTTGGATTTTTGGGAATATCCACTTTGATGGATTTGGTATCGATTTCTTTGGATTTAATTCACGTCTTCGTATGTGAATTTTGGTGATTGATTGTTTCTACAATCATTTCTATGATTTTGTCACTTTAAAATATAAAGGTTTCTATACTAGTAGTAAATATTCAAACTCTTTTACAAAGACGATTTCAACTCTATTTTCAATATCAAACTCGCTTTCAAAACCGTTTTCCAATCTATTAGTGTATACAAACCTTTATCTCATTCGTTCGAGAAATCCATTTAAACGACTTAGCAAAACAAGTGGTATGAAACGCTTGCGTTTACTTTGTCGGTTAATTCTTAGACTTGTTCGATTGAAATCCTTGTGACAACTTTCGAGTGGAGATCTACAATTTATTCGTAAATAATTAAGTTAAGCCAATGGTTATGGGACATAAAGCTAAACTCGTTTATTTACTAGCTTAGTGTAATTGACATTTCTTATTGATTGATGATGATCATTTTGATGATTTAGACTAGCGATATGCTATGTCTCTTTGTCCACTTAGGGGACTGTATCTCATTTGATTGAGCTTCGTCTCATTTCTTTTATAGTCTAACGACCTATGTATTCTTTGGAGTTTCGTCTCATTTTTATGGGTTAGTGTCCCATGTTCATTTATGGTGTTTTGTTCATTGGATGTACCGTTATTGTACCACATCAATGTTCCTGCTGGTCTGGATTAATGGATGTACCGATATTGTACTACATCGTTGTTTCGGTTTATCAGGTTCATTGGACGTACCGTTATTGTACTGCATCGATTTCCAAATTATTGGAGTTTCGGTTCATTGGGCTTACCATTATTGTACTGCATCGATGTTTTAAATTATTGAAGAGTTTATCGATATTTGTGCATTGGCGGATTTGTGTTTTCAACAACTTTTATGATTGGCTTTGTGATGTTTGCCAATATTTGTGACTTGGTGAATAAAAATAAAGAATATGGTTTTCTTTTTAATTTATGAGAAGATTCTTGTGATATTGATTAATCTCTGGTTGATTTTTCTAATGTATACTTTTCACAGTATGACATTATTGTTATCATTCATTTTTATCGTATCTCTTATTCTATCTCATTTTTATCTAAATTTATAGCTAGACTGATTCGTTTATTATTTTCTTATTAAATAATACTCGGGTCAGACCGAGATATTACAGATGCTTCTACTTGACTTCTTATAAGGGACTGTCGCCTGATTTTTGGCTAACTACTTTAGATTAATAGTTTTTGTTTTATACATTCGAGATAGAGACTCCTTGATGTATACTTATTCTTTTTTCTAGCACTTGTATCTATTCCTTTGTGACGTTGTGGATCTTATTTGACCACTACTCTGATGTACACTTCTATATGTTATATTCATATCTGTTTCCGCCTTTGTGATATGGATATCTGTGACTGATTTGTGTTATGCTTATTTATATATTTGTTTCCGAAGGTTATATAGCCACTGTGTAGTAGCTTTGATTTTGTATCGATGTGTCGGATTTCCTCTTGAAATGAAATGCATGTTATACTATCTGAAATATCGGTGCTCGCACAAAGAAATTACACGGATGGTCGCTCCTCAACAGCCTTATTCTTCGTGCTAGTTGACGACATTACTCTGTAGTGTCCTTGGCTAGCGTGAGTATAGAGGTGGAGCATCACAGCATGGTGTCAGAGCCAAACTTTAGAACAATGTAGAATAATCTAGCAAGAATCATCATCCTAAGTCCTTCTTAGGAGTTGTGCTTTAGGATTATTCGAGTCATTAGACCCGATCTATCCTATTTTCTTTGTGATGCCTTGTTTTATCAATCATTGTTGTTTGATATTCATTCTGAGAATAACATTTTCTTCTTCTTTTCTTTCTTTCTTAAAGAAGAGAAATGGTTGGTTCTAGCAGTCCTAACGCTGGTCAATCCAGTAGTCCTTCAATGGATAGTGTATTTATGTCTGCCCAACAACTTTTGGATCTTGTAAAGAATCAAAGGTTTATCTGTGCTTTAAGTAAGAACCCCGAAAAGGTTTTACCTTTGAAACTTGAAGTTCCCTTCAATCATCTTGTGGATATCACTCTTCGACATGAAGAGGTTGGTAAAGGAAGTGATAGCGATATTGGGATTTCCAAGAAGAGGCATATTAAGTTCAAGAGCCCTAATCCTAATAAGAAAGTGAAGCAAACTACTTTGGTAGCAAAGACTCCAATCCCTATTTGTGGAGGATGCTACAACTGTGATTCTAAGGAACACTATGCAAATAAGTGTCCGAAACCCCTTACTTGTCGCTATTGCAAAAATCCGGGTCATCTTTTATCTACATGTCCCAAACTTCTGAGAAAGTGGATGAGAAAGCTAAATATTGCGCAAACTCCTAGTAACTCTTCTCTTGGTCAAGGTATTTTTCATTCAATCCTTGATGATATTTGTTTTGTGATCATCCTATTCGAGTTCTTGTTGATATGAGTTTGTCTCACTATTTTATATCAAAAGAACTTGTTGATTCTTTTTCTTTAAATATTTTGGGCTTGATGACTTCACTTAGATTTGCTAATCCAGTTGGCGGATCCACGACACTTAGTTTGCTTTGAAAAGATGTCAAGATTATTTCATGTGATTAGGTTTCCAATCCGATTTGCATATTATTGTTACTTAGGTTACGGAATTGATTTTTGTGAAAGGATTGGCTTAATCATTATGAAGCCATATCATATGTCCCGAGTGGACTATTCATCTTCGACATTTTTAATCTGTTAAGCAGATTTCTATTTTTCTTAATGATTTCGATTCCAATTTAGTGACATCATTTTGTTCTCTAGACCCGCTTGTTGAGGAAGATGTTATCCCCTCATTCAAGTAGTTCATGAATTTTTCGGTATTTTTGAGCTTGTCTTAGGATTATCACTTAAGCAGTCTTTTGAGTGGTGCTAAGGTTTTTTCAGTTTGACTTTACCACCAGTTTTCATTAGCTACGAGTTGCAGAGGATAGCTTACCCCTTTACTGTATTCCACACTCGTTATAATTCTTATAAATGACTCGTGATGTCATTCAGTTTGTTCCGCTTATGTCATCCATCTTATGAATCGAGTGTTCTATGAATATCTTGATGAGTTCGTTTTTGAATTTATTGATTATGGATGAAAATAGCAAATTAAAATTTTTGTAAATCTTTTTCATAAGATTTATTTATAAGAATAATTGGATTTTGTTCTTAAAATAAGCAAAGAATATTCGTTAAGTTTTTAAGAAACATTTTTATTACAAAGAAGATGATTTTGTGTTGCTTTGCCTATTGAGTGCTTTAAGAATTCTGGTCGATGCGCCTGATCAACGTTATCGATAGGAATCTCCTAAACACTTTGATGAGACAATTAGACACGGTAATTTGACTTGGAATAAGTAAAAAAAAAATTTAGAAAGATGATTACATAAAGTTAATTGTAATTTTGAAAGTTTTAGCTTTTCGGGAAGAGGATCAATTAAAAGAACTCTTTCTTTTTGATACTTCTATTCTTGTGATTCCCAAGAGGAATCAAGACTTTTCTATTAGTACCGATACTAGTCGTATTGGTTTGGGTGTCGTTCTCCTGCAAAAGAGAACGTGCTATCATTTATGCTTCTAAACAATTAAAGCCTATCGAGACTAGGTATGCCACTCATGATCTAGTGCTCGCGGCCGTTATTTTCGCTTTTAGAATTTGGCGTCATTATCTTTTGGGAGAGAAATTCGTTTTCCATACCGATCATAAATCTTTGAAATATTTATTTTCTCAAAAGGAACTTCATGTGTGTCAACAACATTGGCTCGAGTTCCTTGCATCTTATGATCTTGAAATTCTTTATACTCCCGGAAAGGGGAAATCGTGTTGCCAATGGACTTAGTCGTGAGCAACAAGTGGTTGTTTCTTTGATGATGTTCGAATGGAATGATCTTTTTACCAAGTTCGTCGGACGTTTCAATGTACCTCGCTTTATTGAGCTTCATCTCATTTCTTTTATGGACTAGCGCCTGATGTTCTTTTATGATGTTCGATTCATCGGATGTACCGTTATTGTACTACATCGATGTCCCGACTTTTCGGTTCATTTAACGTACCGTTTGTACTACGTCAACGGTCCAAATTATTTGAACTTCGGTTCATTTGACATACCGTTTGTACTGCGTCGGCGTTCCGAATTATTTGAACTTTGGTTCAATTGACGTACCGTTTATATTGCGTCAATGTTCTGAATTATTTGAACTTCGATTCAGTTGACGTACCGTTTGTACTGCGTCGGCGTTTCGAATTATTTGAACTTCGGTTCATTTGACGTACCGTTTGTACTGCGTCGGTGTTTCGAATTATTTAAACTTCGATTCATTTGATGTGCCGTTTGTATTACGTCGTGTTCCGAATTATTTGAAGTTCGGTTCATTTGACGTACCATTTGTACTGCGTCAATGTTCCGAATTATTTGAACTTCGGTTCATATGACGTACTGTTTATACTACGTCAATGTTCCGAATTATTTGAACTTCGGTTCATTTGATGTACCATTTGTATTGCGTCGGTGTTTCAAATTATTTGAATTTCGGTTCATTTGACGTATCGTTTGTGCTGCGTCAATGTTCCAAATTATTTGAACTTCGGTTCATTTGATGTATCGTTTGTACTGCGTCAATGTTCCGAATTATTTGAACTTCGGTTCATTTGACGTACGGCATGTACTGTATAAATGTTCCAAATTATTTGAACTTCGGTTCATTTGACGTATAGGTTGTACTACTTCAATGTTTCGAATTATTTGAGTTTCGGTTCATTTGACGTACCATTTGTACCGCGTCAATGTTTTGAATTATTTGAACTTCGGTTCATTTGACGTACCGTTTGTACCGCATCAATGTTCTGAATTATTTGAATTTCGGTTCATTTGACGTACCGTTTGTACCGCGTCAATGTTTCGAATTATTTGAATTTCTGTTCATTTGATGTACCGTTTGTACTGCGTCGGTGTTTCAAATTATTTGAACTTCGGTTCATTTGACGTACCGTTTGTACTGCATCAATGTTCCGAATTATTTGAACTTCGGTTCATTTGACGTACCGTTTGTACTGCGTCGGTGTTTCGATTTGAGCTTTGGTTCATCTGGCATACCATTATTGTACTACGCCGTTGTTTCAAATTATTCGAGTTTCTAGTTTCTCGGGCATACCGTTATTGTACTACGTCGTTGCACCGGTTTAATTTTCTGCTACTCATGACGTTTTCCACGTCCCTCGACTATGGAAATGCCTTAGGGATTCCGATTTTACTCTTGAGCCTTGTGTTATGGAGGTTGAAGTTTCATCAGATTTGACTTATGAACAACATCTTATTCGCATCATTGTTTCGGAGGTTGAGCGCCTTTGAAATAAAGATGTTCCTCTTGTGAAAGTTCGTTGGTTCTTGAATATTAAGGATTGCTCTTGGCAATCCTGAGAATTCAATGAGCGAACACCTTCGGGTTTACTCTTTCGTGCTCTTTATGGTGTACTTCTTATTTCAAATTTCTTTTGTGTTAATATGCTTTTATGGTTGTTACTTTTTATTTTCTTCTTAAATATTGCGAGGATGCAATTTCTTTAAGGAGGGGAGTCTGTAACAACCTACATATTTTACGATTGTATATATAAATATGGCATCGTTAGTCGAATTTAAGTCCGAAAAGCAACTTTTTTCAAACAGCCTAATTAGGACTCGGGACCACTTCCATTGAGTCCAAAATGGCGTTTGCAACCTTTTTAAGTATAAACATTGATATGTTTGGAGCTAGCTATTTGGAGCTAGCTAAAATTTTGACATTTTCACTTAGGGCTTTGGGTTTGGGTTTCAGCCCATTAACCTAACATATCAACTGAAATCCACTCCACTCCTCTTCATTACTTCATAATACTTCCTGCAATTTAAGCTTTAGCAAAAATGATAGTGGAGATGGGAAATTAAAATCCTAAGCCCTAGTTTCTTTAGCAAATCCAAGTTTTAGCTCCAAATTCAAAGAGAAGCTTAGGTAAGTATCTCCTTCTTCTTCTCCATCTCAATCTCTCTCTAATTTCAGAGATTTCCTATAACCTAATTTGGAAAATTAAAATCATAAGCCCTAGTTTCTTTAGAAAATCCAAGTTTTAGCTCCAAATTCAAAGAGAAGCTTAGGTAAGTATCTCCCTTCTTCTTCTCCATCTCAATCTCCCTCCAACTTCAAAGATTTCCAATAACCTAGTTTGGGAAATTATTGCTTTTGATCTTAGTTTGGAGCTTCTAGAGTTGATATTGAAGAGTGGTTGATCCTCCTTTGTTTTCAAGCTTCTTTTTCCTTGTTTTTATGTAAAAGGTGAGTTTTTTAACTCACATCTACGTCTATAACTTTCATTGTTGTTAGCTATGAATTCCTAACATCTATTCATGTTCATTTGATTTTGATTTGAATTGATTTGGTGAATTTTCCAATTTTGGTGTTTTAAAGTCAAAATCTTTAAAGATCCTATCTTGGATGTTTGAACATGTTATTTGTGGCGTATCGAAGAGCCTATAGTGATGGGTTGTCGATTAGCATAAATCCCTAGCATCCATCGCTCGTTCGATCGCATTTCGGTTTGGATTTGCCATTTTTTTGTCTAGGCTGTTTTTTTGCCTAGCAGAAAATTTCAGACTTTTGAAATTAATTTCAGACGTCTAAAACCAAATCCAAACGTCTGGTTGAAAAATCCAGACGTCTGAAAAGGGGTATGGAAGAGGCAGAAGCCAAATCCAGACGTCTTAAACAAAATCCAGACGTCTGAAATCAAATTCAGACGTCTGGTTGAAAATTTTAGACGTCTGAAATGGCCCAGGAATTAGAAAGAGAAAGGAGAAAAGCATTTCTTTTGCAGAACATAGGACCAGACGTCCGGAAACACCTAATAGACGTCTGGAACTGTTCATTTTGCCTATTTTTGCTGTTTTTAAGTGGATTTCCAATTTTTAATTGATTTTTGTTGATTCGGTTAGTTGTTATCACTTATTATCGACTTGGATGACTTATTTCTTTGGATTTTTAGGAATATCCATTTTGATGGATTTGGTATCGATTTCTTTGGATTTAATTCACGTCTTCGAATGTGAATTTTTGGTGATTGGTTGTTTCTACAATCATTTCTATGATTTTGTCACTTTAAAATACAAAGGTTTCTATACTAGTAGTAAATATTCAAACTCTTTTACAAAGACGATTTCAACTCTATTTTCAATATCAAACTCGCTTCAAAACCGTTTTCCAATCTATTAGTATATACAAACCTTTACCTTATTCGTTCGAGAAATCCAATTAAACGACTTAGCAAAACAAGTGGTATGAAACGCTTGCGTTTACTTTATTGGTTAATTCTTAAACTTGTTCGATTGAAACGCTTGCGTTTACTTTATTGGTTAATTCTTAAACTTGTTCGATTGAAACCCTTGTGACAACTTTCGAGTGGAGATCTACAATTTGTTCGTAAATAATTAAGTTAAGCCAGTGGTTATGGGACATAAAGCTAAACTCATTTATTTACTAGCTTAGTGTAATTGACACTTCTTATTGATCGATGATGATCATTTTGATGATTTAGACTAGCGATATGCTGTGTCTCTTTGTCCATTTAGGGGATTGTACCTCATTTTATTGAGCTTCGTCCCATTTCTTTTATAGGCTAACGACCTATGTATTCTTTGGAGTTTCATCTCATTTTTATGGGCTAGCGTCCCATGTTCATTTATGGTGTTCGGTTCATTGGATGTGCCATTATTGTACTACATCAATGTTCCAGCTAGTTTGGATCAATCGATGTACTGATATTGTACTACATCGTTGTTTCAGTTTATCAAGTTCATTGGACGTACCGTTATTGCACCGCGTCGATGTTCCAAATTATTGGAGTTTCAGTTCATTGGACGTACTGTTATTGTACTGCGTCGATGTTCCAAATTATTGAAGAGTTTATCAATATTTGTGCATTGGTGGATTTGTGTTTTCAACAACTTTTAAGATTGGCTTTGAGATGTTTTCCAATATTTGTGACTTGGTGAGTAAAAATAAAGAATATGGTTTTCTTTTAAATCTATGAGAAGATTCTTGTGATATTGATTAATCTCTAGTTTATTTTTCTAACGTTTACTTTGCATAGTATGGCATTATTATTATCATTCGCTTTTATCGTATCTCTTATTCTATCTCATTTTTATCTGATATTTATAGCTAGACTGATCCATCTTATCAAATAATACTCAGGTCAAACCGAGATATTACAGATGCTTCTACTTGACTTCTTATCAGGGACTATCGGCTGATTTTTGGCTAACTACTTTAGATTAGTAGTTTTGGCTTTATACATTCGAGATAGATACTCCATGATCTATACTTATTCTTTTGTCTAGCACTCGTATCTATTCCTTTGTGATGTTGTGGATCTTATTTGACCACTACTCTAATGTACACTTCTATGTGTTATATTCATATCTGTTTCCACCTTTGTGATATGGATATCTGTGACTGATTTGTGTTATGCTTATTTCTAAATATGTTTCCGATGGTTATATAGCCACTGTGTAGTAGCTTTGATTTTTCATTGATGTGTCAGATTTCCTCTTGAAATGAAATGCATGTTATACTATCTGACATATCGGTGCTCACAAAAAGCAATTACATGGATGGTCGCTCCTCAACAGCCTTATTCTTTATGCTAGTTGACGGCATTACTCCATAGTGTCCTTGGCTAGCGTGAGTATAGAGGTGGGGCGTCACACCTTACATCTTATAAACAATGCAACGCAATACTATATCAAAGACTTGATATATATGAGCATAGCAAAGCAAGATGTAAGAAAATAAGGTCACATGCTCACGCAAATTGAAGCAAACACACACCATGAAATGCACACGCACTCAACCTAGAACATTTTTGTTCTAGGTTTGCCACCGATTTCATTTGAATCGATGTAGACTCAACACTCTCAAGAAATTAAGTCGAGGATAATTCAATTGATATAAAAAATGATAATTATAAGATTAGCATAGGTGTGTTACTGTAAGGAACTCACCTGTAAACTGCGAACTGCTCTTACATTCCATTGGTCGCACAAACATACGCAACTAGAGGTACATTACCTCACTAAACTCAAATTGTACGTACGCATAAAATATCTTCCAGAATCGCCCAAATTGAATTCGAAAATTTATATTCATTTATTTAAATTTTTATTTGATTTTAAAAGTGAAGAATGTTACTTCTTGAGGAAGATGAATAGTGTCTGGAGAAAAATGAACGAACGAAGGGAAAATAAGAATAATGGGAAAATTATGGAATGATAATTGGGCTTGGACTAAAAATTGTGGGGCTTGGTACTTATATATTTACTCTCATTTATTTATAAAACTAGTTCTACTTAGCTTAAATAGATACAAATCCTTTAAAAATCTTTTCTTTCCAAACTAATATTTTATTCTTATTACATCACAATTTATAGGTATTATTTTCTCAATTTAAATCCCTTTATGTAAAAGATTCAAAACTACTTTATCAAATAAATCACCAAATTCCAGTTTAACAATTATTAACACTAAACAATGATTACTTAAAAATGGGTTGTTACACCGGTTGTCGATAAAGAGGATAATGAGTCAGATGACGATGATAACGATTACCATGCTAGCGAGGAAGGGGAAGAGTCATTTGGTGAATCCCCCACAATGAGTTTTGATTTTCCTGTCTTACCTTCTCTAGAACTACTAATTATCGAGGAGTTGAGTCATGAGCTTCCCACTTCTTCTCAAGAACAACTAACCACTAAACTGGAGATCAAACTATCAAAACCACTATTATAGATACACCGCTTTCCAATTCTCTAAGTGACGCTCTATTCACTTGAATGAATTGAGGGATTGCTCGATTAATGAAATGATAGGTGAGATTGGCTCATATATCAATATATCTTCTAGTGCCTTTACAAGCGAAGGTGGCAAGGCTCCAACAATGAAACCATGCCAATATGATTTATAGAATGTACAGGGGGTCATCGATACCACATACTTCACTTTAGGATCACGGGTACACGTTTCTGCATCAATTTAGGCTTTATAATTCAAGTGCTAACTACATTTTTCTTTTCATTTCAGGTTCCATGGGTCATGGATTATACCATTAACTGCGTCAACATTCTGGCTCCTATAGGGATCAAACTTTGGATTTAACTTGTCGCTCTTTTAGCGAAACTAACGAGGAAAGGACGAAGAGAAAAAATGACGAGGCCTACCACTTGTAAAGAGGGTGTGAGAGGGGGGAGAAGACAAAAAAGAACGACGAAGGTGATTCCCCTGACAATATGCATAAGCATAATAGGGATTATCATAATCACCGCGGGACCCCATTGTCCACTCTCCTCCTCATACCAAGGCTCAAACTGCAATGATGCAAGAAATTCATCCTCTCGGGTCGTAACTACTACAACTGATCCTACTTCTTCTAGTTAGGGCAAGAAGTTCACGCTTCCACCGGGTCTGCCCTGACTTCAAACTACTTTCCTGTATCTGTTCTTGTTTGGGGTCAAATTTGGTAAAAACGTAAAGCATACCATTAAAGCTACTTCCCTATGGAATCTTAAGGCAGTCTGTGAAGACTTGGGAGGGTTCGAGTGGCAAAGTCTCGTACGAGCCCTTTTGTCATTAACCGTATTAACCATTGGGAGATTCTTTCATTCGAGGTAGAAAGGGTAGACCTAGAAAAAATGACTAACGATTGCATTAATGAGATAGCTTAGCTTAAGATCAAAAGAGATGCGGCCTTAAAGGGAAAAGCTGTCGCTAACAAGGCTCTAACTGAGGCAAACTGGGCTTACAATAGGGCACTTCTCTTGATTAATGATCAATTCAAAGCTCATAGGAAGTTCAACAAACTAAAATAGCAAGTCATTGAAGAAGAGTAGGTTGTCAAGGCCTAGAACCAAACTATTGTTGAACAAGCCATCACCATTGTTGATAAGGCCACTGAACTCATTTAACTTTGCAAGGAGAATGCAAGACTGGCGAAAGAGAAAGAACAGATCTTATCCGATAAACTAATGCCCGAGATCGACCATTTGGTGACACGATTAGAGATATTGGATCTTTAAAAGGAACGTTATGAAGCAATAAGCCAGATGGATGCCAACATGCTACATCTATGTACTATAATGTTATAAACAAGGGTAGTTTGAAGTGGCTCGGAAATGATTAGCCCTAGACTCTCGCTATGGTTTGGGAAGAAGTATTGGTTAGGTCAGAGCGAGCCAGGGATAGGCGATCTGAAGAAGAGTTAATGGTGAATTATCTTAATTCTAAGGACATAGACTTCCTAGTAGTTGGTAGGGAGATTCTACAAAAAGAGAGAAAGAAAGACGCGGCCGATGCCACCGCTAACGCTTTCTCTAGCCTAAGCTCTTCTAGTCAGGGTGTAATATCTACTCATAAAACTTAAAAGCAAGCAACAACCATTTAGGCATCCACAACTATCATTTCTCAAGTTGCCCACATGCATCCATATTCTAAAGCTCTATGTGAGCCATAATTTTCTCCAATTGTTGAGTGACTCACCGAAACGCGGACCGAAACATGGGATTTTGAAGTCCAAGTTAATGAACAAACTCCTGATTTAGGTATTTCCCAAATTTCTCTAGTTTTCCAAAAGCTCTAATTCACTCCAGATTCCTTTACTAAATTATACAACAAGGTTTCCTAACTTATAGGTCAACCATCTCTTCCGCCCCCTCCTCTAGATATATAAGGCTCATGAGCCACTACAATCTTTACCGCTTCCACCATTGTCTCTGCAGTGGCTTTAGGTATTGTTCTTGTCCCAATCTTTGGGCCTTGGCCCGATTCTGAGCAGATGGCGGCATTGCAAACCATGGACGTCTCTGTGTCTCTAGAAGAATAAGTGATAGTGACCGATGAGTCAAGCCCGACTGACAAGGAAATGATGTCAGGGAGACCTAGGAAGTAAAAGAAGGGGATACATGCAAAATAGGAGAAGGAGAAAGAAAATGCAATACTCTGACTATAATCAAGCTCCGAAGGCCAAAGGATAGAGACGTCGCTATAGGAGATTCTAAAGAGCCCTACCATAAGAGGAGAGTCTACATCCTTGGAGGTTGTCATTGCCTTGGTAAGGAAACCAAGAGGAAGAAGATTCTTATTTGTCCGGGCAAGGACGATAAAGGTGGCCATGATGGAAAAAAACGATGCAACGATCGAGTTCCAGTAAAGTGGAGTGTTCATGGTTTTTGTATCTTTTTTAGGTCGATCAAATCGAGTTTGTACAATTATAGAATCTGTACTTTTTGTTTTGTTTGGATTTTTGTTCAGTGATATATGAATTGGTTGGCATTGTGCGAAAACAGCCCTGCTGTTTGTTGAGTCTGTACATAAAATGACATTAGTAATGAATGTTTATCATTTCTGTTGTAATCTCTCCTATGTACTTTACCTTCATATTATGTACCATGCTTCTTTATAAATAACTGCATTGTATATAATACGATTACATGTATTGCAATTTCCTATACCTTATACTTCGGCATATGTGTTATATCTTTATCTTTTGCAACTCTATGCATGTAAATGGTATTCCTGCAGTTATTTAGCATAGTAAATTACTTAGCTCTGTTATGATTTGCCAAAATACTCCTTCGACGTAACATAACTATGATGTATCTCGGTTTAGCATGTCCCGATCATGCATTAGTGTATGCATGTATGCCCGATTATTTAGCATATTAAATTACTTAGCTTTGTTATGATTTGCTAAAATAATCTGTTCAACGTAATAGAACTATGGTGTATCTTGATTTAGCCTATTCGGATCATATGTTGGCGTATGCATGTATGTCCCCTACTCTACAGGGCAAGTTACTCTAAACACAGGGTTCAAGCAATTGTATAAGGATCGGTTGTTCTGAGCAAATCGTTAAGTTCCCGTCAGTTTGGATCATGCAATAGGCTCCTGTCTTTGTGAAACCACGGCTTTGATACTCGATTCCATGTATTTCATTCCTTAACTATGAATGGATTCTTCCAAGTTCAATTTTGAGAACCTATTCGCATATCAACTTCTATCTCTGGAAACTTTCGAAAAGCTTAAGTATTTTGACTTTCCTCGAGTGTAGCCGTCGATCTAGCAATTTAGACTTCCATGATATTGTTGAAGTAATGCTAATTTTTGCCAATACTCTGATAGAAAACTTTTTCAACGCTGTCAGAGTGCGGTCGGTATTTATAAAAGTTTGTTTGAGCTCTTCACATTACCGAGGTAACGTCGATTACTAGAGAATAAAAGGATTTCCCAGCGTTGCAGAAGTAGCACTGCTACTAAAAAAAATTCTAAATTGATTTTTTCCATCGATCTGGCGGTTTGAGGATCAATACTTCCCATCCGAAGATTGAGAAGAATTTTCTCAGTCATATGGGATGTGTGTTACTTTCAAGAATGCGGTTCCATCGGCTCGGGAAGCGATGTGTGGTTTATTGATTGCACAAGAATGGAAGGTTTTGCATACTCGAGCGTAGTTGCATTGGTCCAAGTAGTAGAGTACAGCTTAGTAGCGCATAAGGTGTATTACGCACTTGAGCGCGACTCCATCGGTTCAAGTAGCAATGTGCAGCTTATTGGTGGAACATAAGGAGTATTGCATGTTTAAACACAGTTCCATCACATCATGTAGCGACATGTGACTTATTGGTGACGCACAAGGAGATAGGCCTTCTCGATGTTACCGAAGCAGCGCCAGTTCTCAAAAGGCAGGGATCGATTTTGCTTGTCGATCTGGCGATTTAAGTCGATTTTCCCCATCGACTCGGTGGTTTGCTTACAAGAACACGGTTTCATTGGTTCAACAAGTAAGATATATTATTAATAGAAGGAAAAGGCAAGTCTTGCCTATGTATAATTCCCTCGTGTCCAGGGATGGCTTATTTGCAAAATAGAAAATATGTAGATAAATATTAATATAGTAGTGCCATATCAAGTTGTTGTTCAAGCACGAGAAATCGAAATTCAATCGATCGTCGTCGGCTTGAATGTTCTGTCTCCAAGTTTTTGGCCGATTATGTAGGGTCATTCCTAATTTGGTCCAAGTACTCCCACACTCGGGAAGATCCATTTTCGGATGAGATCTCCCACTTCAAAAGTTCAGTTTTAAAACCTAGGCGTTGAAGTGTCCTGCCACTCTTTTTTGGTGAGCAATGGTCCTAAGCTCAGCTTCCTCCTCCTTCTCATCGATCTGGTCAAGTTATTCGAGTAGTAGTTGCTCGTTTTCTTTTTGGTTGAAATGACTTCTACAATGAGAGGGGACTTCTAGTTCTAATGGTATCATAACTTTCGAACCATAATCTAAAGTGAAGGAAGAGTGTCCAGTCGTAGATTTATGTATCATCCTGTAAGCCCATAGTGCAAGAGGATGCTCATCAACCCAATTTCCTTTAGCTTTTGTCAGTTGTTTTTTATGGAGGATTTGATGATTTTTTTCACTGCCTCCACCAGCTCGTTTTCCTATGGATGCACTACCATGGAAAAGCACTTCTTGATCCAGTAACATTTACAGAAGTTTTTGAATTCAACACTCTCGAAGTGAGTCTCATTATCCGTGATGATTCTTTGTAGTACTCCAAACCTGCAAATATTGTTTTTAATTACAAAATTTATCATTTTTTTAGTAGTAATTATGGCAAGCGGTTCCGCTTTAGACCATTTAGTAATGTAATCAACTGTAACGATGGCATATTTAGCTCCTCCTGTTGTTATTGGTAGCACGCTAATTACATGATTCCTTATATTGTAAACGACGATGGACTGACCATTTGCGTAACTTCCATAGATGTGGTTCATGAGATCTTTGCAAATATCTAGCATCGATCGTATCATTTGGAATAGTTTGTCACATCTAGGTTTATTGTTGGCCAGAAGCATCCATAGTGGAGAGCCTTTTTCTCCAATATTTTACCCCGGGTCTGGTCACCGTAACTGCCTTAGTGAATCTCCATGAGGATTTCCTTGGCTTCATATTTTGTCACATACCTAAGTAAGGAAGTGGAGAACCCTCTTCGGTATAGTTCTCCATCCCGCATTATGAATTGTGGTGCCTTTCAAAGGAGCTTCTTTCATTCAATCCGGTCCCTTGGGATTATTCCTATGAGTAGGTAGTCCTTGATCAACATCATCCATGATTCCTCCTCTTCCGCGGTTTCCAAAATCCTGTTGACATCCATCTGATCTATGCTGGGGCCGACAATATTTCCACTGGAACTAGTCCTAGAGACTTTACATCTCTGGAACTGGCCAGTTTATCCAAGTGATCAGCCTTCACATTCTGTTTCCTGTAAGTTATTATATAGTGTTTGATATCGTTAAGCAATTCTCATGCTTTCGTCAGGTAAGTGGCGAGGTTCATACCTTTAGCATAATACTCTAGTTTCACTTGACCGATGACAACCGAGAGTCGTTGTATATATGGAGAGCTTTAATTCCCAGTTCCTTCACAATCTTCAACCTTACTATCAAATCCTGGTACCCTACCTCATTATTAATAGAAGGGGATCCTAACCTTAGAGCATAACAGATTGACCGCCCTTCGAAGTTTCAAGCACAACTCCCACTTTCGAGAAAAATTCGTTTGATGCACGGTCGACAAACAATTTCCATTGTGATGCTTCAACTGTTGTATCCTCCTTCTCATAGTCCCGAATTATGAACTCGATGATGAAGTCGACCAAAACTTGTCCATTAATTGCTCTCCAGGGGTGATAAGTCACATTATACAGGCTTAACTTAATATCTCATTTCAAAAGCCGTCTTGATGTCTCGGGTCGGTAAAGTAACCTTTTCATGGACTAATCCGTTAACACCTTGATGGGTGAGCTTCGAAATATGGCCTCAGCTTTCTTGATGCTACCAACAAGCAGTACACTAACTATTCTAACTTTAGGTAGTTTCGTTCAACTTTGGTGAACCATCTACTGATGTAATAGATGGGTTGTTGAATCCTAGCCTCCTCACATATAAGTATTGTACCTAGTGCATAGGCAGACACTGTCAAGTGGATGAATAAATCTTCCTCATCTGCTTGTTTAGATAAAGTTGTGTTTCCATGTATCGGAGTAATTCCTTAAATGTAGCAGTTTTGATTCCATTCCAAGTTCTTCATACACTTCTTTAATGCGTCGTAGAAAGGTATACACTTATATGTCACTTTGTAAATGAAGTGGCTCAATGCTACAATCTTCCTATTTAGAATCTGCGACTCCTTTTTTGTCAACGAGGCTCTGACATCCATAATGCAGCAAACATTTTTAGGTTGGCCTCAATGCCTCTTGCATTTACTACAAATCTAAGAAATGTTCCTGACGAGACACCAAACAAGCACTTCAAGGGGTTTAATTTCATTTCATACTTTTGAAGGATTCAAACATCTATTAGAGATTATCTAGATGGTTTCCAAATACTCATGATTTCGCAATCAAGTCATCCACATATACGTCCATCATCCATGTAACGACCCGGTATTTCGAACCATTCAAATCGACAATCATCCACTCATGCCTGACTTGAATTGCTCAAAACAACAGATTGTTAATTTATATTTGAAAAAACTCGGCATATACAGTAAATAAAATCAATCATAGAATCACAGATACAGAGTAATATAAAAATAAGCAGCGAAATAGATAAATAGTAGTTCATAAAGCTACTATATAAACAATAGAGTATGGAACAAAACACAATAGAAATCAAGATACATAGAAGTCTCAAATACAATAGCAATGATGAGTCTGAACATAACAACTCGAATAACTGAGGTAACTAAAAGCTGAATGATACTCCAAGAAATCTTCAAGCTTCAAAGGTGAGTCTTAAATGCTTTGACACTCAGTCTGACCCGAGCATAAAGCAAAACACAAAACACTCGAGTCAGGATTAACATTCTTATACTAGTAAATTTAACTCAAGCGAAATGTCAAGTGAAATACAAAATAACTTAATGGATGTTTGGGTTTTCCATCCTCTAAGGATCCGTTAAACTATCTATATACATAGTACAATACGCTACATATATAATATCTATAGTAAAGTAAACTATTAAAATAGCATTAAGGCGTTACTCATATCCCACTTAACACATTTTATATATTCCCGTAATCTATACAGTACCGTAAGCTCCACCAAACCGTGGTTTACTCAGAGGGCACTACATAGGTACAGTGTAAAACAAACTCATAGAGGACGCGATAAGGCATGTGCTAAGGCATGCGAGGCAATGTCAAAGGTAGGATACTACCGTTTGCATAGCAGCTACTACCGCCCACCTCGAGGCACACTCTCAAAATCAAAGGTGCACCCAATCAAATCACAAAGCAATAGAATGGTATCGAAGAAATGTGTCCGATCGGAGGAGCGACCTCACTTGGCCCGGCATGGACCCTCTTTTAGCCACATCAAGCTGACTCACAGGAGTCAGGGCTAGGTTAATACCTCATATAGAATCCTCGCCAAACCATCCTACATCATTCTGGAATCTCAACTACGTACACGGTTGTTAAAGTGCTTTTCGGTATTGGTAGAGAGTATGACAATATCCGATCCCAGTCTCTTAACAACCAAAGGCTTATTTCACACCATGGTCATTTTATATTTCAAATTGTCACACTTCACATCAAAATATCATATTTATTTCAAAAATATATCATTTTCGAAATCATATACACTTTTGAAATCATATCACTTTTGAAATCATATCACTTCCAAATCATAACCACAAAATAGTTTAAAACATCATATCAAATTGTTCGCATTTAAATCTATTAAATCTAAATTATAGCAGCTCCAATTTAAACAGTTTAAATATTGAAAATAGTTTATATATTTTGAAATAGTTATAAATTAAAAATAGTTTACATTTAAAATAGTTTATAGATTAAAAATATTTTATATATTTAAAATAGTTTATATTTAAAATAGTTTATTCTAATTCACAAATCAATTTAAATCAACTTAAATTCCAAAATTTCAATTTAATCAATCTCATTTCACAATTTCAATTAAATGGTTAAAGGTTCAATTCAAATTCTCAATAAAACCACTTCAATTTATATCGATTTCAAATCCAGGTTGGAACTATCACTCAAAATACAATAAGTTTCAAAGTTAAATATTCAAACACTTACAATATAGATTTCATTTATATTTCAACATTCAACTTTAATTTTATTCAAATTTGAAAATATTCACTTAATCATATTTAATAATATTTAAATAAAATCTCAAATTACATATTAGAATCAAAAATTAAATATCTAACTTCAATTATATTTAATTCTAAAATATTCACATAGTCACCTTTTATAAGCATTTAAATAAAATTTCCAATTACAACTTAAATCAAAATTTTAATATTTAACTTTATTTAAATTTGACAATATTCATCTAATCACCATCATTTAAATCAAGTTGTAAAATCGTACCTTTCAAAATCTCAAAATAAGTTTCTTATCAAATCTTATTTATACTAAATTCCTAAACAAATTAAATTACAAATTAACTTAATTTATCTTCCCAACTTTATTTTATTAAAGTTAATAAAAATATAATTCCAACATGTTAATACAAATTGTAATTAAATATAAAAACATATTATTTATATATATATATATATTAGGTAAATTAATTCTTATTAAATTTTATTACATTAATTAATATTATATTAGATCTTATTATTATTAAATTTATTTTAAATCATATTTATATATTTAAAAATAATAAAATTATAAGTGAAATCTTAAAATTTATATTTTTCAAAACTTAAGTTATATTTTAAAATTTTCAAACATTAAAAATCTAAATTTTAGAAAAAAAATCTTTATAATATATTTTAAAAATCAATATTTAATAAAGCTCATCTATTTCCTTTCTAAATTTTTAAAATTATTCTTCAAAATAGACCAACGGTGTCTTATATAATTTTCTACCCTATGGACAAGTGATACAGATATTTATCATTTCAATCCGCAATTCAAATTTAATATATACGAGTATATATCATTTCAACCTGTAATCCCAAATTTCAAAATCAATGAAAAATCGCTTGGATTTATCATTTCAACCCATAACGATTTCCCCTTAATATGTAATATCATTCGAATATGTATCATTTCAATCCATAGGGAATTTCTAACTATCAATATGATAATAAAATAACATATCAATAACAGGTATATATCATCAGCAACAAATTTAAATATAACTTATATATACAACAGGTTATGCTGTCATATACCATTGGTGAACAATTGCAGATAATGTCATATCATATTTAACATTTAAATAACTTAACAATTCATATTTAACAGCATATTTCAATCGTCATTACATGTGAATTAAATTTATTATATATAAGAATGTTAATCGTGAGTGATTGCTCACCTTTCGAGGCTAGAGAATAATGATGGCAAAGACGATGACACGCACACGGACATGGATATGACACGCGGAATAGCGACAAAGCTAGAACTGCTGTTGCGACCAATTCTGGATAGCTTCGAGACATAAGTAAAGCACGATAAACTGGATTCAATGAAAAAAAGTAATTATATAAGTGAACGTATATATGTAAGCTCTCTCTCTCTCTATATATATATATATATTAAATGATATTTACTGAAACCCATATATTACTTTTAAAATTTTCACATGAATACTTAAACACAATATATACATTAAAGCTATTACACAAATTCTATTTTAAAGATATTAAAAAATTTAAATATATTCTAACCCATTATATACATATATACCATAGTTTTCATAACCCGACCCTGCCGCGGTTGAACCGCGAATAACCTCGAGCCACGGAGGTCAAAGGCCGGGAACTCAATCAAACCTCCTTCATGCAAGAACCTTGGTTCGACCTTTGAATTAGCGGTTTAACCCTTCATTTGAACATGGTTGAACCCTCTCATATGCGCAAATTTTTCGTTTCAAAATATGTTTTCAAATCTCCGTCCGTTTTATGTCCATAATTAGTGCAGCTAGTGTAATAAATTTTGCTTAATTTTTCATATTTGAATTAATGTGTGGATTATGAATTAATATCATATATATTTATTGAAGACGTTGGTTTATTGTGTACCTATGGTTGATACGTTGCATCTAAATGTATTAATTTCAAAAAAAAGTATGTGCGGTTCTTGACGGTTCGACCGGTCGAACCCTCGAAACATCGAAGCTCGAGTCCTCACGGTTTGATTCATGGTCCGGTTATGAAAACATTGATATATACCCTTCAAACAAATACCAATATCAACTATATAATATATATAGCTAATATGTATGTAATAAGTCATATTTAAAAAAAACCAATTATAGATTATAATATACATACATACATACATATATATATATTTAAAATAAACAAAATAGTAGGTTGTGTGCTCACCTATACTTTTAGGATCCATACCAACTTATATATATAACAATATATATTTAACGCGCATGATATATTTAAACTTTGCTTGCTAGGTGGCAAGTAACAGAGAATATGAACGAGCTTTCTTGATGCACGCCTGAACAAAGAACATGTACCTTTTTTATATAAGCATGGTCGAACAAAGAGAAGGGAGGAAGGGAAGGAGGGACACGTGGAGGCTTGATGCGAGGGTTTGCATGGTCGGCGGTTGCTTGGAAGGTCACGGCGATGCTTGTAGTGGGAAGGAAGGTTTTGAGGTAAATCTTGTGAGCAAGCTACAGGAAAATTATACAAGCTTTTTATAAAAAAATTCCAAAAAGAAGGCTGGGTGGAAGTGAGCAGCACTTGCGTGAGGCTGGCGTTTCCAAGGAGGCAAGGCCGGTTTTGTCGTTTGGATGGGACGGTGGTCAGCTGCATGGGTGGAGGGAAGATGGGCAAAGATGAGTAGGCAGAAGCTGGAGTAAGTGGGCAGTGGAACTGGGAGCAGCCGCTTGTGGCCATGAGGTGCTTGGAGGAGGAAACTATTGAGGGAGATGGAGATTTTTTATTTGTACAACTGACGCGAGACATGCAAGGGCGGAGCGCTTGGTGTTCGATCATGGAAGAGGCTCAAGGTTGCTATCACTAGGGTGCGGCGACCAGAGTTTTAGAGGCTGTGGAATTAAGTGAAAGGCGGAGGTGAGGCAAAAGATGGAGAATGCGTGGATTGTGGTTCAGCAAATAAGAATGCAAGCTACGTGAAATAATATGATATTTCACCATTTTTTTATAAAAGGAACATCATAAAAGGCAGTGGGAAAGAGAAAGAACGAAGAGCCGAATCAGTATATGTTGAACTGTAGGATTGGCAAAAGCCAATGTTAAATTTCTGAAAATATTAAAAGCATATGGCCCTTTGTTACGGCTAATGGACAAACGAATGGACATAGAAAAATAAGAAGACTCAAAAATGGATACCGATACGACTGATCATTTTCACGGATTTCGCCGCGTACCGGACTCTGAAATACCCAAATGAATATACTGCAAAGATCAGCATAATAAGATGAACAGAATGGTACACAGATATTAGCGATACGACTATCCCATCAAAAATCGATATTTCGCTGCCAAACTACTGCAAATTCGTCGAAAATAAGATAGACGAGGCTATAGAAATCTGAATTTGATGAAACGGAATATGAGTCTGACTCAAAAAATGATTTACATTTTTATTACATAGAAATATTCAGATATTGAAAATATTTTAACTGATGTATATTGAAATTGAAAATTACACAACATAACTAACCTCCATATTTTCATATGAAAATCTGACATTTGCTATGTTTAAATAGACACATTTCAAATATTAAATTTTCATTTCAAAATTTTAATATTAAATTTTCTTGAAAAATTAGTTAATTACGTTATTAAAAATGGTTAAAATTTATGGGTCATTATAGTCCAATATGATTCTTGAGCATTGTGTTCACTAAACTTTGGTAAGCAGCACCAGCATTCTATAAGTTGAACGAAATTACACGATAAATATACAATCCAAAGTATATAATGAAGCTGGTGTTCTCCTGATTGAGCTCGTGCATCATAATCTGATTGTATCCTGAGTAGGCATCCATAAATGACAGAAACTCATGCCCCATGGTTTTGTCAACGAGTTGGTTGATTCTAGGTAGTTGAAAGTTGTCCTTTAGGCAATAATTGTTCAAGTCTAATAGTCGACCCAAGTTTGTTGCTTCCCATTCGATTTCTTGACTGGTATAGGACTTGACATCCATTTAGTACATGTTGCAACATGGATAAAGTCGTTGGCTAACACCCATTTAGTATATGTTCTCTTCAATGCAGCAGATCGCTACGGACCTAAACTGCATCTCTTATGCCTTACTGGTGTGAACTTGGGGTCAATATTAAGTGTGTGACATGCTTTCTCTATTGATATCGCACATATATCAGAATGCATCCAAGCAAATACATCTAGATTGGCATGAAGAAATTTTATTAGTTCATTTTACATTTTGATTCCAAGCTGCAAAACTATCTTCAAGACTCGAGTTGGGTCATCCATGTCGATAGGGATAACAACCGTAATTTCCATCGGTGTTGCCCATTTGTCTCCTTTACTCTCTTCCTAGGGTTCATAGTCTATTTGAAGCGACTGTGTGCTAGTACCTTAGGTATTGGTTTTGATAGTAACAACTATAGGACATTATATAAAATATAGATATTAATGTTTTATCAATATATATATATATATATATATATATGTAGTGCAAGATATTAGACAAGTATCGATTAAGAAGACTGTACAGTATTAAGAGCAGATTCAAGATACTGACATCAAATGTAGATTCAAGATGATGATGATTGAAGATTCATGAGTATTAAAGAGTTCAAGATTTCAAGATATTCTACATAAACTATAGAGTCATATAATTTATGTTAAAACCTTGGTAGCACTTTCCCAATCTCTCCCTTTTTCTCTAATTTTGTTTTGAATTGTTTGTCAAATATCCGGGTTTCAAAATAGTCTTTTCAAAACATTTCCCAAAATCATTTTCAATCTTTTATACTCATAAAGATATTATTTTAGTGTTTTTAAGTTTATATATATTGATTTTTTATTTATACTTTAATAAGTTATAATTATATTGATTTGTATATATATATATATTATCGAATACTCTTATTAAATCTTTCAAAATTATTGCATATAGTTTTATTAAGTTATATTTTGATTAAAATATGTATAAGCTACATTTAAATGATTCTACAAAGTATCAACTATTTTTCAAAGCAACGAATTTTCAAAACAATATTTTAAAGCATTTTTTCAATTTTGTTAAAGGTATGTCGATATATCCAGTCCCTATATGTCAACATAGTGACCATTATTTTCAAAATTCAAAAGTATCTTTTCGTCATATCTCTTCGCGAATGGACATGACCGTGTTTTCCTATATATACTAGACTTCCAAATGAATTTTTGAATGTCTACTTTCTTATTCTTCTCTCCTTTTTCCACTTTCTCATTTTCTAAATCAAAATATACCCGAACTCTATCGAAATTCAACCAGAATCAAATACAATCATTACTAGTTTAATTCTCCTTCATCAACTCTCTGATTTCTCTCATCACCCTCACTCGAACCATGGTCAAAGTGCTATTTAAGAGTTATATGATCAATTGTAATCAAGATCGAAGATCTAAGTTTGTAAACCTCTATCAAATCATACTTCTATACCTATCGATGTGATTGTAGCCTGTAAAATCAATCGGATGTAATTGTAGCCTGTAAAATCAATTGGGTATGTCAGTAGCTATAAAATATAGTGGGTGTGCCTATAGCCTGGAAATCAAGTGACTCTACGCATAGGTTGGGATTCTATAGGTTGTGTCTCATAGCCTTAAAATCGAGATTGTATTTGCATATACTAGTTGAAAGGAAATCCGTAGAAGGAATTGTGCAGGACTGGATGTAGGGCAACTCCAAACTAGTATAAAATCTTGTATGTTCTTTCTTTTTTACTTTTACTTCATTTGATTGTATTGTACTTTGATTATGTGATTATTTCTGTGATTATTAATTACATAATTCCAAGTAGAATCTTAAAGAATTTGAATAGTATTCATATAATAAATTAAACACTATTCACCTTCCCTCCTCCTCTAGTGTTAATTCAGCCATATGATCTCTATTCTGCTTACTCACACTATGGTCCCTGAGCCAAGCGCTATTATGTAATTGCTATGCTTGTGGTTCATGAATGTAGAGATTCTTCCCTACATTCTTTCCCTTCTCACATCGTTTGGTTTTGCACAAGTCAACGACTTGACATTCTCTTACTGCGCTTTGGTCTCCTCTTATTACTCCAACTCCATTTTCCATTGGAACGTTCTTTGCAGGGCACCATGGAGCGAAAGCTATTCTAAAATCAACAAGGGTCAGTGTCAGTCAGTCCAAGAAAGTGTTGTAAGTTGACAATTCATTAATTATCACAAAAGTATAAATAAGAACAACTCTTCATTCTCTTTCTCTAAGTTCTACGGATATGTCAATTGTCCTGACTGGCTATTTTGGTTTGCTTGTAAATCCCTGAATCTTCGTTCTACAAGCAGTCGCATCCTTCATGCTGATCTTCACCTGATCATATGTTTTCCAAAAAAGGATGTTAACTGAACTTCCACTATCAATCAACACTTTACGCACAAGTACTGGCCCTATTCAAATTGTTACCTCCATTGGGTTAGGGGTTAGCGCCTCTATTCCTTCAGTATCCGGTTCTGGAATACGATATAATCAGTTATCCATTTATGTTATTTGGCTGGGGCTCGTCTTCGATGGTATAACAGGTTTCCTTAGGAGTGTGCTTTAAAGAACTGGCATATTACTCCATCTCGCCCCAACTCTTCTAAGATAGGTGAAGTGCTCCAATGATGGTACTTATGAAGAATCTCTAATCAGTCCGACGAGGCCCTTCTCTACAAGATCCGGCCTAATTTCATTGATTGCTCGGAACTTAGGGTCTAGTAGGTTGGTTAGAATTTTACGGTTTCTTCACGTACTATAAAAGCTGGTTGTTCCTTACCAATTCCTCAATTAAGTCTTTTAGATGCCGATAATCATTTGTCGTACGCCCACGAGTCTCATAAAAGCGACAAAACTTCCATGATTTATTTTGTAGTTCAAATGCTTCCCATGTAGGCGATTTGTTGTATCACTCAGTTTTCTGAGTGGCAAGATAGATGTTTTCCAAGCTGTTTGCACAAAAAATGGACAAACACCTCCGAGTCGTATGATTTAGTTGATTATATGTTGTTCTTAATGATTTGGGTGATTTATGCAAATATATAAAATAGATGGACTAAACTATAAAAGACACACAGATTTATAGTGGTTCGGCCAGAATGTGCCAACGTCCACTTTATATGTTATTCTCCTTTTTTGTTCAGATTACAAGTACAAAGCTCTGATTACAAGTATCTGAAAGTTGTTTGAAAGTTCTATCCGTGCATGAGCTCTCAAACTTGTCTGCCATTGTTGTACCCCTGCCCCTCTATTTATAGAGTGAGGTTGGGGGCATGGGTCTTGGATGTATATAGCTGCTGGTGGGCCTAGGCTGATACAATCTGGCCTGGAAGTGTTGGTCCGGTATGCCTTAGTCCGGTGGAACTTGGTTCGGCAATGGGTGGAGTGTGGGTTGGTTCGGTAGTAGGTGGTTCGGTAGTAAGGGGAATTGGACCGATGGTGGCTTGGGAATGAGTTGGTTCGGTGGGCATGGGATGGAGCCGGTCCGGTGAGATGTTGATTCGGTGGTAGGGATGGAGCCGGTCCGGTGAGATGTTGATTCGGTGGTAGGGATGGATGTTCACTGATTCTCTTTGGTAATTCACTTCATATGGGTAGTACAAGTTAAGAAAAGTATCGACGAAGGTGTTGGATGTTCCATGCCCTCTGGAACACCTCTCCGCCCACTGTTGACAAAATATAAGCTCCGTTGTGGAGATCTTTATGAATTACATAGGGTCCGTCCCAGATTGGGTCCAGCGCTCCAGGGCGCGGGAAGATCCGCTTGAGGACGAGATCTCCTTCTTGTAAGCTGCGGTGCTTGACTTTGGAGTTGTATTGTGCTGCCACTTTTTGCTTGTGAGCTGTTGCTTTGAATGCTGCATTATTTCTTCTTTCTTCGATTAGATCCAAAGACATGTGGAGGAGTTCTTCGATTAGGCCCAAAGTGCCATAGGAAGTTCATCCACCCAAGTGCCTTTTGACTTTTCAAGCTTCTTCTTGATTAGAGTTTTAAGAATTTTGTTGACAGCTTCGACTTGTCCATTTTCCTGGGAATAAGCCACAGATGAGAAGCTTTTGTGAATTCCGTGTTCTTGGCACCAGTCGGCGAACTCCTCGCTGTCAAACTGAAGTCCATTGTCCGGTATGATTTTGAGAGGAACCCCGTACCTGCATAGAACATTTTTGATCAAGAAGTTAATAACTTTTGCCGAAAATATTTTATTTAGAGGTTCCGCTTTCACCCATTTGGTGGAATAGTCGACTGTCACAATAGCATATTTGGCTCCGCCTCAGCCCATCGGCAGTTCACCAATCAAGTCAATTCTCCATACTGCAAAGGGCCAAGGGCTGGTCATTTGAGTAATCTCATTTGTGGGTAGTCGAGGAATCTTAGCAAATTTCTGACATCTGTCGCATCTTTTGACGAAGTCTAAGGCGTCTTTGTTTAGAGTGGGCCAGTAATATCCATATCGGAGCGTCTTCTTTGCGAGAGTCTGTCCACCAGTGTGATCTCCGCAACTTCCTTGATGGATGTTGGATAAGATTTCGATGGCTTCCCTTCCAGCGACACACCTTAATAAGGGGTTAGAGAAGCCCCGCCAATAGAGGATGCCTTCTTATATTGTGTAGCGGGAAGCTTTCCTCAAGATTTTCTTAACTTCGTTACGCCTGTCGGGCAGTGTGCCATCTTGTAAATATTTCAGGATAGGAGCCATCCAAGTTTCTTCTTCGATTGCAGCTATCAGATCTTCTTGCTCGAAACTTGGGGCTAGTTGTTTCGAGATGGTTACTGCTTCGAAAATGGTGTTGTTCTTCATGCTAGCTTGCTTTGCCAGTTCGTCGGCCTCTCGGTTCTCTTTTCGAGGAATGTGTTTGATTAAATAGTGATCCAATTGATCGAGCAGCAGCTTGGTCTTCTTTAGATATGCTGTGAGTCATTCTTCTCGAGTCTGAAACTCTCCTAGTACTTGGTTTACGATAAGTTGAGAATCACTATGAAGACATAAAGAACTGACTCCAATTTCTAAGGCAAGTTCTAATCCTGCTATTACTGCTTCATATTCTGCATCGTTGTTGGTGGCAGCGAATTCCAACCTTAGGGCATAGTGCAGCTTCCTTCCCCTGGGGGTGATTATCACAATACCTGCCCCCGAGCCTTGTTCGTTTGATGCTCCATCTACAAAGAGATTCCACTTGATATCTTTTGTTATTTCGGATTGATCCTTACCTTCTTTGGTAGTAAACTCGGCGATGAAATCGGCCATGGCTTGTCCCTTGATGGCGGTGCAAGGATGGTAGGTGATATCATATTGACTCAGTTCAATGCACCATTTAAGTAGTCGCCCAGAAGTGTTGGGGCGATGGAGTACCTGCCTTAGCGGTTGATCGTTTAAAACTCTAATGGAATGATATTGGAAATAGTGTTGCAGTTTCCATGACGTGATTAGCAAACAGTATGCTAGCTTCTCAAGTTTAGGGTATCTGGCTTCTGCCCCTATAAATCTCTTGCTTACAAAGTATACGGGCCGCTGCGCGCGGTTGTCTTCTCTCACCAAAGCGGTGCTTAAAGCATGGGACGATACAGCAAGGTATAGGTATAATTCTTCACCTTCATTTGGAGTTGAGAGTACTGGTGGTCTCTGGAGGTGTTCGATTAGGTTAAGGAAGGCTGTCGAGCATTCATCAGTCCATTCGAACTTTCCTTTGTCTTTCTTTAGAGCTTCGAAGAAAGGTATGCATTTGTCGGTTGCTTTAGAGATGAACCTGCTTAGGGCGGCAACCTTCCCGTTTAAGCTTTGCATCTCTCTTCGAGTGGATGGTATCTTGATATCTTGCAAAGCCCGGACTTGTTCGGGGTTTGCTTCAATCCCCCTGGCATGGACGATGAATCCCAAGAACTTTCCCGACGATACTCCGAAGGAGCACTTTAGAGGATTCAGCTTCATTCCATATTGGCGAAGTACTTGAAACATCTCGTCCAGGTAATTTATATGATCGTTGGCTTTCCTCGATTTTACCAGCATTTCATCCACATAAACTTCCATAGTTCGTTCTATTAGTTCCGCAAACATCTTTTTGACGAGGCGCTGATAAGTAGCTCCGGCGTTTTTAATTCCAAAAGGCATTACTCTGTAGCAGTACAATCCCCGGTCAGTGATGAAACTAGTGTGGTCTTGATCGGGGGCGTGCATAGGGATCTGGTTATATCTTGAGTATGCGTCCATAAAGGATAAGAGTTCGCGTCCGGCTGTGCTGTCCACGAGTTGATCGACTCGGGGGAGTGGGAAGCAATCCTTCGGGCAAGCGTCATTTAAGTTGGAGAAGTCGATGCATGTTCGCCACTTCCCATTAGCCTTCTTTACCAGTACCGGATTGGCGATCCATTCTGGGTAGATGGCTTCTCGTATGAAGTTATTGGCAAGTAGGTTCTTTACTTCTTCCTCGAGGGCTGCTGATCGTTCTGCCCCCATGCTTCTCTTTTTCTGCTTTACTGGCACCTTGGTGGGATCGATGTTTAGTACTGGCATGCTACGTCTAGGGAGATTCCAGTCATGTCAGCGTGCGTCCACGCAAATACATCCAAGTTGTGGCGGAGAAAATCAATGAGTTGACTCTTTAATTCCGCTCTTAACTGAGACCCGACTCTCAGCAGTCTACTGGGGTCGTGTTTGTCTACAGGTACAAATTCCATAGCCTCTGCAGGCTCGACGGTGGCCTCCTCCTCTTTGTCCCTGGGGTCTAATTCGTTGAAAGGATCACTGGTATATCGAAGAGGAGGGGCTTTCTTTAGTTACTATGCTTCCAAGTTTTTCTTGCAGCGAGAAGTCTCTGCATCCTTCCCTTTATCCTTCCTGCGGTTATTGCGAAGTTCAGTTACATAGCAATCTCGAGCGGCGTCTTGATCTCCCTCTATTTCTCCTATTCCGTTATCTGTTGGAAATTTCATCTTCAGGCACCACGGGGCTAGGACAATTTGGAAGTCAGACAAGACTGGTCTTTCGAAAAAGGCGTTGTAGGCCGAGTGGTTCTCTATTAGCACAAATGTTTGTTTTCGCACAATGGAGCGGGGATGACTTCCTATTTCGGCAAAGAGGTCCAGTTGCCCGAGGGGCATCTTCGCATCTCCAGTGAAACCATGCAGTGGTTTGTTGCAGGGGGACAGATCTTTCATTGACAGCTTCATTTTGTCGAAAGCATACTTAAATAGGATATTTATTGAGTTGCCAGTGTCTACTAGAATTCGAAAAATTTTGGCTGGACCGAACCAGGCAGAGATGGCCATAGGATCCATGTGAGGGTACTGCCTTCCCTCTAGATCACGCCTACTGAATGTGATGTCATCATTCTCTTTTCGTTTCGGGTGGCGTTCTTCCATAACAGAATTAACGTAGCCTTCATCGTTTCTAAGTGACTTACCGTATCTTTCCATCTCTGCCAGCTTCCGTCGGCGATGTGTGGTCCTCCTGATATGGTAAGGACCACTATCTTCTCTTGACTAGAGCCGCTGGTGTTGCGATTTCCTCCGCCTACTTCTGGGAGTGGTAGCTGTAACGACCCGCCGCTCTGACCGTCTCTAGTCGGTAATTAAACCAACTAGAAACGTTCAAAATGACGGATTGTTATTTAGTTTATAACATTTAAACAGAATCAGTCACAGAATCACAGAAACAATAATATATTTTATAAATAAACTTTTCTTTTGTATACAAATATCAGAGTTATACAATACATTACATTTTATACAGCGGAAACAATTTATTTTATTAAGTACAAAAAAAGAAATTTCTGAAAAGCTTTAGTGGAGTGCTTTAATCCCCCTCTCTCAAACTTCGCTGCCTGAAAATCTTCAAGCTGTAAAAATACTCGGTCTGACCCGAGCGTTTATTGCAAAACACAAAAACACTCGAGTCAGGATTAATCTTAATTCAAGTAATTAAATTTGCAATGAACTGAATAAAATGGTAACAGAGATGATGAAACAAATGAATCAATTTAAATCTATTATGGGTTTTCATATTAACAACTTCAATTTTTAAAATCTGTCAATCCCGTGTGGCTGCAGTACACACGTATATGCATACACATGTGCACTGCCTCGCCAACACGTGTGCAAGCGCAAATCGAACAAATCACTGCAATGAAGACTACTGCAAGATTCAGAAACACCACTGAACCATCAATTATGACCAAGTATAGGTGCAAGTGAATCAGATGTCAATGAAACATGCAAACAGCAAAATCAAAACTAAAATCTCAAGTGCAACAGCATGGAATGGAGCTACAAGTGCAACAGAGATGGGAAGGATGAAGACTGAAACAACATCAAGCATGAAATACTCAATATATGCAACAATGTGCGCAGACCAGAGACAGACAACAATGCAAGTACACATTGATACTTGATCAGTACACAAACAACAAGTTGTAGTAGTGTGGGAGTTGAAACTTCATGAAAGTATGACAAGGAACTCAAAGCAATGAATCAAGTCAAGACCAATGAGACTGGGTTCAACACAGAAATGACATCAAATGGATGGTCAGAGAAAATGCAAACACAAACATGAATCATTTAAGACGTGGAACTCGAAGCAACTAGCACATGTATACACATATGCAACAAAAGAGGAGATATCACGACAACACGAAGATCCAAACATGAACACACACACACACCATGAATAATAGTAACATGAAGATCCAAACAAGTGCAGACACATTAAGACCAAAATAACAAAACCAGACCAGTCTACAGTTAGAGGCATGAACAGACACCAGTCCTCATAATGCGCCAGACTTGCAGCATACAACATGACAACTTGAATGCAAATGGGCTAGTAAGTTCATACGGTTCAAATGGAATTCAAAACATGAAACAGAAGAGACCAGAACCAAGCAATAAGGCAGTTCTCTTAACCAGTCCAAACCAGCATAATATACAACAGTGAAGGAAACTGCATCACAGCAGCATAAAAAGTGGATACAACATCAAGCTACATGAATAAGTAACCAAATATACAAGTGCAGGCTACAGATGGGTGCAAACAAAATAAACCAAATGCAACAGGATGGAATGCAACTACAAAATTTATCATTCACAATTTAGAACCAGATTACCAATTCAAAACAAGAACTTCAAAAATTGGAATTTGGTCTTATTGTTTAATCAGACCTTAAACACTAACTCCCCAGATGATTTTTTAAAAAAAATGTGATACTTGTTTTAAATATTCATTTTTTTTTTTTTAAACATGCATTCAAGTTTTAACTTGATTGAATAATTAAAGATGTTTGATAATCTTACTTAAAAAGAAAATGAAACACTATACAGAGAACAATGTTTCCAGACAAGCAAAACACAAGCATTTCATTCATTCAATTCAAGTCATCACACTCATTCAGGAATTCAAGCACAAAAGATTTGAATAAATTTTTAAAAATCAAAATCAGGTAAACAAATATTTTTCTTCTAAAGATCATTACCTGAATCCTTTTGGATTTTTTTAAATATGAGTTCCTTTCCCTTAAATTTTGTTAACCTGCCATTAACAAAGACATCTATATGTACACACAGACCTGCATGCCTTATACCTAAACTACTATACCAAATTTAAAACTTGTTTAAATTTAACATATTTCACTTTTGAAAACTTTGAATTCCAAACTCTATTTGAATTCAGATTTAACTTGCATTTAAATCAAATTACAACTTAAAATATGAGTTTCATTAAAAACATTAAAAACTGCAAAACATCTCTCAGGTTTAAAACCTGAGACAGTTTTAATTTTGATTTAAACAGAAATTAAAATTTTGTTTACATTTAAAAATTTCATTTTTAAAAACCTTAACTCAAAACTTCACTTGAATTCAATTCTAATTCATACTTGAATCCAAGTTCCAACTTAAAATATGAATTCCATGAAATCAAAACTGCAAACACTCTCTGTATGAACAATCATACTTAAAAAATGTTTTTTTAAAATTCTTAGTTTAAGCTTAAATATAGAGGAGAAATGAATTTATGTTAGATGCCCATGCCTGTAATTCAAACAGAGGTAAAAAAAATGACATGCACAGTCATTCTCATGTGTATATATACATGTAAGCATGTCTTAACAACTACACAAACAGTTATCATAAAAATAAGCATCAAGTATCAAACACAGCAATCAAGAAGAAGGGTTTGCTCATAGGCTTTTCAAACTAGAGGGAAAAAATTTATTTACAGACATCTACATACATCACATATGCACTGAAATTCAAACAAGCACAAGTAAACAAAATTTTCCACAACCAGATTCAAAGATCCATCACATGCAGCAAACCAAAATAGGCAAAGTTTTTGATAGCATCTGTCCTCATCAGTTTTTTTTTTTTAAAAAAAAAAACAAAATTTTAATATCTGTTCTCATCAGAAAAAAAACAATATCATATAGCATCTGTTCCTAACAGTTTAAAACAAAAAAATGAAATAGCATCTGTTCTTATGAGTTTAAAATTAAAATTTAAATAGCATTTGTTCTTAACAGTTTTAAGAAAACAATATCAATTAGTGTCTGTTCTTAACAGTTTAAAACCAATTATCAGAGCAATTGGTAGCAAACATCACCCAACGAACAACATGCAGTGACAAATCTGCTCATATCAGTTTAAATCCAACAAAAACCCGAGCAATCGATAACGAATAACTTCCCAAAACATAGCATGCGACCAAGCATCCAATTCAACCAATTTAAAAACTTGAATCAAAATTAATCGTGAGAAAACTCACTGTTTCTAGCTGGGGTAAAAGACGATGCAGCCGGCAGCAATGGTGTTGCACACTGCGATTTCGAAAGCGCTTGTGTGATTCGAACGGCGGTGCTCCAAGGCTAACACGATGGACAGCTAATAGCATTAACGTGGGTGGCGAAAGCATCGACAACAAATTTGAGGAGCAACCACGCTTTGATGAAGAGGCAAATCGATTGACGAAGCTTGAAGTCGCGCCTTTGAATTTTTTTCTCAAAACCCTAATTTAATTTAGAGGAATGAAAGAGGATTCGTGGCCGCCATTGTTATGTTTTCTTAGAATTTTAGGGTTACGAATGAAATAGAGAAGGGATCGAGTATAGCCTTAGATAATATTACAGCACTTAAGCAAAACCATAGGCTAAGAAAGTTGTAAAGCCCACCTAATTCCTTAAACAAAAATTTTGAAGGGAATTTAAATAAATTTACAAACTTCAAGCTCAAATTTTTAAATTCAAATATGTTCTTCATATTAACTTGAAAAATTCAAATAGCCTCATAGTTTCAAATCCAAATTTTAATTCAACTATTAATTTACATAAGAAATAATCCTTATATCCAAGTTTTTTTTTTCCTTAAGTCATTAGTTTAAATTTATAATACAAATTTAATATTCAATTTCAACTCCAAAGTCAAGTTTAAATTTTTATTCAGCTTTGTATAGATTAAATTTTAAAGTTTAATCGCCAAATCATAGAAATGTTTTATATAGCATTGGGAATTCAATTTAAATTATCATTCAAATACTTAAAATTAATTAAATATTCACAATTTAAATTGTTCAAAATTTAGGATTGTTACAATCTCCCCTCCTTAAAAGAATTTCATCCCGAAATTACAAGTAAGGAGAAATGATTGTTGAAATTTCACTAATATTTATATTTTACACACTTTTATCAAGTTTGAAACTTATTAAAAATAAACGAATGCAGGATTCATTCTATTTGTTTTATCTCACTAGCTTTGTTTATTAACTCATTTGTCTATTATTTTCTACAATCAAGACACAAAAATCTTTACTAAAATTTCCAACTTACAAAAACCCAAATTTTAAATTTGAACTTCTTCATTTAAGAAATTTACATAGTATAACTTTTCCAAAGCTGTGGACTTTCAAAACATTTCAAAAATCCTCTCCCTTAATTTATTAAGTTAGAATTTATGTCACTTTAATTTCAGATAATTGATTTTCTATTTAAAGTTTGAAAATACTTGCTAACTCGAAATTTAACAAGTCTACTGTCGTTCTTAAAGACATTAGGCATACGCTGGCCAGGCGCAAGTCTAACAATCTCCAAGTACTAAATATACTTGCTTCAATTCCTAGTGAAAATACCTTTTTAAAAATTCTTTTAAAAATGGATATGGAAAGCACATTCCCCCATGGATCACAGTTTACTCGGCGATTCCGCTACTATCCCAGTAGAGTCGCTTGTAACTGTGGATATCTCATCCCTTGAATTTCGCCATGGTTGTTGCCAAAGATCGCGGTTCACACGGCGGTTACGCTACTATCCCAGTAGAATCGCTCGTGACCGTAGGCATCTCGCCCCTCGAATTACGCTTTGGTTTGTAGATTGCAGTTTACACAGCGGTTACGCCACTATCCCAGTGGAATCGCTTGTAACTGTAGGCATCACGCCCCTCAAATTACGCTACCACCCGAGTGTAACTAGATCGCGGTATACACGGCGGTTACGCCACTATCCCAGTGGAATCGCTTGTAACCGTAGGCATCTCGCCCCTCGAATTACGCTAGCACACTATACCAGTCCAAAAGGACATTCCAACTAATGGAAATACAAAAGGTCACTCCAACTAATGGAAATACAAATGGTCATTCCAACTAATGGAAATACTACGTAGCTACGATTTTCAAATGGACACTCATCTCGAGTTCCAACAACCTTCACAAATGTTTAAATGGAAGGTACTTTTCCATATCCTCAATTTGGAAAACATAATATTATACATACATATATAATATTTCATTTCACATTTAGTACATATCATACTCATGTACTTACATAAGTTTTCCATAACAATTACTTTTCCAAACTAATTGGTTTTCGAATTAATCGTATTCACACATATACGTTATGAAAACCACAATATTTCATACCCATAACAAATAGAGGATTCACAAATTTTCCGTTTCATTATCCATTTAAAATTTTCCTCTAAGCCGATTTGGAAATTTAAGGTTATCTCAAACCTAATTCACATTCATAATCCAATTTATTATCGACTTCACACTCGATTTGGATTTCACGTTACATCGTCAATCCTCAACACATAATTGATGTCTATCGATATATAACCTCTGAGCTCGTACGTCTCAGAGAAGGGTGTTAAGCTAAGAGAATAAATTCTCCGCCACCAACAGATATATATTTAATAGAGATCAATTGATATGTCGTCAATTCACGACGTTAGACATACAATCCAAATCATCCATTTAAAATTCAAAGTTCAACTTACATTGTTTTTGTGTGTCAAAGTTAAACTCAATTTAACTCAAAATTCAATCACTTTGAAATTTTTTTTTTTTTTTCTCCAAGTTGAACTAAGTGTTCAAATTTCCCAAAAATAATATCTTTACAAGATATAAAATTTTTCACACTTAACCATTTGAAACAAATTCAAATATTCACTTTTCAATTTATCTTTAAAAGATAAAATCTCAAAACATTTACTTTTCACTTTATCTTGAAAAGATAAAATTTCAAACCTTTCATTTCATATTGGAAAATATTTCCATACTTATTCAATAATAAGTAATTTACAAATCCATTTATTTTCAACATTTTGAAAATATTTGATATACTTAAACCAAAATCAAATATATATTTCATTCTTAAAAGAAATCATTCTTTTAAACACATTTCAAAACAACTTAAAATGAATTTACTTCATTTCATAGTGTTGCTTCCCAAAAACATTCCCATTTAAGTTTTTCAACTTCAACTTAATTCATAGTTTGAATTCTGCATAAATTTCAAAATATTGGTTTTAAACCAACTTCAAATTTCCAATATTAAGTTTTCCACTTAACTTATTTCCATGCCCATTCAAATTCAAATTCTTCATTGCATCAATTTAAATCTCTTATAAATTTTCATTAGATTCATATCTCTTTTTATATCTCATTTATTGTCCAAAACCATAGATATAACACCTTTAATAAGTTACAATAATTTACTTATCAAAATAAGTCATTTGCGGATTTTATAAACATCTTTAGAAATTACATTTCTATTTATAAACTTTGTTTTATAATCTCCTTTACTAATTTGATTCAATTCAATTCATATAACTTAGTTATATACCCAAAATCCATATTATAAGTTAAATACTTATAATCCATTTATTTACAAAATCGTTCTTCACAACATTTGAAATCAATTTTCAAAAGAATTCAAAATTAAATTTCCAAGTTATAGTTCAATAATCCATTTGATTATAATCAAATTGACATATCATTTTATTTTCCAATTACTACTTTGAAGATATTCAAAATATTTGATTTAAGCCAATTTAAACCAATTCATTAATTCTCTTAACTCATGTTTCATTTTCCATAACTCTCAAAAAATTCGATAATGAGTTTCCGAATGATCGAAACTCAAGTCTAACGAGACCTCACCGAAGAGAAACGGTCGCAAACCTAAATTTAGAGAGGGGAATCTTCAAAATAATTCTAATTTTCAAAATACTTTTTATTTTAAAGAAAACAATTTTAAACTTCTTTAGATTTGAAAACACTTTCTTTGAAGTGGTTCTAGTAACTATTCATATTAAACGCCATAAACTAAGCTTTGTGTAAACCAAAGCTCTGATACCACTTTGTAACGACCCGCCGCTCTGACCGTCTCTAGTCGGTAATTAAACCAACTAGAAACGTTCAAAATGACGGATTGTTATTTAGTTTATAACATTTAAACAGAATCAGTCACAGAATCACAGAAACAATAATATATTTTATAAATAAACTTTTCTTTTGTATACAAATATCAGAGTTATACAATACATTACATTTTATACAGCGGAAACAATTTATTTTATTAAGTACAAAAAAAGAAATTTCTGAAAAGCTTTAGTGGAGTGCTTTAATCCCCCTCTCTCAAACTTCGCTGCCTGAAAATCTTCAAGCTGTAAAAATACTCGGTCTGACCCGAGCGTTTATTGCAAAACACAAAAACACTCGAGTCAGGATTAATCTTAATTCAAGTAATTAAATTTGCAATGAACTGAATAAAATGGTAACAGAGATGATGAAACAAATGAATCAATTTAAATCTATTATGGGTTTTCATATTAACAACTTCAATTTTTAAAATCTGTCAATCCCGTGTGGCTGCAGAACACACGTATATGCATACACATGTGCACTGCCTCGCCAACACTTGTGCAAGCGCAAATCGAACAAATCACTGCAATGAAGACTACTGCAAGATTCAGAAACACCACTGAACCATCAATTATGACCAAGTATAGGTGCAAGTGAATCAGATGTCAATGAAACATGCAAACAGCAAAATCAAAACTAAAATCTCAAGTGCAACAGCATGGAATGGAGCTACAAGTGCAACAGAGATGGGAAGGATGAAGACTGAAACAACATCAAGCATGAAATACTCAATATATGCAACAATGTGCGCAGACCAGAGACAGACAACAATGCAAGTACACATTGATACTTGATCAGTACACAAACAACAAGTTGTAGTAGTGCGGGAGTTGAAACTTCATGAAAGTATGACAAGGAACTCAAAGCAATGAATCAAGTCAAGACCAATGAGACTGGGTTCAACACAGAAATGACATCAAATGGATGGTCAGAGAAAATGCAAACACAAACATGAATCATTTAAGACGTGGAACTCGAAGCAACTAGCACATGTATACACATATGCAACAAAAGAGGAGATATCACGACAACACGAAGATCCAAACATGAACACACACACACACACACCATGAATAATAGTAACATGAAGATCCAAACAAGTGCAGACACATTAAGACCAAAATAACAAAACCAGACCAGTCTACAGTTAGAGGCATGAACAGACACCAGTCCTCATAATGCGCCAGACTTGCAGCATACAACATGACAACTTGAATGCAAATGGGCTAGTAAGTTCATACGGTTCAAATGGAATTCAAAACATGAAACAGAAGAGACCAGAACCAAGCAATAAGGCAGTTCTCTTAACCAGTCCAAACCAGCATAATATACAACAGTGAAGGAAACTGCATCACAGCAGCATAAAAAGTGGATACAACATCAAGCTACATGAATAAGGAACCAAATATACAAGTGCAGGCTACAGATGGGTGCAAACAAAATAAACCAAATGCAACAGGATGGAATGCAACTACAAAATTTATCATTCACAATTTAGAACCAGATTACCAATTCAAAACAAGAACTTCAAAAATTGGAATTTGGTCTTATTGTTTAATCAGACCTTAAACACTAACTCCCCAGATGATTTTTTTAAAAAAATGTGATACTTGTTTTAAATATTCATTATTTTTTTTTAAACATGCATTCAAGTTTTAACTTGATTGAATAATTAAAGATGTTTGATAATCTTACTTAAAAAGAAAATGAAACACTTTAAAGAGAACAATGTTTCCAGACAAGCAAAACACAAGCATTTCATTCATTCAATTCAAGTCATCACACTCATTCAGGAATTCAAGCACAAAAGATTTGAATAAATTTTTAAAAATCAAAATCAGGTAAACAAATATTTTTCTTCTAAAGATCATTACCTGAATCCTTTTGGATTTTTTTAAAATATGAGTTCCTTTCCCTTAAATTTTGTTAACCTGCCATTAACAAAGACATCTATATGTACACACAGACCTGCATGCCTTATACCTAAACTACTATACCAAATTTAAAACTTGTTTAAATTTAACATATTTCACTTTTGAAAACTTTGAATTCCAAACTCTATTTGAATTCAGATTTAACTTGCATTTAAATCAAATTACAACTTAAAATATGAGTTTCATTAAAAACATTAAAAACTGCAAAACATCTCTCAGGTTTAAAACCTGAGACAGTTTTAATTTTGATTTAAACAGAAATTAAAATTTTGTTTACATTTAAAAATTTCATTTTTAAAAACCTTAACTCAAAACTTCACTTGAATTCAATTCTAATTCATACTTGAATCCAAGTTCCAACTTAAAATATGAACTCCATGAAATCAAACTGCAAACACTCTCTGTATGAACAATCATACTTAAAAAATGTTTTTTTAAAATTCTTAGTTTAAGCTTAAATATAGAGGAGAAATGAATTTATGTTAGATGCCCATGCCTGTAATTCAAACAGAGGTAAAAAAAAATGACATGCACAGTCATTCTCATGTGTATATATACATGTAAGCATGTCTTAACAACTACACAAACAGTTATCATAAAAATAAGCATCAAGTATCAAACACAGCAATCAAGAAGAAGGGTTTGCTCATAGGCTTTTCAAACTAGAGGGAAAAAATTTATTTACAGACACCTACATACATCACATATGCACTGAAATTCAAACAAGCACAAGTAAACAAAATTTTCCACAACCAGATTCAAAGATCCATCACATGCAGCAAACCAAAATAGGCAAAGTTTTTGATAGCATCTGTCCTCATCAGTTTTTTTTTTTTTTTAAAAACAAAATTTTAATATCTGTTCTCATTAGAAAAAAAAAACAATATCATATAGCATCTGTTCCTAACAGTTTAAAACAAAAAAATGAAATAGCATCTGTTCTTATGAGTTTAAAATTAAAATTTAAATAGCATTTGTTCTTAACAGTTTTAAGAAAACAATATCAATTAGTGTCTGTTCTTAACAGTTTAAAACCAATTATCAGAGCAATTGGTAGCAAACATCACCCAACGAACAACATGCAGTGACAAATCTGCTCATATCAGTTTAAATCCAACAAAAACCCGAGCAATCGATAACGAATAACTTCCCAAAACATAGCATGCAACCAAGCATCCAATTCAACCAATTTAAAAACTTGAATCAAAATTAATCGTGAGAAAACTCACTGTTTCTAGCTGGGGTAAAAGACGATGCAGCCGGCAGCAATGGTGTTGCACACTGCGATTTCGAAAGCGCTTGTGTGATTCGAACGGCGGTGCTCCAAGGCTAACACGATGGACAGCTAATAGCATTAACGTGGGTGGCGAAAGCATCGACAACAAATTTGAGGAGCAACCACGCTTTGATGAAGAGGCAAATCGATTGACGAAGCTTGAAGTCGCGCCTTTGAATTTTTTTCTCAAAACCCTAATTTAATTTAGAGGAATGAAAGAGGATTCGTGGCCGCCATTGTTATGTTTTCTTAGAATTTTAGGGTTACGAATGAAATAGAGAAGGGATCGAGTATAGCCTTAGATAATATTACAGCACTTAAGCAAAACCATGGGCTAAGAAAGTTGTAAAGCCCACCTAATTCCTTAAACAAAAATTTTGAAGGGAATTTAAATAAATTTACAAACTTCAAGCTCAAATTTTTAAATTCAAATATGTTCTTCATATTAACTTGAAAAATTCAAATAGCCTCATAGTTTCAAATCCAAATTTTAATTCAACTATTAATTTACATAAGAAATAATCCTTATATCCAAGTTTTTTTTTTCCTTAAGTCATTAGTTTAAATTTATAATACAAATTTAATATTCAATTTCAACTCCAAAGTCAAGTTTAAATTTTTATTCAGCTTTGTATAGATTAAATTTTAAAGTTTAATCGCCAAATCATAGAAATGTTTTATATAGAATTGGGAATTCAATTTAAATTATCATTCAAATACTTAAAATTAATTAAATATTCACAATTTAAATTGTTCAAAATTTAGGATCGTTACAGTAGCCCTGGGTTCTCATTGGCAGGAGTTGAAGTCCTGTTCTGACCATTCACATAGCGCTCCAGTCTCTTCCTTCTGATGTGTTCTTCAATCAAGTCCCGGAGATGATGGCATTCATTATTGTCATGCCCATGAGATTCGTGGAAGTGGCAGAACTTTCCACACTTAATTGCATTATCTGATTCCTTCTTGTGCGGGGGGCGCTTGTTTCTAACTTCGTCTTGGGTGGCCAAGAAGATGTTTTCGATTGTTTCATTTAAAGGAGTGTAAGAGTCATATCTCGGTCCGGGCCTATATAAACGCTTTTCTCCCTTCTTGCCCCCAGCACTATCTTTGGAGTCATTTCTTCGAACGTCCTTTGCTATTGCGGGTGTGTTGCCATGAGCTGCCTTGGTTTGTTTCCCTGTCTGCCTTTCAATGGCAGCGTCTTCAAATCTCATATGTTTTCCGGTTTCATGGAAGAAATCGGGTAAGGTAGCTGGCTTTTCTTTCGTTAATCTCCTAGCAAATTTAGTATCCGGATGCACACCACTGTAGAGGGCCATTAGGATAAGTTTCTCATCGGCATCTTGGACTGCGGCCGCTGCGGCGTTGAATCGGGTTAGATATTGTTGCACTGTCTCTCCGGGCTTCTGTTTGATATTAGATAGGGAATAAGCGTCCTTGGGGTGTTTCACATGAATGCGGAACTGGCTGATGAACTTTTCTTTCAACATTTTCCATGAGCTGATGGATCCTTGGGGTAATGGCAGAACTAGGAGGTAGCTAGATCTGCCAAGAATAGTGGGAAGCATTTACACAACACTCCCTCTGTTGCTCCGCTCATGAGCATATGCTGTGTGTATCTCTGCAAGTGTACAACGGGGTCAGAGGTTCCCTTGTAAGGTTCCATCGTTGGAATTTTCCATTCCCGGGGGGTGATGGCAGTTTCGATATTGCGGGTGAAGGGGCTGGTTACCCTAGCGCCTATCCCCCGATCCCTTTGGTCCCGTTGGATGCACTCTCTAAACAATCACGCCATCCTTTCATCAGAACTTGGAGCGGATAGAAATGAGTTTGGTTCTTCCCTGCGGGATTGATTCCGTCCAGATGACCTGTAGGGATGGTATCGTCTATCACTCCTAACATTCTCCAACGGCTGCCTCTGGTCTACCGGGGGCACGCTGGGGTCAGCCACAGTTGGCCCTTGCCTTGATCTTCCCCTGTTGGGTTCTATCCTCAGCACTTCCTCGGCTCCAACTTCGGGCTGGACTCCATCTCGGCCCTGTCTATTGGTGTTTCCATGGTTAGGTAGCATGGCAGGCTCAGCTACATCCGACCCCTGCCTGGTACCTCCCATGTTGGGTTCGGTTCCAAGTGTTTCCTCGGGTCGGAATTCGGGCTGAGTCCGGGCTCGGCTCCTACCATTGCTATTTCTGTTGTTAGCCACTTCGAAGAAGAAAGACCTTTGTCATCTCCCAGATCCTCCAGAGCGGGACTCACCCCATGATTCAGTGTTGCGGTTGGATTCTTCAGCATCCCTTAAGCGTGACATGATTTGGTCCACAAAGGCTTCTTGTTGAGATGCAAAGCGGTTGGTTACTTCAGTCACAACCCTGTCCAGATCCGTCCATGTAATTGGTTGTTCCGTAGCAGGGGCTGTCGGATTTGCCTGATTTCCATTTGCTGTTGGAACCGGACGATTCTCTTGATCTCTGATCACTGGATCTGGGATACTGCTAGTTGCGATGTTCTTTCCTTTGTTAGCATCTTTCTTCCATTTGGGAGGCATGTTTTCCAAGTAATGAATGATGCTGATAGGAAAAGGGTTAAGCGGGAAGTCCTGAGTTCAGCTCTCAGTGAAAGCACCAAAAATGTTTGCATAAAAAATGGGCAAACACCTCCGAGTCGTATGATTTAGTTGATTATATGTTGTTCTTAATGATTTGGGTGATTTATGAAAATATATAAAATAGATGGACTAAACTGTAAAAGACACACAGATTTATAGTGGTTCGGCCAGAATGTACCTACGTCCACTTTATATGTTATTCTCCTTTTCTGTTCAGATTACAAGTACAAAGCTCTTATTACAAGTATCTGAAAGTTGTTTGAAAGTTCTATCCGTGCATGAGCTCTCAAACTTGTCTGCCATTGTTGTACCCCTGCCCCTCTATTTATAGAGTGAGGTTGGGGGCAGGGGTCTTGGATGTATATAGCTGCTGGTGGGCCTGGGCTGATGCAATCTGGCCTGCAAGTGTTGGTCCGGTATGCCTTGGTCCGGTGGAACTTGGTTCGGCAATGGGTGGAGTGTGGGTTGGTTCGGTAGTGAGGGGAACTGGACCGGTGGTGGCTTGGGAGTGAGTTGGTTTGGTGGGCATGGGATAGAGCCGGTCCGGTGAGATGTTGATTTGGTGGTAGGGATGGAGCCGGTCCGGTGAGATGTTGATTCGGTGGTAGGGATGGAGCCGGTCCGGTGAGATGTTGATTCGGTGGTAGGGAAGGAGCGGGTCGAAACACACCCAACACAAGTTGTCATTCAACAATGTATAATCCTCAGGTCCATGATTCCTTAGGCATTTCCCATCATGCATAACAGAGTTATAATTCCTCTTCTTCTAATTTGAATTCTTACCTACTGTAGCTCCAGAACTATTTTCGTCCTGCTTAACCGTGACATTTCTCTAAACCATTTCCTTTGGTTTCTAACCGATAGTTTTTCCTTCGACTATACTCGCCTCTTCCAGTCTTAGAAACTATTTACCTTTAGTGGAATTTCTCCATAGTAGTGGGTTTTTTCGTTTTATTCCATCTACCGTAATCTGTATCTAGGTGAACGGCTCAGACTAAAGCCATAAAAATCATATCCTCCTTCAGATTTCTTACCTTAGTAGCTACGATGTTAAACCAGTTCATAAAAGATTTCAATGACTTATTGGGTCCTTGGAAAAAGCCAGATAAAGACATCAAGTCTTTTGGTTGTGCAGTATGGAGTCTAAACTGCTCTAGAATTTTTTTTGTTAATTTGTCGAAAGTGGTAATAGAACTCGGTGCAAGCCTACTAAACCACATGGAAGCAACTCCTTTTAAGAAGATAGGGAAACATCTGTAGCGAATAACATTCGTCGCCCTAGCTCCATCCGTATGCCACTCATGTTTGTACTAGTATTGTTTAGGGTATGTCGTCTCATTATATAATGGCGTAGTCAGTATAATGAACTTCTTAGGATATTCTTCTCTTAGAATGTTTTTTGTGAATGGAGTTCGGCTTGGTACAGAACCGCAGTCTTCATTTTTTTTTCTTTCCATGCTCTCCTTCATTAACCAGTTGACCATATCAATGATGAATTCCTCACAAACACGATAGTCTACAAGTCGGCTGTTAAGGGATACAACGAGTGTTTGACATCGCAAACGGTCTCATCTTGCTAAGCTGAAGTCTAGGTTCTCCATTCTCCGGAAGAACCACTACTATAGGGCCCCGTTGGCACAAGGTTGGTCTTACCGAGGATGTTCGAACTTCATTTTCGGCATTTTCCTATTTACATCAGCATTCAGTTCCAATCTATCATCAAGTTGCATGTCATCTTCAGAGTTAGAAACAAGCATCGCATTTCTCACTTGAGCAACATTCACTCAAAGATTTGGACTTGCAATGGGCTATTTTCCAATGGGAGGAGTACTTCCATTGCCTTCTATTGTGATTCCTGTAGCTCCACCAATAATCTCTTCTGCTTTTGTTTTTAGTTTCTTAGGTTCAAGCCCAAAATAAAGGAATTCTCTTGTTCCATAGCAGTAGTTTCTTGTCTAGCTCTCAGAGCACTCGGTGGTGGCAGCACCAACAAAGCGTCGATCTTATCTATGAGAGCCTTTTGGCTATCGGCCATTTTCTGGTTAAGTATTGTTAACCATCTGGTTAAACTCCCATTTAGTCACAACATCTTATTGAATAAAGGAATCTGAAGCTAGATTTTTGGTATTAACTTCAGTTCAATGATTGCTATCGTTGTTTACTTCAGTATGTTAGGGGTTTGTTTCATCACCACAAACTTTTTCTCATGTAGAAAATATATTACCATATTTTATATTGTCTATTTCAAACAATAAAAAGATAAATTTTTTTGTAATTCCAAACAGCATACAAATCTTCTTCTTTTGGGATAAGATATAGAGATTTACTGTGTTGACATATTTATGATAGAAACGTACTTCCAATGCATTAAAATATAGAGAATCCCAAAGCGTTAAATAGAGAGATATAAATGCGATCAGAACATTCTAAAATGAAAAGAAATGTAATATCAATAAAAATTGAAATTAAATAAAAAGAAAGTGAAGCTAGTAAGAGTAAATGATAGGGTAAAACCGGAATAGAGATAGCAAATGGTAAACCAGATAAAAAAATGGGAAATGATATAATGAGCCTATTTGTAATAACCCTAGATTTTTGCATATAATTTAAATTTGACTTCATTTTATTTTGAAATTATTTTAAACTAGTTTTATATTCAAATATTTCATTTCTAAATATAAATTTTGATTGTTATATGAATTATAATTTCAAAACTGGTATAAATTGAATATTTTCTTGAAAAATGGATTTGTGGTCAAAACTGGTCAAACTTTGACTTTTAAATTCTTTTGTTATGAAAATAGATTTAATAACATGAATATTGCTTTTCATTTTGTTGAAATTGGATTTAAATTGTGAAAGTTATACCCTTTACAATATTGTGTGTATATAGGGTTATTTAACAATATTCTTTGTTTTAATTTACATAAATGATATTTTTACTTAATATATCTTATTCTAATTTGTATACTTATGTTATATTAATTATATTTTGACTTTTAAATATTTTAAAGTGATGTTTGAATTTTTCCAAAGCTTATTGAATTTATTTTCTATTTTAAAGCCTAGTTTCTATTTTCTTTGCTATTTTCTTCATTTAAATTATATTTACATAAAATTTATATATTTATTTAAAATTTATATATTTATTTTGTGAATGAATTTTTATATTGTGTTATTATCTTTGTTATAAATGTTTTTAAATTTTCCAAAGTTCATTCTGTTAATTTTCCATTTTTCTAGACCAATTTGCAATTTTGTGCTATTTTCTTATTTTAACCTTATATAATTAATAATTATATATATATATATATATATATATTATATTTTGTTATATTTTCGAAATTTTGACTGAGATTATTATTATTTTCAGTAATTAAAATTTATATAAAGAAATTAAAAGTAATTTAAAAGGTTTATGACTATTAGTTTTCCTACGGCCTTTTATCTTCTAACCTTTTCATATTTGTAACTTAAGTTTTCATAAATTTGCCATTACTTCTCAATACTTTCAGCCGCATACTTTCTTTAGCATTCACGTACATTCCTTTTTCTCATCTCCTGAAAAAAAATTCAGCCATAGCCATGAGAAGTTTGGGTAAAATTTCTTTTTTTCTTTTCTTTGTTTAATTTTATTCTTCTTTTGTTTTGACATTCTTTTGCACTTGTTCTTCTTCACGTCTAGGTTCGGCCACCTTCTCTCCAGCCCCTGCCATCTCTACCACTACCTGAGAACATCACCATCATCACCTCTTCTCTGACCAAACCCAAGCCATGCCTCCTTGTGGATTGGTCCATCGCCAAAATCCAACAAAACTCCATAAACTTGCCTAGACCGAGCACAATCATCCACATCCACCACTTCCACCACCCATGGCCGCCACTACCATCACCTCCTGCACCACCTGGACTCTCGGCCACACCATCCCCTTGGACCCCACAGTACAGTCCGTAACCCTAGTGCCTTGACCGAGCCTTGTTTTGGCCTTGAATCATGTGATATTGCCTTGTTGTGTTGTTTTGACCACTACCCACCTTTGCACCATCAACAACCAAGTGTAGGCCGACCATACCCAACCAAAACCTGATCCAAATCTTGCCTTAGACTAGTAGTACACCTTATGGCTGAACCTGAAGGTTGTTGGAAGCAAGTGCAAAGCAATTCTGCTTTGATTCGTGCAGTTGATTCTATCTTATTCTATCGTATTTTGCATTTGAAAACTTGTGTTATTATTATTGTTTTGTGTGACTTGTATTCAAGGGATTTGATACTTTGGATCTTCCACTCATCTCTGTATCGTGTTATCATGCTTGTTTGGTTCCCTTTCGTGCATTCGTAGTTGTGTCTCCAGCTCAAACCTGTGAGTTATTCTCACCAGACTGTTTTATACTTATATGACTTATGAACTGATCACATTTGAATCTGTAAAATGCATTACCATATTATATCTGGTATATTATGATCATATGATGTTCACCCATGCTTAAACACCTGATATGTTACTGTTATATTATGTTATTTTGTTATTTATATCAGTTTATCACACTGCAAGTTCCCTTTGGATTAGAATCACTATGGGTTGAAATGATACATACCCGAATGGACTTTAGAATAAGGGAAAATCGTTATGGGCTGAAATGATAGGCCTGAATGATTTTCAATTATTTTCATTTACATGGGACTGCGGGTTTGAAGTGATAAAACCCGGATTTTCTTTGTAAATTACGGGTTGAAATGATATATTACCTGTATCACTTTACCTAGGCTAGAAATTATATACAGACCCGTAGTTAAAATATATTTTTCTAAAATTTTTAAAAATAGGTTTGAAATGTAAATATTATAATATTTTGACTTAAAACATAATTTAAAAATGATTTTTGTAAAGTATTATTGATTTTTTGGAAATTTATAAGTTAAATAAATTATGTAAAAGTTAGAAAATTTGGATGTAAGTTATTTTGGAAATTTTGATTTAATTATAATTGGAAATTAAATCAAAATATGAAATTATGATAAATTTATGATAATTTGAATTTAAAATGAATTTAAAGTGATTTTATAATATATTAGTGATTTTCGAATAAAGTTAAAATGTGGAATGAATGATTATTTAAGTTGAAATTTTGAAATATAACCAAAATGGAAATTTGTGAATTTGGCTTAAAAGAGAATTTTAAGTTAAATAAGTAAAATTGAAATTAAGTTATATTTTGAAATTTAAACTTAATTGTTAAGTTGAAATTTAATTCAATGAATTTAAAATTTAATGTTGAAATTTAGTAAGTGAATTATTACTAAATCTTGATTTTTGAATGGAAATTTAACTTTATAAAATCATGAACTTAAGGAAAATTAAATGACGTTTATAAATATGAAAATGTATGATTTGATAAGTTAAAAATGTTTTAAATATAAATATAAATGGTTGTGAAATTATATTGAATATTTGAAGTTAATTAACTACATTTTTGAAATGCTATTAATTGCAATGTAAATGATATTACAACATTTGTAAATGCTGTAGTTGATAGTAATGAACTAAAAAGCTAAATTGAATTAAAGGCTATTATAGCAATTTATGTAAGTGCTATAATTATTGAATTTAACTAAGTTTATTTGAAATTTAAGTAAACTATATTACAACATCTTAAAATACTGTCTTTTGTTAAATTGAATTGTTTTGAATATAACTTTTCGTAGCGTTTCTAAATGCTGCGAAAAGTGAATTTTCACTATTTTGATAAACTTAAGTGAATAAATGAACTTTGAAAGTTGAAAATTTTGGAAATGTAATAATTTAATTTATTTTCTATTTTAAAGCCTAGTTTCTATTTTCTTTGCTATTTTCTTCATTTAAATTATATTTAATTAAAATTTATATATTTATTTTGTGAATGAATTTTTATTTTATGTTATTATCTTTTTTATAAATATTTTTACAAGTCCATATAAATTTTGCAAAGTTCATTCTGTTTATTTTCCATTTTTCTAGACCAATTTGCAATTTTGTGCTATTTTCTTATTTTGACCTTATATAATTAATAATTATTTATATATATGTATATTATATTTTGTTATATTTTTGAAATTTTGACTGAGATTATTATTATTTTCAGTAATTAAAATTTATGTAAAGAAATTAAAAGTAATTTGAAAGGTTTATGACTATTAGTTTTCCTATGGCTTTTTATCTTCTAACCTTTTCATATTTGTAACTTAACTTTTCATAAATTTGCCATTACTTCTCAACACTTTCAGCCGCATACTTTCTTTAGCATTCACGTACATTCCTTTTTGTCATCTCCTGAAAAAAATTTCGGCCATAGCCATGAGAAGTTTGGGTAAAATTTCTTTTTTTCTTTTCTTTGTTTAATTTTATTCTTCTTTTGTTTTGACATTGTTTTGCACTTGTTCTTCTTCACTTCTAGGTTCGGCCACCTTCTCTCCAGCCCCTACCGCCTCCACCACCATCATCACCTCTTCTCTGACCAAACCCCAAGCCATGCCTCCTTGTGGATTGATCCATCACCAAAATCCAACAAAACTCCATAAATTCGCCTAGACCGAGCACAATCATCCACATCCACCACTTCCACCACCCATGGCCGCCACTATCATCGCCTCCAGCACCACCTGGACTCTCGGCCACACCATCCCCTTGGACCCCACAGTACAGTCCGTGACCCTAGTGCCTTGACCGAGCCTTGTTTTGGCCTTGAATCATGTGATATTGCCTTGTTGTGTTGTTTTCACCACTACCCACGTTTGCACCATCAACAACCAAGTGTAGGCCGACCATACCCAACCAAAACCTGATCCGGATCTTGCCTTAGACCTGTAGTACACCTTATGGCTGACCTGAAGGTTGTTGGAAGCAAGTGCAAAGCAATTCTGCTTTGATTCGTGCAGTTGATTATATCTTATTCTATCGTATTTTGCATTTGAAAACTTATGTTATTATTATTGTTTTGTGTGACTTGTATTCAAGGGATTTGATACTTTGGCTCTTCCACTCATCTCTGTGTCGTGTTATCATGCTTGTTAGGTTCACTTTCGTGCATTCGTAGTTGTGTCCCCAGCTCAAACCTGTGAGTTATTCTCACCAGACAGTTTTGTACTTATATGACTTATGAACTGATACATTTGAATCTGTAAAATGCATTGCTATATTATATCGGCTATATTATGATAATATGATGTTCAACCATGCTTAAATACCTGATATGTTACTGTTATATTATGTTGTTTTGTTATTTATATCAGTTTATCACACTGCAAGTTCCCTTTGGATTAGAATCACTATGGGTTGAAATGATACATGCCCGAACGGACTTTAGAATAAGGGAAAATCGTTATGGGCTGAAATGATAGGCCTGAATGATTTTCAACTATTTTCATTTACTTGGGACTGCGGGTTTGAAATGATAAAACCCAGATTTTCTTTGTAAATTACGGGTTGAAATGATATATTACCCGTATCACTTTACCTAAGCAGGAAAATTATATACAGACCCATAGTTAAAATATATTTTTCTAAAATTTTTAAAAATAGGTTTGAAATGTAAATATTATAATATTTTGATTTAAAACATAATTTAAAAATGACTTTTGTAAAGTATTATTGATTTTCTGGAAATTTATAAGTTAAATAAATTATGGAAAAGTTAGAAAATTTAAATGTAAGTTATTTTGGAAATTTGGATTTAATTATAATTGGAAATAAAATTAAATATGAAATTATGATAAATTTATGATAATTTGAATTTAAAATGAATTTAAAGTGATTTTATAATATATTAGTGATTTTTGAATAAAGTTAAAATATGGAATGAATGATTATTTAAGTTGAAATTTTGAAATATAACCAAAATGGAAATTTGTGAATTTGGCTTAAAAGAGAATTTTAAGTTAAATAAGTAAAACTGAAATTAAGTTATATTTTGAAGTTTTAAACTTAAGTGTTAAGTTGAAATTTAATTCAATGAATTTAAAATTTATGTTGAAATTTAGTATGTGAATTATTATTAAATCTTGATTTTTGAATGGAAATTTAACTTTATAAAATCATGAACTTAAGGAAAATTAAATGATGTTTATAAATGTGAAAATGTATGATTTGATAAGTTAAAAATGTTTTAAATATAAGTATAATTGGTTGTGAAATTATATTGAATATTTGAAGTTAATTAATTTTATTTTTGAAATGCTATTAATTGCAATGTAATTGATATTACAGCATTTGTAAATGCTGTAGTTGATGATAATGAACTAGAAAGCTAAATTGAATTAAAGGCTATTATAGCAATTTATGTAAGTGCTATAATTATTTAATTTAACTAAGTTTATTTGAAATTTAAGTAAACCATATTACAGCATCTTAAAATACAGTCTTTTGTTAAATTGAACTGTTTTGAATATAACTTTCCGTAGCATTTCTAAATGCTGTGAAAAGTGAATTTTCACTGTTTTGATAAATTTAAGTGAATAAATGAACTTTGAAAGTTGAAAATTTTGGAAATGTAATAATTTAATTATAAAATGTAATAACTTCATTTTTGATTTAAATGAAGTAATTTGATTTGCAATATAAACTGTTTTGAAATGTGAATTGAAATGATATTTTAAATTGAATAAAATGAATAATGATTTGAAATGAATGTGGTTTTGAAAAGATATGATATTTTGATATATTAAAATGATTTGAAATGAATGTGGTTTTCAAAAGATATGATATTTTTATATATTAAAATGATTTGAAATGAATTTAGTTTTGTAAAGATATGATATTTTTATATATTGAAATGATTCGAAAGGAAGTTTGTAAAATATGATATTTTAATATATTAAAATGATTGGAAAGGAAGTTTTGTAAAGATATGATATTTTAATATATTGAAATGATTTGAAATGAAGTTTTGTAAAGATATGATATTTTATATATTAAAATGATTAGAAATGAAGTTTTGTAAAGGTATCATATTTTAATATATTGAAATGATTTGACTTGAAGTTTTGGAAAGATATGATGTTTTTGAAATGGTTTGGAATTAATTTAATCTTTATTTTGATAAAGATTTTTATTTGAAATGATATTCTATTTTGAAGTGTAAATACCATTTAAATTATAACTACGGGTTATAATAACGATTGGTTGGCAAAGAGACCGGGATCGGATATCTAGCATACTCTCTGTCGATACCGAAAACCACTTTGACAAACGTGTACGTGGTGGAGATTCCAGAATGAAGTAGGATGGTGGCGACGTTCTTGAGGTATATTACGTGAACCCAACTCCCGTGAGTTGGCATAAGGTGGCTAAAACAAGAGCGCTCTCGGGCCAAGTGAGGTCATTCCTCTGATCGGACACATTCCTTCGATACTATACTCTTACTTGTGACTGATTAAATGGCCATCCTTCGATTTTGGTTTGGAGTGTGTTCCGAGGTGGGCGTATGTGGCTGCTACGTTACCACCAGCCCGTGTGCGTAATTGGTATATCTACCGTGGCATTGCCTTGCGTGTCGTGTCACCTACCATATCGAGCCTTTACTACGAGTTTGTTTTTCTCCCGTAGCCCATGGAGTATTTAGGGTAGTCTCTCGAAGATATGTCGATACTGGATGGACTACTGTGACTATTATGTGTGAAGGGTGATATGGGTAGCCCGGAATGCTATTTAAAAGTATGTTTATTTTACTGTAGACATTATTATAATAGCGAAATATTACTACATAGTAAATAGTTTAACGGATCCTTAGAGGATGGGCGGTCCCAGGCATCCTTTAAGTTACTTGTACTTTATTACAGTTCACTTGAGTTGGTTTGCATTATATAAGTATATATTGTCCTGACTCGAGTGTTTGTATTTTATTTACGCTCGGGTCAGCCTGAGTTATTCATAGATTTGGATTCCACTTTCTGGAGATTGGAATCGCTGGAGATCATCTGCTTATCCAGTTTTATCTATTCCAGTCTTGTTGTTCTATTCAGCTTGTACTTGGTTATCATCTTGAGACTTCTGTTGTCCTTTATTTATTCTGTTGTATTTTATTTAACTCTGATATATTTTCATAGTAGCTTCATGAACTACTATCTCTTTTACGTCCGCTGCATTTCTTACTCTGTGTCTGTGTTCTGCGATTTTTATTTACTGTATGTCCTGAGATTTGCCAAATTTTATTTACAATGTGGTATTTTGTGCAATTCAAGTCCGGCATGTCCCTGCGGTTACAGAATATCGGGTTGTTACAGTTGGTATCAGAGCTTTGGCTTTGAGGCAAAACTTAGAATGTATGGTAAATTTAGTTACAGAATGACTTTCATCCAAACTTGAATCTCTTCCTCTTTATTCAAATTTCATTTGAATTTTGGAACGTTCCCCGCGGCTCCAAAATCCATTCATGTCCCTCACTATTTATCTCCTTTTTTATTCTGGAGTATCCCATAACTCCACTTCGAATGAGCTTTATAGTGAATCGGCAGTCCCGCCAATCTCAAAAATTCGTTTGTAAAGGGAGAAACTCCTTTACAATTAGCATCGATTCACCAGAGATTTATATCTATCCTTGGTTTAGATGCTAATATCTTTTGTAATTCCAAACTCTATCTCCAGAGGTCGAATGTAGATTTACCCCAGAAAATCCACATCGATCTTATTCTTTAAGTCACGGTTGACCAGTTAAAGTTGCCCGCGATTTATATAAGCTTATCCATCTTCCTATTCTGTTATTTAAGCATCTCATCCTTGTTTTCAACTTGTTTTCAAATCAGAATTTCCTTTGATTTGAGTTAATCATATTTGAATCTCTATCCTTCTTTGAAAATATATTCATGTATAGTGTATTTGTAAACTAATATTTAAAATTTAAATGTTTTATATATTGTGTTGTTTGAGTTGTTGATGTTGAATTGGGTTTCTGATCGATTCGTCTGATCAACGCTATCGATGGGATTTCTAAAACACTTTGACAGAACAAACTAACACAATATTATTTTAAAAAAAATTGGTTAATGAAATAAATTTTGATATAAGTAAATTTATAGAACTTAATAAATTGATTTAAATTGATCATTTGAAATGATAATACTTGATTTATCATTTATTGTTCTATAAATGAATTTATAAATAGCTATTTATAAATTCATTTGGGAACGGAAATGAGTTAAAACAAGAAATTTGAGAATTTAATTTCCGATGGTTTCAAACCTTGTGCTTAAAGTTTTAAAAGGGGTATATTATCTAAAGTATTTTCTAATAGAAATTTGTACCAGGAAATTATAAAGTTTAAAATTAGTATTCTTCTCTTTGTCGCTGGAAAATAACTTCGGTGATGCCGCGGCATCATCAACGTTTATTTTCGAGTTTCGAAGTGAAGAAACCGTTCTGTAGTCTTGCTACAACTTTGTTTTGGAAAATTTAATTGATTTGGATTTTCTAAAATAAGACTGGATTTATAATATATATAGATATATGATTTGGATTTGATTTGACATATTATGTATATTTATTTATTTATCTCTAAACGGTTTGAAGGAATCGGAAATTTTATTCTTAAACTTTATCTTAAAGAATCATTTCAATTATAAAATTAAAATCAAAATTTTAGATAAATGATTCAAACTTGAGATGAGGGAATTAGAAAGTTTTATTTGTATAATACTCAATTGCATTTAAATATACTTACCCAAATTATACAAAAGTTAACAATGTAATTGGATAATATACAATAAAAAAAAATTATAAATAAAATTTGAATGGTTAAAATAAATGGTATACACTTAAGTTTTAGTTATAAAATGATTAACAGGAGTAAATAGAATAAAAGGTTAATTGAATAATTTACAATATAAAATGATGATTAATGGGACTAACAATAAATTAAAGCAGTTATAATAAGAGTAAGTATAATGGGCATAGATGATAAAATATATTGAGAGGAATAAATTTAACTTTAAGTAAGAATAAAGAAGAATTAAATTTATTAAGTACATCATGAGTATAATGAATGATTATTTTTCAAATCCATGATCTTAGAAATTGTTAATTTAAGATGATTAGAAGATAAGATAATAAAATTTGATGTGGTTAGATTTATTTAACTTGTGTAAAAATTAATTATTTATTTAAGTTGAAATTTCCATGGTTTCTAACTTATTATCTTATTTTGTTTTTCAAACTATCTTTTGGTTGTCCTTATTTTCCTTATCTTGCTTCACGCTGGTGTAGGCATTTTTCTACAATATTTCTATTTAGAAATTTTTCTATAATCTATGATAATCTCCACCTTGTTAAACATACCTATAACAATAGTCATCAGGTATAATTTCAATCTCTTTGTCATCTTGTCTTAATCTTATCTCACTTTATCTTTTCTGTGCTTTCCCGTACCACATTCCTTTTCGGGGACGAAAAGTTTTGAGTGGGGGAGAGCGTAATAACCCTAGATTTTTGCATATAATTTAAATTTGACTTCATTTTATTTTGAAATTATTTTAAATTTATTTTATTTCAAACATTTCATTTTTAAATATAAATTTTGATTATTATATGAATTATAATTTCAAAACCGGTATAAATTGAATATTTTCCTAAAAAATGGATTTGTGGTCAAAACTGGTCAAACTTTGACTTTTAAATTTAAAATTTAAATATTTGAATTCTTGAATTTTTTATTTTATTATGAAAATAGATTTAATAACATGAATACTTCTTTGCGTTTTGTTGAAATTGGATTTAAATTGTGAAAGTTATACCCTTTACAATATTGTGTGTATATAGGGTTATTTAACACTATTCTTTGTTTTAATTTATATAAATGATATTTTTACTAAATATATCTTATTCTAATTTGTGTAGTTATGTTATATTATGTATATTTTGACCTTTAAATATTTTAAAGTGATGTTTGAATTTTTCCAAAGCTTATTGAATTTATTTTCTATTTTAAAGCCTAGTTTCTATTTTCTTTGCTATTTTCTTCATTTAAATTATATTTACATAAAATTTATATATTTATTTTGTGAATGAATTTTTAGTTTATGTTATCATCTTTGTTATAAATATTTTTACAAGTCCATATAAATTTTGCAAAGTTCATTCTGTTTATTTTCCATTTTTCTAGCCCAATTTGCAATTTTGTGCTATTTTCTTATTTTGACCTTATATAATTAATAATTATTTATATATATGTATATTATATTTTGTTATATTTTTGAAATTTTGACTGAGATTATTATTATTTTCAGTAATTAAAATTTATGTAAAGAAATTAAAAGTAATTTGAAAGGTTTATGACTATTAGTTTTCCTATGGCCTTTTATCTTCTAACCTTTTCATATTTGTAACTTAACTTTTCATAAATTTGCCATTACTTCTCAACACTTTCAGCCGCATACTTTCTTTAGCATTCACGTACATTCCTTTTTGTCATCTCCTGAAAAAAAATTCGGCCATAGCCATGAGAAGTTTGGGTAAAATTTCTTTTTTTCTTTTCTTTGTTTAATTTTATCTTCTTTTGTTTTGACATTGTTTTGCACTTGTTCTTCTTCACTTCTAGGTTCGGCCACTTTCTCTCCAGCCCCTACCGCCTCCACCACCATCATCACCTCTTCTCTGACCAAACCCCAAGCCGTACCTCCTTGTGGATTGATCCATCACCAAAATCCAACAAAACTCCATAAATTCGCCTAGACCGAGCACAATCATCCACATCCACCACTTCCACCACCCATGGCCGCCACTATCATCGCCTCCAGCACCACCTGGACTCTCGGCCATACCATCCCCTTGGACCCCACAGTACAGTCCGTGACCCTAGTGCCTTGACCGAGCCTTGTTTTGGCCTTGAATCATGTGATATTGCCTTGTTGTGTTGTTTTCACCACTACCCACCTTTGCACCATCAACAACCAAGTGTAGGCCGACCATACCCAACCAAAACCTGATCCTGATCTTGCCTTAGACCTGTAGTACACCTTATGGCTGACCTGAAGGTTGTTGGAAGCAAGTGCAAAGCAATTCTGCTTTGATTCGTGCAGTTGATTATATCTTATTCTATCGTATTTTGCATTTGAAAACTTATGTTATTATTATTGTTTTGTGTGACTTGTATTCAAGGGATTTGATACTTTGGCTCTTCCACTCATCTCTGTGTCGTGTTATCATGCTTATTAGGTTCCCTTTCGTGCATTCGTAGTTATGTCTCCAGCTCAAACCTGTGAGTTATTCTCACCAGACAGTTTTGTACTTATATGACTTATGAACTGATCACATTTGAATCTGTAAAATGCATTGCTATATTATATCAGCTATATTATGATAATATGATGTTCAACCATGCTTAAATACCTGATATGTTACTGTTATATTATGTTGTTTTGTTATTTATATCAGTTTATCACACTGCAAGTTCCCTTTGGATTAGAATCACTATGGGTTGAAATGATACATGCCCGAACGGACTTTAGAATAAGGGAAAATCGTTATGGGCTGAAATGATAGGCCTGAATGATTTTCAACTATTTTCATTTACTTGGGACTGCGGGTTTGAAATGATAAAACCCAGATTTTCTTTGTAAATTAAGGGTTGAAATGATATATTACCCGTATCACTTTACCTAGGCAGGAAAATTATATACAGACCCATAGTTAAAATAAATTTTTCTAAAATTTTTAAAAATAGGTTTGAAATGTAAATATTATAATATTTTGATTTAAAACATAATTTAAAAATGACTTTTGTAAAGTATTATTGATTTTCTAGAAATTTATAAGTTAAATAAATTATGGAAAAGTTAGAAAATTTAAATGTAAGTTATTTTGGAAATTTGGATTTAATTATAATTGGAAATAAAATTAAATATGAAATTATGATAAATTTATGATAATTTGAATTTAAAATGAATTTAAAGTGATTTTATAATATATTAGTGATTTTTGAATAAAGTTAAAATGTGGAATGAATGATTATTTAAGTTGAAATTTTGAAATATAACCAAAATGGAAATTTGTGAATTTGGCTTAAAAGAGAATTTTAAGTTAAATAAGTAAAACTGAAATTAAGTTATATTTTGAAATTTTAAACTTAAGTGTTAAGTTGAAATTTAATTCAATGAATTTAAAATTTATGTTGAAATTTAGTAAGTGAATTATTATTAAATCTTGATTTTTGAATGGAAATTTAACTTTATAAAATCATGAACTTAAGGAAAATTAAATGATGTTTATAAATGTGAAAATGTATGATTTGATAAGTTAAAAATGTTTTAAATATAAGTATAATTGGTTGTGAAATTATATTGAATATTTGAAGTTAATTAATTGTATTTTTGAAATGCTATTAATTGCAATGTAATTGATATTACAGCATTTGTAAATGCTGTAGTTGATGATAATGAACTAAAAAGCTAAATTGAATTAAAGGCTATTATAGCAATTTATGTAAGTGCTATAATTATTTAATTTAACTAAGTTTATTTGAAATTTAAGTAAACCATATTACAGCATCTTAAAATACAGTCTTTTATTAAATTGAATTGTTTTGAATATAACTTTCCGTAGCGTTTCTAAATGCTGTGAAAAGTGAATTTTCACTGTTTTGATAAATTTAAGTGAATAAATGAACTTTGAAAGTTGAAAATTTTGGAAATGTAATAATTTAATTATAAAATGTAATAACTTCTTTTTTGATTTAAATGAAGTAATTTGATTTGCAATATAAACTGTTTTGACATGTGAATTGAAATGGTATTTTAAATTGAATAAAATGAATAATGATTTGAAATGAATGTGGTTTTGAAAAGATATGATATTTTGATATATTAAAATGATTTGAAATGAATGTGGTTTTCAAAAGATATGATATTTTTATATATTAAAATGATTTGAAATGAATTTAGTTTTGTAAAGATATGATATTTTTATATATTGAAATGATTTGAAAGGAAGTTTGTAAAATATGATATTTTAATATATTAAAATGATTGGAAAGGAAGTTTTGTAAAGATATGATATTTTAATATATTGAAATGATTTGAAATGAAGTTTTGTATAGATATGATATTTTATATATTAAAATGATTAGAAATGAAGTTTTGTAAAGTATCATATTTTAATATATTGAAATGATTTGACTTGAAGTTTTGGAAAGATATGATGTTTTTGAAATGGTTTGGAATTAATTTAATCTTTATTTTGATAAAGATTTTTATTTGAAATGATATTCTATTTTGAAGTGTAAATACCATTTAAATTATAACTACGGGTTATAATAACGATTGGTTGGCAAAGAGACCAGGATCGGATATCTAGCATACTCTCTGTCGATACCGAAAACCACTTTGACAAACGTGTACGTGGTGGAGATTCCAGAATGAAGTAGGATGGTGGCGACGTTCTTGAGGTATATTACGTGAACCCAACTCCCGTGAGTTGGCATAAGGTGGCTAAAACAAGAGCGCTCTCGGGCCAAGTGAGGTCATTCCTCCGATCGGACACATTCCTTCGATACTATACTCTTACTTGTGACTGATTAAATGGCCATCCTTCGATTTTGGTTTGGAGTGTGTTCCGAGGTGGGCGTATGAGGATGCTACGTTACCACCAGCCCGTGTGCGTAATTCGTATATCTACCGTGGCATTGCCTTGCGTGCCGTGTCACCTACCATATCGAGCCTTTACTACGAGTTTGTTTTTCTCCCGTAGCCCATGGAGTATTTAGGGTAGTCTCTCGAAGATATGCCGATACTGGATGGACTACTGTGACTATTATGTGTGAAGGGTGATATGGGTAGCCCGGAATGCTATTTAAAAGTATGTTTATTTTACTGTAGACATTATTATAATAGCGAAATATTACTACATAGTAAATAGTTTAACGGATCCTTAGAGGATGGGCGGTCCCAGGCATCCTTTAAGTTACTTGTACTTTATTACAGTTCACTTGAGTTGGTTTGCATTATATAAGTATATATTGTCCTGACTCGAGTGTTTGTATTTTATTTACGCTCGGGTCAGCCTGAGTTATTCATAGATTTGGATTCCACTTTCTGGAGATTGGAATCGCTGGAGATCATCTGCTTATCCAGTTTTATCTATTCCAGTCCTGTTGTTCTATTCAGCTTGTACTTGGTTATCATCTTGAGACTTCTGTTGTCCTTTATTTATTCTGTTGTATTTTATTTAACTCTGATATATTTTCATAGTAGCTTCATGAACTACTATCTCTTTTACGTCCGCTGCATTTCTTACTCTGTGTCTGTGTTCTGCGATTTTTATTTACTGTATGTCCTGAGATTTGCCAAATTTTATTTACAATGTGGTATTTTGTGCAATTCAAGTCCGGCATGTCCCTGCGGTTACAGAATATCGGGTTGTTACAGTTGGTATCAGAGCTTTGGCTTTGAGGCAAAACTTAGAATGTATGGTAAATTTAGTTACAGAATGACTTTCATCCAAACTTGAATCTCTTCCTCTTTATTCAAATTTCATTTGAATTTTGGAACGTTCCCCGCGGCTCCAAAATCCATTCATGTCCCTCACTATTTATCTCCTTTTTTATTCTGGAGTATCCCATAACTCCACTTCGAATGAGCTTTATAGTGAATCGGCAGTCCCGCCAATCTCAAAAATTCGTTTGTAAAGGGAGAAACTCCTTTACAATTAGCATCGATTCACCAGAGATTTATATCTATCCTTGGTTTAGATGCTAATATCTTTTGTAATTCCAAACTCTATCTCCAGAGGTCGAATGTAGATTTACCCCAGAAAATCCACATCGATCTTATTCTTTAAGTCACGGTTGACCAGTTAAAGTTGCCCGCGATTTATATAAGCTTATCCATCTTCCTATTCTGTTATTTAAGCATCTCATCCTTGTTTTCAACTTGTTTTCAAATCAGAATTTCCTTTGATTTGAGTTAATCATATTTGAATCTCTATCCTTCTTTGAAAATATATTCATGTATAGTGTATTTGTAAACTAATATTTAAAATTTAAATGTTTTATATATTGTGTTGTTTGAGTTGTTGATGTTGAATTGGGTTTCTGATCGATTCGTCTGATCAACGCTATCGATGGGATTTCTAAAACACTTTGACAGAACAAACTAACACAATATTATTTTAAAAAAATTTGGTTAATGAAATAAATTTTGATATAAGTAAATTTATAGAACTTAATAAATTGATTTAAATTGATCATTTGAAATGATAATACTTGATTTATCATTTATTGTTCTATAAATGAATTTATAAATAGCTATTTATAAATTCATTTGGGAACGGAAATGAGTTAAAACAAGAAATTTGAGAATTTAATTTCCGATGGTTTCAAACCTTGTGCTTAAAGTTTTAAAAGGGGTATATTATCTAAAGTATTTTCTAATAGAAATTTGTTCCAGGAAATTTTAAAGTTTAAAATTAGTATTCTTCTCTTTGTCGCTGGAAAATAACTTCGGTGATGCCGCGGCATCATCAACGTTTATTTTCGAGTTTCGAAGTGAAGAAACCGTTCTGTAGTCTTGCTACAACTTTGTTTTGGAAAATTTAATTGATTTGGATTTTCTAAAATAAGACTGGATTTATAATATATATAGATATATGATTTGGATTTGATTTGACATATTATGTATATTTATTTATTTATCTCTAAACGGTTTGAAGGAATCGGAAATTTTATTCTTAAACTTTATCTTAAAGAATCATTTCAATTATAAAATTAAAATCAAAATTTTAGATAAATGATTCAAACTTGAGATGAGGGAATTAGAAAGTTTTATTTGTATAATACTCAATTGCATTTAAATATACTTACCCAAATTATACAAAAGTTAACAATGTAATTGGATAATATACAATAAAAAAAAATTATAAATAAAATTTGAATGGTTAAAATAAATGGTATACACTTAAGTTTTAGTTATAAAATGATTAACAGGAGTAAATAGAATAAAAGGTTAATTGAATAATTTACAATATAAAATGATGATTAATGGGACTAACAATAAATTAAAGCAGTTATAATAAGAGTAAGTATAATGGGCATAGATGATAAAATATATTGAGAGGAATAAATTTAACTTTAAGTAAGAATAAAGAAGAATTAAATTTATTAAGTACATCATGAGTATAATGAATGATTATTTTTCAAATCCATGATCTTAGAAATTGTTAATTTAAGATGATTAGAAGATAAGATAATAAAATTTGATGTGGTTAGATTTATTTAACTTGTGTAAAAATTAATTATTTATTTAAGTTGAAATTTCCATGGTTTCTAACTTATTATCTTATTTTGTTTTTCAAACTATCTTTTGGTTGTCCTTATTTTCCTTATCTTGCTTCACCCTGGTGTAGGCATTTTTCTACAATATTTCTATTTAGAAATTTTTCTATAATCTATGATAATCTTCACCTTGTTAAACTTACCTATAACAATAGTCATCAGGTATAATTTCAATCTCTTTGTCATTTTGTCTTAATCTTATCTCACTTTATCTTTTCTGTACTTTCCCGTACCACATTCCTTTTCGGGGACGAAAAGTTTTGAGTGGGGGAGAGTGTAATAACCCTAGATTTTTGCATATAATTTAAATTTGACTTCATTTTATTTTGAAATTATTTTAAATTTGTTTTATTTCAAACATTTCATTTTTAAATATAAATTTTGATTATTATATGAATTATAATTTCAAAACCGGTATAAATTGAATATTTTCCTGAAAAATGGATTTGTGGTCAAAACTGGTCAAACTTTGACTTTTAAATTTAAAATTTAAATATTTGAATTCTTGAATTTTTTATTTTATTATGAAAATAGATTTAATAACATGAATACTTCTTTTCGTTTTGTTGAAATTGGATTTAAATTGTGAAAGTTATACCCTTTACAATATTGTGTGTATATAGGGTTATTTAACACTATTCTTTGTTTTAATTTATATAAATGATATTTTTACTAAATATATCTTATTCTAATTTTTGTACTTATGTTATATTATGTACATTTTGACCTTTAAATATTTTAAAGTGATGTTTGAATTTTTCCAAAGCTTATTGAATTTATTTTCTATTTTAAAGCCTAGTTTCTATTTTCTTTGTTATTTTCTTCATTTAAATTATATTTAATTAAAATTTATATATTTATTTTGTGAATGAATTTTTATTTTATGTTATTATCTTTGTTATAAATATTTTTACAAGTCCATATAAATTTTGCAAAGTTCATTCTGTTTATTTTCCATTTTTCTAAACCAATTTGCAATTTTGTGCTATTTTCTTATTTTGACCTTATATAATTAATAATTATTTATATATATGTATATTATATTTTGTTATATTTTTGAAATTTTGACTGAGATTATTATTATTTTCAGTAATTAAAATTTATGTAAAGAAATTAAAAGTAATTTGAAAGGTTTATGACTATTAGTTTTCCTATGGCCTTTTATCTTCTAACCTTTTCATATTTGTAACTTAACTTTTCATAAATTTGTCATTACTTCTCAACACTTTCAGCCGCATACTTTCTTTAGCATTCACGTACATTCCTTTTTGTCATCTTCTGAAAAAAAATTCGGCCATAGCCATGAGAAGTTTGGGTAAAATTTCTTTTTTCTTTTCTTTGTTTAATTTTATTCTTCTTTTGTTTTGACATTGTTTTGCACTTGTTCTTCTTCACTTCTAGGTTCGGCCACCTTCTCTCCAGCCCCTACCGCCTCCACCACCATCATCACCTCTTCTCTGACCAAACCCCAAGCCGTGCCTCCTTGTGGATTGATCCATCACCAAAATCCAACAAAACTCCATAAATTCGCCTAGACCGAGCACAATCATCCACATCCACCACTTCCACCACCCATGGCCGCCACTATCATCGCCTCAAGCACCACCTGGACTCTCGGCCACACCATCCCCTTGGACCCCACAGTACAGTCCGTGACCCTAGTGCCTTGACCGAGCCTTGTTTTGGCCTTGAATCATGTGATATTGCCTTGTTGTGTTGTTTTCACCACTACCCACCTTTGCACCATCAACAACCAAGTGTAGGCCGACCATACCCAACCAAAAGCTGATCCGGATCTTGCCTTAGACCTGTAGTACACCTTATGGCTGACCTGAAGGTTGTTGGAAGCAAGTGCAAAGCAATTCTGCTTTGATTCGTGCAGTTGATTATATCTTATTCTATCGTATTTTGCATTTGAAAACTTATGTTATTATTATTGTTTTGTGTGACTTGTATTCAAGGGATTTGATACTTTGGCTCTTCCACTCATCTCTGTGTCGTGTTATCATGCTTGTTAGGTTCCCTTTCGTGCATTCGTAGTTGTGTCTCTAGCTCAAACCTGTGAGTTATTCTCACCAGACAGTTTTGTACTTATATGACTTATGAACTGATCACATTTGAATCTGTAAAATGCATTGCTATATTATATCGGCTATATTATGATAATATGATGTTCAACCATGCTTAAATACCTGATATGTTACTGTTATATTATGTTGTTTTGTTATTTATATCAGTTTATCACACTGCAAGTTCCCTTTGGATTAGAATCACTATGGGTTGAAATGATACATGCCCGAACGGACTTTAGAATAAGGGAAAATCGTTATGGGCTGAAATGATAGGCCTGAATGATTTTCAACTATTTTCATTTACTTGGGACTGCGGGTTTGAAATGATAAAACCCAGATTTTCTTTGTAAATTACGGGTTGAAATGATATATTACCCGTATCACTTTACGTAGGCAGGAAAATTATATACAGACCCATAGTTAAAATATATTTTTCTAAAATTTTTAAAAATAGGTTTGAAATGTAAATATTATAGTATTTTGATTTAAAACATAATTTAAAAATGACTTTTGTAAAGTATTATTGATTTTCTGGAAATTTATAAGTTAAATAAATTATGGAAAAGTTAGAAAATTTAAATGTAAGTTATTTTGGAAATTTGGATTTAATTATAATTGGAAATAAAATTAAATATGAAATTATGATAAATTTATGATAATTTGAATTTAAAATGAATTTAAAGTGATTTTATAATATATTAGTGATTTTTGAATAAAGTTAAAATGTGGAATGAATGATTATTTAAGTTGAAATTTTGAAATATAACCAAAATGGAAATTTGTGAATTTGGCTTAAAAGAGAATTTTAAGTTAAATAAGTAAAACTGAAATTAAGTTATATTTTGAAATTTTAAACTTAAGTGTTAAGTTGAAATTTAATTCAATGAATTTAAAATTTATGTTGAAATTTAGTAAGTGAATTATTATTAAATCTTGATTTTTGAATGGAAATTTAACTTTATAAAATCATGAACTTAAGGAAAATTAAATGATGTTTATAAATGTGAAAATGTATGATTTGATAAGTTAAAAATGTTTTAAATATAAGTATAATTGGTTGTGAAATTATATTGAATATTTGAAGTTAATTAATTGTATTTTTGAAATGCTATTAATTGCAATGTAATTGATATTACAGCATTTGTAAATGCTGTAGTTGATGATAATGAACTAAAAAGCTAAATTGAATTAAAGGCTATTATAGCAATTTATGTAAGTGCTATAATTATTTAATTTAACTAAGTTTATTTGAAATTTAAGTAAACCATATTACAGCATCTTAAAATACAGTCTTTTGTTAAATTGAACTGTTTTGAATATAACTTTCCGTAGCGTTTCTAAATGCTGTGAAAAGTGAATTTTCACTGTTTTGATAAATTTAAGTGAATAAATGAACTTTGAAAGTTGAAAATTTTGGAAATGTAATAATTTAATTATAAAATGTAATAACTTCATTTTTGATTTAAATGAAGTAATTTGATTTGCAATATAAACTGTTTTGAAATGTGAATTGAAATGGTATTTTAAATTGAATAAAATGAATAATGATTTGAAATGAATGTGATTTTGAAAAGATATGATATTTTGATATATTAAAATGATTTGAAATGAATGTGGTTTTGAAAAGATATGATATTTTGATATATTAAAATGATTTGAAATGAATGTAGTTTTGTAAAGATATGATATTTTTATATATTGAAATGATTTAAAAGGAAGTTTGTAAAATATGATATTTTAATATATTAAAATGATTGGAAAGGAAGTTTTGTAAAGATATGATATTTTAATATATTGAAATGATTTGAAATGAAGTTTTGAAAAGATATGATATTTTATATATTAAAATGATTGGAAATGAAGTTTTGTAAAGGTATCATATTTTAATATATTGAAATGATTTGACTTGAAGTGTTGGAAAGATATGATGTTTTTGAAATGGTTTGGAATTAATTTAATCTTTATTTTGATAAAGATTTTTATTTGAAATGATATTCTATTTTGAAGTGTAAATACCATTTAAATTATAACTACGGGTTATAATAACGATTGGTTGGCAAAGAGACCGGGATCGGATATCTGGCATACTCTCTGTCGATACCGAAAACCACTTTGACAACCGTGTAAGCGGTGGAGATTCCAGAATGAAGTAGGATGATGGCGATGTTCTTGAGGTATATTACGTGAACCCAACTCCCGTGAGTTGGCATAAGGTGGCTAAAACAGGAGCGCTCTCGTGCCAAGTGAGGTCATTCCTCCGATCGGACACATTCCTTCGATACTATACTCTTACTTGTGACTGATTAAATGGCCATCCTTCGATTTTGGTTTGGAGTGTGTTCCGAGGTGGGCGTATGTGGTTGCTACGTTACCACCAGCCCGTGTGCATAATTGGTATATCTACCGTGGCATTGCCTTGCGTGTCGTCTCACCTACCATATCGAGCCTTTACTACGAGTTTGTTTTTCTCCCATAGCCCATGGAGTATTTAGGGTAGTCTCTCGAAGATATGCCGATACTGGATAGACTACTGGGACTACTATGTGTGAAGGGTGATATGGGTAGCCCGAAATGCTATTTAAAAGTATGTTTATTTTACCGTAGACATTATTATAATAGCGAAATATTACTATAGAGTAAATAGTTTAACGGATCCTTAGAGGATGGACGGTCCCAAGCATCCTTAAAGTTACTTGTACTTTATTACAGTTCACTTGAGTTGGTTTGCATTATATAAGTATATATTGTCCTGACTCGAGTGTTTGTATTTTATTTACGCTCGGGTCAGCCTGAGTTATTCACAGATTGGATTCCACATTCTGGAGATTGGAATCGCTGGAGATCATCTGCTTATCTAGTTTTACCTATTCCAGTGTTGTTGTTCTATTCAGCTTGTACTTGGTTATCATCTTGAGACTTCTGTTGTACTTTATTTATTCTGTTGTATTTTATTTAACTATGATATATTTTCATAGTAGCTTCATGAACTACTATCTCTTTTACTTCCGCTGCATTTCTTACTCTGTGTCTGTGTTCTGCGATTTTTATTTACTGTATGTCCTAAGATTTGCCAAATTTTATTTACAATGTGGTATTTTGAGCAATTCAATTCCGGCATGTCCCTGCGGTTACAGAATATCGGGTTGTTACAGTTGGTATCAGAGCTTTGGCTTTGAGGCAAAACTTAGAATATATGGTAAATTTAGTTACAGAATCACTTTCATCCAAACTTGAATCTCTTCCTCTTTGATTCAAATTTCATTTGAATTTTGGAACGTTCCCCGCGGCTCCAAAATCCATTCATGTCCCTCACTATTTATCTCCTTTTTGATTCTGGAGTATCCCATAACTCCACTTCGAATGAGCTTTATAGTGAATTGGCAGTCCCGCCAATCTCAAAAATTCATTTGTAAAGGGAGAAACTCCTTTACAATTAGCATCGATTCACCAGAGATTTATATATACCCTTGGTTTAGATGCTAATATCTTTTCTTATTCCTAACTCTATCTCCAGAGGTCGAATGTAGATTTACCCGAGAAAATCCACATCGATCTTATTCTTTAAGTCACGGTTGACCAGTTAAAGTTGCCCATGATTTATATAAGCTTATCCATCTTCCTATTCTGTTATTTAAGCATCTCATCCTTGTTTTCAACTTATTTTCAAATCAGAATTTCCTTTGATTTGAGTTAATCATATTTGAATCTCTATCCTTCTTTGAAAATATATTCATGTATAGTGTATTTGTAAACTAATATTTAAAATTTAAATGTTTTATATATTGTGTTGTTTGAGTTGTTGATGTTGAATTGGGTTTCTGATCGATTCGTCTGATCAACGCTATCGATGGGATTTCTAAAACACTTTGACAGAACAAACTAACACAATATTATTTTAAAAAAATTTGGTTAATGAAATAAATTTTGATATAAGTAAATTTATAGAACTTAATAAATTGATTTAAATTGATCATTTGAAATGATAATACTTGATTTATCATTTATTGTTCTATAAATGAATTTATAAATAGCTATTTATAAATTCATTTAGGAACGGAAATGAATTAAAACAAGAAATTTGGGAATTTAATTTCCGATGGTTTCAAACCTTGTGCTTAAAGTTTTAAAAGGGGTATATTATCTAAAGTATTTTCTAATAGAAATTTGTTCCAGGAAATTTTAAAGTTTAAAATTAGTATTCTTCTCTTTGTCGCTGGAAAATAACTTCGGTGATGCCGCGGCATCATCAACGTTTATTTTCGAGTTTCGAAGTGAAGAGACCGTTCTGTAGTCTTGCTACAGCTTTGTTTTGGAAAATTTAATTGATTTGGATTTTCTGAAATAAGACTGGATTTATAATATATATAGATATATGATTTGGATTTGATTTGACATATTATGTATATATATTTATTTATCTCTAAACGGTTTGAAGGAATCGGAAATTTTATTCTTAAACTTTATCCTAAAGAATCATTTCAATTATAAAATGAAAATCAAAATTTTAGATAAAGGATTCAAACTTGAGATGAGGGAATTAGAAAGTTTTATTTATATAATACTCAATTACATTTAAATATACTTACCCAAATTATACAAAAGTTAACAATGTAATTGGATAATATACAATATAAAAAAAATTATAAATAAAATTTTAATGGTTAAATAAATGTTATACACTTAAATTTTAGTTATAAAATGATTAACAGGAGTAAATAGAATAAAATGTTAATTGAATAATTTACAATATAAAATGATGATTAATGGAACTAACAATAAATTAAAGCAGTTATAATAAGAGTAAGTATAATGGGCATAGATGATAAAATATATTGAGAGGAATAAATTTAACTTTAAGTAAGAATAAAGAAGAATTAAATTTATTAAGTACATCATGAGTATAATGAATGATCATTTTTCAAATTCATGATCTTAGAAATTGTTAATTTAAGATGATTAGAAGATAAGATAATAAAATTTGATGTCGTTAGATTTATTTAACTTGTGTAAAAATTAATTATTTATTTAAGTTGAAATTTCCATGGTTTCTAACTTATTATCTTATTTTGTTTTTCAAACTATCTTTTGGTTGTCCTTATTTTCCTTATCTTGCTTCAGGCTGGTGTAGGCATTTTTCTACAATTTTTCTGTTTAGAAATCTTTCTATAATCTTTGATAATCTCCATCTTGTTAAACTTACCTATAAAAATAGTTATCAGGTATAATTTCAATCTCCTTATCATCTTGTCTTAATCTTATCTCACTTTATCTTTTCTGTGCTTTCCCGTACCACATTCCTTTTCGGGGACGAAAAGTTTTGAGTGGGGGAGAGTGTAATAACCCTAGATTTTTGCATATAATTTAAATTTGACTTCATTTTATTTTGAAATTATTTTAAACTTGTTTTATTTCAAACATTTCAATTTTAAATATAAATTTTTATTATTATATGAATTATAATTTCAAAACTGGTATAAATTGAATATTTTCCTGAAAAATGGATTTGTGGTCAAAACTGGTCAAACTTTGACTTTTAAATTTAAAGTTTAAATATTTGAATTCTTGAATTTTTTTCTTTTATTATGAAAATAGATTTAATAACATGAATACTGCTTTTCGTTTTGTTGAAATTCGATTTAAATTGTGAAAGTTATACCCTTTACAATATTGTGTGTATATAGGGTTATTTAACAATATTCTTTGTTTTAATTTATATAAATGATATTTATAGTTAATATATCTTATTCTAATTTGTATACTTATGTTATATTATGTATATTTTGACTTTTAAATATATTAAAGTGATGTTTGAATTTTTTTCAAAGCTTATTGGATTTATTTTCTATTTTAAAGCCTAGTTTCTATTTTCTTTGCTATTTTCTTCGCTATTTTCTTCATTTAAATTATATTTAATTAAAATTTATATATTTATTTTGTGAATGAATTTTTATTTTATGTTATTATCTTTTTTATAAATAATTTTACAAGTCCATATATATTTTTCAAAGTTCATTGAGTTTATTTTCCTTTTTTCTAGACCAATTTGCAATTTTGTACTATTTTCTTATTTTAAGCTTATATAATTAATAATTATTTATATAAATATATATATATATATATTATATTTTGTTATATTTTCTAAATTTTGACTGAGATTATTATTATTTTCAGTAATTAAAATTTATATAAATAAATTAAAAGTAATTTGAAAGGTTTATGACTATTAATTTTCCTATGGCCTTTTATCTTCTAACCTTTTCATATTTGTAACTTAACATTTCATAAATTTGCCATTACTTCTCAATACTTTCAGCCACATAATTTCTTTAGCATTCATGTACATTCCTTTTTGTCATCTCCTGAAAAAAAATTCGGCCATAGCCATAAGAAGTTTGGGTAAAATTTCTTTTTTTCTTTTCTTTGTTTAATTTTATTCTTCTTTTGTTTTGACATTGTTTTGCACTTGTCCTTCTTCACTTCTAGGTTCGGCCACCTTCTCTCCAGCCCCTGCCTCCTCCAGCACCACCTAAGAACACCACCATCATCACCTCTTCTCTGACCAAACCCCAAGCCGTGCCTCCTTGTGGATTGATCTATCACCAAAATCCAACAAAACTCCATAAACTTGCCTAGACCGAGCACAATCATCCACATCCACCACTTCCACCACCCATGGCCGCCACTATCATCACCTCCACCACCTCCAGCACCACCTGGACTCTCGGCCACGCCATCCCCTTGGACCCCACAGTACAGGTCGTGACCCTAGTGCCTTGACCGAGCCATGTTTTGGCCTTGAATCATGTGATATTGCCTTGTTGTGTTGCTTTCACCACTACCCACTTTTGCACCATCAAAAACCAAGTGTAGGTCGACCATACCCAACCAAAACCTGATCCAAATCTTACCTTAGACCTGTAGTACACCTTATGGTTGAACCTGAAGGTTGTTGGAAGCAAGTGCAAAGCAATTCTGCTTTGATTCGTGCAGTTGATTCTATCTTATTCTATCGTATTTTGCATTTGAAAACTTATGTTATTATTGTTTTGTGTGACTTGTATTCAAGGGATTTGATACTTTGGCTCTTCCACTCATCTCTATGTCTTGTTATCGTGCTTTTGTGGTTCCCTTTCGTGCATTCATAGTTGTGTCTCCAGCTCAAACCTGTGAGTTATTCTCACCAGACAGTTTTGTACTTATATGACTTGTGAACTAATCACATTTGAATCTGTAAAATGCATTACCATATTATATATGCTATATTATGATCATATGATGTTCACCCATGCTTAAACACCTGATATGTTACTATTATATTATGTTGTTCTATTATTTATATCAGTTTATCACACCGCAAGTTCCCTTTGGATTAGAATCACTATGGGTCGAAATGATACATACCCGAACAGACTTTAGAATACTGGAAAATCATTATGGCCTGAAACGATAGGCCTGAATGATTTTCAATTATTTTCATTTACTTGGGACTACGGGTTTGAAATGATAAACCCGGATTTTCTTTGTAAATTACGGGTTGAAATGATATATTACATGTATCACTTTACCTAGACCAGAAAATTATTTACAGACCCGTAGTTATAATGTATTTTTCTAAAAATAATAAAAATAGGTTTGAAATGTAAATATTATAATATTTTGATTTAAAACATAATTTAAAAATGATTTTTGTAAAATATTATTGATTTTCTGGAAATTTATAAGTTAAACAAATTATGGAAAAGTTAGAAAATTTGAATGTAAGTTATTTTGGAAATTTTGATTTAATTATAATTGGAAATTAAATCAAAAATGAAATTATGATAAATTTGTGATAATTTGAATTTAAAATGAATTTAAAGTGAATTTATCATATATTAGTGATTTTTGAATAAAGTTAAAATGTGGAATGAATGATTATTTAAGTTGAAATTTTGAACTATAACCAAAATGGGAATTTGTGAATTTGGCTTAAAAGAGAATTTTAAGTTAAATAAGTAAAATTGAAATTAAGTTATATTTTGAAATTTTAAACTTAAATGTTAAGTTGAAATTTAATTCAATGAATTTAAAATTTAATGTTGAAATTTAGTAAGTGAATTATTATTAAATCTTGATTTTTGAATGGAAATTTAACTTTATAAAATCATGAACTTAAGGAAAATTAAATGACATTTATAAATGTGAAAATGTATGATTTGATAAGTTAAAAATGTTATTATATCAATTTATGTAAGTGCTATAATTATTGAATTTAACTAAGTTTATTTGAAATTTAAGTAAACCATATTACAGCATCTTAAAATACTATCTTTTGTTAAATTGAACTGTTTTGAATATAACTTTCCGTAGCCTTTCTAAATGCTGCGAAAAGTGAATTTTCACTGTTTTGATAAATTAAAGTGAATAAATGAACTTTGAAAGTCGAAAATTTTGGAAATGTAATAATTTAATTATAAATGTAATAACTTCATTTTGATTTAAATGAAGTAATTTGATTTGCAATATAAACTGTTTTGAAATGTGAATTGAAATGGTATTTTAAATTGAATAAAATGAATAATGATTTGAAATGAATGTGGTTTTGAAAAGATATGATTTTTTAATACATTAAAATGATTTGAAATGAGTGTGGTTTTGAAAAGATATGATATTTTGATATATTAAAATGATTTGAAATGAATGTAGTTTTGTAAAGATATGATATTTTGATATATTGAAATGATTTGAAAGGAAGTTTGTAAAGATATGATATTTTAATATATTAAAATGATTGGAAAGGAAGTTTTGTAAAGATATGATATTTTAATATATTGAAATGGTTTGAAATGAAGTTTTGTAAAGATATGATATTTTATATATTAAAATGATTGGAAATGAAGTTTTGTAAAGATGTCATATTTTAATATATTGAAATGATTTGACATGAAGTTTTGGAAAGATATGATGTTTTTGAAATGGTTTGGAGTTAATTTAATCTTTATTTTTATAAAGATTTGGATTTGAAATAATATTCTGTTTTGAAGTATAAATACCATTTAAATTATAACTACGGGTTATAATAACGATTGGTTGGCAAAGAGACCGGGATTGGATATCTCGCATACTCTCTGTCGATACCGAAAACCACTTTGACAACCGTGTACGCGGTGGAGATTCCAGAATGAAGTAGGATGGTAGCGACGTTCTTGAGATATATTACGTGAACCCAATTCCTGTGAGTTGGCATAAGGTGGCTAAAACAGGAGCGATCTCGGGCCAAGTGAGGTCATTCCTCCGATCGGACACATTCCTTCGATACTATACTCTTACTTGTGATTGATTAGATGGCCATCCTTAGATTTTGGTTTGGAGTGTGTTTCGAGGTGGGCGTATGTGGCTACTACGTTACCACCAGCCTGTGTGCGTAATTGGTATATCTACCCTGGCATTGCTTTGTGTGCCATGTCACCTACCATATCGAGCCTTTACTACGAGTTTGTTTTTCTCCCGTAGCCCATGGAGTATTTAGGGTAGTCTCTCGGAGATATGCTGATACTGGATGGACTACTGTGACTATTATGTGTGAAGGGTGATATGGGTAGCCCGGAACGCTATTTAAAAGTATGTTTATTTTACTGTAGACATTATTATAATAGCGAAATATTACTACATAGTAAATAGTTTAACGGATCCTTAGAGGATGGGCGGTCCTTGGCATCCTTTAAGTTACTTGTACTTTATTACAGTTCACTTGAGTTGGTTTACATTATATAAGTATACATTACCCTGACTCGAGTGTTTATATTTTATTTACGCTCGGGTCAGCCTGAGTTATTCACAGATTTGTATTCCACTTTTTGGAGATTGGAATCGCTGGAGATCATCTGCTTATCTAGTTTTATCTATTCCATTCCTGTTGTTCTATTCAGCTTGTACTTGGTTATCATCTTGAGACTTCTGTTGTACTTTATTTATTCTGTTGTATTTTATTTAACTCTGATATATTTTCATAGTAGCTTCATGAACTACTATCTCTTTTACTTCCGCTACATTTCTTACACTATGTCTGTGTTCTGTGATTTTTATTTACTGTATGTCCTTAGATTTGCCAAATTTTATTTACAACGCGGTATTTTGAGCAATTCAAGTCCGGCATGTCTCTGCGGTTTTAGAATATCGGGTTGTTACACTATTAAAAAAGAAAGTAGTAAATAGTTATATAGAAATAAAGATAAAAAGCATAGTGAAGTAAAAGACTTAGGGTCAATAGTGAACTATAGAGGAAAGTTAATTAAGTAAGAATGAATGAATATATATGTATGTATGTATGTCTGTGTGTGTGTGTGCGTAGGTATGTACATAAGATATATATAAGTATTCTCAAGTATGCGTTTATGACAGGTGTGAACTATTAAAGTTAATAGATAATTGTATGGATAGAATGACATTAGTCACTAGAGTATGTTGGATTGTAAGGTCAGTAGTGTTACACAATAGAAGTCTTCCCGCTGTAGGGGGCTACCAGAAGTTGTATAACATTATATAGATCTGGGACATACCCAACCATAGGACCCATGGAGAGCATATGCCTTGCATATAGATAAAGGAATACCCCCAATTAATAGAGGAGTCTGCTTCAAAAATAGCAAAGAGGGGGCATTGCCTTGTTTGCAATAGGAGATCTAAATGGGAAGATGAGTGGGATCAAGCACTATGCAGCATGTGTTGGTACCAAATTAGGAGGTGGGTTGTCATAGGCAAGCACATCATCATTCCTCGATGGTTAATGAGAAATATGGGTTACACCTAACTAGCCTTCACTTCCTACTAGGGCAGCCAAAGTTGGGTAATATACTACCATAGTTGTTTGCTAGTATGTTTGTTAGGGTAAGACTAGTTAACCTACAATGAGATCTTTCAAAATGGCTAAGGCGGTCTATAGAGCTAAGTCCACAATATGAAGCACACTAAGCAGTAAATCCCTAAAGGGAGATAGAGTAAGGAAAAGTTTTTGAAAAGCCGCCATTACGCACTACTGGAGTTCCTCGGTATGTAAGGTGACTGGATCGTGATATAGCGAGGGCGATGGATCCTAATAGGGTGTTGATCTAGAGATAATAGTAAGGATAGGATCTAGGTCCAATGGGGGACTATGGTATTCATATACTTATATATATATATATATATAAGTATATGTCCGTTGCTATAATCTATAATGGGTAGATGGGATGTATCATATAATGATCCGTATTTTTCAATAATTAAAAATAATAAATTAAATAAGATTTTGGAATTTAATATGGAACAAATTAAAATTTGTAATTTATTAATCAGAAAAATAACTAGAGTGTAATTTAATAATATTGATTTAATTTAATTGATAACTATTTTAATGTAATTTCAATCAATTGAAATAATTGTAAAGTTAATTTGGTTATAATTGTAAATAAGGAATAAATTAAATGTTGGATATAATATTGAAATTATATGTTATAAATTAGAATAGGTTTATTATGGAATATGAAATCACTTAATTAGTATGTGAATTTATTAGCTTTGTTTGTAAATAATAAACATAGAAATGTGTTTGAATTATTAATGTGTAATAATTGTTTAATTATCAATTCATTATTTAATCCATTGAAATTAATTTGGAAATCAATATGAATTAATATAATTAAATATTGCAGTTAGTATGAGTTAAGACGAAATTGTAGAATATGAATGTAATAAAATGTAAACTAATGTTAATTATATCCATATGATATTTTATGATTTAATAATAAAAGTTAGAATCAAAATATAAGAATTTGATAGAAAATTAAAATATAATTAACTGGGGTTTTATTTCAATTGCAATTGAACTTTGAAATTAATGTAATAATTAAATGATAGATTTAACATGGAAATTTTATTTTAATAGGTTATTAATTTATATATAATCAAGAATGATAAATTTGTTAACTTTAAATTTGAGTTTTAAAGTGATTATATCCAATTAATAATAATATATTAATTAATGTGAAAATTAGCCTTTTTGGCCACAGTCTCGGATTTCAATGAAACCAGTTTCATCGAATCTGTAACAGTGAATTATTTAGGATTTTAAGTTTCGTAGCGTTCGGACTTATCGTTTGATCAAGCGAGCTCGAAGCGCGTAGAAATCAATTTAATGAATTCAATTAAAATATAATCTGATTTTGGAAGCTAACTTCTAGATACAATGGAATTAGGATTTGAGACTTGTTCCATTGAGTTCAAAAATATCGAAAATCTCACTTTCAATATATAGAATTTCATGGTTTCGTTCAGGGTTGGAAATGAGCTTTTCAGGCCCGTGCGACCATTTAGGCCCAATTGATCGTATGCTGTGAATATATGTTTATCCTAGCCCATTCTATTATCTCTAATCCTAGCAGCCTTTCATTTTGTTTTGTACGTACATCAACTTCTTATCTGTTCCTCCTTCTCAAATGATAGAAACCTAATTTCCAACTTCCAAACCCTAACTTAAATTTCAAAATCAATTTCAAAATTCAAACTCTCAAAATCCTATCATATTATATATCGTTGGAAAGCTCTCGATGAGCATAACCTAGATCCGTTGTTCGTTTTTGCTAGCGAATCATAATTTGGCCGAAAATTGATGATCTTTATCAACCGTTCGTTTTTAGGGTTTTATGATCCAACGGTGGATAGTCGACCATTCGATAATCAGGGAGTGGCATCGGGAAGAGGTCGTGAAACAGGCCTAAGGTAGTAGCCGAGAGATCGCTTGAGGCGGTCAGAAGCTCGTGCGAGCATGGGGGCGCGGGCCTGATGTGGTGGAGTCACTGGTGACGCCTGATCTGGTGATCGTGGGCCATAGGCGGCGCGGCAAGTCAATGTTTGGTGGCAGCTGACGTTGAGAGGGTTTTGTTCGTGATCGCATTAGGGTTGATATAATTTAATTATATATTGTTTGATTTTAATTATAATTTAAGATTTCAATTCTTTTAAATAGAATAACTTTTACATATGAGCTCGGATTCATATGAGTTTTCTCCGTTGCGATGGTATCGAAATTACAGACAACAAGGAACTGGTTTGGTCGAATTCTGAGAGTGTTAAATTTTTGGGTTATTTTTGGATTTTAAATCGTCGATAAATCGAAGGTGGGTATTTTAACCCATTCACACAAATACTAAACCATCTTATATTGGTTAAATTAAATTTATGATGTGATTAGAAATTGATTGATTTATGTTTGATATATTTAAATTGTCATTCAAGTTTAATTTGAATTTATACTGAAGTAAATCGCCATTTAACTAAATGTTGAATTTAAATTGTTAGCTAATACCAGATAATGATAGCCAGTTAATGGTTGTTATTTATTGATTGATTTGAATGATGATTGTGATGGATGCTTATTTGTTGACACTTTGGATGATTTGTTGTTATGTTTAGTTTACATACAGTTATCACATTGCAAGTTCCCTTAGTTATTGTTAGAAAAATCACTATGGGTTGAAATGATACATACCCAAACGATCTTGTAGGTTAGTGAAAAATCAGTATGGGTTGAAATGATAAACCCGAGCGATTTTATGGATTTTGGATTTTACTCAGGATTACAGGTTGAAATGATATATACCCGTAAATTTAAATTTATTACGGGTTAAAAAGGATATATATCCATATCACATGACCATGAGGTAGAAAATTATATAGGACACCGGACTGGTTAAATTAAATGATTTTAAATCCTTAAATTTGAATCCAGTTAAATGATATTATGAAATAAAAATAGATTTATATGAATTGAATATTTTCAAAATCCAAGCTTTAAAATGTTGAAATTGAAATTAGTTTAAATGAATTGTTTAAATAACTTAAACTGAAATCTTAAAGTTGAATTTTGAAATATAAATGAAATTTATCAAAATCGAGTTATTCTAAACATTTGAATATTTAAACTTGGAAACCTATTGAATTTGAAGTGGTTTAAATTTGTAGTTCAATATAGATTTTAATACCGATATAAATTGAAATGGTTTTTAATCAAAATTTAGATTGAAACCTTTAGTCTTTTGAATTAAAATCGTTGAACTTAGATTGATTTAAATTGAATTTTTGGAACTAAAGTAGGTTGAATTGATTTGTCAAATTTGAAGAAACAATTATACTTTGGAACTATTTTCGATATAAACTCTTTTAATATACAACTCTTTTTATATATAACTATTTCTAATATATAAAATATCTTAATCTATAACCAATTTTAATATCTGAACAATTTCTAATATATAAATTATCTTTCCATAACTTATTTTTAATATATAACCTATTTTAATATACAAACTATTTCTAATATGTAAACTATCTTAATCTATAAACTATAATTAAAATATAAACTATTTTTAATGTATAATTATTCCTATATATAAATGACTTTCAATATGCAAGCTGTTTGAAGTGGAACTATTATGATTTATATTTAATTGGTTTAAATGCAAATATTTTGATAAGATGGTTTAACCTATTTTGTAGTTATGATTTTGAAAATGAATATGATATAAAGTGAGTAATGTTTTTGAAAGTGAATATGATTTTGAAAGTGATATGATTTTGAAGTGAACATGACATTTTGACATTAATTATGAATCGGATTTGAAAATGTAAAAGAACCAACCAGTGTGAAATAAGTGTTTGGTTGTTAAAGAGACCGAGATTGGATATTGTCATACTCTCTGCCAATACCAAAAAGCACTTTAACAACTATGCACGTGGTGGAGAATCCAGAACGAAGTAGGATGGTTGGCGAATGCTACGGTATGAGGTATGAATGCAACCCTGACCCCCTCGGGTTAACTTGATATGATTAAAATAGGAGATATAATTGGCCAAGTGAGGTCGCAACCCCGATCGGACATGATTCTTCGATACCATGTTTATTACTTTGTGATTGATTTGGTGGCCACCCCGTGATTTGATTATGGGAGTGTGTTCCAAGGTGGGCGGTAGTAGCTGCTATGCATTACCACCCACCCAGTTCTGCAAATGGTAGAATCCTACCCTGGCATTGCCTCGCATGCCTTATCATATGCTTTATCGATCCCACTACAAATTTGGTTTATGTCGTACCCATGGAGTGCTCCCTGATAGCCCACCAGTTTACGGTGAAGTTTACAGTACTGTATAGACTACGACATTTATATAAATGTGTTAAAGGGGATATGGGTAACGCCTTAACGCTATTTTAATACATTACTGTAGACATATTGTAATAGCGTATTGTACTATGTATGTAGATAGTTTAACGGATCCTTAGGAGATGTAATCCTGAACATTTCTTAGGTTATTGCATGCATGTTAGACATTGGATGGAAGATGTAAATCCCGTAAACATCTCTGAAGCCGTTACACTCATATTTATTTACTATTGATTCAGCTTACATAAGATCGTTTAGTTCTGACTCAAGTGTTTTATCTTTTCATTACGCTCGGGTCAGTCTGAGCTTTTCAGTGTATTGAAGACAATTTTTCTAGAGGACGAAGACGAAGATTTTGTATATTACTGCAATTTTTTATTTATTCCACTGCATCATGTTGTTCTGCCGCATTATTTATTTATTCCTGTTGTATGTATGGCTCTGAGTTGTATTGTAAAAGTGTAATCAAATGTTATACAACTTCATGAACTGTTTATTTGATTATTATATTTTGTCATTCCGCTGTGAGATTCTATGTTTTGTTTTTCCTTCTTTTCTCTTATTTTCTTATTTACTCCAATAATAATCCTCCCTTTTGAATAGTTTGAGTTGACATATGTGTCTGCTTTGGCACTCATAGGGTGCAGCATGATATGGGGTTCTCCTTTTTGGGTTTAGTAGTGAAGGACGACTCTTACTCCTACATGTCCCATGGGGTTGGTGTAGTCGAGAGGTTGGTCGCAAGAACAAAACACAGGTACGGCTGTATGCTACGGTATACTCACTGGCTAATGTCCCATTACATTTGGTATCAGAGCTTTGGTTTAGCGACAACCTTAGATTTGTAGGGTCTGACTCATTAGAGATGGCGTAGTAATACCCTAGAATGAGTTTGTTTGAGCATGTATATGAGAGAGCATACTTGTCAGTGTTATAAAAATGTTTTTATATCATGTTAATTTGTTCTGTTTAGTATTTATAAATTCTGGTCGGTAGATAGGATGCTATGGCACCGATAGGGATTTCTAAACAATTAATACGGTAGATAGACATAATTTTATTTTTGAAATATAGGTAAATAAAATAATTTTACCAAGTATTGTATTTTGTATATACAAGAATAATTTATATAATGGATATAGTGGTATGTGATATGTTTGTTGTTTAGGAAGTGAAATTTTATAAATACTGATTTCAAAATAGGATTTACAATTAAAATGAATTTAATTTGAAATTTGAGAACATAAGTTTCGGGGTTTTGAAATTGGTTTTCAAAGATTTTGGAATTTAATATTATAATTATTTAGAAGTATTTTCAGATATAAATATTTTCACTACGATTTGAAAGAAATGTTTTATAGGAATTCTAAAGGAAATAAGTTCTGTACTCCCCTCTTCTGTCGTTGGAAAATAATTTCGGTGATGATGGCTGTATCATCGCCTTTCGTTTTCAAGTTCCAAAGTGGAAAGACCGCTGTAGTAGTTTTACTACACATTTGGTTTGATAAACAAACCTTAATTTTTAATTTCTAAATATGATTGGATATATATAATAGTTATGGGTATATATATATGTATTATTTTAAATGATTTGAGATGGAACCGGCATTTAGTTCCTAAATTTCTATAAAGTAGGAATTTCAATTATTGTAATAAAATGAAATCTTAACTATTTTAATAGTTATAAACTTCTAAAATGAAAAATAAAGAAATTAGAAGCTAAGTGATTCTTGAAGCTGTAAAGGAATTAGAGATTTGTAACTTGTAAATTTAAAAGATAGTGAGAATTAAGAAGATGTGAACTATCGAACATTTCGTTAACTAAATTTGAATACTTTTGCTAACTAAAATGAATAAGATAAATTTGTATAATATTGAATTTGAATTCTTAAAAACATGGATATAACTTACCAGAAATGTTTAAAAAGTTGAAATGTTAAATAGGAATATGTAATAGAATATTATACAAGTAAAAGCTTAAAAATAGAAATGCTTCAATATAGACATATGTTTATAAATGAAAATTTAAGATGTTACAGGAAATATTTTCAACATAAGTCGATGTTTTGAAATGCTAGTAATCAGATTGAATGGTAAAAGTGAATATTATCTAAGAAAATGTTTATAAACTTAAGAAATGACTGAAATGATTCATAAATAAGTTTATTATTAATTGACCCTATAAAAGAAATGGATTTAATATTCAATGGTAGTATATGAGAAGGGATGAATGTAAATTCAGAAGTTAAAACTTAAGTATGAATTGATTCACAAAGGAATATTGATATTAAATGGAAATCAAATTTATATAAGTAAATAATGGTTATGGATTAAATTGCAAAGAAACTTATATAATATTTTAAGAATTTTATTGATAATTTTAAACATTGAATGAGAAATAAATTTTGTAAGTAAATGAAGGTAAATTAATGGAAAGAGACATTGTATGAATGAATGAAAATAAATGAATAGTAAATAATGATGTAAATAGAAACCAATCAAATAAACTTAAATAACATTTAAATTTTGTGTTGTTTGGCTAATGTGAAGTTTGGGAAAGGATACTCAAATTGTTTAAGGTTGTATGAATAATCTATTAAGTTAGTATCTAAACCTATTGAGCGTAGGGTACACTTGATAGTTTATTTATTACTATTGCATCATTAATGGTTCTGAACCTGAACAAACCATTAGTTTGGTTGCTATGGATGTGTGATGGATTCTGTGCTGCCTATGATGGTTGTATTGTTTTGATTGCATATGATTGTGGCATATTGTTGATTTGAAACAACTAAATATTTCTATTGTACATAATTCGCACTATTTTGGATTATATAAGTGAAATACAGGTTTATGGAAGCAATAGCTACTGCTTTTGGTTTCATAAATAAAGTTGTTTGGCCGACAAATTGGTACGTTTTCGGATTACAGTTTTGCATTGATATTTTAATTGTATTATCATGGTTTAGGATATTTTATTTTTGAAATATGATATATACATACATATATATTGTAATTATTGATATTATTATTTTTTGGACCTATCTTTACAAAAAAAACTCTGTTGAAAATTTTCGTGAATTTAAGACGTGGAAATTTTTTGTGAAAGTGGAAATATTTTCAAACTTTTATTAAACTTGGATATGAAGATTTAATTGTTTATAAATTGATATATTTTATTTAATATACTTAATTGTGTAAAGTTTAAAGTGTATATAAATCGAATAATTTGAATAAAATTATGTCAACTTCTTAATTCTTTGTTGTTCCTTTTCGAGGATGAAAAGTTTTGAGTGGAGGAGAGTGTAACGAGCCGTATTTTTTGATAACTAAAAATATTAAATTAAATAAAATTTCAAAATTTAATATTGAAATAAATTACCATTTATAATTTAGTAATGAGAAAAATAACTTGAATGTAATTTCATGTGACAGACTGGGATTTTCGACTCTCGAAAATCGACAACAATACGTTCACTGTATAATATGTCGAATATTCAAGTGTCGGAATATAGATTTGCTAAGGTGAAAAGGAAAACGATAGAAGAAGAAATAGAAACAACAACACAGAATCTCACAATTGCAGTGGAACAAAATAAAATATATAATAACAGATCTTTATACAAAAGAATCTATAATTGTTTTTACTTACAATCATCAGAGTACAACAATTAATACATCAATCTGGACAGTTATAATAACTTGTCCTCATATAGAGGAAATATAAATCAAGTACGAAAATATGTCTCTATCATCCAACACGTCTTTTGAGCTCCATATCATCCTATCGTGAATCTGTAATGCTCGGTCTGACCCGAGCATTATAATAAAATAACACCCGAGTCAGTCTGGAAAACCAGTTTGAGAAACCACACTCAATTTGAATTATTAAAGTTGTCAAAATCCTTTAAAAACGAAGGTATCTCGTAAGATCACATCACACATAAATATGACTGGTCCCTTACGATAACCAAAATATTTTTATCAAAGTCGTCTGATGTTATAATAGTGTCTCAACAAAGTAAATAGAAAACAGCTGAAATGCTTGCATCTCACATTTCAGCATAGTTGAGCACAATCAAAACCGTACGGCGCTTATTGGAGAAAGGATTCCATATAATGGCTGGGCTACTGGGATACCGTCCGTCATAATACACCTCTAGAAAAATTGCAACGACCGTAATTTCGCTACTTCAAAAATATGAGCTTTCGTTCGTTTTAAATTTAAAAGGAATTTAAATCTTAAATAAATATGTTTTATATAATAAATAATTATCTATTCTTATAGTTAATAAATAAAAAAGTATAAATTTGGATTTTTGAACAAATCGACAAAAGTTAAATTTTGTTAATAATAAATAAAGGCTTAAATAAATGGATTCAAATATTTATTTGAAAAGATAAATCATATTTAAAACATCTAATAAAGATAATAAAATCATGTTTATATATCTAAAAGTACGTTAATAATCGTTTTACAAAAAAACAAAAATTTATCGCATTTTGTCAGTTTTACATACGCTGTAAAATTAGATATTTTGATATTAATTTAAGATGATTTTAAAATATAGAAAGACATCTTTTAATTTATTTAAAGAAGTAAAAAGTTTATTTTAAAGTTTGTTACTTCAATATAACGCTTGACAAAAAGGCCCAATTTTGACTGTAAAATTTATCGACAAAAACACCATTTTCAACCAAAACAAGTTGTCGACAAGTTGTTGCAACTTGATACATTTTCTAACATATAAAAACAGGTTTACAAACTATTTAAACACTTTACATTTAGCACTAAAAGACAAAAAGAGTTTACTTTTGAAAAATCTTCATAAATGATAAAAATAATGTTAATATACGATTTGACAAAAGAGTGCAAAAGTAAACAAATAAAACAACATCATTACACACACTTCTTTACTCTTATGCAAGATGGGACTTATACGCATAGAATTCAAGCAAAATAAAGTATGAAAAGAAAGCTAACTAAAGAGATTAGTGACACATATGCTTACAATTAATGCAAATCAAACCAAAGCAAAAGTCTTCTCTTTAAAATAAAAAATTTAAAAAAGGAAAAGTAAGTAATCATTCCTATCTTTTCCATCACCATTAACGCTTAAGCCATATCACTTATGGAAAAGGAGAAAATGTTATTTTAACATTTTAAAATGTAAGAAAAAGAGACAAACATCATTTCTTAAGTACAAATTCAAATCAAACCATTTCTTCTCCATTAAGCAAAGGTCAAATCAAGGATAAGAAAGCAAATGAAAAATCAAAAAAGTAGAGAAGGATATTTTAGTAATTTTCCATCCAAAGCTCAAATATAAATATGCATCCATACCTTTCATTTTTCGCACTTCATTCTCTACATTCTTTTTCACTTTCTACTTCTTCATCATCTTCACTTTCACTTCCATGGCATCCAACCTTTCTTCCACTTCCATAACTTCTTCATTTCCTTCCATCACCACCTACCCACCTCCTACTCCACCTAAAACCTCCTCTACTCATGGCCAAACATCCCCACACATACTCCCATACCACACGCACTCGCCTACACCCAAGCCGAGCCTAAAACCCACCTACTCAAGCCCATATTCCACCACTACCAAGACCATACCCTCCTCTCCAATAGAAAGAAGAAGAAAAATAAAAAAAAATAAAAAAATAAAAGAAAGAAAAAAGAAAAAGGAAAATGAAAGCGGCGAATTCAAAGACATTGGAAATAGCACGTTAGCTCGAGAGAAGAAAATCTTACGTTAAAGATTGACGGAGTGGAAATAAAGGTGAGAAATTCTCATCACTTTTGAATTTATATTTTGATTATGTTAAAACAATCACGTTTACACACTTATGACATATGAATGTTCACATTGATTGTTAATATGGGTGATTTGATAGTTAGTTAATTAATTGAATTGCGATACTGTATTTCGTTATCGTATAAATAGTGAATGTTGGATTTGAAATCATATGTTATGCGATTGGTTGAATGGATGTTATGTTAGTGATAAATATGGATATTGATTAAGTTCATTTTGATTAAATGATCTCTTTATTAATAAGACCCTATTTTAGCGATATAAGATATTTTGGAAAAATTAGTTTCTTTTCAATTAGAAGTGAAACTAAAGTTAAAATAAAAGAGAAATTGAAATTTGAAGTAAAACGGCTTTGAAAAGGATAGTTAATTTGAAATTGAAATTGAGATGAATAGTGAAATTGAAATTGAAATCGATTTTGAAAATTTGAAGTTGAGATAAAGGTTTAATTGAATTTTAAATTGAAATTTGATTTGAAATCTAAGTTTTAAATGAGTTTAATTTGAGATTAGAATTGAAATTGAGTTGAAATTGGAATTTAAAATTTAATATTAAAATGATAATATAATAATATAATAATAGTAATAGTAAAAAAATACATTTCAAATGCTTTAAAAAGTGAGAACGTTGATTAAAAATAATTTGTAATGATTTTATAAGTAATAGAATTCAATTTGAATAGATTATTTCAAATATTAAAAATAAGTTAAAACTAGGTGCATCACGTAATGGTAGTTCGCGATTTCGCGCCGAAAAGTTCAAATGAATGTGTAGAGTGATCGAAATTCTTTGAGAAAAGAAAATTCCAGACTATTATATTCATATCTTTGAAACGAAGAAAGAAAATCAAGATTTCGTCTTGTAGATTTGAATTAAGTCTGAAATAATTTTCTAGAAAAATCACGCTAGTGTAGTTAAGTGACCATAATAGGAAATCTATTTAAATAAACATTTTTAATTATGGAAAAATATGAAATAAATTTGATAAATATATTCAAATGATTTAAAAGAGATTTGAATTGGAAAAAGATGAATTATCGAATGTTTAATTTAATCAATCAAGCTTATATGGCACTTTCCACAGCACTTTTATGCTGCGAATTTTATAATCTTTTGGAAGTGAGTTTAAATGTAATAACGATTATTCCAGAATCAATTGTGAATGTTTTAAAACGGATAATTAAGAGTTTTGAAAGATAATTTGGAATATTTACAAGCAATTCCAAAATAAACTGGAAAATCTAAGTATGCGGAAACAACTAGTACATTTATCCCACCTGTGAGATCTGGGAAGATAAAACAAGGTGTTTAACTAAGGTTAGGGATGGAGCAACCAGTGCCCTGAAATTTCCTGGCCTATGTTTTCTTTTCTTAGGCGAGGGGTGGAACAGATCGAAGGGAAAGTCTGGATGCTCTTAAATAAAAAGATATGTTAAGTTTTCCAAATTAAAAGAAGATTCGTATTATCCAAAAGTTAAGCAATCTCCAAAAAAGAATGATGTCTATGATCCAATTTACTTAAAAATGTTAGCTACGATTTATTTAGGGTTTATCGTAAACGATGTCTTAAATAATATTGTTTTTGACCCGTTTAAAAGTTAAAGAATTTAATTGAAAGTTAAGTAAGGAAATTTTGAGATATTTTCCAACGTAAAAGAATGAATTACATAGAATTATCCTAAGTCAAAAGAATTATATTTTGAAATCATCCGAAAAGAATTAAAGTGAAAAGAGAATTAATAAATCCTATACACTCATATTCACTTTTTATCGATAAATGGATTTCGAAGGAACCGGGGTCGGATTTGGATAACTCCTATCCAAAAACCACTTCGAACCAATGTATACATTCGAAAGTGAAGACATGTTGAAGATGATGATTTCTGAAGATCGTGGATCTTCATAGAATGAGGACTTCTTGTTGATTTGCTTGGGATCGCACGCATTATAAAGTTATATATAGCAGTGGTCTCCTCGTTGTGGAGATATTTCGGATTGCAAGGACTACTCGCTACTAGTGGTAGTAGGAGAGTGCCTTCCGTTTGTCCTGTTCCTGGACAATTTGTATAGACGTTTGTCTGACATTGCATTTCAAAAGATTATGTACATTGGTTTTTACAAAAGTACATCGTGGTGGCGGAGAAGGCAACTTCTCTTAGCTTGACACCCTCCTTGAGACGTACGGGCTCAAGGGTTGTATTTTTGTGGAAGACAATTAGTAATCAACGGAAATGGAAATGTGGCATTCAAAGATGTAATATGTGCTATGTGAAAAGGTAATCGTTACCTCAGGCCTCATCAAACCGGAAATGACCGAAACAGGAATAGATGCAGCAAGGCTAAGTGGGTCATTCCCAGCGTATGATCATCCCCTTCTAGATATATTTCTTCCCACTATGATGTTTGGGATGTAAATTAATGTGGTGCATGGAGAAAGAGCGCTCGGTTAAAGGTCAATAACGACCGAGGGATGACATATTCGGTACTATCTAGTTATAGAGGTAGGCCAGTCTTGTGTTGGTAGCGAAGCTTTGTGATGGTTCCTCGGGATATCCATCTAGAGGTGTACCCATTTTGCAAGGTAGACCCTTCACCTGGTCATTTGTATGGAAAGCCATTCTCCAATAAGAACATATGGTTTTGTTTGTATTGGCTAATGAATAGCCTCGAAATGCTATATGGGTAACCAATTCGGATAAGATTAATAAGTTTATTTGCAAATGTTTTCAAAGAGAAGTCATTAGAAATAATATCAAATGTTTTGATATAAAAGTGATTTAGTTATCATAAGGTAAAAACCCATGCGTGTTTTTGTATGCGCGTGGTCTTACGAGATACTCTTTATTTTTAAAGGATTTTATCGAAAGGCTGATATATGACACTGTCATTAATTATTGAGTTTTTCCCACACTGGTTTATCAAGCCTGATCAGGGTATTTTCAATACTCGGATCAGATCCGAGTAGTTTCAGGTTAATCAAAGATGGTTGGAGCTCCATCGACATATGGACATATTCTATTATCCGCTATACTTAGTGTATTTTGTTTGATGTTTGTCAGCAATCGTAAGGATAAATGTTTATAGGGGAATTTCACTAGAAGGACAAACTTTACAATCCAATTAGTTTCTAGGACAAACATCCACAGAAATTAATTTCAAGGCCAAAGTTAGTAGAATAATTACTCATAAGGACAAAGACAGCGGTCTAATTACTTTCAAGGACATAATTTCAAAGGTTTTTAGGCCTTAGAAACTGATTATTTTTCATTTTTGTTCTTAAATGTAATTATTGCAGTTGTGTGTCCTGGAAACTAATCGCACTTGCTAAAGAGACCCTTGTGGCTAATTTCCACATGTTTATAACTGTCCAAGCTGAATTTAGGTTAGACTCTGATATATGTATTTAAAATATTCCGTTGTAAAAATATTTGTTCAATATTATGTGTTATTCTATTCGTGTGAGATTATATTCTGTCTGTTTTTCTTTATTGCCCTTCATGTTCCGTATTTCCGTGCAATTTGAGTTGGACATGTGTGGTTTATTGTCGATTCAAAGGGTACAGGAAAATGGGTTGTGACATTTGGTATCAGAGCTGAATGTTAAGCGAGAACTTTGGCTCTGTTATGGGTAAAGTCTCCTCAGAGATAGGATTAGTAATATCCTAGGATGAGTAACTTATTAGGGATAGGGTTCGTAACACCCTAGAATGAGATATGAGAGTATAATATACATTGAGCGCGTATTTGTTAATATTATAAAAATGATTTTTGTTATAAAGAAATTGGTAAATGAAATAATTTTACCTTGGGTTTATATTTTAAATATCAAAGGGGATATTATTATTTTTGGGTTAGAAATTAAGTATTGATTGTAATTTTGCTTGGTGAAACTAAAATATGAATATCTTGTGATTAGAATTGCATGATTTGACTATAAGATATTCCATATAGAATTAATAAGTAGGAAGCTAGAATTTAGAACTTTAATCATATACCCTTAGGTATTTAGTATTAAGAAATAATATTGATTAAGTGATTATCATAATAGATGAATTTAAAAGCTAAGTACAAATATCTTGTGAAGTAAAATTCACAATTTGACTGTAAGAATTTGATGAGAATATTGAAGCTACAAGTTGTAATTAGAGAAATTAAAAAGAGAATTAATGCACACATTGAAAAATTCTTATCAACAAGATGGAAAAAAGATAAACCAAAATTGGGACTTTTCATAAGTATACTATAAAAGGGTAAGTTCTGTAACTTATAAAGAGATAAGTTAATTTAAAATTTAGAAATAAGAGTAATAAGAAATATCATCCTAATATAAATATTTGAATTACTGATACATTTAGTGTTACATTTGTAATTCATGATGAAGTAAGATTAGAAGGAGATAATTTTAAATAATATGGTTAGTAGGGTGATTGTTGGATGAAAAAGGTTAATAACAAATACCATGTGAATTAAGTTTCACAATTTGACTATAAGGTATTTGATGGATTTAAGATTAAGAAATTTGATTTAGAAAATGGATAGGTAAATAAGTTAAGTAGTTAATCATAGAATCAGTGAGAAAAGGATATACATTTAGTAAAGTTGTCTTATTAATATATGGATTGGATAAATAATATTAGCTAAATGAAAAACTTAGTAAAGAAAACTAAGGGTTGAGTTTTATAGCTTATTAATTTAAGATAATAGTAGAGTTCCATATTAGTTAAACACCTTAGTTGAAGTAATAACAATTTGAAGTTTGGGGAAATGTATATATGCTCCTATGAAGGAAAGGTATATTATACAAGTTTAAGTCATATTTGTATGCTTAAGGAATAAGGGACCTAGTAAAAAGTGAAGGGTGTGAAATAAACTTGGATTAATAGAAATTTTGAAGAAATATGTTAGGTAAAAATGAATGTGAATAAGTACATAAGTTAAACGTAGATCATTTTGGCCGATAAATTTTGATCTAAGATTTGAGTACAGAACTTTGAGGTATCTACACCAATCCGAGAAAGGATCTATCACTCGATTCTTGACGGCGAGCATTGATGAGAGTTTGTGATTATATGCTCAAATTTTCTATCATAATTGAAAGCTATGCAAGGAAAGCAAGGGTTTGTGATCAAGAAGTCTGATCAAAGTCTGCACTAGAAAATCGAGGGATCGATACTAGTTCAAAAGTAAAGTTATGAATTTGAATAATAGATTGAATCAAATATCACATATAGTATGAAGTTTTAGGTTTGTCTACTTAGTAGTTGGATAGTTATCTCAAATTGTAGGCACTAAGATATGGTGGTTAGACTGATGTTTTGGTATGTATATATATAGACCTCAGGTATAGTACATACTCAGGACAGAGGATGAGTTATGTGGATGTATTCATTTATGTTGATATAGTATCGGTGTGGATGTTTTTGGATGCATAGTCTTATTTAGTTATTGTATATATTATCTTATGCAATATGCACTAGGATGGGTAGGATAGAAGTTTGACTTAATGTATGTACATATAACCGTAAGTGCGTGATAGATACTCAGGTTAGTATGAGGAATCTTTGAATTTATGTTTGGTATCATTTGTTTTAGTATTGTTATGATATTGACCTTATTCTTTTCTATCATCAGTAGAAATAAGTCAAATTATTTAGGGATATGAGTATGGGATAGATTCCTTTATCTAACTTTCATTTCGAGGACGAAATGCTTTTAAGTAGGGAGAATGTAACGACCTGTAATTTCGCTACTTCAAAAATAAGAGATTTCGTTCGTTTTAAATTTAAAAGGAATTTAAATCTTAAATAAATATGTTATATATAATAAATAATTATCTATTCTTATAGTTAATAAATAAAAAAAGTATAAATTTGGATTTTTGAACAAATCGACAAAAGTTAAATTTCGTTAGTATTAAATAAAGGCTTAAATAAATGGATTTAAATATTTATTTAGAAAGATAAATCTTATTTAAACATCTAATAAATATAATAAAAGTATATTTATATATTTAAAAATACTTTAATAATCGTTTTACAAAAATAACCAAAATTTGTCGCATTTTGTCAGTTTTACATACGCTGTAAAATTAGATATTTTGATACTAATTTAAGATAATTTTAAAATATAAAAAACATGTTTTAATTTATTTAAAAAATTAAAAAGTTCATTTTAAAGTTTGGTTTACTTCAATATATCGCTTAACAAAAAGGGCAAATTTTGGCGGTAAAATTTGTCGACAACAACACCGTTTTCAATCAAAACTAATTGTCGACAATTTGTTGCAACTTGATACATTTTCTAACACATAAAAGCAAGTTTACAAACTATTTAAACACTTTACATTTAGTACTAAGAGACAAAAAGAGTTTACTTTTGAAAAATCTACATAAATGATAAAATTAATGTTAACACGTGATTTGACAAAAGAGTGCAAAAGTAAACAAATAAAACAACATCATTACATACACTTCTTTTCTCTTATGCAAGATGGGACTTATACACATAGAATTCAAGCAAAATAAATTATAAAAAGAAAGCTAACTAAAGGGATTAGTGACACATATGCTTGCAATTAATGCAAATCAAATCAAAGCAAAAGTCTTCTCTTTAAAATAAAAAATTTAAGAAAGGAAAAGCAAGTAATCATTCCTATCTTTTCCATCACCATTAATTCTTAAGTCATATCACTTATGGAAAAGGAGCAAATGTTATTTTAACATTTTAAAATGTACAAAAAGAGGTAAACATCGTTTTTTAAGTACAAATTCAAATCAAACCATTTCTTCTCCATTAAGCAAAGGTTAAATCAATGGTAAGAAAGTAAATGAAAAATCAAAAAAGAAGAGAAGGATATTTTAGATTTGCCACCCAATTCTAAAGTATAAATATGCATCCATACCTTTCATTTTTCACACTTCATTCTCTACCTTCTTCTTCACTTTCTACTTCTTCTTCATCATCTCCACTTTCATTTCCATGGCATCCAACCTCTCTTTCACTTCCATAACTTCTTCATTTCCTTCCATCACCACCTACCCACCTCCTACTCCACCTAAAACCTCCTCTACTCACGGCCAAACATCCCCACACACTCCCATACCACACGCCCCCTCCTACACCCAAGGCCGAGCCTAAAACCCACCTACCTAAGCCCATATTCCACCACTATCAAGGTCGTACCCTCCTCTCCAATAAAAAGAAAAAAAGAAAAAAAAAAGAAAAGAAAAAAAAGAATGAAGGAAAAAGAAAGCGGCGAATTCAAAGACGTTGGAAATAGCACATTAGCTCGAGAGACGAAAATCTTACGTTAAAGATTGACGGAGTGGAAATAAAGGTGAGAAATTCTCATCGCTTTTGAATTTATATTTTTATTATGTTAAAACAATCACATTTGCACACTTATGACATATGAATGTTAACATTGATTGTTAATATGGATGATTTGATAGTTAGTTAATTAATTGAATTGTGATAATGTGTTTCGTTATGGTATAAATAGTGAATGTTGGATTTGAAATCATATGTTATGCGATTGGTTGAATGGATGTTATGTTAGTAATAAATATGGATATTGGTTAAGTTCATTTTGATTAAATGATCTCTTAATTAATAAGACCTATTTTAGTGACATAAGATATTTTGGAAAAAATAGTCTCTTTTTAGTTAGACGTGAAATTAAAGTTAAAATAAAAGAGAAATTGAAATTTGAAGTGAAACGGATTTGAAAAGGATAGTTAATTTGAAACTGAAATTGAGATGAATAGTGTAATTAAAATCGATTTTGAAAAACTGAAGTTGAGATAAAGGTTGAATTGAAGTTTAAATTTAAATTAGATTTGAAATCTAAGTTTTAAATGAGTTTAATTTGAGATTAGAATTGAAATTGAGTTGAAATTGGTATTTAAAATTTAATATTAAAATAATAGGAATATAATAATATTATAATATGGTAATAGTAAAAAATACATTTTAAATGCTTTAAAAAGTGAGAGTATTGATTTAAAATGATTTGTAATGATTTTATAAGTAATAGAATTCAATTTGAATAGATTGTTTCCAAGTATTGAAAAATAAGTTAAAACTAGGTGCGTCGCGCAACGGTAGTTCGCGATTTCGCGCCAAAAAGTTCAAATAAATGTATAGAATGAATATAGCTAGGAATTCTTCGAGAAGAGAAAATTTCGGGCTATTATATCCATATCTTTGAAATGAAGGAAGAAAATCAAGATTTCGTCTTGTAGATTTTGAATTAAGTCCAAAACAATTTTCTAGAAAAATCGCGCTAGTGCAGTTAAGTGACCATAACAGGAAATCTGTTTAAATGAATGTTTTTAATTATGGAAAAATATGAAATAAATTTGATAAATCTACTTAAATGATTTAAAAGAGATTTGAATTGGAAAAATATGAATTATCAAATGTTTAAAAGTTGATTAATCAATTAAGCTTATATGGCACTTTCCACAACACTTTATACTGCGAATTTTATAACCTTTTGGAAGTGAATTTAAACATAATAATGATTATTCTAGAACCAGTTGTGAATGTTTCAAAATAGACAATTAAGTGTTTTGAAAGATAATTTGGAATATTTATAAGCAACTCCAAAATAAAGTGGAAAATCTGAGTATGTGGAAACGACTAGTATATTTGTCCCGCCTGTGAGAACTGGGAAGATAAAACAAGGTGTTTAACTAAGGTTAGGGATGGAGAAACCAGTGTCCTGAACTTACCTGGCCTATGTTTTCTTTTCTTAGGCGAGGGGTGGAACAGATCGAAGGGAAATCTCGGATGCTCTTAAATAAAAAGATTCTGCTGAGTTTTTCAAAATAAAAGAAGATTGGTATTATCCAAAAGTTAACCAATCTACAAAAATGAATGATGTCTACGATCCAATTTACTTAAAAATGTTTGCTAGGATTGATTTAGGGTTTATCGTAAACAATGTCTTAAATAAAATTGTTTTTGATCCGCTTAAAAGTTAAAGAATTTGATTGAAAGTTAAATAAGGAAATTTTGAGATATTTTCCGAAGTAAAAGAATGAATTACTTAGAATTATCCTAAGTCAAACGAAAGATATTTCGAAATCATCTGAAAAGAATTAAAGTGAAAAGAGACTTAATAAATCATGTATACTCATATTCACTTTTTATCGATAATTGGATTTCGAAGGAACCGGGGTCGGATTTGGATAATTCCTATCCGAAAACCATTTCGAACCAATGTACACATCCGAACGTGAAGACATGTTGAAGACGATGATTTTTGAAGACCGTGGATCTTCATAGCATGAGGACTGCTTGTTGATTTTCTCGGGGTCGCACTTGTTATAGATTTATATATAGCACTGTCTCCTCGTTGTGGAGATTTTCGGATTGCAAGGACTACTCGCTACTAGTGGTAGTAGGATAGTGCCTTCGGTTTGTCCTGTTCCTGGACAACTTGTATGGACGTTTGTCTGACATTGCATTTCTAAAGATTACGTATATTGGCTTTTATAAAAGTACGTCGGTGTTTGCGGTGAAGGCAAATTCTCTTAGCTTAACACCTTCCTTGAGATGAACGAGCTCAAGGGTTGTATTTTTGTGGAAGGCAATTAGTAGTCAACGGAAATGACAATGTGACATTCAAAGATGTGATATGTGCTATGTGAAAAGGTAATCGTTACCTCAAGCCTCATCAAACCGGAAATGACTGAAACAGGATTAGATGCAGAAACGCTAAGTGAGTCATTCCCAGTTAGGGTATGATCATCCCATTATAGATATATTTCTTCCGGCTATGATGTTCGGGATGTAAATTAATGTGGTGTATGGAAAATGAGCGCTTGGTTAAAGGTCGGTAATGACCGGGAGATGACATATTCGGTGCTATCTAGTTATAGAGGTAGGTAGGTCATGCGTTGGTAGAGGAGCTTTGTGATGGTTCCTCGGGACATCCATCTAGAGGTGTACCCATTTCGGAAGGTAGATCCTTCACCTGGTCATTTGTATGGAAATCCATTCTCCAATAAGAACATACGGTTTTGTTTGTATTGGCGTAATGAATAGCCTCGAAATACTATATGGGTAACCATTTCGGATAAGATTAATAAGTTTATTTGCAAATGTTTTGTAACGACCCGGAATTTTGAGTCGCTAGATTTGAATATTTAATTCATTTTAAATGTCGAATATGGTTTATAATTTGATTTTGAAATAAAAAGATTTTGGTTAAGTTAATAGAATTAGTTAAATTTCAAATACGGGAATGAAATTGAAATTTGAATAATAATAGCTTAATATTTGAATTGGGATAATTGGTGAATCTGAGTGTAAATAAATATGAAAATGGTTCCTAAAAATTTATTTAAGTTTATTTTGATTTAAATAGTAATGTTGGACTGTTGGATGAAATTAGAAGTCGATAAATTAAATTCAGAATTTTATATTAATTTAATAATGAAATTTAAATAATATAATAATGTAAATAATCAAATTTTGATTTAAACTGAATCAGAATGATTTCTAATGTGAATATAAATTTTATACGAGTTATAACAGAGTTAATAAAGTTTTAAAAAGTGAAATTTTAGATGATTTCGACGATTGTGCGAATCGCTCAATTTAATCGAGTTAAAATAGCCTTCCAAGGCACAGTCTCGGAATTCGACGGAACCAGTTACATTGAATCGTAGTAGTTAGTTATTATCGGATTTCAATTTTCGTAGCAATCGGAGTTGTCGTTTAACCCCGGCAGCTTAAAACGCATATAAAATACTTTAATCGATTTAATTTAAAATTGATCGTTTATTTCCATAACTCGCACATATGAACAAATTAGCTTCCAAAACACGCTCCATTGTTTTCGGAACGTGGGTAAAACCTTAGAAACGCCTGTCGTCGTTTGGAGATCGATTGAAAAGGGTTGCTTTAAGGTGAATTTAATATTAAAATAATAATTATAATCGTTTATCTATCTTCTATTTTAGGGCCGAAACCCTTGATCTACTTCAGCCGCCATTCTCATATTCATGGCCGAAAATCACCGTGCTTCCTTCCTCTTTTCCTCTTGATCTAGGCAGTTTTATCAAAAATGTCTAACTAGAGAAATGATGAGAACGTCGAGATCTACGTTCTGAACGGTAGTGATCGGGAATTGTTGAGCGGTTTGTCAGAAGCTCCACCACGATGGGCCGCCGTTCGCACGCGTCGTTCGACGAGAGGGTGGCATCGAGCTTGGCCGCATCTTGACCGAAGGTAGAGGGACCAATGGACTTCGTTGCGGTGGTGGCCGATCGTGGCCTTGGTGTTCGAGGATGGTGCGGTGTTCAACCCTAATCGTGATTTTGGGCTCGGCCGTCAAATTTTACCGCGTGCGTGAGGAAGATGATAGCATACGGCTTGATTTTGGTTTCCTAGATTTAGCAGCCGTGATTGTTTGGTAATAAATTAAAATAAAAGGAAAGTTTGTTTTAAATTTTATATTCAAAACTTTGAAAATTCATATCTAGTACATACGTTGTCAGATTCAGACGAAACTAGCAACGTCGGAATTGCAGAGACGGTACTACGCAGTGGAGCAGTTCTGAAATCGTTTCGAGCAAGTAAAAATTTAGGCTAAATCGAATGCCGTTCGATTTAATTTAAATTTGAACGCTCGCCGAAAACCAAGGTGAGTTTAACTCACTCACATCTGGAATATTAGTTAATTTAAATAGTCAATAATTGAATGATTGCTTGGTTGGTTGAATATGATAATTATTGTCAAATTGAATTGATATATTGTTGTGCTAATATCTGTGGTTATAGGAAAAACAGGTTGGAGGGATCCAACTGGATCCCTCACAAATAGAAATTTATTATATATTCTGTAATATATCAAATTTATATTCTGTGATAATTGTTTTAGATCTTGTTATGCTATGCTCTGTTTATTTACTGTGGTAGATAAATTGGACATTTAATTGTGTTGTGCTCTGATTTAGTGAATACGACATGAAATTTTAAATATAAATAAATTGGGTTTTAAGGAAAATTAAAGAAATTCTTAAATAAAGAATTTAAAAGGAATTAAATTCAAGTGATGGGTTGATAATATGAAGTGTTTGAATTTGTGGTTTAAAAAGGGAATTGAGAATGGTTTAAGATAATAGCGAGATTTATCTTAAAGAATGTGAAGTGTGCTTTATCCTGGAAATTTTATTTTGTTTTTAAGAAAGCTTTCAAATTATAAATTGCAGTTTAAATATGTTTAGAATATTTTTAGAAAGAAATATTATTTTAGAACGTTTTTAAGTGAAGGCAAATATTTGATTAAGTAATTATGGTATTTAATTATTTTTAAAAAAGGTAAAGTAGTGTTAAGTTTTAAAAAGTAAATTTTAATATGAATATTTGATTTAGTAACCTTATTTTTGAAGTTAAATTTTATTTAAAATACTTAGGAAACCCTTATATATTTCCTTAAGTATTATTTTCAATTAAATAAATTTCTAGAGCTTATTTTAAATATTTTAAACGTATGTTTGGAAGTGATTTACAGGCAAAAGCAACGTGTTTAAAAATAAAAGGAGCTATTTTTAAAGTATGGAAAGAATTTTACGGGATGAACGCAAAATTGAAATGGGTTAAAACATGTTGGATTGAAAAAAAGAATTCTTTGGTTATTCTAAGATGGAAGTGTATTTCTCTGAAAGCCAAGTACGTTTTTAAAATAGATTTTTGAAACGTTAGAGTTTGAAGTTATATTAAAGAATGGTTTCAAGAAAATTATTTAAGTTGTAAGAATTTTAAAGGTGAACAGATATCAAAGTAGTTATAGAAGTAATTATTTTTAAAGGGCAATTAGAAATATTATTTTAAAGAATATTATTATTATTTATACTTTATAAATGGTTTTATTTTAAAGATAATCAACTAAAGTTTTATTTGAAATTGTATAAGGATTCATAACTTTATTTTTTAAATCTAGTATGACTTAACTTTATTTTAAGGATAATAGTTTATATTTTATTGAGCAGTTTTATTTGAGATATTTTTAAAAGTATATATACATTTTAAATCAAGTATGTATGAAGTTTTAATATGAGTGTTTTAACGTATTTTCAAGAATAAAGTATTTAAATTATTTTAAACCTTAAATATTGGTACTTGGAAGTTTTTAGAGGAAGCAAAGATTTGGAAATCTATTCCATGAGAAGAATTGGATTTGAAAAGTGTTTCAAAGGGATTTTGAAATGGAATTATATCTTGTAAAGATATTTTGAGGAAATTAATAATGTGGGCAATTATTTATTTTGTGATGGGTGTTTGTGAATGTTAATTGATAGGCAAATCGTCGACCATCAATATTGGACAAATGTGATGATCGTTTCGAAGAGACCGGGATCGAGATTTATTTCTCGAAAACCACTTCGATCCGGTTTGTACGTTTCGTTGAAAAACGTGTTCGGAGTCGAAGATGGAGCAGTGAAGTGCAAGGGCTAGTCGCTACTAATCCTGAGGATATTTCCAAAATGGATGTAGTAGGAGTAGTGCCTTCGGTTCCATTCGAACCCGGAACGGACTTGTATGGACGAATGCTTTCGAAACATCGTCAGGTGGGCGATGGGCATTCTAAGTGAAACGTTCTAAAAGGTAATGCTTAGCCTCAAGCCTCATCAACCGGGAATGACTGAAAATCAGGGGATATGCAGCAAGGCTTGGTGGGCAGCACTTATTTCCAGGTAAGGTCATTCCTGTCTAGATGTCCCTTTTATTTTGGCTTAGTGGTGCGGTTGCTGATCCCAACCGCGGGGTGATCTTACTCGGGACTATACGGTAAGGGGTAGTCCGGGTCTTGTGTTGCAGGGGATCGGACCTGGTCCTCGGTACACTAATCTAGACCAGGTACTATGACAGGTGGTACCCCAGTGGCTAGTCATTGTTGGAAATCCATTCTCCCTACGAGCCTTTTACGAGTTTTGTTTGTATTACCCACTCTATGGCTAGTAGCTGGAATTTACTCATGTAACAATTTCGGCTATTTTATAAGTATTTGTATATAGACCATATTATAATATCAGAGGATTTCTATAAAAAGTGTTTTAGCTATCGTAAGGTAAAAACCCGTCATGTTTATTTGTAGCATGGTCTTACGAGATGCTTTTGTTTTCAAAGGATATTTGAAACTTTAATAATCAATTTGGGTGCATTACTATCAGCTGGTATTCCAGACTGACTCGGGTGTTATTTCATTATAATGCTCGGCTCAGATCGAGTATTATATATTCAGGACAGGATGCTATGGAGCAGGAGAGGAGCTGGAGTCCGAGACGTATTATTCGTACTTGGATACATATATCTGCTGCTATGATTGTATAGAATTGTCTGACTGGTAAATGTTGTTTGTATGAGATACTCTGATGATATGATGTATAAAACAGATATAGTTTCGTTTTGTGTAAAGATTTATTATTTACTATTATATTTTATTCCACTGCGATGGTTAGATTCTGATACTGTTTAGTTTCTTTTTCTATCCCTTCTTCTTTAACCCTAATGGTTCGTAATTTCTATTCCACTTGAGTTAATTGATGTAGAATAGTGTTGACTCAAGGGGTACGGATTTGTGGGCTGTTACACTTGGTATCAGAGCTTAGATTGGCGACAACCTAGGCTTTGGTGGGAAAATTTCTCATTAAACAGTGTCAATAGTACTCTATAATGAGTTGAGCGTATTAATAGATATGAGAGCGTACTTGTTAGTGAATATAAAATTTGTTTCTATACTGTGTTGACTTATCGGTTGAGTATTTATGAATTCTGGTCGGTGCGGGAAGTACAACCGTATCGATAGGGGTTTCTAAACTCTTAAACAAGATAAACCGACATAGTATTGTTTTTAAAGTGGTTAAATGAAATAATTTTATCCAAAATTATATTTTGATATAAAAGAAATAATTTTTTGAAATTATTATATATATATATATATATATATTTGATTGTTTAGATGTGGATATCTTAATTAAATAAGAACCTAAAATTTAATCTAAAATTTGGAATGGTTATAACCAAATAAAATTCTATAAGTATAAATTATACAGAAGAAGAATAACTAAATTTGAATTGAACTAGAATTTAAATCCCGGAAGTTTTGAAAAGGATTTTAAATGTATTGAAAACAATGTTTGGAAATTTGAAATCTTGGAAATGTTTGGGAATGTTGTCCAAAACATGATGGTAATGATGGAATATTGTTTTGGGTAATATGTTTGAATGGAAACTGTTTTGAAATGAATTTGGGAAAGTAAGGAAGCACTGAACTCACTTCAATCGCTGAAAAATAATCCTGATGATGCTGGCCACATCATTAGAATTCATTTTCGAGTCTCTAAAGTAATGGATTGCTACCAAAATGGTTGGTTATGATATTGTTTGGACTAGTTGGGTATAACAGTTGTTTTGGAAATTTCTAAGTGGGGAAAATTGTTTTGGTACAACTAACTTGTTTTGGAAATCCGGAGATTTGATTTGGTATACCAAGTAGGTATGAGTAGATTATTATTTCAAGATGGTTTTGGGATAAAACCGGGTAATTGAATTCTCGAAAATTCTATTTAAATAATGTGAAGGCTAAAATGAATCAACTACTGAACTTATTAAGTGAAGTTAATATTAATAAGGAAGAAATGAAAGTTTTAATCTTGGAATTAAAATTTAACTTGGGTAAATGGAAGTGAATGAAATATATTGAAGTGAATAGAAAATTTGAATTTAACTTAGATAAGCTAAATAAATTGGGCTTAGAATTAAATCGATTTGGATTAAATTGAAATGTAAAATGATTTTGTAATTATGGGTCATTGTGTAATAAATTGTACTAATAAGTTAGTAAGTATTATACTTATAATCTGAAATTGTGGATTTAAAATTTGCAAAGGATTAAGGCGAAAGAAAATTTGTATCCTTAAGATTTCAAAGATACATATATATAAAATTTGGAATTGTGATTATAAGATGTAAATGGATTAAAATGGGCAATGTAAGCTTTCAAGTGAATAATTTGGTGAACTTATAAATAGAAAATGGAATTATGATCACAAGTGGGAAAAAGTTGAATGGTATGGTGAATTCAAACCTAATCTCAAATGAAATGTAAATTGAAATAAGGTGAAGAAAAATATAAAAGATAAAAAGGTGAATGAACTTAAGTTAGTAAAATAAATTTTGAACTTGTATATGGAGGATTAAAATTGGATTGAATTGGATTTAACTTCGATTAAATAGAATCGAGTTGAATTTTGAATGAATTAAAGTCAAATTTCAGTTATGTTACAAATAATTTTGAATAGAACTAAATTCTTATTTAAGAAAGTAAAAGAAATGGTATGAGCTCAAGTTGGCTAAATAAAATTTAATTGTACTTGAATTAAATTTGTCAAAGAATTAAATTGAAGGGAAATTTAATTTAGATTAAGTAAGAATGATATCGTACGAACAAAATTTTAACTCAACTAAATTCAAAGAAAAATGTTTGAGAATGAATTTAGTGTAAGCTAAATTAAATAAAAAGAAGCTTGAAGGTGAATTTAGTGTAAAACTAAATTAAATGAAATTTGTATAGGCATGGATGGAATTTTAGTGGTTTGTTAAGAGAATTTTGAAAAGAAAATAAAAACCCAGCTCTAGTATGGGATTTAGTTTTGGCAATAAAAGCTGAGAGTGTGAATGAATAATGGAATTGGATTACAATAGTGAGGGTTTGACTTATAAATAAATTCAAATGAGTGAAATAATTTAAAGTGGTCTCTTTGCTAATAAAATAAATCTAAAATGGATTGAATAAATAAACAAAGTGAATTAAAATTTGTATATGAATTGGAATTTGATTGAATAAGAATCAAATGAAAATGAAATAAAATTGATTTAAGAAGATAATGAAAATATTGTGAAATTGAAAGAACTTAAGCAAATTGAAAAAATAAAAATAAATGGAAGATGATTGTGATCGAGCTTTATAATGTGGTCTTGGGTAAAATTTGTTCGATAATAAACAATTGAAATGCAAGTGAAAGAATTTTAATTAATTGTTGTGATGAAACAAAAATAAATGGGTTGTAAATAATCCAAAATGGAATGATATTAATATAAACTTGAATTGGTTAATGAAATTGAATAATTGCAAGGAAATAAGAATATTTGGGATTGTGGAAATTCCAAATGAAATAAAATTCATATAAATCTAAGTTGGAATTAATTTAAATGGTTATAAGCTTAAGTGATGGTTACTTGCTTGGATAACCTTAAATTGGCATAGAAATTGGACGTTTTGTTGTAAACAAAAATTTAATTGGTTTAAAGAAGCAAATGAAATTGGTTTTTGAATCAAATGGGAATGGATTGAAATTTTATTAAGTAATTTTTGCATATGAAAATGGATCATAAAAGAAATGCAAAAGCTTCAAATTGAAAATAAGAATTTGGTTGTGAAACAATTTGGAATTGAATTGAAATAGATTGATGTTAGTGAAGCACATGTTAATCATATTGATGAGAATATGGATTGAGAGTAGTAAACTTGAATGTAAATCATTCAAGTGAAATAAAATGAAGTTAGATTTGATAGAAAATTAAATTGGTTATTGAAATCTTTGAATTGCTGAAAAAATATGGTTAACATTGTAAAATTATGAAGATTACTTGTTTAAACTATGAAATTGATGAGTTTGGCTAGATTAATGAAAGGAATGTTGATAAATGCTCATATTATTGGAAACTGATGTGTTTGTTTAAGTAAGTACAGGTATGGGAGGCAATGGATAGAGTTGGAGCGCGTATATGCAATATAAATTAGCCGCATGCTTTTAAAATGCTAATAAAGGTACGCCTACGCAATAAAAATAGAAAATATGAACTGTTTTTGGTTTTTCGGACCGTGTGGGTCGATGTATATATATTTATATCTATTATGATATTGCAAAAGCTCCTCCATACAGAGGAGACTCTGCCAAAATTTTCCGGAAATTTTGGGAGCTAGAAAATTTTTGAAATTTTTTGAAATGTTTCGTTAACGACAAATTGATTTCAAATAACAACTAAATTAAAAGGGATTTTGGGGTAGGAATTGAAACTAGTAGTTTCGTTTTGTAACTAAAGAATTTGAGCAAAGTGAAATTGAGATTTCACTAAGTAAGTTTTGCTATTGAGTTTGGAACATTCTTCTACCTTAGCAAATTTCGAAGACGAAATTTTTTATAAGGGGGGAGGAATGTAACGGCCCGGAATTTTGAGTCACTAGATTGGAATATTTAATTCATTTTAAATGTCGAATATGGTTTATAATTTGATTTTGAAATTAAAAAAATTTGGTTAAGTTAATAGAATTAGTTAAATTTCAAATACGGAAATGAAATTGAAATTTGAATAATAATAGCTTAATATTTGAATTGGGATAATTGGTGAATCTAAGTGTAAACAAATATAAAAATGGTTTCTGAAAATTTATTTAAGTTTATTTTGATTTAAACAGTAATGTTGGACTGGTGGATGAAATTAGAAGTCGATAAATTAAATTTGGAATTTTATATTAATTTAATAATGAAATTTAAATAATATAATAATGTAAATAATCAAATTCTGATTTAAACTGAATCAAAATGATTTCTAATGTGAATATAAATTTTATACGAGTTAAAGAGTTAATAAAGTTTTAAAAAGTGAAATTTTAGATGATTTCGACGATTGTGGGAATCGCTCGATTTAATCGACGAGTTAAAATAGCCTTCCGGGGCACAGTCTTCGAATCAACAGAACCAGTTCCATTGGATCCGTAATAGTTAGTTATTATCGGATTTCAATTTTCATAGCAATCAGAGTTGTCGTTTAACCCCGGCAGCTTAAAACGCATAGAAAATACTTTAATTGATTTAATTTAAAATTGATCGTTTATTTCCGTAACTCGCATAAATGAACGAATTAGCTTTTGAAACACGTTCCATTGTGTTCGAAACGTGGGTAAAACCTTAGAAACGCCTGTCGGCACACGTCGTTTGGAGATCGATTGAAAAGGGTTGCTTTAAGGTGAATTTAATATTAAAATAATAATTATAACCCTTCATCTACCTTCTATTTTAGGGCCGAAACCCTTGATCTATTTCAGCCGCCACTCTCATATTCATGGCCGAAAATCACTGTGCTTCCTTCCTCTTTTCCTTTTGATCTAGGCAGTTTTATCAAAAATTTCTAACTAGAGAAACGATGAGAACGTCGAGATCTACGTTTTGAACCGTAGTGATCGGGAATTGTCGAGCGGTTTGTCAGAAGCTTCACCACGAAGGGCCGCCGTTCGCATGCATCGTTCGACAAGAGGGTGGCACCGAGCTTGGCCGCATCTTGAACGAAGGTAGAGGGAGCAATGGACTTCGTTGCGATGGTGGCCGATCGTGGCCTTGGTGTTCGAGGATGGTGCGGTGTTCAACCCTAATCGTGATTTTGGGTTCGGCCGTCAAATTTTACCGCGTGCGTGAGGATGATGATAGCATATGGCTTGATTTTAGTTTCCAGGATTTAGCGGCCGTGATTGTTTGGTAATAAATTAAAATAAAAGGAAAGTTTGTTTTAAAATTTTATATTCAAAACTTTGGAAATTCATATCTAGTACATACGTTGTCAGATTCAGACGAAACTGGCGACGCCGGAATTGCAGAGATGCGTACTACGCAGTGGAACAGTTCTGGAATCATTTCGAGCAAGTAAAAATTTAGGTTAAATCGAACGCCGTTCGATTTAATTTAATTTGAACGCTCACCGAAAACCAAGGTGAGTTTAACTCACTCATATCTGGAATATTAGTTAATTTAAATAGTCATTAATTGAAGGATTGCTTGGTTGGTTGAATATGATAATTATTGTCAAATTGAATTGATATATTGTTGTGCTAATGTCTGTGGCTGTAGGAAAAACAGGTTGGAGGGATCCAACTAGATCCCTCATAAATAGAAATTTATTTATATATTCTGTAATATATCACATTTATATTCTGTGATAATTGTTTTAGATCTTGTTATGCTATGCTCTGTTTATTTACTGTGGTAGATAAATTGGACATTTAATTGTGTTGTGCTCTGATTTAATGAATACGACATGAAATTTTAAATATAAATAAATTGGGTTTTAAGGAAAATTAAAGAAATTCTTAAATAAAGAATTTAAAAGGAATTAAATTCAAGTGATGGGTTGATAATATGAAGTGTTTGAATTTGTGATTTAAAAAGGGAATTAAGAATGGTTTAAGATAATAGCGAGATTTATCTTAAAGAATGTGAAGTGTGCTTTATCATGGAAATTTTATTTTGTTTTTAAGAAAGCTTTCAAATTATAAATTGCAGTTTAAATATGTTTAGAATATTTTTAGAAAGAAATATTATTTTAGAACGTTTTTAAGTGAAGGCAAATATTTGATTAAGTAATTATGGTATTTAATTATTTTTAAAAAAGGTAAAGTAGTATTAAGTTTTAAAAAGTAAATTTTAATATGAATATTTGATTTAGTAACCTTATTTTTAAAGTTAAATTTTATTTAAAATACTTAGGAAACCCCTATATATTTCCTTAAGTATTAATTTCAATTAAATAAATTTCTATAGCTTATTTTAAATATTTTAAACATATGTTTGGAAGTGATTTCCAGGAAAAAGCAATGTGTTTAAAAATAGAAGGAGCTATCTTTACTTTATGGAAAGAATTTTACGGGATGAACGTAAAATTGAATTGGGATAAAACGTGTTGGATTGATAAAAAGAATTCTTTGGTTATTCTAAGATGGAAGTGTATTTCTCTTAAATCCAAGTACGTTTTTAAAATAGATTTTTGAAACGTTAGAGTTTGTAGTTATATTAAAGAATGGTTTCTAGAAAATTATTTAAGTTGTAAGAATTTAAAGTTGAACAGATATCAAAGTAGTTATAGATGTAATTATTTTTAAAGGGTAATTAGAAATATTATTTTAAAGAATGTTATTATTATTTATACTTTATAAATGGTTTATTTTAAAGATAATCAATTAAAGTTTTATTTGAAATTGTATAAGGATTCATAACTTTATTTTTTAAATCTAGTATGACTTAACTTTATTTGAAGGATAATAGTTTATACTTTATTGAGCAGTTTTATTTGAGATATTTTTAAAAGTGTGTATACATTTTAAATCAAGTATGTCAAAAGTTTTAATATCGTATTTTCAAGAATAACGTATTTAAATTATTTTAAACCTTAAATATTGGTACTTGGAAGTTTTCAGAGGAAGCAAAGATTTGGAAATCTATTCCATGAGAAGAATTGGATTTGAAAAGTGTTTCAAAGGGATTTTGAAATGGAATTATATCTTGTAAAGATATTTTGAGGAAATTAATAATGTGGGCAATTATTTATTTTGTGATGGATGTTTGTGAATGTTAACTGATAGTTAAATCACCGACTATCAATATTGTACAAATGCGATGATCGTTTCGAAGAGACCGGAATCGAGATTTATTTCTCGAAAACCACTTCGATCCGGTTTGTACGTTTCATTGAAAAACATGTTCGGAGTCGAAGATGGAGCAGTGAAGTGCAATGGCTAGTCGCTACTAATCCTGAGGATATTTCCAAAATGGATGTAGTAGGAGTAGTGCCTTCGGTTCCGTTCGAACCCAGGACAGACTTGTACGGACGAATGCTTTCGGAACATCATCAGGTGGGCGATGGGCATTCTAAGTGAAACATTCTAAAAGGTAATGCTTAGCCACAAGCCTCATCAAACGGGAATGGCAGAAAAGCAGGGGATATGCAGCAAGGCTTGGTGGGCAGCATCCATTTTCGAGTAAGGTCATTCCTGTCTAGATGTCCCTTTTATTTCGGCTTAGTGGTGCGGTTACTGATCCCAACCGCGGGGTGATCTTACTCGGGACTATCCAGTAAGGGGTAGTCCGGGCCTTGTGTTGCAGGGGATCGGGCGTGGTCCTCGGTACACTGATCTAGACCAGGCATTGTGACAGGTGGTACCCCAGTGCCTAGTCATTGTTGGAAATTCATTCTCCTTTTGAGAGTCTTACGAGTTTTGTTTGTATTACCCACTCTATGGCTAGTAGCTGGAATTTAATCATGTAACAATTTCGGCTGTTTTATAAGTATTTGTATATAGACCCTCTTATAATTCAGAGGATTTCTATAAAAAGTGTTTTAGCTATCGTAAGGTAAAAACCCGACATGTTTATTTGTTGCGTGGTCTTACGAAATGCTTTTGTTTTCAAAGGATTTTTGAAACTTTAATAATAAATTTGGGTGCTATTATCAGCTGCTATTCCAGACTGACTCGGGAGTTATTTCATTATAATGCTCGGGTCAGACCGAGTATTATATGTTCAGGACAGGATGCTATGGAGCAGGAGAGGAGCTGTAGTCCGAGATGTATTATTCGTAAATGTATACATATCCACTGCTGTGATTGTATGGAATTGTCTGACAGGTAAATGTTGTTTGTATGAGATACTCTGATGATATGATGTATAAAATAGACATAGTTCCATTTTGTGTAAAGATCTATTATTTACTATTATATTTTATTCCACTGCGATGGTTAGATTCTGATATTGTTTAGTTTCTTCTTCTATCCCTTCTTCTTTAACCCTAATGGTTCGTAATTTCTATTCCACTTGAGTTAATTGATGTAGAATAGTGTTGACTCAAGGGGTACGGATTTGCGAGCTGTTACATGTTTTCAAAGAGACGTCATTAGAAATAATATCAAATGTTTTGATGTAAAAATGTTTTAGTTATCATAAGGTAAAAACCCGTCCGTGTTTATGTACGGGCATGGTCTTATGAGATACTCTTTATTTTTGAAGGATTTTATTCAAAGGCTGATATATGACACTTTCATTAATTATTGAGTTTTTCTCACGCTGGTTTATCAAACCTGATCCGGGTATTTTCAATACTCGGATCAGATCCGAGTAGTTTCAGGTTAATCAAAGGTGGTTGGAGTTTCCAGAGGAGAGCCGAGGATATTCATCGACGTATGGACATTCTATTATCCGCTATACTTGCTGTATTTTGTTTGATATTTTCCAGCAATTGCAAGGATAGATGTTTATAACTGTCCAAGCAGAATTTAGGTTAGACTTTGATATATGTATTTAAAAGTTTTCCACTGTAAAAATATTTGTTCAATATTATGTGTTATTCCATTCGTGCGAGATTTTGTTCTGTTTATTTTTCTTTTTTACCCTTTAGGTTCCATATTTTCATGCAATTTGAGTTGGACATGTGTGGTTTATTGTCGATTCAAAGGGTTCGGGAAAACGGGACATGAAAAAAATGTACCGAGGATCTCGCCGGGATCCCCTGCCAACACAAGACCGGCCTACCCCTAACCTGGATAGTACTGAATACATTATCACCCCATGTATTCCCACCCTTAATCGAGCGCTCACTTTTCCATGCACAACCATATCCATAATTTATAATATATTTTCGAGGGTATCTAGAGAGGTGATAACATACCCTATTCGGGTGCTACCTACTTAGCCTTGCTGCATCTCCCATGTTTTAGTTATTCCTGATTGATGAGGCTTGAGGCTACGTTTACCTTTTGAGAACAATTCCACTAAGAATGCTTACCGTACTCCAATGACAATGTTCTGAAAGCATTCATCCATACAATTTGTTCTGGGTCTAGACTAATCTAGTTGCCATCTTCACCATCTTCACGATATCACCATTTGTAACGTTCAAACCGGATCGAGGTGGTTTTCGGATAATTAAACCCAATCCCTATCTCTTCGAAACGATCAGCGGATTTGGCGAAATTCATAGTTGGTTATTTAACTATCAAATAACATCCATAAGCAGTCACTAGCCCCTATATAAATTATCCAAAATATTTATTTTTCAAAATATTTTTATAAGATTTATATATTCAAATCTCTTCCAGTATTTCAATATTTGAAATTCAATACTTATCCATAACAGGATATTTCAATCCATATCTCACTTCTACACCTAGTGAAATGTTTCCAACTATGGTTTATCATCCATTACTTAAAAAATATCTCGATATAAATCCTTCATTGCTAATATCTCCAAAAACCATTCATTTCCACATTTAGGAAAACAATTGTGTCCATTTTATCATTTCAAATATCAATACAAAGGAATTTTCTTATCTTATCTCCTACATTTTTTGAAATTTATATTAAATTTTTTTACGTATTCCAAAATCGATTATACTCACTTATAATCTCGTCTATTCATTTACAACTTCTAAAAATCATATATGTTCCACATCTCGAGAGAGTTTATAAATAATTTAAATCATTTCCAAAACTCTATATATGTATAATAAGTATTTTTAAAGAATGATAACTTATTTTCAAAACACGTTTAAGTAATTATTTAAAATTTTAAAATAATTTAATAAACATTGATAATTTATTTCCTATTTCATTTTCAAATAACTAATTGATTTACGAAGCTTATTATAAATATGTGAATTCATTTCAATAAATATAAATATTTGAATAATCTACTTTTGGAAATATTTCACTACTAACAGCTAAATATTCATAATTGGATAAATAAAATTTTCCTTTTAAAAAAAACAACTTAACTTCTTAAAATTAAAAATATTTTAAAAAAAATCTCAATAACTAATTAACTTTATAAATTCCTCTCGATTTTCAACACATCGCTTTTATTTCGATCTCCTTAACCATTTCCACTTTTCAAAAACAGTATCCACTATTTTTTCTCGAAAACTATTTTCATATCTTGATATAAATTCACGCTGTGAAATCTATACTCACAGTTTATCAATGATACCATTTTCCATATTTATAAACATCGTCTATAAATTTACAAATTCCCTTGGTTTTACTTATTCATAAAAATCAATCTTATTTATAAAATTCCATTTTATAAATTCATTTTCTTATGAATTTCATTTATTTTGCAGATCTATCTAAAATATCGATTCCAACTCCTTTCTATATTTTGAGCATATCATTTAACAGTTCATCATTTAAATATACTTTATACAAAAAAATTTAAATCTCTATTTAAAATACACTTTTTCGAATAATTAAGTACAATCAAATTGTAGTCAAGAATCGATGAGATCACATAAGCGAGGCAAAGGCGAATCTCTATATTCTCCAACTGAAGGGTGAATGATTGGCATAAGAGCTCCATGATGCAAATATGAACTTGTTTGTGATCTTGACAGTAAAGAAAGCACAAGAACCACTAGATGCGACATCGAAAACTCCACAAGCCATACCTCCCATCACGTCACCAATTAACCATCGTGACTTGCTCTGCCTTTCCTAATTGCTCACACGCGATTTGAAATTACCAATCCCTCTACGTTCGCAACCTTCCCACAGCCTGCCTCGAACGAACATCGCCTCTCGCTCTTCATGCACGTGATTTCCCCACCTATAGTCATGCCTTCGAGATCGCCTCCCCTATTCTCGATCGCGACATAGTTTTATATTTTTGTTCTTTTTTTCGATTTTCTTTCTTAAATACGAACTTATTTGGTCACTTGTATTAAAGAAGGAGGAAGAATATAACGCGATTTTAAACTGAAGGGGATGTGGTGGTTTTATGTACAAAAGAGGAAAGTGAGGAGGGAGAGAAGTAGCTGAAGCCTTTATCTCTTCTTTTTTTCTTATATTTTCTTCTTTCTCTAATATGCCATGGTTTATATAAGAGAGAAGGGGATGTGGTAGAACGTGGGGAAGGAACGTAGTAGGGTGGCCTGCATAGGTAGGTAGGGTGTGCTGAAAGGATATTTAGGCGGCTGCCTTTTATTTGATTTGAAATATTTAAATTAAAATTTCAAAATATCGAGCCCTTAAATTTTGGATCCCAATCGAGGCACGCCGCTCGATGTTTCTAATATTATACCACTATTCTGATTTATAACAACCTGAAATTTAAGCTATAATAACTAATTAACAAATGAATTAAATAATAAAATAACTTTGTAAACTTATCAACATTAAGCCACGAGAGTTGCACCATGTGTCCGTGGTAATTTTCTGGTCAATTTTCATATATAGTTTGTAAAAAATCCGAGCTAAAAGGAAGAAGTTACGAAATAAACAAGAAATGAATAAAAAGAAAGAAAAAATAAATAAATAAATAAATAAATACATGGATAAATATATAGGCAAGGTCGACTCTAGAGTTGACCCTTACCGTGGCTAGGTCGACCCTAGCACGTGTTGGTTGATAGGTAGGTCGACCCACCTTGCATTGTTTTACGTAACTTCATGCAATTCGATTCGAACACGAATTTTGCTATTTCTATTCGATGTTGTGCATTCATACTTCGATCCAACGGTTCCCAGTGAGCCTATGACGTGGTTGCACCAGATTTAATCTTCAAATCCAATGGCCTGAGATCCCTAAGTGACACTATAAATAAGACCCTAGGCCAAGCTATTTTTCTCATTCAGATTATCTCCTATTGGGTTCATTTCCTGAGGCTGGACCCCAAATAGAATATTTTTCTAAGGAGTAGATCTTTTTAATTAAAATATTTTACACCCTAGAAGTGAATCCGGGAAGGCCAAGTAAAAGAGCTAAGGACCACAAATGAGTGTTTAGTAATTATTTTAGAAATTTAAGTAATTTAAAATAATAGGGTTCTACAGAGTTGTAGTTTTTTTGCAATTTTTGACAATTTTTGTATAAGTTATTTACAGCTAAAGTTCTTTTCGGTTTATTTTATTCTGTTAATTTTATTCAGCTTTTTTATTCGGTTATTTACAGTTATTTATAGTTATTTGCTATTATTTGCATTTATTAACATCTGTTTTACGTTAAAATTTAGCATGTACATGTTAGTTTCTTCTTATTCCTTTTTATTGAATAAAATTAAAAAGAACGAAATTCGCTGATATGGATTAAAATAGAATAACACTAAATTTACTAAAATTAGATGTAAAATAAGAAAGATTGTAATAAAAAGAAATGGACTGAAATAAGCAGATTTGAGACATTTGCAGGCAAGTTTATAACTAATAGTTATAATTAAAAAGATGGAAAAGAAGAATAACAATTATAACATTGGTTACAATTAAGCAGAAAGATTAGTAAAGGCTTATTTTAACACTTAGAATAAATTAATAAGAAAATATAGCAATGATAACAGAAGAGGCTTATTTTCAAACTTAGAATAAGTTAATAAGCAAATATAGCAAAGATAACATAAGAGGCTTATTTTAAGACTAAAATTAAGGTAATAAGCAAATATAGCAGAATAATATAAGAGACTATTTTAAAGAACTTATACTAAATTAATAAGAAAAGATAGAAATAGGGCCCATAACCAATAGCATTCCCTTTCAGTCAAGAACTGATGGTCTCATAATAGATTAGGTGAGGCTAGGACATGCTTATGATAACCAGGTTAAATAATTGGCAAATAGGTAGAAGCTCAAATCGGGGAGATTTGGGCAAGGGCGTAAAAAGTTTTTTCTGTTAGGACCCGTATCCGACAACATTTCCCTTTTAGACTAGGATTAATGTCTCACAAAACACTTAGGTGAGACTGGGCAGGACCTTATCAGACTAGGACTGATGGTCTCACAATAGATCAGGTGAGGTTGGACACGCTTATGCTGAAGCGGGCAGATAAGAGGTTAAAAGAGGGAGCAACAGATAGTGCATGCGAACCGGTGATGACCGAGCATGCGGCATCGAAGTGGAGAGATAAATCGCTATAGGTATCTTTTGCGATGGGACCCACAGGATGGTACTAGCTCACAGTGGCACAACAGAGATAGAAATTCGATCAAAGGATAGAATTAGATTTCAGCCAAATTAAAATAGGATTAGGATTTCAGCCTAATCAAAGAAACTATCTAAGACGCGTGCAAACAACCACAATCAAAGCAAATAGCCAAACAGTATTTTATTCCAGCTTTATCTTTTCCTTTTATATTAGAACTGTTGCTAAGTCTGTTATCTTTATCTTGCTTACAAATGCTAGTATTTACTTTCACTCACCAGACTTATTGTCTGACCCACTCCTCTATTTCTCCTTTCTCCCTTTAGGCCAGCAGAGGTAAGGACGGTAGATTTGGATTTCTTAAAGACGCGTTTGCAGAGCTTTCTCATTCTTCATGTATTCTTTCTTTTTAGTTTTCTTTTCACTTGAATTTTGATGTACTGGCACTTTATGAGAGGGATGATTGTTATTATTATCTATGTACTCTGATGATGTGACTAAGATGGTATTTTTCACGAGACGTATGTATTTAGTTTTCAAGACATATTATGTATTTGGTTTTATGGCTCATTTTATGGAGAAATGAAGTTTAATTTTAAATGTTTCCGCTGTTTTATTTATTTTGTCTTGTGAATCTTAGTCTCTATAATTTTTTTACCGATACCTATAATGCACCATGTCCTTTAGTATGTCCTTTTGGGTATACGAATGGGCGTGGGGTGTTTCATTTGGTATCAGAGCCTAAGGTTACAGGATTACTAAAAACTTGTTTTAAAACTAAAGTATTTTTCCAGAAATAACCTATTTTTAAAAGAAGCATATCTTCAGACTAGAAGTATTTTTCAGAAAGAAACTCTTTTTATAGAAATAGTGTTTTCAAGTAAAAAAAATAAAGAGAGTTTTTATCAAAATCCCCTCAAAGTCTAGTTCAACATTCTTTCAATTCTTTCGAGCCTAAATTTTCTTTTCTTTACATAGTATGGCTGACTGGTTCCGTAAGCTACGGTACCAGAAGTGCAAGGGCAACCACCCAATACAGCACCAGCAGGTGGAGATCCCATTAATCCACCTACAACAGCCAATTTTTCTAAGCTATGCAAGGAATTCGCTAGTCTATGAGGCAAGACTTTTTTTAGAAAAGAGGATTTCGAGGAGGCATGAGCTAGGTTAAAGGATATAGAGCGAATGTTCAGGCTATTAGGATTGGAGGACCGATAGAAATTTCAGCTTGCATCTTGGCAGCTGAAAGAGGTTACTAAGTCAAAAAGCTCTAAGAAGCTATGGTGGAAGAACAAGAAGGAAAAAGAAAAGAGGAAAGAAGAAGGACCTTAGAAGCGGATTAAGAAAAGTGGGAAATGTCATAGCTGTGGATAGGTTAGTCATTATGTAACAACCCGGGATTTAGCAATAATATTTTAATAAATATTTAATCCAATTAAACAAAATGTAAACTTATCATTTTAAAATGATTAAGACTTTTGGAAATATTTACCATTTATTTATAGACATTTGTATTTTGAAAAGGAAATTTGATTTTGAAAATTTTAAAAAATAAATCTCTTAAAAATATTTACAATAAAATTTATCTTATATAATTGAATTAAAATGCTTTACCTTGTTAACATTTAGTATAAAATATATATATATATAATAATGTTTAAAATAAAATCAAATTCTATCAATATAAAATATAAGTAAAGCATATGAATATAATTTAAATATTGATAGTTAAAATAAAAATAAAAATGAAAACAAGAATTAAGTAGATATGGTATGCTTGCAACATAAACTGAGAATTTGTAAAAACAAAGTATAAAATGAAATCAGACAAAGTGCATATGTACATACAAAATATCTTCACACACAAAGACCAAATGTCCACCTACAAGTGAATATTTACATACAAAATATCAATGCACATAAAAAAAATAAGTATGTAAAAAAATTAGGAAACCATGGCATTAAATGCCATCATCTCAGCCAAAAATAAATCAATTCAAAATATTTACAAATCTTTTCATTTCAGAATAATAAAACAAAAATCTGATCAATCAAAACAAAAAGAAGAAAACAGCTTGACCAGTTAAACGTTCCCTTATACATCCTGTTCTCTTCTATATATATGTATGCGTCTTGCTGTTCCAGTTCATTCAGAAAACTTAGCTAACCAAAAAAACAAAAAAAGAAGAAAAAGAAGTAAACTCAAATTTAATTCAAACAAAAACAGACAGGAATTTAAGAGCAGATTCAATACTGCTGTTTTCTAAAATAGGAAGTGTTCTCTATTCACAACCTTGCAAGTGAGTAAACATTAACTTTAAAGCTTTAAGTTTAAATTAAAACAATAAAGATGATTCACTGATTATATGGTGTTGTATGTGTTTCATTTTTGATATGGATTTGTGTTTATATACAGGTTGTTCTATGAATATTGAGTATGATCTTCTTTGTTATTTGTTACAGGGTTGAATTTTTTCTTCAAACTCAAATTATTCTCATCAAATCATTGTAAGCTTTCAGTTTTCATTCAAACAAGATGTTAAACCTAAATCAAGATTTTTTAAAAGCTAATCAAATTATGTTTGTAAGATATCACCACTGTCATCTTGTTTTATAGGTAATCAAATAAAAATTTGATAAATTTGATTGTTGCAAAAAGTTAATTCAAGTTCATAACTTGAATTCTTACTGCAAATTAGTATTTTTAAAACAAAAATGAAGATTTTTAGTTTAGTCTTCTAAGAGTAGTTCATATTTAAACAAAATTTTCTTTTTTCCAATTTCCAGTGATCGATCCAATAATAAATGTTGAAATTTGGTTTGAAGCTGGTATAAACATCTATGATGTCGAGAAAATTGTTGAATAATTTTTCAAATGCACGAATTGGTTGAACGAACCCAATTTAGGGTTTAAAGTTCGTTTGTGTTATGATCAGAAAACGAGGCGTGCTCGTCTTCTATACGTGATCGAGTTGCACGAAACTCTGGAGGATGGTTGCTTAGAGTGTTGACGTGGTATGGACGGAAGTAGTGCATCTTTGATGGTCTGTGCGGCGGTGGCGAATTGTTTTAGTTAGTGGGTTGTGTTGCAGTTTTTCGAGCATACTGCCTTTTTTCGATTTCGAATATTTGGAGGCGAATCGAGTTTGGTTTTCGAGTTTGTGGAGGTTTTGTGACTTGAAGTGATGGTGTTCGTCGGAGCTTTGGCGCATTGCCGTGCACGTGTACGGCGCAGTGGGGTTGGTGTCAGTGTTGATTATTGGAGAGTTACTCAAGTCGTTACTCGAGGAGGAGGGTCGATCTCTTCGAGTTTTAATCGAGCGCACGAGAGTGTTTACTTGATACTAAAATTTAAACTTTAACTAAAACTTCAACTTACTGGAATAAAAAAAAGAGAAGAAGAAGAAGGAGTACGAGAGGTGACTCGGTGAAAGTTAGTGGGAACGCGTGTGGTTACTCGAGTTAAACAGGGAAAGTACTCGGGTGGGTTTTTTTCCAAACTGCAACATTATAAAAGTAAAGTTAAGAAACTTGTTTTCAACTAGTTTTAAGCATTGTAAACTAAATAAGTGTTTAACAATTTAAGTTAAAAACTTAAATACAAGTTATAATTATTTTAGTTAATGATTAACAATGTTTTAAACTCTTAATTATTATTTTAATTAAGTAATTAATTTAAGTTAAGTGTAAAATTAATTAACATTCAAGTTTTGTAGTTAGTAATAAATTGATTTTCAAAGTTTCAAGAAGATTTTTAAAATGTTAGTTAAGGTGAATAATTAATATTAATTGATTATTTTAGAAAGCAATTAAGAATGATTACTTTATAATTGTAATTAAAGATTGGTTAACTAATGATAATGTGATAAATAAATTTGTATTTAACTACTTAAAGTTAATTAATATATGATTAGTAGTTAACTAATTAAGTAATTTAATTAATAATTAATAATTGATTAATTAAGTAATTAGTGGTTAATAAATGGGTAATTAAGTTTTATTAATTAATAATTAGGTTATAAATTAATAATTAGGTTATAAATTAATAATTAAGGGTAATTAATTAAGTAGTTAAGGTTAAATAAATTGATTAAGAAGTAATTAACTAAATTGTGTGAAATGAAATAATTAATTAATTAAGTAATTAATCCTTAGTAATTGAATTTAATTAGATTAATTAAAATAAGAATTAAAGAGGTTTGTTTATGGATGATTGTATATGTAGAATATTTGATTTTGTGATATTTATTTGATGATATTCTGTGATGCTCTATGTTATGCTTTTGATATATCTATGATGATTGTGTATGATTTATCTATGATAAATGTTATATGAATTCAAGTGTTGAATTAAATTGTTTAAACTTTTAAACAACTTGGCCTTTAAATTGGCCTTTGGATTTCGATGAGATCGGGATCGGGTATCAATTCGATATTTCGAAAACCACATCGATCCAAATTAAACGTAAGGTCGTGACATATCAAGTGAAGATCGAGATAGAGTTTCAGAGTGGAAGGGTTATTGTCGTTAACTCTGAGGGTGATTCCAAAATGTGTGTAACGAGATAATGCCTTCGGTTTCGTTCGAACCCGGAATGAACTTGTATGGATTGAATGCTTTCAGCACATCGTCAGGCGGACGATGAGCATTCTAAGAGATATGTTCTATAAAGGTAATCGCAGCCTCAAGCCTCATCAACCGGGAATGGCTAAAACAGGGATTTGCAGCAAGGTTGGGTGGGTAGCACCCAAGCAGGACAAGATACCCTGTCTAGATGTCCCTTTATTTTCGGCTATGTGGGTAGTTGTTGGCCACAACTGCGGGGTTATCTTGTTCGGGACTATTCAGTAAGGAATGGTTCCGGCCTTTTGTTGTATGGGATTGGGAGTGATCCTTGGTAAGGTGATCTAGGCCCCGTACTATGACGGGCAGTACCCCAGTAGCCCTGCCATTGATGGAAACCCATTTTCCATACGAGACCCTACGGTTTTGATTTGTATTACCCACTTTTGTGGCTAGTAGCTGGAATTTAAAGAATGTAACAAGTTTGGCTATTTTATATTTACTTGAAAACCCTAGAAACTATTATAATATCATTGGATTTCCTATAAAATGTTTTGGTTTGCGTAAGGTAAAAACTTACCCGTGTTTATGTGTGGGAAGTCTTACGCGATACCTTTATTTTCAAATGGTTTTCAAAGTTAAACAACTTTAACCCGTTTACTCATACCAGACCCATGTCTGACCCGGAGTTTATTTCTGTTTTTCATAAACTCTTGGGTACTCAGATTTTTGTAAGTAGCCAAGTGATAGGTTTGGAGTACTGAGTTCTGAAGGAGCTTGGAGCAGAAGCCCAGATGTATGTATCTATCTACCTAGTTCCGCTGTGTAGTTGATGTACGTTGTATTTTGGATGTATGTACTGACATATATATATATATATATCTGTGTGTGTGTGTGTGTGTGATTGTCTTGTTGTATAATGTTGTGTAACTCTAATATATGTAAAAACTATGTAATAGCTATGTGATGTATTATATTTTGTTCCGTTCCGCTGTGAGATTTTGATGTTGTTATTCTTTCTTTCTATTTTTTATTCCTATCCCTTTCTTTTCTTATTGATGATACGTCTTTCCATGGTTAGAAAGGCGGGTCGTCGCAGTTGGTACCAAAGCACTAGTTGAGATAATACCTAGGCTCTGGAGTAATATTTATCTTGAGTGTGCGTATTTGTATTTTCATATAATTATATACCTATCTAAATTTGTTGAGTTACCTGTCTAGGTGGCCAACATGAGTTCTGGAAGGAGAGGCAGAGGTAGAGGCAGTACCTGACTGATAATGGACGAAGTCAAATTGCTAGTGAGGCTGTAAATCCAGTACCGCCTCAGGTTAGTTTTGCCGCTTTATGCAAAGACTTCATCAACCTTGGAGGCAAACCATTTAAAGAGTCAGAATTGATAATTGAAGTTCAAGCTTGGCTACGCTCTTATGAGCGCATCTTTAAGAGTATGAAGTTGTTTAAGGAGCAGAAAACGGAAATGGCATCGTGGCAATTGCAGGAGGCGCAGCAGCCTGGTGGGATGCAATGGTAGCAAACATTTATGAGGAAGACATTTCTTGGGAAAGATTTAAAGAGCTGTTTGAGGAGAAATTTATTCCAACAACAGGGATAACTCGTCTGTACAAGGATTTTCTAAATTTGAAGCAGGGTAGCATGTCTATAGTGGAGTATGAGACCAAATTCAGTGAACTTTCTTGCTATGGACCAGGGCACAAAGATACTTCCCTCAAAAAGAATGAAATGTTTGTGCAGGGATTGAGGCCAGAATTTCATGAAAAGATGACGGTGCACTTGAAAGGATCTTTTGTTGATTTGATTGATATGGCTCTGAGATATGAGGATTTGATGAATAAGAAATCAGTGCCACCAGTAGCAGCATCGGGAGGGAATTTTGCTAATCCGAATAAAAGGAAGTTCAATCCCAATTGGAGGAAGTCGTATAATAAGAAGCCTGGAAGTAACAATGGACCTCGCAAATGCTATATATGTCAATAAGAAGGTCACTTGGAGAATAAGTGTCCCAGGAAAGGATTTCAGCAACAGCAGCAGCAACCGCATCATAGTGGACCGGGTTCAGCTTTGGTTCAGAGATCTCTGTGCTTTAATTGTCAGCAACCATGTCATATAATCAAGGATTTTCTGTTACTTCATAAAGCTCAGCAGAATAAAGTATTTTCTTTGGAAGGTGCACCATCTACTTCATATAAAGGCAAGGGAGTATTGGAAGGTACATTACTTTTAGATGGAAAGTATATTAAAGTTTTGTTTGATTCGGGTGCTTCTTTGAGTTTTATCTCTGGAATCTGTAGAGAAGTTCTTTCTTACCCCTAGTACTGTAGACTATCCCATCTTGGTATGTAATCCTATAGGAGGGGTGACCAAATAAGATATGATCTTTAAGGACTTGAAGATTTTCTATCTATCCCATAGTTTTCCTTATGATCCTTATGTGTTAAATTTTAAGGGGTTTGACCTTATATTGGGAATGGATTGTCTGGAAACTGATTTGGGTACGATTGTTAGAGTGACATGTGATAATTCTAGAATTCACTTGAGTAGTCTTTTGTATGGAATTGAGACTTCTCAAGAGAAGGTAGAAGATATCGATGTGGTCCAAGATTTTTCTGACGTATTTGAGGAAGTTAAGTTTTCCTCCACATCGAGAAATAGATTTTCGCATTGATTTGGTTCCAGGAGCAATGTCGGTGATTCATCCTAGTAGGGGAATGGCTCCTAGGGAGAGGGAGGAATTAATTAAGCAGACTCAGGATCTTTTGGAGAAGGGGTTGATTAGGCCCAGTTTTTCTTGTTGGGGCTCTGCTGTGGTGTTTGTCACCAAATCGGATGGATCGCTAAGGTTCTATGTGGATTATAGAGAATTAAACAAAGTGACTATCAATATCCTCTTCCTCGTATTGATGATCTCTTTGACCAGTTGCATGGAACTTCTGTCTTTTCTCAACTGGATTTAGCTTCCGGTTTCCATCAGTTAAGGGTAGCTGAGGACAGTATTCCCTTGACTGCATTTAAGGGACCAAATTGTTTCTATGAGTGGTTGGTTATGCCTTTCAGATTAACCAACGCTCCTGCCTACTTTGTTGACATGATGAACCGAGTCTTTCGGGATGCATTGAATAAGTTCGTTCTGGTATTCATTGATGATATCCTGGTCTACTCTAAGTCTAAAGAAGAGCACAAGCAGCATTTGAGGATTGTGTTGGAGACTCTGAGGAGGCATGTGTTGAAGGCAAAGGTTTCCAAGTGCCATTTTTGAAAATCAGAAGTCAAATTTTTAGGGCACATTATTTCTGGTGAAGGCATTTCTGTAGATCCAGCGAAGGTTGAGACTATTCTGGAATGGAAGCAGCCGGAGACACCGACTGAAGTTTGCAATTTTCTGGGATTAGCTGGCTACTACAGAAAGTTTATCAAGGATTATTCCAAGATTTCTTCACATCTGACCAAGCTCACAAGGAAAGGAGCTAAATTCAAATGGACACCCTAGTGTGAGGAAGCTTTCCAGGAGTTGAAGATGAGGCTAACCAGTGCACCAGTGCTGGCTATTCCGGATGGGAAGAGAAAATTTAAGGCTTATACTGATGCTTATATAGTTGGACTGGGAGCAGTTCTGATGCAGAATGGAAGGGTAATTGCGTATGCGAATCGGCAATTGAAGCCACATGAAAGGAACTACGCTACGCACGATCTAGAACTGTTAGCCATTGTTTTTTCTTTGAAGATCTGGAGGCATTATCTTTTGGGAGAGAAGTTTGAATTATTCATGGATCACAAACCGTTTAAATATCTTTTCTCTCAAAAGGATCTTAATCTGAGGCAACAACGGTAGGTCGAATTTCTGGCATCCTATGATTTGGATATTCTGTATACACCGGGAAAGGTGAATGTTGTATATGATACTCTTAGTAGGAATGCAGTCCTGTCTCTTTTGGAAGTTGTTCCATCTCTTATATAAAGGATTTAAAGTAAGCAAGAATCTGATAAAATGTTGAAAAGAATCATCAAAAGAGTTAGGAAGGGTCATTGTCCCAGTTTTGAAATTGATGGCCAAGAAACATTAAGGATTAACGGGAGGATTTGTGTTTTGAATGATAGGGATCTGAGACAGGAGGTGTTGTCTGAGAGTTATCGTTCCAAATTGAATATTCACCCGGGAATATCAAAGATGTATAAAGATATGAAGAGAGTCTTTTGGTGGAAGGGCATGAAGGAAGATGTAGCTACTTTTGTTAATAGTTCTGTCATCTGCCAACAAGTTAAAGGAGACCAGCAGAAGTCAGCCGGAGCATTGCAGCCTTTTTCCGATGTGGAAGTGGGAGATAATTTCGATGGATTTCATCGACGGTTTGCCTAGAACCAAGAAAGGAAACGAAGGAATATGGTTTATTATGGATCGTTTAACTAAGAGTGCCCATTTTATACCCGTTAAGGCAACTCGCACTGCAGTTTCTCTGGCAGAGATTTTCTTGAGAGAGATTGAGTGCAGCCTATCATCCTCAGACAGATGGACAGACGGAGAGGCTTAATCGTATTCTAAAAGATATGTTGCGGGCTTGTGTTTTGGATTTTGGTGGATCATGGGAAGACCATCTTCATCTAATGGAATTCTCTTATAATAACAGTTACCAGACAAGTATTAAGATGGCTCCTTATGAAGCTTTATATGGAAGGTCGTGTAGATCCACATCCTGTTGGATAGAATCAAAAGATCGTCTTGTGCTTGGACCAGATTTGATTCGAGAAGCTTCTACGAAAGTTGAGATTATCAAGAAAAGGATGAAAGCTACTCAGGACCGTTGGAAAAAATAAGCAAATAAAAGGCGAAGACCATTGGAATTTGAGATCGGAGATTTAGTCTTTGTCAAAGTTTCCCCGATCAAAGGTGCTATAAGATTCGGAAAGACGAGAAAACTTGCCCCGAGATATATAGGACCATTTCGGAAATTGGAAAGGATTGGAGCTATAACTTATAGAGTTGAATTGCCAGAACGGATGTCTGGAATTCATAATGTATTCCATGTATCCCATCTAAGGAAGTTTGTTTATGATCCATCATTAGTTGTAGAACCCGTAGTCCAGGAAGATTTGGAAGTCGAGCCAAATTTGACCTGGTCAGGAATCCAGTACGGATTGTTGATCGGGATAAGAGACAACTCAGGAGCAAGGTAGTGAAGCTTGTCAAAGTGCAGTGGAGCGAGGATCCCAGAGATTGCACCTGGGAAACTCTGGATAGTTTTGGAAAAGCTTATCCAGATTTGTGTCCGGATAGCTAGTGATGTTTGTTAGGATAAATTATTTGGTTGTTTGCTAATGTATGAATGATATGTATGTTTGAATGGTTGGTATAAAAGCTTTTGAATTATCTTTTGTTCTAAATTTCAGGGACGAAATTCTTTTAAGGGAGGAGGAATGTAACGACCGGGGATTTGGCAATAATATTTTAATAAATATTTAATCCAATTAAATAAAATGTAAACTTATCATTTTAAAATGAATAAGACTTTCGAAAATATTTACCATTTATTTATAGAAATTTGCATTTTGAAGAGGAAATTTGATTTTGAAAATTTAAAAAATTAAATCTCTTAAAAATATTTACAATAAAATTTATCTTATATAATTGAATTAAAATGCTTTACCTTGTTAACATTTGGTATAATATATATATAATAATGTTTAAAATAAAATCAAATTCTATCAATATAAAATATAAGTAAAGCATATGAATATAATTTAAATATTGATAGTTAAAATAAAAATAAAAATGAAACAAGAATTAAGTAGATATGGTATGCTTGCAACATAAACTGAGAATTTGTAAGAACGAAGTATAAAATGAAATCAGACGAAGTGTATATGGACATACAAAATATCTTCATACACAAAGACCAATAAATCAGACAAAGTCTTTATTCACAATCTTGCAAGTGAGTAAACATCAACTTTAAAGCTTTAAGTTAAATTAAAACAATAAATATGATTCACCGATTATATGGTGTTGTATGTGTATGATTTTTGATATGGATCTGTGTTTATATACAGTTTGTTCTATGAATATTGAGTATGTTGATCTTCTCTGTTATTTGTTACAGGGTTGAATTTTTTCTTCAAACTCAAATTATTCTCATCAAATCATTGTAAGCTTTCAGTTTTCATTCAAACACGATGTTAAACCTAAATCAAGATTTTTTAAAAGCTGATCAAATCATGTTTGTAAGATATCGCCACTGTCATCTTGTTTTACAGGTAATCAAGTAAAAATTTGATAAATTTGATTGTTGCAAAAAGTTAATTCGAGTTCATAACTTGAATTCTTACTGCAAATTATGATTTTCAAAACAAAAATGAAGATTTTTAGTTTAGTCTTCTGAGAGTAGTTTGTATTTAAACAAAGTTTGTATTTTTCCAATTTCTAGTGATCGATCCAATAATAAATGTTGAAATTTGGTTTGAAGCGGGTATAAACATCTGTGATGTCGAGAAAATTATTGACTAATTTTTCAAATGCACGAATTGGTTGAATGAATCCAATTTAGGGTTCAAAGTTCGTTTGTGTTATGATCAGAAAACGAGGCGTGCTCGTCTTCTATACTTGATCGAGTTGCATGAGACTCTGAAGGATGGTTTCTTAGAGTGTTGACGTGGTGTGGATGGAAGTAGAGTATCTTCAGTGGTCTATGCGGTGGCGGCGAAGTGTTTTAGTTAGTGGGTTGTGTTGCAGTTTTTTGAGCATACTGGCTTTTTTCGATTTTGAATGTTTGGAGGCGAATCGAGTTTGGTTTTCGAGTTTGTGGAGGTTTTGTGACTTGACTGAAGTGATGGTGTTCGTCGGAGCTATGGCGCATTGCCGTGCACATGTACGGAACAGTGGGGATGGTGTCAGTGTTGATTGTTGGAGAGTTACTCGAGTCGTTACTCGAGGAGGAGGGTCGATCTCTTCGAGTTTTAATCGAGCGCACAAGAGGGTTTACTCGATACTAAAATTTAAACTTTAACTAAAACTTCAACTTACTGGAATAAAAAAAAGAACAAGAAGAAGGAGTACGAGAGGTGACTCGGTGAAAGTTAGTGCGAATGCGTGTGGTTACTCGAGTTAAACAGGGAAAGTACTCGGGTGGGTTTTTTTGCCAAACTGCAACGTTATAAAAGTAAAGTTAAGCAACTTGTTTTTTTAACCAGTTTTAAGCACTGTAAACTAAATAAGTGTTTAACAATTTAAGTTAAAAACTTAAATACAAGTTATAATTATTTTAGTTAATGCTTAACAATGTTTTAAACTCTTAATTATTATTTTAATTAAGTAATTAATTTAAGTTGAGTATAAAATTAATTGACATTAAGTTTTGTAGTTAGTAATAAATTGATTTTCAAAGTTTAAAGAAGATTTTTAAAATGTTAGTTAAGATGAATAATTAATATTAATTGATTATTTTAGAAAGCAATTAAGAATGATTACTTTATAATTGTAATTAAAGATTGGTTAACTAATGATAATGTGATAAATAAATTTGTAATTAACTACTTAAAGTAATTAATGCATGATTAGTAGTTAACTAATTAAGTAATTTAATTAAGAATTAATAATTGATTAATTAAGTAATTAGTGGTTAATAAACGGGTAATTAAGTTTTATTAATTATAATTAAGGGTAATTAATTAAGTAATTGAGGTTAAATATATTGATTAAGAAGTAATTAATTAAATTGTGTGAAATGAAATAATTAATTAATTAAGTAATTAATCCTCAAGTAATTGATTTTAATTAGATTAATTACAATAAAAATTAAAGAGGTTTGTTTATGGATGATTGTATATGTAGAATATCTGATTTTGTGATATTTATTTGATGATATTCTGTGATGCTCTATGATATGGTTTTGACATATCTATGATGATTGTGTATGATTTATTTGTGATAAATTTTATGTGAATTCAAGTGTTGAATTAAATTGTTTAAACTATTAAACAACTTGGCCTTTAAAATGGCGTTTGGATTTCGATGAGACCGGGATCGGGTATCAATTCGATATTCTGAAAACCACATCGATCCAAATTAAACGTTAGGTTGTGACATCTTTATGAAGATCGAGATGGAGTTTCAGAGTGCAAGGGTTATTGTCATTAACTCTAAGGGTGATTTCAAAATGAGTGTAACGATATAATGCCTTCGGTTTCGTTCGAACTCGGAACGAACTTGTATGGATTGAATGCTTTCAGCATATCGTCAGGCGGACGATGAGCATTCTAAGAGATATGTTCTATAAAGGTAATCGCAGCTTCAAGCCTCATCAACCTGGAATAGCTAAAACAGGGGAGATGCAGCAAGGTTAGGTGGGTAGCACCCAAGCAGGACGAGATATACCCCTGTGTAGATGTCCCTTTATTTTCGGCTATGTGGGCAGTTGTTTGCCACAACTGTGGGGTTATCTTGTTCGGGACTGTTCAGTAAGGAATGGTTCCGGCCTTGTGTTGTAGGGGGTCGGGAGTGATCCTCGGTATGGTGATCTAGGCCCCGTACTATGACGGGCGGTACCCCAGTTGCCCTGCCATTGATGGAAACCCATTTTCCCTACGAGACCCTACGGTTTTGATTTGTATTACCCACTTTTGTGGCTAGTAGATGGAATTTAATGAATGTAACAATTTCGGCTATTTTCTATTTACTTAAAAACCCTAGACACTGTTATAATATCATTGGATTTCCTATAAAATGTTTTGGTTAGCGTGAGGTAAAAACTTACCCGTGTTTATGTGTGAGAAGTCTTACGTGATACCTTTATTTTCAAATGGTTTTCAAAGTTTAAAAACTTTAACCCTTTTACTCATACTAGACTCATGTCTGGCCCGGAGTTTATTTCTGTTTTTCACAAACTATTGGGTACTCAAATTTTTATGAGTAGCCAAGTGATAGGTTTGGAGTATTGAGTTTTGAAGGAGCATGGAGCGAAAGCCCAGACGTATGTATCTATCTACCTAATACCACTGTGTATTTTGGATGAATGTACTGACATACATATATATGACTATCTTGTTGCAGAATGTTGTGTAACTCTGATATATGTAAAAACTATGTAATAGTTATGTGATGTATTATATTTTGTTCCGTTCCGTTGTGATTCTGATGTTGTTATTCTTTCTTTCTATCTTTTCTATTTCTATCCCTTTCTTTTCTTATTGATGATACATCTTTCTGTGGTTAGAAAGGCGGGTCGTCACACATTACGCAAAGGAGTGTAAGAGTAAAGTGATGAAGGGGAGGTGTTTCAACTATGGGCAGCCTGATCACCTTAGTAAAGCTTGTCTTCATAGGACGGGGCAAAGAGCAGGCGCATCTACAGCGCAAGTACAAACTTTGGATGCAGCACCTTAAAGTAGTGGACCAGATTAAGGTAGGAAAGTCTCTGTAGAAGGTTTGACCTCTATTTCAGATTTTCCTGTTTGGACACTTTCATTTCTAGTTCTTTGGTTGATTGTTTTCACTTAGATATGTCTCTTGTTGTAGACCCTATAGTTGTTTCAAACCGCATAAGAGGATAAGCACATTCATCCATGATTTGTAGGGGTTTGAAAATTTTTGTACTGGGCGTAATGTTTGACTATGACGCCAATGTATTGGGATTTTTAGGGTATGCGATGATTTTGGGGATGGATTGGTTATCCACTTATGGAGAGATATTGAACTGCAAGAGGAGAGTCGTTAAACTAGAGACATGTAGCAGTAGGACCCTCGAGGTTTCTTGTGACCCATAGGGGTCAGTCATGTTGAGCTTCCTTTATTCCCTTGATTCGTCACTAGGAGAGCTAGATTCCATTTTAGTCGTTAGGGAATTCCTAGGCATTTTTGAAGAGGTTAAGGGACTACCCTCTAAGAGAAAGATCAACTTTAGGATCTATATAAATGACAATGCTAAGCCAGTGGAATTTCCCATGAGACACATGAAAGGAAGGAGTTATGTAAGCAGATTGGTGAGCTATTGGAGAAAGGCTTCATCAGACGGATTCTTTGAGTGGTTGGTTATGTCGTTTGGACTAACCAATGCCCCAGCCTATTTTGTAGATATGACGGGTCATGTTTTTTTCATGGAAAACATTTTGGTGTTTTCGAAGAATACGGAAGAGCATGCTATTCATCTAGAGGAGGTTCTTCGTACACTTCGCGATCATTAGTTGAAGGCAAAATTCTTGAAATGTCACTTTTGGAGTAAGGAAGTACGTTTCTTAGGGCATAGAGATGGTCAACACATGGAAAGAGTTTGAGAAACAATTTTGTACATTTAGGTTCAGATTGTGGAAATCTAAAGAGTTGTAGGCAAAGATTGGAGATGTATAGTAGATTCAGTTGAAAAAAGGAGGAAAGCCCATGTGTAAATAATTGCAAAAATTATAATTGTTTCTGATAAGTGGATTCAATGGTAGTGCCTTGGGATAAATATAAGCATAAAATAGGAATAGGAATAAAAGACTTTAGTAAGGAAATGAGATTTACAAGGTTTAGAAGGGTACTCCTAGGGTAGTAAGAGAAAAATCCACTTTATGTCTAGCCAAATGAAATGAAATTGTTGGAATTGAAAAGTTGAAAAATGTTAATTTTGTTAAAATTGAAATTCCTTTTAGAATTATAGAGCACATATATATAGCTCGCAAGTTTCTTTATAGGTAAATAAAGATTTTAAATATAAAAACCTAGAGTGTATTAAGTATCGAAAACATATGTTTACAACATTTATTGTTGTAATAGATGTTTTCACGAAAAATAAATGAGCATAGACTATAACACTGCTGTTATAGTAGGTGACTCCCAAAGGAAATATTTTTACATGGAGATTTATTAGTATTTATTTTAATTTAATCCATAAATTAGTATTTTTGGGTCTTAGTGATGGTGTTTTATGCAACATCTGTTTTGACCCAAATAAAAATGTGTTTTGAAGATAATTTCTAAGTATAGAAATAAAGTGGTTTGTAAGTACACTTATCATTTAAATAAGTATAAGGAAATGTTTTTAAGTTATGAAAATATTAAAATAGTTTTGAAAATGAGTTCTTTTGGGGAAAAAAGATGTAAGTTAAATATTAGGAAATTAATAAATTTCATTGAAAATGTCTATCGTAAGAGAATATATATTAAATATACTTTGATCTATTGGAATGAAATGTAATTTTCTATGAAACCAAATCACGAATAAAGATGTATTGTGCAAGTTATAAGAAATACATAAAAGAGATGTACAAGGTATGGGAAGCACCCTATTTTGTATAGCCTATTTTGAAAAATATAAAATAAGTTCCTTGTAATTTTACATAAACATGAAGCCCTCTTTTAACGGATTCATATAAGGTTTTAGCATTAATAGTTTCTCATAAAAGAAAGTAGTTCCAATATATTAAGTTGTAAAACTATTAGGTGTAATAAGAAGAGATAGTGTTAGTTAAGAGAGATATTATAGCGAACCTTAGTAGAAAAAGATAAGCAATGGAAATTTCATACATTTTTTTCCATTGATTATGCGCATTGGTTGGTTGCCTTTGTGGAAAATCCCAATTGTAGTAAGTTAGAAACTCATCTAAGGTTAGTAATTTGAAATTTAAGGGTTTTAATAAAATAATTTTTCTTATATACTCTAGTTTTCGCAAAATTGAAAATCTATGAAAAGAAGATGTTTTGAAAACATGCGAGGATGTTTTAAACATATCTTAAAGAAAAATAGTTTGGTGAAAAGTAAATAAGTTTTTGGAAGCAAAAAACTTAGTAACCGTTGAATTTAAAAATCCAAATTTTTATGGAAAGCTGTAAAGGTGTTTAAGAGAAAAAGAGGAATAAGTTTTGAACTTAGAATGTGTAATTTTCCCCCTATAGGTTTGGAGAATAATGTAAATTCAAAAAGATGTAAGGATGCAAGTCTAGAAAGATAAAATGTTAAGTAACCAAGTGCATTTGAATTTAATAGAAAGTTGAAAATAACACTTTTAAAGGAAAAAAATTTAGGATTTAATGTTTTAAAAATTTAGAAGCTTTAGTTTTTGAAATGAAATAATAAATACCAAAACAAACTTTTAAATGTGGAATAGATAGGAATCATTTTCTAGATATGACGAAAAAAGTGTAAGGCTATATAGAAGATAGCAGCGATTACTTTTAGAAGTAATAATAGAAGTTTTCGTAAAAAGTATAGGACACTAGTAGGAATATAGAACTGTTGGTTCATGTATGTAGACTATATAGTAAGGTGATATTAGTAAGATAGTAAGGCACATGTGGTTGAGGATTTGTATTCTTGGTTTTGGAGGAACTTGGAGGAAGCATCTTCCTTTAGTGGAATTCATGTACAATAATATTTTTCATGCTGGCATTGGAATGACACATTTCGAAGCTCTTTATGGAAGACTGGGAAAGTCACCTTCGTGTTGGTTAGAGTCGACAGAGAGATTGCTACTTGGTCTCGACATGGTTAAAGAGACTTCGAAGAAGATTGATTGGATTAGGAGATAATATGAATCTCTTATCCACATCTTTTTGATAATAAATTTTGAATTTTCGGTTACCATCTTTAGTTTTGAATAGGTTTTTCCTTTATTATCCTTTGGGAGGGTAGATCTTAGGACTTAACCTATGGATGGTAGGACTAAATGTAAACATGTTACTAGAACTTGTTCTGTATGTTGGACACTGGTGGTTGCAAGTGTTTGCTAGTGGATGTTAATGGATACATATATATACACTAGGCACTATTATCTCTTAGGAATCGGCCTAACTAGGTCACTAAAGCATATGCATATGGATGTGTACGAATTTGAATTTTTTATACCATGGTTGCTATAAATGGATGATTATCATATGATTGTTGGATTTAATGATGATTGTAGCATGCATACAGAACTATCAGTTATCATTAGTAAATTTGCATTCATTTGGATACATAGCACAGGCATGATTGCATAAAAAGGAGGTCGATTGAATCAGTAGACCATCTAATCTTTTGCATTAGTTAGGAACATTGACACCACACTATTTGCATATATATATATATATATATATATATATTATAAATTGCGTTAGAAAAACTTAAGGAAAATGGGTGTAATGGACGATGGTTGAGTAGTTAGTTGTAGAATTTGGATGAAAATATTTATTTCTTTCTTCTGTCCTTAGAGATTCCGGGAGAAATCCTTTAAGGAGAGGAGAATGTAACAATTAAAAATTTAAGCTATAATAATTAATTAACGAATTGATTAAATAATAAAATAAATTTGTATACTTGTCAAAACTAAGCCATAGGAGTTGCACCATTGTGTCTGTGGTAATTTTCTGGTCAATTTCCGTATATGGTTTGTAAAAGTCCAAGCTAAAACAAAGAAGTTACGAAATAAACAGGAAAAGAACAATATATATATAGGCAAGGTCGACCCTAGGGTTGACCCTCACCATGGCTAGGTTGACCTATAGGTCGACCCTAGCGTTTGTTGGTTGATAGTTAGGTTGACTCGCCTTGCAATCTTTTATGCCACATCATCTAGTTCGATACGAACACGAATTTTGCTATTTCTATTCGATCCTATGCATTCATGCTTCCATCCGACGGTGCCCAGCGAGCCAATGATGTGGTTGCACCATATTTAGTCTTCAAATCCAACGGTCTAAGATCCCTAAGTGACACTATAAATAAGACCATAGGCCTATCTATTTTCCTCATTTAGGTTTTCTCCCATTGGGTTCATTGCTTGAGGCTGGACCCTAAATAGAATATTTTTCTAAAGTGAAAATCGTTTTAATTAAAATATTTTATAGCCTAGATGTGGATCTGGGAAGGCTAAGGAAAAGAGCTAAGTACCGCAGGTGAGCATTTAGTGACCATTTTAGATTTTTAAGTGATTTAAAATAATATGGTTCTCAATAGTTGTATTTTTATTGCAATTTTTCAACAATTTTTGTATAAGTTATTTACAGCTAGTTGTTTGAAAGTTCTTTTCCGTCCAATTTATTTAGCTATTTTATTCAGTTATTTATAGTTGTTTACTGTTCTTTGTATTTATTTACATCCGTTTTACGTTAAAATTTAGCGTGTAAATGTTAGTTTCTTCTTATTCCCTTTTACACGAATAAAATTGAAAAGAATAGAATTCGCTATTGTGGATTAAAATAGAATAACACTAAATTTGCAGAAATTAGATGTAAAATAGAAAAGAATGTAACAAAAAGAAGATTTAAATAGGCAAATTTGAGACATTTGCAAGCAAGTTTATAACCAGTGGTTATAACTAAAGAGATAGAAAAGAAGAATAACAATTATAACATAGGTTACAATTAAGCAAAAAGAACTGTAAAGGCTTATTTTAAAACTTAGAATAAGTTAATAAGAAAATATAGCAAAGATAACATAAGAGGTTTATTTTAAAACTTAGAATAAGTCAATAAGAAAATATATCAAAGATAACAGAATAGGCTTATTTTAAGACTTCGATTAAGTTAATAAGCAAATTTAGCAGAATAACAGAAGAGGTTATTTTAAAGAACTTACACTAAGTTAATAAGAAAAGATAGAAATAGGGCCAATTACCAATAGCATTCCCTTTCAGTCAGGAATTGATGGTCTCACATCAGATTAGGTAAGGCTGGGACACACTGCTAATCAGGGTAAATAAGTGGCCAATAGATAGAAGCTCAAATCAAGGGGATTTGGGCAAGGGGCATAACTAAATTTTGTTTGTTAGTGCCCATGTCCGGCAACATTTCCCTTTCAGACTATGACTGATGGCCTCACAAAACACTTAGGTGATACTGGGAAGGACCCTATCAGACTAGGACTAATTGTCTCACAACAGATTAGGTGTGGCTGGACACACTTATGCTAAAGCAGGTAAATAAGAGGTCAAAAGAGGGAGCAATAGATAGTGCGAACCGGCAGTGACCGAGCGTGCGGCATCGAAGCAGGAAGATAAGTCGTTATTGAGTTCTAAAGCGCTATCGGTGTCTTTTGCTTTGGGACCTATAGGATGGGACTAGCTCACAGTGGCACAACAGAGATAGAAAGCTGATCGAAGGGTAGAATTAGGAATTCAACCAAATTATAATAGGATTAGGATTTCAGCCTAATTAAATCAGCTATCTAAGATGAGTGCAGACAATCACAATCAAAGGGAACGGTTAAACGGTATTTTATTCCAGTTTTATCTTTTTCTTTTATACTAGAACTGTTGCTAAGTCTACTACCTTTATCTTGCTTAAAAATGCAAATAGTTACTTTCACTCACCACTCTTATAGTCTGACCCACTACTCTATTTCCCTTTTTCCCCTACAAACCAGCAGAGGCAAGGACAGTAGATTTGGATTTCTTGGAGACTCATTTGCAGAGCTTTCTCATTCTTTATATATTCTTTTTCTTTTCGCTTAAGTTTAGATGTACTGGCACTTTATGAGAGGGATGATTTTTATTATTATCTGTGTACTCTGATGATGTGACTGAGATGATATTTTTCAAGAGACATGTATTTGATTTTCAAGACAAATTATGTATTTGTTTTTATGACTCATTTTATGGAGAAATGAAGTTTAATTTTAAATGTTACCGCTGTTTATTTATTTGTCTTGTGAATCTTAGTCTCCGTAAAGATTTTAGCTATACCTAACACACCATATCCTTTAGTGTGTCCTTTTGGGTAAACTAAGGGATGTGGGGGTGTTTCACAAGCCCAATGGAACAAGCCTCGAGCTCCAATTCGATCGTATGAAGAAGATAGCTTTTTAAATCTACTATTTAAATTAAATTATTCTAAGCGTTTTCAGATCTTACGACCAACCGCCACATCTAAACGTTACGAAATTTGAAATCTGACAATAATACACTATTACTGATCTAACGGAACTAGTTTCGTCGAATTCCGAGACTGTGCTATGGATCGCTATTTTAATGCGTCGATTAAATCGACTATTTTCAAAAATTAGCAAAATCGCTTGAAATTTTAGTTTTAAAATATTACTAACTAAATTCTATTTCCAAATCCAATATTTAAACCATTTAAATATTCAAAATCGAATGACGAAAAATCCAGTCGTTACATTTAATAATGTTGATTTAATTTAATTAGTAACTATTTTAATGTAATTTCGATCAATTGAAAAAATTGTAAGGTCAATTCGGTTATAATTGTAAATAAGAAATAAATTAAATGTTGGATTTAATATTGAAATTATATGTTATAAATTAGAATAGGTTTATTAAGGAATATGAAATCAATTAATTAGTATGTGAATTTATTAGGTTTGTTTGTAAATAATAAACATAGAAATGCGCTTGAATTATTAATGTGGAATAATTGTACGATTATCACTTCATTATTTAACCCGTTGAAATTAATTTGGAAATTAATGTGAATTAATATAATTAAATATTGTAGTTAAAATGAGTTAAGATGAAATTGTAGAATATGAATGTAATAAATTGTAAACTAATGTTAATTATATCCATATGATATTTTATGATTTAATTATAAAAGTGATAATCAAAATATAAGAATTTGATTGAAAATTAAATTATAATTAACTGGGGTTTTATTTAGTTGCAATTGATCTTTGAAATTAATGTCATATTTAAATGGTGTTTTTAACATGGAAATTTATTTTAATAGGTTATTAATTTATATGTAATCAAGAATGATAAATTTGTTAACTTTTAAATTTTAATTTAAAAGTGATTAAATCCATTTAATAATAATTTAGCTAATTAACGTGAAAATTAGCCATTTCGACCACTGTCTTGGATTTTGACGAAACTAGTTTCATCGGATCTGTAACAGTGAATTATTGAAGGATTTCAGGTTTCGTAGTGATCAGAATTATCATTTGATCCTGTGAGCTCGAAACGCGTAAGAATCAATTTAATGAATTCAATTAAAATATAATCTGATTTTGGAAGCTAACTTCTAGGTACGGTGGAATTAGGATTTGAGACTTGTTTCATTGAGTTCAGAAATATCAAAAACCTCACTTTCGATATATAGAATGCCATGGTTTAGTTCAGGGTTGGAAATGAGCTTTTCGGGCTTGCATGACCATTTGGGCTCAACTGATCGTATGTTATGAATATATGTTATCCTAGTCCATTCTATTATCTCTAACCCTAGCAACCTTTCATTTTATTTTGTACGTACATTAACTTCTTATATGTTCCTCCTTCTCAAATGATAGAAACCTAATTTCCAAATTCCAAAACCTAATTTAAATTTCAAAATCAATTTCAATATTCAAACTCTTAGAACCCAATGATATTATATGTCGTTGGAAAGCTCTCGATGAGCGTAATCTAGATCTGTTGTTCAGTTTTGCAATCAAATCACGGTTTGGCCAGAAATTGGCGATCTTTCTTAACCTTTCATTTCTAGGGTTCGTGATCCAACCGTGGATCGTCGACCATTTGAAGATCGGGGAGTGGCATCGGGAAGAGGTCACGAAGCAGGTCTTGGGGTAGTAGTCGCTTGTCTCTGTTGTGCTCGACATCGCCAGAAAATGTCATTGAATGGCGGCGGCGGAGTGATCGCCTGAGGTAATCGGAGGCTCGCACGAGCATGTGGGGGCATAGCCTGATGTGATGGAGTCTTTGATGACGCCTGATCTAGTGATTGTGGGCCGTAGGCGGTGTGGCAAGTCAATGTTCGATGGCATCTGACATTGAGAGGGTTTCATTCGTGATCGCAATAGGGTTGATGTAACGACCCACTATTTTGGACCATTCAAATCGACAATAAAACCATACATGTCTGACTTGAATTGCTCAAAATAGCGGGTCGTTACAGTTGGTATCAAAGCTTTGGCTCTAGGCAAAACTTAGCATATATGGTAAATTTATTTACAGAATCACTTTCGTTCGAGTTGAATCTCTTCCTTTCTGGCTCGATTTCCTTTGAATTTTGGAATGTCCCATGTTTCCGAAATTCATTCTTGTCTCTTTCTATTTATATTCATTTGATTCTGGAGTATCCCATAACTCCACTGAATGTTTTGTAAAGGGGGTGAAAACTCCTTTACAATCGGCATTGATTCACCGAAGATTTTTGTATCCTCGGTTTACGATGCTGCTATATCTTGATATGCTAAATTCTATCTCTAGCGACCGAATGTCGATTTTTTTTGGGATTCCGCATCGATTATATTCCTAAGGTCACGGTTGACCTGATTAAGGTCGTCGCGATTTGTAGAAGTATGTCCATCTTCTTTTTCTGTAATTTAATTATCTCATCTTTGATCGAGTCTATCTTTGAATCAGGATTCTATTGATTTGAGTTCCTCTAATTTAAATCTCTATCTTTGTTTTGAAATCCATTCTTGAATCATCCTTTGAAAATCGGGTTATGTTTGTATTTCTAAAATTATTTTATATATCGAAATTATTATTTTGATAACTATGATTTTATTCTATATATAAAAGTTTTTGAAAGGATTTGAAATTTTGAAAGTTTATAAAAATTGATTTATATAAAAATGATTTATAACTGAAAGTTTTGAATTTGAAATTCGAGAGATTGAATTCCGGTATTTTGAAATTGGTTTTAAGATTTTGGAAAGTATATATAAATAATACAATTTAAAAGTATTTTCCAAGTAAGAAATGTTTCAAATAAGTTCAAATGAATTCCAATAATTTTGAAGAAATTTCAAAGAAGTTTTCAAGAAAATAGAAGTCCAGAACTTACTTATGTCGCTGGAAAATATTTTCGGTGATGAGTGCACGCATCATCGACATTGATTTTCGAGTTTCAGAGTGGGGGAGAGGCCTCTTTAATAGCTTCGCTATGCAAGTGATTTTGTAAAACCGTTTTTGATTTCAAATTCCGAAGTAATTTGATATTTTCGAAAGATATATGTATATATTTGAAAAAATTTAAAGTGAGATCGGTATTCAGTCCTCGATTTTCGGATTTGATTTGGTATAACCCTATCTATTGAAATTGATTTATTGATTTATTGTTGATTTTCAACTCTTGAATTGGAAATTCGATTTCCGTAACTATTTTGAATGTTCGAACACTTCCAAATCGACGTTAAATTTTAAAACTAAGAAATTTCGAAGAGTATAAAATATTTGATAAAGAATATAAGTTTAGTTTTGTATGTTTAAAGTATGAAGAGTATGACTTAAGTAAATTTGAAACTTTTGTTAAATAAATAATTTGAAAAAGGAAAATTGAATTTTTCATATAGAAATAAATAGTTTTAAAGTTTTAAAGGGATAATAAAAAATTTAGAAACCATTTTGAGTATAATTTATTTTGAGAAGAATATTTGGTTTTGAAATTAGACTGGAATTAAAACCAGTACTTATACGGTGATTTTGGAAATGAATTTGTTTGACCTAAATTTTGTTGATTTGGAAATTTGGATTATTTTCTAAACTTATTGTTTAAGACACTTTGAAACTGAATATGTTTAATTTGGAAGAAAATTTGGTGAAATCATATATGATCTTGAAACTGAGATGTTATTGAAACGGGAAAATTTTTGAGAACCTTGATTTATTAAGCACTTGATTTGGGAGTGGTCGAACTTATATAAAATGGATTTTTATAATTATGAAGTTGATTTGAAATCTATTGATTTGAAAGGTACTCAATTTGGAAAGAGAATTTTATATAATCGAAGTCTATATAAGTATGATTTGACATACTATTGATTTGGAAAGGATTCGATTTGAAAAAAGAATCCGATATATAATGGACTTTATATACGTATGATATTTGAAGGTATTTGAAAAGGTACCATATGATATATATTTTCGAAGCAATGATATGGAAAGTGCCTTCTGCTTGATATCCGAATTGTGGCCATATTGTGATTCATTCTATCGATAATATTCTCTCTGATTTTGGTTTTCCGAATGTGATACTCGAGTGTTCCCACCGTGGCGTAACCCATGGTTTTTTTTCTCTCGCGACTGCATAGCGAAATTGCCTGGCTGAGTCTGGCCTAGGGGTACGGATTGTTTCCTGGGGGATCCAGGCGTAACCATTGTGTATCCTGCAATATGTGTAGGTCGCGATTAGTAGCGAAACTGCCTGGCTGAGACGGCCTAGGGGTACAGATTGTTTCCTGAGGGACCCAGGCATAACCATTGTATATCCTGCACTCTGCTAGTCATCATGGCGTAACTCGTAGGGCTGAGAAAGCTTACGGATACGGATTGTTTCCTGGGGGATCTAGGCGTAACCATTGTGTATCTGCGAACCATGGTTGGACAAAGGTTTTGGTTTGGTTGTTTTGTTTGGATTGTACTTTCCATATTCGTTTTAAAGGTTTTTCAAGTATTTTCACTGGGTGTTGAAACAAGTCTGCTAAGTACTTGAAGAATTCTAGCTTTGCGCTTGATCAACGCATGGTCAAAGTCTGCAAGAACGAGGATAAACTTGTTGAAACATCGAGTTATAAAAGTATTTTCGAAAGGAAAATTGGTTTCGATATAAAGGTATTTTATTATAAAAGTATTTCCAACAAGAAATTTTGTATTATTATCTAAAATTGAAATTCTGTGGGTTGAAATTAACTATTCGTGCCTGATTCTATTCTTTTGAATCTACCCTATCTGCTCATCTTATTTATTCATCTATATTTTGTTTCCTGAATCTACCTTCCTTTCCTTTTGAATATAATCTTTAAAATACTGTTTTACTTGGTTTAATAGAAGATTTTTAATATTGTAAATATTTTTGAAGTTATTAATTAGATAAAGCATATTTAAAGTATGTTGGGCGAATTCTCACCCAGAAGATCTAGGGACCAGGAAGTCACAATGTCACCCGGGCTTGCAGCCTCCACTTCGTTCGACAGCCAAGAAGCTCAATACTAACCTAGATGTCGATCCAACGTTCAACCATCACCTCATTCGGCTCCACCACATTCGGCTCCACTTCATTCGGCTCCATCACATTCGGTCCCCACCTCGTTCGGCTCCACCTCATTCGGCGTCCTTTATACCACCAAACCACCGGACGAGACCCTTGCCGGTCCAAAGCCCACACCTCGCTACTGCCGAACCACAATCGCCACCGGACCAACCATACTACCGAACCACCACACCTCGCTACTGCCGAACCACAATCGCCACCGGACCAACCATACTACCGAACCACCACAACACCTACATGCCGAACTACCCAACACCGGTCCAAGCCTCCATATCCACGCAACACCGAATGAGCCTCGCCGAACCACATAGTTGCCAGTCCAGATCGCTTCAGCCCGGGCCCGCCAGCAGTTATATACTTCCAAGACCCCTGCCCCCTACCTCATTCTATAAATAGAGGGGCAGGGGTACAACAATGGCAGACAAGTTTGAGAGCTCAAGCAAGGAAGGAACTTTCAAACTACTTTCATACACTTGTATACAACGCATTGTACTTGTAACCTGAAAGAAAGAAGATAATAACATATAAAGTGGACGTAGGCACATTCTGGCCGAACCACTATAAATCTGTGTGTCTTTTACATTTCAGCCCCTACTTTTCTCATATTTACATACTCATCTAAAATCATTGAAAATTACATATAATCAACTAAATAACACGACTTGGAGGTGTTTGTCCATTTTTTGTGCAAACATTTTTGGTGCTTTCACTGAGAGCTGAACTCAGACTTCATCTTCTCCCACTCAACCTTCTTCCTAACAACATCACTCGTTGCTTAGAAATCATGCCTTCCAAACAGAGAAGGGATGTTAACAAAGGAAAGAACATCGCAACTAGCAGCCTTCCAGATCCAGCAATCACAGATCAGCCCACTTCAACAGCAGTACCAGATGAAAATCAGGAGAATCCAACTGGTCCCGCAACGGAACAACCAATCACTAGGGCAGATCTGGACAGGGTTGTGGCTGAAGTAACTAACCGCTTCACATCCCAACAAGAAACTTTGGTGGACCAACTCATGTCACGCTTAAGGGATGCTGAAAAGTCCAACCGCAACACGGAATCATGGGGTGAATCCCAATCCGGAGGATCCCGGAGGCAACAAAGGTCTTCACTCTTCGAACAAGCTACCAACAGGAAAAACGGTGATAGGGGCCGCGCCCGGACTCAGCCCGAATTTCGACTCGAGGAAGCCCTGGGAACCGAACCTAGCGGGGGAGGCACCAGGCGAGGGTCGGATGTAGCTGAGCCAGTCATGCCACCTAATCATAGAAACCCCGCTGAACGGAGCCGAGCTAGAACCCAGCCCGAAGTTGACCCCATGGATGTGCTCGAAACAGAACCCCACAGGGGAAGATCAAGGCAGGGGGCAACTGTAGCTGGTCCTAGCGTGCATCCAAGCAGCCAAAGACAACCACTGGATAATGCTAGAGGTGATAGACTGTACCATCCCTACAGGGCATCTGGACGAGATAGATCCCGCAGGGAAGAACCGAGCTCATTTTTGTCCGCTCCAAGTTCTGACGAACGAATGGCACGATTATTCAGAGAATGTGTCCAACGGGAGCAAAGGGACCGGGGAATAGGCGCTAGGGTCACCAGTCCCTTTACCCGAAATATCGAAACTGCCATCACTCCCCGGGAATGGAAAATGCCAACCATGGAACCTTACAAAGGAACTTCCGACCCCATCGTACACCTGCAGAGGTACACCCAGCATATGCTCATGAGTGGAGCAACAGAAGGAGTATTATGTAAATGCTTTCCGCTATTCCTATCAGATCTAGCTACCTCCTGGTTCTGCCATCTACCCCAAGGATCCATCAGCTCATGGGAGATGTTAAAAGAAAGGTTTATTAGCCAGTTCCGCATCCATGTGGAACAACCCAAGGATGCTTATTCCCTATCCAATGTCAAACAGAAATCCGGAGAGACGCTGCAACAATATCTAACACGGTTCAACGCCGCAGCGGCAGCAGTTCAAGATGCCGATGAAAAACTCACTCTGATGGCCCTCTGTAGTGGTGTACATCCAGACACCAAGTTTGCCAGAAGATTAACTAAGGAAAAACCAGCTACCTTGCCTGATTTCTTCCATGAAGCTGGAAAGTATATGAGACTTGAAGACGCTGCTACGGAGAGGCAGTCAGGGCAACAAGGCAAGATAGTTCAGGACAAGGTTCCCACTGCAGCTAAGGACGCTCGAAGAAATGAATCTAGAGACAATGCTGGGGGCAGAAAGGTTGAAAAGCGCCAATATCGACCAGGGCCAAGATTTGACTCCTACACTCCTTTGAATGAAACAATCGAAAACATCTACCTAGCCACTCAGGGCGAACTCGGATACAAGCGCCCCCCGCACAAGAAAGAATCAGATAACGCACTCAAGTCCGGAAAGTTCTGTCGCTTCCACGAATCCCACGGACATGACACCAATGAATGCCACCATCTTCGGGACTTGATCGAAGAACACATTAGAAGAAGAAGACTGGAACGTTATGTGAAAGGTCAGAACAGGACTCCAACTCCTGCCAACGAGAACTCAAAGCAACCCCTCCCAGAAGTAGGCGGAGGGAATCGCAACAATCACAACACCAGTGGCTCTAGTCAAGAGAAGATAGTGGTCCTTACCATCTCAGGAGGACCACACATCGCCGACAGAAGTTGGGCAGAGATGGAAAGGTACGGCAAGTCGCTTAGAAATGCCGAAGGATATGTTAACTCCATTACGGAGGAACGCCACCCGAAACGAAAAGAAAACAATGACATTGTATTCAGTAGGCATGATTTGGAAGGAAGACAGTACCCACATATGGATCCCATGGTCATCTCTGCCTGGCTTGGTCCAGCTAAAGTTTTTCGGATTCTAATAGACACGGGAAGCTCCGTTAATATCCTGTTCAAACATGCTTTCGACAAAATGAAGTTATCAATGAAGGATGTATCCCCCTGTGACAAACCACTGCACGGTTTCACTGGAGATGCAAAGATGCCTCTCGGGCAACTTGACCTCTTCGTCGAAATAGGAAGTCATCCCCGCTCCGTTGTGCGAAAACAAACGTTCGTACTAATAGAAAACCACTCGGCTTACAACGCTTTCTTGGGAAGACCAGCCTTGTCTGACTTTCAGATTGTATTAGCCCCCTGGTGCCTGAAAATGAAATTTCCAACAGACAACGGAGTAGGAGAAGTAGAAGGAGATCAAGATGCTGCCCGAGACTGCTACGTAACTGAACTTCGCAATAACCGCAGAAAGAGTAAAGGAAAAGATGCAGAGACTACTCTCTGCATGAAAAGCTTGGAGGCATAGCAACTAAAGAAAGCCCCTCCTCTTCGATACACAAGCGATCCCTTCAATGAACTAGACCCCAGGGATAAAGAGGAGGAGGCTACCGCCGAGCCTGCAGAGGCTATGGAATTCGTATCGGTAGATAAGCATGATTCAAGTAGACTATTAAAAATCGGATCTCAGCTGAAAACGGGATTGAAGGATCAACTCATTGACTTCCTCCGCCACAACTTAGATGTATTTGCGTGGACCCACGCCGATATGACAGGAATCTCCCCAGACATAGCATGCCACATGTTGAACATCGATCCCACCAAGGTACCAGTAAAGCAGAAAAAGAGGAGCATGGGGGCAGAGCGATCAGCAGCCCTTGATGAGGAAGTAAAAAATCTACTTGCTAATGGCTTCATACGGGAAGCCATCTACCCAGAATGGATCGCTAACCCGGTGCTAGTAAAAAAGGCCAATGGAAAGTGGCGAACATGTATTGACTTCTCCAATCTGAATGACGCTTGCCCGAAAGACTGCTTCCCACTTCCCCGAATTGACCAACTCGTAGACAGCACAGCTGGGCACGAACTCCTATCTTTTATGGATGCATACTCCGGATATAACCAGATCCCCATGCACGCTCCCGATCAGGACCACACTAGCTTCATCACCGACCGCGGATTATATTGTTACAAAGTCATGCCTTTTGGACTCAAAAATGCTGGAGCTACCTATCAACGCCTCGTCAACAAAATGTTCGCAGGACTGATAGGACGAACTATGGAAGTATATGTGGATGACATGTTGGTAAAGTCCAGGAAAGCCAACGACCATGTAAGCCATCTGGACGATATGTTTCAGGTACTTCGCCGGTATGGAATGAAGCTGAATCCTCTAAAGTGCTCCTTCGGAGTTTCATCGGGAAAATTCTTAGGATTCATCGTCCACGCCAGAGGAATCGAAGCAAACCCTGAACAAGTCCGGGCTTTAAAAGAAATAAGGATACCTTCCACTCGAAAAGAAATGCAGAGCCTAAACGGGAAGGTGGCCGCCCTAAGCAGATTCATTTCCAAGGCAACTGACAAGTGTGTCCCTTTCTTCGAAGCACTCAAGAAAGACAAAGGGAGGTTCGAGTGGACCGACGAATGCTTAAAAGCCTTCCTCAACCTAATCGAACACCTTCAGAGACCACCAGTACTCTCAACTCCAAATGAAGGTGAAGTGTTATACCTATACCTCGCTGTATCATCTCATGCTCTAAGCGCCGCCTTGGTAAGAGAAGAAGACCGCACACAACGCCCGGTTTACTTTGTAAGCAAGAGATTTACGGGGGAAGAAGCCAGATATCCTAAACTTGAGAAGTTAGCATATTGTTTATTGATCGCGTCACGGAAACTGCGACACTACTTCCAGTCTCACTCCATCAGGGTTCTAACCGATCAACCACTAAGACAAGTGCTCCATCGTCCTGACACTTCTGGGCGACTCCTCAAATGGTGCATCGAACTAAGTCAGTATGATATCACCTACCATCCCCGCACCGCTATCAAAGGACAAGCCATGGCTGATTTCGTTGCCGAATTCACTACCAACGAAGGCAAGGAACAATCCGAAGTGGCAAAAAACATCAAGTGGAACCTCTTTGTAGACGGAGCATCGAACGAACAAGGCTCGGGGGCAGGTATTGTGATCGTCACCCCCAGGGGAAGAAAGTTGTACTATGCATTAAGATTGGAGTTCACGGCCACTAACAACGATGCTGAATATGAAGCAGTAATAGCAGGATTGGAACTGGCCCTAGAAATTGGGATCAATTCCTTGTGTATTCATAGTGATTCTCAGCTTATCGTAAACCAGGTACTAGGAGAATTCCAGACTCGAGGAGAACGGCTCACAGCATACCTAAAGAAAACCAGACTGCTGCTCGATCGATTGGACCATTATCTAATCAAACACATTCCTCGAGAAGAAAACCAAGAGGCAGATGAACTTGCAAAGCAAGCTAGTATGAAGGACAGCACCATTCCCGGAGCACTAGCAATCTCAAGGCAGCTAGCCCCGAGTTTCGAACAAGCGAATCTGATAACTGCAATCGAAGAAGGAACCTGGATGACTCCTATCCGGAAATATTTGCAAGATGGCATACTACCCGACAGGCGTGACGAAGCCAAGAAGGTCTTGAGGAAAGTTCCCCACTACACAATACAAGAAGGCATCCTCTACCGGCGTGGCTTCTCTAGCCCCCTATTAAGATGCGTCGCCGGAAGGGAAGCCAAGGAGATATTAACAAACATCCATCAGGGAGGATGCGGAGATCACACTGGAGGACAGACTTTGGCAAGAAAGATACTCCGATATGGATATTACTGGCCCACACTAAACAAAGATGCCCTAGACTTCGTTAAGAAATGCGACAGATGTCAGAAGTTCGCCAAGATCCCTCGACTACCCACAAACGAAATTACTCAAATGACCAGCCCTTGGCCCTTTGCTGTATGGGGAATTGACTTAATTGGCGAACTGCCAACGGGCCGAGGCGGAGCCAAATATGCTATAGTGGCAGTCGATTATTTCACCAAATGGGTGGAAGCGGAACCTTTAAATAAAATATCTTCAGCAAAAGTTATCAACTTCTTGATCAAAAACATTCTGTGCAGGTATGGAGTCCCCCTCAAGATCGTATCAGACAACGGACTCCAATTTGACAGCGAAGAATTTGCCGACTGGTGCCAAGAGCATGGAATTCATAAAAGCTTCTCATCAGTAGCTTACCCTCAGGCAAACGGACAAGTTGAAGCTGTCAACAAAATTCTCAAAACCCTAATCAAGAAGAAACTTGAAAAGTCAAAAGGCGCTTGGGTGGACGAACTTCCTACGGCACTATGGGCATACCGCACATCTTTCAGAACATCAACGGGACATACTCCTTTCTCTTTGGCATATGGATTGGAGGCAATGCTCCCAGTTGAGACTATTGTGCCTTCCCACCGTAGGATCCACTACAACCCAGAAGAAAACGAAGAACTCCTCCTCATGTCTTTGGATCTGATTGAGGAAAGGAGAAACGATGCAGCACTCAAAGCAGCAGCTCACAAACAAAAAGTGGCAGCACTATACAATTCCAAAGTCAAGCATCGCAGCTTACAAGAAGGAGATCTTGTCCTCAGGCGAATCTTTCCGCGCCCCGGGGCACTGGACCCCATCTGGGACGGACCATATGTAATTCACAAAGACCTCCACAATGGAGCTTACATTTTGTCAACAGTGGACGGAGAGGTGTTCCAGAGGGCATGGAACATCCGACACCTCCGTCGATACTTTTCTTAACTTGTACCGCCCATATGAAGTGAATTAACAAAGAGAATCAGTGGACGTAGGCATTTTCGTGCCGAACCACTTTAAAAAATCTTGTCTCTTTTTAACTTGTTCCTTTATGTCTTGGCTACTTGTTAAGCGTTATCCCTTTCTGTTGAACAAAATTCTATGGCATCTCCACTCAAGACGCACCGCGGCCTCATCTGGACTAGGCCTAACAGGTACGCTACGATTCTATGCACTCGCCAATGAGACTCTTTTGCCCCAGCATCCCTCTGCTGCGGGTTAACTCATTGCGCGCCTGCCCTCAAAGCCAACTGTAATGAGCCGATTATAAGTCATCATAAAGGCCGACTATAGCCGATGGCAGCTCATTACGGCGTTCGGCTCGTCGGTAACTGTGGACCTACTTTAAGCCCCAACATAAGGTGTGGCCAGCCAGGGGTAGTTCACGGCCAACGGCACCCACGCTAGCCGGCCACGGTAAATCGAATAATACCCACGATTACGGACCATAATGGTTCGGGTAGTTACCGTGCGCGATCTCGGCTCCGATGTGTCTTAAGTGCGGCTGTGGTAAAAAAGAAAACTCCCCGCGGAGGCGTAAGATGGGTGACAAATGTCTCCAAGACCCACAGCTAGGGAAAGTGACTACAAAACCCGTTTGCCACGAACTTAAGCACATCGACGGCCTTCCGTGACTGGAAGTTTTACTTTTACTATATTTCCATTTCATTTAAATATTTTTCTCCTATCCTGTATAACAAACTCTAAAGTACAGGAAACCAAATAGGAAGCATTCACTCATGAGGCTCTAAGCCTGCGTGCTGGGTAGCAGGGCGCTCGGCTATACCCGTGAACAGTTACACAAGACACTCAAAGCTACCGCCTGCGAATAAAACATAAAGGGCGGTACTCTCCTCTCTTGTACATAAATGCGTAACTATAACTTATTCATACACTGACATTGCAAAACGTGAAATTATATTTCAAGCAAAAACTTAACATCAAACACAAGTGGAATCACAGGCATATACATAATTATACTTCTCACACAGCACATAAAGATAGCAACAACATTTAAACATGACAAAATCAGCTTATATTATAAGATCACACGAAGTTATTCTTTGCAAATAATTTTATTACAGTTGCATATCAAAGACTAACATGAACAGTGATAAAAAAGAAACAAAAAGATGGCAGATGCATCCACACTCCATCACCAACATTTAGAGGAAGCGGGCGTGCAGTTGGATGATGAGGATCAAGCGGCGGATGCTGGTGAGTTATTCTTTTCCCTTTCTTTTCTTTTTGTGTTTTCATAACTTGATCGTTCGTTTAATGAATTCCTCTTCTGATCTGGACAGGTGGGACTTCAGATCCACATGCTGGGGGCTCCGATCCTGCGGCTAAGTAGGCTAGGGGAGTTGGTGATGGCGACGTCCCTCTCTGATTGGTATCTCAAGCAGTCAGCCTGGAGTGACCTCCTCATTTCCTCTTCCTTCAACTTGAGGGACCTCCTCATCTCCTCCATCTCCTCCTTCAACTCGGCCTGAGCCATCTCCGCAGCCTCGAGCCTCCCTGACAACTCCTCTACCCGCTCGAGATCTGCATTTCGAACCTCATCCACCGTTGCGATAGCTATGTTGATCCGTTCCCTGCAAGCGACCTCCATCTTCCGTAATTCCGCCCTACTGGCCTTCTCCATGGTCTCTTTCAGACGCTTGGAGGCTTCCTCATGCTGGGAAATCTGGATGGCTTGGTCGGCGAGTTGCTTGGCCTGATCGGTAACCTTTAACCTCAACCGAATGTTAGCACTCCCGATCTCTTCCCCGGCCTTGACCAACTTAGCATGATGCTCCATTAACTTCTTGGTCTCTGCGGCCACCCGGTCGATATTAGCCTTGGCCTCATCCCCCATGGTGACTACCCGTGTAGTAAGTAAATCAAGATCTAAAGATTTGGCCTCGTCCAGCACTCTTACCATGGGGTTGCGGGGAAGTAGGTGCTCGCCCGTGGTCTCATCGAATGAAATGTCCCGAAAACTTGGGTCTAAATCAGGATGGCCGGCAAAAGGGTCACGAGGCACGGGGCGAGGCACATCGGGACGCCTTATATGAATGACAGTAGAACTCTTGGAAGGAGGAGGAGGGGGGCAGGGCTCCGTGCTCTCCTCCGTAGTATCACGAGGAGGCTGAGTAGGGGGAGGCAGAGTAGGAAGCTGCGAAGCAGAAGAAGACTCAAATAAGGAACGGCTCCGCTTCCTTTTCCGAATGCCCTCTTCGATGACCCCAAGAAGAGGGCGGTACTTGACTACGTCCCCAGTGCGATCAGTAGAAGGTTTCGCGGAAGCTCTCCTCGACTTAAATTGTTCAAGGCGGTGTCGAACATCCGACGTTTTACCCGCCTGGCCTGCCCCTGGAATAAAGAACAAGTGTTACGAACATACAATAATCCGCAATTCAAAAAATGTGCTAAGTTAAAAAGAAAGAAAAGTGAGGAGACACATCTATTATACAAACCCGGCGGAGGGGTGGGATACTGCAATAAGTCCTGGATCTCATTCCAGGACGGAAGTGAACCGTAAAAAATTTCTAAGTCCTTATCGAAAATAGAATCGGCAGAAGACAAAAGTTCACCTTGCATCGCCGGAATCACCCTAGCTGAGGAACCCTTAGAGGATGGGTCAGTGCCAGCCACAGCTTTGCTGGTTTCCTTTGCCTTCTCCGTTCCCTTCTCCGTTTCCGACTCTCCCTCCGACTCCCCGAAGGCCCGACGGAGAGCCTCATCCAGTTCGAGGTCTTGTTCAGAGGTTAGAGCAGCAACACCACTACCACCTTGACCGTCGCCATCTCCTCCACCCTCCGACCCTTCTCCAACTTCGCCTCCTTCCTCCTCTTCTACACCTTCCTCCTCCGGGACAATCGGGCAAGTACTTGGAGAAGGGCCATCGGACTTCCTCAGTTTCTTCCCCCCGACCACGGGACGCTCTGCGAAAGGCTCCCTCTTACCGCTCTTTACCTTATCCCCCTCCTTAGCTTTAGCAGCCTTCTCCTCAGCCGTGTCTCTTTGCTTAACCACGGACTGGTGCGGTAAGATCAAATTATACTCCAAGAGGGTTGCGTTCCTGATCAAGAAGGAGGCCGACCGGTCCCGTGCCGGAATAGCCTTTAGTTCAGCAGCCATTCGCACCAAGGAATCATCCTCCACAACTGCAATACCACCTGTCGCTAGCCAGAAATAGAAGCATGTCAGAAAAGACACTACAGTCAAAACATGGAAAATATAAATGAAATCCATCTTACAGCCAGAAGTGAAAAGGCGGAAAGAAACAGCATCGTCCTTGATGAAGAACCACTCTTTCTTGAACATGGTAAACTTGGAATATAAGTCCAGAACTGGTTTGAAGGGTACGGCCGCCTCCAGACTAATATACGGAGACCCCTTCTTATAGCCTCTCAGGTTGTACAAGTATCGGATTTCCCGGTTAGAAGGAGGACGCCCGTACCTCCTCTGGAAGATGACAAAGAGGCTCACCAGGATAGCATATGAGTTAGGCTGAAGCTGGAAGGGAGCCACCTTCAAATATGTGGTGAAGCTTACTATCCAAGCGTTGATAGGGGGGATAGCGCCGCACATGCAATGGTACCTGCTAAAAGCGAAGAAGCCCTCGGGAGGATTATATGGCATCACTCCATCTCCCGGCAGCAGCATAAGAGCCCTATCTATCCCGAAGGAACGGGATATGACGTCAAGTTGCTCCTCCTTTAGGGAGCTAGGAAAGCAATCCGGGGGAGAGACCAAAAGTTCCTGTGGACCATATCCGTCCACTAGAGACCTCGGAATAGGTCGGTGTTGCCCGGATCCTGGTTGGACTGGGGGCAAGGAAGAAGAAGGCTCTCCTGTGCCTCTAGACTTCTTTCTATCCGATCGTGTTTCCGCTTTGCGAGACATTTTCTGCAACACAAGGAAAGCAAGGCATTAGAACAGGGAACATAGAAAAGTAAACAAACAAGTGCGTGCAAGTGTGGGATTTCATTCGCAAACTAAAGTTTTCAAGGTCATCGTGTTCATTCGGTTTCCATCTCATTCGGTCATCAAGTTCATTCGGTCATCATGTTCATTCGGTTTCCATCTCATTCGGTCATCAAGTTCATTCGGTCATCATGTACATTCGGTTTTCCATCTCATTCGGTCATCATGTTCATTCGGTGGTACTGTATCAAGGGCATTCGGTACACAAGGCATTCGGCCCCAAGGCCGTAATCTCATTCGGTGAAACGAAGACGTACGTGTGTATTCGGCAATAAGTGTATACCTGGTCCGGTATAAGGTTGGTTCGGCAAAACACTTGGTTCGGCAATAGATTGATTCGGCGCTTGTTGGTTCGGTGAAGAAAAACAAGGGGGGTACGGCCTCTATATATAGGCGAACTCACAACCACCGAACCAAACGACTCGCCCAACCGGACCAATAATACCGGACCACCAGAAGCCGAATGTGAATAGCCGAACCAACCAAAAACCGAATGAAATTCTCTCTCTACCGATCAAGACCAGGAACTAGTGGCGTGCAAAGCGCCTCCCTCAGATAAGTACCGAACCCCAGAACTAACTAATAAAATAAGATTAAGATAACGATGAATAAGTCGTAAAATCCTCACCGACGTGGATTAAATCGTTTACACGTGTACGCGACCTCGAATGGTCCCTAGGCACGCTCTGAATGGTTGTTAACCCTACCATCGTGGGAATTTACACTGTGACACGCATTCTTAAGCCCATCGGTCATATGGATATTTGATAATTATTATGAAATGGCTAAGCTACATACACATGTACGGGGTTGCGAACGATCCCTAGGCATGCTCTGAGCTGGCAATAAACCATCTTCACAAACATAAACCGGGCATCGACGATGCCAAGCCCCTTCGGGGCTCACTCTATCGTCCTTAACGGCACAGTTCACTTCAACTCGAATATTTCGATCATGAACGGTCGTTATTCGAAATCACGCTAAAACTGTAAATTTCTTTGCAGGACATTAACGGAATACGAACGTCCGATCACCGGCATTACAAAGCCAATCTCCCCGCCACAAGAAAAACAAAGCGCGACACATGCAAGCACGTGCCCCACTTTGGGGGGCAAATGTTGGGCGAATTCTCACCCAGAAGATCTAGGGACCAGGAAGTCACAATGTCACCCGGGCTTGCAGCCTCCACTTCGTTCGACAGCCAAGAAGCTCAATACTAACCTAGATGTCGATCCAACGTTCAACCATCACCTCATTCGGCTCCACCACATTCGGCTCCACTTCATTCGGCTCCATCACATTCGGTCCCCACCTCGTTCGGCTCCACCTCATTCGGCGTCCTTTATACCACCAAACCACCGGACGAGACCCTTGCCGGTCCAAAGCCCACACCTCGCTACTGCCGAACCACAATCGCCACCGGACCAACCATACTACCGAACCACCACACCTCGCTACTGCCGAACCACAATCGCCACCGGACCAACCATACTACCGAACCACCACAACACCTACATGCCGAACTACCCAACACCGGTCCAAGCCTCCATATCCACGCAACACCGAATGAGCCTCGCCGAACCACATAGTTGCCAGTCCAGATCGCTTCAGCCCGGGCCCGCCAGCAGTTATATACTTCCAAGACCCCTGCCCCCTACCTCATTCTATAAATAGAGGGGCAGGGGTACAACAATGGCAGACAAGTTTGAGAGCTCAAGCAAGGAAGGAACTTTCAAACTACTTTCATACACTTGTATACAACGCATTGTACTTGTAACCTGAAAGAAAGAAGATAATAACATATAAAGTGGACGTAGGCACATTCTGGCCGAACCACTATAAATCTGTGTGTCTTTTACATTTCAGCCCCTACTTTTCTCATATTTACATACTCATCTAAAATCATTGAAAATTACATATAATCAACTAAATAACACGACTTGGAGGTGTTTGTCCATTTTTTGTGCAAACAAAGTAAATGATTATTGATTTATTAATATTGTTTGAAAAGTGTCTTGAGGTAAATTAATAAATTTATAAATAATGGATTTAATGTTTTCAAATACCTTCCTTGAAAATATAACCAATGAAGTGAATAACTGTTTACAAATCGTTTCATATATATTTATAAAGGTGTTATTTAAACATATAAATGTTATTTATAAGGGAAGCATGAAATTTTACAAATGGGTTTTGAAAAGTTTTAAGGTATTAAAGATAATTGAGCTATAAATGAAGTTTTCAAATGAATATTTCAAGTAAAATTTATATGGTCTTAAAAAAAATTGTTTATCCTTGTCTTTCAATCTATTTATCTTTCTGGTTGTTTTTATTCTCTTACCTTCTTCCTGTTCGGGGTCGAAAAGTTTTGAGTGGGGAAGAGTGCAACGACCCGTAAAATTTTGATAAATTTTAATGGTTTTATTTAACGTATTTGATTTTATTTTTGAGAAATTTTAAATAATAATATTTTGAAATAAAAATTTACAGGGAATTAGGCTGAATGAAAAACCTGAGAACACTTTTAGTCTGAAGGACAGAAGTTTTAAAATTTAGTCTGAAGGACAAAAAATGATATATTCATATAGCATTGCACATCCATAATGTTATATTCATGTAGCATTGCACATCCATAATGCTATATTCATATAGCATTACACAGCTGCTTGTTTGTGTATGTAGAAACTTATAAAATTGTGTTGTATATAGCATTATAGATGTGTAATGCTATATGAATATAGCATTATGGATGTGTGATGCTATATGAATATATCATTTTTTTGTCCTTCAGGCTAAATTTTAAAACTTCTGTCCTTCAGACTAAAAGTGTTCTCAGGTTTTTCCTTCAGCCTAATTCCCTCTAAAAATTTAATATTTGGTTTACGTCCAATTAAACATAGCAGATGATAGATTTTCAATTTATTTTATGGAGGTTTATTTTATTAAGTAATTCTACCACATTCAAATCAGTTAATAATTGATGGTAATAAATTAATTTTCCAACATAAATATTTTTCTACGAAAATTTCTAAATCCTCTTCTGAGTGAGACAGTATCTTTCGTTTTTCCAAATTTGGACTTCTATTGCTCCGTTTATCTTATTTCTGACAAAATAGCAGCTTTTTCGGTACCGATTATCGACTTTTGATCGAATGAACGTACCATTGATATCTATGTAGTGTCTTGATCGTCTCGTCGTGCTGATCTCAGCGGTATATTTATTTCTATATTTTGAAGTCCGGTGTGCACTGGAAAGAATAGACTGTTTGTTGTAACGGTACCTTTAAATTGTTACCATTAGCTTTCCTTTGCCTTTTCAAATTTGAACGTGAATCCCAAGCAATATAATAAATTGCTTTAATAGCTTCGCAATCAATATTCAGCTGAATCATAGCCACTAGTTATTACCATTCCCATAATTCAATGTTACCACTTACTATTCCCTACCATTCATATTGATTCATTTTCCATCTCTGGTTTCGGGTATAAAAAGGAAAGCAAAGTTTAAACGTATAAAATTTCGCATGCACTAAATTTTGAAAGGGCGTTTTTTTTTATTCACCTCCAATCACTTTTCTTTTCCTCACGTGACTTTTCTCATTTCCATTTTTAACGGCCAGCTACTCATCTTCACTACCTCCAGATCCATTCTTCTTTGGCCTTCACCTTCACATGCCTCTTCTCAAAAAAAAAAAGAGAGTTAATGATGACAGTGCATGAACAAACTCATGCATATATATTTTTTTACCGCCGCTTGATTCATGAAAGCCGAGATCGGCCTCACCTTGCGCAAGCCACCCCCTTACCATCACCTCCTATGGGCATAGCACCGACCTGTGCAGCCGATCTTTTCCCTCCACCACCACTCTTTTTCCCCACGGCCTAGCTTGCTCGGCCGACCACAATCTACCCGAGCAGCAGCGCCTCCTTCCCATGTGCCTGCCTCCGTCCCTTGCCTGTAAATCTGCCGCACTCTTCCACCAAGCGTCACCAACGTTCATCTCGATGCCACCTTCTCTTCTTTTGGTATTGCATAAGTCAGTGAATATATCTGTATATATATTTTTATTTTTATTTGTTTAAAATTTTATAAGTGTGTTGCGTGAAAAGGAAAAAAATATTGTTTTACTTTTGGTTGCGTGAGTTTTGTAAATATATGAATGTTTGCTTACACACATTTTTTTTTTGTATACGTAAGATGTAAGTTTTCATGTCCATATGGGTGCTTGCGGTTTGCATTTTTCATATAGACTGATGTTAGTTTATTTTAATTTTTGTATATATGTATACCTTTGAGTCTCATGTACGTTTCACTGTATACCAATTTATATATGCTGCATGAAACGTGTTTTGCTGTATAAATGGTTAGGTGCTCAAATTTGAAGTTCTGTTGCACATACATATAAGAGTTTGTTCAAGTTGTTTATCTAAGCTTTGTATATACATTTGTTTGGAGTCTCTTGCTCTCATATTTGCTGTTCCCTTTTGTCCTTAGGAAAAATGTTCATTTGACTTTTATATTTTATATGATGTTATCTGTTGTTTAAGTTATAGTTTACAATGATTGCCATATAGGCGGAAGCCTGCTCCTGTATAGTGGCCGAGTCCTTTTATTTAAAACATATATATTAACATAAGATATGTTAGTTAAGGCATAAGTTAGTTTATATGTATAAAGTTGGATAAGTTTTGAAGTATAAAATATGTTAGTTATATACGAAAGAATATGCAAGAGTTGATGTTATACCAGTTTTGTTTTAAAAAAAAATTGTATTACTCAAGCATTATGTATATATATATATATATATATATCAGTATATAAACTCATGTTTGATATGTATACAGTATGCAAGTTTTATTAATGTAAGTTATATGTATTAAACATTCAAGTTTAGCGTGATGTATAAATATTGGTACACTGATATAACCATGATATAACCACCCGGTCTGCATACTTCTAGGTATATACATTTATTGTTCATGCTGGATTTGCCTGCATATATTATATAGAGGTTTTAAAGATAGCATATTATATATATATATATATATATATATATATATATTACTATTGGTTTCAAGCTGCATACAATATGGTTACTTTAATATATGTAGATTTGGATTTTTTGTTTTTAACTAGAATATTTATATAGATTGGTTATTTAAATATGTATTTTTAAAATTTGAGTATGGATTTAAGTGTATAAAATATAATAATAATATATCCATTTTCAGTCTATATCAAAATCTAATTCTGATTTGTTCTTGTCGATCTTCCATTTATCAGCCTTGTCCATCGATCTCGTCCCCGTATTGCTTTGCTTCGAAATTTATGCTCAGATTCGTATCTTATTCCGTTGTCAAATTTATCTAGCCTCGAACGGTGAGCAATCACTCACGATTAACGTTCTTTTATTTATTAAATTTGATTTCAATTGAAACGACAATTGAAATATGAGGCTGTAGTTATTTAAATTGTTATATATGCTATTATCTGTAACTGTTCACTTATGGGATATGACACCATATCCTATTGTTTATATTTATTTTGATGATATATGCCTGTGTTATTATTATTTTCATATCTGTTATCACTTTGCAAGTTCCTTGTTAGTATAGAAATCACTATGGGTTGAAATGATACATACCCGAACGGACTTTAGAATAGGAGAAAATCGTTATGGGTTGAAATGATAAACCCAAGCGATTTTCATTTAATTGAATTGGGATTATGGGTTGAAATGATATCCACCCGTATATATATCTAGTGTACAGATTGAAATGATAAATATCCATAGCACTAGACTATATAATAGGAAATATATACAGACACCGTTAGTCCATATAAATATTTTGAAAATAAATTTCTACAGTTGAAAAGAAATATATGGGATTTAATAAATATTGGTTCTTAAAATATTATATATAAAAATGGAAATTTTATATATAGATTTAATAATAATATTATTGAGATTGATTTAATTCATATAATATGTTTGAGTATTATTTAAGATTTATATTTCAAAATTACCATTGTAAAAAGTTGAGTAATTAAGATTGGGAGATAAATTTGGGTTTATTAAAAATGGTATTTAAATAAGGATTTATTTAATTAAATCGATTTGAAATTATTGAATGGAAAATTTAAAGGTATGATTTTGTAACTGGATTTTTGATTTAAGTGATTTAATGAATATTTCACGTTTAATAATTAAAGAAAATATTGAGTAAAATGTAATTTAAAGTTACTTAAATGATATTGAATCTAATAAGGGAGTATTTCAAGACTAAATAATAATGAGGTTAAATCGAGATATATATGAAACTATTATATAGAACATTTAAATATTAAAGCCTTGAATATATTGGAATTTAAATGGTTTATGTTGAGATTCGGATCTGTATTTGAAATCAACGTAGTTGAATTTGTTTTTTAGCAACTAAATTGAACTAAAGTGAAATTTAGGTTGAACCAAATTTGAATTTATTATTTAGAAAACTAAATTGAATAAAATTTAGTTGAAACGTTGAATACTTAAAGTTTTGAAATATATTGAAATATAAAGGGGTATTTTTGTGATTACAAATCCGAATTTGAGATCGATAAATTGAAGTGTTTATTTTAGGAATTGAGTTGAATTTAAATTGATAAATTGAGATTGTATTTAATTTAAATGGGAAGGTCGGGTTGATGTTGAAATGATTTGTTAAGTTTAGGGAATTGAAAATACTTTATTGTATAAATTATTTAATATATAGAAATTCTATTTTGGGAAATATAGAGATATTGGAAGTGAAATGATATTTGGTTTTGAAGTATAAATTAAGCTGAAATGACCACGGTGTTATAGTGTATATTTCTACCTTGTAGATAGTTCCATGGACCCTTAGAGGATGGTCATCCCAAAATCCTTTAAGTTATTTGTATTTCAGTTGATATATCACTTGAGTTGGATTTATTGATATAAGAATGTTAATCCTGACTCAAGTGTTTTGTGTTTTGCTTTACGCTCGGGTCAGACTGAGTGATACAGCATTAGAGACTCACCTTTGGAGTTCGGAGTTACATTTGGAGATCCAACTATCGATTCAGATTCCAGCCTTTCCAGTTGATTGGTTCAGAGAAGTCATCTGTTGCATTGGAGACTTCACTACATTTGAACTATTCGGTTGTATTTTATTTCTAACTCTGATGTATATAGTAACTTCATGAACTACTATTCTTTATCTATTCCGCTGCATTTTTATTACTCTGTGTCTGTGATCTGTGATTATTTTTTTTACTGTTTATGATGAGTTTGCCAAATTTAAATTAACAATTCGGTATTTTGAGCAATTCAAGTCAGACATGTATGGTTTTATTGACGATTTGAATGGTACAAAATAGCGGGTCGTTACAGTTGAGGTAATTTAATTATATAATACTTTGTTTGATTTTAATTATAATTTAAAATTTCAGTTCTTCTATTAGCATAACATTTACATACGTGCTTGGATTCACACGTAGTTTTTTCCATTGCTGTCTATCGAAATTTTGAATTAGATGTAAACTGATTGGTTGAATTCTAAGAATCTTGGATTTTTAGGCTATTTTTGGATTTTAAATCGTCGATAAATCAAAGGTGAGTATTTTAGCCCACTCATAATAATAAACCATCCTATCTTGGTTAAATTAAATTTATGATATGATTAAAAATTAATTTATTGTTGTTTGACATATTTAAATTGTCATTCAAGTTTAATTTGAATTTATATTGAAGTAAATTTCCATTTAATTAAATATTGAATATAAATTGTTAGTTAAATACCTGATAATGATAGCTAGTGAATTATTATGATTTATTGGTTGATTGGAATGATGATTGTGGTGGATGCTTAATTGTTAACATTTTGGATGATTTGATATTATGTTTAACTTGTATGTAGTTATAACACCGCAAGTTCCCTTAGTTATTGTTAGAAAAATCACTATGGGTGGAAATGAACATAACCGAACGATCTTATAGATTAGGAAAAAATCATTATGGGTTGAAATGATAAAATCGAGCGATTTTCTATATTTTGGATTTTACTCGGGATTGCGGGTTGAAATGATATATACTCGTAAATTTAAATATATTTGCGGGATGAAATGATATATATCTGTATCACTTGACCATAGGGTAGAAAATTATATACGGACACCGGATTGATTAAATTAAATGATATTAGATCCTTAAATTTTGGATCCAGTTAAATGATATTATGAAATAAAATTAGATTTATATGAACTGAATTATTTTCAAAAATCCAATCTTTATAATGTCGAAATTGAAATTGGTTTAAATGAATTTTTTAAAGATTTTAAACTGAAATCTTAAAGTTGAATTTTGAAATATAAATGAAATTTATCAAAATTGATTTATTGTAAACATTTGAATATTTAAACTGTGAAACCTAATGAATTTGAAGTGGTTTAAATTTGTATTTCAACATAGATTTAAAATCGGTATAAATTGAAATGGTTTTTAATGAGAATTTGATTTGAAACCTTTATTCTTTTGAATTGAAATCGTGGGCTCGTAGTGACTGAGGGGGTCGAAGATCAAGAAGTGAGTTATTTATACTATGCATTCTTCTTATGGTTAGATCCAATCTCCTTCTACCTGGAAAGGAAACTAAGATTGATTTAAATTGAATTTTTGGAACTAAAGTTGATTGAATTGATTTGTGAAATTTTGAAGAAACAATTCTAATATGAAACTATTTTCGATATAAAATCTTTTAATATACACTCTTTTAATATATAAACTATTTCTAATATATAAACTATTTGTAATATATAAACTTTCTTAATCTATAACCTATATTTAATATATAACCTATTTTAATATATAAACTATTTCTAATATATAAGCTGTCTTAATCTATGACTTATTTTTAATATATAACCTATTTTAATATATAAACTATCTTAATCTATAACCTATTTTTTAAAAATAAACTATTTTTGATGATAAATATTCCAATATATAAACTACTTTCAATATTCAAACTGCTTAAAGTGGAACTGTTAAGATTTAGATATGATTGGTTTAAATGCGAATATTTTGATATGATGGTTTAACCTATTTTGTAGTTATAATTTTCAAAATGAATATGATATAAAGTGGATAATGATTTCGAAGGTGAATATGATTCGAAAGTGATATAATTTTGAAGTGAATATGATATTTTAATATCGATTATGAATCGGTTTTAGAAATGTAAAAGAACCAACTAGTGTGAAATAAGCATTTGGTTGTTAAAATGATCGGGATCGGATAATTTCATACTCTCAGCCAATACCCAAAACCACTTTAACAACTATGCATGTGGTGGAGAATCCAGAAAAGTAGGATAGATGGCGAACGCTACTGTATGACGCATGAACGCAGCCCAGACCCCCTAGGATCAGCTTGATATGACTAAAACAAATGGTATAACTGGGCCAAGTGTGGCGCACCTCCAATCGAACATGCTTCTTCGATACCATATTTATTACTTTTTGATTGATTCAGTGGCCATCCCTTGATTTGATTATGGAAGTGTGTTTCGAGGTGGACGGTAGTGGCTGGTATGCGTTACCACCGGTCCGGTTCTGCAAACGGTAGAATGCTACCCTGGCATTGCATCATGTGCCTTGTCATAAGCCTTATCGAGCCTACTATGAGTTTGGTTTGTGTCATGCCTATGGAATGCTCCCTGATAGTCCACCAGTTTATGGTGGAGTTTACAGTACTGTATAGACTATGGCATTTATAAAATTGTGTTAAGGGGATATGGGTAGCAACTTAATGCTATTTTAATACTTTACTTTACTGTAGACATATTATAATAGATAGTTTAACAGATCCTAAGGAGATGGAGTCCTGAACATCTCTTAATTTATTGCACGCACGTTAGACACTGGATAGGAGATGTAAAATCATGTAAACATCTCTGTAGTATTTATACTCATATTTATTTACTGTTGATTTAACTTACGTAACATCTTTTAGTTCTGACTCGAGTTTTTTGTCTTTTCATTACGACTGGGTCAGTCTGAGCTTTTAAGTGTATCGAAGACTATTTTTCTTGAGGACGAGATGAAGATTCAGTATATTGTTACTATTTACTATATTTATTCCACTACATCATGTTGTTCCGTTGCATTATTTATATATTCATGTTGTATGTGTAACTCTGATTTCTATTATAAAAGGGTAATCAAATATTATTTGTAAAACAGCTTTATGAACTGTTTATATAATCATTCCGTTGTGAGATCCTGTGATTTGTTTTTCCTTCTTTTCTCTTATTTTCTTATTTACCCTAATAATGATCCTCCCTTTTGAATGGTTTGAGTTGACATATGTGGTTTATTATCGCTTTAAACCGTCCAAAAAGGTAGTTCGTTACATATCATATGTGAACATGGAGTTGAGATGACTAATTAAATATTAAAAGACATAATATCTGATAGAGAACATTGGCATAAACCAATGTTATGTGTAAAGTATATAATTTTTCCATTCATTGAAACATTTTTTTGAACTCCTCCCTATTACAACCCATAGGATATCTTGAAGGTAGTACTAGGCGTATTGGTGCTGATAGGGACTCTAGACCCTGGAAGTATCAGATCTTGGCCAGTAGTTATGTGATTTATTATATTTGATTTATTCCGCTGTGACTTGTATTTTCATGCCCTAATATGCATTCATTGTTTTATCTGCGAGATACCAAACCAACGATCTATACTTTGGTGGGCATGGATTTTCAATTTAGCGAAAATTCAGTCCCACTGGGGTGCAGGTTCTTACATTTAGTATCAAAGCTTAGGCTAGTTGATCTTGAAAAATAGAAAACATTGAGTGAGTGTATTTTTATTTTACCTAAATATAAATGTATTATACAACATATCCTAAGCTTATCAACTATAGATTAGTTCCATATTGAAGGTCCTTGAAGATTGATAGTACATGACTCCATAATCGGGGCCAGATAGCCCAATGGCTGTAAATTCCTATACTGGTTGATGATGTACTGTAAGTCCAGATAAGAGAACATAAGAATCCATATGTTGTAGATATTTGGAAGTAGTAGGTTTCTCGAAGGATGGTGTGAAGTTTTCGCTCCAAGTTAATAGCCAAATTTCTAAAACTAGAAGGAAGACAAGTCAGTAAACCAAAGAGAAGAAGTTCTAGGGAAAGAACAAATAAAAATGCACTTTGAGTCCAACTCAACAAAAAATAGTTTTAAAGTTTGAGAATAATATATAATTAATATATTTGAAAAGGTAATCAAATATTAGGTTTTAAAATGTATGTATGAATATAAATATTTTGTTAAGTTGATCTTTTTCGTATATGGGTTTTACAAAAACTAATGGTTAAAAACTTATAGGACGTATATAGCTCTTTAGTTTCTTTGTAAAGAAAGAAAAGTATAAATATAAAGTTCTAGTAGAAATTAAAATTTGTTAAAATCCAAAATTTCAATATTTTTTTTGTAAAAAGCTTTTTTTTTCAAAGAAAAAAATGGTAGAACAATATAGCTCATGAGTTTTTATGTAATGATAAATTCTAAGCCGGAAAAATCATTTTGGGGGTAGGCAATAGGATTTGGTACTAGATATACAATGGTTAAATAGCAACGGGATAGGGAATTTAAATCCTAACGGCGGAAATTAGGACAAAAAGATAGGAAATTGCACCGAATAGGTAGACTGGAATTGCTTAGATTAGCCAGAGCCAAGGTGGAGAAGACGGAGACGGAATGAACCAACCCTGTTAATAAATAGTAAAAACGAAGTTGGTTTGGCCCGAAATGGGCCTATCAGAATGCACAGTTCACAAAGGGAACGGTTAACCTAGGGCTCCCCACCTTCGATTGGTAGCGGCCAACCGTGACCGCCGAACCCTAGAGATCGACCGATGCCTATGTAAAACGATGTATATTGTGAAGACCCGCATTTCGAAAGGTTTAAATTGATAATAATCCACACATGTCCAACTCAAACAATTCAAAACATAGATAATCAATGGGACTAATTAAGAAAAAGGAGAAAACAAATACAGAATCTCACAGCGGATGACAAAATATAATAATCAAACAAACATTTCATGAAGCTATACATTTTATTATAATTTTACAACATCTATCAGAATTATATATACAATAAACAATAGAATAATGTAGTAGAACAACAATGTGGTGAAATAATACTAGTAATAATAATATACCAAATCTTCATTTTCTTCATTTAGAAAATAATCTTTAATGCACTAAAAACTTAGGGCTGACCTAAGCGTAATGAAAAGACAAAACACTCGAGTCGGGTCTAAATATGTGAGTCAAATCAATATCACATATAACAGGAGTGTAATAGCGTCAGAGATGTTTATGGGGTTTTACATCCCCTATCTAATGTATGACCTGCATGCAATAACTCAAGAGATGTTATGGGATTTTCCATCTCTTAATAATCCATTAAAATATTTATATATAGTAGAATATGCTATATATGTAATGTCTAATCAGTAAAATAAATATTTTTCTTAGCGTTAAGGGTTTATATTAATTCCCCTTAATGCGTTTTTAAGCATTGTCGTACAATTTACATATAATGTCTTGGTGGCATGTTAGGGGATAGGGATGCACCATAATACAAAACCACTAAACCAAACTCGTAGTGAACTATATAAGGACAAAAGTATAACAAGGCATGTGAAGCACTGCCCAAGGTAGGATTCTACCAATTCGGTTCGCAGGGCTGGTGGTAACGCATCATAGCCACAATTGCCCACCGCGTTTATCCATCCCATATCAAGTCAAAGGGAAGTCATCCCATATCAAGGTTCACCAATTGAAACCAAAATCAAATGTAATAGTATGTACTAAGTCCAAGAAGAAAATCGAAGAACGGATGTCCGTTGGGGGTAGCGAACCCACTTGGCCTTGTCAAGTCGTATTGTTTTAGTCATTGCAAATTGGCACAAGTGTCGAGATCTATTTATCATCGTTCTCTTTCTTCAAATCCAGCAAACGTACGCCAAATCTAACCACTTCATTTTGGAGTCTCCTCCGCATACACGGTTGCTAAAGTGATTCCAATATTGACAGAGAGTATGCCAATAAGAGTCTCTGGTCTCTTTAATAACCAAACGCCATTTTACACACCGGTTGGTACTTTTACATTTCGAAAACATGAATAAGCTAAGCTAATGGCTCTTTTAAACTTTTCATGGATTATACGGAGCTTAATAAGCTAATGAAGAAGAATCGTTATCCTCTTTTCCGTATGGACGATCTCTTCGACCAGCTAATAGGAGCCAAAATATTTTCGCAGCTCGATTTAGCCATGGGATTTCATCAGTTGCGTGTGGTAGAGGATAACATCGAGAAGAATGCATTTAGGACTCTGGATGGGTTATTTGAGTGGTTATTCATGCCATTTAGGGTAACCAATTCTCCGGCATATTTCGGACTTGTTAAGTCAAGTATTTCGCGAATCATTAAACAAGTTTGTGGTGGTGTTCTTCGGTGATATTTTGGTTTATTCGCGAAGCAAGGAGAAGCATACTGTTTACATGGAAAAAGTGGTTAGGACCATGCAAGCACATAAGTTAAAGGAGAAGTTCTCCAAGTGCCACTTTTGGAGGGATGAGGTTCACTTTTTGAGACACATCATTTTGAAGGATGGACTTGCAGTAGATCCGGCGAAAGTGGCAGCAGTACGGGATTGGATGTCCGCTAAGAATGCCATGGACATAAGGAGTTTCCTTGGTCTTGCGGGCTGCTATAGGAAGTTCCTTAAGGATTTCGCTAGGATATCAGCTCCACTTACCCGCCATGCCAAGAAGAACTCGGCTTTTGTTTGGGATGCCAAGTGTGAGGATGCCTTTGGTCGGTTGAAGGAAGCTTTGACTACCATGCCAGTATTGGTATTACCGGATGGAACCAAGCACTTCTCAGTTTATACGGATGCTTGTGGTTTGGGGCTAAGGGCGATATTGATGAAAGAGGGTAGGGTAGTGTGTTGTGCGTGTAGACAGTTGAAAACGCATGAGAAGAACTACCCGATGCATGATCTTGAGTTGGCAGCTACAATTTTTGCTCTCAAGTCTTAGAGGCATTATCTCATAGGAGAAAGATTTGATCTTTTCATGGATCATAAGTCTTTGAATTATCTATTCCCTCAGAAAGACTTGAATTTGATAAAACAAAGATGGATGGATTTTTTAGCCTCTTATGACGTTAAGATTTCCTATACCCTTGGCAAATGTAATGTAGTGGCAGATTCGTTGAGTTGATGCAAAGTGGTTTTAAGTCCTCTATTTTTGGAATGGAAGCATTTGGAGTACATTGCTACCTTTGATTTTAGACCTCCATCAGATTTAGCTCCAGGATTGTTTGCAGCCCTTGACATCCAGCCTACTTTGATGGAGCGGACTAGAGCAAGGCAAGATGAGGACGAAGAGTTAAAGGACATTTTAGATAAGCTTGGAGGAGGAGAGTCATCGCCACATCTTAGGTGTTATACCATGGACACTAGGGGATGGTTTAAAAGGGATGGTAGACTTTGTGTTCCCTATGATGAGGATTTAGCAGATGCGGTGTTGGCCGAGTCACATCATTCTTGTTAGTCCCTGAGAAGTTGGTTTTGATGACAACAACTTAGAATAAGATTATAAAATATAAATACTAATATTATTGTTTAGATATATATGTATATGCAGGATATATATAGGGGTACCAAAGAATGAAGACTGAACAGTATAAAGTTCGAGAACTGATAAACTCAAGATCGAAGATATCAAGATTCAAGACTCATGAGTATCAATATTATCAAGAGTTCAAGATTTCAATAATAAGTAATTTAATTAGGAATTTTGTTAGAACTCCTAGAAAAGCACTGACATCTTCAAATCCATTTTATTCGTGGAATGGAATCCAGTCGGTTAAAGGGACGGAACCCTAAGTAGGATGGAACCTACGAAAAATCTAGTGGAGCATAGTTTTGTATCCACTAACTTTTATTCAAATGTTTACAAAATTAAATCTTGTTTTCAAAATGATTTCAAAATCTTCCTTTTAAAAGAATCAAAAACATCTATCCCGTTTTTAAAATACTTTTAGCCTCAAAATAATCTTTATTTTCAAAATCAAATTATCCTTGGTTTTAAACTATCCTTTAATTATCATATATTTAGCTTTTAATATTTATACTTAGATTTAAATATAAAATTATAGTAAAATTTTATATATACCAAAATATTGTTCTCTATACGTATTTTTGTATTTTAACTACAGTTAAGTATACTTCTAAAGTTTAAAAATAGTTTTAATACAAGATAGAAGTTATTTTCAAAGAAAAACAAATTACCAAAAATAACTTAGGCCTATCGACAACCCCAAGATACCCTTGTTGACAAGGTGACAGTTTATTTTCAAAATTTTGATTTTCAAAGGAAATGTCTATTCGTCATATCCTTTCATGAATAGACATGGCTGTTGTTCTACTATAAATATGGTTGTTTAAATGAATTTGTATTCATTTATTCTTTGATTTCGCTCCTCTTCTTCTTCCATATTTCTTTATATACATTTTTACCATTACTCTGTCGAAATCACCATTGAGTCTAACTAGATCATCTCTAGTTTGATTCTCTATCACTATCTCAACAATATCCCAGTGCTGTTTAGAGTTATAGACTTCTTTGTAATTAATTGAGTGAGAAAAGTTGTGATTATAGCCTGTAAAATCAATCAAGCGAGAAAAGGTGTCATTGTAGCCTGGAAAATCAATTGGGTGAACTTGTTGCCCGTAAAATCAAGTATCTCTACCCAAAGGATTGTGCATCTGGAGCGGTGTACCTCGTGGCCTTGAAATCGAGGGTGTTATTGTAAAAATTGATTTTGAAAGGAAATCTGTACTTATGTTGCAGGACTGGATGAAGGGAAACTCCGAACCAGTATAAAATCAAGTGCGTTCTTTCCTTTATTGCTTTTACTTTATATCTGCATCTGTGTTTGATTCTGTGATCATATCTGTGTCTGAATATTGCATACATTTGTGTTCAAATTAATATAAACTCAAAAAGAATTAGTAATTCCTTAAAACACTATTTACCCTCCCTGTAACGATTCGGATTTTGCCCGCTCGAAAATCGACATCCATACTTCATATCGTATTCGAATGCCGTAGATTCGATCGTTCAAATCCGAGTCGCCGGAGCTTATAACAACATTAAGTAAACAACACAGCGGAAAAAAATAGAATAATATATAGATATACAGCTTTGATACAATATTTGACACAACAGATGATCCAATACATATCAATATACATCAGAGATCTAATACAAGAAATAGCAGCGGAAAAGAACATAAACAACACCAGCAGCGGATAATCTTCAAGATAATCTCCATAACAGAACTCCAACAGAAGCAGCTCGATCCAGCATCACAATGCACAAAGATAAGCAAGACCGGTGTGATCCAGAGACTGAACTAGCTCCAGATAATCTACTGAACCTAACTATCTGAAAAATAAACTCTAGACCGCCCGTGTGGAAAATTGTGGGCACCCAGAGTTTAGGAAAGGAACAATAAACTCCAGGTCAGTCGTGGGACTGGTATGAGCAAACAAAAACATTTGGTCTTTTAAAAACAATCAAAGATTTAAATTTCTAAATCGCAATGCTTTTGGAAAATGAAACTACCATAAGACCTCCCGCCACACACAGAATGCAAACGCAGAATTGGAGGAGATTTCTTCTTATGATAGTCAAACATGCTTGATATGCAAATTTCTTTGATATTATTATTATAAGTGCACAGTGCAGAAAACATTTCGAAAGTAGAATATAAATCTTAGCCAGCATAGACATTTCGAACTATGCCTACTATAGCTACCATGTTCAATAGCGGGTTACCGCCACATTCCATGGCAGGTTATACAACTAAAACCGTACAAGGCGCGTATTGTTTCTTTGGATTTTTCCAACAAATGGTCAGGCCAAGGAACTTCCTATTGCCACATGGGAACGCCTCTGGCGGGACGCCCCGAGAACCAAACCGTTCTCTGCCAAACAAGGCCGGGAACCCCTTTTCCCAAGGGATATTATAAACCCTCAGATATGCCACCCCCGGTCCTTTGGGACCTTTAAACGGGGTACCTCTAATCCAACATCACACATAAATAAATATAGTGTGTCCACATGAGTAAGTATCTGGGCTCCATACCATGATACTACCCTTTTCCAGAAGGAATGGTCATACCCTAGGGGAGCTACCCCTGAAACCTTGCCGCACAATTCCTATTTCGACCATTACCGATTTGTGAGGTTCGATGAAGTTTCGTCCACAAAGCTACGCTTTGGTATAAAGCTATGCTTTGGGTCAACAAATGGTCAGCAGCACTTAGTATGCCACATTACCAAATTGGGAATATATCGCAGATAATCTTCAACTACATAATCTCTGAGCTCGTATGTCTCAGAGAAGGGTGTTAAGCTAAAAGAATAAATTCTCCGCCACCACAGAGATGTATTTGAAAGAAATCTGCTTTATATCTCAAATTGTAATGTCAGACACACAATCCATACAAGTCTGTTCTGGGTTCGAACAGAACCGAAGGCACTTCCAAAGAAGCCTTTGCAATCCGGATATTCACAATCCCGATCGGATTTCCCATCACTTAGGGAGTCTCTATACCGGCGCGACTCGGTGCAGAGACAATCGATAGGTCATCCTATCGCTCTCGCAAATACCCGGTCTTCACCACCGTTCTTCAAGTGCTATCCATAACGACGTATCATATATTCGGAATGGGTTATACGACACAAAGGTCCTTTCCCGGCTAAACCGAATAGTGAGCGAAATATTTAAAACATATGGATATGGGATTTCAATTAAGTCACAACTTAATAATTCAAAACTTAATTTCAAATGGTTTAATCCAATTACCATTTCAAATCTTTTAAACAAAAGATTTATTTCATAATGTTCACTTACTTTCATAAATATTCATTATCGGATTTCAAAACAATCCCGTTTCAAAAAGCTTAATTCATCAAATCTTTAAATTCAAAGATTTGTCTCATAGTTTTCAAATCGTTCCCAAACATTCATTTTCACAATTTGTTTTACTCATTTTAAATCTTTAAATCAAGATTTAGCTTTTAGCTTTTGAAACTGTTTCCAACGATTCATTCATAACTCGGAAAAACCATTTTCAATTCAAACTTGAAATCCTTTTAATACAAATTGGAAATTCATTACTTATATGAAAACTTTTATCATTTGGAAACAACAGTTTTATTTCGGAAAAATCCAATTTCATTTATACAAGTGACAATCTTTGGGTTAACTCGAATTTCCAAAACAACGCTTTTAACAATGGTTTTAAAATTCATATGACTTGTATGATTCTTTTTAAATCATAAATACTAAATATAGAATTCAATTTCAGATATTGAATTCCAATTTAAATTTAATTATTCAAATTCCAAATCTCTAATAGTTCTTCAAAATAACTTTTATTCTTGAAACACCTTTTCAAAGCTTTTCATATTACACTTAATTTATTTCCCAAACAATTTGAATTTAAAATTCAAATTCAAAACTTATTTAAAAATCTGTGACTTAACTGATTTCCACGTGAAATCCATATTTGTGTGTGTATAAGTGTGGTCCAGGGGTTCAACACAATCGTGCAACATCATTCAGCACAGATTCAAATACAGCAATCTATTTAATAAGCGGTATAAACTATAACGCTTATATTTTGACAAGCGGTACAAACCAATTGTAACGCTTATCCCACATTCACAATCACAGATGTACATATCACAGATAATAAATTACAATAAACATTGCTCAAATCAAAACAGGGCATCTCAATCAGAAATATCAAACAGTTCTATCATCAAATAGAATCCAAACATCTCTAAGCAATATCAATTAATCATCTGATTATTCCAAATCAGATTAGTCAATAATCTTAGTTAATTAATGTTATTAAATTACAAACCATCTTAATCAATTATTCTTAATTAATTACGATAACTAATCAATTACTTCCATTTAGTAATTAACTTAAATAAATTTCACAATTGATTATCTTTTAATTAATTAATCTAATTAATTACTTAAGATTAATCACATTAATTAATTGTTGAATAATTCTTAGTTAATGGCTATCATTAACAATTAAAATTTTTTAATTACTCTTCTAATGTAATTAACTTACATCAGTCATTATTAATTTTCAATTAATTAATCTTTACTAACCAATTAATTAACCTTAATTATTTATCATAAATTAACTTCACTTAATCCTTAATTAATTTAAACAACTCAAAGATATTTAACATTTTAAATTTTGAAACTCGCTAAACTTATTTTAAAAACTTTAAAACTTAGTAAATACTTACCTCTGGAAAACTTATTTTTGTTTTTCTTTTATCATTCATTTGCATTAAGACCAGGTTCCTATTTTCCGTTAAAAATTTAAAACCCCAAACATATCTTCTATTTATTTTTCTGATTTTATTTTAAAACTTTGAACCTGCTAATGTACTCGCGTTCCCAACCCAACAGCATACCCAAGCACGATTCATCACGAATAAACCTCGGGTCGCTTCTCTTCTTCCCAAGCGCTACAGCCCCTCCACTTCAACGTGCACCATGCACGTGCACCATCGACACTGCCACCTCCGGCCACTCACGAACCCTCCAGCACGTCACTTGTCAACCATGCGACCCAATCCAAACACCAAAGCCCCACTACTTAGCTTGGATAAAAAATCGAGCTTCCCAGTTGAAAACTGGAACAAACCCCTCGACCAAAAATCGCCTCGCACCGCCTTATGTCGTCGCCAGAAATTCAACCGCTCCACCCTGAGCATCCTCATCCAGTCGAGCTTCGATCCCCATGTGTCCGGCCACACTCGATCCCCCCCACGGCAACGAACAAACCCAAAAAAATCATCACTGGAAAAACGAGTTTCAAACCCTAAATTCGATTCAATTCATCTATGTACTCAATAGAATTTTTTTTCAATATTTTCCCATGATACTTGACATTGAATCCTTCTTCTGACCAAAATTTGAAGAATTTAGTTTCACCAATTGGAGGAATTTGACGAAAAAAACATTTTTTATTCAACCCACTCATACTCGAGATTTAGTAACTTAAAAATCATGGGGCTTTCACCTAAAATCATCATTTTTCAATTCAAACATGCTTGTGTGGTCAGAATTTAAAATTAAAATAATCGAATTTACTGGTTCATGATGATTTTACTGTAAATATATACTTAACACAGTATTCACTTAATATTCTTTCCTGTAACTATTTAAAAAAAATTCCATAACTTTATTATAAATAATTTCCTTTCAGAAATCATAATAAAAAAAAAGAATCTAAGCATGAAGATATGGATTTATAAACAAGTTTTAAAACCTGTAAAGTAAAAACAGGGGCATGTTTTCTTACCTGTATACTAATATGCCCACAATCATTAATATTTATAAAAGCATGCAACACATTTACACTATCCTTCCAACATAATTCATCTTATACCTAAAAGATACAAATCCAGACATCACAAATATAGCCGGGTTAGGGGTTTTTGCTCACCTTCATGTTGAAGACAGAGACCTGGAACAAGCTTTGAACAGATTGAACTTGCTATGTCTTTTTTTTTTCCTTTAGTTTTTCTTTGCTTTCCTTTTGCTTCAGAATTTGGTTTTAAATTTGAATCTGAAGTTGGTGATATTTTTACTCCCAGATTGAAACTTGCTTTTGTCTTTCTTTTTTTTCTTTCTTTTTGTTGAATAACTTTGAGTTTAAAGATGGTGAAACTTTTGTTTTTCTCAGTTTTAAATGGAATGAAATTGAAGTGAGAAGAGCTGCTATTCAGGTTGAATTTGCTTGGTTTTAAACTAAATGAAGATGATGTATATTTGTACATGGTGTATCTAGTACAATATCTATTCTTTATATTATTATTTTCCTTTGTACTAATGCAGAGATTTTTTCCATGTTGGTGGCTGAAAGAAGTAGCCTACTTCGGCTGAGATGATATTGGATATGCTGAGAGGATATTGTGGTGGCTGATGAGATGGAGCAATAAATGCAAAATCCTATTTGTTTACATCTTGCTTTGTACATGTTTGTACAGTTTCTTTACTTTGCTTTGTATTTTATATGTTTTGCATGTGCATGTACAGTTCTTGCTTTACTTTGTACTCGGCTGAAGCTTGTTTTGTTTATACTTACTTTACTTTGCTTTTGCTTGCTTTGCATTTGTTTAAATTTTTATCTTTCCTTTGTTCATAGATGATGTTGCTTTGGTTTTACTTATATACTTATAAAGTTCATTTTATTTTTATTTTTATTTTATTTTTTTATTTTTTTTTGAAAGACTTCATTTTTCTGAATTTTATAAATCATAGTTTCTTTCAAAACACACATATCTATTATCTATAAATAAATTTGAAACGACAAATTTTATTTAAAATAAGAATTCATTTGCAAAGACATTTTATTTTATTTTTCAATTCAATTGAAAATATTCATTCTTGAGTTTCAAATCAATTTTCTTTTTAAAATACATTAGTTTGAAAATTTCAAATAATTCCATAATTTAATCCAAAATTCAGTTTAAATTATAAATTTAAATTCGTTATTAAATCGGGATCGTTACACTCCCTCCTCTAGTTTTAATTCTAGCCTTAAGATGCGTAACCCGCATTTCTCACATTTGGTATCAGAGCAAGGTTTTCAAAGTTTCATAATCTGAATTTTGAAAAAATTTCAAAATAGCTACAACATTGGTACTGTTACTACTACCGACACTGGTTCTATTATATCTGTCAGTAGTTCATTTGTAGAAGGTCATTCTACTATCAGACCACCACTTTTTAATGGCAGTAACTATGCATATTGGGCATGTAGGATGAAAATATATTTACAATCTGTAGGACTAGACACTTGGAATATCACACAGACTGAATATTTGAACCCACAATTGATTTTGCATAGTGGACTGCTGAGCAGAAGACCGTTGCATAAAACAACTCTAAAGCTATGAATATTTTGTTTTGTTCACTTGATAGGAATGAATTAATAGAATGTCAGTTTGTAAATTTGCATATGAAATCAGGAAAACTTTGCAAATTACTCACGAAGGAACAAGCAAAGTTAAACAGATCAAAATTTCCATGCTTACAAATCAGTTTCAATTATTTAAAATGAATTCTAATGAGTCTATTTCAGATATGTATAGTAGATTTCAGAATATTGTGCATTCTCTAATATCCTTGGGAAAGGAATTTTCGAAAGAAGATCAAGTCAGAAAAATCTTAAATTCTCTTACTCCGGAATGGGATCAAAAGGCACTTGCAATCGAAGAGGCAAATGACATAAGTACTTAAAGATAGAAGAATTAATTGAAAATCTAATGTCATTTGAAGTCCAAATGATTGAGAGAAGAGAAAGCAAAGCATCTGAAAATCAATTGCATTCAATACATTGACCAATGGATCAAACTCAAACAGCGATAATGATGAAGAGATAGCCTTTATGACCAAGAACTATCGAAATTTCCTGAAACACAGAAAGATAAATAATCTCAAGAGAAACAACTAAAAGAACTTTGGTAATCAGAATGTAGTGCCAAACTATATCAAATGTTTCAATTGTGACGAACCAAGTCATATCAAAAGAGACTGTCCGCATCCAGATAGGAAAAATCTTCCTATAAACAATGATTCCACAAAGAAACGAAAACGTGCATTTACTGCTACTATAGATGACTCAGACTCGTCCTTAAGCAATGATGATCAGAAGACAGATAATTCAAATATGTGTTTCGCGGCAGTTCATGACTCCGACGAATTCAAAGAAACGGACTCAGAAAATGGTACGTGTTTACAATGTTAGACTCACGATTTTGATTATAACAACCTATATAAAATGTTATGTGTATATTAAACCATCTTTGCAGGAGATTTATTGCAGATTCATCTACAGATGTCTATAGCTGTATATAATGTGTCTAGAGTCTGTATATTACTTAGAAAAATTGTTAAAATCTCTCCTTACATGATATATATGTATAAATATATACACACATGCACACACATGCTCATACATGCACAAAACAGCAAACTCAGACGTCTGAAACCATTCATTCAGACGTCTGAGTACTGAAATAAGAATATTGTCTTCACAATATTCAGACGTCTGAGCTAAAATATTCTAACGTCCGAATGAGGTCAAAATGAACTATTTCCATGCTGTTTGCATTCCAATCTAATTCAGACGTCTGAATATCCCCAACTGCTATTTTCTTGAAAAGTCGCTTCTTTTCACCAAGAGAAACATTCTTTTAAATCAACAGTTGCATCCGTTCTTTTCAATATAACTTCTCATTTAAAGATGCAACTCTTTGTATACTATAAATAGATTATAGAATTCAACAAACAAATCACCGAATTTACTTTTAGCATTCTTGAATTCTCATCTATTCTCAAAGCTTTCAGACAGCACTCAAATTTCTTGCTTTGATCTTTGATCACTTTATCTTCCACAATTCTCAAAGCACAGCACTATATATCATTAAGGAGAAGATTATAGGAAGGTTGTACTCAATTGACTTATCAGTGTTATTTAAAAACACACTACAGTCAGATACCTTTGTTATTTGTATTAAAGTCCTATTCGGTTTCTTAGGCGGGTGAAGTCCTGTTCGATTGCTCAGGCAGCGTAAACCTTTTCCTCCGGGTTAAGTGTGGGTTGTTGTAGTTGAAATTCCAGACGGATTCTGGGATTGGACGAAGAAAGGGAAGTTCAAACCAGTATAAAAATTCCTGATGTGCTTGTTTTATTTTTACTTATTTTTACTTACTTTGCTATTATCATCTGTTTCTGCATTTAGATTTAATTATATTCCATATTAGTCGATCCTACGTAATAACTTGCATTATTGGTTAACTTTCATTTGGTATCAGAGCAAGGCATCTTATAATCGTTACAAAGTTATTTGATATATTGCTAATATGGAAAACAACACCAGCACTACCGACAACTTTGTCAATAACACTAGCTTTATTGAAGGTCAATCTACTGCACGACCTCCATTTTTCAATGGTCTAAACTATAATTATTGGGCAACTCATATGAGAATCTAAATGCAATCCAATAGTTTTGAATCATGGAATATTACACAAAATGAATACACTCCTCCTACAGGAGAATACTCCACTTGGTCAAACACAAAAAAATTAGATGCTACTGCCAATTCTAAAGCTATGAACATGTTATTCTGTGCACTAGATAGAAATGAATTTAATCGTGTTAGCATGTGTCAAACTGCTTACGAAATTTGGAGAACACTTAAAATCACTCATGAAGGAACTAAAAAAGTTAAACAAAGAAAAATCTCCATGCTCAAAATTCAGTTTCAAAACTTTAGAATGAAACAGATGAATCCATAAATGATATGTACTCTAGATTTCAAGATATCTATCACTCACTATTAGGATTAGGAGAAAAGTACACTGATTTTGATATTGTATCAAAAATCCTAAACTCTTTAACGGATGAATGGGAAAGAAAAGTCTTGGCTATTGAAGAACCTAATGACCTCTCTACCATAAAACTTGAAGAGTTAATAGGAAATCTAATGTCCTATAAAGTGAATTTGCAGCCAAAACGAGTACAAGCACAAGACAAAAAGAACATAGCTTTCCATGCTGAAGAAGAAAAAGATGAAGATTCGGATGAAGAAGATCTAGCATTTATTGCCAAAAAATTCAAAAAATTCTTGAAATTCAAAAAAGCAACAGAAATAACGAAAAAAGGAACTTTCCAAACAAACCATCATCTTCAATTCTAGAATGCTTTAATTGCCATAAGAAAGGTCATATCCAGAAAGAATGTCCAGAACTAAAAAAAACACTTCAACATGAGCAGAAAAGATAAGAAAAAGAAAGCATTCTTCGTAACATGAGATGATTCAGATACTTCTTCATCAGATAACAGTAGTGAAAGTGAAAACAAGCAAGAAAATGGCTGCTTCATGGCTACTGAAACGAGGTTAATGATTTTACTTTTGATGATATGATTGAGATAAATGCAGAACTAGTTGATACTCTAAAAATCTCAAAAGAAAATATAAGGAGACTCGTGAACATCAGAACAAAGCAGAACTCGAAAGAGATATGCCTAAAGATGAGAAGAAAATACTAGAGGAAGAACTTGAAAAATTACAAGAATCATTCTCTAATATAAATTCTCAACTTACTCTTTTGAGTCATGAAATTGAAACTCAAAAAGAAAAGAATGATGCTCTGGTGTCTGAAAATCATGAATTAAAAAACTAAGGTAAAATTGATAGATTTGGATAATAGTAGTCTCAAAGCTAATTTAGAAAGCGTTACCAAAAATATTTCAAATTTTAATAAAGGAAAAGAAACTTTATCTAAAATTATTAATAGCTCTCAATCTGTTTCAAGTAGAAAATGATTAGGATATGTTAAGAAAACAACAATTTCACCTAGAAAGAAAATTAGGAGAAATATTAATTCTACAATTGAACAGACAAAAAGGAATTCTAACCCAAAAAGTATAAAAATCTGGGTTCCTAAAACAAACAACAGTTTGATTAGGAAGAAATATATAAACTTCTTTTTTCAAAATGTTCATAAAAATAAAGATTACATTTTTAAATAGGATACTGAGCCCTCTCGGGTTTGGTTTCCTAAAATTTAACTCTTAGGTCCCACTCAAGAAAATAGGAAAATGGATACTAGACAGTGGTTGCTCAAAACATATGGCAGGAGACAAAGATAAGCTATCAAATATTACTTACTCAGATGGAGGCTCCGTCACATTTGGAGACAACTCCAAAGGCTATATCATCGGCAAAGCCGATGTAAGCAATAACGGTATTTCAAATTTACCTCTTATTTCAAATATTTTACTTGTCAAAAATTTAAAACATAATTTACTTAGTATCAGCCAATTGTGTGACAAAGGATTCAAAATCACTTTTTTTGGAAACAAATGTAGTATTTTTGATCAAAATCAAAATCTTATCTTTGAAGGAAATAGAGATAGAAACATCTATGTTCTGAATATGAAAATAAAACATAATTTAGATTTGTGTTTAATAGCAAAAGAAAATAATCCTTGGTTATGGCACAAACGATTCTGTCACATTAACTTCAAAACTATAAACAAGCTTTCTAAAAATGATCTAGTAAAAGGTCTACCAAAAAAGAATTTTAAAATTGATCATATTTGTGATGCATGTCAGTTAAGAAAATTAACTAAGTCGTCTTTTAAATCTAAAAAGGTCATTTCAACTTTACAACCACTTGAATTATTACATATGGATTTATTTGGACCAACACAAGTACATTCCATCAATAACAGTAGATATGTGTTTGTTATTGTTGATGATTTTTCTAGATATACTTGGACTATTTTTATGAAAAATAAAAGTGATACCTTTGATAATTTCAGAACTTTTGTCAAAAGAATTCAAAATTTTAAAGGTTTGAAAATCAAAAACATAAGAAGTGATCATGGAGGTGAATTTGAAAACGAAGCCGTTGAACATTTTTGTAAGAAAAAAGGAATATTCCATAAATTTTCATTTCCTAGAACTCCACAACAAAATGGAGTTGTAGAACGTAAAAATAGAACCTTACAAGAATGTGTAAGGACTTTGTTAAATGGAAGTACGTTACCAAAAAATTTCTGGGCTGAAGCAGTTGCAACAGCTTGTTATGTTTTGAATCGTGTTTCTATTCGACCTCTAACTAAGAATACTCCTTATAAACTTTTTAATGGATGAAAACCAAATATTTCTCATTTTAAAATTTTCGGTTCAAAATGTTTTGTTTTAAGCACAAAGATCAGCTTGGTAAATTCGATCCAAAATCCGATAAAGGAATCTTTTTAGGATATTCAGATCGAAGCAAAACTTATCGAATTTATAATAAAAGAACAAATATCTTCGAAGAAACATTTCATGTATCTTTCGATGAAAATTTTAAACAAATCCAAAGTATAAGAGATGATGAAGAATTTCCTGATAATATCACAAACACAGAAATTTCAAATATTGAAAATAATGAAATCATTGATCACAATAACAATGAATTAAGATCTCCACCTAGAATATTAAGAGATCATCCTTATGTTAATGTTATTGGAGAACTCAACTCATCTATTAGAACAAAAAGTCAATTAAATCAAATGGGTCATGTAGCTTTTCTATCTAATATTGAACCTAAAAATATTAAAGAAGCATCTACCGATGAAAATTGGTTGATCGCTATTCAAGAAGAACTAAACAAATTCGACAGAAATGACGTTTGGGATTTAGTTCCACGGCCTAGTGATCAATCAGTTATTGGTACAAAATGGTTTTTAAAAATAAAGCAGATGAACAAGGAAATATTTGCTCAAGGATATAACCAAGAAGAACGAATTGACTATGAAGAAACGTTTGCTCCAGTCGCTAGACTAGAAGCAATACGAATCTTACTAGCATTTGCATGTTAACATTATTTCTTTATGTGCTATTCCTCTGTTTGCCTTAATGAAATGTTTTATCTATTATCATTCATGTTCTTTCTTTTTGTCGATGACATAGGGGGAGAAATTTAAATTGTGCATATTGACAGGGGGAGTATCTAGTCTATTAATTTTATATAGTTGTCATCATCAAAAAGGGGGAGAATGTTAGACTCCCGATTTTGATTATAACAACCTATATAAAATGTTATGTGTATATTAAACCATCTTTGCAACAGATTTATTGCAGATTCATCTACAGATGTTTATAGCTATATATTATGTGTCTAGAGTCTGTATATTACTTAGAAAATTTGTTAAAATCTCTCCTTAAATGATATATATACACACATACACACACACATGCACACACATGCTCATACATGCTCAAAATAGCAAACTCAGACGTCTGAAACCATTCATTCAGACGTCTGATTATTGAAATAAGAATATTGTCTTCACAATATTCAAACGTCTGAACTAAAATATTCAGACGTCTGAATGAGGTCAAAAGTGAACTATTTCCTTGCTGTTTGCGTTTCAATCTAATTCAGAAGTCTGAATTTTTTTATTCAGACGTCTGAATATCTCCAACTGCTATTTTCTTGAAAAGTCACTTCTTTTCACCAAGAGAAACATTCTTTTAAATCAACAATTGCATCCGTTCTTTTCAATATAACTTTTCATTTAAAGATGCAACTCTTTATATACTATAAATAGATTATAGAATTCAGCAAACAAATCACTGAATTTACTTTGCTCTTGAATTCGCATCTATTCTCAAAGCTTTCAAACAGCACTCAAATTACTTACTTTGATCTTTGATCACTTTATCTTCCACAATTCTCAAAGCACGTCACTATATATCATTAAGGAAAATATTATAGGAAGATTGTACTCAATTGACTTATCAGTGTTATTTAAGAACACACTACAGTCAAATACCTTTGTTATTTGTATTAAAGTCCTATTCGGTTGCTTAGACGGGTGAAGTCCTGTTCGATTGCTCAGGCAGTTTAAACCTTTTCCTCCGGGTTAAGTGACGGTTGTTGTAGTTGAAATTCCAGAAGGATTCTGGGACTGGACGTAGAATGGAAAGTTCGAACCAGTATAAAAATCCTAGTGTGCTTGTTTTATTTTTACTTATTTTTATTTACTTTGCTATTATCATCTGTTTCTGCATTTAGATTTAATTATATTCCATATTAGTCGATCCTACATAATAACTTGCATTATTGGTTAACTTTCATACAATACATTGGTTGAAATTGCATGCTTAGGATTGGATGCTTGATTGATTGATTTTGAATTGGTGTGTTGTTTGAATTTTAAAATTTTTATTTTTATTATTTTTTTACTATTTTTTTATTCTTTTAGTATCATAATATTTTATGGAATATACTATAATTATAGTAATATTCCAGATATATATAGACATTAAAAATAATATATATATATATATTAGAATACTTAAGAGAAATAAATCATAAAAATTCAAAGACACTTGTTGACAAGGCCACCCCCTCCCCCCCCCCCCCCCCCCCCACGTTGTCGACAAAGGTACAGAAATTTGAAAATCAAATTTGAATTCAAATGTTGAATTTCCCTCCATCCTTTCACTGCATTCAAGTCTCTGAAAAGTCACCTTTTGACCAGAGAACATGTCCCTTGAGAATCTATTTATTTACTATCTCTTATTACAACTTTTCACTTTCATTTCCAATTCAAACTCTTATTTCAAAATATCAAGCTCTCTATTCTCTACTCTAATGGCTTCTTCAAGCAACCCTTCCACAATGAGAATTTTTAGAAAGATGAAAGAGCAACTTTTCAATAATCTAGAGGCTACAAAAGCATATATCAACTATGTTAACTATGGAAAAGTCCATCCCGGGAAATTTTCTTTATTTAAAGATTTCTCTACTTATGAAATCGATTCTCTTTTTGCAAACGACCAAGTTCTTAGTCTTGTTGATGCCTCACAAAATGACTTTGTTTGTTATCCAAATCTTTTTAAAATTTTCTTTGCAAATCTCAACCGTGGATTTTATAACGGAAACGATGATGAAATTTGAAGTAGTGTCAAAGGCACTAGAATCATCTTAAATTGTGATATTTTGGGTACCATTCTCAATTTCAAGAGAACGGGAATGGATCTTTCTAGTTTTAATATCGATGAAAATGATCGTGAGACATTTCATCACATTTTCGAAGGAAATGATAACTTTAAATCCATAAATCGAAACTTTCACCAAAAGCTAGAATTGTTAATCTTCTTTTATAACATATTTTGATCCCAAGATCGAAGAGTTTTAACAATCCAACTTCAAAAGTTTGCAAAGCACTTTTTGCTATTTTTGAAAATTATGATATTAATTGGGCGCAAGTTATGTTGGATGAATTTCGTCCCAAAAATTTTGAAATGGATGAAAACACTTTGTATCATGGAATCTATCTCACTCGAATTTTTAATAATTTTGGAGTAGATTTCAAAGGAGAAGAATTTGTTTCAAGAAAAGTTTTTAATCACTCAAACATTTCTTTTATGAAAATTCCATATGTTTTTCAACCATATGAGACTCTTGCCGAAAAGGAAGAGCGTTTGGCTCATAAGGAGATGGAAAAGGAGGAGGAAGAAGAAGAAGAAGAAAACGAAAGGGGATGAAACGGAAATAGAAGAAGAAGAATAAGAAGGTGAAACATCCTTGGAAAAAATTGACTATCCCTCTAATCCAACCAACAAAACCTTACTCAAAAATCAAAAGATCATTATTGAGAATCAACAGACACTTAAACGGTCCGTAGTAAGAAATTGGATAAAATGTCATCCCAGATGAACAAGTTTACCTCCAAAGTCAGCAAGAAGCTTGGATTATCTTCATCTTCGTCATCCTTTAACTAATTTTACCTTTTCATGTCATGTTGTACTGGTTTTAGTTTGTTTTGATTTGAATGTTCATGTAGTTCTTAATGTTTAATCATTGTATCGTTCTATTATGAAATGAAATTGAATTATTTTTCTGTTATCTAGCTTATCCTCTCTCCAGATTAAATGGTAGTATATGATATAAATATATATATATATATATATATACACAATTATTCACAAAATCAAAATAAGTCATCAAAATTAACTGACCCCTTTCGACGACCCCCCATAGAACATGTCGGCAAGTACTGGTCAGAAATGACTTTTCACTTTAAATTTGAATAACTACCATGTGTCTATTCATTTCAAACGAATTTCTACACCTATAAATACATATTTCTTCCAGAATTCATCACTCAAAATCATTTCTTATTTACTTTATCTATATTTCTTCTCACAAACTCAAATATGGCAAATCCAATTCATAATTTGACCAAGAATCTTGAAGAAACCCTTAACTCTTTCAAAAATATTCTTTCTTTCATTCTTCGTAATTAGCAACACTTAGAGTTGTGTCAAATGCAGATGATCAAGGAGAAAGAAAAGCATTTCGATACGATACGATGGATTATTTCCTCCCTGCACAAAAATGATAATGAAGCACGTCCTCCAGTCTCTCTCACCAATGAAAATGAAAATTGAGATACCATTAAAGCAGACCATGTATTTGTAGAAGAAGGATGGGAGGAAGTTCCTCGTAATGTTTGATTTTATTTGACTACTTTTTTTGATGTGAATTGATTGCTTGGATTGATTTGATTTGATTTGGTTTGGTGTGGATTGATAATTGGTGTGCAAAACATAATATGTATAAATAAACATTGATATTTATATGATCTTTGTTTAGTTATCATGACTATCAATATAATTATCTCTTAATCTATCCATTATACTCCATTGTATATTTTATTATTGCAGTTACTTTAGTACAGGAATAAGGGGGAGTTATATTGTTTGGAGTTAGTTTTTGTTGATGACAAAGGGGGAGAAGCATAAAATAGGATAGTTAGGAATAGATTAAGGGAGAGTTATTAGTTTTAGGTTAATTTCATTAGGATAGAAGTAATATTTTATAAACAAAGGTTGTCATCATCAAAAGGGGGGAGATTGTTAGTCCCTAAGAAGATGGTTTTGATGACAACAACCATAGAATAAGATTATAAAATATAAATACTAACATTATTGTTTAAATATATATATATATATATATGTAAATGCAGGATATATATATACAGGTACCAAAGAATGAAGATTGTACAGTATAGAGATTCAAGAACTGATAAACTCAAGATCGAAGATATCAAGATTCAAGACTCGTGAGTATCAAGATTACCAAGAGTTCAAGATTTCAATAATAAGTAATTCAATTAGGAATTTTGTTAAAACTCCTCGAAAAGCACTGACATCTTAAAATCCATTTTATTCCTGGAATGGAATCCACTTAAGAGCCCGTTAAAGGGATGAAACCCTAAGTAGGATGGAACCTACGAAAAACCTAGTGAACATTGTTTTGTATCCACTAACTTTTATTCAAATATTTTAGAAAATTATATCTTGTTTTCAAAATGATTTCAAAAACTTCCATTCAAAAGAATTAAAAACATCTATCCTGTTTTTAAAATACTTTTAGCCTCAAAATAATCTTTATTTTCAAAATCAAACTATCCTCGGTTTTAAACTATCTTCTAATTATAATATATTTAACTTTTAATATTTATACTTAGATTTAAATATAAAATTATAGTAAAATTTTATGAATACTAAAATATCATTCTCTATACTTATTTATGTATTTTAACTATAGTTTAGTACATTTATAAAGTTTAAAAATTGTTTTAATACAAGATAGAAGTTATTTTCAAAGAAAACAAATTACCAAAAATAACTTAGGCCTGTCGACAAGCCTAAGATACCCTTGTCGACAATATGACAGTTTATTTCAAAATTTTGAATTTCAAAGGAAGTGTCTATTCATCATATCCTTTCACGAATGGACATGGCTGTTGTTCTACTATAAATAGGGGCTATTTTAAACGAATTTATATTCATATATTCTCTGATTTCACTCCTCTTCTTCTTTCACATTTCTTTATATATTTTTTAACATTACTCTGCCGAAATCACCATTGAATCTAACTATATCATCTCTGATTTAATTCCCTATCACTATCTCAACAAGATCCCAATGCTATTCAGAGTTATGGACTTCTTTATAATCAATCAAGCGAGAAAAGGTGTGATTGTAGCCTGTAAAATCAATCAAGCGAGAAAAGGTGTGATTGTAGCCTGGAAAATCAATTGGGTGAACTTGTTGCTCGTAAAATCAAGTATCTCTACCCAGAGGATTGTGAATCTGGAGCGGTGTACCTCTTGGCCTTGAAATCAAGGGTGTAATTGAAAAAATTGATTTTGAAATTAAATCTGTACTTGTGTTACGGGACTGGATGTAGGGTAACTCTGAACCAGTATAAAATCCGGTGTGTTCTTTCATTTATTGCTTTTACTTTATATCTGCACCTGTGTTTGATTCTGTGATCATATCTGTGTCTGAATATTGCATACATTTGTGTTCAAATTAATATAAACTCAAAAAGAATTAGTAATTCCTTAAAACACTATTCACCCCTTCCCCCTCTAGTGTTAATTCTAGCCTTAAGATCTGTAATCCGCATTGCTCATAATTCTAAGATGACAGTGCACTTAGGTGGTGATAAGATGTATCGGGATATAAAGAGGGTATTCTATTAGCCTGAAATAAAGAAGAGGGTGGCAGAGCATGTAGCGAAGTGTATCACTTGCCAAAGGGTAAAGGTGGAACAGAAGAAGCCCGGAGGACTGTTGCAGCCATTGGATATTCCCTTACGGAAATAGGAGAGCATCTTTATGGACTTCATAGATGGATTACTATAGTCATAGAGAAGGAACATGGGCACTTGGGTCATTGAGGATAGAATGACGAAGAGCACTCATTTTATACCCATTAATATTAATAGGATGGCAGATTCTCTGATGACTCCTTATGTAAGGAAGATAGTTAGGCTTCGTGGAGTTCCCGCTAGCATTGTGAGCGATAGAGTTCCATCATTCACCAGCGAGTTTTGGAGGGGTCTTCAGCAAGCCTTGGGAACGAAATTGAATCTGAGTACGGCATTTCACCCTCGGACAGATGGACTGACTGAGAGGGTAAATAGGGTTTTGGAAGATTTGCTGAGATTATGTATCATTAACTTCGGAGGCTCTTGGGAAGACCACCTACCTTTGGTGGGGTTCATGTATAATAGTAGTTATCAAGCAAGCATTGGGATGGCACGGTTCGGGGCCCTTATGGCGGACCATGTAGAACACCAACCTATTGGTGGGATACCACCAATAGGAACTTGCTTGGACTAGATTTGGTGAGAGAAACATCTGAGAAGGTGTATTTGATTTGTAAGAGGTTGAAGACTGCATAAGATAGACAAAAGTCATATGCCGATAGAAGACATCTAGATTTGGAGTTTAAGGTTGGAGATATGGTTTTTTTTTTCAAGGTTTCTCCTTTGAGAAACATTATGAGATTTGGTTCAGTTGGTAAGTTGGCATCGAGATTTGTAGGACCCTTCCCTATTATCACACTGATTGGAAAAGTGGCATACAGAGTTGATCTTCCAGATTAGTTGGCAGGATTTCACGATGTTTTTCATGTTTCGCATCTGAGGAAGTGTCTACATGATTCTATGGTAGAAGTATTACCCGATTAGCTGAGGGAAGTGGAGGTAGAATGCGAATCACTTGTGCATCGTACACTTATCGATATGTTGGAACATGGCGCCAAGAGATTACACAACAAGGAAGTTCGTCTAGTGAAGGTTCAGTGGCGAGATGATCCCAAGGAACGTATATGGGAATCTGAGGAGAGAATTCGACTTCTTATCCTTTTCTATTTTAAGGTACACTTCAAATATCCTATCTTTGATCTTTCCTAGTTAGGGTTTTTTCGATAATCTTTAGGTGAAACCTTGGATGGTAGCTTGGTTGTAAACATGTCATTAGGGCATGTTATGTTTGATGGATGAAAATGATTGCAAGTGGATGCCAATGATTGTAAATGGATGCATTGCATGCAGTAGATTGATATTTATTAGGATAATCAACCAGCTATGTACACACCTACATATGTGTGCCTGTTATCTATTGCATTTATACATGGTTGTGTGTGTGTATGCATGTATGTATATGTATATAAATGAATGTTGCATATGGATGGTGCATTTGGGTGAATGATTGAAACATACATACAGAATTATCAATTATGCTACGTTAATTGCATACATTTGGTTGCAAACATAAGAATGCTTGCATTATAGAAAGACAACTGAATCAGTGGACTGACTAACTTTCGCATTGGTAAGTTCATATGCATTTCACTTTGCATAAATCGTAAATTGCATTAGTTAAAATAAGGAAAATGGTAGAAATGAATTATGGTTGAGTAGATGGATGTAGTTCTTGGATGCTAGATGTTAATTATGTTCTTTCGTCTTTAGAGATTTCGAGGATGAAATCCTTTAATGGGGGATAATGTACAATGATAAAGGCGCATGTTGGCTTCCTTAGTGACTAAGGATCAAGTCCCGTTGTCGCCCAAAATCTGCAGCGGTGTTTTTTTAGGTGGTTTGTTTCCAGCGATTTTCCTACGTATTTCAGCATTGTTTCTGACATGTGGCGGCTTCCCATTCACTCCTATGATGTTATAGGATAAGATGGCTAAATTTTATTGGTTGAGTGATGTGTATGGTCTAGAATGGATAACCATTAAGTGTATGAAAGAACCAGATTTCATCTAAAATAACATAATGAGTTATATTCACGCAAACAATCTATAAATAAACCATCTAACATAATCCTATTCTCTTATTTAGCCGTCGCCATAATTCTATAGTAAAATTAGTATGTATTATTCTTCCCCCTTTTCTCTACTAAATAAACAAATCTCTACCAAATTTAATTACCTATATATTTAAGCAATTTGCGGAATTTAAAAGAATTAAAAGGGAAAGATTAAAGCAAAGCTTTTTCAAATATATACAAGCTCAAGTGCCAGGTGAGTGGGAGTTAATACGAAATAGAAAAATAAAGTAGTTCAATTTAGTTCTTTGCTGGCGTGTTAATACGAATTAATTCCTATTATTAATTGAGAATAGATGTAAATTACTGCAACTTCTTCTTCTTCCACTTCTCAAATCTAATTCATATTTGGTTTAAAATATGGGACATATAAATTGTTATTCATGATTTATGGCATAAATAATATTGAAATTTATGTAAATTATTATATCTTCTTATTTTTTTAACTTCTCCATTCTAATTCATGTTTGGGTTGAAATTTGATATAAAGAAAATTTTATTAACGTTCATGGCGTAAATAATTTAATTAAATTGAATTAGAACTGATATTCAATTTCTAATGGTAGAATGGGTAGTTAAATAAATACAGAATATGTTACTTGAATAAAATTATGGTTTTGTTTGATATTATTACATAATTTTGCATATGATTTTGAACAAAATTGGGAAGTCTAATTGGCATTATTTTTTGTTTCATTATGCGTAAAAACATAAAAGTGGAATTTTGTGTAACTAAATGGTTGTGGCTATTTGATAAAAAAATTGTATAGATTAAATCTCTTAGGAGAATGTAAACTAGGTGGAAAAAATGTAAATTAAATGGACCCTAAAGGCTAGTGTAAATCTGTAATAAAATGGAAAAAAATTACATACAAACCATACGGACTGAACGGACGTGAAATTGAAATATCATATATGTAAGAAAAAGAGAAATTGTGAAATAACCAAATCGATTGTAAAAATGGCCTAAAGTAGATCAATGGAAATAAACAGTATGTAAGCTGTAATGGTAAAATTAATTAATCTAGAAGCAATTTGGTAGGCAGACCTTGTAAAGGTTTGGATAGGTGTTTCATGCAGTTAAGACCAAAATATAGTTTTGGTTGTACGTACTAGGAGCGGGAGAGTAGGTTCGCAATGATGTTTGTTACATTTTATAGGTTCTTGTACGTAAGATAGATAGCATCCGCAATCGTAGGCTTCTTTAGACAGATTGACGTGGATGGAACAGGATAGGTATGCTCTAACGTAGGCTTCTTTAGGCAGATCATTGGAGGATTTTACGCAGCCGACCCATTTGCGGGCGCTCTTTCGAAGGACCGACACTTTGGATAGGAGCATGTCCATGTTGGTGACTGAGAAGACAGGAGGATAGAAGTCCAGTTTGGCGGAGCCTGAGTGCAACTTCGGGGTCCTGCGAGGTTGTTCGAGTCCACACCGGTCAAACGTAAGAGTCATTTAGTCATAGTGCATGAGTAATGAGCATGATTTTCACGCTGTACCACGTGGACAGGTAAGGACAGCAGGTCCGACAAACCAATTGACGTTCAGTATTACGGCATGGTTGACTTCCCTAGAGTGCCTATGGACTTTGGATTCTTAGGAACTGTATCTAAGAAGGATTCACTGGATTATATTATTCACCCTCTGTGATATCTGAGGAAGACCTAGAATTAAACTGTTTTATTCTTTTCTTAATTTTTTTTCTCAGTCACCAGACTTTATGTATGACCTGCTCCTATTTTTCCTATTTTCCCCAAATCACTGGAGGGCAGGTCTAGGTTGTAGTTCTTTGCAGCTTGGAGGGTCATAGGCGTCGTTATTATCTTCAGCTTTTAGTTCTTTTGTTTCATGTACTTCATTTCTCTTATCCATACTTTACTCAATATAAGGGAACCTATATTGTGAGCTTTGTTATGTTTTATATTTTGGTGGAGACTACTTGGTACTTTTGTCTTCATAAATAAATTTGGGATAATGTTGTTTTTAATGAAGATGTTATGCTATTAATTTATAATTGGTGAAAGTTTTCTTCCCCTGTAATATTTTAATCATTTTATGTTGTTGCCTTAGTCTTTGTGCTATGTTATGGATTTTTATTTCACTCGACAACCCGTGCTTCTAGTCATGTCCAATTTTCGGGGTGCTTAGAGGTGCAGGGAGTCACGGTTGGTATTAGAGCTAAGGTTTTGGTAATCCTAAAAATATTTTAAATATATAAAGGTTTTCGAATAATTTTTAAAGGATATTCCAAATAATACTTTCGAATAATTTTTAAAGGATATTCCAAGTAGTACTTTTAAAAGTATATGTATATATTCTGAAAAAAAAAGAAATTTTTGAAAATGGGTCCCTTATATCTCTTCCTCCCTATATATTGAACTATTTTTGTGGATAGAAATGTCTGAACCGCATGGTATCACCGAATTTCCAGGCCTTAATATGCCTGCTTGGTTCAGACGTTATTTGCAGGCTACTGCACGAGCAGAGCCACCAGCTAGGGATGCTGCTCCAGCGGAAGGGGCTCCAGCCCGTCCGCCAGGCATTCTCGATTTTTCCTAAGTTATGCAACGACTACACCAACTTAAGAGGCAAGCTGTTTCTTGGCACCGAGTCATATACTAAGGCTAGAGCTTGGATCCGTAGTTGTGAGTGGATATTTGGACTTATGGGAGTGGAAGACTTGACACGGAGGCAGTTGACTTCATGGCAGTTGCAAGGAAAGGCTCGTTATTGTTGGGATATTATGGAGGCTGAGGTTAATAATTTGACTTGAGCGATTTTCGTACTAGTTTCGAGAGGAAATTCTTATCGCATGTTGAAGAGGGAGTGTAGATAGAGAAATCTATACAGCTAAAGCAAGGGAATATGACAGTTAAGGAATATGTTAATAAATTCAATGAGCTTGCCAGATTTGGAGTAGTCCTGATCAATACTCCTCACAAGAAGGCGTTGAAGTTCCCTATGGGTTTGAGTCAGCCACTACATAGTTTGGCGGTGAGCAACATTCCTATGGGAGCCACTTTTGAGGGATTGGTAGAGGTGGCTTTACTTGCTGATACTAAGAAGAAAGGAGATGTGGCGCAGATTAGTGATGGTAAGAAACAGTGAAAAGGAAAGACGAGAGGAGGAGGGTCAGATGGAAAAAGAAAATTTCCAAGGAAGGACTGGAAGTGCAATACTTGTGATAAATCAGGTCATCTTGCTAGGGATTGTAGAGAGATAGGAGAGCAACCAAGACTGAGGTGCTATCTTTGCGATCAAGTGGGGCATATGAAAAAGGACTGTCCATCGAAGCCCAAGGACAGTTCACAAACACCTTCATAGCCTACTCAGGCTTATGCTTCAGAGGCAGCTCCTTCCTCTAGTGCTCGTCCAGTTATGGACAAGGGAAAGAAGATGATCATCGAAGGTGTGTTATCTATCGCCGGTTTTCCTATTGGTACCCTATTTGATTCTAGAGCTTCGTACTCTTTTATATCTAGTACTCTGATAAAAGGTCTTGGTCTTGATGCTTGCTTAGTGACCGACCCGCTAGTAGTATCAAATCCCGTAGGAGAATCGGCCTATTTGTCCATGTTATGTCGGGATTTGAAATTGTTTATTTTAGGGGTTGAGTGACTTTAGTGCCTTTGTATTGGGCTTTTCCAAGGGTTTAGGTTGATTTTTGGTTTGGCTACATATGTATGATGTTGTTCTTAATTGTGATATGAGGGTAGTGAGGTTAGGCACTTGTAGTGGATGTACCTTGGAAGTATCTTGTGTTCCTAGAGAATTAGTCATGTTGAGCTACCTTTATTCTCTTGACTTATCGCCCGATAGTTTGAGTTCGGTGCCCGTTGTTAGAGTTTCTAGATTTGTTCGAGGAGGTTGCTGGCCTTCTACGTCGAAGAGAGATCGAGTTCAAGATTTATCTTATCGATAATGCAAAACAGGTTACTTTACAGGTAAGGCATATGGCTCCTAATGAACGTCATGAGTTGAGCAAGCAGATTGGAGAGCTTTTGGAGAAGGTCTTCATTTGTAGGAGCATTTCTAAGTGGGGCGCACACGTTTCCTTTGTCACTAAGGCGGATGGATCTCTAAGACTTTGCGTGGATTATAGGGAGCTTAATAAGCTAACGAAGAAGAATCGTTATCCTTTTTCCCGTAGAGATGATCTCTTCGACCAACTAGTAGGAGCCAAGGTATTTTAGCTCGATTGGGCTATGGGATTTCATCAGTTACGTGTGGTAGAAGATAACATCAAGAAGAATGCGTTTACGACTCTGGATGTGTTATTTGAGTGGTTAGTCATGCTATTTGGGCTAACCAATGCTCCGGCATATTTTGTGGACCTGATGAGTCGACTATTTCGCGAATCGTTAAACAAGTTCGTGGTAGTGTTCTTCGATGACATTTTGGTTTATTCGCGAAGCAAGGATGAGCATGCTGTTTATTTGGAAAAAGTGCTTAGGACCCTACGAGCACATAAGTTGAAGGCGAAGTTCTCCAAGTGCCACTTTTGGAGGGTTGAGGTTTGTTTTTTGGGACACATCGTTTCAGATGATGGACTTCCAATAGATCCGGCGAAAGCGGCAGCCGTACAGGATTGGAAGACCCCTAAGAATGCTGCAGACATAAGGAGTTTCCTAGGTCTTGTGGGCTGCTGTAGGAAGTTCCTTAAGGACTTCGCTAGGATATTAGCTCCACTTACCCGCCACACCAAGGAACTTAGCTTTTGTTTGGGATGCCAAGTATGAGGACGCCTTTGACCGATTGAAGGAAGCTTTGACTACCGCGCCCGTATTGGTATTACCGGATGGAAACAAGTATTTCTCAGTTTATATGGATGCTTGTGGTATGGGGCTAAAGGCGGTACTGGTGCAAGAGGGTAGGGTAGTGTGCTATGCATGTAGACAGTTGAAAACGCATGAGAAGAACTTCCCGATGCATGATCTTGAGTTGGCAGCTATAATTTTCGCTCTCAAGTCTTAGAGGCATTATCTCTTACGAGAAAGATTTAAGCTTTTCACAGATCATAAGTCTTTGATGTATCTATTCTCTTAAAAAGACTTGAATTTGAGACAACAAAGATGGATGGAGTTTTTAGCATCTTATGACTTTGAGATTTCCTATACCCTTGGCGAGGGTAATGTAGTGGAAGATGCGTTGAGTAGACGCAAAGTGGTTTTAAGTCCTCAGTCATTTGGTGTACATTGCTACCTTTAATTTTATACCTCCATCAGATTTAGCTTCGGGATTGTTAGCAGCCCTCGACATCCAGCCTATTTTGATGGAGTAGATTGAAGCAAGGCAAGCTGAGGACGGAGAGTTAAAGGACATTTTAGATAAGCTTGGTAGAGGAGATTCATCACCACATCTTAGGCGCTATACCACAGACACTAGGGGATGGCTTAAAAGGTATGGTAGACTTTGTGTTCCCCACAGTGAGGATTTACTAGATGTGGTGTTGGCCAAGTCACATCATTCTAAGATGATAGTGGTCCCAGGTGGTGGTAAGATTTACCCGGATATGAATAGGGTATTCTATTGGCCTGAAATAAAGAAGTGGGTGACGGAGTATGTATCGAAGTGTATCACTTGCCAAAGGGTAAAGGCGGAAAAGAAGAAGCCCGAAGGACTGTTGCAGCCATTGGATATTCCCTTATGGAAATGGGAGAGTGTATCAATGGACTTCGTAGATGGATTACCATCATCATAGGGAGGGAATATGAGCATATGGGTCATTGTGGATAGACTGACGAAGAGCGCTCATTTTATACCCATTAAGAGTAATAAGATGGCAGATTCTTTGGCGACTCTTTATGTAGGAGAGATAGTTAGACTTCATGGAGTTCCCGCCAACATTGTGAGCGACAGAGATCCATTATTCACCAGCGAGTTTTGGAGGAGTCTTCAGCAAGCCTTGGGAACAGAATTAAATCTGAGCACGGCATATCACCCTCAGACAGATGGAAAGACTGAGAGGGTAAACAGGTTTTGGAAGATTTTCTCAGATTGTGCACCATTAAATTTGAAGGCTTTTGGGAAGACCACCTACCTTTGATGAAGTTCGTGTATAATAATATTTATCAAGAAAGCATTGGGATGGCACTATTCAAGGCCCACTATGGCAAACCATGTAGATCACCAGCCTGTTGGTGGGGTACCACCAATAAGATCTTGGTTGGACAAGACTTGGTGAGGGAAACGTCCGAGAAGGTGTATTTGATTTGCAAGAGGTTGAAGACTGTATAAGATAGACAGAAGTCATATGCCGACAGAAGGTATTCAGATTTGGAGTCTAAGGTTGGAGATATGGTTTTGTCAAGATTTCCCTTCTGAGAAACTTTATAAGATTTGGTTCAGTGGGTAAGTTGGCACCGAGATTTGTAGGACCCTTCCCTATTACTGCACAGATTGGAAAGGTGGCATACAGAGTTGACCTTCGAGATTAGTTGGCAGGAGTTCATGATGTTTTTCACATTTCACATCTGAGGAAGTGTCTACATGATTCTACGGTAGAGGTAGAACTCGATTAGCTAAGGGAAGTGGAGGTAGAGCGTGAATCACCTGTGCGTCATGCACTCACAGGTATACTGGAACATGGCGTCAAGAGATTACACAACAAGGAAGTTCGTCTAGTGAAGGTTCGGTGGGGAGATGATCCCAAGGAATGAACATGGGAATCTGAGGAGAGATTTTGAACTACTTATCCTTTTCTATTTTAAGGTACACTTCAAATATCCTATCTTTGATCTTTCCTTAGTTAGGGTCTTTTCGATAATCTTTAGGTGAAACCTACGAATGGTAGCTTGGTTGTAAACATGTAATTAGGGCACATTATGTCTCATGGATGAAAATGATTGCAAGTGGATGCCAATGAATGCAAATGGATGCATTGCACGCACTAGATTTATATTTATTAGGATAATCGACTAGCTAGATACACACACCTGCATATGCATGCCTATTATCTATTGCATTTGTACATGGTTATGTGTGTGTATAAATGAATGTTGCAGATGGATGGTGCATTTGGGTGAATGATTGAAACACACATATAGAATAATCAATTATACTAGTTTAATTGCATACATTTGGTTGCAGACATAAGAATACTAGCATTACAGGAGGTCAACTGAATTAGTAGACTAACTAACCTTTTACATTGGGTAAGTTAATATGCATTTCACTTTGCATAAATCATAAATTGCATTAGTTAAAATAAGGACAATGTTAGATGGATGTAGTTTTTGGATGCTGGTTGTTAATTATGTACTTCCGTCTTTGGAGATTTCGGAGATGGAATCCTTTAAGGGGGGATAATGTTACACCTCGATATTTTACTAGAAATATAATTAAAAAGAAATTAAAAGCGCATTTTGTACAGTGGTAAAGGCACATGTTGGCTTCCTTAGTGACCAAGGATCAAGTCCCGTTGTCACCCAAAATCTGGAGTAATGTTTTTTTTAGCTGGTTCATTTCCAAGGATTTTCCTACGTATTTTAGCATTGTTTCTGACATGTGGCGGCTTCCCATTCGCTCCAGTGATGTAATAAGATGAGATGGCTAAATTTTGTTGTTGAGTGGTGTGTATGAGCTAGAATGGATAACCATTAAGTGTATGAAAGAACCATATTTCATCTAAAATAATCTATTGGGTTATTTACCCGTCGCCATAATTCTATAGTAAAATTAGTGTGTATTATTCTTCTTCATTTTCTCTACTAAATAAACAAATCTCTACCAAATTCAATTATCTATATATTCAAGAAATTTGCAGAATTTAAAAGAATCAAAAAGGAGAAAGATTAAAGCGAACTTTTCAAATATATACAAGCTCAAGTGTTAGGTGAGTAGGAGTTAATATGAAATAGAAAAATAAAGTAGTTCAATTTTAGTTCTTTTCTGGTAGGTTAATATGAATTAATTTCTATTATTAATTGAGAATAGACGTAAATTACTGCAACTTCTTCTTCTTTTTCCACTTCTCAAATCTAATTCATGTTTGGTTTAAAATATGGGACATAAAATTGTTATTCAGGTTTTATGGCATAAATGAGATTGAAATTTATGTAAATTATTGTATCTTGTTATTTTTCACTTCTCAGATCTAATTCATGTTTGGGTTGAAATTTGGAACAAACAAATTTTTGTTAACATTTCATGGCGCAAATAAGACTGGTTTAATGAAATTGAATTAGAACTTTTATTCAATTTTTAATGGTAGAACAGGTTAGTTGAATAAATTCAGAATATGTTACTTGAATAAAATTATGGCTTTGGTTGATACAATTACATAATTTTGAATATGGTTTGGGAACAAAATTGAGAAGCCTAATTTGCATAATTGTTTGTTTCATATGTGGCGTAAAAATGTAAAAGTGGAATTTTGTGTAATTAAATGGTTTGTGGCTATTGGATAAAAAAAATTTGCAGATTAAATCTCTAATAGGAGAATGTAAATTAAGGTGGAAAATAATGTAAACTAAATGGACCCTAAAGGCTAGTGTAAATCTGTAACAAAATGGTAAAAAAATTACAGACAAACTATACTGATTGAACGGACGTGAAATTGAAATACCATATATGTAAGAAAAAGAGAAATTGTGAAATAACCAAATTAGATGTAAAAATGGCCTAAAGTAGATCAGTGGAAATAAACAATATGTAAACTGTAACAATAAAATTAATTAATCTGGAAGCGATTTGATAGGCAGACCTTGTAAAAGTCTGGATAGGTGTTTCATGTAGTTAAGATCAAAAATATAGTTTTGGTTGTACATACTAGGAGTGGGCAAGTAGGTTCGCAAGGATGTTTGTTACCTTTCATAGGTTGCTAGTACGTGGGATAGATAGCATCCGCAATCATAAGCTTCTTTGGGTATATCAACGTGGATGGAATGGGACAAGTGTGCTCCGACGTAGGCTTCTTTAGGCAGATCGTTGGAGGATTTTGTGCACCTAACCCAGCTTTGGGAGCACTTTCGGAGGACCGACACTTTGGATAAGGGCAAGTCCATGTTGGTTACCAAGGCGACAGGAGGATAGGAGTCCAGTTTGGTGGAGCCTGAGCGCAACTTTGGGGTCCTACGTGGTTGTGTGAGTCGGCACCGGTCAGACGTAAGAGGCATTTAGTCATAGTGCACGGGTGAAGAGCATGGCTTTCACGCTATGCCACGTGGATAGGTAAGGACAGTAGGTCCGACAAGCGGATTGATGTTCAGTATTACTGCATGGTTAACTTCCCTAGATGGACATTGGATTCTTAGGAACTGTATCTAAGAAGGAGTCACTGCATTATATTATTCACCCTCTTCAATATCCGAGGAAGACCTGGAATTAAATTATTTTATTCTTTCTGGTTCATTTTATTTCCCATTCATCAGACTTTATGTCTGACCCAAACTATTTTTCCTATTTTCCCCAAATCACAGGAGGGCAGGTCTAGTTTGTAGTTCTTTCCAACTTGGAGGGTCATTGGAGCAGTTGCTATATTCAGCTTTTTTTGTTTCATGTACTTCATTTCTCTTTTTCGTACTTTACTCTATATATAGGGACCTATATTGTGAACTTTGTTATTTTTTATGTTTTGGTGGAGACAACTTGGTACTTTTGGTTTTAGAAATAAATTTGGGATAATGTTGTTTTTAATGAAGCATTTTTGCTATTAATTTATAATTAGTGAAAGTTTTCTTCCGCTGTAATATTTTAATCCTTTTATGTTTTTGCCTTAGTCCCTGTGCTATGTTATGGATTTTTATTTCACCTGACCACCCGTACTTCTAGCCATGTCTGATTTTCAAAGTGCCTAGAGGTGCGGGGTGTCATAAAATATGTTAATTCAATTCAATATGTCATTTTCACTTGAAAATTCGATTCGAATTACAATTCAGGTCATAACCTCATTTGACCCAATTCACATTTAAATCAACGATTAAAATATAAACATTCCAACCTTGACTAGTTTGAATTTTTAGAAAATAGTTTGAATAGTTATAAACAATTTAAAAGTTAAAGAAGTTAAAAAATTAATATACATTATTTATTAAATGTTTTGAAATTTTAAATAATTTAGAAATTTAAAACGATGAATTTCAAAACAGTTTATAGGAAAGTAATTTCAAATTCAAAACTATTTCTTCCCATTTCTAATAATCTGGACTCAGGTTCAAATTTCGATCAAAATAATTCAATTTTAATTATTCCAATTCATATCATCTTAAATCTGAAATCAATTTAAATCGATTCAATGCTGATTTTAATTCAAATCGATTTCAATTCCAATACCAATTTAAATTAATTTCAGTTTCAATCAAAATTAATTTCGATTTCAATTTTCATTAAATCGGTTCAACTAGTTAAAGTTTGAATTCAATTTTCAATTTTAAACCATTTCAATTTGTATACATTTCAAGTCTAATTTCGATTTACCGACTGATATCACTTAAATCAAGTTTAAATTTCAATATTCAATTTAAGATTCAAATCATCTAAAATAATTCAATTTCGAGCCAAAGTTTGAAATATCAATTTAATTTCTTTTTCTAAAATAAATCTCGAAGTTTGAATAAAGTTAAACCTTCAAACAAACTTGATTTTCATAACTTAATTATAACTTCAAATTCCAAATTGAATTTTTCTAAATGATTTCTATTATAGACATTAAATTCAACATTTCAAAACTCGAATTTGTAATTAATTCAATCTTAGTAAATTTGATTTTTTTTTAATGTCTATAAATCAAAATCATCTAAACAGACTCAAGTTCTAGAATTTAAAACCATTTGATTTAACCAATCCAGTGTCCGTATATAATTTTCTATCCTATGGCCAAGTGAATAGATATTTAAATTTAATTTTAGGTATGGATATATCATTTCAATCCAAAATAAATGTCATAGGTATATATCATTTCAACCTATTTATAAATTTATTTAGATATAATTCAGAAAATAGTTTATATATCGTCAAATAATTTATAGAGTGATAACAGAAATATATATATAATAAATAAACATCCAATCATCCAAAATATCAACCAACAGCCATCCATCACAATCAATATCCAAATAGTCAATATTTCACAACAATTAACCAGTTATTAATAATCGGGAATTTAGATTTCAATTGAACTGTTAATTCAAAATTTCTAATATATAAATTTTTATGTCGATTTCCATGTCAGTTAAATTACCAAACAACAACAATAAAATTAAATCACTTCATGATTTTAATTTAACCAATATAAAAATATTTTAGTAATTCGTGAGTGTTTTAAAACATTCACTTTTATTTGAAACTAAACGTTTTTTAGCTTTAAAGAAATTCCAATTTGATTCTATGTCATAGACGACATCGATACGAATCCCACTTGACCCGTTCCACCCAAATAGAACCACGTACGAACGATATACAAATGAATTAGCAAAATAAATAATTAAAATTTGATTAACATACCTAATAAAAAATAACTAATCCTCACCTAATCCTTCGCTCATCCCCCAGGCCCGCGTATCCTCCTTCTTCCCAACCGAGCTCGCGTATCCTTGTTTCTTTTTTTTTAAAATAATCGATCGCATCGCCTAGCACATCAACCTCCGTCGTAACCTCGCTCCATCGCGCACCACCTCGCCGCCTCCCGTCAGTCACACTTGCATGCATCACGAAGCCCAAAAACTCAAAAAATAGTCATGATTCTCGAGCTCGATTCTAGTGAATACAAGATGATTCGCCTAGTTCCACCGTACAATGTGCAGAGCTCGTCGTGCTCTACACTTTTCCTTTAGGTGGCATTTGATTGTGATGAGTGGATTGAGAGAAATCGAGGACAGAAGATGGTGAATTTTCAGCCATTAAACAAATAAAAAGAAGAGGCGTTGTTTAGTTTAGGGTTTGATGAAAATAAATGAGACACGACCATTTATACAAATGTCCAAGCCAATTCACACATAAATTTTTCGAACTCCAAACGAAGCATGCATTCTAGCATTTTATATGTTATACCCCTATTTCGAACATAATGGAACTAGTTCCGAGAGCCAATTCCATCATATTTAGAAGACAGCATTTCAAAGTTGAATTATTTTAATTAAAATTCCAAAATAAATTTTACACGTTTCAAACTTGCATGGCCAAACGACAAGTCCGGTCGCTATGAAACTTGAAATCCTACAATAATTTACTATTACGGATCCGATGAAACTAGTTTCGCCATAATTCGAAACAGTGCCCAAAAAGGCTATTTTACATGTTAGCTAAAATATAAAATTTCCAAAATTTAATTTAATCACTTTAAATTACATTTTAAAAGTTAACCATCTTCATTCTTGTTTAAATAAAATTTAAATAAACTTCCAACATTATTTTTCATTCATATTAAATTTAGAATTCAATTATTTAAACAATTTCCAATAATCCAATTTTGATAAATTTCAATATTACTTTTCAAATAAATTTTACTTATCGAACGGATATTTTATTTACATTCAAATAATTTATCATGTATTATTCAATCCAATTATTGATTTAATATATAAAATTACATTTCAATACAAATAATTTCCTTAAATCTTATTGAAATTGTTATTTTAAAATTTTATTCAAGTTCGTATTAAATAAATCACATTAACAAGACATTAATTTTTTATTTTCAATAATCATATTAAATTTAATAGATTAAAATAGCTAAAAATATGGGTCTTTATGTTTTCCCCCACTCAAAACTTTTCGTCCTGGAAAAGGGGTTAAGTAAGGAATTTAAAATTTGATATATTCAACTTATAAAACATAAAATCCTATTTACAAAACTTTTACTGCGCTGTTGCCATGCCACTTCGATATCGACTTTATTGAAATTACAACTTATTTATAAAAATAGGCTATAAAATTTTAAAATCTCAAAAATTTCTGATATAGGATTGACGGAAAATTTCGACGCGTCTCCTTTACAAGGCTCGATCATAAAAAATTTACAATGCCAGTATTTATCATAAATATACATCTCATCTCAATGATTAGGCACCCCGTAGGGAGAAATACAAAAGTACGGGATGTTATCCAATATATGTACCTTATTATTATTAATAAAAGTGAGTTCACTCATATTAAGCAAGCAAAAGCAAATCAAATCTGCATAATGTCCAAACGGTCTTTGTACGTACCTATCTCAACTCATTTAGAATATTAGTTACATATAAAATATATAGAAAGCATGTACGAGTTTAATAGAACTATATAACATGGATTCTGAATCTAAATCATAAGCATGAACACAAATACATAAACATAACAATCATATGTAATCAAAGCAGTAATAACAATGATTTACAACAAAAGAAACCGTTCAACAGTTAATATTCATTCAATTTATTCATAACTATCACAATTTTACATTTCTAATGTCAATATTTAATTTATACGCTATTATTCTCATTAACATTCAATTTTTTTATTAAAATTTAATTGGTTTACTTTCAATTTATTCACATATATCTCATTTACACTCAATTTATTCAAATTTCAATTATTTCACTTTTTGTTTAACGCATTTCATATAAATTCATATATGGACTATTTTATAAAATCCTTTCATTTAACCTTATTTAAGTTAAATTTCATTATATTACCGCTTAGTAAATTATCTTTGATACTAATATCATTTATAAACCATTTGAATTTATTATAAACATTTTATAAAAACGCAACTCATGTTTATTATTTCTTCATAACTTAAGTTCATACTAATTCATTGATTCGCTTCATTGTTTCATTTCACTAATTCATATCGTTAACTTTACTTGAGTAAATTTTATTTTATAACTGAATTCATATTAATAAAAAAATTCTTTTTTTACTTTTCACAACTCAAATTGCATTTCATTTTATAACTCAAGTTCGTATTCATTCTATTAATTTATTTTATAGCTTAATTGGTATTGATTCACTTTACTACTTTATCTAGTTCCATTCAAATCCAATCCAATTCATTTAATCTTAATTAAATTAATATTTATTTAATATAATCCATTACTCGGTTTATTTAACTTTATTTAAATCAAAAAAAATTATTTTCTCATCATTCACATTCAACAAATTTAAATTTTGTTTTTAGCTTAATATTTCTCAAATCTATAAGTTACACACCTTATTCACTTAAAATTTCATTTCATTATTTTATCTAATTCATTTCAAATACAACTCACTTTCATTTAAGCTTTCTTGAGTTATTTTATTTACTTCATTTCACTAACTCAAAGTATTTAATATTTCTTAAGTTAATTCTTTTAATTCATATCTCAAATTCTATTTTTTTGTTTTCTAAACCAAAATATATAACCATTTTAAAATTCAGTTTTACTTTCCTATTCAGATTCATAAGTTATAAACTTATTTTTTATCTGTACTATTTTCAATTTATAAGTTCAAATACTAATTTCTTGTATTTACCAAATCATACTTGGAATAATTTTCACAATCAACACTTTTTTAACGGGTATAAATTCCTTTTGGTAGCAATTCTCACTAAGAAACTCGAAAATGAATATTAGCGATGCTGCAATCATCCCCAGAATTATTCCCTAACGACTAAAGCAAGTTCAATGCTTTAGTTTTTTTCAAAAATATTTTCAAAATATATTTCTAGTCAAAATACTTTTAAATTTATGTCTATGGTGTCCCCAATTAGGTTATCTTATTTAATAACATATTACATAATAAATACAATGGTATCCCCAAATCATAAGTGTCGTAGTTATACAAATGTCGGTATCCCCAATGTTCAGTGTCAAAACACATAAGTGTTGGTATCCCCAACTATTGTGTTGAACTCAATAAATCCACCCTGGTATCTCCAAGGTTAAACAGAATTTATTATATAAGGTTACCGACCCTACGTATTCAAAAAAATAAAGTGTCATATAAACATACCCTTTCAAAAATATTCCTTTAGAAGGCAAAGAAAACAAAGCAAACATATTCGAAAGCAAAGAAATCAAATTCTTCACAAATATAAGACTTTGTTTTAGCTATAACTTTTCATAGGTGTAGAATTAAGGTCTTTAACCTATTCCATTTCGTTCAAATGATGGTTTCCCATTCCGTAGAGTGGTCACAATGGAAAGACTTACGGTTAGAAAGTTATGCCTATTTGAAGTTTGCAAACAAAGATGGTGAAAACTGCTATGAAAGGGGCTTCGAAACGCTGCGAAAGGGTGCTTTCGATTGCTTCGAAAAGATGCGGTCGAAAGTAGGGCTGTTAAATTTGTACGAGTGTACAATGTCCGTTCGTGTCCGTGGTCGAAATACGTCCGTCCGAGTTCGTTCGATTTTCAATTAGGACAAGAGCTAGGACAGAAAAATTTGTACGAGCAAAAATCTCGTCTGGTCCATATTCGTTCGAATTCGTTCGAATTTCTCATAATTAGTATATCCTCTATGTTTCTCAAAACATACATGACAACTATTTGACCGGTTGATTGAGTAAAGATTTATAAAATGCTTATACTTCAATAAACATTAACAAAAATAATATAGCTGATGGAAATTCTATTAAACAACATAAAATTTGATGTAAATAGCAATGTCCGTCTGTGTACGTTCGAATCCATGTCTGAAAAACGTATGTACGTGTTCGTCTAATTTTATTTAGACATGAGCTAGGACTACAAAATTTGTACGAATATAAATCTCGTCTGGTTCATGTCCGATTCGATTTTATTTAGGACAGAAACTGAACATGCCTTCGTCCGGTCTGGTCCCGATTTACACCCTTAGTCGAAAGAGGGTTCCAACAAGATCGAAAGGTGGTTGGGGGTTTCAACAAGGTCGAAAGGTGGTTTCGAAAATGCTACAGAAGAGTCGAGAATTGTGGCAAAATATCGCATTCGAATGGGGTTTCGATAAGGTCGAAAGGTGGTTTCGAAAATGTTGCAGAATGGTCCAGGACTACTCCAGAATGATGTGCGAAATGGGGTTTCAACAAGATCCAATGGCATAATCATAAATAACTTAAAAACTATTATTTTGTTAATTAAAGTATGTTCTTTCACCAACTCCTATTCTTTGTCGAATTTCTATTGGTTAATGATATACTTTATCACTTTCTTTGTTAAAAAAATGCTATAGGTCAGATTTTATTACTTCCAAAATTATTTTCAAAATAGTAATTATATTAATATTTTAATATAATTATTGAGCCTTTTAGCTTAGAAAATTCATAATAAATCGAAAGCACTTGGGAAAACTCCCAAAAATTCACCAAAATTCTGAAATAACATTTTCTACATCATATAAAAATTTGGGGGGAAAATTCAATATTTTTAATTATTAAACCCAAAATAAATCCCTTTTTCATCTTAGATAATTCATAAAATGTACATGTTAACTCCGAAAATTATGAAATTAAAATCCATCTCCAAAATTATGTTTTACGTGACATATTCAAAAAATAAGTCGATCGGAGGTCGTTTACTAAGGTTTTTACTTTAAAACCCATCATTTTAATTCCATAAAAATTTCAATAAATCACTGTAAATTATTATTCTATCCAAACAATGATTATTAGATCCAAATATGATCAACAAAGTGAAATATATTTGGTTACTATCCATAACTGAATCAAAATAAGGGAAAATGATATGATTTGCACTATTAATCACCTTGATTAAGCTGTTGGAGTTTGAGAATTGTCCTAGCTTTAATCTTCTAGCTTTCTCTTATGGATCTTCCAAGTTGCCGATCTCCTAAGGTGTTTTAATGGCTAGCTATGACTTCTCTTTTATGTGTGTTTTGATTTATGAAATGGTAGTTCAGAATAAAGGAGTGTTTAAGGTTATATGGATGTGGCTATTCCCATATTGTTCTCCTCTTATTTTCCTAACTTATAAACTATGCTTATACATTCAGTAGTTTGACTGCGACCAAGTTAATTGACAACTAAATCTCAACCTCTTAATCAACCACATTATTCTATTTAATTTATCCAATTAAATGTCCTGAATAGTGATAAATAAAAATTACGGGCGTTACAGGCTCCTCCCATAAAGAATTTCGTCTTCAAAATTCAGTAACGTTTATAAACAAACATAACAACTTGCAACCAAAAGCCAGTATCTCCTACCAGCTAATAAGTTTATATAAAAAATATAGAACATACCCTCAAAACTGTCCAGGATAAGTATCCCTAATCATGTCTTCTATTTCCTAAGTACAATCCTTCACGTTGTTGCTCTACTGAATTTTCACCAACCTAATTGTCTTGTTTCTTAACCTCTTCTCATCTCTCGCTATAACCCAAACTAGTTAACTAACAATAGTCACATTCGGTTCTACTACTAGATCTTTTAATGCAGTCGGAGTGATAGTAGTCTCTAGATCGTGCACATACTTACGAAGATGAGACATATGAAACACGTTATGGGCACTTGCCAAACTACTCGGTAACTCTACTTTGTATGCGATCTTTTTGATCCTCTCTATAATTGAGAATGGTCTAACATATCTCGGTGCTGGTTTACCTGACTTTCCAAATCGTACTGCACCCTTCATCGGTGATACTTTAATGGAAACACTGTCTCCCACTAAGAATTCTAGGTCTTTACGCCTCCTATTTGTGAAACTCTTCTACCTAGACTGAGCTTCCTTCATCCTACCTTAGATCCACTCAATCATCTCTGTAGCCTCTCGCACCAAATCTAGTCCTAAGGCTAACCTATCTCCGGTTTCCAGCCAACATGTTGGTGACTTGCATGGCCTTCCATACAAAGCTTTGAAAGACGTCATCCCTATACTAGTCTAATAATTTTTATTATATTAAAACTCAACCAGGTGTAGGTGTTCTTCCCATGATCCACCAAAATCTAGCACACAAGTTCTCAACAAATCCTCAAGTACCTTATTGACTCTCTCTGTCTGCCCATCTATCTGAGGGTGGTAAGCGGTACTCATCCTGAGCTTGGTACCTAATACCTCTTGTAGAATCCTCCAAAATTCGCTAGCGAATAATGCATCTCTGTCACTGACTATGCTACTATGAATTCCATGAAGTCTAACTATGTTCTTCATAAACAGCTTAGCCAAAACATGTGTCTTTTTGGTTGATCGGAATGAAATGAGCAATCTTGGTCAACCTGTCCACAATGACCCATATACATTCATTTCCTCTATTCGTTCTTGGCATCTCTTCTATAAAATCCATCGATATCGTATCCCAGTTCTAGACTGGAATATCTAAAGGCTAAAGCAACCCACTTGGCTTATGATGTTTGGCCTTCACTTGTTAACAGTTCTCACACTGCCTAACCCACAAGCCAACGTCTCTCTTCGTGCCTACCCAGCTTATGATGTTTGGGCTTCACTTGTTAACAGTTCTTACACTACCTAACCCACAAGCCAACATCTCTCTGCATGCCTACCCAATAGAAGCTCCTCTTCATATCTTGATACATCTTGGTCCCTTCATGATGAATTGTAAAATTCGATCGATAGCATTCCTCCAGAACTTCACTCCTTAAGTTCTATGCATTCAGAACGCATAAATGTCCCTTCTTTCTCAACTATCCTCTTTGGTCAAGACTTAAATCCTTTAGGTCATCAATCTCTGATCCTTCCTCAAGCCTTCTGATCCTCTTGGCTAAATCTGGATCTTCCCTCTACTTAGAAGCTATACTTTCGAACAGCACTAGTCGAACTTCCAAATAAGACAATCTAGTTGTACCCTGGATAGAACTAGTAGTAGATCTCAACTGCACACCAAAACTGGCTAAGGCTTCTAGATCCTTCCATTCCGCCAACATCGCTAATACCACATTCTGATGTTTTCTATTGAGAGCATCTGCTACCATATTTCCTTTCCCAGGAGTATACTCTGTACCGAAATCATAAGCAGCCAAAAACCCCAGCCATCTCTACTGCCTCATATTCAACTCCTTCTGAGAGAATAAATACTTTAAAACTCTAATTCATAAGTAGGATATCTAACTTCATGCGGTCTAAGCTTCCTTGAGGCATAAGAAATAACCTTGCCCCTTTGCATCAATACTACTCGCAATCCAGTCCCACATGCATAAGTGTATACTCCAACCCTTGGTTACCATCTGGAATAACTAACACTGGCGCTACACCTAAGGCACACTTCCTCACATTTGTCGGACCAAACAAACTTCACATCCTTCCTGGTCAACTTAGTCAAAGGTGCTACTATCCACGAGAAATTCTTAATGAATCTCCGATAATAGCCAGCAAGTCAAGAAAACTCCTGATCATGGTTACTGGTCTCTTCCAATTATTAACCTCCTCAATCTTAATTAGATCAACTGACAATCCTTCCTCTGAAACCACATGACCAAGAAATTTAACCTCTTTCTTCTAAAAATGACACTTGGGAAACTTCGCCTTCAGCTAATTCTGCATCAGCATCTCCAATACCACTCTAAGATGAATCTCATGCCCCCTTTCATCTTTTGAGTATACTAAAATGTCATATATGAATACCAATACGAACCTATCCAAGTGCTCTCGAAAAATACGGTTTGTCATAACAACGAAGAAAGCAGGTGCATTTGTCAATCCAAATGGCATCACCAACCACTCATACGAACCATAACTAGTCTGAAATGCCATCAAAGGAATGTTATCCTCTGCCACTCTCAACTAATGGAATCTCATCGCCAAATCCAATTAGGAAAATACTCTGGCTCCTCTCAACTGATCAAACAGATCATCTATCCTCGGCAGGGGTTACCTATTCTTGATCGTCCCTTTGTTTAACTAACGATAGTCAATGCACATCCTTAACGACCCATCTGGTTTCTTTACAAACACCACGACCTCTCCCCAAGGCGAACTACTTGGATTAATAAAATTACTTCCCTTAAGATCAACTAACTCACCTTCAGTTCCTCTATCTCTGTCGGTATCATTCTGCTAGGTGGCCTACTAATAGGTTCAACTTCCGGTACAAGGTCTATCCAAAACACTAGAACTCATTTCAGTGGTAATCCAATGACTGGCTCAAATACATCTACAAATTCTCTTGCTACACGAAGCCGACTAAGCTAATCTCCCACCTCCATGGCATTTAAAAAAGCACAAACACTCTTACTGGAATTCTTTACTGAGAAAATGATTCGGGTATGACTATCTGTATGCCTCAACGCTAATTCCCGATCCTAGCAAATATCCTAGCCTCAGACGTACCCAACCAATCCATACCCAAAATGATCTCGACATCTACGAAATCAAAAATATACAAACTGCATGCAAACTTATGACCTAACAAATCAAGTTCTAACTGGCAACATCTCATCTTAAGAGTTGCATGCCTTCCTATTGGATTTGGAACCCTTAAGGAAGTAACAAGGTATGTGGGTTCTATACATAACCTATCAACCAAGTACTGTGATATAAATGAGTGTGATGCACCGGTATTAAAAAGTATTCTAATTGGTATACTCTGAATCAAAAGCATTCCTTCCATCATAGTTTTCCCTTTCTCTATGGCAGTAGGTCTAGAAGAAGATGATGGTCCAATAGCAAACACCTTCCCTCTGTCCGGCCGGACTGGCTCTAGACAATGGCTCTTATAATGCCCAACTTGGTCAAAGTTGAAGCATTTCACATTCTTTTCTCTACAGGCTTCTTTCCTTTACCAGTTCTACACTCATGGGCATAATGCCCCTTCTTATCACACTTACAGCACAGTGAATCAGTCTTCGCCTTCTGGGAAGCATCCCATTTCTAGGCTCCTTTCTTCTTAAAGAATTTCCTTTTCATTCCCTGTGGGCTTAGGCTCAACTGGTTTCTTCCTAATAGACACAGCAAGCATCTCCTCATGGAGAATCGCCATCTCCACCGCTGCATGACAAGGCTCAAGGCTCTCTAATATGAGTAATGATCATTTTACCTAGCTCTATTCTCAAACCTCAAATGAATCTCTCATTCCTTCTGACATCGGTGCCAATTAATGCATAACCATATTGAGACAGCCCATCTACCTTAGCAGCATACTCGATCACTGACATCTCTCCCTGTGCAAGATCCATGAACTTCCTCATTAATTCCGACTTGGCAACCTCAGACAAGAACCTCTGCTTGAACCATCTTTTAAAATTAACCCATGTCGGGTCTTCCTCTGAAACTCCGACTGTCACGTTGTTCCACCAGTGAAGCGCTAACCTTTGCAACTTTCTAAAGGCTAGTCTTCTCTCCATCATCCAAGCCTAAATCTGTAAAGATCCTTTCACCATTCAGAAGCCAGTTTTCAACTTCAACATCATCCTTTGTTCCAAGAAAAGGCTTCCCTCCCAAACTGGTAAAATCCCTGCCCATCTTGGCGTAGTTATTGCCAACAGGGGCCACCGGATTAGCTACTCCAGTATTCACAACATTACCTCCAGCTACCCCTGTAGCTGCTCCAGCTTGCATCAAGGTGACGAATAAACGATACATCATCCCAATATCCACTAGTGGGGTTCCACCACTCACATTGGCAGTTGCATCTTGGTTATCATTTTTCGATCGACCTGCATGTCTCCTTGTAATAGGTTTAGCATTTCCATTAGTTATGGTGCTTCCTCCACCTAGAATCACCCTTTCGTTTTCTGCTTCCATACCTTTCTTTCTTGTAATCTATATATGAGCTTTAGTAAGATACACAAGAACAGTCTAAGAGAGAGGGAAATATGTACTTATATATATATATAGCAAATACAAGTATGTTACTATAAAATTAACCTAAACCCCAATCTTATTCTTTAATTCATTAGGATTATGTTTGAAAAAGTTTGGTTTATTTTATGTTTTATCATAAACTATGCTCTGATACCAACTTGTAACATCCCCTACTTGGAGGCCAAAAACTAATGGCTACGGATGTTGCAGTCATCCGTAGTTATTGATCCATGCAACCAAAGGTGCTAGATTCATTGATACAAAGATCATAGAAATATGGGAAAAAATTAACAATTCAAAAACACATTTTCACATTCCATTCAAAACATTTGATGTTCATTATATAATCCCAAAACGTCAACCACGTTCAGCAAAATATAATTATTACACACATGCCAAGAGGGACATATGAAGATGCCCCGTTAATATATCAGAGTATATAATAAGGCTAATAAATTTGCCTTTATAAACAAAATACATAGTGGAAAAAGATATCTCTAAATAACTATATGCATCTTGCACGTCTCTAGAAGCTTTATTCGTCTAAGAAGAAAACCTGAAAATCCTAAACCTCAAACTACTCAAAATCAATTGAGTGCCCGAGAGATTAAAAACAAAACAAAAACTTCGAGTCAGAAATAAAGCCTGGTATGAATAATAATCTATCATCTCAAACAAAAGAGATATCTAGTGAGACCACGCTGCATAGCGGAATGGATTTTCCCCTCATAGTATCCTAAAATCTTTATAAAATCATATAATGTGCTCATGCACCCACAATGGTTAAAAACATAGTATTTCAAAACATTATGATGATATGCAAAAAAAGTAAATCGCATCTAGATTACCCATCCCCATTCATTCTGACTCTCTGTCTCAATTATAGTTTCTAGGATTACTATTAACCTATTAGTTTTCATGGGCTAACTAATAACCGCTTAAATGTTTATGGACTATCTGAATCGATTATATAGTTTTCATGGGATCCCTAAGAACCTATTGGTAACTCCAATATATTTCTGTTTATCCTAGTTTTTATGGGCTGACTAGGAACCTATTGACTATCTATTAATGTCTTAATCCAGGTATAGTTTTCATGGGCTAACCACAAACCCGCTGGCTCCTGTCAATGTCAATCCTAGTTTTATTGGCTGATTATGAACTTATCACTTGGCCATTTAACTCATGTTACTCACATGAGTCTAATTATTCCATGTTACCCACATGTTTAACCATAATACATGCTATCCACGTATTAAACCTATGTATACTGGTGTCCCTAATTAGGTTATCTTACTTAATAACATATGACATAATAAATACAATGATATCTCCAAATTATAAGTGTCATAGTTATACAAATATTGGTATCCCCAATGTTTAGTGTCATAACATATAAGTGTTAGTATCCCCAACTATTGTGTTGAAATCATTAAATCAACCCTAGTATCCCCAAGGTTAAACAACATTTATTATACAAGGTTACCACCCTACATATCCAAGAAATCAAGGGTCATATAAACATACCCTTTCGAAAATATTCCCTTCGAAGGCAAAGAAAAGAAAGCAAACATATTCGAAAGCAAAGAAGTCAACTTCTTCTAAAATATAAGACTTTGTTTTAACTATAACTTTTTATAGGTGTAGAATTAAGGTCTCTAACCTATTCCATTGTGTTCAAATGATGGTTTCCCTTTTCGTACAGTGGTCACGATGGAAAAAGGGCTTACGGTTAGAACGTTATGCACATTTGATGTTTGCAAGCAAAGATGGTGAAAACTGCTACGAAAGGGGCTTCAAAATGCTACTAAAGGGTGCTTCCAATTGCTTCGGAAGGATGCGGATGAAAGGGGGTTTCAACAAGGTCGAAAGGTGGTTTCGAAAATGCTACATAAGGGTCTAGAACTGCTGCAGAATGATGCAATCGAAAGGGGATTTCGACAAGGTCAAAAGGCGGTTTCGAAAATGCTGCAAAAGGGTCAAAAACTACTACAGAATAATGCAGTGAAAAAGGGGTTTCAACACGGTCCAATGGCAGAATCATAAATAAGTTGAAAACTGTTATTTTGCTAATTAAAGTATGTTTTTTTCACCAACTCCTATTTTTTTATCAAATTTCTATTGGTTAATGATGTACTTTATCTACCGAAAAACTATCATATATCAAATTTTATCATTTCCAAAACTATTTTCAAAATATTTAATTATATTAAATTTTAATATAATTATTAAGCCTTTTTAGCTTATAAAATTCATAATAAATCGAATCACTTAGGAAAAATCCAAAAAATTCGCCAAAAATATGAAACAATTTTTTCTACATCATATAAAAATTTCAAGGAAAAACTCAATATTTTATTATTTTATTAACTAAGACCCTAAATAAATGTTTTTTTTCACCTTAGGAAATTCATAAAATATTCCCATTAACTCCAAAAATTGTGAAATTAAAATTCCGTCTCCCAAATTATGTTTTACACAACATATCTAAAAATCAAGTTGTTTGGAGGTCGTCTACTAAGTTTTTTTACTTTAAAACTCATTATTTTAGTTCCGTAAAAATTTCAATAAATCACAATAAATCATTATTCTATCCAAACAATGATTATTAGATCCAAACAAGATCAACACGGCAAAATAAATTCAATTATTATCCATAACAGAACCAAAACAAGGAAAAATAAGATGATTTGCACTATTATTCACCTTGATTAAGTTGTTGGAGTTTGAGATTTGTCCTAGCTTTAATCTTTCTAGCCTTCTCTCTTAGTTCTTCCAAGTTTGCTGATCTCCTAAGGTGTTTTAATGGCTAGTTATAACTTCTCTTTTAGGTGTATTTTGATTTATGAAATGATAGGTAAGATTAAGGGAGGGTTTAAGGGTATATGGGTATGGCTATTCCCATATTGCCCTCCTTTTATTTTCCTAACTTATAAATTATAAACCATACTTATACATTCATTGGTTTAGCTGCGTCCAAGTTAATTGACATTTAAATCTCAATTTCTTAATAAACTACACTATTCTATTTAATTTATCCAAATGTCTTGAATAATGTTAAATAAAAATTAAGGGTGTTACAATAGACCTAGACCCTCGCTTCTCAACTCGTATTTCTGAAACAACGCCGAAGCACTACCATTTTATCTTCTCCTCCAAATTTCTAAATTCTTAAATTAGTTCTAGTTATATGTATATACTCAATTGTAGAATTGTAAAAGATGAAAGAGAAGAGGAATAAGGTCAAATCAAGTCTTCCAAGCCAAGTTAAACTGTAAATCTAGATTTTAAATACAAATCTTTTTATGATCTATATTTTTAATAGATCTGTACACGCTTGTGACATATATATCCAAATAGAGAGAAAGGTGAGTTGGAATTACAAGGATTAGATCCGAAACTGGAATGCCAAACAGGTGCATAAGAATATTATATACTTTTGTATAATATTAGATTATATCATTGCAAATCTATACCTATATGCCTAAAATGTCAAATTGGAGTTGTAGGCTAAACATATACATATGAAATGGAATTAAAAACCATGCCTACATATTTTGTGATTTTTAACCCATAATCTCTACATGCCATGTGAATATAAACCTGAAAATTGTTAAGATATTAGCAGTTCCTAAATTCATTATTGAAATTATAAAACCATTAATTTATTTGTGATATATTTGCAATGACCCATAATTTTATCACTTTAAATATAGATATTTAATATATTTTTAACTAACTTAATAATGGATTTTATTACTGAACTAGACCTCTTTTAAGTAATAACTAATGATAGTAAAGTTACTTTAAAATTTGGTTTAAAAAATATTTAGTTTAGAGAAAAATAAAAATGTGATCGAAAACCTTTTTTGGAATTTCGACTTTTCATCATTCAAAACTTGTTGGAATATGTTATACACACTATTTTATATATACATATGTATATAAGAATAATATATGCTATTTTCTAATGAAGTGATTAGGTTAAAATATGCTTAAATGTTAATAAAGTGGAATTGACTTTTCTTTTCAAATTTAAAAAGAATATGGCATAAAAGATAAGACACTGAGTACATCAAAATAGATGAAGTGATGGAAGAGTGAGAGGAGGAGGGGTGTGGGTAATGTGTCTGCATTTTGTTCGATATTTTAATATAAAAAGTATTTTATTAATTTCCTATATTTCATTTTCTGTAAAAACAACTTTACTCCTTCCATTTTCACTTTACTTCATTTGTCTTCATTTTCTAATTCTTGTCTTCTTCCATTTCATTCACTTCTCTACTTTTTCCATATCTTCTCAAAAGTTTTCAAACTAAAAATCACCCCATTTACTTCTTATCCTTATAAAAATAGCTAAAATCGCTTTCATTCTTCTCTACTTCAATTATCTACTAAAGAAAAGTCCAAAACTCCACTTCTAACCAAGATCATACCCTCCTTAAGCCAAGGACGAGCCCATACACCCGCAGGCTGAACCCATTTACAGCCGTCCAAGCCCTAAAAATAAAGCTTTTAAAAAAGGAAGCTAGGTTCATGTGTCGACTGCTAAGTTGTGGTTGCTTTGGTAAAGTTCGTGTGTGTTTTAGTGAGTGAAGCTCGCTTTAAAAATCAACTTATAAACTTTTTTATATTTTTATAATAACCTTGATTTATTGCTTTTGTTTATAAATTTGAAATGATTATTATTTATTTTGGTACCCTCTTGAAAGTGGATGGCATATGTGCTAATTTGCAGGGACTTGAAATAAATTTGAAGTGTTCGTAGCAAATAAGTCGCTAAGACACACTTTGAAGTGCATATGTAATGTTTCACAAGTGGTAAATTTTTCTTGCCTTATGATGTTGTTTACATTTTTATATGTGTAAGCTTATGTATATAAATGTGGATGTTGTTAAGTATAGTTAATGAACTTGAATTGGTTTCTATTTCGACATTGAAATCCTATGTTTCATTTAAACTTGTTTACTGCTTCATTTTCTAAGCATGTTTTTTAAAAAAAGATTTTTTTTCCAAACTTAAATTTTGTTTTCAAACCCTTTTTACGAAATTTTTTCGTGGTTTAAATATTAAGAAATCATTTAAAAACTATTTTGATTTACAAAATAAGTTTCAAAAGTTATGGTCCACATAGCAATAATCGTCGTGGATGTAGTTTGTAAATGATAATTTTTGTCTAAACTAAAATGATTTTCTACTTATACATTTTTCCATAGTCTTTTAAATATGTTTATAAGTACTATAAAATGAAGTTTGAAATTTAAAAATATTTTCAAAATATTAATTAATTATTTAATAAGAGTTCTAAAATTTTAACCGCTTTGTTTCAAAGGTTGGGTTTTGTTTTAGAAGTAATTATCTTTTGGATAGGATGTGTAACGACCCGAAATTTTCGATTCTGAAAATTCCAGATAGTTAGAGAAAAGAAGAAAGAGAAAGAAGAAGAAGAACAGAAAAGAAACACACAATCTCACATTCGCAGCGGATAAAATATAATAGTAAATAAATAACAGCTTACAAAGCAGAACTGTATCAGTATATTTACATTTTACATCAGAGTTACAATAATTTCACAACACTGAACAGTTTAAAATAAGTTGTCCCATATAAATAATAATATATATCACAGCGGATAATCACTCTATACATTCCTGACATTCATCTCTCCTTTTGAGTTTCAGAACGTACTTACCTGCAAGTCTGTAATACTCGGTCTTACCCGAGCATTACACCAAAGTAACACCCGGGTCAGGCTGGAAACCAGCGTGAGTAAACTCATTTAACATTGAATACCCAAACATACAACTTATATAAACCCGGGCTAACTCGGGGTAACTTGTATCAATCTACATTTCACAAGTTATTATACATCAACCATTTTACCCATTAATTTCTATGTGCCAGCACTTAGATTTAAATGGTCCAATTTACTTAAGCCATTCCACTTCAGCCTATCAGTTTCACACATCAAATTATAAGAATCGAAGTGGTTTCGGGTATTCACTAATACCCGGCTCCGGTCTCTTCGAATCCAATGCCATTTTAACCCAACTTATTCAAATGTATCACAGTTCAAACTTCAAATACAGGGTGTCATATATACATATTAATCCATTATCGATGATAACCACATTATCTCGGTTTAACCCAACATATCATATCACAAAGCATCACAAATCACATATCTAAAATATCAATCAATCTACAACCTTCAATATTATTCACTCATTCATAAGCAAGATAAATTAGTCATAGCATTCTCATTAATTTGAACAAATTAAATTAATTCCTTCAATTACCCTTAATCCTGTTTATTTAAAAATAAATCAATTGATCAACCTTTAATTATCCATTCGATTATTCATTCTTGATTAATTATCTTCAATTACATAAAGTAATTATCTATTAATTAATTACACAAATTAATTATTCTTAAACCATTTAATTCATTAATCAATCTTGATTAATCACATTAGTAATTAACTTCCTTTAATTACTTATATCCATTTAATCAATTCCTTGATTTATTACACTAATTAATCTTTAATTGCCTTGAGTAATCATCCCTTAATTATTTTCCCTAAGTAATTATCCTTGATTTAATTACATTCAGTAATTATTCATTCATTACTCCACTAGGCAATTACACCTCATTAATTACATTAAGTAATTATTCTTAATTCTACATTAAATGATTTTCCGTTAACTAATTAAAACACGCTTAACATTCCAGTTTATTTAAATTAAATTTTAAAAATTTACTTTTAATTTCAAATCTGAAATACAGCTTAAGTCTTCATTCCAGATTCAACTTAAATTTTTAAAACTTTACTTACATCTACATCTTCATTTTAAAATCCAAAATTATTTAACCATTTCATGTATTTAAACAATTTAAATTTAAACTCATTTTACTAAAAAAAAACTGAAGTTTAAGTTTAATTCCAGATTTAAAAACCCAGGTTTAAACTCATTTTAAATTTCTAATTTAAAATTTTTTAATCTTCCAATTCAAATTCAAGACCACATATGCTTTTCCCTTAAAGTTGTTCAAATCCCGATTTAAATTTTAAAACTTAATTTTTTTTTCAAATCTCAAATTCAAACTACTTTGAATCCTTATTCAAATTCAGATTTTAAATCTTAGTTTAAATTTTAATTTATTTTTAGACCTGCCTTTAAACTTAAAAACAGAAAACAGGTTTGTTGTTTTAATTATAAAACCTGAAACAACTTCTATATACCCGAGCAACCTTATGAATTACTTCAAGTTAAAACTCGATTCACCCGAGACCATCTCGAGGCATTAAGCCTTACCCTACAACATCACCAGCATACTTCCTCTATGCACTTGTACATCAACTCCGGCCTCCTCCGATCATCTCCGATGACTAGAACAAGTCATTGATCACCCAGACATTCTACATACCTCGCCATTACCCAGCTTCACCTTCGAAATTAAAAACGAGGTCAAAATCCACCCAAAAACAACTGGAACAGGCACAAAACTCGAACCTAACCTGTCAACAGGTCAATGACGCGACTCCTGCCACTATCACCTACGAAACTCCGGCGACTTCTTCCTCAAACCACCATCTATCAATATCCCAAAAATGATTGAACTCGATCAACCGAGAAGATCACATTCAAATAGAAACAGTGACCCAGTGGAAACTAGAGTTCATGTCTGTAAAACCCAATCACAACCCCAAAAACGAATTTCACCTCAGACCAATAATTTTCCTATACTCACTCATCTCCCCTCCACCTCCAAGAGCAGATACAACACCTCCAGATACATGTGGCAACAGAGATGTTTCAAAATACAAATTGCAGAAAATAGGGAACTGCTCTTTGTATATAACATTAAAAATTGTTATTTTATTTTTAAAAATCATGATTTTGTATGATATGTTGATTAATAACCCTGAAACTTAGAATCAATATACTTGAAATTTCACTAATTTATGATTTATCACCTGTTTTCAAACCCCAGAGATGATACAGACTTGTTTTTACTTAAGTAAAGTTTCAAACTATAGTTTATGATGAAATAGACATATCTTGTTTAATTCTTAAATCTAAACCAAGATTTAATCAAGAGGTTATTATTATTATTATATATATTTTTCTCTAAAATATTAAACAGCAGCTTAAAATAAAGAAACAGAATGTACAGGTAAACAAGCATGCACACATACAATCATACATACAAATGTTCACTGCAATTTCCATAAAACATACTCATTTCAGATCAAAAGCAAGCATTTAACCTTTACCTATTTAGATTAAAAAAAGGAGTTACTCGCCTGTTTGAACAAGGCAGAGCAGTACTTTTTTTTTTCTAGGCTCCTGAACATTTAAAATCTGAAAGGGCTTTTAAATTTTGAAAATCCTTGCATGCTTCAATTTTTTTTTAAAAATGTTGTTGAAACTGATGATTTTGTAGATTTTCCTTTGAATTCTGTTTGCGGATTTTCTTCCTGATTTTGTTTAGCTTCCAGATTTTTTTGAACTTGAGCCAATTGATTGTTGAATCTGTTTTGATTCAATCTTGAATCTGGTTTTTGATTTTGAACTATATTTTTTTTTGAATGGTTGAATAAAATTGAAAAGAGTGTGAAATCTTTTTTCTTCTTCTTCTTTTTCCAAAGATGAAAAGAATATTAAAAAGAAAATGACACTTGTAACAAATCCTAACACTTGTCATTAACATTAGTTAATCACCCTACATTTGTTATTGTAAGTATTAAACCCCTTACACTTGTCCTTATGCAATTATTTTAAAATGTTAATAAAAGCTTTTATATTTATTTTCTATAAATAAATACTTTCTTAACTTATGTAGATAAATTCTTTTTAAGAAAATATTATAAAACAAATCTTATTCTAATAAAATCTTATTCATGTATTAAATATCCAAAATATTTTAAGATATATATGCTTTGAATTCAAATTTAAATCCAAATTCAAATTAAATCCTTTAAATTTCATTAAAAATCCAATTCAAGGTTAATTTAAAATAAATACATATATTTAAACAAGCCTAAATTCAATTTGGAGTAAATATAAATTATCTTAAAATAACACATAAATGTTATTGGTTTGAAATCAACAATTTTGTTTAATTTAAATAATCTACTAAACAATCATCAATACTTATTTTTAAAAGAATACTTTGTCAATTTTAAGTGATTATATTAAGATATGATCAAATAAATATTTATCCAACCATAATATTTACGATTAGATTCATTTGTTAAATTTACAATTCAGAATTTCTATTAATTAACCCAGTTTGTTAATCAATTACTGATGACCAAAAATTCGGGTTATCACATTCTTCCCCCCTTTGATTCTTTTCGTCCTCGAAAAGAACGAAACCAGAATTTATCAAAATTTTTAAAACCAGTTAAAATATTCTTTGATCATTTTAAACACTTAAAAATCTATAAAATATTTTCAAAATAGTTTTTATAGAATATATCATTTTATAACTCGATGTTTCAACCAATCCATCCTTGTTCTCGCAGAAATTCGGTCATACGTTGATCAGGCGTACGACTGAAAATCTATAAGTACTTAGCAGACCCGTTTCCAACACCCAGTGAAAATATTTGAAAAAAATAATTTTATTAATAATATAGAAAATAGTTTTTGAAAATAGAGGATATATCTTTGGTGAGAATGCTCTAGAAATCATCACCCCCATCCATGGTCACAGTTACATTCCAGGGTTACGTTGTCGTCGCAGCAAAAGTCCATGTAACTGCAGGCACTCTGCGGCCTCTCGATTACGCCATGGATCCCACTCAACAGATCACAGTTACATCCAGGGTTACGTTGCCATTGCAGCAAAAGTCCATGTAACTGTTGGCTCTCAGCGGCCTCTGATTTTCGCTGTCAAAATGAAACTTCTCCACTCCTACATAGGTCGCAGTCTACCGATATAAAATCAAACGCAGACTGTTGGCTCTCCGCGGCACACACGACTTTCGCTATGTTATACCATAGGTCGCAGTTACATCCTGGGTTACGTTGCCATCGCAGCAAAAGTCCATGTTACTGTTGGCTCTCAGCGGCACACACGACTTTCGCTATGTTATACTCTACTCATAATCCCCAGGAACTAGTTTTGTCCGGACTCCTCACAGGATCAACTTTAGAACCCCCCCTTGGGGCTCAAGGCAGCACCACCCGGTGGTACTCCTGAGAAGTCCATTCCAAGGGAACCCTTTTTCCCCAAAGCATCATCAAAACATTTTATACTATACATATATAGTATCTTTAAATCATACACCTAGTATGATCTCATACAAAGCTCCTTTACATAAAATCGATTATTCCAAAATCGATAGTTCTCAAACTAGGCTTTCCAAATTCAATATTGATTTTACCCAAAAATCAAATGCCTTTCCAAATCCATAGGTTCCCAAAACCCTTTTTCCAAAATCCTCATATGATCTTTTACATATATATTCATACAGATATATATAATTTTTAAAACTTTGGATCATTTTCAAACTTGTATAAAACTCCTTTTATACTTCAAACACTTTCAAAAACCCTTTTCTTCTGGCAAAAGATTCAACAAGGGAAGTTTTATTTTATAAAACAAAGATATTTACTTTGTTTACTCAAAATCAAATATTCAAATTTGATTACTCTTTACAAAACCACTTACCATATCACTTGTTTCCATAAACAAAATTTCAACCATAGAAATAACCAATTTCCACTTTACTTCATCATATATTTCACAAAATATATTTTTCATTTCAAAAACCATTTCACATTTCTTATCCACAAATTCCCAATATCAATTTTATTCAAATACGTACGATGTACACATATCATCCGTACGTATACCAATCTGATCGCTCACTCGACCACACAAATTTCATTTCCGAACTAGTATTGTCCACCCGACTTCCTAGTGCGGACACAGATCTGGTTTCTTGATCAGAAACCATCATTCTCCTTGCATAGTCATAACTATGATAGAGAACACTCAGAACCAATCAACAATCCATATCCAGGTTCGCCTTCAAACATCGAGTGGAAAATTCCAACTCGGATCAATATAACTATCTCGAAATTCTGTGCTCGAATCTGGATCAAATCACTATGCGAATAGAATAACATACGTACACCCTACGTATTTATCTTTATTGGTTATTAGCCAAATCAATTCCATTTCTATTCACATTCATTTTGATTATCCTTCACTTACTCACAATTGCTTCAATCCATTTGGATTATCACCTCTATTCTTATCTCGATTGGGTATTTAAACAATAACAGTTTGAACTCCGAACAGTTTATTTAGAAAATAGCTTGAAAAATTAGAAATAGATAAGTAGTTGAAAAATAGTTACTAGTTTGTAAAATAGGTGTAAAATAGTTAGAAAATAGTTAAAATAATTATAGAAATTTAAATAATTGCAAAATAATAGTAAGATAGTAATAAGTTTTGTAAAATAATTGAAATATAGTAATTAGTTTATAAAATAGTTGGAAAACAGTTTCAAAAATAATTGTAAAACAAGTATAACATAACTTGGCTTTTAAAAGAAAGGTTGTATATATAATGAATAGCTTGGAAAAAAATAGGTTTATATTAAAATAATTTATATTTAAAAAAAAATAGTCCAGAGTTAAAACTGCTCACTTCCTAATCTCCGTTCTCATCAATTCAATTTAAATTTCCACTTCCATTTAAATTGACCCAATTCCAATTTTAAATAACTCCAATTTCCATTGGGCATGATTTATTCCCAGTTCAAGTTGAATTAATCTCGGTTTCTTTCCAAATTTAACTTTATTCAACCTTGATCTCCAATTATATTAATTCAAATAAATTTTAATTGAACTAGTTCCAATTTCAATTTACTTCATCACCAGTTTGAATTAATCCTAATTTCAAACTCCATTTCCAAATCAAGTTGAATTATTCTTGATTTCCTCCCACATTCAATTCAAATTCCATTTGAATTTAAAATTATCAAATTTTAATTATAGTTCCAAATTATTCAAATCAACTTGGACTCATTTCAAATCGTTTCCAATTAATCCAATTCAATTTTCCTTTTGAATCTTACACTCATACATCTTCAATCACCATTTCAATTAATTCAAATCAAATTCAATTTGAACTAATTCAAATTTCAAATCCAAATCATCTCGAATCATATAAATTCGAGTTAATACTTCAAATGTTGATTTAATTTCTTTAAATCAATTTACGCTTTTTATCCCAATAATGGATTACCATACTCCATTTCTCATTCATTTAAACAAATCCAATTCACAACTTAAAGATTTTTAACAACAATAGGATGATATCATCTAATTCATCTTAAAACATACATCAATTTACAATTTCCAGATCTCAAACCCATTTTCAGATCACACAAACTCCCAATTCAGATTAACCATTTAACTCCCCAAATTGAATTCCAATTCCATCTTGAAATTCCCAAATCATGTGATCGTTCCAACTTATTTAACTTTTTCCCAAGTTAAACTCAATTTACTTAATTCAGTCAGCCTTACCCAATTTGAACTTCCTTTTCAAATTTTAAACTTCTCATAAATAATCTCCCACTTATTAAGTTCAAAAACTTATCACTTTGGGTATCATATCTCATTCTAGATTTAAAACTCAACATCTAGAGTTTATTTCAAATTATCCTTGATATCATGTATATTCACATATATACATATTTATTTCTTTTACATACCAAGTTACACTTTAAAATTTTAAACAACCTTTGGTTTTTATTTAAAAAAAAATTCTTTTAAATTTTCAAACAACTCTTTGTTCGAAATAGGACCATTCATTCAAATGCATTAAAAATCTTATTTATTATTTCTTTAAATTAATTACATCATTAACTAATTCCAATTAATCACATTCGGTAATTAACTTATTCTTAATTACCTTTATTAAGTAATTTTCCCTTAAATTACTTACCTCTAGTTACTTCATTAAGTAACTCCCTCTTATTTATCAACTCCAATTATTATCCATTTATATTAATCTCATTAAATAAAATTTAATTAATTACATAAATTAATTGATTATCCTTATCCTGAAAACTTTCCCAAATTCAAGATTTAATTTCAGTTTGAATTGACTTCAAACTTATCTTTATTTAATTTTAATTTGGTTGTAATTCTATTACCACTTAATTCTTACTATTACTTGTAATTTAATTAATATTACAACCAATTTCCTTAATATAATAGATAATCTATTTCTTATATAAGATTCATTTACTTTTGAAATCATTTAAAATCCTCTATATAAGAAAATAACAAGTACGCTCTCTCATATATATATACACTCAACTCATCCTAGGGTACCACTTACCCTATCCTTAATGAGTATACCCACCAGAGCCAAGGTTCTCGCTTAACCTTCAGCTCTTATACCAAATGTAACGACCCGAAATTTTTGATTCCGAAAATTCCAGATAGTTAGAGAAAAGAAGAAAGAGAAAGAAGAAGAAGAACAGAAAAGAAACACACAATCTCACATTCGCAGCGGATAAAATATAATAGTAAATAAATAACAGTTTACAAAGCAGAACTGTATCAGTATATTTACATTTTACATCAGAGTTACAATAATTTCACAACACTGAACGGTTTAAAATAACTTGTCCCATATAAATAACAATATATATCACAGCGGATAATCACTCTATACGTTCCTGAACTTCAGCTCTCCTCTTGAGTTCCAGAACGTCCTTACCTGCAAGTCTGTAATACTCGGTCTGACCCGAGCATTACACCAAAATAACACCCGGGTCAGGCTGCAAACCAGCGTGAGTAAACTCATTTAACATTGAATACCCAAACATACAACTTATATAAACCCGGGCTAACTCGGGGTAACTTGTATCAATCTACATTTCACAAGTTATTATACATCAACCATTTTACCCATTAATTTCTATGTGCTAGCACTTAGATTTAAATGGTCCAATTTACTTAAGCCATTCCACTTCATCCTATCAGTTTCACACATCAAATTATAAGAATCGAAGTGGTTTCGGGTATTCACTAATACCCGACTCCGGTCTCTTCGAATCCAATGCCATTTTAACCCAACTTATTCAAATGTATCACAGTTCAAACTTCAAATACAGGGTGTCATATATACATATTAATCCATTATCGATGATAACCACATTATCTTAGTTTAACCCAACATATCATATCACAAAGCATCACGAATCACATATCTGAAATATCAATCAATCTACAACCTTTAATATTATTCACTCATTCATAAGCAAGATAAATTAGTCATAGCATTCTCATTAATTTGAACAAATTAAATTAATTCCTTCAATTACCCTTAATCCTGTTTATTTAAAAATAAATCAATTGATCAACCTTTAATTATCCATTCGATTATTCATTCTTGATTAATTTCTTCAATTACATAAAGTAATTATCTATTAATTAATTACACAAATTAATTATTCTTAAACCATTTAATTCATTAATCAATCTTGATTAATCACATTAGTAATTAACTTCCTTTAATTACTTATATCCATTTAATCAACTCCTTGATTTATTACACTAATTAATCTTTAATTACCTTGAGTAATCATCCCTTAATTATTTTCCCTAAGTAATTATCCTTGATTTAATTACATTTAGTAATTATTCATTCATTACTCCACTAGGGAATTACACCTCATTAATTACATTAAGTAATTATTCTTAATTCTACATTAAATGATTTTCCGTTAACTAATTAAAACACGCTTAACATTCCAGTTTATTTAAATTAAATTTTAAAATTTTACTTTTAATTTCAAATCTGAAATACAGCTTAAGTCTTCATTCCAGATTCAACTTAAAATTTTAAAACTTTACTTACATCTACATCTTCATTTTAAAATCCAAAATTATTTAACCATTTCATGTATTTAAACAATTTAAATTTAAACTCATTTTATTAAAAAAAAACTGAAGTTTAAGTTTAATTCCAGATTTAAAAACCCAGGTTTAAACTCATTTAAAATTTCTAATTTAAAATTTTTTAATCTTCCAATTCAAATTCAAGACCACATATGCTTTTCCTTTAAAGTTGTTCAAATCCCGATTTAAATTTTTAAAACTTAATTTTTTTTCAAATCTCAAATTCAAACTACTTTGAATCCTTATTCAAATTCAGATTTTAAATCTTAGTTTAAATTTTAATTTATTTTTAGACCTGCCTTTAAACTTAAAAACAGAAAACAGGTTTGCTGTTTTAATTATAAAACCTGAAACAACTTCTATATACCCGAGCAACCTTATGAATTACTTCGAGTTAAAACTCGATTCACCCGAGACCATCTCGAGGCATTAAGCCTTACCCTACAACATCACCAGCATACTTCCTCTGTGCACTTGTACATCAACTCCGGCCTCCTCCGATCATCTCCGATGACTAGAACAAGTCATTGATCACCCAGACATTCTACATACCTCGCCATTACCCAGCTTCACCTTCGAAATTAAAAAAGAGGTCAAAATCCACCCAAAAACAACTGGAGCAGGCACAGAACTCGAACCTAACCTGTCAACACGTCAATGACGCGACTCCTGCCACTATCACCTATGAAACTCCGGCGACTTCTTCCTCAAACCACCATCTATCAATATCCCAAAAATGATTGAACTCGATCAACCGAGAAGATCACATTCAAATAGAAACAGTGACCCAGTGGAAACTAGGGTTCATGTCTGTAAAACCCAATCACAACCCCAAAAACGAATTTCACCTCAAACCAATAATTTTCCTATACTCACTCATCTCCCCTCCACCTCCAAGAGCAGATACAACACCTCCAGATACATGTGGCAACAGAAATGTTTCAAAATACAAATTGCAGAAAATAGGGAACTGCTCTTTGTATATAACATAAAAAATTGTTATTTTATTTTTAAAAATCATGATTTTGTATGATATGTTGATTAATAACCCTGAAACTTAGAATCAATATACTTGAAATTTCACTAGTTTATGATTTATCGCCTGTTTTCAAACCCCAGAGATGATACAGAGTTGTTTTTACTTAAGTAAAGTTTCAAACTATAGTTTATGATGAAATAGACATATCTTGTTTAATTCTTAAATCTAAACCAAGATTTAATCAAGAGGTTATTATTATTATATATATTTTTCTCTAAAATATTAAACAGCCGCTTAAAATAAAGAAACAGAATGTACAGGTAAACAAGCATGCACACATACAATCATACATACAAATATTCACTGCAATTTCCATAAAACATACTCATTTCAGATCAAAAGCAAGCATTTAACCTTTACCTACTTAGATTAAAAAAAGGAGTTACTCGCCTGTTTGAACAAGGCAGAGCAGTACTTTTTTTTTTCTAGGCTCCTGAACATTTAAAATCTGAAAGGGCTTTTAAATTTTGAAAATCCTTGCATGCTTCAATTTTTTTTAAAAAAAAATGTTGTTGAAACTGATGATTTTGCAGATTTTCCTTTGAATTCTGTTTGCGGATTTTCTTCCTGATTTTGTTTAGCTTCCAGATTTTTTTGAACTTGAGCCAATTGATTGTTGAATCTGTTTTGATTCGATCTTGAATCTGGTTTTTGATTTTGAACTATTTTTTTTTTTGAATGGTTGAATAAAATTGAAAAGAGTGTGAATTCTTTTTTTTCTTCTTCTTTTTCCAAAGATGAAAAGAATATTAAAAATAAAATGACACTTGTAACAAATCCTAACACTTGTCATTAACATTAGTTAATCACCCTACATTTGTTATTGTAAGTATTAAACCCCTTACACTTGTCCTTATGCAATTATTTTAAAATGTTAATAAAAGCTTTTATATTTATTTTCTATAAATAAATACTTTCTTAACTTATGTAGATAAATTCTTTTTAAGAAAATATTATAAAACAAATCTTATTCTAATAAAATCTTATTCATGTATTAAATATCCAAAATATTTTAAGATATATATCCTTTGAATTCAAATTTAAATACAAATTCAAATTAAATCCTTTAAATTTCATTAAAAATCCAATTCAAGGTTAATTTAAAATAAATACATATATTTAAACAAGCCTAAATTCAATTTGGAGTAAATATAAATTATCTTAAAATAACACATAAATATTATTGGTTTGAAATTAACAATTTTGTTTAATTTAAATAATCTACTAAACAATCATCAATACTTATTTTTAAAAGAATACTTTGTCAATTTTAAGTGATTAGATTAAGATATGATCAAATAAATATTTATCCAACCATAATATTTACGATTAGATTCATTTGTTAAATTTACAATTCAGAATTTCTATTAATTAACCCAGTTTGTTAATCAATTACTGATGACCAAAAATTCGGGTTATCACAGGATGTTATAAATACATGGACTTTCTTTGTCTATGCCATTAAGTAACATTAAACAAACATGATAAGTTGTGTTAAAATATTGAAATATTTGTGGAAAGTAAGTCATCTTGTATTTAGCACTAAAAGCCGACTAGTGGACTTTCCTCTATCTGTGAGATCTAGAAATAGAGTGTCTAAACGAGGGATATAGAAGTTGAAATGTTGAAAACATGGTAAGTATAAGAGAATTAATTTTGAAAATGTCATGATTAATTAATTATATGGAAGATACTTCATTGTATAGTTAACATAAATACTAAGGTATGGAAACTCGTCGCTATCTGAAGAAGAAAGATTGTGCGTCGAGGCAATGATAGTTTTCTAACTTGTCTCACTTCATTGTTAATCGAGGGATAGTGTCATTTGAAATTGGAAGGTGGTAATAAGTATAAGATTTCATTTTTCATATGAACACTATACTTACACCCAGATAGTGGATTTTTCCACTATCGATATCTTGACCAATTTTTAACTTTGGAAATATCAAGAAGAAAAATGAGAATTAAATGCCATAGTTATCTTCATTGATGTTATATTGTATGCATAAACTCGTTATGTTCTTCTAGGACAAACGATAAAGAAATCTATTCACTTAAATGGTTAGGGGGTGATCTCCGGTTACAAGTACTGTTTTTCATTTTCTAAAGAACTGGAGTTGAGTTTACTGAAAACTATCAAACATTGGCTCAAAGAGACCGAGATCGGATAAGCATGAGTTACCAAAACCACTTCGAATCAGATTAAGCTTTTGAATTAGAGATATCTTGAAGATTATGGAATCAAAGATAGAGTTCTTTGAGGTGCAAAGAATACTTGTTACTAATTTTGAGGGTGATTCTAAAAAGAATGCGGTAGAGGTAGTGCCTTCAGTTTGTTCATATTATGAACAACTTGTATGGATGAATGCTGGCATTGCATTGCATCTTGGAGGGCAATGTAAGCATTCCAAGTTAGATTGCTATAAAAAAAAGGCAAATTGTTGCCTCGAGTCTTACATCCATGAATGACTAAAACAAGGGAGACGTAGCAGGGCTATGTGGGTCGCACCCATTAGGGTATGGTCATTGCTATGCAAGACTGACGTTTATGTTTTATGTATGCATATGGACAAGGAGGAAGTTGTTGATGCAACCGTGGGGTGATCATATTTGGTACTATCCAATAGGAGATAGGCAAGTTTTGTCTTGGTAAAGGGGCAAATGTGCTACAACCTCGGTACATATTATCTGGGGACATATTGTATGGGAGGTAGTCCATTACCTTGTCATTGTTGGAATCCATTTTCCACTATGAGCTTTATGAACTTAGTTATGCCTAAATATATTGGAACGTGAAATGCAAGCATTTAGCTATGTTATATATTTATTTTAAATCCTAGGTATTATTATAATATCACTAGATTTTGTATTTAAAAAAAATTTGGTTATCGTAGGATACAAACTCGTATGTGTTTATGTGCAGCGTGGTCTTACGATGTACATTTATTTTGTAATGTTTTATAAGTATAAAAATTCAGTTGTATTGAGTTTACTCACACCAAACCCATGCCTGACTCGGAATTTTTCTTTCTTTCCCTTATACTTTTGGGTACTCTAATTTTTGAGTAGCTAAGTAATCCAGGTTCTTACAAATGCATTTTGGAGTAGTATAGCGCAAGAAGTTTCGCCATTATCTAGTTATCTATTTTAGTTCTTCTGTGTGTGTATGTAACGTCCCTTATTTAGAGGCCCAACACTAAGTGCTACACATGCTGCAGTCATCTATAGTATTAGCTTTCGACGACTAAATATGAATATGTTAATGGTATCTAGAAATTAGAAGCATTTGAATAGAAACAAAACATAGATTTCAAAAAACTTCTCTTAATTACATTCAAAATAGATGTACTATATTCATCTTACATAATCCCAAATATGTTCTCAGGCATGACTAACCATTCAAACTAGTTAGTCCAAATGGCATGGCTAACCATTCATATGATCCATACCTTGTCCTAAACACTGCCAAAGGAAAACTATCCTCTGCCATTCTAAGCCGATGAAATCTCGTCGCCAAACCCAACCGAGAAAATACATTAGCGCCACTTAACTGATCAAACAACTCATCAATTCTCGTCAATGGATATCGGTTCTTTATCATCGTCTCATTCAACTTACGATAATCGATACATAGCCTCAACGATCCATCCGGCTTCTTAGCAAGCACTGCGACTGCACCCCAAGGTGAACCACTTGGATGTATAAAACTCTTGCCTTCCAAATCCACCAACTGCACCTTCAACTCTTTCATCTCTGTAAGTGTCATTTGGCTCGGCAGCCTACTTACCGGTTCTGCTCCAAGCATTAAATCGATCTGAAACTCAATGGCTCATTTCGATGGTAACCCAACTTCTGGCTCAAACACATCGGCAAACTCCCTAACCACAAAGGCTTGATGCAACTCATTCTCCAACTCCATGGTACCCAATAAATCATTCACTTTGCAACTAGGGTTTTCTACGGTATAAACTATCTGATCACTATAATTCGGGTGACTGAGTAATATTTTCCTATCGTGGAAAAGTATCCTCGCATCATAGTTTACTTGACTAATCCATCCCAAGGATAATCCCAAAACCTACAGAATCAAATACATGCAAACAGCAATCAAAAACATGACCTAGCAATTAAAACTCTAAATGGTCACACCTCATCCCAAGTGTCGCATACCCTCCTATGGGATTTGCAACCCTTAAGGACGTAACTAAATATGAGGGCTCTAGATTAAGCTTACCTACCAAACATTGAGAAATAAAAGAATGGATGCACAAATATCAAGCATAACGCTAACATACATACTGGAACATGTAGCGAGCCTCCCAGAACATCCTTCCCTTTCTCCTACACAACTTGCCTTGAAGTTGCGGTCTCCAATGCATACATCTGTTTCTTTCCTTCTTTAGTGGTTCTTTGCATTGGTTCTTATAATGGCCGATCTGATCACACTTAAAGCATCATATATTCTTCTTTCCAATCCCTCATTTCCTTTCCCATTTCTGGTACGACACTTATTAGCATAGTGTCCTTTCTTATCACATTTATAACAAACCACCTCTGATTTTCACTTCTTCTATACTCCTCCCTTCTGAGCATTCTTCCAATGTAAAAGCTTCCTTTTTTTGGCATCGTCCCACCTGAACTTCCTTCTCTTTCTTCTTCTCCAAACAAGCTAACGCCTCTTCCTGTCTCACCGCCATCTCTACCACTACGTCATATGGGTCTTTTATGTGCGGTAAGGTAGCTCTTGCCAACTCTAGCTTCAAACCTCTTATAAACTTCTCATTTATCTTCATACCCATGTCAACCATGGCGTAACCGTACCAGGGTAACACTTCAAACCTTTTAGCATACTCTAGAACAAAAATCTTCCCTTGCTCCAACTCAGCAAATTTCCTAACCAACACAGACGGCGCCATCACCGACGTAAACCTTTCTTGAAACCTTCTCTTAAACTCCGCCCAAGTCATGATTTTCTCATCAACACCAACTGCAATAGTATTCCACCAAAATAGAGTAACTTCCTGAAGCTATCTTGAAGCTAATCTCCTTTTTATGCTCGTCATTCAATCCTAAGTCAGCAAAGATTCTCTCACAATGCAACAGCCAGTTTTCTGCCTCAATCGCATCTTCAATTCCAACGAGTAACTTCCCTCCAAGCCTAATATAATCTCTTCTCAGATTAGCATAATGGTTGACAATTGGAGCTTCCTAAACTCCTCCTCCAACAGCATTTCCTCCAACAACTCCAGCTGCAATTCTAGCTTGCATCATGTTTACAAAAATCTAATACATGGCTTCCATATCCACTTGGGGAACCCCATCACCAACATTTTTAGCTTGAGCCTGACCTGGACCACTTCTAGCATTTTGTCGGGCATTTCCATCAACGGTGATGCTCTCTCCTCCAAGATTAACTCTGCCTCTTTTCCTTCCATATCTGTATCCAAGCTTCGTGAAATATAGATGAATAGCCTAACTATGATAGGAGTCTAGAGATATAGCGTATACTCATCCCATACCCTGATCTTAACTCTAACTACTAAGGATTATGTTTTTCAAAAATCATTTTTAGTTAAAGTATTTCATAAACCATGCTCTTATACCAAGTTGTAACATCCCCTATCTAGAGGCCCAAAGCTAAGCTCTACAGATGCTGCGGCCGTCTATAGTATCAGCTTCCAGCGACTAAATATGGCTATGTTAATGGTATCTATAATATCAGAAACACTTGAATATGAAAAAAAAACAGATTTCAAAACAGCTTTTCTTTATTACATTCAAAATAGATGTTCCATATTCATCTTACATAATCCCAAATACATTCCCAAACAGGGATAAAATATACATATTACAAAATATGCCAAAAGCGATATATGAAGATATCCCCTTAGATAATCAGAGTCATATAGTCATAATAGACTTAATAGACTTAATACATACACAACGGAAATACAATAGAACATAAAATTGCAACTCCTAAATTACTATCTGTTTACCTCTTGCATGCCTCCGGTAGCCTTATTTGTCATCTTACTAAACCTAAAAAAGACCTTAACCCCTCAGTCTACTCAAATTAGTTTTGAGCATCCGAGAGTTTAAGGGGGAAACATAAACTTCGAGTTAGATATAAAGCCTGGTGAACAATACTATACATCCCGGTTTATAATGTTAAGTGAGACCACGCCGCTTAGCGGAACGGGTTTCCCCTCATTAACATCCCTCCAAAACATATCTTTGCAAAACCTTTTCCTACACCCGAACTAGTTAAATACTATAAAGCTTCATGCAAACATACATAAACATCAGGTAATAATGAACTATCTGTTCAAACACATAAGTTTTATTTGGCTAACTTTTAAACTTTGGCTGACTCGGACAAACCAGACAATATAAACAAAATTAATCTAACTTCTGTTAGGCCCTTCCTCTTCTGGACGGTCTGTCCTTAACTATATGTTAAATACTTCTCTCCTAGACGGTCTATCCCTAACTTAGTCATCTCCCAGGTCTTCCTTATCCTAATGGTTTTTTGGGCCACCAATAACCTATCTGTATACAAACAAATATTCCTTCCGACGTGTAATCATAATTTTAGTCTATCTGTGACTAAGTCCTACACACTGTAACTTTGGACAACAATTTGCTGGGGCTAATAGCTAATGTATAGGGCGTGACCCTATACCAGTTCCATCTATTATTCTAATATCTGAGTCATTTTACTTTTGGATCCCTTCCCATAATTTTCCTAGAAAATCTCTTTAAAATGATTTAAAACCTTTAAATCAAACTTACACAAGGAAAATATTTATATTATTTATGCTTCGCTCAAATCACTTTGCCATGTTACACATATATATGCTTTACTCAAACTTTTATTGATGAAAAGATTTAAACATTTGAAAGTACCCCTTTGATTCCATTGAAAGTTCCCATTTCTAAACCTTTAAAAGCTTCTCTTTCGAAACCAAGTAAAACCCTTTAATCATCTAGGCCGGAAGGCTAAACATTTCCTTTCAAAACCATACTTCAAGCCTTTTGGAACCATTGAAATCTTTCCTTTCGAAAGCATTAAAACCTTAGATATCCTGTATTAAAACACTTTAAGACATTGCCTTAGAAAACCTTAGAAAAACCTTCCATTCCAACCCTTTCGAAACCATTTAGAAAATAGGACCTTTCGCCCTTGTCAAAAGCTACCTTTCTACTTCATCAAAAGCTTTGCTTTCGACCTCTTTGAAAGCTTTAAAACATATCTTTTAAAATATTTTAAAAACACCTCTTTCGTAACCTTGGGTTATACATCAACTAGAATAAAGAGGGTAAAACATCTAAGATGAAAGCTTCCTTTTGAAAGCATGGAAGAAGCAGCCGATTTTTAAAAGACAAGGATAGCTTTCGACCTTGTTAAAAGCATGCTTACCTTTCGACCTTGTCGAAAGCCATTGACTTCAAAAGGTAGAAAGGTGGCAGCTAGGGGTTCAACTCATTCGAAAGCATGTTAGCCTTTCGACCTTATCAAAAGCTTTAAATCATTAGTTTAAATTTTTGACCCAGTCGAAAGCAACCATGTCGAAAGCTTCTTTTCGAAAGCAAAGCAGGTAATACTTTTGGCTTATAAAACAATCATGCTCCAACCTCTTCGACAACTAAGGTTTCGACCAAGTACCCTTTGACCATGTCCAATACATTATATACCAAGTCACTAGATACTATACACATTGGTTTTGACCTTGTCGAAAGGTCTAGGTAAGAGGCTTTGATGCCGAAAATGGCCGAAACTTGCAAAAGTATGGTTTTCTTATTTTTAACTTAAAAGGGATAACTTTTCAACTAACCTGCCTTTGTTGTAAAATTCTTATTGGTTACCAAATAATTTTCAGAAAAGTGCTACGAATAATTTCAGGAATAAATAATGACTTTATTTTATAAAATGTACTTCTCCTTAATTAAATAAATTCATCAAAACACTTAGAAAAAATACAAAAAAATTATTTTAATATGTTTTCCAATATATAAACATTTCAAAATCAAATAATTATTAATTTAGTCGTAAATAGTTTATAACTCAATAAATCATTTTCTTCACTAGAAAATCAATATAAAATCCAAGTCAATTTATAAAATTATGAAAATTGTAAATCATCTCTATACTATCATTTCTGACCTATATTTAAATTTTCAAGGCATCTAGATGTCATTTAATTGGCTATTTCATATCAAACATATCAAAAAAATGATATAAACATGAATAATTCATCAACAAGCATATATATAACATTAATCATCAAAACATGGCATAAGCTTGCAAAATCATTTTGGATCTATCTAAAAACCAAAAACCGTAATAAAATGGGATGTAGCAATCATTCACCTTAGCTTTGAGATTAAAAGATGTGAGATTTGATGTTGAATATGTTGATTAACTTCTTTCTCTTGAATCCTAGCTTTATTTTTCCTTGAGAATGAAAATAGTGGCCGACCTTAATGTATTTTAATTTAATAGAATGAAATGAACATGCATTTCGTTTTATACGGATCTAGGGTATAAGTCTCTCTTATTTTCAATTTTTCCCTTCTCCATTCCCTAACACATTAATTCATGTTATTTTCATTTTGCTTTCCATTTAACATGGCACGGCTATCCTTAGTCAAATCAAGTCTCAACCTATTAATCTTCTCATTATTTTATTTTATTTTACTAAGTAGATATCCTAAATAATGTTATAAAAATATGGGGTGTTACAATGTGTGTGTGTGTGTATGCATCAGCATTGTAGGGGCTGGTAGTTATAACTGGTCCGGCTGACGTTAGTATCCGTTATAACTCTGATATTTTATTTTGGAAATGATTGTAAGTACTATCTTATGTTCTATTATATATGATTTCCATGTGTTGTGAGATTCTATATTTCTTTCTTCTTGTCTTTTCTTTTCTTTTTCCTTAAAGGCCTATCTTTCATACGTCTAGATGATCGACACATGAATACCATGGATGTATTAAGTATCATATTTAGGAGTAAGAAAGGAAAACCGTTACAGGTATCAAAGCTTAGGGTTGAGCGAACACATAGGCCTTGGTTAGGGTCAACTCATTAGTGACAGGGTTAGTAATACCCTAGAATGAGTTTAGTCTATGAGAGCACGTATTTGTAATTTTTGTTTATATATGTGTGTGTGTGTGTGTGTGTGTGTGTGTGTGTTCAATTAGATTGATCGACTTTGATATGTTTGTTTGATAACCTTTTCCTTATAATAATCTTGTCTAAGTATTAGAAAGTTATCTTGTTATATCTAAGTAGTAAGAATGAGTAATAGAGGAAGATGGGGTGGAGGAGCTAGTAGCACCATGACCACCAATGGTTGAACTTCGAATGTTTGAAGAGTTGGAGCAGTTAAAGAGGCATCACCTGTACAATCACATGTGAACTTTGCAGCTTTGTACAATGACTATACTAATCTGGAAGGAAAGCCGTTCAATGGCACAAAATCCATTATCAAAGTGACTTTGTTCTTGCAAGAAAATTTTCAAAGAGCAAGATATCCCAGATGAGGAAAAGCATTTCTTAGCATCTTGGTAGTTACAGGATGGGGCTGCAGCATGGTGGGACTCAGTTTGTAGCAAATGTCCCAAGGATGATTTTTTTTTTTGAGCTAGATTTAAGGAGGTGTTTAAATACCAGTACAGCACCCCGCTATTGGGAAGATCCGTTTGCATAAGAGTATCTTGGATCTTAATCAAGGAGATATATCAGTAGCTGAATATGAAATCAAATTTAATGTGTTGTCGTGATTTGGTCTGAATTGATTAACATCCCTCTTAAGAAAATGAGATGTTTGTAACTAGGATGAGGGAAGGATTTCATGAAAAGATGACTATCCATCTAAAGGGATCTTTTATGGAATTAGTACATATGGCTTTTCCTTATGAAGTTCTTAAGAAGAAGAAACCAGCAGCAGCACCTAATAACAATAACAACAACCCGAACAAGAGAAAGTACAATTGATAGGGAAAGCCAAGTAGATGGACTCATGAGAAATGGTACAAGAATGTTATTGTCATTAGAAGGGCTACACTTTGAAATTCTACAAGATTTCTAGAGCTCAGAAGCAACAGTCAGCACCTATTTCTCGGATGTTTAGAAGATACTATGCTTTAATTATCACCAACCAGGGTATATAGTGAAGGATTGTCCACTGAGGAAGAAAAGGGAGTAACTCAAAGTTTATGCTATCAAAGAGGAACTACCAACTTCAAAGGATGTGAAAGTAAAAGGAGTTCTTGAAGATACTTTATATGTTAATGGCATTTTAGTTCAAGTATTATTAATATAGGGGTGCCATAAAGTTTTATTTCTAACGGATTGGTTGATAGATTAAAACTTTGCTCGAGGATTGTAGAAACCCTTATTTGTGTATCTAACCCTCTAGGAGGTGCAACTAATCTGCGCATGATTTTTGAAGATATACAAATTACTTGCCTTACCCATCATTTTCCATGTAATCAATTTGTTCTAAATTTGAATGTGTTTGATGTTTTACTTGATATGGATTGGCTATTAGGGAGTGATGTTGTCTTAGGTTGTGTTGGGAGGTTGATATATTTAAGAACTAAACTTGGGAAATTTGTCGAAGTATCGTGTGAAGTGCCTAGCAAGCGAAGGAGAAGTTTCTCATATGCACTAGATTTGTCTTAAAAAGAGTTAGGATCGATTGTAATTATTAAGGATTTCCCTAACGCTTTTAAAGAAGTTAACAATCTACCTCCACATCAGGAGATTAAGTTTCATATCGACTAAATTCTTGGTTGGAAACGTATTATTCATAATATCCATAAGTTGGCTCCAAGTGGGAAATTGGAATTAAGAAATTAGACGTACGATTTGTTAAACAAGAGATCAATTAGATCAAGTCGCTCAAGTTAGGGAGCAATTGTAGTTTTTGTTGCAAAGTCATATGGTTCTCTAAGATTTTGTATTGATGACCATGAGCTAAACAAATAAATGATTCGAAACAAGTATCCCTTACCCCGTATAGACGACATGTTTAACCAACTACATGATGCTCGAGTATTCTCTCAAATGGATGTTGCTATAAGATTTCACTAATTAAAAATAGTAGAAAATAATATGCCCTTAATAGCATTTAGAGTATCGGATTGTTCCTTCGAGTGGTTGTTATGCCTTTTGGGCTAACCAATGCACCTTCTTATTTTGTAGATCTTATAAATCGAGATTTTGAAGACGTATTAAATAAATTTTTGTTAGTTTTTATATATGATATGCTTATTTCCTTTAAGACAGAGTAGGAACACAAGCATTGTTTGGAAATTGTAATGGAGACATTAAGGAAACATGTTTTAAGAGCTAACTCTACAAGTTTCATTTTTGGTGATTGAAAGTAAGGTTCCTTAGACATGCTGTTTCAAGGAACGACTTTTCAATCGATCCAGAAAAGGTTACGGCTGTTCGAGATTGGAAGACACCGCAGACTCTAACGAAGGTCCGAAGCTTTTTAGACTTAACGTAATATTATAGAAGATTCATCCAAGACTTCTCCAAGACTGCCTCACACTTGATAAAGGTAATAAAGAAGAATGAGAAGTTTATCTGGACTTCGAACTGTGAAGAAGCGTTTGTTGAATTAAAGAAGAGGTTAACCATTGCTCTAGTCTTAGCAATTTCGGATAGAGGTAGTGGGTTGCGTATGTATACAGATGCTTGTGGCTTAGGTTCGAGTGCGACATTGATGCAGCATGGAAGAATTATTGTTTATGCTAGTAGGCAGCTGAAGCCATATAAGCGAAATTATGCAACACATGATTTGGAATCATTAGTTATTGTGTTTGCATTAAAGATGTGGAGGCATTATTTATTAGATGAAAATTTTGAGCTCTTTATGGATCACAAGTCCTTGAAGTTTCTTTTCACGTAGAAGGATTTGAATATGAGGCAGTAATGTTGGTTGGAATTTCTGATGGCATATGAACGCCAGGAAAAGCTAATATGGTAGTGGTTTCTTTGAGTAGGAATGTAGTTTTGGCTCTGTTGGAAGTTACTCCGACTCTAATTGAAATGATTACAAGTAATAAAAAAGAAGATAGTCTTCTGATATAATTTATGCAAGAAGTTGAAGAAGATCAGTGTTTGAATTTTGAGATTGATCATAATGGTATATTGTGGACGAACGAAAGGTTATGTGTTCTAGATGTTGATGGTCTTGGATAGGAAGTTTGAGCGGAATGCCACAAGTATAAGTTAAGTAACCACCCTGGAATTACTAAGATGTATCGGGATATAGAGCGTATATTTTGGTGGATAGGAATGAAGAGTGAAATTTCAATTTATGTCAACAGATGCGTAAATTTCTAGCAAATCAAAGGTGATCATCAAAGGACTGTTAGGTTACTACAACTACTTGAGATTCCGAATTGGAAATGGGAGAAAGTGTCAATGGATTTTATAAATGGTTTTTCCAAATCAAGGAAGGGTAATGAAGGTGTTTGGTTATTATTCATCAGCTTACCAAGAGTGCCCATTTTATTCTAATGAAATTGGTAGAATTGCAGCAAGTTTAGCAAAGGTTTATACGAGGGAGATCATTTAATTACATGAAGTTCTAGTTAGCATTTTAAGTTATCAAGATCCAATCTTTAACATTTAGATTTGGGAAGCATTACAAGTAGATTTGGGAACAAAGCTAAGTTTAAGCATAGCATACTATCCTCAAACGAATGGACAAACAAAAAGAGTTATCGAGTCCTCGAAGACCTTTTGAGAGCTTGTAGTTTGGATTTTAGGAGATCATGGGAGGATCATCTTCACTTAATGGAATTCTCTTATAATAATAGTTATCAAACAAGTATTTGCATAGCACTTTATAAAGCCATTTATGGAGGGCCATGTAAATCACCAACCTGTTGGCTGGAAACTGAGGATTGTTTAGTACTTGGACCAGATATAATTCGAGTAGAGGAGATAGTTGTGATTAAAAGAAAGAAGAAGGAAGGTCGGGATAGACAGAAAAGCTTTGTCGATCGATGGCATAGGATTTGAAATTTTCAGTCAAGGACTTTGTTTTTGTGAAGATTTCCCCGATAGGAGGAGTTGCATGGTTTGGAAGAGCAGGAAAGTTGGCACCTAGATATGTTAGAGCATTTTAGATTCTTGAGAGGATTGTGTCGCCCGCCTATCGCTTTGAATTACAAGAAAGATTGTCAGTGGTTCACAATGTTTTTCATGTATTATAGTTAAGGAAATATATGCATGATCCATCACTGATTGTTGAACCAATTATTCAGAGAGATTTGGAAGTAGAACCAAACTTGACCATGATAAGACATCTAGTTGATCGAAATGCGTAAAATTGTAAAATAAGGTCGTGAGATTGGTTAAAGTGGAGTGCAGATTCTAGACACCGTACTTGTGAAACTAAAGATAGCATGAGAGACTTATATCGAATTGTTGCTAGATTATTAGTTGCTTATTGTGTAGATTATGTACTCAATACTTGTGGGGTAGTCGCTTTGTATGTATCTCTTTTGTATGTGTTTCATCCAGTAAAATATATATTCTCTTTGTGTTATCTTTTTATGTGTTAATTTCAGGACGAAATTCTTTTAAGAGTGGAGAATGTAATGACCCGTAATTTTATCATTTTAAATACGGATATTTAATATATTTTTAAATAATTTAATAATGGATATTATGACTCAAATATTTCTCCTTTAAGTAATGACTAATGATTGAAAAGTTGTTTCAAAATTTGGTTTACAAAAATAGTTTTTCTGGAGAAAAATAAAAAATGTGACTGAAAATTGTTTTTCAGATTTTGACTTTCACCTTTAAAAGTTGTTGAAACATGTTGTATACACTGTTGTATATATGTACAGAGATATAAAAATAACATATGCTTTTTGTTAATGAAGTGATTAGGTTAAAATATGTTTAAATGTATAGTTAAGTTAATAAAGCGGAATTTGACCCTTTTTTTTAAATTTAAAAAGAAAATGGCCCAAAAGATAAGACATTAAGTACATTTCAAAAGAGATGAAGTGATGGAAGAGTTGGAGAGGTGTGTTGTAAGGAAGAAGGAGGGTGATGTGTCACCATTTTAGCCACGGGTATTTAATATTTTAATATAAGGGGTATTTAGTAATTTCTTATATTTCATTTTCAATAAAAACAACTTTACTCCTTCCATTTTCACTTTACTTCGTTTCTCTTCATTTTCTAATTCTGATCTTCTTCCTTTTCATTCTCTTCTCTGCTTTTCCCATGCTTTCTCAAAAGTTTTCAAACTAAAGATCACTACTTTATACTTTTTATCCTTAAACAAATAGCTAAAATCACTTCCATTCTTCTCTACTTCGCTTATCTGCCAAAGCAAAGTCCAAAACTCCACTTTTAACCAAGGTCGTACCCTCCTCTATTCAAGGACGAGCCCCCACCTCTAGGTCGAACCTATTTATACCACCCTAGGTCCTAAAAATCATGTGTTCAAAAGGAAGCTAGGCAAATGTGTCAATTGCTAAGTTGTGGCTGTTTTGATAAAAGTTCGTGTGTGTTTCGGAAAGTAAAGCTCACTTTAAAAATCAAATTATAAACTTTATTATTTGTTATAGTAACGTTAGTTTATTGCTTAGGTTTATAAGTTTGGAATGATTATTATTTGGTTTGGTTCCCATTTGAAGGAGGATGGAATATGTGATAATTTGCAGGGACTTAAAATAAAGTCGAAGTATTCATAGCGAATAGGTCGCTACGACACACGTAAAGTGCATATGTAATGTTTGCAAGTGATAAAATTTTCTTATCCCATGATGTTGGTTACATTTCTATATATGTAAGCGTATGTGTATAAATATGAATGTTGCTTGGTATAGTTAATGAATTTGAATCGGTTTTTATTTCAACATCGAAATCCTATGTTTCTTTAAAACTTGTTTACTACTTCGTTTCTAAAAATGCTCTTAAAAAAATTCTACCTTAAATTTTTGTTTTTGAAACCTTTTTACAAAGTTATTTAAGTTAGTTGAATATTAAAAGAAAGGGTTTAAAATCTATTTTTATTTACAAAACAAGTTTTAAAAATTATGGTTCTTAAATTATAGTAGCTGCAGATGCAGTTTGTACAACGATAATTCTTGTGTAAACTAAAATGATTTCCTATTTCAGATATTTTTCCAAAGTCTTTTAAACATGTTTATAAGTATTAAAAAGGAAGTTAGAAATTTTAAAATATTTTCAAAATTTTATTTAATTATTTAGTAAAAGGTTTAAAATTTTAACTGCTTTGTTTCAAATGGGTTCTGTTTTACAAGCTATTATCTTTTAGAAAGAATGTTTTAACTACATTAAATTTCTTTGTCTATGCCATTAGGTTACATCAAAAAAATGATAAGTTGTACTAAAATTTTGACACGTTTGTAGCAAGTCATATTATATTTAGCACTAAAAGTCGACGAGTGGACTTTCCTCTATCTGTGAGATCTAGAACTAGAGTTTCTAAGTGAGGGATAGAGAAGTCAAAATGTCAGAAACGTGATAAGTTTAAGAGAATTAATTCTAATAAATGGGTCATGATTAATTAAGTATATGGAATATACTGCATCATGTACTTAACAACAAAGTTCAAGATATGGAAACTCATCTCTATCCCAAGAAGTAAGAATGTACGTCGAGGCAAGGATATTTTTCTAACTTGTCCAATTTATTGCTTATCAAGAGATAGTACTGTTTGAAATCAGAAAGTGATAACAAGATATGATATTATATTTCTCAAATGCAGAACTATACTTACACCGACTTAGTGGATTCATCCACTACCGATATCTTGACCAATTTTTAACTCTGGAAATACCTAGAAGAAACATGAGAATTATATGGTACAGTTATCTTCGATGATGTTGTATTGTATATATAAACTCGTTGTGTTCTTCTATGATGAATGATAAGGAAATGATTCCACTTCAATGGATAGGAAGTGATCTCCACTCTTATGTATTGTCTGTTTATTCCAGAAAGAGCTAGAGTTGAGTTTACTAAAAACTATCGAATGTTGATTCAAAGGGACTGGGATTGGATAAGCATGAATTATCGGAAAACCACTTCGAACCATCTTAAACATTCAAATTGGAGGCATTTTAAAGATGATGTACTTGAAGATAGAGTCCTTTAAAGTGTAAGGGCTACTTGTTACTAATCCTAAGGGTGATTCCAAAAAGGATGTAGTAGAGGTAGTGCTTTCGGTTTATTCATATCCTGAACAACTTGTACGTATGAATGCTTGCATTGCATTGTTGCTTGAATGACAGTGTAAGCATTCCAAGTGGTATTGCTATAAAAAAAGGTGAACCATTGCCTCGAGGCTTGTACCTAGAATGTCTAAAACATGGGAGATGCAGAAGGGCTATATGGGTCGGTCCAATTAGAGTACGATCATTGCTTGATCTAGATCGGTATTTGTGTTTTTTGTATGTTTGTGGCCATGAATACCGTTGTTGATCGTAACCGAAGAGTGATCATATTCGGTAATATCTAGTAAGGGGTAGGTCGGTTCCTTATTGGTCGAGGGAAAATGTATTGCAGCCTTGGTACATTTTATCTGGAGACGTAGTGTATGAGATGTAGTCCCTTACCTTGTCATTAATGGAATCCATTTTCCCCTCCATGCTTTATGGACTTAGTTGTGCCCATAAATGCTGAAACATGAAATGCAAACATTTCAGCTATGTTATATATTTATTTTAAATCCTAGACGTTACTATAATATCAATGGATTTTCTATTTGAAATTTTTTTAGTTATCATAAGGTAAAAAACTCGTCCAGCTTTATGTGCGGTGTGGCCTTATAAGATACCTTTATTTTGAAATGTTTTATAAGTATAACAATTTGGTTGTTTTGACCTTACTCATGCCAAAGCTATGTCTAAATCTAAGTTTATCTTTCTTTCCCTTAAACTCCTAGGCGCTCTAATATTTGAGTAGCCAAGTAGTTTAGGTTCTTACAAATTCATTTTGAAGGAGCATGAAGAAGGAGGCTTCGCCATTATCTAGTTATCTTTTTATTTCTGCTGTGTGTATAGTTATGTATTAGCATTGTAGAGGCAGGCAGTTATAAATATTACTAGCTGAAGTTAGTACATGTTGTTATTTTGATGTTTTATTTTGGAAATGATTGTAAGTACTGTCTTATATTCTATCATATATGACTTCTATGCGTTGTAAGATTCTGTGTTTCTTTCTTCTTGTCTTTACTTTTTCCTCAACGGCGCGTCTCTCATACGCCTAGATGATCGGTACACAAATACCATGGATGTATTAAGTATCGTCTTTAGGAGTAAGAAAGGCAGATCATTACAATAATTATAATAGAATAGTATTTTAATGAATAATAAGAATGTAAAATAAAGAAATTATAGTAAGATTTAGGGCTTTAAGTGGTATTTTAATTCGTTGGAAATTATAATATTACAAGATGAATTTCTATACATTATCAAGTTCAAAAAACAAAAACGTGTGGTTTGAAATGAGAGTGAATACACCTAAAAAGAAACAGATGTACAAAAATAAGGATATTTACTATATTTTGTATTTTCTATTTCAAATAATGAAAAGATAATTCTTTGTATTTCCAAACAAACACAAATCTTCTTTTTTCAGATAAGGTATAGAAATTTACAATGTTAACATTTTTATGATAGAAACATAGTTCCAACGCATTAAAATGCATGGAACCTTGATGCATTAAATAGATAGATATAAATGCGATAAGAACATTCTAAAATGAAAAGAAATACAATACTAATGAAAATTGAAACTAAATAAAAAAAGTAAAGAATAACTAAGAGAAAATAAAAGGGTAAAAATGGAATAGAGATAGAAAATGGAAAAAGGATAAAAAGAATGGAAAATGACATTATGACCCTACTAAAAAGGAAAGCAGTAAATAATCATAAAGCAAGAAAGATATAAATGTATAATAAAGTCAAAGATTTAGGGTCCACGGTGAACTGTAGAGGCAAGACAATCAAGTAAGAATGAATGAATATATATAAGATATATTCTTTTCAAAAATTATATATATAAGATATACGAGTATATATTTATGCCTAGATGGGCTTGCATTTACAGCGTTAACACCTTTAATATCCCTATGTTCTTATCAGAGGATTTAAACAGTATTAAAAAAGTAACGAAAAACTAAAGGGTAATACTCTACATCCCTCAAATGTTCTAGAGCCGAATAAAATCAATTTTAACTTTGGTCCCGTTGAATTCAATATCGATGGTTTTAAACATTCATGGAAGTTAGGCCTGGCCAAAGACATGGCCACTAAAATTAAAATAGTTTTTATAATAATGTCGTGGTTACAAAATTTCTTTCCAGCTTAAGAAATATATCTCCTCTTCGAAACTAATGATCACAAACCCATCAATTTATTTATGGCTAGTTCAACTAATAAAACATTCCAAACCATTTAACTATAAAAATCATTGGATTTTAACATAGAATACAAAGACATTATTGAGCTCATCCCACTGAAACTAAAGTGTTATGGCATGTGCTTTGCGCGTGAATTATTTTCCTTATTAGTTGTATATATTTAAATTAGCAAAAAAAATGATTCTTTATTTTCTAGTGATATTAAAATTTGAATATTTGTAAAGAAGTATTTTAAATTTGTAAAGGAAGTTTAGTTTTAGATCTCATTTTTGAAGCATTTTGAATTTGTAAAGCATATTTAATTATTAGATCATACTTTTAGGGGTAGTTGAATTTGTAAAAAAAAGTTTAATATTAAATCCAATTTTTAAGTAATCAAAATTTGATAATATATAGAACGGTGTTTTTGGTAGTTCACATTGATAGCAAAAAAGTGTGACCCAAATCCATTAAAAGATTAATGAAGATATAAAGATTGGTTGATTTATTTAGAAAAATTTTGCATTACATATTTTAGTGCAGCCATATATATTTGACTCACTGTCTGAAGTTTAATTACAATTACATTTGAACAATTCTATTCTATGAATAATTGGAATCAACATCTAGGATTGAATATGTCAAAAATAGTTGTAGGAAGATTTTATCTCCTAATTTATTGGGTAGATCATATAAAATAATAATTAAATATTTAAAAAGTTATATGGGGTTACTTTGGGAAGTTCACGATCGGACCAAAAGATGTGCTTCCAAGCCAACTATTAATAAAGAATTACGCCATATGCTTGCAGTTATTTTTATTATAAATTCGATCGGCTATTTTCCAATCCGATGGACATTTAGCTATCCGAACACCTAATAAAATAAGTGTGCGCATCTAACATTCGAAAATATTTAATTTTTATTTAATAAAAAATGAGTCGATGGATGTTGCTGTAAATGCAAAGGTTTCGGCAATCACAACATTTTTGTTTGAAGTTGTTTTGTTGGTGGTATCGGTGACAAATTGGTACTAAATTCTATTAATAGGTGGTTGGAAAGGGAATGATGGTAGAGGTTGTAATACCGTTGGTGAAATCCTGTTGATGGAAAAGAATATTTTTGAAATTTTGAAAAGACACCGTACATGTATTTGATGTTGACTTTCGATGGCCGAAAAGGCGAGTCATTACATTAGCTTTGAGTTAAATTTGACCTACAGGTAACATGTAAGATGAAATAAACTGTAAAATTATTTAATTGGCATTTGCATATCATTTACTATTAATAGCATTTTTTGAATAGCCTACACTGTTGAAATGTTAAGGTAAGTGTGTTGTAATTGTTTATAATTACATTACTTGTAAACAATGCATGGTTCCCGTAAGATTATAGATGATAATTTTAAATTTTACTGAAATTCCAAAAGTTTTGTTCAAGAAAAAAACATAAATGATCAGTATAGAAGGAAAAGAAGAATTTAAATATATGAGACTTCTAAAACAACTTGCTATTAATGACAGATTATAATCAAAATTTAATAACACTCATGGGCACATGATTACCCAAACACAAATTTCAACCATGCATTAAGAAAAATGAAATGCAAGTTTAATAATAAAAAATAAACAATCTCTTCAATAATTCTATCTAAACAATAACTACGCTATACCTACAGCGAAAAAATCATATTTCACCATACATTGCAGATTAGCAGCTCATCCACAATTGTCAACTTCTTAGATACAATAGTCAAATGAGTTCCTTATAAATAAATGCAAAAAAAATCAATATACGACATTCTTTTAAAAAAAACCAACCAATGATCTTTTATTTGGAAACCATGTGCAGTCTTAAGCAAGTATTATAGCAGTAGCTTATACGTAAAGAACTGCCATAAGCAATAACAAAAACATTAATATACTCATCCATAAGAAGGATAAAAGAAACGTGAAAATAATTATATGCTGCTAGATCCTAGTTGTACAAACTGACCTCGTGCTGGTGCAATTGGTGCTGATATGAAATGGGATTTAGCCACTGTAACAGAATGTATTCCTAGTGCTTTAGAGCATGCAACTTGAATTCCTTGTAGCAATATGCTTTAGTAATTGTTCGACGACACTGATGAAAGATGTGACTAAATGTAATTCAGTGTATCTAGGTGGATAACATAAATTAGTATGGGATTACAATATATATCGAGAGAAAAACCTTCTCAAAAAGGGCATCAAGTAACCATGTATTAATAAGAAGAGGTTTTACAACATGTTCCATAAACTCTTGCGTATCAATTTAACCATTATGAATATTTAAACAACAAAAAGCTTATTACTATTTGGACAATTGTTTAGCATCTGAATCTCTAATAACTTATCTGCAACTTTTTAGTGCCTATAAACCATATCTGACAAATGTAATTATTTAATCTAGCACTGCTTAATAATACTATAAATTATATACATTCTAATTGATTGTTATGCATTGATGGGCTTTCAAGTGTGGATAAGGAATAACATCCACATCAATTAAAAATCATGAAAGGCCAGAGCTCACGTTGCTAGATTAAATGCATGTGGTTAGTAGTGGTGATATAAACTAAACAACCAAAGGAAAACATATCTTACATGAATTTCAAATTTATATTTGTTGAAATTTTGGGAAACGCCGTTTGTGTCTTTACTTCTGGATAAAAATAGGAAACTTCATTTCATCTTTGATCCATGTGTGAGGAGAGTATAATTAGTTAGAAAATTAGTAAATGAGCAATTGGAATCCTCTTTTCTTTTCTTTTTCAACATGTCACACTTGCAAGAATGCCCAAGAACCATCTTAATTGTAATGTCAAGAATAGTTTTCAGGTTTTATGAAGCCAGTATAAAAATTAACGATAAACTTGAAAAACTGATGACACAATGATTTGTAATGAAATTAAAGCCATTATGTTACGGAATTTTTTTTAAAATAAAGTGGAAATACCGTTTTCAAAAAAATATGATAATTACTCATTTGACGTTCTAGGCAACATATTATTTTTGTATGTCATTGAGAGAAAATGATTCATTGCAAGAAATTTTGTAAAGACTAAAGGGGAATTTGTTAGACAATCATATATATCTCATTATTCTCGCTTCTTGGTACATATAATTTGATACATAAGCCAATAATAAATTTTGTATCAAATGGAATACTATGCATTCTTTAAAACTGAATGATGAGATAGAGAGGAAATGTCGCTCATAAGAAAGAACAGAAAATAATACATTTATGGATTGGTGGTGATATACTTACTATGTTTTGATTATTATGGAGGATAAATAACCGAGAATTCATTTTTTCAGTTCATATATCTAACCGGTAGCATCAGCCACTCGAAAACAGGTAAGCTAGGATTGATCAGTGCTTTTAAAATTTCAAATTATTTAGATTTTAAATAATGATAAAAAATGATATATTATTTTTTGGGTCAAAATGAAGCAGGAAAAAATGAAGAATATGGTGAACCACTGTAAAAATTTATTAAACATAGACAAACATAGAAAAGGTTTAAACTTTAGGTGTTCATAAACTCGTAATTGTAAGCATCATGTGATATAGAAACAATATTGTCACTTTTGCAGGCTACTGTATTGGTATTTATTTTACTTTCATGGTTTTTGTATTCTCTCTAAATATATAAAATATAAAAATAAATACTAAAAACCCATCGGTTGAAAATACTAAAATGTTAAAAAAAATCGTAATAAACAGTTTATTTGTACCACAACAAACATGAGAAGAGCACTCAAAAGGCAAAAACAACATTTATTGCAAAAAAAAATAGGATCAACAAAAAAACTATTCAATGAGCTTTGAACAATAGAACGATTTAAATTCAATGACCTAAACCAAAAATGATGAAGAGTATGAATGATGATAATGTTTAAGCAAAATAACATAACTAAGTTAAAAGTTACTATCACCTGTATATCTTCGTAAACTATATGGTTTCATTCCCCTGCAAGCAAAATCACCACTTTTCAAAATCCTTACTATTCTACTGCAGCTATCATGTATTCATAAGTGGGCTTATTTCTATCCATGTAATCTTCTTGGTAATGAACGTAGGCCTCATCGATGGATGAGGCCAGGAAAATAAAGAAAATTGTATCTTTTTCAAAGCTATATCTGATACATAAGTAATGCTAGGGATCATATCCGCTTTACGATCAATGACCATGTTCAAACAAAGTTCAAAAATATCACTATTTTTTTCATTCATCTGCACTTGAATAATGTACAAAAATACAATTAAATTATAATTGAAGCATTGGAGTTGCATTAGATTTGTACTATTATTCTGTTGTATTTATAAAGCTAATTACTCATACTCTAAAAATCTGCAAAGTTAGAGTTCACCTTTAGAGTTAAGATGTTGTGCTTATAATGATTGAACGCTATTTTGAATTTTCTAAGATCATTTTCAGTTTAAATATGTTCAAAATAATGTAACATCCTTTATACCATGCCTTTTTATTCCGAACGGTATTCAATCACCACATATGGTAACTTAAAAACTTGAAACGATTTTAAAATACCTCTATGTGTTTTTAAAATACTTTTATGTATTTTTCTACTAAATTAAATGTTCTGGTCACATTTTAATGTAAAACATTAACATCACTACAAAATCTCATGAAGATTTTGGTATGAAAGCATACTAATTAAACATAATCTTAGATAAATAAATGCTTGCATGATAATAAACCAAATGAAAATTTAAGTAATCATGATGAGCTAGAGAAGAAATTAAATTCATCCTTTAAATTTTAAAAATTAGCCACTCATCAACCATGATCAAATGGCATAGCATGAAAAATATATCGCTATATGGATATAATACCTGAAACCTGTTTGAATTGAAAGAATGAAGCAATGACTATGTATTTAAAAGCCGATGTAGATTATTGTGAAGCCAATTTGAATTAGAAGTTTACTTGTAGCACTAAGATATAGCTTTTAAGTCTGTTGAATATTTAAGTATGTTTACCTATTTATTAATATTTTACATGTGATGTTATTTGTTAGAAATGAACATTATACTTCCCAATTCATTGTGTTCTTCTGTACTTGCATCAAATATTTAAAAAGAAAAAAAATCTTGTTATGTTGACTAATACATGATTGTAAGCTTGCAAAAAGGTCCATCAAATTTTTCATGATTGCATAAAGGTAAAGTAGTCCTTATAAGAAATTCGAATAATATGAAGTTCTGTAGCTGTAAGACCATAAGTACTGCCTGCATTATAACATGGTAATATATATGTTTTTATAAATGCTTTCTACTCAATAAGCTACTTAATTCATTCTCAAGCTTCATTATTGCTTTATAATATTCTACATTATTATTCCAAACCAAAAGGTAATGACACCAAAACATACACCTAACAAATGGATAACCTAAGAATGTATACAAAAAGAAAAGAAAAAATTTAGACATTCGATATTTCGTTATTAGGAGCAAAGACACAACACTGCTTACTGTATTTGTTTGTAGACTAACTTGTATTTATATATTATTTTAACCCAGCTACCAATTGAGGAGTACAAAATAGTAGTATCAGATTAGTGGAGGAGCCAAACAATATGTTTTTTTGATCTGATTTTATTTTCAATAGACCAAGAGAATACCGGTATATCCATGTTATGTGTGCGTGCGTCTTTATAATTATACTCCTTTTGTAAAAGCTATATGGTGAGTTATAGGATATGGATGGTTAAAATAATTTGGTGATCATATCTAAAAGAAAACTGAGCAAACTCAAGAACAATTTATACATAAGCAGAAAATTTATCAATTAGATGAATAGTTGTACTAACCTAACTGTCTACATCAGTTTTACATAAGCAGAATTTTACCATCAAAAGCTCTAATTTCTAAATAGCACATTACCCTATAGTGACCATACTATCACATATTATATGTTTAGACCAAATCATACATGAATATATCATTCAACATTTGATTGAAATTCGAAAAGTTACAAAAGAATATAAATTCCTAACTTCATCACACAAAGGATTCTTCAATAATTACATACGAAGGAAATAAATAAATTTAATCAGAGCATGGTGCATTAACGAAAAAATCTTACAGTGCATATTAATGTTGGCATCGATAATAAAGCTAACATATACCGAAATTGACATCACTTACAACTACAATTGGTTTTCAATTCTATTTTGCTAGCATGCAGTTAAGGTAGATCGACATTGAGGGAGGTTGTCGTCGAAGCTACTTCAGTGATGAGATTTAATTTGGGGATTAATGGAAGAGGGAAATTTGTTGACGAATTTGGGAGGAAGCGAATTAGGCTGAAGGACCGGAGAGGGGGAATGAGAGGAATGGATGCGGTGAGAAGAAGCGCAGGATCACGGATTGGAAACGATAGGAATAAGGGTACTTTTGGAATTTCAAAAGGACACCAAGTAAACCTATCCAATCAATTCTCTTTAATTGTAGTAAAGATAAAGATATATAAGTAGCATCATGGATGCGTTTATGACGGGTGTAAATTATTATAGTTAATAGATAACTGTATGAATAGAATGACATTTTTCATTATAGTAGATTGGAATGCGTGGTCAGTAGTGTTACACAATAGAAGTTTTTCCACCGTAAGGGGCTACTAGCATTTGTGTAACATTATACCGATTTAGGACATATCCAACCATAGGATCCATGGAGAGTATGCGCTTGCGTACATATAAAGGAATATCCCTAATAGATAAATGAGTTTGCTTCAAAAAAAGGAAAAGAGAAAGGTATTGCCTTGATTGCAATAGGCAATCTAAATAGGATGGTGAGCAAGATCGGGCACTATGTAGCATGTATTGGTACCAAATCAGAAGTAAGGCTGTCATAGGGCGAAAACATCATCCGTCCATAGCGGTTAATGGGAAATACAGGGCTACACCTAACTGACCTACGCCCCATAATAGGGTAGGCCAAATTGGATAATGTACCACCATAGTTGTTTACTATTTTGTTTGTTAGGGCAAGGCTAGTTCACCTATAAAGAAATCTTTCAAAATGGCCAGGGTGGTTCATGGAACCGAGTCCACAATAAAAGGCAGACAAAGTAGTAGATCCTCAAAGAAAAATAGGGTGTGATAAAATATTTTAAACTCTATCATTAGGCACTACGGGCGTTCCTCGGTATGCGCGGTGACTGGATCATGATACGGCGAGGGCGGTGGATTCTAATACGATGAAGATCTAGAGATACTAGAAGGGATAGTATCTAGGTCCAATATGGGACTGTAGCACTTATACACACACACACACACACACACACACACACACACACATGGCTACAATCTACAATGGGTAGATGAGATGTATCTTACGTGAACATGGAGTTGAGATGACTAATTAAATAATAAAATACATAATAGGTGGTATAGAAAAATCGGCAAAACCAGTGTTATGTATAAAGTGTAGAATTTTTCCAATCACCAAAACTTGTTGTGACACCTCGCACCTCTAGGCAACCTGAAAACCGGACATGATTAGAAGCACGGGTGGTCGGATGAAATAAAAATCCGTAACATACCACAAAGACTAAGGCAACAACATAGAATGATTAAAATATTACAGTGGAAGAAAACTTTCACTAATTATAAATTAACAGCAAAACAGCTTCATTAAAAACAACATAATACCAAATTTATTTTTGAAACCAAAAGTACCAAGTAGTCTCCACCAAAACATAAAACATAACAAAGATCACAATATACGTCCCCATATATAGAGTAAAGTATGGAAAAAAGATAAATGAAGTACATTAAACAAAAAAAAAGCTAAAAATAACAATTGCTCCAATGACCCTCCAAGCTGCAAAGAACTACGACCTAGACCTACCCTCCTGTGATTTGGGGAAAATAGAAAAAATAGGAATGGGTCATAAATAAAGTTTGGTGAATGAGAAATAAAATGAAGCAAAAAGAATAGAATAGTTTAGTTCCATATCTTCCCTGGATATCGCAGAGGTTGAATAATATAATGCAGTGAATCCTTCTTAGACATAATTCCTAAGAAGCTAAAGTCTATGGTCACTTTAGGGAAGTTAACTATGCAGTAATACTAAATGTCAATCGGGTTGTTGGACCTACTGTCCTTACTTATCTACGTGCTACAGCATGAAAGTCATGCTCTGCACCCATGCACCGTGGCTAAATGCCTCCTACATCTGACCGGCGCCGTCTCAAACAACCTCGTAGGACCCCTAAGTTGCACCTAGGCTCCGCCAAACTGGACTCCAATCCTCCTGCCTCCTCGGTCACCAACATGGACTTGACTCTATCCAAAGTGTGGGTCCTCCAAAAGAGTGCCTGCAGCTGGGTCGGCTACATAAAATCCTCCAACAATCTGCCTAAAGAAGCCAATGTCGGAGCACACTTGTCTTGTTCCGTCCGTGTCGATCTACTTGAAGAAGCCTACGGTTGTGGATCCTACCTATCTTACGTACTAGCAACCTATGAAAGGTAACAAACATCCTTGCGAACCTACTTGTCCGCTCCTAGTACGTACAGCCAAAACTATATTTTGGTCTTAACTGCATGAAACACCAATTCAGACCAATACAAGGTCTGCCTACCAAATCGCTTCCAGATTACTTAATTTTACCGTTACAGTTTACATACTATTTATTTCCATTAATCCGCTTTAGGCCAGTTTTACATCCAATTTGGTTATTTCACAATTTTCCTTTTCTTTACATAAATGGTATTTCAATTTCACGTCCGTTCAGTCCGTATGGTTTGTTTGTAATTTTTATGTCATTTTGTTATAGATTTACAATAGCCTTTAGGGTCCATTTAATTTACATTTTTTCCATCCTAATTTACGTTCTCCTAATTTACGTTCTCCTTTTAGAGAATTAATCTATACAAATTTTTATCCAATAGCCCCAAACTATTTAATTACACAAAATTCCACTTTTATGTTTTTAGACCACATACGAAGCAAACAATTATGCCAATTAGACTTCCTAATTTTGCTTCAAAATCATATTCAAAAGTATGTAATTATATCAATCAAAACCATAATTTTATTCAAATAACATATTCTGAATTTTGTTCAACCAACCTGTTCTACCATTAAAAATTGAATATAAATTCAAATTTAGTTTAATTAAACCAATCTTTTACGCCATGAAACATGAATAACAATTTGTAATTTCAACCTAAACATGAAAGTAGAAGAAGAAGATACAATAATTTACATAAATTTTAATCTTATTTATGCCATAAAACGTGAATAGACAGTTTATACGTCACATATTTTAAACCAAACATGAATTAGATTTGAGAAGTGGAAGAAGTTGCAATAATTTACATCTATTCTTAATTAATAACAGAAATTAATTCATATTAACCTGCTAGAAAAAAAACTGAAATTGAACTACTTATTTTTCTATTTCATATTAATTCCCAATCGCCTAGCACTTGAGCTTGCATAAATTTGAAAAAAAATCATCTTTGCTTTAATCTTTCTCCTTTTGATTCTTCTAAATTCCCCAAATTGCTTGAATATGTATAGATAATTTAATTTGGTAGAGATTTTTTTATTTAGTAAAGAAAAGGAGGAAGAATGATACACACCAATTTTACTGTATAATGATGGCGGCGGCTGAATAAGAGATTAGGTATAGGTTAGATGGTTTATTTATAGATTATATTGAGTGAATATAATCCATTAGGATTTTTTAGATTAAATCTGTTTCATTCGTACACTTAATGGTTATCCATTCTAGCCATACACATCACTCAACCAATAAAATTTAGCCATCTCATCCTATTACATCACTAGAGCGAATGAGAAGTCGCCACATACCAAAAAATACTGAAATACGTAGGAAAATCGCTGGAAACGAACCAGCTAGAAAAACATCGCTCCAGATTTCGGGCGACAACGGGACTTGATCCCTAGTCACTAAGGAAGTCAATATGTACCTTTACCACTGTACCAAATGCGCTTTTAATTTCTTTTAATTGTATTTTCCATAAAATATCGTGGTGTTATATTCTCCCTCTCCCCCCTTAAAGGACTTAGCCTCCGAAATCTTCAAAGACGGAAGAACGTAATTAACAACCAGCATCCAAAAACTACATCCATCTACTCAACCGTCATCCATTTATACCATTTTCCTTATTTTTAACTAATGCAACTTATGATTTATGCAAAGTGAAAAGCGTATGAACTTACCCAATGCAAAAAGGTAGTCGGTCTACTGATTCAGTTGACCTCTTTTAATGCAAGTATGCTTAGTCCATGCAACCAAATGTATGCAATTACCCTAGTATAATTGATAATTTTATACGTATGTTTCAATCATTCACCTAAATGCACCATCCGCATGCAACATCCATTTATATACACACACATAGATATATATATATATATATATATATATATAGCCATGTGTAAATGCAATAGATAACATGCACGCATATGCAGGTGTGTGTACCTAGTTGGCCGATTATTCTAATAAATATCTATCTAGTGCATGCAATGCATCCGTTTGCAAACATGGCATCCACTTGCAATCAGTTTCATCCATCAAACATATCATGCCCTAATGACATGTTTACAACCAAGCTACCATCCATAGATTTTGCCTAAAGATTATCGAAAAGACCTCAATTAAGGAAAGATCAAAGATAGGATATTTGAAGTGTACCTTCAAATAGAGAAGGATACGAAGTTTGAATTCTCTCCTCAGATACCCATGTACACTCCTTGGGGTCATCTTCCCACTGAACCTTCACTAGACGAACTTCCTTGTTGTGTAATATCTTGACGTTGTGTTCCAATATATGGGTGGGTGTACGACGCACAAGTGATTCGTGCTTTACCTCTACTTCCTTTAGCTGATCGGGTTCTACTACTATTATGGAATCATGTAGACACTTCCTCAGATGCAAAACATTAAAAACGTCATGAACTCCTGCCAACTTATCTAGAAGATCAACTCTGTATGCCACTTTTCCAATCCGTGTGGTAATAGGGAAGTGTCCTACAAATCTTGGTGCCAACTTACCCACTGAGCCAAATCTCATAACATTTCTCAGAGGAGAAACCTTAACAAAAACCATATCTTCAACCTTAAACTCCAAATCTGAACGTCTTATGTCGGCATATGACTTTTGTCTATCTTGTGCAGTCTTCAACCTCTTACGAATCAAATCCACCCTCTCGAAAGTTCCCCTCACCAAGTCTGGTACAAGCAAAATCCTATTGGTGGTATCCCACCAATAGGCTGGCGATCTACATGGTTTGCCATAGAGGGCCTCGAATGGTGCCATCCCAATGCTTGCTTGATAACTATTATTATACATGAACTCCACCAAAGGTAGGTGGTCTTCCCAAGAGCCTCCGAAGTCAATGATGCACAATTTGAGCAAATCTTCCAAAATCATATTTACCCTCTTAGTCTATCCATCTGTTTGAGGCTGATATGCCGTGCTCAGATTCAATTCTTTTCCTAAGTCTTGCTGAAGACTCCTCCAAAACTCGATGGTGAATAATGGATCTCTGTCGCTCACAATGTTGGCGAGAACTCCATGAAACCTAACTATCTCCCTTACATAAAGAGTCGCCAAAGAAGTTGCCGTCTTATTACTCTTAACGGGTATAAAATGAGCGCTCTTCAATAGTCTATCCACAATGACCCAAATGCTCATGTTCCCTCTCCGTGACCTTGGTAATCCATCCATGAAGTCCATAGGGACGCTCTCCCATTTCCATAATGGAATATCCAATGGCTGCAATAGTCCTTCGGGCTTCTTTTATTCCGACTTTGGCAAGCGATGCACTTCGATGCATACTTCGCCACCCTCTTCTTCATTCAGGTCCAATAGAATACCCTCTCTATATCCCGGTACATCTTATCACCACCGGGGTGCGCTGTCATCCTAAAATGATATGACTTGACCAACACCGCATCTACTAAATCCTCACTATGGGGAACACAAAGTCTACCATCCCTTCTAATCCATCCCCTAGTGTCCATGGTATAGCGCTTAAAATATGGTAGTGACTCTCATCTACCAAGCTTATCTAAAATGTCCATTAACTCTTTGTCCTCACCATGCCTTCCTCCAATATGCTCCACCAAAGTAGGCTGGACGTCGAGGGCTGCTAATAATCCTGGAGCTAAATCCGATGGAGGTCTAAAATCAAAGGTAGTAATGTACTCCAAATGCTTCTACTCCAAAAACAAAGGACTTAAAACCACTTTGCGCCTACTCAATGCATCTGCCACTATATTACCCTTCCCAGGGGTATAGGGAATCTCAAAGTCATAAGAGGCTAAATACTCCATCTATATTTGTTGTCTCAAATTCAAGTCTATTTGAGAGAATACATACTTCGAAGACTTATGATCTGTGAAAAGCTCAAATCTTTCTCCTAATAGATAGTGCCTCCAAGACTTGAGAGCAAACACTATAGTTGCCAACTCAAGATCATGCATCAGATAGTTCTTCTCATGCGTTTTCAACTGTCTACTTGCATAGCACACTACCCTACCCTCTTGCATCAGTACCGCCCCTACACCCATACCACAAACATCCGTATAAACTGAGAAAGGCCTGGTTCCATCCGGTAATACCAATACGGGCGCGGCAGTCAAAGCTTCCTTCAATCGACCAAAGCATCTTCACACTTGACATCCCAAGAAAAAGCTGAGTTCTTCTTGGTAAGGCGGGGTAAATGGAGTTGATATCCTAGTGAAGTCCTTAATGAACTTCCTATAGTAGCCCGCAATACCAAAGAAACTCCTTATGTCCATAGCATTCTGAGGGGTCCGCCAATCCTTTACTGTTTTCACTTTCGTCGGATCTACTGCAAATTCGTCCTTCGAAATGATGTGTCCCAAAAAGCGAATCTCATCCCTCCAAAAGTGGCACTTGGATAACTTTGCCTTTAACTTATGTGCTCGCAGGGTCCTAAGCTCTTCTTCCACGTGAACAGTATGCTCCTCCTTGCTTCGCGAATAAACCAAAATGTCATCGACGAACACCACTACAAACTTGTTCAACGATTCGTGAAATACTCGACTCATCAGGTCCACAAAATATGTCGGAGCATTGGTTAGGCCAAATGGAATGACTAACCATTCAAATAACCATCCAGAGTCCTAAACGTAGTCTTCTTGATGCTATCCCTCGACACACGCAACTGATGAAATCCTATGGCCAAATCTAGCTGCGAAAATACCTTGGCTCCTACTAGTTGGTCGAAGAGATCGTCTATACGGAGAAGAGGATAACGATTCTTCCACGTCAGCTTATTAAAGCTCCCTATAATCCATGCAAAGTTTGAGAGAGCCATTCGCCTTATTAGAAAAGACGATGGGTGCATCCCACTCGGAAATGCTCCTATGAATGAAGCCCTTCTTCAAAAGCTCTCCAATCTGCTTGCTCAACTCATGACGTTCCTTAGGATCCATATGACTTATTGGTAAAGCAACCAGTTTGGATTATCGACAAGATAAACTTGAACTTGATCGCGCTTGCGGTTTAGACATTATTTTGTGGATATTAAAAAGATGGGATTAGGTACTCCATAAAAAGTTCAATAGATAGGAAGGAAGAGATATAAGGTCCCCATTCTTAAATTTTTATTTTTTTTCCAAAATATATACATATACTTTTAAAAGTATTATTTCGAATATCCTTTAAAAATTATTCAAAACCCTTTATATTTTTAAAATATTTTTAGGATTATCGAAACCTTAGCTCTGATACTAACTATGACATCCCGCACCTTTAGGCGCCTCGAAAATCAGACATGTCTAGAAGCACGAGTGGTCGGGTGAAATAAAAATCCATAACATAGCACAGAGACTAAGGCAACAGCATAAAATGATTAAAATATTACAATGGAAGAAAACTTTCACTAAGTATAAATTAATAGAAAAACAGCTTCATTAAAAACAACATATCCCAAATTTATTTTTAAAACCAAAAGCATCAAGTAGTCTCCACCTAAACATAAAACATAACAAAGTTCACAATATAGGTCCTCATATATAGAGAGTAAAGTACGGAAAAAAGAGAAATGAAGTACATGAAACAAAAGAAACAAAAACTGAAGATACAATTGCTTCAATGACCCTCCAGGCTGCAAAGAACAGCAACCTAGACCTTCCCTCTTGTGATTTGGGGAAAATAGAAAAAATAGGAATGGGTCAGATAAAAAGTCTGGTGAATGAGAAATAAAATGAAGCAAAAAGAATAAAACTGTTTAATTCCAGGTCTTCCCCAGATATCGCGGAGGGTGAATAATATAATGCAGTGAATCCTTCTTAGATACAGTTCCTAAGAAGCCAAAGTATGTGGTCACTCTAAGGAAGTCAACTGTGCAGTAATACTAAACGTCAATCGGCATGTCGGACCTGCTGTCCTTACCTAACCACATGCTACAGCGTGAAAGTCATGCTCTTCACTCGTGCACTTGATTAAATGCCTCTTACATCTGACCAGCGCCAACTCAAACAACCTCGCAGGACCCCGAAGTACGCTTAGGCTCCGCCAGACTAGACTCCTATCCTCCTGTCTCCTCGGTCACCAACGTGGACTTGCCCCTATCCAAAGTGTTCGTCCTTCGAAAGAGCACCCGCAGCTGGGTCGGCTGCGTAAAATCCTCCAACGGTCCGCCTAAAGAAGCCTATGTTGGAGCACACTTGTCTTGTTCCGTCCACGTCGATCTGCTTGAAGAAGCCTATGATTGTGGATGATATCTATCTTACGTACTAGCAACCTATGAAGGTAACAAACATCCTTGCAAACCTACTTACCCGCTCCTAGTACGTATAGGCAAAACTATATTTTGATCTTAACTGCATGAAACACCTATCTACACAATTACAAGGTCTGCCTACCAAATCGCTTCCAGATTACTTAATCTTACCGTTACTGTTTATATACTATTTATTTCTATTAATCCACTTTAGGCCATTTTTACATCCAATTTGGTTATTTCACACTTTTCCTTTTCCTTACATAAATGATATTTCAATTTCACGTCCATTCAGTCTATATGGTTTGTTCGTAATTTTTATGTCATTTTGTTATAGATTTACAGTAACCTTTAGGGTGCATTTAATTTACATCTTTTTCCACCCTAATCTACGTTCTCCTTTTAAAGATTTAATCTATACAATTTTTTTATCCAATAGCCACAAACCATTTAATTACACAAAATTCCACTTTTACATTTTTAGACCGCATATGAAACAAATAATTATGCTAATTAGACTTCACAATTTTGTTCCAAAACCATATTCAAAATTATGTAATTATATCAATCAAAACCATAATTTTATTCAAGTAACACATTCTAAATTTATTCAACTAGCATGTTCTACCATTACAAATTGAATAACAATTCTAATTCAATTTAATTAAACCAATCTTATTTACGCCATGAAATGTGAATAATAATTTGTTTGTTTCAAATTTCAACCCAAACATGAATTAGAATTGAGAAGTGGAAGAAGAAAATACAATAATTTACATAAATTTCATCTTATTTATGTCATAAAACGTGATTAGACAATTTATAGTCCCATATTTTAAACCAAATATGAATTAGATTTGAAAAGTGGAAGAAGTTGCAATAATTTACATCTATTCCCAATTAATAACAGAAATTAATTCACATTAACATGCTAGAAAAAAAACTGAAATTGAACTACTTTATTTCTATTTCATATTAATTCCCACTCACCTAGCACTTGAGCTTGCATAAATTTGAAAAAAAAAGCTTTGCATTAATCTTTCTCACTTTGATTCTTTTAAATTCTCCAAATTGCTTGAATATATATAGATAATTTTATTTGGTAGAGATTTGTTTATTTAGTAGAGAAAATGAGGAAGAATAATACACACTAATTTTACTGTAGAATTATGGTGACGGCTGAATAAGAGATTATGTTTAGGTTAGATGGTTTATTTATAGATTGTTTGAGTGAATATAATCCATTAGATTATTTTAGATTAATGCTGGTTCTTTCATACACTTAATGGTTATCCATTCTAGCCCATACACATCATTCAACCAATAAAATTTAGCCATCTCACCCTACTACATCACTGGAGCAAATGGGAAGCCGCCACATGTCAGAAACAACGTTGAAATACGTAGAAAAATCGTTGGAAACGAGCCAGCTAAAAATAACATCGCTCTAGATTTTGAGCGACAACGGTACTTGATCCCTGGTCACTAAGGAAGTCAACATGCGCACTTATCATTGTACCAAATGCGTTTTTAATTTTTTTTAATTATATTTTCTTTAAAATATCGAGATGTTACAGTTGTTCTTGCCTCTCCTCATTACAACCCACATGATATCTTGAAGGACATATACTAGTACTAGACGTATACGGTGCAAACAGGGACATTAAACCTTGGAATTGTCAAACCTTGATCACTGGTTATGTGACTTATTACATTTATTTATTCCATTGTGATTTGTATCATTAGTGTCTGATATGCATTCGTTTTTTTATTTGCAGAATATCAAATTAACGATCCATAATTTGCTGGATTTGAGTTTTCAATTTAGTGGAAATTCAGGCCCACTGGAGTACGGGTTGTTATGGTGATGCTAACAGCAGAGGAGACGAATTTTCTATCATATAATGTTTCACTTCGAATGTTTTAACTCGGACCCAACTATAATCGCTCGATGGATCATCATGTCATGATTCAACTATAATCAAGGTGGAGTATTCACATTGAAATTTCACAGTATTCTCAAGTCGAGGGAATCATGTAACATCGTTATCTTGAGATTTCCTATTTTACCAAGTTATTGTTAACCACAAGAAACATTCGAGTGAGTCATTCCACAGATATCCAGTATTCACCTAGCACTTATTAATTATGTTGCCTTTAGCTAATCAAGTTGGTTGCCTTATATTTAGCAAAAATATCCTTTTTAATTATTAAACCAATTTTCATTTATTGTTTATTAAATAATACCACTTTTAACCGATAAAGTTATTTATAATCTGTTTTTTTATTTTAATTATTAAAGTTATTTTCTTTTGGTTTACATATAAATATTAAGTTAGCTTTTGGAACTACTTAGCTCTATATTTTAACGCCAAATTAACTGATTTGTTTTCGTAATCGCTTTTATTATTTATTGTTTTTCTATAATTTTGCTTGTCGTTGTTTCTTTTTTGAATTAGTTTTAACAAAGACAAATAATTAATGAATATGTTGTTTAAGTAATTTGAAGGATCCGTGTTCATAATTTTGTTATTAAACCCTAGTGTATCTGGATAACATTTTGTTAAACACACAAAAAAAAAGTTTCAAAATTCAGTTTCGCCCCATGTTAAAAAAAATTCAGGCCTTTAACTTTTACAGTTAAAATATGCAGTTCAAATTGCGCGCGCGCAAGCGTGCGCACACACATATATATGGCTATAACTACAAATAATTGGAGCTAGAAATGCATAAATTTACAGTCAGAAATGTAAAATTTTACTTTAAAAAATGTGCAGGCAAAACCGCATGTATTTGCAGTTCTAGCTGCATGTATTTATGGTTCTAGTTGCATATATTTGTTATATATTTTGTTGGAAAATTTGTAATGGAATGTTTCGCGAAACTGGTTTTTGATGAGGTTTGTGAGGAATTAATTTGAAAATAAGGGGCGGAGGTTTATTTTCACTTTTTCTATATTCTACATAGCGTGTTTGGGACTTTTGTAATACCGGTTATGAGAGTTCTAAGAATATCAATTTTGACCGTAAATGATTGTAGCAGTTTTCATTGTTTTACATGAAGTGTTGTTATAAGCAATTAATGCATGGTTGAGAGTGTAACATACACCGGTTTTGAGAATTTTCCATTAAAGTAGACGTTACATATATATCCTTATATTTATTATATATTTTTGTGAAGATTAATTCAACAATATAGTGTGGGTATAATTGAAAAAAAAATTCAAACCCCTCAAAACGCTCCAATTTGATTGGTTGAGAATTGCCACTAAAATTATGCTGCATCGGTTTCCACTAGTTTTATGACCAACAACAGCCAATGTAAAAAAAACTTACAAATAAAGGTTATGATGATATCTAAAATTCATAGCCGTTTAAATTCGGTCAAAACCGGTAGAAAATAAACTTTCAACCAAAACCAATTAAATAGCTTTCTTATTTTATATCGTCTTTTACTGTGATTTTATCAAAAATGTTCTTCTACGGTTTTACGGGCACAAAATGCAAATATGGTAAAACGATACAATTTAATCCTTCCTTCTTTCTAACGAGTGTTACAGCACATTTTTCTTATAAATTGTTTATATTTAAATCATTAAAAAAATGATTTTTTATTTTCAAGTGATATTAAGATGTGTACGTTGTAAAAAAAAGTATTTTGAATTGTAAATAAGGTTTAATTTTAAATATTATTTTTAAAAGAGCGTTTGAATTTGTAAAACATGTTTAATTGTTAGGGACGTTTGAACTTGTAAAAAAAGTTTAATATTAGATCATATTTTTAGGTAATTAAGATTTAAAAATATATGAAGCGGCATTTTTAGTAGTTCAAATTGATAACAAAAAAGCGTGATGAAGCTATTAAAACTATTAGTAAAGATGAAAATATATAGAATGACATTTTTGGTAGTTCAGATTGATGCAAAAAAGGCAAGGCTCTTAGAACTATTATTAAGGATATAATATGAAGCTCATGTTGTATTACTTCACAAAAGCAGATTATCGTGCAGCTAGCATGAAATAAATAAGCAATAGTAATTTTATCCAAAATCCTCTCTCATTATTCGCATCAACTCTCATCGGTATATGGTTCTAATTCTTATTCGTTGATCCCCAATAATTAACACCCTTTAAATACCCATAAATTCTGTATTTTGACAATCAACTTATAATGAATGAAATTAAGATATCCGCTGTTATTTTTGATCTCGATGGCACTCTTTTGGACACAGGTATCGTCTTATACGTACAATCTATTTATTGCATAAATGGCATATTTGATTTTATATATTTGTTAATTGTTCACTTTTTATTATATTTGTTGATAGAAAGTTCGACAAAAAATGTATTAAAGGATTTTCTGGAGAAGTATGGCGTGAAATTGGATCCAAAAAAAGAAGAGAAACGAATTGGAAAGATGTTTAAAGAATCTGCTGCCGCCATTGTCAATGACTACGAACTACCCATTAATTCTGAGGAGTTTGCTGCAGAAATCATGCCTTTATATCAAGAAAGGTTACATTTTTTTTTTCTTTTCAGTTTAATGTAATATTCAGTAACCATAGTATAATCGTTTAGATACTATTCCTCCTATTAGTGCACGTTGGTTTGTGGCTGAAATAAGTGTGCTAGTACAGGCAGCTCAATCTCTTCTTCTTAAAAATATCAGATTTTTGAATGTTGATACTACTAAAAATCTACATTTTATAATACACGTTCTTTCGGTAATATAACCCTTAACAATTTAAGCATCATTCCGTAAAACATCATCTAGAAATAAATTCTTTTTGTTTGATAGCGATTACCAAATGAGTAAAAACCAGGTGGTGAAACTTTGCCGAACAAGTTTTCTGCGATTTGGAGTGTAATTTGGTAGCTCTTTTTTGTTCCTTTGGAACTGTTTTTGACAAAATAATTGGTGTCGTTTTAAATGTAAACAGTAAACATGTATCATGTCTTGTTGCTTTTCGAAACTTGATACATGTTATTAGTCACTCAGCAAACTCAGCAAGCTCGTCACGTGTATTGTTCAATGCACTAATTCACACATTCACCAAGCCAGTCACATCGTGCTTTTGTAGCCATGATGTTTATAGAACATCTCCAAAATTTCATTTGATTTCAAATTGTGTAGCTCTAAAACCATAGGGATGTTGATGGGGTGTAGCAAAAGTGAAGTGTAACAGTATGTGTGTGTTTATGTACATGTATATATGTAGTGTATCTGCCAAAACCAAATGAAACTTTGAAGATGCTCTTTCTACACTATAAATATCATGTCAACAAAAAGGAAGATCATTACGAAACTTCTATTATGCTCAAAATGGTAAGTTAAATATTAACCATTGAATTTAATAAACCTTAAATTTTAAATATTAATTTTGAAAATGTTGATATTATTCAAACAAATTAAATTTGTATCAATACGATCTAAATTACATAAAAACATATCCCTAAAGTTTGATTTTATAATGATTTGTATAACTTGAAAAATGATCAAGGTATAGCGCGGCGGGTTTAACATAAGAGGTGTGGTTGACTAACACATATATATGTTTGTGTGTGTATGTATTTGTGTGTGTATAAGTACACATATACACACATACATATATTTAAATATAAGGAAGGATCCACACCCAAAAATTCCTTACAAAATTTCCCATATCGATTTTTCTAAATCGTCCAATGTTTTTTATATATGACCTTATTATGGTTAAAATCATCTTCACAAATGTATCGTTTCAATGTTTTTACAACATTCAAAATTATAATTCAATATGAGCTATTAAAAATATTTATTTTAAGCAATAATTTAAAATATAGCTTTAAAAGAGTTAATAGTTATGTGATATTTCAATCTTTTGTGAAGATGATCTTAACAGCTAAAATACTTGCCAATTAAAAAATGTTCCACATTTCCTTTGTAATAACATGCCATTCTGATACTCAAGATCGACATATAATATCATCCACTAGTATTCATATGCTTATAATTAAGCATCTGAGTTCAAGAATGTTGGATAAAGGTGAAACAACATAACTCAGAATAACAAAATTATGTTCTCAGCGTATCGATGAAATATAATATAACATATTCAAAAATAAATAAATATGACCACTTTCAAAATAAAATTTTCAGAGTTGCAACATAAACTACACAAGCACTATCCTCGATTATGGACAATTACAACAACCTACCCTCATAATAGTAATACATATGCATCTACTAATGCAACATAAATAATAAATAGTATATACAACCAAAGCCTCCTTGTCACCAGATAGCTTCAAAACATCAAGCTAAATCATGTTTTCTCACCTATTCAGAAGAGTACCAAGCGTTTAAGGGAAAAGGTAAGCTTAGAGCCAAACGTAAGTCCAACATGATAAACTCAAGTAATATGCTCATACATTTCATAATATATTGACCATGCTACAAAAACAAAGAACAGGTTTTTTCCCCAAAGTACAACACCGTTTAATATTTAGTAAATGAAAGTCAACTAAAGATGTCTACGTTTCGCAAAACATATATAAGAAACTGTAACATCTATACATATCACAATATATTTTGGGTAATAAAACTTGATAGGGTTTTACGTTTTATTATATATACATATGTATAGGCATACACACATACATATAATTCCAACATGACAAGGATGGACTATCCTCTATTCACAGGATAAAGTATATATTCAAGGTAGATTCACTTAAGAGCTGCAAAATATATCTCTAGACTAGATATACCGGATACATCTCTAGAGTAGATAGGTACATATATGTATATGTATGTGTGTGTGTGTGTGTGTATGTATGTGTATGTGTATATATATGCATATGTGTATCTATATATGTATATCTATGGTAGTGATCTACATAATTGATTATATCTCTTTTAAAATGCTCTTTAGTTATTTCCAATTTGGCTTTCAACGTATTTATCTATGTCAAAACCAACTCTTGGACCCTAGAATGCATCACGGACACGCAACCTCACAACACAATTCATTTTACGCACTTCTTTGTGGTTCTTAAGGACATCATCCTTCTGCTTAACTCGTTGTTAGTTTCGAAATGATATCGTTCAAGTCATACTTCAATAAACTTTTCTAAACTTGTCTGACTCCCGTCATTTTGAAATATCGTTCGATGTATCAAGGAAGCGAACAATATCTATAGTAGAGCCTCACCAATAGTTTTCCAAACACATCGTCCTATCAAGAAAGCGAACAATATCTATAGTAGAGCCTCACCAATAGTTTTCCAAACACATCGTCCTTAAAGAGAAAGACGTTTCATACAAAGTGTAGAGTCTTACCGAAAAGTTTTCAAGCCATATAATATCGTATCTTTTTATATCCTTCCAAAGTCAAAAGTAGGATTCAAAGATCAAAAGCCAACCATTGATAAGTCGAATTCATACTTTGAAAATTACCATCTTAAAACAACATGATTTTCTAAGCTAAGGAGGATTGTATCAAATACAAGAAATGCAGTAAAATCAAGAAAATGTTATCGCTAAATGTTCTCTTTTACCTAGCATAATAATCCCTAATTTATATGGATTTACAATATTTTCCATTTGACTACAAGATATTCATTTCTTTTCAAACAGCGCAAACCATCTTCAAATGATTTATGAAAATTTGTATGATGTCTATACAGCATAAGTTATCTTCTTTAAAACGGGTTAATAATGTAAAAGAACAATAAAAATGCTACAACTCCTCTTCAACTCTATATTACTTTATTTTTTCAAACAATTTATATATACAATTCATCTTCCTATATACTCTATCTTAGCCTAAGAGTATATACATAACATTTCATGTAAGTTAACTTCATTTAAAAACTATACCTTTTTAAAGAGAAAAATATTACAAAAATGCTATAAAAACATTTTTAGTTTCATGTTATTTAACTTCTCAAAACCATGACATATATAACATATCTCCTTTTGACTATACTCTATTTTAATTTAAAAGTATATGTACAAAACATCATGTCAAATTTACTTCATTTAAATCACTTTTAAATTGTAGACTTTCCCTAAAAACTTCTATATTTAAACATATGACTTTCAAATGCATTCTTTTTTTCAAATATCATTTTAACTTTATGTGGTCAACTAAATGTCAATGTTCAAGTATATCATACCCTAGACATGTTAACATATGGTTAATGTTACTTTAACAATTTTAACAATGTGGGTATGAGTGAACAAATAGCAAGGTAAAATGTCGTATGAACATATCAGTTCTCTTCAAACAATTATATTACAATATAATATGTATATCGCATAGTATACACATGAAATAAGTAGCATATGTTTTATATATGTGCGTAAACTCAACTGTAAACAAAACAAACATACGGGGTTTTATCACCACCATATAAGATCAAGCCTTGCTTCCTCTTGCTTTATTTAACCACGTACATCACACTTATCCCACCTTAAACCTTGTTTTCTCTTCAAAAATGCTATTGCTTTAGAAATGAAGCGTAAGGATTATATTTGAGTTTGAGTTGATTTGAAGGATTTTAGAGTTAATTAGCTATCTAGAGCAAGAGATAATTAATGATTAGAAGTGGTCTGCCTTGTTTTTAAATGATTAGGAATGTATGAAAAAGAGGATGTATGAAGGTGTATATATAGGCAAGTATAAAAGAGCAAAGCCAAGAGAGTCTATCCATTCACTTTCTTTCCACCTTCCTACTTTCCATCCATTACCATTGAAACATACCATAGAAGTCTTCTCTCTTATTTTCACCAAAACCTTCACTCATTTACATAGCCACTCACATACTTATTTTTTTCAAATGAACAGTTATATATACACACTTAATACAACTATGTGTTTATACTCTCTTAACAATCTACTTAAGCTTGATTATTAATAACAAGAAAAGAGCTACAGGCCTCTGTTTTTGATGTTTTTATAAGAAAAGTCCATGCAGAAATGAATATGTAAATTTGGTCGCTATTTTTGAAAAAATAGAAAACGCAAGGTGTCTTGCACTTTCTGACAGAAATGCAAGTAAACTTGCATTTTTTTGATTTTGAAAATTTAAAATTTTTGAAATTTTTTGAAAAACACAAGTTAACTTGCGCTTTCTATTAAGAAAGCGTATGCTAGTTTGCTCTTTCTGATTTTGAAATTTTTCTGAAATTTTCAAAAATTTTAAGAATTTTGAACCCATCGGAAAAGATCAAGCTATTTTGTGCTTTTTTATTTTGAAAATTTTGAAGTTTTTGGAACGCGCAAACTAGTTTGCGTTTTTTGATTTAGAAAAAAACAGAGACCTAATTTACATATGTTATGAGGACTTTTCTTGTAACAACATCAGAAATATGGATCTTGTGTGCAAAGCTCCAAAAAATAATGTATGTCTCAATCACATTATCAACTGCAATCTTGTTTACTTATGTATGTAAAAATATTTCAAAATCAGGTTTTTAAAAATTAATTTCATTTAATTATGTATGTATAAGTGCTGCAAAACCCGAGTCGTTACACCTCTTGATTATGCGCTTAAATCATCCCCCCTTATTGTTTTGTGCCTAATATGTTTAAACAATCTCTCTCTATCTACACACATACATACATGTATATGTTTACATTTACATGTACATACGTATGTGATGTATTAGCTATCGAGATCACATGTCTATATTGTTTCAAAAAAAAATAGCTTGTTCAAAATTAAATTTGGAATCAATTGTTAAATTAATGCTTTTACATGATTCATATTGACATGTATTTTTGAAATGGACGAACTATCGGAAGATTTTGCATAGATGATCTATGTAGTAACAAAGATCATATCAACAAAAAATTTGCAGGTTAAAACTTTTGAATACATCAAACTTGGAGAGAAATTTAGGCGGATTCGGAAAAAAAAGGAGGGGGGGGGGGGATGTAGGTCCTTTTCCTATGTATGTATGCATTTTGTATTAACATATGTGCTGGGATATAAAGAAATGACAAAATTTGGATGCTTAAATATGCACATTTTGACAATGCAAAGATTTTCCATAGCTTATGCAAAAGCTATTGGAATATATTTAAAACAAAAACTTATAAACTTGAATAATTGGAATTGATTACAAGGTGAGCGGGCGTACACATATTTATATTGTGGTTTTCTTGGCTACTACACAATATATTACTTGCAAAGCGGGAGTTAGTTTCCTTACAGCATCCAAGCACTTACATTTTATAGGTATAAAAATCTGAAGGCACAATTTTAAAGAAAGATGACTTTTTATTTTCAAGAATATCTTGGCAATATATAATTGCAAACTATGTTTTTAACACTCCCTCTTAATTTTGCAATTAGAACTCCTTCTGTTAGTTGCTCAATTTTGTTGGTTCTCATGGCTTTTGTAAAACTATCTGCCAATTACCCTTTTGTGTTTACCAACTGTAGTTGAATCTCTTTTACCTTGACAAGATATATAATGAAGTTGTGTCCGATCTTTGTATGCCATTGCTTACAACAGAATAGTGCAATAACTCAATTTTATGAACTTGTTATTTACTTATTTGTACTGCCTGTACTATTTTGGTTTCGTTTCCTTTTATCCTCTTTGGACGCATTTGGTATACAGCTTTTGAAAACCCTGGAAGAAAGACATTTTTTCTCTCGGTACTACATGATATATAACATTTTCCCAAGAAAAGATTCGTATTGAGGGGGCGGATGCTTTTGTGGAAGAAAAAGCCTCAAACCGATTATCTAACAACTTAGCTACTGTTTTTGTTGTTGTCCGATTGCTGGAAAAGGCCGGGTCGTGTACTTGGTCGCTTTTTTTAAGACGATTCGTGACCTAGCCCCAAGGTGCAAGACTAGCTATCAACCACTCCGTCGTCGGGATAAAACAACCTCTAAAATTTGATTGATTTGTTGTTTGCACAACGTCAAATCGTTTTGAATTTAGCGCCATGTAATTGTTTGGAAGGATTCTGCAGAAAGAGAAATGCCAGAGGGGGAAGAAAAAGAAAGAAAATTGCCGGTTGCCTTTTTCCCCTTCTGTCGTTTCTCTCTCTGTACAAAATGGAAATTGTATGTGTTACTGAAATGAGAGATTGTAAACGGATCTAAAATTATTGTCATTCATTACGAATTTTATTACCATTAATTTTTGCAACAACTCAATAATAATAATTCATAAATATATATCGTTATAAAATGTCATTCATTATGAATTTTATTACCATTAATTTTTGCAACAGCTCAATAATAATAGCTCATAAATATATTACCGTTATACAACGTCATTCATTACGAATTTTATTACGGTTAATTTTTTTCAATGGCTCAATAATAATAGCTCATAAATATATTACCATTATACAACGTCATTCAATAAGAATTTTATTTCCATTAATTTTAAAAAAAAAATTCACTTAAAATTCCGACGGTTTCATCAATATGTGTATTCTGCAGTTTCATGTATGAGCTTCACAAAATGGCTGATGCAAAATTGCTATCATTACCTTATATGATTATAGTAAATATATGTTTGTGTTTTATGTGTGTAGGTGGAATCAGGCAAGGGCGCTTCCGGGTGTTAATCGCCTCCTTAGACATCTTCATAAACATGGCATACCTTTTGCACTAGCTTCAAATTCCATTAGAAAACATATTGGGATGAAAATTTCTCACCAACAAGGTTTATTTTCTTTACAATCACTGTAGGTTGGGTTATACCCATCGTGTGTGCAACTTAGTAAAGAAGAGGAAATAATGGCTAATGGTTTAATTTTCATTGGCTTATATATACATGTTTAGGATGTCAGTCAACTATACCAAAATTTGCTAATTGACTGATCTATTGGATTTGTTGTCAGTTCTAATTATTTAGGACACCTAAGAAGGAATATAATCATTGTGACCATTGTGAGTTGGTAGACATATTGCATTAAGACATGATAATGGACATAAAGTGCAAGCATCAGGACTGTTGCCTTTTTATTTTATTTTTATTTTACATTTCTTCTAATGAAACTATTTCACTATGCGTTCTAGTTGAATGCGAACAAAGTCAAAGTATGTAGAATTTTTATTAGTCGTAATACTTGCAAAATTGTTTGATTTTAGGCTGGAAAGAAATGTTTTCTGTAATTCTAGGCGGAGATGAAGTTGCAAATGGAAAACCTTCTCCTGACATGTAAGCAAATTGTCCATTGAACCGATTAAAAAAAAGTCATTATTATACATAAAAAGTTTATTATTAAAAAGTTTATGATATAATAATACATCATTCAGATTTATAGAAGCAGCTAAGAGATTAGGAATGGATACATCAAACTGCTTGGTGATTGAGGATTCTCCGTAAGTACTTAAGTAACTGAAAGTTTTCATTGTCTGTGAACTGCATATTTCTAATTAGTATCATGAAACTGTAAACAGAGTTGGTGTTAGAGCTGCAAAATCTTCAGGTGCACATGTTGTAGCCGTGCCATCTATCAGAAATCAAGATGAGCATTATGTTATTGCAGATTATAAACTTCATTCACTTCTTGAGTTTCAACCCGATTTATGGGATCTTCCTGCATTTGATGATTGTAAGTTCCTTCTTCTAATTTTATCGCTTACAAAATTTTATTGCTGATATAATATTTTGATCCAAACATCCAGGGATTGAAAATGCTTTACCAATTGAACCTTTACATGTTACTGGTTCAGTAGACGATATACATGCTCCCGATGGTTATACATGGCTTGATACGATTGCAGGCAAGTAAATATCTGTTTATAAAATAATGATTAGTATTCAGGTTTTGTTTTATTTACACTTTCCTTTACCATATCATATGGATAAAGCAGAAAACAATTCGTATGCAACTCTGCCTGATCAAATTTCCGGTGTTTTCTTTGGTTGGATGAAACTACAAAAACAAGGCATATTTAAAGCAGTGGTAGCAATAGGATGGGATTATTCTTCGGGAATCAGTACTCGAAAGATTGTGAGTGCTCTAAAACATATTAGGATCAAACGCATGAATGCATTTGTTGTTTTTCATTATTGCTTATCTATGCTTAATAAACATCTTATTGCAGCATACGCGTTTGTTTGGCGAAATCAGCGATTACAATTCAAAAGAAAATTTTCAAATGTTTCTTGTTGGCTACATACGAAAACTGTCCGAAGAGGTACTGTCTTAACATGGTGTATATTTTTCTAGACTTAAAATGTGCAGTAGGCAAACATGGACAGATTTAACTTCTATCTCTTTTTTTTGTGTGTTATTTTGTTTAATGTGGGTTTTGAATTGCAGGAGCAATGTGTATGTAAAGAAGATGAGAATATTGCAGAATCAGCCTTGGATCATTCCATTTTCTTCAAGGACATAAGTAGTTCTTTTTTATCTGAATCGATCTTTGGTGATGAAGCATGCTGTAAACTAAGCAATGAATAATGTCCTTTGTTGAGATTCCTTTTCTTTTGTTGATTTATTTGCAAATAATCTTGCATCAAAGCAGATATATATTAAAGTTATCATTGCGCTTCAGCTGTTACAAATTTTGCTTTAGTTTTGGATTTTTCTATATAGTGAAGAATTATATAGTTTATACTTCTATTTTGGCTTGTATAAGATTTGTTATTTCATTTATGTAACACACAATTCCAATAAACAAAATTAATAGCAAACAATACACTTTCAGTGAATTGATCGACTTTAAGTTCAAATAAAATGAGATTATATCATATACATTAACAGAGCAACAATGTGTCGGTTGAGCAATTCTGAATCAGTATTTTCTTTTACAAGTAAATTTCATAACAGGAAGATATAACTAATTCTCTGTATGCAGAAAAGAGTTGCATGAAAATGATGTTCTTCTCAAATAAGATATGTCGTTATCCAATTATATTGCCAAAGTACTCATGTTCAAGGACAAGATATGGCATTACGACTCCAAACAGCAATGAAAATTTGTAAAAAATAAATAAAAATAAAGCAGGAAATACGAAATTGTAACCGGTAAAAGTGTAAAATACATCATATACGAAGTCTGTATAACTATGCATTCTTCATATTTGGTACGAATTGGCTTTATTTCATTTTTAAGGCAGATAGGTTATGTGGGCAAAAAACAAATTTTAACACAAGTAGAGCAAGTCTTGCTGATCGAAGAGTATTTAATATGAATTTTTTACATTTGACAGCTCTGATGTAGTCTAGTTGGTTAGGATACTCGGCTTTCACCCGAGAGACCCGGGTTTAAGTCCTGGCAACAAAAATTTTCTACGTTGGATTTTTACTGTGCAGTTTTATAAAATAAACCGACTCTGCATAAAGCTGTCGTCCGGTAGTTGCGGTCTGCATTTTTGCATTAACACCTAAGCTCCACCCATGCGAACTCACAATTTGGTGCGCCTGAATTAGTACCAGCTGCCACTACTTTTAGGCCGAGCTGCACTATCAACCTCACAGTTCCATTGTAGTCTAGTTGGTTAGGATATTCGGCTCTCACCCGAGAGACCTTGGTTCAAGTCCTGCCAATGGAATTTTTCTACGTTAGACTTTTACTGTGCAGTTTTATAAAATAAACTGACTCTGCATAAAGCTGTCGCACGGTAGTTGCGGTATTCATTTTTGCATTAACACCTAAGCTCCACCCATGTGGACACACAATTTGATGCGCCTGAATTAGTACCCGCTGCCACTACTTTTAGGCCGTGCTGCACCACCAACCTGACAGCTCCGTTGTAGTCTAGTTGGTTAGGATACTCGGCTCTCACCCGAGAGACCCGGGTTCAAGTCCTGGCATTGGAATTTTTCTACGTTGGACTTTTACTGTGCAGTTTTATAAAATAAACTGATTCTGCATAAAGGCGTCGTCCGGTAGTTGCGGTCTGCATTTTTGCATTAACACCTAAGCTCCACTCACGTGAACACACAATTTGATGCGTCTGAATTAGTACCCGCTGCCACTACTTTTAGGCTGAGCTGCACCATCAACTTGACAACTCCGCTGTAGTCTAGTTGGTTAGGATACTCGGCTCTCACCTGAGAGACCCGGGTTCAAGTCCCGGCAACGGAATTTTTCTACGTTGGACTTTTACTGTGCAGTTTTATAAAATAAACCGACTCTGCATAAAGCTGTCGTCCGGCAGTTGCGGTCTGCATTTTAGCATTAACACCTAAGCTCTACCCATGTGAACACACAATTTGATGCGTCTGAATTAGTACCCGCTGCCACTACATTTAGGCTGAGCTGCACCATCAACCTGACATCTCCGTTGAAGTCTAGTTGGTTAGGATACTCGGCTCTCATCCTAGAGACTCGGGTTCAAGTCCCGGCAACAGAATTTTTCTACGTTGGACTTTTACTGTGTAGTTTTATAAAATAAACTGACTCTGCATAAAGCTGTCGTCCGGTAGTTGCGGTCTGCATTTTTGCATTTACACCTAAGCTCCACCCATGTGAGCACACAATTTGATGCGCCTGAATTAGTACCCGCTGTCAGTACTTTTAGGCCGAGCTGCACCATCAAGCTGACAGCTCCGTTGTAGTCTAGTTGGTTAGGATACTCGGCTCTCACCCGAGAGACCCGGGTTCAAGTCTCAGCAACGGAATTTTTCTACGTTGGACTTTTACTGTGCAGTTTTATAAAATAAACTGACTCTGCATAATGCTGTCGTCCGGTAGTTGCGGTTTGCATTTTTGCATTAACACCTAAGCTCCACCCATGTGAACACCCAATTTGATGCGTCTGAATTAGTACCCGCTGCCACTACTTTTAGGCTGAGCTGCACCATCAACCTGACAGCTCCGTTGTAGTCTAGTTGGTTAGGATACTCGGCTCTCACCCGAGAGACCCGGGTTCAAGTCCCGGCAACGGAATTTTTCTACGTTTGATTTTTACTGTGCAGTTTTATAAAATAAACCGACTCTGCATAAAGCTGTCGTCCGGCAGTTGCGGTCTGCATTTTTGCATTAAAACCTAAGCTCCACCCATGTGATCACACAATTTGATGCGCCTGAATTAGTACCCGCAGCCACTACTTTTAGGCTGAGCTGCACCATCAACCCAACAGCTCAGTTGTAGTCTAGTTGGTTAGGATACTCGGCTCTTACCTGAGAGACCCGGGTTCAAGTCTCGACAACGGAATTTTTATACGTTGGACTTTTACTGTGCAGTTTTATAAAATAAACCGACCCTGCATAAAGCTGTCGTCCGGTAGTTGCGGTTTGCATTTTTGCATTAACACCTAAGCTCCACCCATGTGAACACACAATTTGATGCACCTGAATTAGTACCAGCTGCCACAACTTTTAGGCCGAGCTGCACCATCAAGCTGACAGCTCCGTTGTAGTCTAGTCGGTTAGGATACTCGGCTCTCACCCGAGAGAGCCGGGTTCAAGTCCCGGCAATGAAATTTTTCTACGTTGGACTTTTACTGTGCAGTTTTATAAAATAAACCGACTCTGCATAAAGCTGTCGTCCGGTAGTTGTGGTATTCATTTTTGCATTAACACCTAAGCTCCACCCATGTGAACACACAATTTGATGCGCCTGAATTAGTACCCGCTGCCACTACTTTTAGACCGTGCTGCACCATCAAACTGACAGTTCCGTTGTAGTCTAGTTGGTTAGGATACTCGGCTCTCACCCGAGAGACCCGGGTTCAAGTCCCAGCAACTGAATTTTTCTACGTTGGACTTTTACTGTGCAGTTTTATAAAATAAACTGACTCTGCATAAAGATGTCGTCCGGTAGTTGCGGTCTGCATTTTTGCATTAACACCTAAGCTCCACCCATGTGAACACACAATTTGATGCGCCTGAATTAGTACCCGGTGCTACTACTTTTAGGTTGAGCTGCACCATCAACCGTACAGCTCCGTTGTAGTCTAGTTGGTTAGGATACTCGGCTCTTACCCGAGAGACCCGGGTTCAAGTTCCGGCAACGGAATTTTTTTACGTTGGACTTTTACTGTGCAGTTTTATAAAATAAACCGACTCTGCATAAAGCTGTCGTCCGGTAGTTGCGGTATTCATTTTTGCATTAACACCTAAGCTCCACCCATGTGAACACACAATTTGATGCGCCTGAATTAGTACCGCTGCCACTACTTTTAGGCCGTGCTGCACCATCAACCTGATAGCTCCGTTGTAGTCTAGTTGGTTAGGATACTCGGCTCTCACCCGAGAGACCCGGGTTCAAGTCCCGGCAACGGAATTTTTCTACGTTGGACTTTTACTGTGCAGTTTTATAAAATAAACCGACTCTGCATAAAGCTGTCGTCTGGTAGTTGCGGTCTGCATTTTTGCATTAACACCTAAGCTCCATCCATGTGAACACACAATCCGATGCGCCTGAATTAGTACCCGCTGCCACTACTTTTAAGCTGCGCTGCACCATCAACCTGACAGCTCCGTTGTAGTCTAGTTGGTTAGGATACTCGGCTCTCACCCGAGAGACCCGGGTTCAAGTCTCAGCAACGGAATTTTTCTACGTTGGACTTTTACTGTGCAGTTTTATAAAATAAACCGACTCTGCATAAAGCTGTCGTCCGGTAGTTGCGGTATTCATTTTTGCATTAACACCTAAGCTCCACCCATGTGAACACACAATTTGATGCGCCTGAATTAGTACCGCTGCCACTACTTTTAGGCCGTGCTGCACCATCAACCGTACAGCTCCGTTGTAGTCTAGTTGGTTAGGATACTCGGCTCTCACCCGAGAGACCCGGGTTCAAGTCCCGGCAACGGAATTTTTCTACGTTGGACTTTTACTGTGCAGTTTTATAAAATAAACCGACTCTGCATAAAGCTGTCGTCTGGAAGTTGCGGTCTGCATTTTTGCATTAACACCTAAGCTCCACCCATGTGAACACACAATTTGATGCGCCTGAATTAGTACCGCTGCCACTACTTTTAGGCCGTGCTGCACCATCAACCTGATAGCTCCGTTGTAGTCTAGTTGGTTAGGATACTCGGCTCTCACCCGAGAGACCCGGGTTCAAGTCCCGGCAACGGAATTTTTCTACGTTGGACTTTTACTGTGCAGTTTTATAAAATAAACCGACTCTGCATAAAGCTGTCGTCCGGTAGTTACGGCCTGCATTTTTGCATTAACACCTAAGCTCCACCCATGTGAACACACAATTTGATGCGCCTGAATTAGTACCCGCTGCCACTGCTTTTAGGCTGAGCTGCACCATCAACCTGACAGCTACGTTGTAGTCTAGTTGGTTAGGATACTGGGCTCTCACCCGAGAGACCCGGGTTCAAGTCCCGGCAACGGAATTTTTCTACGTTGGACTTTTACTGTGCAGTTTTATAAAATAAACCGACTCTGCATAAAGCTGTCGTTCGGTAGTTGCGGTCTGCATTTTTGCATTAACACCTAAGCTCCACCCATGTGAACACACAATTTGATGCGCCTAAATTAGTACCCGCTGCCACTACTTTTAGGCTGAGCTGCACCATCAACCTGATAGCTCCGTTGTAGTCTAGTTGGTTAGGATACTCGGCTCTCACCCGAGAGACCCGGGTTCAAGTCCCGGCAACGGAATTTTTCTACGTTGGACTTTTACTGTGCAGTTTTATAAAATAAACCGACTCTGCATAAAGCTGTCGTCCGGCAGTTGCGGTCTGCATTTTTGCATTAACACCTAAGCTCCACCCATGTGAACACACAATTTGATGCGCCTGAATTAGTACCCGCTGCCACTACTTTTAAGCGGAGCTGCACCATCAACCTGACAGCTACATTGTAGTCTAGTTGGTTAGGATACTCGGCTCTCACCCGAGAGACTCGGGTTCAAGTCCCGGCAACGGAATTTTTCTACGTTGGACTTTTACTGTGCACTTTTATAAAATAAACCGACTCTGCATAAAGCTGTCGTCCGGTAGTTGCGGTCTGCATTTTTGCGTTAACACCTAAGCTCCACCCATGTGAACACACAATTTGATGCGCCTGAATTAGTACCCGCTGCCACTTCTTTTAGGCTGAGCTGCACCATCAACCTGACAGCTCCGTTGTAGTCTAGTTGGTTAGGATACTCGGCTCTCACCCAAGAGACCCGGGTTCAAGTCCCGGCAACGGAATTTTTCTACGTTGGACTTTTACTGTGCAGTTTTATAAAATAAACCGACTCTGCATAAAGCTGTCGTCCGGTAGTTGCGGTCTGCATTTTTGCATTAACACCTAAGCTCCCCCATGTGAACACACAATTTGATGCGCCTCAATTAGTACCCGCTGCCACTGCTTTTAGGCTGAGCTGCACCATCAACCTGACAGCTCCGTTGTAGTCTAGTTGGTTAGGATACTTGGCTCTCACCCGAGAGACCCGGGTTCAAGTCCCGGCAACGGAATTTTGCTACGTTGGACTTTTACTGTGCAGTTTTATAAAATAAACCGACTCTGCATAAGGCTGTCGTCCGGTAGTTGCGGTTTGCATCTTTGCATTAACGCCTAAGCTCCACCCATGTGAACACACAATTTGATGCGCCTGAATTAGTACCCGCTGCCACTACTTTTAGGCTGAGCTGCACCATCAACCTGACAGCTTCGTTGTAGTCTAGTTGGTTAGGATACTCGGCTCTCACCCGAGAGACCCGGGTTCAAGTCCCGGCAACGGAATTTTTCTACGTTGGACTTTTACTGTGCAGTTTTATAAAATAAACCGTCTCTGCATAATGCTGTCGTCCGGTAGTTGCGGTTTGCATCTTTGCATTAACACCTAAGCTCCACCCATGTGAACACACAATTTGATGCGCCTGAATTAGTACCCGCTGCCACTACTTTTAGGCTGAGCTGCCCCATCAACCTGACAGCTCCGTTGCAGCCTAGTTGGTTAGGATACTCGGCTCTCACCTGAGAGACCCGGGTTCAAGTCCCGGCAACGGAATTTTTCTACGTTGGACTTTTACTGTGCAGTTTTATAAAATAAACCGACTCTGCATAAAGCTGTCGTCCGGTAGTTGTGGTATTCATCTTTGCATTAACACCTAAGCTCCACCCATGTGAACACACAATTTGATGCGCCTGAATTAGTACCCGCTGCCACTACTTTTAGGCTGAGCTGCACCATCAACCTGACAGCTCCGTTGTAGTCTAGTTGGTTAGGATACTCGGCTCTAACCTGAGAGACCCGGGTTCAAGTCCTGGCAACGGAATTTTTCTACGTTGGACTTTTACTGTGCAGTTTTATAAAATAAACCGACTCTGCATAAAGCTGTCGTCCGGTAGTTGTGGTATTCATTTTTGCATTAACACCTAAGCTCCACCCATGTGAACACACAATTTGATGCGCCTGAATTAGTACCCGCTGCCACTACTTTTAGGCCGTGCTGCACCATCAACCTGATAGTTCCGTTGTAGTCTAGTTGGTTAGGATACTCGGCTCTCACCCGAGAGACCCGGGTTCAAGTTCCGGCAACGGAATTTTTCTACGTTGGACTTTTACTGTGCAGTTTTATAAAATAAACCGACTCTGCATAAAGCTGTCGTCCGGTAGTTGCGGTCTGCATTTTTGCATTAACACCTAAGCTCCACCCATATGAACACACAATTTGATGCGCCTGAATTAGTACCCGCTGCTACTACTTTTATGCTGAGCTGCACCATCAACCGTACAGCTCCGTTGTAGTCTAGTTGGTTAGGATACTCGGCTCTCACCCGAGAGACCCGAGTTCAAGTCCCGACAACGGAATTTTTCTACGTTGGACTTTTACTGTGCAGGTTTATAAAATAAACCGACTCTGCATAAAGCTGTCTTCCGGTAGTTGCGGTCTGCATTTTTGCATTAACACCTAAGCTCCACCCATGTGAACACACAATTTGATGCGCCTGAATTAGTGCCCGCTGCCACTGCTTTTAGGCTGAGCTGCACCATCAACCTGACAGCTCCGTTGTAGTCTAGTTGGTTAGGATACTCGGCTCTCACCCGAGAGACCGGGGTTCAAGTCCCGGCAACGGAATTTTTCTACGTTGGACTTTTGCTGTGCAGCTTTATAAAATAAATTGACTCTGCATAAAGCTTTCGTCCGGTAGTTGCGGTCTGCATCTTTGCATTAACACCTAAGCTCCTCCCATGTGAACAAACAATTTGATACGCCTGAATTAGTACCCGCTGCCACTGCTTTTAGGCCGAGCTGCACCATCAACCTGACAGCTCCGTTGTAGTCTAGTTGGTTAGGATACTCGGTTCTCACCCGAGAGACCCGGGTTCAAGTCTCAGCAACGGAATTTTTCTACGTTGGACTTTTACTGTGCAGTTTTATAAAATAAACCGACTCTGCATAAAGCTGTCGTCCGGTAGTTGCGGTTTGCATCTTTGCATTAACAGCTAAGCTCCACCCATGTGAACACACAATTTGATGCGCCTGAATTAGTACCCGCTGCCACTACTTTTAGGCTGAGCTGCACCATCAACCTGATAGCTCCGTTGTAGTCTAGTTCGTTAGGATACTCGGCTCTCACCCGAGAGACCCGGGTTCAAGTCCCGGCAACGGAATTTTTCTACGTTGGACTTTTACTGTGCAGTTTTATAAAATAAACTGACACTGCATAAAGCCGTCGTCCGGCAGTTGCGGTTTGCAACTTTGCATTAACACTTAAGCTCCACCCATGTGAACACACAATTTGATGCGCCTGAATTAGTACCCACTGCCACTACTTTTAGGCTGAGCTGCACCATCAAGCTGACAGCTCCGTTGTAGTCTAGTTGGTTAGGATACTCGGCTCTCACCCGAGAGACCCGGGTTCAAGTCCCGGCAACGGAATTTTTCTACGTTGGACTTTTACTGTGCAGTTTTATAAAATAAACCGTCTCTGCATAATGCTGTCGTCCGGTAGTTGCGGTCTGCATCTTTGCATTAACACCTAAGCTCCACCCATGTGAACACACAATTTGATGCGTCTGAATTAGTACCCGCTGCCACTACTTTTAGGCTGAGCTGCACTATCAACCTGACAGCTCCATTGCAGTCTAGTTGGTTAGGATACTCGTCTCTCATCCGAGAGACCCGGGTTCAAGTCCCGGCAACAGAATTTTTCTACGTTGGACTTTTACTGTGCAGTTTTATAAAATAAACTGACTCTGCATAAAGCTGTCGTCCGGTAGTTGCGGTCTGCATCTTTGCATTAACACCTAAGCTCCACCCATGTGAACACACAATTTGGTGCGCCTGAATTAGTACCCGCTGCCACTGCTTTTAGGCTGAGCTGCACCATCAACCTGACAGCTCCGTTGTAGTCTAGTTGGTTAGGATACTCGGCTCTCACCCGAGAGACCCGGGTTCAAGTCCCGGCAATGGAATTTTTCTACGTTGGACTTTTACTGTGCAGTTTTATAAAATAAACCGACTCTGCATAAAGCTGTCGTCCGGTAGTTGCGATCTGCATTTTTGCATTAACACCTAAGCTCCACCCATGTGAACACACAATTTGATGCGCCTGAATTAGTACCCGCTGCCTCTACTTTTAGGCTGAGCTGCACCATCAACCTGACAGCTCCGTTGTAGTCTAGTTGGTTAGGATACTCGGCTCTCACCCGAGAGACCCGGGTTCAAGTCCCGGCAACGGAATTTTTCTACGTTGGACTTTTAATGTGCAGTTTTATAAAATAAACCGACTCTGCATAAAGCTGTCGTCCGGTAGTTGCGGTCTGCATTTTTGCATTAACACCTAAGCTCCACCCATGTGAACACACAATTTGATGCGCCTGAATTAGTACCCGCTGCCTCTACTTTTAGGCTGAGCTGCACCATCAACCTGACAGCTCCGTTGTAGTCTAGTTGGTTAGGATACTCGGCTCTCACCCGAGAGACCCGGGTTCATGTCTCAGCAACGGAATTTTTCTATGTTGGACTTTTACTGTGCAGTTTTATAAAATAAACCGACTCTGCATAAAGCTGTCGTCCGGTAGTTGCGGTTTGCATCTTTGCATTAACACCTAAGCTCCACCCATGTGAACACACAATTTGATGCGCCTGAATTAATGCCCGCTGCCACTGCTTTTAGGCTGAGCTGCACCATCAACCTGACAGCTCCGTTGTAGTCTAGTTGGTTAGGATACTCGGCTCTCACCCGAGAGACCCGGGTTCAAGTCCCGGCAACGGAATTTTTCTACGTTGGACTTTTGCTGTGCAGTTTTATAAAATAAACCGACTCTGCATAAAGCTGTCGTCCGGCAGTTGCGGTCTGCATTTTTGCATTAACACCTAAGCTCCACCCATGTGAACACACAATTTGATGCGCCTGAATTAGTACCCGCTGCCACTACTTTTAAGCGGAGCTGCACCATCAACCTGACAGCTACATTGTAGTCTAGTTGGTTAGGATACTCGGCTCTCACCCGAGAGACTCGGGTTCAAGTCCCGGCAACGGAATTTTTCTACGTTGGACTTTTACTGTGCACTTTTATAAAATAAACCGACTCTGCATAAAGCTGTCGTCCGGTAGTTGCGGTCTGCATTTTTGCGTTAACACCTAAGCTCCACCCATGTGAACACACAATTTGATGCGCCTGAATTAGTACCCGCTGCCACTTCTTTTAGGCTGAGCTGCACCATCAACCTGACAGCTCCGTTGTAGTCTAGTTGGTTAGGATACTCGGCTCTCACCCAAGAGACCCGGGTTCAAGTCCCGGCAACGGAATTTTTCTACGTTGGACTTTTACTGTGCAGTTTTATAAAATAAACCGACTCTGCATAAAGCTGTCGTCCGGTAGTTGCGGTCTGCATTTTTGCATTAACACCTAAGCTCCCCCATGTGAACACACAATTTGATACGCCTCAATTAGTACCCGCTGCCACTGCTTTTAGGCTGAGCTGCACCATCAACCTGACAGCTCCGTTGTAGTCTAGTTGGTTAGGATACTTGGCTCTCACCCGAGAGACCCGGGTTCAAGTCCCGGCAACGGAATTTTGCTACGTTGGACTTTTACTGTGCAGTTTTATAAAATAAACCGACTCTGCATAAGGCTGTCGTCCGGTAGTTGCGGTTTGCATCTTTGCATTAACGCCTAAGCTCCACCCATGTGAACACACAATTTGATGCGCCTGAATTAGTACCCGCTGCCACTACTTTTAGGCTGAGCTGCACCATCAACCTGACAGCTTCGTTGTAGTCTAGTTGGTTAGGATACTCGGCTCTCACCCGAGAGACCCGGGTTCAAGTCCCGGCAACGGAATTTTTCTACGTTGGACTTTTACTGTGCAGTTTTATAAAATAAACCGTCTCTGCATAATGCTGTCGTCCGGTAGTTGCGGTTTGCATCTTTACATTAACACCTAAGCTCCACCCATGTGAACACACAATTTGATGCGCCTGAATTAGTACCCGCTGCCACTACTTTTAGGCTGAGCTGCCCCATCAACCTGACAGCTCCGTTGCAGCCTAGTTGGTTAGGATACTCGGCTCTCACCTGAGAGACCCGGGTTCAAGTCCCGGCAACGGAATTTTTCTACGTTGGACTTTTACTGTGCAGTTTTATAAAATAAACCGACTCTGCATAAAGCTGTCGTCCGGTAGTTGTGGTATTCATCTTTGCATTAACACCTAAGCTCCACCCATGTGAACACACAATTTGATGCGCCTGAATTAGTACCCGCTGCCACTACTTTTAGGCTGAGCTGCACCATCAACCTGACAGCTCCGTTGTAGTCTAGTTGGTTAGGATACTCGGCTCTAACCTGAGAGACCCGGGTTCAAGTCCTGGCAACGGAATTTTTCTACGTTGGACTTTTACTGTGCAGTTTTATAAAATAAACCGACTCTGCATAAAGCTGTCGTCCGGTAGTTGTGGTATTCATTTTTGCATTAACACCTAAGCTCCACCCATGTGAACACACAATTTGATGCGCCTGAATTAGTACCCGCTGCCACTACTTTTAGGCCGTGCTGCACCATCAACCTGATAGTTCCGTTGTAGTCTAGTTGGTTAGGATACTCGGCTCTCACCCGAGAGACCCGGGTTCAAGTTCCGGCAACGGAATTTTTCTACGTTGGACTTTTACTGTGCAGTTTTATAAAATAAACCGACTCTGCATAAAGCTGTCGTCCGGTAGTTGCGGTCTGCATTTTTGCATTAACACCTAAGCTCCACCCATATGAACACACAATTTGATGCGCCTGAATTAGTACCCGCTGCTACTACTTTTATGCTGAGCTGCACCATCAACCGTACAGCTCCGTTGTAGTCTAGTTGGTTAGGATACTCGGCTCTCACCCGAGAGACCCGAGTTCAAGTCCCGACAACGGAATTTTTCTACGTTGGACTTTTACTGTGCAGGTTTATAAAATAAACCGACTCTGCATAAAGCTGTCTTCCGGTAGTTGCGGTCTGCATTTTTGCATTAACACCTAAGCTCCACCCATGTGAACACACAATTTGATGCGCCTGAATTAGTGCCCGCTGCCACTGCTTTTAGGCTGAGCTGCACCATCAACCTGACAGCTCCGTTGTAGTCTAGTTGGTTAGGATACTCGGCTCTCACCCGAGAGACCGGGGTTCAAGTCCCGGCAACGGAATTTTTCTACGTTGGACTTTTGCTGTGCAGCTTTATAAAATAAATTGACTCTGCATAAAGCTTTCGTCCAGTAGTTGCGGTCTGCATCTTTGCATTAACACCTAAGCTCCTCCCATGTGAACAAACAATTTGATACGCCTGAATTAGTACCCGCTGCCACTGCTTTTAGGCCGAGCTGCACCATCAACCTGACAGCTCCGTTGTAGTCTAGTTGGTTAGGATACTCGGTTCTCACCCGAGAGACCCGGGTTCAAGTCTCAGCAACGGAATTTTTCTACGTTGGACTTTTACTGTGCAGTTTTATAAAATAAACCGACTCTGCATAAAGCTGTCGTCCGGTAGTTGCGGTTTGCATCTTTGCATTAACAGCTAAGCTCCACCCATGTGAACACACAATTTGATGCGCCTGAATTAGTACCCGCTGCCACTACTTTTAGGCTGAGCTGCACCATCAACCTGATAGCTCCGTTGTAGTCTAGTTCGTTAGGATACTCGGCTCTCACCCGAGAGACCCGGGTTCAAGTCCCGGCAACGGAATTTTTCTACGTTGGACTTTTACTGTGCAGTTTTATAAAATAAACTGACACTGCATAAAGCCGTCGTCCGGCAGTTGCGGTTTGCAACTTTGCATTAACACTTAAGCTCCACCCATGTGAACACACAATTTGATGCGCCTGAATTAGTACCCGCTGCCACTACTTTTAGGCTGAGCTGCACCATCAAGCTGACAGCTCCGTTGTAGTCTAGTTGGTTAGGATACTCGGCTCTCACCCGAGAGACCCGGGTTCAAGTCCCGGCAACGGAATTTTTCTACGTTGGACTTTTACTGTGCAATTTTATAAAATAAACCGACTCTGCATAAAGCTGTCATCCGGTAGTTGCGGTCTGCATTTTTGCATTAACACCTAAGCTCCACCCATGTGAACACACAATTTGATGCGTCTGAATTAGTACCCGCTGCCACTACTTTTAGGCTGAGCTGCACTATCAACCTGACAGCTCCATTGCAGTCTAGTTGGTTAGGATACTCGTCTCTCATCCGAGAGACCCGGGTTCAAGTCCCGGCAACAGAATTTTTCTACGTTGGACTTTTACTGTGCAGTTTTATAAAATAAACTGACTCTGCATAAAGCTGTCGTCCGGTAGTTGCGGTCTGCATCTTTGCATTAACACCTAAGCTCCACCCATGTGAACACACAATTTGGTGCGCCTGAATTAGTACCCGCTGCCACTGCTTTTAGGCTGAGCTGCACCATCAACCTGACAGCTCCGTTGTAGTCTAGTTGGTTAGGATACTCGGCTCTCACCCGAGAGACCCGGGTTCAAGTCCCGGCAATGGAATTTTTCTACGTTGGACTTTTACTGTGCAGTTTTATAAAATAAACCGACTCTGCATAAAGCTGTCGTCCGGTAGTTGCGATCTGCATTTTTGCATTAACACCTAAGCTCCACCCATGTGAACACACAATTTGATGCGCCTGAATTAGTACCCGCTGCCTCTACTTTTAGGCTGAGCTGCACCATCAACCTGACAGCTCCGTTGTAGTCTAGTTGGTTAGGATACTCGGCTCTCACCCGAGAGACCCGGGTTGAAGTCCCGGCAACGGAATTTTTCTACGTTGGACTTTTACTGTGCAGTTTTATAAAATAAACCGACTCTGCATAAAGCTGTCGTCCGGTAGTTGCGGTCTGCATTTTTGCATTAACACCTAAGCTCCACCCATGTGAACACACAATTTGATGCGCCTGAATTAGTACCCGCTGCCTCTACTTTTAGGCTGAGCTGCACCATCAACCTGACAGCTCCGTTGTAGTCTAGTTGGTTAGGATACTCGGCTCTCACCCGAGAGACCCGGGTTCATGTCTCAGCAACGGAATTTTTCTATGTTGGACTTTTACTGTGCAGTTTTATAAAATAAACCGACTCTGCATAAAGCTGTCGTCCGGTAGTTGCGGTTTGCATCTTTGCATTAACACCTAAGCTCCACCCATGTGAACACACAATTTGATGCGCCTGAATTAATGCCCGCTGCCACTGCTTTTAGGCTGAGCTGCACCATCAACCTGACAGCTCCGTTGTAGTCTAGTTGGTTAGGATACTCGGCTCTCACCCGAGAGACCCGGGTTCAAGTCCCGGCAACGGAATTTTTCTACGTTGGACTTTTGCTGTGCAGTTTTATAAAATAAATTGACTCTGCATAAAGCTTTCGTCCGGTAGTTGCGGTCTGCATCTTTGCATTAACACCTAAGCTCCACCCATGTGAACACACAATTTGATGCGCCTGAATTAGTACCCGCTGCCACTACTTTTAGGCTGAGCTGCACTATCAACCTGACAGCTCCGTTGTAGTCTAGTTGGTTAGGATACTCGGCTCTCACCCGAGAGACCCGGGTTCAAGTCCCGGCAACGGAATTTTTCTACGTTGGACTTTTACTGTGCAGTTTTATAAAATAAACCGACTCTGCATAAAGCTGTCGTCCGGTAGTTGCGGTCTGCATCTTTGCATTAACACCTAAGCTCCACCCATGTGAACACACAATTTGATGCGCCTGAATTAGTACCCGCTGCCACTGCTTTTAGGCTGAGCTGCACCATCAACCTGACAGCTCCGTTGTAGTCTAGTTGGTTAGGATACTCGGCTCTCACCCGAGAGACCCGGGTTCAAGTCCCGGCAATGGAATTTTTCTACGTTGGACTTTTACTGTGCGGTTTTATAAAATAAACCGACTCTGAATAAAGCTGTCGTCCGGTAGGTGCGGTCTACATCTTTGCATTAATACCTAAGCTCCACCCATGTGAACACACAATTTGATACGCCTGAATTAGTACCCGCTGCCACTGCTTTTAGGCTGAGCTGCACCATCAACCAGACAGCTCCGTTGTAGTCTATTTGGTTAGGATACTCAGCTCTCACCCGAGAGACCCGGGTTCAAGTCCCGACAATGAAATTTTTCTACGTTGGACTTTTACTATGCAGTTTTATAAAATAAACCGACTCTGCATAAAGCTGTCGTCCGGTAGTTGCGGTCTGCATTTTTGCATTAACACCTAAGCTCCACCCATGTGAACACACAATTTGATGCGCCTGAATTAGTACCCGCTGCCACTGCTTTTAGGCTGAGCTGCACCATCAACCTGACAGCTCCGTTGTAGTCTAGTTGGTTAGGATACTCGGCTCTCACCCGAGAGACCCGGGTTCAAGTCCCGGCAACGGAATTTTTCTACGTTGGACTTTTACAGTGCAGTTTTATAAAATAAACCGACTCTGCATAAAGCTGTCGTCCGGTAGTTGCGGTGTGCATCTTTGCATTAACACCTAAGCTCCACCCATGTGAACACACAATTTGATGCGCCTGAATTAGTACCCGCTGCCACTACTTTTAGGCTGAGCTGCACCAACAACCTGACAGCTCTGTTGTAGTCTAGTTGGTTAGGATACTCGGCTCTCACCCGAGAGACCCGGGATCAAGTCCCGGCAACGGAATTTTTCTACGTTGGACTTTTACTGTGCAGTTTTATAAAATAAACCGACTCTGCATAAAGCTGTCGTCCGGTAGTTGCGGTCTGCATTTTTGCATTAACACCTAAGCTCCACCCATGTGAACACACAATTTGATGCGCCTGAATTAGTACCCGCTGCCACTAGTTTTAGGCTGAGCTGCACCATCAACCAGACAGCTCCGTTGTAGTCTAGTTGGTTAGGATACTCGGCTCTCACCCGAGAGACCCGGGTTCAAGTCCCGGCAACGGAATTTTTCTACGTTGGACTTTTGCTGTGCAGTTTTATAAAATAAACCGACTCTGCATAAAGCTTTCGTCCGGTAGTTGCGGTCTGCATCTTTGCATTAACACCTAAGCTCCACCCATGTGAACACACAATTTGATGCGCCTGAATTAGTACCCGCTGCCACTGCTTTTAGGCTGAGCTGCACCATCAACCTAACGGCTCCGTTGTAGTCTAGTTGGTTAGGATACTCGGCTCTCACCCGAGAGACCCGGGTTCAAGTCCCGGCAACGGAATTTTTCTACGTTGGACTTTTACTGTGCAGTTTTATAAAATAAACCGACTCTGCATAAAGCTGTCGTCCGGTAGGTGCGGTCTGCATCTTTGCATTAACACCTAAGCTCCACCCATGCGAACACACAATTTGATGCGCCTGAATTAGTACCCGCTGCCACTGCTTTTAGGCTGAGCTGCACCATCAACCTGACAGCTCCGTTGTAGTCTAGTTGGTTAGGATACTCGGTTCTCACCCGAGAGACCCGGGTTCAAGTCCCGGCAACGGAATTTTTCTACGTTGGACTTTTACTGTGCAGTTTTATAAAATAAACCGACTCTGCATAAAGCTGTCGTCCGGTAGGTGCGGTCTGCATCTTTGCATTAACACCTAAGCTCCACCCATGTGAACACACAATTTGATGCGCCTGAATTAGTACCCGCTGCCACTGCTTTTAGGCTGAGCTGCACCATCAACCTGACAGCTCCGTTGTAGTCTAGTTGGTTAGGATACTCGGCTCTCACCCGAGAGACCCGGGTTCAAGTCCCGGCAACGGAATTTTTCTACGTTGGACTTTTACTGTGCATTTTTATAAAATAAACCGACTCTGCATAAAGCTGTCGTCCGGTAGTTGCGGTCTGCATTTTTGCATTAACACCTAAGCTCCACCCATGTGAACACACAATTTGATGCGCCTGAATTAGTACCCGCTGCCACTGCTTTTAGGCTGAGCTGCACCATCAACCTGACAGCTCCGTTGTAGTCTAGTTGGTTAGGATACTCGGCTCTCACCCGAGAGACCCGGGTTCAAGTCCCGGCAACGGAATTTTTCTACGTTGGACTTTTACTGTGCAGTTTTATAAAATAAACCGACTCTGCATAAAGCTGTCGTCCGGTAGGTGCGGTCTGCATCTTTGCATTAACACCTAAGCTCCACCCATGTGAACACACAATTTGATGCGCCTGAATTAGTACCCGCTGCCACTGCTTTTAGGCTGAGCTGCACCATCAACCTAACGGCTCCGTTGTAGTCTAGTTGGTTAGGATACTCGGCTCTCACCCGAGAGACCCGGGTTCAAGTCCCGGCAACGGAATTTTTCTACGTTGGACTTTTGCTGTGCAGTTTTATAAAATAAACCGACTCTGCATAAAGCTTTCGTCCGGTAGTTGCGGTCTGCATCTTTGCATTAACACCTAAGCTCCACCCATGTGAACACACAATTTGATGCGCCTGAATTAGTACCCGCTGCCACTGCTTTTAGGCTGAGCTGCACCATCAACCTGACAGCTCCGTTGTAGTCTAGTTGGTTAGGATACTCGGCTCTCACCCGAGAGACCCGGGTTCAAGTCCCGGCAACGGAATTTTTCTACGTTGGACTATTACTGTGCAGTTTTATAAAATAAACCGACTCTGCATAAAGCTGTCGTCCGGTAGGTGCGGTCTGCATCTTTGCATTAACACCTAAGCTTCACCCATGTGAACACACAATTTGATGCCCCTGAATTAGTGCCCGCTGCCACTGCTTTTAGGCCGAGCTGCACCATCAACCAGACAGCTCCGTTGTAGTCTAGTTGGTTAGGATACTCGGCTCTCACCCGAGAGACCCGGGTTCAAGTCCCGGCAACGGAATTTTTCTACGTTGGACTTTTGCTGTGCAGTTTTATAAAATAAACCGACTCTGCATAAAGCTTTCGTCCGGTAGTTGCGGTCTGCATCTTTGCATTAACACCTAAGCTCCACCCATGTGAACACACAATTTGATGCGCCTGAATTAGTACCCGCTGCCACTGCTTTTAGGCTGAGCTGCACCATCAACCTAACGGCTCCGTTGTAGTCTAGTTGGTTAGGATACTCGGCTCTCACCCGAGAGACCCGGGTTCAAGTCCCGGCAACGGAATTTTTCTACGTTGGACTTTTACTGTGCAGTTTTATAAAATAAACCGACTCTGCATAAAGCTGTCGTCCGGTAGGTGCGGTCTGCATCTTTGCATTAACACCTAAGCTCCACCCATGTGAACACACAATTTGATGCGCCTGAATTAGTACCCGCTGCCACTGCTTTTAGGCTGAGCTGCACCATCAACCTGACAGCTCCGTTGTAGTCTAGTTGGTTAGGATACTCGGCTCTCACCCGAGAGATCCGGGTTCAAGTCCCGGCAACGGAATTTTTCTACGTTGGACTTTTACTGTGCAGTTTTATAAAATAAACCGACTCTGCATAAAGCTGTCGTCCGGTAGGTGCGGTCTGCATCTTTGCATTAACACCTAAGCTCCACCCATGTGAACACACAATTTGATGCGCCTGAATTAGTACCCGCTGCCACTGCTTTTAGGCTGAGCTGCACCATCAACCTGACAGCTCCGTTGTAGTCTAGTTGGTTAGGATACTCGGCTCTCACCCGAGAGACCCGGGTTCAAGTCCCGGCAACGGAATTTTTCTACGTTGGACTTTTACTGTGCATTTTTATAAAATAAACCGACTCTGCATAAAGCTGTCGTCCGGTAGTTGCGGTCTGCATTTTTGCATTAACACCTAAGCTCCACCCATGTGAACACACAATTTGATGCGCCTGAATTAGTACCCGCTGCCACTGCTTTTAGGCTGAGCTGCACCATCAACCTGACAGCTCCGTTGTAGTCTAGTTGGTTAGGATACTCGGCTCTCACCCGAGAGACCCGGGTTCAAGTCCCGGCAACGGAATTTTTCTACGTTGGACTTTTACTGTGCAGTTTTATAAAATAAACCGACTCTGCATAAAGCTGTCGTCCGGTAGGTGCGGTCTGCATCTTTGCATTAACACCTAAGCTCCACCCATGTGAACACACAATTTGATGCGCCTGAATTAGTACCCGCTGCCACTGCTTTTAGGCTGAGCTGCACCATCAACCTAACGGCTCCGTTGTAGTCTAGTTGGTTAGGATACTCGGCTCTCACCCGAGAGACCCGGGTTCAAGTCCCGGCAACGGAATTTTTCTACGTTGGACTTTTGCTGTGCAGTTTTATAAAATAAACCGACTCTGCATAAAGCTTTCGTCCGGTAGTTGCGGTCTGCATCTTTGCATTAACACCTAAGCTCCACCCATGTGAACACACAATTTGATGCGCCTGAATTAGTACCCGCTGCCACTGCTTTTAGGCTGAGCTGCACCATCAACCTGACAGCTCCGTTGTAGTCTAGTTGGTTAGGATACTCGGCTCTCACCCGAGAGACCCGGGTTCAAGTCCCGGCAACGGAATTTTTCTACGTTGGACTATTACTGTGCAGTTTTATAAAATAAACCGACTCTGCATAAAGCTGTCGTCCGGTAGGTGCGGTCTGCATCTTTGCATTAACACCTAAGCTTCACCCATGTGAACACACAATTTGATGCGCCTGAATTAGTGCCCGCTGCCACTGCTTTTAGGCCGAGCTGCACCATCAACCAGACAGCTCCGTTGTAGTCTAGTTGGTTAGGATACTCGGCTCTCACCCGAGAGACCCGGGTTCAAGTCCCGGCAACGGAATTTTTCTACGTTGGACTTTTGCTGTGCAGTTTTATAAAATAAACCGACTCTGCATAAAGCTTTCGTCCGGTAGTTGCGGTCTGCATCTTTGCATTAACACCTAAGCTCCACCCATGTGAACACACAATTTGATGCGCCTGAATTAGTACCCGCTGCCACTGCTTTTAGGCTGAGCTGCACCATCAACCTAACGGCTCCGTTGTAGTCTAGTTGGTTAGGATACTCGGCTCTCACCCGAGAGACCCGGGTTCAAGTCCCGGCAACGGAATTTTTCTACGTTGGACTTTTACTGTGCAGTTTTATAAAATAAACCGACTCTGCATAAAGCTGTCGTCCGGTAGGTGCGGTCTGCATCTTTGCATTAACACCTAAGCTCCACCCATGTGAACACACAATTTGATGCGCCTGAATTAGTACCCGCTGCCACTGCTTTTAGGCTGAGCTGCACCATCAACCTGACAGCTCCGTTGTAGTCTAGTTGGTTAGGATACTCGGCTCTCACCCGAGAGACCCGGGTTCAAGTCCCGGCAACGGAATTTTTCTACGTTGGACTTTTACTGTGCAGTTTTATAAAATAAACCGACTCTGCATAAAGCTGTCGTCCGGTAGGTGCGGTCTGCATCTTTGCATTAACACCTAAGCTCCACCCATGTGAACACACAATTTGATGCGCCTGAATTAGTACCCGCTGCCACTGCTTTTAGGCTGAGCTGCACCATCAACCTGACAGCTCCGTTGTAGTCTAGTTGGTTAGGATACTCGGCTCTCACCCGAGAGACCCGGGTTCAAGTCCCGGCAACGGAATTTTTCTACGTTGGACTTTTACTGTGCATTTTTATAAAATAAACCGACTCTGCATAAAGCTGTCGTCCGGTAGTTGCGGTCTGCATTTTTGCATTAACACCTAAGCTCCACCCATGTGAACACACAATTTGATGCGCCTGAATTAGTACCCGCTGCCACTGCTTTTAGGCTGAGCTGCACCATCAACCTGACAGCTCCGTTGTAGTCTAGTTGGTTAGGATACTCGGCTCTCACCCGAGAGACCCGGGTTCAAGTCCCGGCAACGGAATTTTTCTACGTTGGACTTTTACTGTGCAGTTTTATAAAATAAACCGACTCTGCATAAAGCTGTCGTCCGGTAGGTGCGGTCTGCATCTTTGCATTAACACCTAAGCTCCACCCATGTGAACACACAATTTGATGCGCCTGAATTAGTACCCGCTGCCACTGCTTTTAGGCTGAGCTGCACCATCAACCTAGCGGCTCCGTTGTAGTCTAGTTGGTTAGGATACTCGGCTCTCACCCGAGAGACCCGGGTTCAAGTCCCGGCAACGGAATTTTTCTACGTTGGACTTTTACTGTGCAGTTTTATAAAATAAACCGACTCTGCATAAAGCTGTCGTCCGGTAGGTGCGGTCTGCATCTTTGCATTAACACCTAAGCTCCACCCATGTGAACACACAATTTGATGCGCCTGAATTAGTACCCGCTGCCACTGCTTTTAGGCTGAGCTGCACCATCAACCTGACAGCTCCGTTGTAGTCTAGTTGGTTAGGATACTCGGCTCTCACCCGAGAGACCCGGGTTCAAGTCCCGGCAACGGAATTTTTCTACGTTGGACTTTTACTGTGCATTTTTATAAAATAAACCGACTCTGCATAGAGCTGTCGTCCGGTAGTTGCGGTCTGCATTTTTGCATTAACACCTAAGCTCCACCCATGTGAACACACAATTTGATGCGCCTGAATTAGTACCCGCTGCCACTGCTTTTAGGCTGAGCTGCACCATCAACCTGACAGCTCCGTTGTAGTCTAGTTGGTTAGGATACTCGGCTCTCACCCGAGAGACCCGGGTTCAAGTCCCGGCAACGGAATTTTTCTACGTTGGACTTTTACTGTGCAGTTTTATAAAATAAACCGACTCTGCATAAAGCTGTCGTCCGGTAGGTGCGGTCTGCATCTTTGCATTAACACCTAAGCTCCACCCATGTGAACACACAATTTGATGCGCCTGAATTAGTACCCGCTGCCACTGCTTTTAGGCTGAGCTGCACCATCAACCTAACGGCTCCGTTGTAGTCTAGTTGGTTAGGATACTCGGCTCTCACCCGAGAGACCCGGGTTCAAGTCCCGGCAACGGAATTTTTCTACGTTGGACTTTTGCTGTGCAGTTTTATAAAATAAACCGACTCTGCATAAAGCTTTCGTCCGGTAGTTGCGGTCTGCATCTTTGCATTAACACCTAAGCTCCACCCATGTGAACACACAATTTGATGCGCCTGAATTAGTACCCGCTGCCACTGCTTTTAGGCTGAGCTGCACCATCAACCTGACAGCTCCGTTGTAGTCTAGTTGGTTAGGATACTCGGCTCTCACCCGAGAGACCCGGGTTCAAGTCCCGGCAACGGAATTTTTCTACGTTGGACTTTTACTGTGCAGTTTTATAAAATAAACCGACTCTGCATAAAGCTGTCGTCCGGTAGGTGCGGTCTGCATCTTTGCATTAACACCTAAGCTCCACCCATGTGAACACACAATTTGATGCGCCTGAATTAGTACCCGCTGCCACTGCTTTTAGGCTGAGCTGCACCATCAACCTGACAGCTCCGTTGTAGTCTAGTTGGTTAGGATACTCGGCTCTCACCCGAGAGACCCGGGTTCAAGTCCCGGCAACGGAATTTTTCTACGTTGGACTTTTACTGTGCATTTTTATAAAATAAACCGACTCTGCATAAAGCTGTCGTCCGGTAGTTGCGGTCTGCATTTTTGCATTAACACCTAAGCTCCACCCATGTGAACACACAATTTGATGCGCCTGAATTAGTACCCGCTGCCACTGCTTTTAGGCTGAGCTGCACCATCAACCTGACAGCTCCGTTGTAGTCTAGTTGGTTAGGATACTCGGCTCTCACCCGAGAGACCCGGGTTCAAGTCCCGGCAACGGAATTTTTCTACGTTGGACTTTTACTGTGCAGTTTTATAAAATAAACCGACTCTGCATAAAGCTGTCGTCCGGTAGGTGCGGTCTGCATCTTTGCATTAACACCTAAGCTCCACCCATGTGAACACACAATTTGATGCGTCTGAATTAGTACCCGCTGCCACTGCTTTTAGGCTGAGCTGCACCATCAACCTAATGGCTCCGTTGTAGTCTAGTTGGTTAGGATACTCGGCTCTCACCCGAGAGACCCGGGTTCAAGTCCCGGCAACGGAATTTTTCTACGTTGGACTTTTGCTGTGCAGTTTTATAAAATAAATTGACTCTGCATAAAGCTTTCGTCCGGTAGTTGCGGTCTGCATCTTTGCATTAACACCTAAGCTCCACCCATGTGAACACACAATTTGATGCGCCTGAATTAGTACCCGCTGCCACTGCTTTTAGGCTGAGCTGCACCATCTACCTGACAGCTCCGTTGTAGTCTAGTTGGTTAGGATACTCGGCTCTCACCCGAGAGACCCGGGTTCAAGTCCCGGCAACGGAATTTTTCTACGTTGGACTTTTACTGTGCAGTTTTATAAAATAAACCGACTCTGCATAAAGCTGTCGTCCGGTAGTTGCGGTTTGCATCTTTGCATTAACACCTAAGCTCCACCCATGTGAACACACAATTTGATGCGCCTGAATTAGTACCCGCTGCCACTGCTTTTAGGCTGAGCTGCACCAACAACCTGACAGCTCCGTTGTAGTCTAGTTGGTTAGGATACTCGGCTCTCACCCGAGAGACCCGGGATCAAGTCCCGGCAACGGAATTTTTCTACGTTGGACTTTTACTGTGCAGTTTTATAAAATAAACCGACTCTGCATAAAGCTGTCGTCCGGTAGTTGCGGTTTGCATCTTTGCATTAACACCTAAGCTCCATCCATGTGAACACACAATTTGATGCGCCTGAATTAGTACCCGCTGCCACTACTTTTAGGCTGAGCTGCACCATCAACCTGACAGCTTCGTTGTAGTCTAGTTGGTTAGGATACTCGGCTCTCACCCGAGAGACCCGGGTTCAAGTCCCGGCAACGGAATTTTTCTACATTGGACTTTTACTGTGCAGTTTTATAAAATAAACCGACTCTGCATAATGCTGTCGTCCGGTAGTTGCGGTTTGCATCTTTGCATTAACACCTAAGCTCCACCCATGTGAACACACAATTTGATGCGCCTGAATTAGTACCCGCTGCCACTACTTTTAGGCTGAGCTGCACCATCAACCTAACAGCTCCGTTGTAGTCTAGTTGGCTAGGATACTTGGCTCTCACCTGAGAGACCCGGGTTCAAGTCCCGTCAACGGAATTTTTCTACGTTGGACTTTTACCATGCAGTTTTATAAAATAAACCGACTCTGCATAAAGTTGTCGTCCGGTAGTTGTGGTATTCATTTTTGCATTAACACCTAAGCTCCACCCATGTGAACACACAATTTGATGCGCCTGAATTAGTACCCGCTGCCACTACTTTTAGGCCGTGCTGCACCATCAACCTGATAGTTCCGTTATAGTCTAGTTGGTGAGGATACTCGGCTCTCACCCGAGAGACTCGGGTTCAAGTCCCGGCAACGGAATTTTTCTACGTTGGACTTTTACTGTGCAGTTTTATAAAATAAACCGACTCTGCATAAAGCTGTCGTCCGGTAGTTGCGGTCTGCATCTTTGCATTAACACCTAAGCTCCACCCATGTGAACACACAATTTGATGCGCCTGAATTAGTACCCGCTGCCACTGCTTTTATGCTGAGCTGCACCATCAACCGTACAGCTCCGTTGTAGTCTAGTTGGTTAGGATACTCGGCTCTCACCCGAGAGACCCGAGTTCAAGTCCCGCCAACGGAATTTTTCTACGTTGGACTTTTACTGTGCAGTTTTATAAAAAAAACCGACTCTGCATAAAGCTGTCGTCCGGTAGTTGCGGTCTGCATCTTTGCATTAACACCTAAGCTCCACCCATGTGAACACACAATTTGATGCGCCTGAATTAGTACCCGCTGCCACTACTTTTAGGCTGAGCTGCACCATCAACCTGACAGCTCCGTTGTAGTCTAGTTGGTTAGGATACTCGGCTCTCACCCGAGAGACCCGGGTTCAAGTCCCGGCAACGGAATTTTTCTACGTTGGACTTTTACTGTGCAGTTTTATAAAATAAACTGACACTGCATAAAGCCGTCGTCCGGCAGTTGCGATTTGCATCTTTGCATTAACACCTAAGCTCCACCCAAGTGAACACACAATTTGATGCGCCTGAATTAGTACCCGCTGCCACTACTTTTAGGCTGAGCTGCACCATCAACCTCACACCTCCGTTGTAGTCTAGTTGGTTAGGATACTCGGCTCTCACCTGAGGGAGTCGGGTTCAAGTCCCGGCAACGGAATTTTTCTTCGTTGGACTTTTACTGTATAGTTTTATAAAATAAACCGACTCTGCAAAAAGCTGTCGTCCGGTAGTTGCGGTATTCATTTTTGCATTAACACCTAAGCTCCACCCATGTGAACGCACAATTTGATGCACCTGAATTAGTACCCGCCGCCACTACTTTTAGGCCGTGCTGCGCCATCAACCTGACAGCTCCGTTGTAGTCTAGTTGGTTAGGATACTCGGCTCTCACCCGAGAGACCCGGGTTCAAGTCTCGGCAACGGAATTTTTCTACGTTGGACTTTTGCTGCGCAGTTTTATAAAATAAACCGACTCTGCATAAAGCTGTCGTCCGGTAGTTACGGTCTGCATTTTTGCATTAAGACCTAAGCTCCACCCATGTGAACACACAATTTGATGCGTCTGAATTAGTACCCGCTGCCACTACTTTTAGGCTGAGCTGCACCATCAACCTGACAGCTTCGTTGTAGTCTAGTTGGTTAGGATACTCGGCTCTCACCCGAGAGACCCGGGTTCAAGTCCCGGCAACGGAATTTTTCTACGTTGGACTTTTACTGTGCAGTTTTATAAAATAAACCGACTCTGCATAAAGCTGTCGTCCGGTAGTTGCGGTTTGCATCTTTGCATTAACACCTAAGCTCCACCCATGTGAACACACAATTTGATGCGCCTGAATTAGTACCCGCTGCCACTCCTTTTAGGCTGAGCTGCACCATCAACCTGACAGCTCCGTTGTAGTCTAGTTGGTTAGGATACTCGGCTCTCACCCGAGAGACCCGGGATCAAGTCCCGGCAACGGAATTTTTCTACGTTGGACTTTTACTGTGCAGTTTTATAAAATAAACCGACTCTGCATAAAGCTGTCGTCCGGTAGTTGCGGTTTGCATCTTTGCATTAACACCTAAGCTCCACCCATGTGAACACACAATTTGATGCGCCTGAATTAGTACCCGCTGCCACTACTTTTAGGCTGAGCTGCACCATCAACCTGACAGCTCCGTTGTAGTCTAGTTGGTTAGGATACTCGGCTCTCACCCGAGAGACCCGGGTTCAAGTCCCGGCAACGGAATTTTTCTACGTTGGACTTTTACTGTGCAGTTTTATAAAATAAACCGACTCTGCATAAAGCTGTCGTCCGGTAGTTGCGGTCTGCATTTTTGCATTAACACCTAAGCTCCAACCATGTGAACACACAATTTGATGCGCCTGAATTAGTACCCGCTGCCACTGCTTTTAGGCTGAGCTGCACCATCAACCTGACAGCTCCGTTGTAGTCTAGTTGGTTAGGATACTCGGCTCTCACCCGAGAGACCCGGGTTCAAGTCCCGGCAACGGAATTTTTCTACGTTGGACTTTTGCTGTGCAGTTTTATAAAATAAACCGACTCTGCATAAAGCTGTCGTCCGGTAGTTGCGGTCTGCATCTTTGCATTAACACCTAAGCTCCACCCATGTGAACACACAATTTGATGCGCCTGAATTAGTACCCTCTGCCACTACTTTTAGGCCGAGCTGCACCATCAACCTGACAGCTCCGTTGTAGTCTAGTTGGTTAGGATACTCGGCTCTCACCCGAGAGACCCGGGTTCAAGTCCCGGCAACGGAATTTTTCTACGTTTGACTTTTACTGTGAAGTTTTATAAAATAAACCGACTCTGCATAAAGCTATCGTCCGGTAGTTGCGGTATTCATTTTTGCATTAACACCTAAGCTCCACCCATGTGAACACACAATTTGATGCGTCTGAATTAGTACCCGCTGCCACTGCTTTTAGGCTGAGCTGCACCATCAACCTGACAGCTACGTTGTAGTCTAGTTGGTTAGGATACTCGGCTCTCATCCGAGAGACTCGGGTTCAAGTCCCGGCAACGGAATTTTTCTACGTTGGATTTTTGCTGTGCAGTTTTATAAAATAAACCGACTCTGCATAAAGCTGTCGTCCGGTAGTTGCGGTTTGCATCTTTGCATTAACACCTAAGCTCCACCCATGTGAACACACAATTTGATGCGCCTGAATTAGTACCCGCTGCCACTACTTTTAGGCTGAGCTGCACCATCAACTTGACAGCTCCGTTGTAGTCTAGTTGGTTAGGATACTCGGCTCTCACCCGAGAGACCCGGGTTCAAGTCCCGGCAACGGAATTTTTCTACGTTGGACTTTACTGTGCATTTTTATAAAATAAACCGACTCTGCATAAAGCTGTCGTCCGGTAGTTGCGGTCTGCATCTTTGCATTAACACCTAAGCTCCACCCATGTGAACACACAATTTGGTGCGCCTGAATTAGTACCCGCTGCCACTACTTTTAGGCTGAGCTGCACCATCAACCTCACAGCTCCGTTGTAGTCTAGTTGGTTAGGATACTCGGCTCTCACCTGAGGGAGTCGGGTTCAAGTCCCGGCAACGGAATTTTTCTTCGTTGGACTTTTACTGTATAGTTTTATAAAATAAACCGACTCTGCAAAAAGCTGTCGTCCGGTAGTTGCGGTATTCATTTTTGCATTAACACCTAAGCTCCACCCATGTGAACGCACAATTTGATGCACCTGAATTAGTACCCACCGCCACTACTTTTAGGCCGTGCTGCGCCATCAACCTGACAGCTCCGTTGTAGTCTAGTTGGTTAGGATACTCGGCTCTCACCCGAGAGACCCGGGTTCAAGTCTCGGCAACGGAATTTTTCTACGTTGGACTTTTGCTGTGCAGTTTTATAAAATAAACCGACTCTGCATAAAGCTGTCGTCCGGTAGTTACGGTCTGCATTTTTGCATTAAGACCTAAGCTCCACCCATGTGAACACACAATTTGATGCGTCTGAATTAGTACCCGCTGCCACTACTTTTAGGCTGAGCTGCACCATCAACCTGACAGCTTCGTTGTAGTCTAGTTGGTTAGGATACTCGGCTCTCACCCGAGAGACCCGGGTTCAAGTCCCGGCAACGGAATTTTTCTACGTTGGACTTTTACTGTGCAGTTTTATAAAATAAACCGACTCTGCATAAAGCTGTCGTCCGGTAGTTGCGGTTTGCATCTTTGCATTAACACCTAAGCTCCACCCATGTGAACACACAATTTGATGCGCCTGAATTAGTACCCGCTGCCACTCCTTTTAGGCTGAGCTGCACCATCAACCTGACAGCTCCGTTGTAGTCTAGTTGGTTAGGATACTCGGCTCTCACTCAAGAGACCCGGGATCAAGTCCCGGCAATGGAATTTTTCTACGTTGGACTTTTACTGTGCAGTTTTATAAAATAAACCGACTCTGCATAAAGCTGTCGTCCGGTAGTTGCGGTTTGCATCTTTGCATTAACACCTAAGCTCCACCCATGTGAACACACAATTTGATGCGCCTGAATTAGTACCCGCTGCCACTACTTTTAGGCTGAGCTGCACCATCAACCTGATAGCTCCGTTGTAGTCTAGTTGGTTAGGATACTCGGCTCTCACCCGAGAGACCCGGGTTCAAGTCCCGGCAACGGAATTTTTCTACGCTGGACTTTTACTGTGCAGTTTTATAAAATAAACCGACTCTGCATAAAGCTGTCGTCCGGTAGTTGCGGTCTGCATTTTTGCATTAACACCTAAGCTCCAACCATGTGAACACACAATTTGATGCGCCTGAATTAGTACCCGCTGCCACTGCTTTTAGGCTGAGCTGCACCATCAACCTGACAGCTCCGTTGTAGTCTAGTTGGTTAGGATACTCGGCTCTCACCCGAGAGACCCGGGTTCAAGTCCCAGCAACGGAATTTTTCTACGTTGGACTTTTACTGTGCAGTTTTATAAAATAAACCGACTCTGCATAAAGCTGTCGTCCGGTAGTTGCGGTTTGCATTTTTGCATTAACACCTAAGCTCCACCCATGTGAACACACAATTCGATGCGCCTGAATTAGTACCCGCTGCTACTACTTTTAGGCTGAGCTGCACCATCAACCGTACAGCTCCGTTGTAGTCTAGTTGGTTAGGATACTTGGCTCTCACCCGAGAGACCCGGGTTCAAGTCCCTACAACGGAATTTTTCTACGTTGGACTTTTACTGTGCAGTTTTATAAAATAAACCGACTCTGCATAAAGCTGTCGTCCGGTAGTTGCGGTCTGCATTTTTGCATTAACACCTAAGCTCCAACCATGTGAACACACAATTTGATGCGCCTGAATTAGTACCCGCTGCCACTGCTTTTAGGCTGAGCTGCACCATCAACCTGACAGCTCCGTTGTAGTCTAGTTGGTTAGGATACTCGGCTCTCACCCGAGAGACCCGGGTTCAAGTCCCGGCAACGAAATTTTTCTACGTTGGACTTTTGCTGTGCAGTTTTATAAAATAAACCGACTCTGCATAAAGCTGTCGTCCGGTAGTTGCGGTCTGCATCTTTGCATTAACACCTAAGCTCCACCCATGTGAACACACAATTTGATGCGCCTGAATTAGTACCCTCTGCCACTACTTTTAGGCAGAGCTGCACCATCAACCTGACAGCTCCGTTGTAGTCTAGTTGGTTAGGATACTCGGCTCTCACCCGAGAGACCCGGGTTCAAGTCTCAGCAACGGAATTTTTCTACGTTTGACTTTTACTGTGAAGTTTTATAAAATAAACCGACTCTGCATAAAGCTATCATCCGGTAGTTGCGGTATTCATTTTTGCATTAACACCTAAGCTCCACCCATGTGAACACACAATTTGATGCGTCTGAATTAGTACCCGCTGCCACTGCTTTTAGGCTGAGCTGCACCATCAACCTGACAGCTACGTTGTAGTCTAGTTGGTTAGGATACTCGGCTCTCATCCGAGAGACTCGGGTTCAAGTCCCGGCAACGGAATTTTTCTACGTTGGAGTTTTGCTGTGCAGTTTTATAAAATAAACCGACTCTGCATAAAGCTGTCGTCCGGTAGTTGCGGTTTGCATCTTTGCATTAACACCTAAGCTCCACCCATGTGAACACACAATTTGATGCGCCTGAATTAGTACCCGCTGCCACTACTTTTAGGCTGAGCTGCACCATCAACTTGACAGCTCCGTTGTAGTCTAGTTGGTTAGGATACTCGGCTCTCACCCGAGAGACTCGGGTTCAAGTCCCGGCAACGGAATTTTTCTACGTTGGACTTTACTGTGCATTTTTATAAAATAAACCGACTCTGCATAAAGCTGTCGTCCGGTAGTTGCGGTCTGCATTTTTGCATTAACACCTAAGCTCCACCCATGTGAACACACAATTTGATGCGCCTGAATTAGTACACGCTGCCACTACTTTTAGGCTGAGCTGCACCATCAAGCTGACAGCTCCGTTGTTGTCTAGTTGGTTAGGATACTCGGCTCTCATCCGAGAGACCCTGGTTCAAGTCCCGGCAACGGAATTTTTCTACGTTGGACTTTTACTGTGCAATTTTATAAAATAAACCGACTCTGCATAAAGCTGTCATCCGGTAGTTGCGGTCTGCATTTTTGCATTAACACCTAAGCTCCACCCATGTGAACACACAATTTGATGCGTCTGAATTAGTACCCGCTGCCACTACTTTTAGGCTGAGCTGCACGATCAACCTGACAGCTCCATTGCAGTTTAGTTGGTTAGGATACTCGTCTCTCATCCGAGAGACCCGGGTTCAAGTCCCGGCAACAGAATTTTTCTACGTTGGACTTTTACTGTGCAGTTTTATAAAATAAACTGACTCTGCATAAAGCTGTCGTCCGGTAGTTGCGGTCTGCATCTTTGCATTAACACCTAAGCTCCACCCATGTGAACACACAATTTGATGCGCCTGAATTAGTACCCGCTGCCACTGCTTTTAGGCTGAGCTGCACCATCAACCTGACAGCTCCGTTGTAGTCTAGTTGGTTAGGATACTCGGCTCTCACCCGAGAGACCCGGGTTCAAGTCCCGGCAACGGAATTTTTCTACGTTGGACTTTTACTGTGCAGTTTTATAAAATAAACCGACTCTGCATAAAGCTGTCGTCCGGTAGTTGCGGTCTGCATGTTTGCATTAACACCTAAGCTCCACCCATGTGAACACACAATTTGATGCGCCTGAATTAGTACCCGCTGCCTCTACTTTTAGGCTGAGCTGCACCATCAACCTGACAGCTCCGTTGTAGTCTAGTTGGTTAGGATACTCGGCTCTCACCCGAGAGACCCGGGTTCAAGTCCTGGCAACGGAATTTTTCTACGTTGGACTTTACTGTGCATTTTTATAAAATAAACCGACTTTGCATAAAGCTGTCGTCCGGTAGTTGCGGTCTGCATTTTTGCATTAACGCCTAAGCTCCACCCATGTGAACACACAATTTGATGCGCCTGAATTAGTACCCGCTGCCACTACTTTTAGGCTGAGCTGCACCATCAAGCTGACAGCTCCGTTGTAGTCTAGTTGGTTAGGATACTCGACTCTCACCCGAGAGACCTGGGTTCAAGTCCTATAAAGCTGTCGTCCGGTAGTTGCGGTCTGCATTTTTGCTTTAACACCTAAGCTCCACCCATGTGAACACACAATTTGATGCGTCTGAATTAGTACCCGCTGCCACTACTTTTAGGCTGAGCTGCACCATCAACCTGACAGCTCCTTTGCAGTCTAGTTAGTTAGGATACTCGGCTCGCACCCGAGAGACCCGGGTTCAAGTCCCGGCAACGGAATTTTTCTACGTTGGACTTTTACTGTGCAGTTTTATAAAATAAACTGACTCTGCATAAAGCTGTCGTCCGGTAGTTGCGGTCTGCATCTTTGCATTAACACCTAAGCTCCACCCATGTGAACACACAATTTGATGCGCCTGAATTAGTACCCGCTGCCACTACTTTTAGGCTGAGCTGCACCATCAACCTGATAGCTCCGTTGTAGTCTAGTTGGTTAGGATACTCGGCTCTCACCCAACAGACTCGGGTTCAAGTCCCGGCAACGGAATTTTTCTACGTTGGACTTTTGCTGTGCAGTTTTATAAAATAAACAGACTCTGCATAAAGCTGTCGTCCGGTAGTTGCGGTCTGCATTTTTACATTAACACCTAAGCTCCACCCATGTGAACACACAATTTGATGCGCCTGAATTAGTACCCGCTGCCACTACTTTTAGGCTGAGCTGCACCATCAACCTGACAGCTCCGTTGTAGTCTAGTTGGTTAGGATACTCGGCTCTCACCCGAGAGACCCGGGTTCAAGTCCCGGCAATGGAATTTTTCTACGTTGGACTTTTACTGTGCAGTTTTATAAAATAAACCGACTCTGCATAAAGCTGTCGTCCGGTAGTTGCGGTCTGCATTTTTGCATTAACACCTAAGCTCCACCCATGTGAACACACAATTTGATGCGCCTGAATTAGTACCCGCTGCCACTGCTTTTAGGCCGTGCTGCACCATCAACCTGACAGCTCCGTTGTAGTCTAGTTGGTTAGGATACTCGGCTCTCACCTGAGAGACCCGGGTTCAAGTCCCGGCAACGGAATTTTTCTACGTTGGACTTTTTCTGTGCAGTTTTATAAAATAAACCGACTCTGCATAAAGCTGTCGTCCGGTAGTTGCGGTCTGCATTTTTGCATTAACACCTAAGCTCCACCCATGTGAACACACAATTTGATGCGTCTGAATTAGTACCCGCTGCCACTACTTTTAGGCTGAGCTGCACCATCAACTTGACAGCTCCGTTGTAGTCTAGTTGGTTAGGATACTCGGCTCTCACCCGAGAGACCCGGGTTCAAGTCCCGGCAACGGAATTTTTCTACGTTGGACTTTTACTGTGCAGTTTTATAAAATAAGCCGACTCTGCATAAAGCTGTCGTCCGGTAGTTGCAGTCTGCATTTTTGCATTAACACCTAAGCTCCACCCATGTGAACACACAATTTGATGCGCCTGAATTAGTACCCGCTGCCACTGCTTTTAGGCAGTGCTGCACCATCAACTTGAAAGCTCCGTTGTAGTCTAGTTGGTTAGGATACTCGGCTCTCACCCGAGAGACCCTGGTTCAAGTCCCGGCAACGGAATTTTTCTACGTTGGACTTTTACTGTGCAGTTTTATAAAAAAAACCGACTCTGCATAAAGCTGTCGTCCGGTAGTTGCGGTCTGCATCTTTGCATTAACACCTAAGCTCCACCCATGTGAACACACAATTTGATGCGTCTGAATTAGTACCCGCTGCCACTACTTTTAGGCTGAGCTGCACCATTAACTTGACAGCTCCGTTGTAGTCTAGTTGGTTAGGATACTCGGCTCTCACCCGAGAGACCCGGGTTCAAGTCCCGGCAACGGAATTTTTCTACGTTGGACTTTTACTGTGCAGTTTTATAAAATAAACCGACTCTGCATAAAGCTGTCGTCCGGTAGTTGCGGTCTGCATCTTTGCATTAACACCTAAGCTCCACCCATGTGAACACACAATTTGATGCGCCTGAATTAGTACCCGCTGCCACTACTTTTAGGCTGAGCTGCACCATCAACTTGACAACTCCGTTGTAGTCTAGTTGGTTAGGATATTCGGCTCTCGCTCGAGAGACCTGGGTTCAAGTCCCCGCAACAGAATTTTTCTACGTTGGAATTTTACCGTGCAGTTTTATAAAATAAACCGACTCTGCATAAAGCCGCCGTCCGGTAGTTGCGGTCTGCATTTTTGCATTAACACCTAAGCTCCACCCATGTGAACACACAATTTGATGCGCTTGAATTAGTACCCGCTGCCACTACTTTTAGGCTGAGCTGCACAATCAACCTGACAGCTCCGTTGTAGTCTAGTTGGTTAGGATACTCGACTCTTACCCAAGAGACCCGGATTCAAGTCCCGGCAACGGAATTTTTCTACGTTGGATTTTTACTATGCAGTTTTATAAAATATTCTGACTCTGCATAAAGCTGTCGTCCGGTAGTTGCGGTCTGCATTTTTGCATTAACACCTAAGCTCCACCCATGTGAACACACAATTTGATGCGCCTGAATTAGTACCCGCTACCACTACTTTTAGGCTGAGCTGCACCCTCAACCTGATAGCTCCGTTGCAGTCTAGTTGGTTAGGATACTCGGCTCTTACCAGAGAGACCCGGGTTCAAATCCCGGTAACGGAATTTTTCTACGTTGGACTTTTACTATGCAGTTTTATAAAATAAACGGACTCTGCATAAAGCCGTCGTCCGGTAGTTGCGGTCTGCATTTTTGCATTAACACCTAAGCTCCACCCATGTGAACACACAATTTGATGCGCCTGAATTAGTACCCGCTGCCACTACTTTTAGGCTGAGCTGCACCATCAACCTGCCAGCTAAATGCAAGGGCTATTATGCACAAATATACAGCACAAATATAATCCATCAAGCTAGCTGGACTGATCTGCACAAGCATGGTATCATGCGCACTTGGAAATAACGCAATGGCAGCTATAATTGGTTATAACAAATTGTCTTTTTCTTTATAATCTTTTCTGCCTTTTCTTTTGCTAGCTATAGCTTGTAACAGAATGCAAATTAATGTAAGGTTCCTAGAAGGACACCTATCATGAATCTAAAGAATGTAACCGTTATATATTGGCTAATGAATGAACAAAATGCAAGCTGAAAAATTTTGTATTAATTTTTTCTCTTTCAATTTCTTCTTTCTCCCTCTGTGAACTCTTTTGCAAATCACAACTGAACCATAATTCTATCAGTTGGTGCTTTCACTCCACACTCATCATCCTCACTATGGTTGAAACCGCCGGCAACCGCATTTTAGATGAAGCATTAACCAAATTCGTGAAACCGCCACCCAATACACCACCTCCATCACTATACTTCAACAAGACTTCACCACCCAACAAACATCCATGACCGAACTTCAGAACTCCACGAACACCATGATCCAAATGACGCAAACACATCGCTCAAGAATTTGCTTCTCTTCCCTCCTCAAATACGCCTACCACATCTTTCGCTATTCCTTCACCCTCACCACCATTCGTTCGGCCACCTTCCCTAACCCCTCTACACACCGCCCGTCAACAAAGCCCAATTCCTACTCGATCCCCAAAACGCGAACTCACTCATTTTGGTGGTTTCAACCCCTCGATTGGATTTTTCAAGCCGAACGATTCTTTTCATATCACTCAACACTCGATGAGCAATGCATCGATCTAGTGAACTTCTACATGATCGGTCAAGCCTTGACATGGTATCAATGGATGTTTCGAAATAATCAATTCACTTCATGGAAAAACCTCACAAGCAATCGAACAAAGATTTGGACTCTTCTCCTTCATAAACCTACAAACCACCCTCTTCAAATTTTGCCAAACAATAAACGCCGAACACTATCAATCTCAATTCGAAACACTTAGCAATCGCGTTACCAATCTTTCTCCTGATGCTCTCTTCAATTGTTCCATTTTAGGCCTAAAAACCAACATAAAAAATGAACTAATTTATAAGAAAGAAATAAATTTTTTATAATTTATAATGAAGCAAATGTTAAAACTGAAATGCAACCATGGAAATTAAAAGCTAAGTATTAACAATTGAAATGAAATTTCGATTAATTGAAGTAATGTAAATCGTTATACTAGGCTAAGAATTGAATATAAGAAAACAAAGGTAAATAGTGAATTAATTGATGAATTAATAATAATAAATAGTAATTGAATAAAATTAATGTCCTGTAAGTAATTATCATATTGTTTGGAAATGAAAACTGTATGAATAAGAGTAAGAGTATTGAATCAACCAATGGAATAATATATTGATTAATAGTAACTGAATGTAAATTAATGTAATAAGGTTGATGATGCAAGTTGATAAGTAACTAATTTAGTGCAATACCTATTAATTGAAACAAATTGTAAGGTTATAATTGATTGAAACTAGGAAATTAGGGAATAAATTCAAAAGTTATATTAATTGATGAAATAATACGTAATAAATTGCAATATGATAGAATCAATGCTAAATAAGTAATTATAATAATTGTTAGTTGATAATTAAGTATGAATGTGAGTAAGTTTGGAAATATTGCAAATTTTTAATCGTTTACCCATTCATTTAATGTATTGAATTAGATCTAAATCCATTGCAATTAAACGTAATTAATTACTAAGTTAATATGAATTTAGCTGATGACTATAAACCATTAGGGCAATTGGATATATAGTAGCGTTAAAGTTATCCATAAGATAATGGTTGATTTAATAAAAAGAATGGGGATCAAGATTTATTAATTTTAAATTTAATAATTGCAAATAAATGGAATTTAAAATTTAATGTGAAATCGATTGCAGTTAATTGACTTAATTTATGCAGTTAGGGTAGGTTTGATTTGTTATTGAAGATTGTTAATTCAACAAGAAGTAACCAATGTAAACCCTATCCATAATATGGCAATTGACTGAATGAAAACAATTAAAATTCATGTTGATCAATTTATCTGATTTGAACTATAGTAATTGGATTAATTGCAATTAAATGAAATTAAAATATCTAAATATTACGTTATTTGAAATTAAGATGGAATGTGAGAATATTAATATAATAGTTTTAATTCAATGTTAAATTCATCTATTTGACAATAATGAACGGAATAATCATTAATTTATTTAATTAAATGGGATTATTGGAAATTAAATTTATAATTTTGAATTTAATGGAATTGAGGTTAATACTGAAATTTATAAATTAATCATCTCTAAATTAACATTTAAATTTGTTTAAATTATTATAAATGATTGAGAAATCAAAAGTGATGAAATATGTCAATTATCGAATTAAAATTGAAAATTTGATTAAATTAATTAATTATTAATTTATTTAATTGATGTAAAAATAGCTATTTTGGCCACTTACTCGGATTTCGACGAAACTAGTTTCATCAGATCCGTAATGGTGAATTATTGTAGGATCTCAAGTTTCATAGCGATCGGGCTTGTCGGTTGATCGTATGGGCTTGAAACGCCTTGAAATCAATGAAATTGAAATCAATTTGAAATAACTTGATTTTAGCATAACTTCTTCATACGATGGAATTTGGACTTGAAACTTGTTCCATTGCATTTTAAATATTTTAAAACATCTATTTTGATATGTGGGTTGATCCAATTTCGTTCCGGAGTCAGAACGGGCTTTTCAGACCATTTTACCGTTCAACGTGTATATCCAATCGATCCGATCCATTCTATTTCAGCTTCACTATAAATACCCTGTTATAAACCCTAGCCTACCTCTATTTCTCATTTGTCTGTACTTACAATTCAACTATATCTACTCCTCAATGGCAGACAAACAAATTCCCACTTCCAGATCCAATTGCAATTTCAAATCAAATCCAAAGCCAAAAATTCAAACTCCATAAACCCTATCGAATTTTATGTGAATTCGAAGCTCTCAAAGAGCGCATCTCAATTCTGCTGTTCGTTTTTCAAATTAGATTTCTGATCGGCCAGAAATTGATCAAACAGCCACGCCCGCTCATCACGCAACGGTCAATGGCGATGGATCGCCAAATCAATGGTGCAGACGTGTAGAGAGGACGGAGGAGAGAACATCTGTATGGTTCATCTCGCAGATTAACGGCTAGATCGTCGGATTTAATTTGACTAGGGTTTCAAAATAAGAGGCGGCGGCTGCGATTTTGGGGTTCGTCTTTGTCGATCGTGGTGTTCGCGAGGGTGTAAGGGCCGTTCGAGATGATTGCAATGGCCAGGCGTGGGGGTTTTAGCCGTACCGGTGGTGTGAAGTGTCGCGTGCGATCGTGGTTTGCAGGAGTGGGCTACAGTGCGTGCGAACAGAAGACAGGGACGAAGTCTTGGCTGACGTGGCCTTGGGATGTGGGTGATGTTGTTTTGTTTTTTATTTTATTCTATTTAAATTTGAATTCAAGTGTTCTGATAGCAATAACTTTACATACGGTGCCAGATTTACGCGCGGTTCGATCCGCTGGGATCCTATCAAAATTCTAAAAAATTTGGCGTTGGGTTGGACAAATTCTGAGACAATTCAAATTTTGGGTTTAAATTGGATTTAAATTCAATTTAAATTCAAAATGTGAGTGTTTTAACCCACTCACAACTTATAAAATTTCTTATGTGTGTTAAATTTATTTATGAAGTGATTAGAAATTATTTATGACTGTCTGGCATATTTTTATTCATCATCTCAGTTAAATTGAATTTATTGAATTAAATTGTTATTTAAGTCATTATTGGATATAAGCTGCCAGTAAATAGTTGTTTAATTTATTATTGAATATAAACTGCCAGTAAATGCCAGTTATTCATTATCTGATTATATATTGTTTGAATTGGATGTTGATTGTGATAAATGGTTGATGATTGATATTGGATGAATGGATGTTGTATTATATATTATTATAAACTGCAAGTTGTTATGTATTTTTATTTCATTCGGGATTGTGGTTTGAAATGATATATAACCGTAATTTTTTATTTTAAATTACGGATTGAAATGATAAATATCCGTATCACTTGACCATAGGGTAGAAAATTATATACAGACACCGTGGTATATATATAAAATATTTTGAACTGATTTCTATGGCTTTGTAAAGAAATATATGATTTTATGAGATATTGATCTGGATATTTTATAAATGCTATTTTATATATAGTTAAATTCTTGGTTTTAAGCTATAAATAAAATTGTTTAAAGTATAAAATAAGTTTAATAATAAAGTTTGATTTATTAAAATATAACATGGATAAGTGATAACTTAAATTATATTTTAATATTGTTAACGAATTATCAAATGAGAATATTTCAGAAAACCTTAAATTCGTTAATTTGTAATTCACGAACCACAAAGTATATATACAAGACTCCATCAGCCCACTGAAGCCCACGAACTAATGCCTTCATATTACAGTTAGTGTTCGTCGACGGAATTTCTATCGGATTAGAAAACCGTCGAACGAATTTTGAAATAAAATTTATACCGCAAGCGCACGGTGTACGAATGTAGCACGTGGCGAATACGGGTCGATCCGTAGGGAATTGATGATTTTAAAAATTTCTATTCAATCAAATTATACCAAAGTCGAGTGAAATTGTTGGATAGAACTAAAATGAGGCTAAACTAGAATTGAAATGTGATTAGTAAACTATTGAACTAGAGAACAATTTAGAGGCAAATCCACTCTCATATTTTTGTAAATCAACAAACACATAATTTATGATCTCTAACTTTGATATTAAGTGAAATAATCATTGCATTTATCATAAGTATGGTTTGTTTATGTTATTAGTTAACATAACTCAAACCATCAAACTATGATACAACAATTATACCACTTACAATTCTCATGAAAAAGAAGCCAAAGTAAAAACTATTTTAAGTATGATCTATTTACTATTGTAACTAGTAACATAGATCATCAAATTTCATTTTTACTTTCATTTCATAATCAAAAATTAATTAGCAAATGTTGATGTAAATTGTGTTTATGTTGAGTAAGAATAGCTCATTTGCATAAGCAATATAAGCTATCAAACCCACTTGTATAAACTTACATCAAAATTCACATTCATGAAGCATAACAAAGAGATCATAAATCATAAAAAATGTTGAAATTACATAAAGTTAGAGAGCTTCATCACCCCTAAATTGAAGGGGTTTAGCTACTCATTTGTGGCATTGAAGCATCACAAGTAAGTTTCAACATTAAAGAAAAGAAAATAGAAAATAAGCAAAGAAAGCAAAAGAGATTAGCTACTAACTACTTGCATAAATGTAAATCTAAGCTATGAACATAAGGAGAAAGAGAGCATATAAATAAACATTAACAATAAAACAAAGAAAAACATGTAGAAAAGAGAGAAAAAAGAGGCTTGGAAGCCATTTTTATTTCATAGAACATTGAGCTTACACTTTGATTTCTTAATTTCCTAAGTAAAATGAAAGAGTAGATGATGATCTTCATGTACATAAGAGGGCTATTTATACATGTATAAAATCCTAATTCTCTTTTTAGGGAGCTTCCCAAAATACCCTTGAGGTGGTGTAGCCTCCAAGTAATCATTAACATTCACTAATCCCCCACTTAATATGTACATGAAGCTTTAAGTCCTTTTAGCATGTGCTTAGCTTCTAATTGGAAGTTAGGTAAGTGGGTGGGGTCCTCAATGATCTTGAACTTGAATTATTTCCTCTTCATTCCTTTGTATTTCCTTGTGCATGCATGTATCTTCATATAAGCCTCTTCCATATGCATCCAAATTCCTATAAAAATAATCAAAAAATGTCCAAGTAAAAATTCTTACATTGACACATGCACAAAAATGACCGTTTTGCCCCTGAATGATGACGAAAATATGATGGTTTGGAAATAATTGAATTTTGATTTTAAACATGTTAAAATGCCCAAATATGATGATTATTTAAAAAAAAAGATAAAATATGGATGTAAATATATGCACAATTACGTGCACATCAGTTAGGCTGGGCCTTATATTACAAACCAAAATTACAAACAACTAACAAATGTAAATGTAAACATAAACATACAACTACACATATGTATGTCTCATAACACTCCCCCTCAAGTTGGTGCATATTCATTTATCATGCCCAACTTGTTACTCAAAAATCTGATTCGTGCTCCATTTAATGCCTTGGTGAATAAATTTGTAAGCTGATCACCAGACCGAATGTGCTTCAGATTCACCAAGCCCATTTGTACCTTCTCCCTAATGAAATGGCAGTCAACCTCGATATGCTTTGTCCTCTCATGAAAAACTGGGTTAGTTGCAATATGAACAGCTGCTTGGTTATCACACCACAAGTCTACTGATGCCACATTCTTCAACTTCAAATCAGACAAAACATGACTCAACCACACCAACTCACAAATTGCATTGGCCATTGCTCTATATTCTGACTCAGCACTTGAACGAGACACAACAGTCTGTTTCTTACTTTTCCATGACACTAGATTACCTCCAAAAAAACACACAATAGCCAGATGTTGACCTCCTATCTGATTTAGATCCAGCCCAATCAGCATCAGTGAAACCCTCTATCTTGTTATGACCATGATTAGTATACTCAATGCCTTGACCTGCTGTTCCCTTCAGATAGCACAAAATTTGCTTAAGAGCATTCCAGTGAAGTATTGTGGGTGAATTCATGAATTGGCTAACAACACTGACTGGAAAAGCAATGTCAGGCCTTGTCACCGTTAGATAGTTTAACTTGCCAACTAACCTTCTATACATTTCTGGATTATCAAACAATTCACCTTCAGTTCTTAACCCATGGCTTGTATCCATAGGAGTTGTGCATGGTTTTGCACCTAAAAGTCTTGTTTCTGAAAGCAGATCCAGTGTATACTTTTTTTGTGTCATGAATATATGTCCATTATCTCTTATCACTTCGATTCCTAAGAAATACTTCAACTCACCTAAATCTTTTGTATGAAATTGAGCTTGAATAAATGTCTTAAGATCAACAATTCCCTTCTTGTCACTTCCAGTTATCACAATATCATCAACATAGACTACAAGGAGAATTATTCCTTCTCGTGAAATCTTATAGAATACAGAGTGGTCAAAGTTACTTTTAATTATACCAAATTTCTCAATTACTTGACTAAATTTGCCAAACCATGCTCTTGGACTTTGTTTCAACCCGTATAGACTTTTCTTCAACCAACACACCTTTCCTTGCTCCCCCTGGGCAACAAAACCAGGTGGTTGCTCAATATATACCTCTTCCTTTAAGTCACCATGTAAGAAAGCATTTTTGATGTCTAATTGATGCAACTTCCAATTATGTGTTGCTGCTAATGAAATAAACAGCCTGATTGAGGTCATTTTAGCTACAGGAAAAAACGTTTCACAATAGTCAGTTCCATAAACTTGCGCATAACCTTTAGCAACTAGGCGAGCTTTAAGTCTAGCCACTGAACCTTCTGGATTCATTTTGACATTAAAAACCCATTTGCACCCAATAACCTTTCTATTTTCTAGTAACTGTACTAACTCCCAGGTTTGGTTTTGATCTAATGCTTCAATCTCCTCTAACATTGCCATTTTCCACTCAGGTTTAGATAAAGCTTCTTTCACAGTTTTAGGAACGGTAATTTTATCAAGGGTAGATATAAAAGATGAAGAAATTTGATCTAATTTGTCATATGAAACATATGATGATATAGGATATGTACATTTGCTTTTACCTTTTCGAAGTGCAATAGGTAGATCCAAATTAGGATCTGGTCTTGAGACTTCTCTATCATCCACTGTTGGTAAGTTCATCTCATCTTCTTGTGTGACACTAATATTTTCTTCATCATTTTGTGCACTTTCCTGAGGTAGATCAGTAGGATAGATTAAGACATCTTCCTCTTCTCTCTCTTCTTTTTGTTTTTGTAATTCTTTAACTGCTGGAGAGAAGTAAGGTACATCTTCTACAAATGTTACATCAACTGATACAACATACTTATGAAGACTGGGACAAAAACATGTATATCCTTTTTGAAGTCTTAAGTATCCAACAAATACACATTTCAATGACTTTGGGTCTAGTTTGGTTAACTGTGGGTTCACATCCCTTACATAGCATACACAACCAAAAATTCTGGGTTTGACTGGATATATGGTTTTATTTGGACATAAGACTTGAATAGGAACCTCATAGTTTAACACTGTTGAAGGCATTCTATTAATTAAGAAACATGTCGTACTTACAGCATCTGCCCAGAATACTTTGGAAACATTCATCTGAAAGAGAAGTGCTCTAGTAGTTTCAATGAGATGTCGATTCTTCCTCTCTGCCACTCCATTTTGAGCTGCTGTATCCACACATGATGTCTCATGAAGCATACCATACTTAGCCATATAAGTACTGAACTGACTGGACATGTACTCTTTTGCATTATCACTTCTTAGAGTTTTGATTGATACATTAAATTGGTTTCTTATTTCAGCACAAAACATATAAAGTATAGAAAATAATTCTGATCTGTTTTTCATTAAGTATAACCAGGTTACACGAGTATGATTATCCACAAAGGTTACAAAGTACTTATATCCTTTCTTTGACACAGTAGAAGACGGTCCCCATATATCTAAATGAACTAAATCAAATGCTGAAGAAGCTCTTTTATTTATTCTAGGACTCAAACTTACACGATGGTGCTTAGCAAAATGACAAGACTCACAATCTAATGTAGATATAGATTAAATTATGGACATAGTCTTTTAAGTAAAGCAAGTGATGGATGCCCTAACTGATTATGAGTCTTAAGAGCAGAATCAACACTTGAGCATGTAATATGTTCAAGAGATGCAACATTGAGTGTATATAAGCCTCTAGTTTGTTGACCCTTACCAATAATTTGATTCCTCACAAGATCCTGAAACAAGCAATAATCGGGGAAGAAGGATATGCAACAATTGAGATTACGAGTAATTTGACTCACAGATAATAAATTGAATGACAAATTTGGTAAGTATAATACTGAGTTCAATGGCAAATGAGGATGTAAATCTACATTTCCTGATCCTTGTACATAAGTTTGTGATCCATCAGCTAGTGTAACAGCATGTGGTGACTTGTTTAAATGAATGTCAAAAAATAAATGACAATTACCTGTCATATGGTCAGTAGCACCTGAATCTATGACACACTTAGGTGTTTGATTCTCACCATTAGCAGTTTTAGCAACCATAGTGACTGAAGAAGAATTTTGACTTGGTGTATTGTTCTTCAACCCTTCTTGATATTTCAAATAGTTATTGTATTCATCAGCAGTTAATAGCACCATTTTACTTCAATTAGCAGTATTGTTTGCCATTGAATTCTTGTATTGCAACTTCCTACATTCAAACTTAGTATGATACGGCTTCTTGCAATATGCATAGAACTTCCCTTGATTTCCTGATCTATTTCCTTGAACATTTTTAATAGAAGAATTATTCCAAAATTGCCTATTGTCAGATTGGGACTTGATTTCCAAGATTCATAATTCTTGCTACTGCTAATCAACGCACTGTCAACTGGAGTAATTGGAGTCTGAATACCTTCAGTTCATAAAATTCGACTAAACACCTCCTTCAAAGATGATACATCAGATCCAGATAAGATTTGTGATTTTGCAGATTCAAAATCAGGTGTCAATCCCGCAAGAAAACTCATTATAGCCATTTGTTCTCGCTGCTGCTGTTGAACTTTAACATCTGGACTAAATTGAAGCAACAGATTCAATTCCTCATATATTTTCTTGAAATTCATGAAATAACTCATTAATGTTTGCTCCTTTTTCTCTGCTTTATAGAACGATTTGCATACATCGTACATCCTTGTCGAATTTCCTTTTCCAGAGTACAAGAACTCCAAGTATTCAATCAATTCTTTCACAAATTCACAATGATCCACTAAACCAATCACTTCAGTATCAATTGAATTCCGGATCTGAAGAAATAAACGAGCATCATCTCGTAGCCACAGTAAATCCTTCTCTTCTTTAGAATCAGCATCTGGTGGATCTTCAGTTAAGTGATTTCCTTAGTCAGTACTCCTGAGGTAAAGACGAATCGTTTTACACAAATTCAAATAGTTTTGATCATTCAACTTGTGATCGGTGATCTTGGGCATCATCTGAACAATATCATGAATAACCATGTTTTCTCCCATGACTTAAGCAAGCTAAGATCTGAGATTGAATACAATTGGTAAATCAGACGATCAATTGAAGGAGAAGAAGTCCTAGCGGGATTAATGAATTTGAACCTCTTTTCGCTCTGATACCATGTTAACGAATTATCAAATGAGAATATTTCAGAAAACCTTAAATTCGTTAACTTGTTATTCACGAACCACAAAGTATATATACAAGACTCCATTAGCCCACTGAAGCCCACGAACTAATGCCTTCATATTACAGTTAGGCTGGGCCTTATATTACAAACCAAAAGTACAAACGACTAACAAATGTAAATGTATACATAAACATACAACTACACATATGTATGTCTCATAACAAATATAGAGTTTATATTGATTTTTATAAATCAAGGTTGAGAAGATAGTTTTGAAATTGATTTGAGATTTTATTAAATTAAGAGTTATATTTAATAAGTATCCATTTGGAACTTATTGAAATTGAGATTTTAAAAGAATATGGTTTTATACCTTCATTCGGGTTTAAGGTGATTTAAGTGAATATATCAAGTCTAAATAAATTGAGAAATATTCAGTTATTGAAATTTGAAGTTTTATTTAAAGGATATTGGATTTATTAAGCAAATATTTCAAAACTAAATAATAGTAAAGTAAATTTGGTGTGTATATATATATGAATTATAAAACTTAGTTTTGAAATATTGAATATTTAAGCTTTGAAATATATTGAATTTGAAATGGTTTATTTTGTGGATCAAATCTAATTTGAAATTGATATAATGTGGAATGGTCTTTTGAAAACTGAACTGAATTGAAATTTATGATTTGGGGATTTGGTTAAATTTAAAATTTAGAAATTCGGGTTGTTTTGTTATCAATTTATGAAATTTAAGAAGCTAGTTTATTTCATAAAATATTTTAATATTTAAACCATGTAAGGGGTGGAAGTTATGTTTCAAAGTTATAAATTTCAAAGTATTATGTTTTGGAAGGTTATAGTTTTAAGTCTTTGGTTTCGAAATTTTATAACTTTGAAATACTATGATTTTAAAATGATACCATATTGATTTGGTTTTTAAAAGGAACATGATATCCTATTTATATGGTTTTGACATGAAAATTATATCCTGGTTTTGAAGTATAATTATTTTGAAATGACCGCGGTGCTATAATAACGATTGGTTGGCAAAGAGATCGGGATCGGATATGGGCATACTCTCTGTCAATACCGAAACCACTTTGACAACCGTGTACGCGGTGGAGGTTCCAGAATGAAGTAGGATGGTGCGACGTTCCTTTGAGGTATATACGTGGACCCGACTCCCGTGAGTTGGCATAAGGTGGCTAAAACAGGAGCGATTAACGGGCTAAGAAGGTAGCACCTTTTATCAGACACATCCCTTCGATATTATACTCTGACTTTTGGATTGATTCGGTGTCCATTTTTGATTTGCGGGTGTGACTCGAGGTGGGCGGTAGCTGCGCGCTATGCGTTACCACCGGTCCGCAAGCGTAATTGGTATATTTACCCTGGCATTGCCTAGTTGTGCCGTGTCACCTACCCTATCGCGCCTTGTACGAGCTTGGTTTTCTACCGTAGCCCGTGTGGTATCCTTTGGTGGCTTCCCGATCAGGAGGGACTGTGATATTGGATGGACTACTGGGACTATTACGTGTCAAGAGGAATATTGGGTCACTCCTTAACGCTATTTAAAAGTAAGATTATTTTACTATAGACACTATTATAATAGCGAAATATTGCTACATAGCAAATAGTTTAACGGATCCTTAGGAGATGTGAATCCCGAGCATCTCTTAAGTTACTGCACTCACGTTAGACACTGGATAGGAGATGTCAAATCCCGTAAACATCTCTGACACAGTTCCACTCATATTATTTACCGTTGATTTAACTTACATAAGATATTTTAGTGCTGACTCAAGTGTTTTGTCTTTTCAATTCGCTCGGGTTAGTCTGAGCATTTCAGGATTCGAAGACTTTATCTCTGGAGGACGATGACGAGGATTTTTATAACTATTATTTATTATATTCCAGTGCATCACATTTTTCTGCTGCATTATCATTGATTATTCTCTGGTATGTGTAACTCTGATATGTATTGTATAAATATAATCAAATGTTTTGTAAAACAGCTTCATGAACTGTTTATTTGATTATTATATTTCATTGTTCCGCTGCAAGATTCTATTTTATTTTTTTTCTTTCTCTGCTTTTTCTTATTTACCCCATAACAATCTGCCCTTCTATATGGTTTAAGTCTGACGTGTGTGGTTTATCGTCAGTTTAAAACGTACAAAAAGGTGGGATGTTACAATTCACAAATTCCAACTACTCCATCGAACACCTAACACCAACTGAATTCCAAAACAGACAGTCGAAAGGCCTATGTTTCAAGTGCAAATAGAAATACTACCCCAGCCACAAATGTAACACAAAGCAAATACTTTTACTCTTGCCCAAAGAAAATGTAGCCATTCCAGACCTAGAAAATCAGAAATTATAGAACAGCAGCAGGTGATGGATCCGGCCGTCTCATACCATGCCTTGGTCGGCTCCACCAACCTGAGATCCCTTTGCCTACCAGCACTAGTCAACAACAAACCACTCTCCATCTTAATCGACTCGGGAAGCATTTGTAATTACGTTCATCTCAGCATAACTCGATTTCTAGGATTGCTGGTTGGAAACACAACGGCTTTCTAGTTACAATCGGCAATGGAGAAAAGTTGCAATGCCAAGCATGTCGCCAAGTCCTTGTTCGAATTCCGAGGTATGATTTTCTTACTGATTTTTATCTATTACCAATTTCAGGAGCAGAGGCTGTTTTTGGAGTACAATGGTTGCAGAATCTTGGGCCAATGACAATTAATCACAAAAATATGATATTAGCTTTTATTTACCAACAACAAACCATTTCTTTTATTTACCGACAACAAACCATCGTATTATCAGGCCAAGACAAACCCACATGCCCATCTAAAATTTCCTACCACCAATTAAAATGCCTGCAAAATACCATTTCCCCATACTTTCACCTTACCACCGAGCCCATTAACCAACCAAGCCCATCACCTCTTTTCCAACCGAACACATGCATCTAGACATCCAACACCTTATAGCCCAATACCCGACCCACTTTGACAAGCCAAACCACCTTCCTCCATACTGCAACCTCAATCATCACATCAACCTTCAAACTAATTCTCAACCCGTCAAAGTTAAGCCTTATCGGTATCCGTATTTTCAAAAAAATGAAATAGAGAAATAAATCCATGAAATGCTTCAAACCTAAATAATACAACCATCCACAAGTCCATTCATTTCTCCCATACTCCTTGTTAAAAACAATGATGGTACATGGCGCTTATACACACACATACACACGCACGCACTATATACTATATAAAATTATTTGAACAAAACTTAGTACATACATGTTGGAATTCCTAATACAAGATTGAATGAAAATACATAAGTCCCACATTGCAAAAATTACTAAGCTATACTAGTTTATATATGGCTTTGAAATGAAGGGGTTGGGGCCTAGGGGCAACCAAATGTATGCTTCATTGCGAGGAGGGAGATCATGCATCTCCACCACACACGCGCACGCGCGCCGCCGCCGTCCGTCCGACCGAACCGAACCGGGCCGGACCGGGCTCGGGTTTGGGTTTGGGTCTAATATGATCCTAATTTTACTGCAAAACTAGGCCTGGTTTTTTAATAGTTGCAGGCTATACGAACAGACGCGTCTATTCAGAAGCGGACGCGGATTGACTGAGGAGGTGCGACTTCTGAAGAGGGTGAGAATTGTTAGACGCGACCGGATGTGACCTGACTGAAGAAGCGCGGGCGAACAGAAGCGGATGCGGCCCGACTGAGAAGGCGCGGCCGAAGAGATATGAGCAGCAGGCGGGTGCGACCCGTTAACGAACAGCAGCGTTCAAAAGGCAACGGGTGCGACCCGTCGAGCGGACGTGACTGTTTGAAGGCATGCGGAAGAAATTATAAATAAAAGAGAATCCTAATCACATTCTCATTCAATTCCAGTTCTAATTTCTTCTGCTTCTTCTCTTCTTCTCTGCTACTCTAAATAATATATCACAGAGTTGACATACTCATTACAATCTCGTGCAGATTACATCTGTTGTATCTTGGGAGAATTTTGAATAAAAATTCTTAAGGAAATTGTTACGACAAGTCTCAGACGAAAATTCCTACGTTAACTGGTCAGATTCTGCTCTATTCTTAATCTTTTCGGTTTCTACGTCATATTGTTTTTTAATAAAACTACAACGTTGTTGTTGTAATTATTTACAACGTAATTTATAGTTGCAAAATTATCTAATACAGAATTCCAGCGTAGTGGAAATCTAATTTATAAACTTGTGTGACGAGTTTATTGTAGCGTGCTATCTGTTTTAGTATACTAAATATATAACATCTTAAGAATTTTTCTGTTTCGCTAAAACAGAGATGATAACAGTTGAACTATCAACAAAGACTACTACACACAATAGGTATGATCCTTTTAAAGGAGATGGTGACGATTTTCTAACATGGCAGAATCAAATGTTATTTTATCTCACCACAACGGTATCTCGAGGAGGAGAAATCGATTCCTGCAAGAGGCAAGGAATCCGATGTTGATATATGGAAGCATTCCGATTTTCTATACAGAAACTATATTCTGAACTGTCTCGACAAGGTGCTATACAAAGTGTATCAGCCTCTAAAGACAGCAAAAGCACTTTGGAATGCACTTGCCACGAAGGATAAGATGCAGAATATCAGTCTTAAGAAGTTCATTATAGACAAATTCATGGACTACAAGATGGTTGACTCCAAACCGGTGATTGCTCAACTACATGAACTGCAAATCATCATTCATGAACTCGAAGCGGAAGGTCATAAGGTTGGAGAATATTTTTTGGTTGAAGCCATCACGGGAAAACTTCCGCCGTCATGGAGAGATTACCACAATTATCTAAAGCATAAGAAGAAGGAAATATCTTTACAGGATCTCATAGTCCGACTGAAAATTGAGACAAATAACCATGGAATTACAAAATAAAGCGAGGAGGCATTTGTAGCTGAAGGTTCAAAGACCAAAAACAAAAAGAAGAATTTCTAGAAGAAAATGAAAGCTCTAGACAACAAACCAAAAGACAACAAACGAACCAAAAAGTTCAATGGTGAGTATTGGGTTTGTGGAAAGGTTGGACATGCCACTAGAGATTGCAGACTCAAAAAAGACCGCCACAAAGAGGAAAATATAGTAGACAACATGGAAGTGGACGAGTCCAACTTATCGGCAGTTGTATCTGAATGCAATATGGTTCAGAATCCTAACCAATGGTGGGTAGACACAGGCGCTACTCCTCATGTCTGCTCTGACAAATCCATGTTTTCTACATACCAGAAATTCAATCATGAAGAAAAAACTCTATATGGGTAATTTTGCAGTATCTATGATCGAAGGCAGTGGCACAGTAGTCCTCAAGTTTACTTCTGGAAAAACTGTCAAGTTGAATGACGTGCTCCACGTTCCAGACATACGCAAGAATCTCATCTCTGGTGCAGTACTATCAAAGAAAGGATTCAGAATGGTGTTCGAGTCAGACAAGATGGTTCTGGTCAAAGCTGGAGTGTATGTCGGAAGGGGTTATTTATGTTATGGCATATTTAAGGCAAACGTAGCCGTTATCGGCAATAAAACTATGTATTCTGATTGTGCTATTAATAAAATTGAAGTTTCTTACTTGTTTGAGCACGAAATTTTACTATGGCATGATAGATTGGGACACAAATTTCCGAAAAATGAAAATATTATCAAACTTGGGATTAATTCCGAAATTCCAAGTAGATAAGAACTATAAATGTGAGACATGTGTAGAAGCAAAAATGGTTAAAAAACCATTTCAATTTGTTGATAGAAGCACTGAACCACTAGGTTTGGTTCATACAGATTTATGTGATTTTAAATCATTACCTACAAGAGGTGGGAAAAAGTACTTTGTCACTTTTATTGATGATTATACGCGATATTTCTATGTATATCTTTTTAATAGTAAAGATGAAGCAAGTACATCATTTATAAAGTACAAGGATGAGGTAGAAAATCAATTAAATAAAAAGATCAAGATACTAAGATCTAATCGAGGTGGAGAATATGAATCATCATTTGAACAGTTCTGTGTCGAAAATGATATAATTCATCAAACAACAGCTTCATATTCACCACAAAAAAATGGTGTAGCCGAGAGGAAAAACAGAACATTAAAAGACATGATTAATGCCATGCTTTTACCTCTGGTCTACCGACGAACTTGTGTGGGGAAGCCTTAAATATATCTAATCACATATTAAACAAAGTCCCTCACAATAAAGCATGAACATTTCCATATGAGTTATGGAAAGGACACAAACCAAGTTTTAAATACCTCAAAGTGTGGGGGTGCTTGGCAAAAGTTCCAGTTCTGCCTCCTAAGAAAGTCAAGCTTGGACCAAAAACAGTAGATTGTTACTACTTAGGGCCAGCCAAAAATAGTAGTGCCTACAGATTTATAGTATTCAAGTCTGAAATAGCTGATATTCATGTAAATACAATCATGGAATCCAGAGATGCCTCATTCTTTGAAGACGTGTTTCCGCACAAAAGGAATGAAGGGAATAATGTCCCTAAAAGGACAAGAGAAGAATCAAGCAATTCACATGAAGATGAAACTCATCATGAGATTGAGGAAGTTGAACCAAGAAGAAGCATAAGGGCTAGGACTTCCAAGGCATTTGGTTCGGATTTTTTCACTTACGTGTTAGAACACGAACCTCAAACGTACAAGGAAGCAATGTCATCTTCTGAATCTTCATGTTGGAAAGAAGCAATCCAAAGTGAGATTGATTCAATTCTAAGTAATAAAACTTGCGAAATTGTTGATATTCCACCTGCAATAAAACCTATTGGCTGTAAATGGATTTTCAAGAAGAAAATGAAAGCAGATGGCTCTATCGACAAGTATAAAGCCAGATTAATAGCCAAAGGATATCGTCAAAAAGAAGAAGTAGACTTCTTTGATACATATTCGCCAGTAACACGAATAACCTCTATAAGAATGCTAATAGCAATTGCATCGATCTATGATCTAGAAATCCATCAAATGGATGTAAAGACAGCATTCTTAAATGGAGATCTCGATGAGGAGATCTACATGGAGCAACTGAAGGTTTTGTTTCCAAAGGAAATGAAAACAAAGTCTATAGATTAGTAAAATCATTATACGGATTAAAACAAGCTCTAAAACAATGGCACGCAAAATTTGACAGTGGCATGATAAGAAATGGTTTTCGTATAAATGAATGTGATAAGTGTGTTTATTATAAACGAATTGGACAATCATATGTGATGATTTGTTTATATGTAGACGATATGTTAATATTTGGTCCAAATACTCAGGTAATAGAGACCATAAAGAAGATGTTAATTAACAATTTCGATATGAAAGACTTAGGAGTTGCAGACGTTATTTTGAGAATCAAAATAATAAGAACACCTAATGGAATTGAAATATCTCAGTCACACTATGTAGACAAAGTGATTGAAAAATTCCAAGACTATGGAATTAAAGGAGTGAGAACACCTTTTAATCCATCAGAAGTATTGCATAAAAACACTAATGAGAGTGTAATGCAACTGGAATACTCTCGTGTAATAGGATGTCTCATGAATTGCACAAGACCAAATATAGCTTATGCAGTAAGTCGACTGAGCCGGTATACAAGCAATCCAGGAAAGGAACACTGGAAAGCAACAATGAGAGTGCTTGGATATTTAAAAAATACCACAAATTATTCCTTACATTATGGAAAATATCCTGCCGTCTTAGAAGGATATAGTGATGCAAACTGGATTTCTGATTCAAAGGAATCAAAACCAACAAGTGGTTATGTATTTACCTTAGTAGGGGCAGCAGTGTCATGGAAATCTACTAAACAAACATGCATAGCTCGATCCACTATAGAATCGGAGTTCATCGCTTTAGATAAAGCAGGCGAAGAAGCAGAATGGCTTCGCCATTTTTTAGTAGATATTCCATTTTGGCCTAAACCTATACCGGCCATATGCATACACTGTGATAACCAAGCTACGCTAAGCAGAGCGTACAACTTTGTGTATAATGAAAAGTCACGACACATTCGTCGACGCCATAAAACAACTAGGCAGTTACTCTCAAATGGAACGATTTCCATAGATTATGTGAGAACAAATGATAACCTAGTGGATCCATTTACTAAAGGTTTATCAAGAGAGAAAATTGACTGCGCATCGAGGGGAATGGGTTTAAAATCCTAAACCACCAAGAGTTATCTTATACGGAAACCTACCCTAGCAACTGGAGATCCCACGGACTAGGATCAATAGGCGAACCAGTTCTGAGTAACTCAAGACGTAATGCATTTGCGTGGACAATAGTCCAACTCCTTTCCTATGGTGCACAATATAAATGCATGCCTACAGAAGTATTTAGAGGTTAAAACTATGTTTTTTAATGATGACCGTATCTTGGAAATAATAAGTGTGGTATATGTAGAATACTCTTAATGGTTGCGATCACCTATGTTAGTGTGAGCTGGGTCGGCTCTATGAGGATATTAAAGGCTTATATTTTCTAAAAACACTCGTAGAACCAAAAATTGTTCAGGACCAAAATGAACACAACCAAGAGAATGGATGAGAAGGGAATCAATGCTTCGTAAAACTTATTGTCTGGATATACAATAAAGGCCGACGGTTCAAGATAAAATAATTCACCGATTAGCCAAGTAGATCCAATAAGATTTAACTAGGGAAATTTCAAAGTGAAATATCTACTTATCCACGATAAATCATTATTTTATATGTACTCTATGATATTTCACTTTGTGTGGGGGATATATATATTATCATTCATGTGGGGGATTGTTGGAATTCCTAATACAAGATTGAATGAAAATACATAAGTCCCACATCGCAAAAATTGCTAAGCTATACTAGCTTATATATGGCTTTGAAATGAAGGGGTTGGGGCCTAGGGGCACCCAAATGTATGCTTCGTTGTGAGGAGGGAGATCATGCATCTCCACCACACACGTGCGCGCGCCGCCGCCGCCGTCCATCCGACCAAACCGAACCGGGCCGGGCCGGGCCGGGCTTGGGCTCAGGTTTGGGTTTGGGTTTGGGTCTAATATGATCCTAATTTTACTGCAAAACTGGGCCGGGTTTTTTAACAGTTGCAGGCTATACGAACAGACGTGACTGTTCAAAAGCGGACATGGATTGACTGAGGATGTGCGACTTCTGAAGCGGGTGTGAGCAGTTAACGCAAGCGGATGCGACCTGACTGAAGAAGCGCAGGCGAACAGAAGCGGATGCGGCCTGACTGAGGAGGCGTGGCCGAAGAGATACTAACAGCAGGCGGGTGCGACCCGTTAACGAACAGCAGCGTTCAAAAGGCAGCGGGTGTGACCCGTCGAGCGGACGCGACTGTTTGAAGGCATGCGGACGAAATTATAAATAGAAGAGAATCCTGATCACATTCTCATTCAATTCCGGTTCTAATTTCTTCTGCTTCTTCTCTTCTTCTCTGCTGCTCTAAATAATATATCACAGAGTTGACATGCTCATTACAATCTCGTGCAGATTACGTCTGTTGTATCTCAGGAGAATTTTGAATAAAAATTCTTAAGAAAATTGTTACGACAAGCCTCAAACGAAAATTCCTACGTTAACTGGTCAGATTCTGCTCTATTCTTAATCTTTCCGGTTTCTACGTTGTATTGTTTTTTTAATAAAACTACAACGTTGTTATTCTAATTATTTACAATGTAACTTATAGTTGCAAAATTATCTAATATAGAATTCCAACGTAGTGGAAATCTAATTTATAAACTTGTGCAACGAGTTTATTGTAGCGTGCTATCTGTTTTAGTATACTAGATATATAACAATACATACATTCATACATACGTACATACATACATACATATATATATGATATTTATATATAAATAATAGTATATGTATACGTGCATGTATTTGAACAATATACACTTGCATATTGGATGAGCTAACGTGTTCATTGCGATGTAAATCTCGGCATCTATACATGGACATGTTATACCTTATACGGTTCGATATGTTGCACATGCATACACATACACATACACATATATATGTGTATATGAAAAACGTGTGTGTATCAAGACATAAATTAAATAAAACTATATAATTTATAAATTTTAAATAAAATATAAGATTTTATTTAAATAATATTTGGAAATGTTCTAAATAAATAGACTTCATAAACCCAATAAAGATCCAATATGATAAATAAAATTAAAACTCTCGCATAACTTCTACTATGGGTTGACCTAGTTCCAATAATTACTAGATTTATGCCCAAATATCAGTATTTTCAACCAATAAATAGATCATTAACCCTATTTCTTTTAGTTTAAAAATGTTATCTGTACTTATAAACAGTAATCTCTAAGTCAATTTCAAACCCACCAAATTAAATTCAAATTAAACAAATTAATATATGGAACCAATCATCGCGAAGAGAGTTATATAAATAAATCGAAGCTACTGGGAAATTTGGAGTTTTCAAGGCAAGGAATTTCTGGATAGCAAAGAAGAAGGTGGGTTTCCCTTAGATCGAAGAAGGTGCATGGCTAATCAGTGAGTATGACTTATCATGTAGTGTATGTATTGGTAAGACATAGTAATTCACCCTTTGTGGTCTTAAACCAAATTATAAATGATGGAATCGAAAACTAAAAAGTTACACACACTCACACACACTCAATTAAGTTGTAGTATGTCATAGCCAGACAATTAAAAATTGAATTTTTATAGATTGTAATTAGCTAGTGATAATCACTCCCTAATTAAAAAGCGTGAAATACAAAAGTGTCCTAAATTAGGTATATTATATATCAAAATTTTAGTTCTTGACGATACGAATCCACCAATGGTGTTTGTTTATTGATTGGATATATGGATTGACAGAAAAACACACTGAAAGTTTGATAAACATAGTCCGTCTGTTTCAATCCAAAGGTGAAACATTGATGATACGACGATCGGGAAATGGTGATAAGTTGCCAAGTGGTGTCTGATTGGTTGTAGATGGTCGGAGTTTGCCGGATCTATTCAATTTAGTCGACGCGGTGGATTTCACTGGGGTGACCGGAAGAGGGATGGCTGATGGCGTCGGGAAGTGCGAGTTGGGCTGGCTATAGGTGCAATCGGATCTTAGTGCTAGGGCCTGAGAAGGTGGTGTCAAGTGCATAACTGAGGCGGCTGGGTTTACGAATGTGGAAGTCGTGCTTTTCACAATTACTGTAGGAGGCTAGAGAAAAGAGATTAATTAATTAATTTAATTACAAAACTGCCCCTATCTTTGAATAATCATAACTCTCACATAAAACACCGTATCATGTGCGGTTCACGGCATTAGGATTGTGGCAAGATGCAGAATATTTTGGTATATTCTTGCTGTGTTTTGACATATTTTATAAAAAATATCTTAGTTGGACAAGTTCGATATAGGGTTTTAAGCTTACGTGTTTGGGCTTGATCCAGTAGCTTCGTAAACAGTGAGGTGATGATGAATTTTGAGCTTGATCGCAATACTATTGCAAACTGTTAATCGAATACCTAGCATGGACTTGACCTCAGTAGTCACATATGTTTTCGGCATACGAGTTAGAACTTTACGCTCGGTCATGTGCATACTTTTTCAGCATATAAGCTGGAACTTTGGGCTTGGTCATGTGCATATGTTTTTGACATATGAGCTGAGACTTTGGGCTTTGTCATGTGCATATGTTTTTGACATACGAGCTAGAACTTTGGGCTCAGTCGTCGCATACATTTTTGGCTTGGTCGTGTGCATACGTTTTCGGCCTACGAGCTAGGACTTAGTGCTCGGTCGTGTGCATACGAGCTTGGACTTTAAGCTTGGCCATGTGCATATGTTTGCGGCGATGGCGAGTTGGGCCTTTGGGCTCAATTATGTTATAGATGTTTCGACGTATGATCAGACTCAATAAAGACTTTATCGAGACCTTAGCATATGATATCAATATAGTATACAGAAAAATAGCAATAGTGAAAAAGTTACAAAAAAAATTAGTCTCAGGGACAACAAGTTTGATTTTTAGTTTGAAGGACATTTTTAGTGTAAATAGAAAATGATAGTTGCAACTATCATTCTGTGATTTACACTAAAAAGTGTCCTTCAGCTCAAAAAGCAAACTTCTTGTCCATACAACTAAATTTTTCTTCAACTTTTTCCTTGAGTCTAAAAACCCCTATAGTATGCGTTTAGCTGAGTTGTTGGGTGCATCTGAAACAGGTATAGTATGATTTTCGAGCATAAATATTGTTTTACTAGTTTATTAGTATTATACCCTTATATGATGCATTTCACTCTCCAGTCATATGTCTGACCCCTTTATCGTTTTCTTTTTTATTTATACTTTGATAGGTCGATAGAGAGGATTGGTAGTGACTTGGAGACGTGCATTTATTTGTTAGCTACCTGCTATTTTATTTCACTTATTCTTGGACATTATACTATTTATATTACCAATATAGAGATGTTGTAGTTGGAGTTTATTTGATACCACACTTTTATTTATCTGAGTTTGTATTATTGTTACTATTATATTTTATTTCTTCTGTTGTAAGTTTCAAAAGTGTAGAATATTGTAGATAGCTCTGTGATTCGTTTTACTTTATAATTTACTCAAAACGATCCGTCGTCAACGGCATCCGCGATGTCAATTCTACTTTTAAACATAGTTCGGGATGTCGTAGATGGCGGGTCGTTACATCACCCAACTTCGGCGCCAAAATCTTCAACTTACCTCCTTGAGCACTTCATCGCCATCCCCTTGCCTAACTCTGCCCAACTCACTGCTAAAAGACATCTTTCCATCAAACCAAAAATATTGACTTTTACGAACCAGCCAATGCTAACATCACCGAGTGTGTATCCCCTAGCTGAGCATCATATCATCCTTGAATTCTCCTCACGATCATCAAAATTATGCTTTAATTGCTTGAGAGAGGGAGGGGTTTCTAGACGGTGGTTGTGCTAGAATGGAGGAGTATTTATTGACTTTAGGAGGAGTATTTATTGAGTGGACTTTGGATCTGAATTATTTATTTAATAATTTCATTCGTGTTTCGAGCTTGTACGAGTTATGGAAGCGTCATTCGTGATGATTCTTCTATGTTTCGCTTCGTCTCATTTTCCACTTCACGATGGTATATAATATGGTATATGTGTGACAGAGCTTTGGGATGTTATTTTCATGCATTTCGAAGCTGTACCAGCCATTCGATCGTTCGATTTTAGAAATTCTTCGACCTCGCAACTCGTATTGTCTTTCTCATCCCATAAACATAAACCGCCAACCAAGATTCACCGAGCTCGACGATGCACGTATATCTACAAAATATGTATTAATAAATTCCAAAAATGCCATAACTCCAAACATATTGATGCTTGTACTCGAAACTCATCTGAACGATATTCAAGAATCAACAGAAAATGTCCCGAGTCCTAATCTCGTCAACTTCAAAAGTTAACTTTGTAATCATTCGATGAAATTAGCCTTTTATTTTTAAATCAATTACTGAAATTTCTAAGCGTTAAAAATTTGGACGATTACATATGTGTAGAAGAGTTACGATGGGTCTGCTAAGAAATGATTGAACGGGAAAAACAAAGAAATGAGAAGGTTGAGAAATAACTAAAATAAACATGGAAAAAGGAGAAATTTTGGTCAAGTATGGAAGTCGGTCCTGTACCGGGCAGAATTCACCGTCCCATGCTAAAAAGATTGTTATGGAACCATTAAGTTGGTTTGATAATCAAAGTTGAGTCCATTTTCCTACATTCTTTTTCTTATTCCTTAACTTGAACCTGATGCTATCTATCAAATCTTTGAAAATTTGGTTTAAGTACCGTGCCATTTTCGTGGTTTTGGGTCAGTCTGACTCTACTGAATCATGTAGTTCGATGGTCAACACTTACAAACTAAACTTCACTTTCACTTCTCTTTGAACCATAGCCCAGTGTCACATATCTGATGGGCGGCGCACAAAATATATCTACCGCCCAGCCTCTACTAGTCAAATTCAAAGTCGATCGATTCTCATGGAAACATTTATGGAATCTAGATATTATTTCAGGAAATGCTAAGCAAATTCAAGCTAGGCGCTATCTATAAATACCCCCATACATGCACAGTAATACTGAGCTGATTTACAGTAGCTATAATATTTTTTATTTTTTTATTTTTTTATTACTGATATGATGTTTCGACATTGTACTTGAGCTTTATAAAGCGACTAAGCGAATCCGTCCTTCGGATATGGACCACACTCAACCTCTTATCATCATAACATATTTAAATGATTTATATGTGTGACGCCCCACCTCTATACTCACACTAGCCAAGGACACTACGGAGTAATGTCTTCAACTAGCGCGAAGAATAAGGCTGTTGAGGAGCGACCATCCGTGTAATTGCTTTGTGCGAGCGTCGATATGTCAGATAGTATAACATGCATTTCATTTCAAGAGGAAATCCGACATGCCGACACAAACTCAAAGCTACTACACAGAGGTTATAATATCTTCGGACAAAAATATAGAAATAAACATAACACAAATCAGTCACAGAAGTTCATATCTCAAAGGCGGAAACAGATATGAATATTACACATAAAAGTGTATATCAGAGTAGTGGTCTAACAAGATCCACAATATCACAAAAGAATAGATACAAGTGCTACATAAAAGAATATGTATACATCAATGAGTCTATATCTCAAATGTATACAACAAAAACTACTAATCTAAATTAGTTAGCCAAAAGTCAAATGATGGTCCAATAAGAAGTCAAGCAGAAGCACCTGTAAAATCTCAGTCTGACCCGAGTATTATTTAAGAATAAAATAATAAACGGATCATTCTAGCTATAATTATCAGATAAAAAATGAGATATAAGAAGAGATATAACAATAAAACGTATGATAATCAAAAATGTCATACAACGATAACAAGTATACGTTAGAAAATTCACAAAAGTCATACAATATCTCAAGAATCTCATAGCACCAAAAAGAATGTCACATTTTTTGCTTTATTCACTAAACCACAAATATTGATAAACATATCAATACCAATCACAAAAGTTAATGACACACAAATTCACCGATGCACAAATATTGATAAAGCTTATCAAAGTAAATCATGAAAATTGGTGAAGCACAAATTCTAAAAATCAAACAATAGAAATCCAAAAATCACAAAAAGGGGGAAAGAGGCCTATCACAAGAACGGGAGCATGAAAACACCCAACACGTGTATCGCAAAACGAGCCGAAGCTCCTCCAAACGAGCCGAAGCTCCTCCAAACGAGCCGAAGCTCCACAAACGAGCCGAAGCTCCTCCAAACGAGCCGAAGCTTCACAAAATGAAGTATCGTCCTCGACGTGGACAAAGAGACATCGCACATTACTAGTCTAAACCATAAAATGATCATCATCGACCATCAAGAAGTATCAATTACAATAAGCTAGTAAATATATGAGTTTAGCATCATGTCCCATAAGCACTGGCTTAACGTAAATATTTACGAACAAATTGTAGATCTCCACTCGAAAATTTTCACAAGAGATTCAACCGGACAAGTCCAAGAATTAACCGACGAGCAAGCGTTTCATACCACTTGTTTTACTAGGTCGTTTAATTAGATTTCTCATACGAGTGAGATAAAGGTTTGTATATACTAGTAGATTGGAAAACGGTTTGAGAAAACGAGCTTTGTAATAAAATAGTGTTGAAATCATTTTGAAGAAAGAGTTTTGATATTTACTACTAGTATTAAAACCTTTATATTTTTAAAGTGATATATCACAAAAAAGATTGTAGGAACAATCAATCATCAAAATTCACATACGAAGACGTGAGTCAAATCCAAAGAAACCGATACCGAACAATCAAAGTAGATATACCCAAAAATTCCTAAAATAGAAGTTATCAAAGTCGACAAAGGTGATAACAACTAATCGGAGAAGAAGAATCGATTAAATATTGAAAAACAAAGCAAATTGAGCATAAATAGGCAAAACAGGAGCAGGTGAGTCGACTAAACTCCCTGATTCAGTCGATTGAACACAACCCTGAAAAATTCTCAGGCTTTAGCTCAGTCGACTGACTCGAAGAATTCAGTCGACTGAACCTGATTTCCTGCATTTCCTGCCCTATTTTAAATGAAGTGCAAACTCTCTCAATTTGCAATCGGACAAGCACGGACGCTAGGGGTTTACGCCTATCGGCTGCCCGGTCCTATAAGCTCTTCGATTCGTCACCAAAAACTTGATCAAACAACAAAGTTAGGGTTTTTAAAGAATTGAACTCAAAACACCAAAAATTGGAATATTCACCAGTTCAATCCAAACCAAAAGCAAATGCACATGAATAAGTGTTAGAAATTCATACCCAACAATCAAAGATAGATATAGGCATAGATGTGAGATAAAAATCTCACCTTTGAACCCAAAAACAATGAATGAGAAGCTTGAAGACAAGGGAAGATCAACCACACTTCAATCTCAACACAAGAAGCTTGAATCTAAGCTTAAAATAGAAACATTTCCCAAATTAGGTTTAGGAATTTTCTGAAATCAAAGAGAGAATGAGTTGGAGAAGAAGGAGATGATATTTACCAATGCTTCTCTTTGAATTTGGAGCTAGAATTTGATTTGCAAATGGAAACTAGGGCTTAGGATTTTAATTCTTTTTCTTTTCCTCCATTATTCTCTTTAGAACTGAAAAGATAAGGAAGAGGGAATGAATGAAGAGAAGTGGTTCAGTTTGGGGTATTAAGTTGGCTAGTGGGCTGAACCCAAACCCAAACCCAAAGTGAAAAAGGTCAAATTTTTAGCTAGCTTCAAACATATCGAAGTTTATACTTAAAAAGGTCGCAAACGCCATTTTGAACTCAATGGAAGTGGTCTCGAGTCCTAATTCGACCGTTTGCAAAAAGTAGTTTTTCGGACTATAATCCGACTAACGGTGAAATATTTAAATATACAATCGATAAATATGCGGGTTGTTACAGACTCCCCTCCTTAAAGAAATTGCGTCTTCGCAATACTTAAGAAGCAAATAAATAGTAACAACCATAAAAGCATATCAACACAAAAGAAAATTTGAAATAAGAAGTTCACCATAAAGAGCACGAAAGAGTAAACCTGGACGAGTTCGCTCGATGAATTCTCTAGATTTTCCAAGAGCAATCCTTGGGATTTGAGAACCATCGAACTTTCACAAGAAAAACATCTTTATTTCGAAGGCGCTCAACCTCCGAAGCAATGGTGCGAATAAAATGTTGCTCAAAAGTCAAATAGGCGAAACTTCAATTTCTTCAATAACACCGGGCTCAAGAATATAATCGGAATCCCTAAGGCATTTCTACAGATAAAGGACGTGGAAATCATCAACAATAGCAGAAGATTTAACCGGTGCAACGGCGTAGTACAATAATGGTACGCCCGAGAGACTAGAAACTCGAATAATTTGGAACAACGGCGTAGTACAATAACGGTACGCCAGATGAACCGAACACCATAAAAGAACATCGGACGCTAGTCCATAAAAGAAATGAGGCGAAGATCAATAAAACGAAGTACATCTAAACGTGCCATGAACTTGGTAAAAAAATCATAAGATACAAGGAATCTCGAGCCAACGAGGTTGACGCAAATTATGTTCCTTATAAGAAATAAATATTCCAAAAACTTATGATCGAGGTGGAGAACAAATTTCTCCCCAAAAATGATGATGCCAAATTCTAAAAGCGAAAACAATAGCCGCGAGCACTAGATCAAGAGTGGCATACCTAGTCTCGATAGGCTTTTATGATTTAGAAGCACAAGTGGTAGAACATTCTCTTTCGCAAGAGGACGACACCCAAACCAATACGACTAGCATTGGTACAAAAAGATAAAATCTTGGTTCCCTTCGGGAAACACAAGAATAAGAGTATCAGAAAAGAATTCTTTCAAATAATCTTCTTTCCCGAAAAGCTAAAACTTTCATAATTACAATCATCTTTATGTAATTATCTTTCTAGAAAAATTTACATTTTTATGTTTCAATATATCGTGTCTGACTGTCTCATCAAAGCGTTTAGGAGATTTCTATCGATAACGTTGATCAAGTGCATCGACCAGAATTCTTAAAGTACTCAACGGGCAATACAATCACAAAATCATCTTCTATATGATAAAAATATCTCTTAAAAAGTTTTAAGAATATTCTTTGCTCGTTCAAGAACAAAATCCAACTATACTTATAAAATATCTTCTTAAAAAAAAGATTTGCAACAATTTTAAATTGTTGTTTTCATCCAAAATCAATAAATACAAGAATGGATTCATCGAGATATTCGTAGAATTACTCGATTCATAAAATGGATGAAATAAGCCGAACAAATTGAATGACATAATAAGTCATTCATAAGAATCATAACGAGTGCGGAATGCGGTAAGTGGAATGCTAACTTCCGCAGCTCGTAGCTAATGAAAACCGGTGGCAAGGTCAAGCTGAAAAGACCTTAACACTACTCAAAAGATTGCCTAGGAGATAATCCTAAGACAAGCTCAAAGATACCGGAAAATTCACAACTACCCAAATGAGAGATATAACACTTTACTCAACATGTGAGCTTAAAGAATAAAATGATGCCATCAAATAGGAATCGAAATCATAAAGAAAAAATAGAAATCTGCTTAACAGATTTAGAATGTCGAGGATGGATAGTCCACCCGGAAAATAGGTTATGGGCTTCATAATGATTAAGCCAGTCCTTTCATACAAATCAATTCCGAAGCCAGAGTAACGCATAACATGCAAATTGGCTCGGAAAGAAAAAAAATCACATAAAATAATCTCGACATCAAAGCAAAGCAAACAAACTAAGTGTTGCGGATCCACCAACCGGATCCGCAAATCTCAGTAAAGTTCCCAAACCAAAAATGTTTAAAGAAAAAGAATCAACAAGTTCTGTTGATATAAAATAATGAGATGATCTCATATCAAAAAGAACTCAAATAGGAAGATCACAAAATAAAAAAATGCCATTGAGGATTGAATGGAAAAATAACTTGACCAAGAGAAGAGTCGTTCAGCTCCCTCTCTCTCTTGCTTTGAAGTTTGGGACATGAAGACATATAATGGTTCGCACCTTTGCAATAGCGGCAAGAGATAGGTCTAGGACACTTATTTATATAGGGGACCCTAGAGCCACAATTGTAGCATTCTCCACGATTAGGGATTGGAGTCTTTGCTACCGAAGCTTCCAGCTTCCCCTTCTTATTGGAATTGGGGCCTTTGAACATAATAGGCCTCTTCATGTGTTGTTGAAGTTCTGTTGGACACCCACAACTTCAATATCACCCTCATTATCGGCTTCTTCAAGTCGAAGAGCAATATCAATAAGCTGATCAAAAGAAACTTCTAGTTTCAGAAGCAAAGGCTTTTTGAGATTCTTATTCAAGCCATAGACGAACCTCTGATTTTTCTTCAATGGGGTATTAATGTATTCAACCTCGTATTTTGAAAGAGATTCAAAAGATGCGACATATTCTGCCAAAGAAGATTCACCTTGAACAAGGTCAATAAAACGACAGGCCAAAGTCACTTTTTCAGCTTCCGGCACGAACTTTGATTCGAATCTTTCCCGGAATCGCTCCCAAGTAAGGTCCGCTTCAATAATTTCAGAAATAAAAAGCCATACCAATCTAATGCTCTTTCTTGGAGCATGCTAGAAGCCACTTGGACTCGATGTAGATCAATAAGGTTCATGCGAGAAAAGATGCGATCGCACGATTTGAGCCAAGCTTGAATTTCTATAACACTCTCGGATCCCCTGAATGGCCTTTCACCCAAATCGGTATAGTCTCTGCACAAGCGTGCAAAACCGGATCTAGGATGAGTAGGCTCTGGAATGGGTCCGACTTGTTGAGCGTTCTTTACTAGATCAAGAAGCTGCTGGGCAGACATAAATACTCCATCCTGGGGAGTAGCACTAGATTGTCCGGCACTATGACGATTTGATCTAACCATTTTTCTTCTTTAAGAAAGAAAGAAGAAGAAAAGTTACTCTCAAAATAAATATCAAGCAATCTTGATAGATAAAAAAAGGAATCATAAAGAAAATAGGATGAATCGGTATGAAGACTCGAATTAAATCCTAAAGCACGACTCCTAAGAAAGACTTAAGACGATGATCCTTGCTAGATTATTCTACATTGTTCCGAAGTTTGGCTCTGATACCAAGCTGTGACGCCCCACCATTATACTCACGCTAGCCAAGGACAATACGGAGTAATGTCGTCAACTAGCGCGAAGAATAAGGCTATTGAGGAGCGACCATCCGTGTAATTGCTTTGTGCGAGCATCGATATGTCAGATAGTATAACATGCATTTCATTTCAAGAGGAAATCCGACATGACGACATAAACTCAAAGCTACCACACAGAGGCTATAATATCTTCGGAAACAAATATAGAAATAAACATAACACAAATCAGTCATAAAAGTTCATATCTCAAAGGCGGAAACAGATATGAATATTACACATAAAAGTGTATATCAGAGTAGTGGTCTAACAAGATCCACAATATCACAAAAAAATAGATACAAGTGCTACACAAAAGAATATGTATACATCAATGAGTCTATATCTCAAATGTATACAACAAAAACTACTAATCTAAATTAGTTAGCCAAAAGTCAGATGATGGTCCGATAAGGAGTCAAGCAGAAGCACCTGTAAAATTTCAGTCTGACCCGAGTATTATTTAAGAATAAAATAATAAACGGATCAGTGTAGCTATAATTATCAGATAAAAAATGAGATATAAGAAGAGATATAACAATAAAACGTATGATAATCAAAAATGTCATACAACGATAACAAGTATACGTTAGAAAATTCACAAAAGTCATGCAATATCTCAAGAATCACATAGCACTAAAAAGAATGCCACATTCTTTGCTTTATTCACTAAACCACAAATATTGATAAACATATCAATACCAATCACAAAAGTTAATGACACACAAATTCACCGGTGCACAAATATTGATAAAGCTTATCAAAGTAAATCACGAAAATTGGTGAAGCACAAATTCTAGAAATCGAACAATAGAAATCCAGAAATCACAAAAAGGGGGAAAGAGGACTATCACAAGAACGGGAGCATGAAAACTCCCAACACGTGTATCGCAAAACGAGCCGAAGCTCCTCCAAATGAGCCGAAGCTCCACAAAATGAAGTATCGTCCTCGACGTGGACAAAGAGACATCGCACATTGCTAGTCTAAACCATAAAATGATCATCATCGATCATCAAGAAGTGTCAATTACAGTAAGCTAGTAAATATATGAGTTTAGCATCATGTCCCATAAGCACTAGTTAACTTAAATATTTATGAACAAATTATAGATCTCCACTCGAAAATTGTCACAAGAGATTCAACCGGATAAGTCCAAGAATTAACCGACGAAGTGAACGCAAGCGTTTCATACCACTTGTTTTACTAAGTCGTTTAATTAGATTTCTCATATGAGTGAGATAAAGGTTTGTATATACTAGTAGATTAGAAAACGGTTTGAGAAAACGAGCTTTGTAATAAAATAGTGTTGAAATCATTTTGAAGAAAAAGTTTTGATATTTACTACTAGTATTAATGCTTTTAAAGTGACAAATCACAAAAATGATTGTAGGAACAATCAATCATCAAAATTCACATACGAAGACGTGAATCAAATCCAAAGAAACCAATACCGAATTCATCAAAGTGGGTATACCCAAAAATTCCTAAAATAGAAGTTATCAAAGTCGACAAAGGTGATAACAACTAATCGGAGAAGAAGAATCGATTAAAGATTGGAAAACAAAGAAAATTGAGCATAAATAGGCAAAACATGCAAAATAGGAGCAGGTCAGTCGACTAAACTCCCTGAGTCAGTCGACTGAACATGGCCCTGAAAAATTCTCGGGCTTCAGCTCAGTCGACTGACTCAGAGAATTCAGTCGACTGAACCTGATTTCCTGCCCTATTTTAAATGAAGTGCAAACTCTCTCAATTTGCAATCGGACAAGCACGGACGCTAGGGGCTTACGCCTATTGGCTGCCCGGTCCTATAAGCTCTTCGATTCATCACCAAAAGCATGATCAAACAACAAAGTTAGGATTATTAAAGAATTGAACTCAAAACGCCAAAAATTGGAATACTCACCAATTCAATCCAAACCAAAAGCATATGCACATGAATAAGTGTTAGGAATTCATACCCAACAATCAAAGATAGATATAGGCATAGATGTGAGATAAAAATCTAACCTTTGAACCCAAAAACAATGAATGAGAAGCTTGAAGACAAGGGAAGATCAACCACACTTCAATCTCAACACAAGAAGCTTGAATCTAAGCTTAAAAGAGAAACATTTCCCAAATTAGGTTTAGGAATTTTCTAAAATCAAAGAGAGAATGAGTTGGAGAAGAAGGAGATGATACTTACCAATGCTTCTCTTTGAATTTGGATCTAGAACTTGATTTGCAAATGGAAACTAAGGCTTAGGATTTTAATTCCTTTTCTTTTCCCCCATTATTCTCTTTAGAACTGAAAAGATAAGGAAGAGGGAATGAATGATGAGAAGTGGTTCAGTTTGGGGTATTAAGTTGGCTAGTGGGCTGAACCTAAACCCACACCCAAAGTGAAAAAGATCAAATTTTTAGCTAGCTCCAAACATATCGAAGTTTATACTTAAAAAGGTCGCAAATGCCATTTTGAACTCAATGGAAGTAGTCTCGAGTTCTAATTCGACCGTTTGCAAAAAGTAGCTTTTCGGACTATAATCCGACTAACGGTGAAATATTTAAATAAAATATTTAAATATACAATCGATAAATATGCGGGTTTTTACAATATGGTTCATTGATTAAGAAATAGTGATCTTTTTTATCAATTTTCAAATAAGTTTGCATTTTGTCTAAAACTTGTGTATAAATCTTTGAAAACAGTAATGCAGATAGTACTGATGTTTGATAAACAATTGCAAAATATCGAACAAAAATGATTTCAAAGATAAAATTTCCACACAATACACATATAAGTTATTCACATATAAATTTACTGTGTGCATCAGCTGTTGCTCCATGCATCGGCTGTATTATATGTAACTTCATTTGGTGGGATACCTATATCAATCATTTTCTTTAATACTTGATGTCGTTGATTCCATTTACTGCTTCGGTAATAAGCATCTATAAGAGCAGTGCAGGTAACAACATTTGGTTTACACTTTGACCATTGATCCAAAAATGCCAAAAGAAATGTTGACATGATTCATGAGAACGCAAGTGTTGATGATGATCTCATAACTGACTATGTCTAGGAACACATTATGCAACATCAGATTATTGTAGAATGATAAGATTAGAAGATAAAGAGATTTATTTCTGTTTTGAACAATTCTTGTGAAAAATTTGTTGAATCTAAAGCATACATATTTTATGTCTGAAGTGTTGGAACTAACAACCATTATTCAATAGTATTTATTTTAATGTGAAGAATATCATTGTATTTCTTTCACAGTCAAAGAAAATTCAATATAATAAGAAGCCTATAATTGTATTTAATGTTTTTGAGCTTTCTGGTTCCATTTCTAATTGCATCTAACATTGTTGCTGTATTTTGGTAATGTTGGATTTCACCAAACTTGAGTGCAATTTGTGAAAGTAGAATCAGAGGCAGGAAATTTTCAAAACAATCAACGACATAGATTAGTTAAAAGAAATAAAGTCAAACAGACTTAATAACTTTAATAATATGAATAATCCCAAAAACTATGATTTTAAAAATATTATTTTTAGCTATCAACAGTGAATATCATTAGAAAGCATATTAAATTTGAGATTTAATAGTGAAATCGATTCCTACATCCAATTAAAGTAGAAAAAGTTATCACATTTTAAAGTTTGGAATAGAAAGAAATTAAAAACGTGACTGTTCATTTTTCAAAATATGAAAAAGGCATGTACGCTTTTGAAATCCAACTCAATAATAAAATTATAATGCAGATAAACAATAAACTGTCATGGACGTCTGCATCCACTGGGTCGAGCCATGATAAAAAAAGAAAAATATGTACTTCCTTTCCCATACTTAACTATATTGTTCGTTCGTGATACTAGTTTCTGTGATCTGAATATACTTACAACCTAAAACAAACAGCGATGCAACCAAACCATAGTTGTAAATCAGGATCTACATCTCCTGATAAATTTTTATGGGGTGTTTGTTCATTTTTTTTTTATCATACAACAACGCTTAGAGGAAGTTAACAATTGTTTTGAAATCTATTATGGAGTAAAAAATGCAAATTTTCAAATGCAAATATTTACATTTTAAACCGAATATTTGCCCAAAAAAAAACCCTTAAAAATAACAGAGAAAATGGTATTGACCAAAATTTTGAAGGAGAAAAAAATCCAAAACCAAAATAGGATGCATCGGAGAAACTGGGATTTGAAGAGGATGTCATCGGTGAAACTGGGTTTTGAAGAGGATGCCATCGACTCATAACTTCGAAAAGAATCGTACATTAATATGAATAAATTTTTATTACTCAAATAAATAAATGTAATACATTAGCATTCTTTTATTCTCCTGAAAAGAAAAAAAAAGGCGGGAAAAAAATCAATTTATCATACACATATCTATACGGAAATAACAATTTCTAATTTAGTTTTCATACGTATAAATTTATAAATCATTAATTAAAATCATATCCCTAGAAAAAATATTTAGATTTCTAACATTTTTTTTCTGATTACCATACGTAATGCAGGGATTTCCCTTTAGTTTTTCACAACCGAACGAAATCTTTTGTTTGTGAATAAACTAAACCATATAACCATCCACAAACATGATACATTATTCAAATTCCAAGAGAATGTGTGCACAATATTCGGCTCTTTATATGTCGCTCTAATTACTATCATCCAACAATTCGCCTCAGCCCATTCTGGAACCACCTACTCAAAAATCTTACCCTTGAAAGTTGAATGTCCAAATATTTGATGGATGTACTAAAAAGACAACTGTTGAAGCTGAAACATCAGTTCATTTTCATATCTCTGCAGAACAAATCGCTCCTCGTTTGTAATAAGGCTTGTGACAACGCATGCATCTTTAGAAAATGGCATTCTTCCAGTTCTTCCTGCTCGGTGAAGGTAATCTATTGCACTCTTTGGAAGGTCAAAATTATAGACGTGTGTCGTCTCTGGTAGATCAAAGCCTCTGCTTGCTATATCCGTCGCCACTAGAAGGCTACCTCCTCGTCTCACGTCCTGCATCCAGTTTATATTTCTCATCTTATCAACAAGTAGAAAGAATTATCATGTTATAATAGGCACACTTGCAATATATGTAATTATATAGTATATGAATAGAAATTTACAGAGAGAGAGGTTGCTCGTGCATTGAAATTCATGTTTTCCTCTAGAAGGAGAACCTCCAGACTACCTTCGTAATACTCCCTCAGATGTTCCATGACAATAGTGCTTGAAGGAAGCTTCCCAGCCCTTTTAGATTTCTCTGACTGCCAAAACAAACAATCTATGTTGTTACAACTGCATGTTTGTTTGCTATCAGCTACTATACAAAACATCAGTCTACTTCAGGCAAGAACAACGGAATGAGGAAAAAGCATGAACCTGCTCATTGACAAATATTATTCCAGACTTTGGTGCATCTCTTTGAAGCAAGGATATCAAAATATGCAGTTTTTCTTTCTTACAGCAAGCCTGCATGAAGAGGGACATTGAGTTAAAATTTCAAATCTATAAACCCTGCAACTAGATTTTGAGGCAGGGAATTTAAAGACAAAAAGTGTGATGCCTCACCACAAAGTTGTGACATATGTGAGAAGGCATCGGCTCAACAGGATTCACGTGGATATGGACTGCGTCATTCTACGTTGATAGGAAGAAGAGCATTGATCAAGCTAACATCGTAGCAACATTGAAATAAGGAAATTTCTATCAGTGGTAAGGAAGAATACTAGTAATCAGCATGTCATTTTGAATACCTTAGTCCATTTTTGCTGGATGCAATCATGCAGAAATCGATTGTGCTGTGGAATAGATGCACTTGCAAAAATAGTCTGACGACTATTGATGGTTGAGTATGATGTCAGCAGCTTTTTTAGAGATTGTACTTGTTTTGAAGACCCAAACATAAAATCAACCTATGCATATTATTCATTAATTTAAAAACCTGACGAACAGGAAAACAAACATAATATTGTTCCTTCTAAAAACTCATGCATTATAAACAATGGTACATGGGTAGATGAAAATTCAAAAATTGCAGCACTGTAAAGCAAAACTAGCATATTCAACCCACCCCAACGTAAAGAAGGTCCTTTAGTAATATGCACAAGAATGTTCTACAATTGCTATTTGCTGGAAATATTGTTAAACCTGAGTGTGAAGGATACAAATTTTGATTCAAGTACATGAGAATAAAAGCTCATTTGTAGAATATGAGGGATCAAGGTAAAAACATTTGAAATATAGCTTTACATATCTAGTTAGAGTAAAATGGCATAAAATGGTGAGGTAGATAACTCGGTGCCTTGCAACTACACTGATTAGTCGTTGCAGAGTTATTTTTATCTTATTTTCTTATGGTCAAGGTTGAAACTCTTCACCTCTCTACTTCACACCTCTTCACCTTATTTATTATTGTTGTTGTTGTTGTTGTTTTGTCATGTGTTGCAACTTCAGCAAAGTGTAGTCATCTCCTGGTCATTCCAAGTTAATCATCAGGCAGCAATATTGCATAAATTTTCCACAGTGATTTTCTAAAAAAACTCTTATTCACCATGATGTTTGGGTTTCAGGAAAGGTAAACTACGCAAACTGTGTTATGTGTTTTGTGTTTGTGTGTGCACTGTGGGTGGTCGAAGTGGGGTTTAAATATGGATGCATCTGCTATTTGATTACCTCATCAATTACCAGAACATGCAGATTCTCAAGCTTAATTGCATGTTTATCTAGCATATATGTCAAGCTTGCAATAGTTGCAATCACTACCTGAGGAGGTTCCGCCTAAAGAAAACAGCATTATAAGAACAGTAAAAATGTTTGTATGTATAATTTTGTATATCGATTTTATTGCACTATTTTCCAGTTAGTTGCTATTTAGATTTATCAACATTAGCATCCTTACAAAAAAATTACTTGAAGTAAATTGTGTACTACCATAATACGCAATGTTATAGTATATGGATTATTTTCATTACATCAATATCAGAGTGATATCAAAGTAATTTTTGATGGATGGAAGGATCAAAATTTACATACAACAAAGGATCTATGAGATGTGTTAGATAGAGCATGCATGGATAAGTCTTTTATTAATCGTCTAATTTTACAGAAGTAATCTTTTACTATAATGATAAAGCTCGGCATATCGCCTTTTCATGATTTTGATAATCGTACACAACTATTAAAAATCTGTAGGTGGTCGACGTGAAGAAAGAAAGAAGCACAACTTGTAGTTATTCATTTAAAAGTTTAAAACCTTGGTTAATTTGATGATATATGATAGTGGCTTGATCATATTAAAATAAGTAAACGCATGATTCATAGTTAAGTGTTCACAGTAAATTATTTTATGGATAGAGCTAGTAGCACAAACTGTTTATTTACCGAATAAGAAAGAAATAATAACAGGTGAAGCTTTTTTGGAGCAAAAGGACGGTCAAGGTCCAATTTTAAAATCAAGGTTGTAAAAATCTATGGACGGAGTTAGGCGGCAAGTATGAAATAAGGACTAATCGGTTAGGTAGCGATTAATCGAAATTAATCAAAGTTATGCGATTTTGATAAACTCGTGTATTTATAATTGATCCAAATTGGAAGTTTTGGCGTTTTGATGGGCTTGAGAGCAACCTAAGGGGCAAAACCCCTTAGATACTTATGTAAAGCATAGTCTTAATTAGTGTCTAAGAAATGTCTAGGTACTCATTAGATGTTCAGATGAGGCGGAAAGTCTCGTCTAGGTGGATTGGTAGACGGTAAGTACTCGCCGAGCGCATTACCTAAGTAGGGGCCTAGAACGATTTTGCAAAGTATAAAGAAACATGCATGTTTTATTTGTAAAGAGAATAATCGCTACAATATCGATTATCTGTCCGAAAAAAGAAAACCTACAGCATCTTCTACAGTGCGTCAGCATCAATGAAGTTTTATTGATTTTTCATCGCCTGATGGTGAAAATAAAAACATGATGGTTTCACCTTCTCTGTCTAGGATGAAAACTGGGTTATGAATTATTGATTCCCACAAGTCAGTTGATAAAGGTTGTGTTACTGCTTACATCAGTATGATGGTGGATTTGTTCTTATGGTAATGATGTTTTATGCAAGAAGGTTGACAGTTATAACGTTCGACTAAAGATGCTTAATGATGTTTTGCAGATAAATTTCTTATTTGCTTAGAAGTTGAGTAAAATTTAATAAGTTTTTTAGTGCCTTTCCCTTGGAACTATTTAAAAGATGACCCTATCAGAGCTAGATGAATACGTAGTAGATACGAGAAGAGAGAATTTTGAACTATGGGTATTGACATTAATGCCTCAAGTTGTTGAAAGTATATTCTAAGAGCTAGGGAATGGGGCTAAAAATGATGAGGAGAAGATTCTGAATGGATATAATAATTTTTTGTGATTTGACTGTTGGATTAACATTAAATACCTGAAATTGGGATGAGGCCGTATGGAATTATATGGAGAGAGTGAATTAATTGTTGATTCGGTTATAAGGAATAAGAAATGGATTGCCTTAAATTAGAGCGATTGTGCACTTAGTTGAGCATATACAATTTAACAAGAATTGAAGTTCTGATGATTGGGTATGAACAGTTTCAGATAATAATTTTTCTCTGAACTACACATGGGAGAGAGTGAGGTCTTGTTCTCTTATTGTTCACTGGACGCCAATTATTTGAGATAACATTAATTATAAGAAGATGTCCATTATAGTCTATAAAATCATTAAAGATTGTTCGTAGATAAATGGTAGATTAATTGGCCAGGGAACTCAGGTGCACCTGCTATGTGCATTATCTGAAGAGAAGGTTGAGAATTCTGAGCATTTATTTTCGATTGCTTTTACTCTAAATATAAATGGTACATTATCCGCCCTAAATTGGTGCCATTAAATATAGGCTTTACTATGGAAGATGAGGCCCTTTTTTATTCAAATTCTTTCAGAGACCAAAAAAAAGAAAAAAGAAAAAAAAAAGAAAAAAAAAATCAAATTAGCGATATCATAAGGATGGTTTTGTTACATACATTTTCCGCATATGGTAAGAGATGGGAAAAAAAAAGTTTTCAAGAAATTAAGAGAACTAAATTTGAAGTGGTAAGCTCATTTGAAGAAGTGAAAATTCTTTTGTTTAAATCAAAGAAGAAGACAATAAGGTCCGATGAAAATGTCAGAATCCTAGAGTTACAAAATCTTGATTTAAGAGAAGGAATTGGTTAGATAGCTCTCATGTGCTTTTAAAGCATTTATGCATTTTGTTCTGTTCTATGTGTTTTATGCTTAATTATCATGTTTTTATATATTAATTATATCATTTATGGCTGGACATTATAACGACTAATGGTTGTATTTAACAGTTAACAATAAAACTTTACTCATTTCCACAAAAATACAGACAATGTACATACATAAACACACACACATACACACAAAAGACATAACCTTTGAAGACGTGGCAGCTTACGCACTGAACAGGCTACATGAAGAACTGTATGACTTCACAAAAAACTAAAGATTCAAAAGATTCTACTACATACATACATACAAATACACACACACAAAAGACATAACCTATGAAGACATGACAACTTACACACTGAACATAATTCATGAAGAACCGAACGACTTTAAAAAAAAAATTAAAGGTTCAAAAGATTACTCGAGTTGGAGTATTTGCAATAAAAAAAACTAGGAATCAAATGCATTGTTTAAAGCATAAGTGAGCTATAGATTACAAGCAAATGTACAAAATAAAAGACAGTAAATCACAATGTTTGGATTTGAGGTTAAAAATAAAATAAAAACAATGTTGGCGGTTAAAGAGTATTTGTAGCAAAATGGTGAACGTTCTGTTAGTATCTTTACTCTAATTATGAGTTTCATTTGGGACTTCAGTAGCCATGATGGTAAAACATAATACGAAGTATAAGCAACTTGAAGTTAAAACGGATCTTTTGCAAGGTAATCTCAATGAAGAAACTCCATCCATCCATTGAAATGGTAAAGATAAAAACAAAAAAGATTACTTACCACAAAACTTTTACAAAATTCGATAAGTTTATGTTGTTGGAAGAGTTTTTTTATTAGTTATAAGTGTGTTTACTTCAAAGGATTTAACGATGTATAACTCTGGATCAAAGGATTTAACGATGTATAAATTTGGATCACAAGCTTCTAACAGTGTGTGAAGAATTATTGAGTTGGAGGGTGATCACATGTTGACGCGCTTCTAACAGTATGTTAAAAAATTATTGAGTTGGAGGGTTAACTTGAGAGGCTTGATATAAAAGACCTGAAAATGCAAAGAAAATGATTAAGATGAAGATGATGAAGGATAGAAAGTTCACAGAGTTATAACTTTGATAAAAGATGTTATGCTAAGAACCGAAGGCCTATCAAACAAAATTTAAAAGTTCCTTTTGTCATTCCCATTGAATGTAATAAGAACGCTGCTAAGTTGCAACAACATATAAATTGATCAAAGATGAATAAAAATCTCTTTCTCATTTTATTTGGATTTCCGTATGATGTTTTGTTGTGATTGTCATTTTTGATCTATTTTGCTAGGACTAGATTTCAGGTTTGATTCATCTTGTGATTGTCATTCTGATCTACTTTGCTAGGACTAGATTTCAGGTTTGATTCCGCATAAGTCATTATGGTTGCAGTCCAGCATATTGTGTTTGATCTTTGCAGTAAATTTGGTATTGATGACTTATCTAACACCCAATGCATGCAATTGCATACGAATGGTTCTCATTATAGATTGACTATGACACGTGACTCTATTAGGTATGTCTTACCGACGAATTTTTCACGATCTCAAAATAGACTCAAACATATGAAATGAACATCAAACTGATGAAGAAATGAGTTAAGAAGTTTGGAAGATGTCAAGATTAAAGGCATCAAGAATTTGACCAAGTTCCAGAAAATGCAAATCAGGTTAGTAACGACATGATTTGCACTGACATGATTTACGTCGAGATGATTTGAGAACCATCAAGAATGATGATATGAAAGAACTCAGGGAGTTTGACGAACTTTCGAATAACAAAATCATGTTAATACCGACATGATTTGGAGACTTGGATTGGTAATGCACGAAAGAAAAGAACTTAGGCATGGAGGAAAAATGGACCTTAGATGCCTATATTCATGTTGGTATTGACATAATTTGCTTCTCGATGCTGATGTGGAAGGACCTGCTTTTCATACTAGATTTTTGAATCTTGCAGATTTAAACATATTCAAATCTGGATAGCGGAATTAGTGCGTGGAATCACTTATAAATACCTAGCGACCTTCAACTAGAGGGAGACTTTTGGATTTCGGATCTAAAACCTACTTTCTTCTTCTTTTAACCCTTAAGCACTTCTAGAAAATCCAAAATCCACGAGATTGTTGTTGGATTTGATTGTAATTATTGTATTTCGGAGAGAAAACAATCAATAACAAGGATTAAAGTGAACGTAAGCTGGAGCATTCACCGAACCATTACGAAAATTTTGTGCTGTTATTGCTTTCTTGTTGATTTCATTATGTTTACTTTCTTCTATCGACTTTGAGGTATTATATCAATTTTTGACGTAATATTTTTGATGCTTTCATTGAGAAATACTTGCATTTGAGAGCTTGAAGTTTGATTTGGATAGAATGGAATTGCATACTACAAGAGCTATCGCTAGAGGAAGTCAACCAGCGCACGAGAGTTCAGCCAGGTGGTGTCTTCGGGCTCTAACCGTCTTCTATCTAACCAAATAGGAGATAGAACGAATGATGGAAAGAATGCAAGAGAGACTGATGGCTCGGCAAGAAGAAATGATTGATCGATTTTTTTGAAGAATGAAGCAGCACAGAACAGTTGAATAGGCTGAAATTCAGAACTATAGGCCTAAAGGCAAAGCAGATACACAAAGAATCGAAGCAAAGCAAAGTAGTCTTTCCTCCACCGCAAATTCATGTCCGTACCAACATGAATCAATGTCGGTACCGACATCATTTGATGGAGGGCACGACTAATTTGAACTTGGGGCAAGCTAAGATATCAAGATCGGGCGATGTTGGAGTCCAAAATGCGGACCGGAATGCAAACATACAATTACAAAAGACCAAGAACTCGTAGGAATGGGGAGCGGGATGAGAATCTGAAGCAAGGGCGTGCGAAGCTCCAGATATTTCTATGGAATGATAACGACAAGATGACTAATATGATAAGACAAGTATTGAGAGGTGGACCCCAGATCAGAGTTTAAAGGATGTGAATAGGAATTTGTTCACCTCAAACATACGTTATGCCAAGAACCCACTTGATTTTAAATTGCCAACTCTGAAGATGTGTAGTGGAAGGACGGATCTAACTGTTCATTTAATGAGCTATATTCAGCATATGAGTGTGTTGGATGCTTTGGAGTAGGTAATGGATCAGTGCTTTCCATTATACTTAACCGATTTAACGGCGAAGTGGTTTCGACAACTAGAGAATGAGTCCATCAGCACGTGGACTCAACAGATGGATAGATTCATGAAGCAGTTCAGAGTCCATATCGCAAGACTAAAGAATGTGGTGACGTTTTCAAGCGTAAAGAAGAAGGATGGAGAGACCTTGCGGCTAAAGTCAACGCAGCAGCAGCTGCGGTACAGAAGCCAGACTCATCGATAATTCTGATGGCGGTGGTTTCAGGAATCGCTTGTAAAAACCATTTTAAGATAGCTTTAGAGAAAGATCCGCCAGTGGATCTGAGGGATTTACATTATCAAGTTGAGAGATTCTTACGCTAGGAGGACGATGAAGCAAACGAAGATGCCAAAGTGAATGATGTGGATGATGAAGGACCATTCAGGACAGGACATGGAAATGATACATGAAAACGAAAAGCGGATGATAACCGTGGAGGACCAAAGCGACAAAGAAGAAAGCCAAAAATTTCCTCCTACACAATTGACAGAGACTCGAAGAGGATATACTTGGATAACATGGGACAGATTCCTTACAGAAAACCTGCAAGGAGAGAACTCACAAATTGAGAAAATATTATGAAAAATACTAGCTATTTCATGAGCTGCATAGGCACAACACAAACGAATGCAGGCATTTATAAGACTTGCTTAAGTTGGTTTTGGAGCAATCGACTGCATCACTATGTAAGAAATCAACCCGCAATGGTGCAACTAGAGCAATCACGTGGCGAATATATCAGGATCCGGCTAGGGATCTGGACCAAAAATGATTATCTCATGATCGAAATGGATTGGAATCGGGTTTCAATTCTACAATTTACTTTTGATTTAAATAAACATTGAAGGATTACCGTCAGACCACTAACCCGTGTACGGAATCACATCGGTCATTAGGCACACTATAAGTTTAGGTCTGAGAGTAATTCTTGATTGGATTAGATATTTTGATTTTTGCTTGATGTACCTGATTAGAACTTTGTCAATAAGTAAATGATAGACTTTTGGATTAGGAAGTCATTCGAACTTGATAACTGATATTGATATTGAAATTAAATACTACTAAAACGTACTTACACCTTAAACCTGACAGATAAACTAACAGGACTTGGTTCCTCCGATCGAAAAGATGGGGTGAAGAACCATGAAGTGTGAGTCCCCTTATCAGAGAGCGAGTGGATGGACTCATATAGGATAGCAACCCCCTCACCGGATAACGAGCGGATGGGCGTGTTTGGATAGTGAGTCCTCTCACCAGAGGGTGAGTGAATGGACTCGCTCGGATATTGGGTCTCATCGTTGGAAAGCGGGTGGATTGGGCTCAATCTGATATATATATATATATATATATATATATATATATATATATATAAAATCCAAAGTGATCAAAAAATAAACCCTAGGAAAAGAACGACTTTTGATTAGACGATAATCAATCAATAGGCCATTGCCTCGATTCGGTTGGGCTTGCTTATGAGGGGATACTAAATTATTTATAGGCAACGTTCAATTGGGGGCAATGCGCTAATGTAGTAAACGATGCATGATAGCATGATATTTGATTAATCTAGGATAATAAAACCTCTGAAGAACATAGGGCAATGATGATTTATGATATGCTAAATCCCAAGAGAACACGGGACGACTCCGATTCATGATACACGCTATTAGATATGATAGTTCCAAGGGAACGCGGAATGACTATGATTTATGAGTAACATTTAAGTAAGGATTTGAGTCATTAGTTACGGTGGTCTAGAACAACCTTTGATTTGCAGGTAAACTCGAAGGAACCGGATGATTTGCCGTGATTGGTCTAGTATATAGCCAGAGAGCGCAAATGATGACCATTTGTCAGTCTCAAAGCTTGTCTAGAGCAAAGCACGTCTTATAAACACAAGGCTTACTTTGAGGGTCAAAATGTTACGGATAAATTTTCTACAGTCTTAAATTAGATTCAAATAGATAAAATGAACTATAAACTGATGAAAAAAATGAGTCAAGAAGCTTGAAAGATGTCAAGATTGAAGAAATCAAGAATTTGGTCAACTTTCAAAACCCAAATCAGGTTGGTACCGACATGATTTATGTTGGTACCAACATGATTTGTACCGACATGACTTACGTTGACATGATTTGAAACTACCTACGATGATGATATAAAAGAACTCAGGAAGTTTGACGAATTTTCAAACAACAAAATCCTGTTGGTACCTACATGATTTTGTTGGTATCGACATGATTCTGGAACTTTGATTGGCAACGCACGAAGGAAAGAAGCTTAGGCATGGAGGAAAAATGGACTTCGAATGTCCAAATTCATGTCAATACCAACATGATTTGCTTCTCGATACTAATGTAGAGCTATCTGCTCTTAATACTGAACTTTCGAATCTTGGAGATTTAAACGCATTCAAACCTGAATAGGGAGATTTATACGTGGATTCACCTATAAATACCTAACAACCAACAACTAGAGGACTTTTGGATTTAGGATCTAAAACCTAATTTCTCCTACTTTTAACCCTTAAGGACTTTTAGAAAATCCAAGATCAACGAGATTGTAGTCGAATTTAATTGTATTCCGGAGAGAAAACCATCAATAACAAGGATTAAAGTAGACGTAAGCCGGAGTATTCGCCGAACCCCTATAGAAATTTCATGTTTTTATTGTTTTTATTGTTGATTTCATTAGACCTACTTGTTTCTATCTAGTTTGGGATGTGTCAATTTTTGGCGTATGCATATAGCATACAGTATTTCAATAAATTTACTTTTGTAGAAAATTTTAGGTAGTCAGTCTAAACTGTTATTACCGTCCTTAACTATCCTCTCCTCGGCAAGCAAGATATTTAAACTCAAAATAATGAGTAGAAAACATACCTTTAACCAACTTTTATGTCTCTTCAGTGTACCACCATCTAACAAAGCCATTACTGTGCAAATTTGACGTGCAGAATTAGATTCCTCTAGTCTTGCTGAAAGCATTCTTGCAACTTTTGTAACCTTCGCAAGGAAGACAAAAGCATGAAGGATCGATATACACAATTCATCGACTTGAGCTACTAAAAGATGAAAACTTACTTGCATGCCAAGTTCCCTATTTGGTACAACTATTAGTGCCTGCACAGCTGTTTTCCGAAAGTTAACTGAGAATACTGTAAGTAGGTACGCCAATGTTTTACCTGAACCTGTCTAGGAACACAAATAACATAACTTCATGAGATTTGTCTTGAGATATAAGTAATATTAAAATCACATGATTTTGCATGTATATCACATCAGCTCTCATTCTGTGGCGGGTGCTTTTTTTTTCATAAATAATAGATGATTTTTCTCCAAGTGTTCACAGCAAAATAATAAGAAGATTGACCTACAAATGTTGGCATGGAATGTAGATAAAATACCATTTCTTAGCATCATATCTCACCGATGTAAAATTCATAGAAAGCAAAGAAAAAAAAGAAAAAACAAAACCTAATCATGAATATCAATAGGTAACTGTGATTCCCACTCCAAAGAGTATTCAACTTTTCCATGCCACAAATCTGAAAATGTGGGGTGCAATGGTACATGGAGTGAATTTAAAAATTACCTATAAATTAGCACATATATACTATCTTCTCTCATGAAAAAAAATGGAGTCTCTCTTATAATGCTAGTAGGTGAATGAATTTAGAAGAGAAAGACTAAGAAGAAGAGAAACTGAGGTAGAAGGCATAGAAATAGGAAAGAAGAGAATTATTATTATGAGCGTTATGTCACACGCCTCGCGTGTGATGAAGAAGACTGAATTATTTTTTTACAAATTGTATTTATTTAATACATTCAAAAGAAAATGATTTTCACATATATTTAGTCATATTTTTGTATTGAATCGTACGTAGGTAATTTGAAAATTTATTTCTAAGTTGCAATATCTAATTTCTTGTAAGTTTAAATTTTTATTTATATTATTAATTAGTAAAATTGCTAGATCCTATTTTTAAGTGATACCAAGACTTAGTAAATATTTATAGGGAAAATTTTGAATTTGTAAAAGAAGCTTAGTTGTCAGATCGTAATTTTAAGTGATGCTAAATTTTAATAATATCTATTTGATGATACAAATATACTTTTCTTAGTTCACATAAAATCATAAACAATTTTCAAGTACATGATAGAATTTAGCCAAAATTTAAACATGCCATAGCAATAAATCATCATCCACATCAAGCATTCTAGTGTAATACATCAAACTATTTTAACGAAAACAACTCCTTGCATTTTTATTGTTTGTGTTGAATCATACGTAGTTAATTTGAATTTTTATCGTTCGTCAAGTTTTTACCGTAGGTACAAGCTAAATTTTACTATTGTCTTCATTGTTTGTGTTGAATCATACGTAGTTAATTTGAATTTAGCTAAATTTTATTGTTTGTGTTGAATCATACGTAGTTAATTTGAATTTAGCTAAATTTTATTGTTTGTGTTGAATCATACGTAGTTAATTTTATTGTTTGAACATATTAAACAAGTACAATTTGTAAAAAAAAACAATTCAGGTGTCTTCATCACGTGCGAAGCACGTGCCGTAACACACAAGCTTCTTTCTTATTTATGATTTTGAATTTTTGTTAAATTTTAATTAAATACGTATGATTCAACACAAACAATAAAATTTAGCTAAATCTTTTAAACAGGAAAATAGACGCAATGACAAACTTAGAAGAAAAAATTAGGCTGAACGACAATAACTTTATTTTTTAGGCTGAAAGATAACGTGGTTATAACTAGCATTTTGTAAAGTGTAAAAGTTGAATATAATGCTAGATATAACTAGCATTTGTCCTCCAGCTTAAAATAAAACTTCATGTCCTTCAGCCTAATTTTTTCTAAGTTTATCATTTTCGATAATTCCCCCTCTTTTAAACGTATTCAAATTTTTATCGTTTGTGTTGAATCATACGTAGTCAATTTTTATCATTCGTCAAGTTTGCACCATACGTACAAGCTAAATTTTAATTATTGTTTGTGTTGAATCATAGGCAGTTATTTTGAATTTTTATTTTGAAGTTGCAATATCTTATTTCTTGTTAGTTTAAAAATTTATTTATACTATTAATTTATAAAAAACAAATTTGTAAAGTAGTTTATTTGTTAGATTCTATTTTTAAAGCAATATGAAGACTTGGTAAATATTTATAGATGAAAATTTGAATCTGTATAGGAAGCTTAATTTGTTAGATTCTATTTTTGACTTATATTAAATCTTGATAATATATGTAGTGAGAAATTTTTTATATTTCATGCTGACATCAGAAGAGTGTAACATCATATGTATTGCAACTTTTAATAAAGAAATACATATGGGCAATTTTGAAAGTTCGCGGTCGAACCAAAAGTTTGCATTTGCAAGCCATATTAATAAAGATTATTATTAGTTTTTTCATAGTCAGCTGCCTTTTGCATTCCTATTAGCTGTTTAAATAAGGACATTACAAAGAAAAACAGTTAGTTCAATACTAGCCAGCTATCCCTAATCACCGTACAGCCAGTAGCAGCCACACATATTTCGTTATACATTATTTATTGATAGTATTCATAAAGTAGCAGCTTTAAGGTAGAAATTGTCTTCCACACCATGCACAGTGGTCCAGCACCTACTCTAGCGGAGTCTTTTGGGTCTTGAAGGTGGGTGTAGTCGTATCATTCTCTCCCAGAGTAAGTTACAAATTGTAATGACATAGTTTTATTTATCTTAATTTAGCTATTAAAAGCAAACAAGATTAGCTAGTACTAATATTAAAGAAAAATTGCAACCAAACAAAGCTACTGAAATTTTAGATAATTTTACAAAGACATTGTCATGTTGGTTCCCCCACATTCTGCATAAAACATATATTATACAGAAATTAACAACCTTTAACTGAGGGGCAAAGCCAAGATATGGTATTAGCTTCTAAAAAGACATAATGTTATCAAGAGAGAGAATTGCAAACAGTATACAAATTTTATGAAACAATGATAGGGTACTGAAAGCGTGCATCTGTAATGAGACACCATTTAAAAGATCACAATCTCCACCACATGAATGTTGATACTGATTGAGACTCGACATCAAACTCCTCGAGGTATTTATACGCTGCTAGCCACACCATAAGGCTGCCCCCATAAGACCTCCATATCCAACTCCTAATGCTACAAGCTATACGTACACTCTTTAAACTGATAAAAATCCCCGTTAGTTATAATTCACAAGTATTTGCATGTCCCAGTGTAACTAATTTTGCTGTGAGGGCGAAAAAAATTGTTTCTTATATAGGCACCCATATAGTGAAGAACCATACTTACCATATATATAAACATCATAAAGTGTTTTCAGATATCCAAATATGACATTCCAAGGATCTTGCCATACACAAAAGACATCACTGGTCTGCTATACAAACACAGATTCTAGTAAAGATATAATATAGTGCAACATTGGGCACTATATGTATATTTCCCAGATTTAGTATAGTACAACACAAAATCTTGAAGCATATATTCAGGTATTTAGGAAAGACTTGACTGTAATGTTATCAACTTTCATCTAGAAACCCATAATAAAAGTTCAAATCAGCATAACTACAACAGTCATCATTAGCGAGCTACTCCAGTGCTTTACAACTTTGAGGTCAAGTAGTTTGACGTGTCCACAGAAGAACGAGTTTATAAAAGCTCAAAATAAATTACCTGTGCATGAAGTATGCAATCGCGTCCTGATAACAGAATTGGAAGAGATTGTTTTTGAACATCTGTAGGCACTATAAATCCCATTTCTTCAGCTCTGCATTTCAATCATGCACTACTAGGAGTGAAATTCAAATACATATTGATATGGGAATAAATATCCGATGCAAATCAGTACAAAGAAACACTAATAACAATAGTATTCATAATAAACAATGCCAAAATTGCTTGAGAATGTTAATTGCAAGTTCATGAAGTAATCAATAAAGACATTATTACCTCTTCAAAATGTGTTCTGGGACTTTTCCACTACATATATCTCTAAGAAGAAGGGTGACATCTGAATTGGGGTTCAATGTTGAAGACGCCTCGGCCATGGAAAAAGAAGAGGATGCTGAAAAAGAAGGCGAAGAAATATTGGTCCTCCGGTAGCATGGTTTCGACATAGAAATTAATCTGCTATAATTTATTGAATGGGAGGAAGGAAAAGTAAATGAAGGAAATAATTGAAGTGGAAAAGGAATTTTCGGAGGAGCTGTTGTGTAGCAGTTCCATAATAATACTGGACAAGGAGAGAGATTATTGATATTGCAGTAACAGCTCCATGATAAAGAAGACGATAACGAAACCATTGATTTATCAGAATAACCAAATCTTTCTGTTACAAGTCAAATGAAGATGTGCTACCAACGTTGCAGAGGGACGGAGGAAGAGTGAAGCAGCTCTGCGAACGAAAGGTTTCGGAGAAGGATGAAGTGTGAGAGTTGGGAAAAGAATAGGATGAAGTAGGAACTAGTTTGTGTTTTCACAGGGCTTGGAGTTGCGGGGACAAAAATGGAACGGTCCAAGGAAGACAACTAGGCTGGGCATGTATCGCACCTCTTCCGATCCCGTTTGCACGATTTCCGGCATGGAAACTCATGTCAAATCTTCTAATCAAAATAGGTGCCTCAAAGCGGATTAATCTGCATAATCGATGATGTTCGATTGTTGTTTGTATGATTGAACCGATTATATTAAACCGAACCAAATCGAATATTTATACTAGTAATCTTATAATCAAAATATAAGCAACTCCTATTTCATTTTATATTCTAACGATTTATATTTTATTTTCAGCTTATATTAATAATAATCATTGTCAGAAAGGAAAGAAGTTATAGTTTTGTTATAATATTTTTCATCTCATTTTTAGGATAAATGCTAATTATAATTTTATTCTAGTTATTTTACTTAATGATTATGCATTGATTAACGTTAATGATTGGCTAACCTACTAAAAAAATCTCACTTATAGCTAAACATCAAATTGAAATATCTATACAATTAAAAACTAATCTTTCATTTTAATATAACATTATGTACTTTAACCTTTAAGTATAAAAACTTCACAAAATTGCTTCGTAAATTGATTGTTGATGAAAGAAATTTTCTTATTTCATATTTAATATGAGTTCAAACCAGATAGTATTTGTAACAACCCGCATATTTATCGATTGTATATTTAAATATTTTATTTAAATATTTCATCGTTCGTCGGATCTTAGTCCGAAAAGCTACTTTTTGCAAACAGTCGAATTAGGACTCGAGACCACTTCCATTGAGTTCAAAATGTCGTTTGCGACCTTTTTGAGTATAAATATTGATATGTTTGGAGCTAGCTAAAAATTTGACTTTTTCACTTTGGGTTTGGGTTCAGCCCACTAGCCAACTTAATACCCCAAACTGAACCACTTCTTCATTCATTCCCTCTTCCTTATCTTTTCAGTTCTAAAGAGAATAATGGGGGAAAGGAAAAAGAATTAAAATTCTAAGCCCTAGTTTCCATTTGCAAATCAAGTTCTAGCTCCAAATTCAAAGAGAAGCATTGGTAAGTATCATCTCCTTCTTCTCCAACTCATTCTCTCTTTGATTTCAGAAAATTCCTAAACCTAATTTGGAAAATGTTTCTCTTTTAAGCTTAGATTCAAGCTTCTTGTGTTGAGATTGAAGTGTGGTTGATCTTCCCTTGTCTTCAAGCTTCTCATTCATTGTTTTTGGGTTCAAATGCGAGATTTTTATCTCACATCTATAACTATAATTATCTTTGGTTGTTAGGTATGAATTCCTAACACTTATTCATGTGCATTTGCTTTTGGTTTGGGTTGAATTGGTGAATATTCCAATTTTTAGTGTTTTTGGATCAAATCTTTAAAAATCCTAACTTTGATGTTTTGATCATGTTTGGTGATGCATCGAGGAGCATATAGGGCCGGGTTGCCGATTGGCATAAACCTTTAGAGCCAATGTTCGTCCGGTTGCATTTGCAAAGAGATTGCATCTTCATTTTTTAGGCTGAAAAACAGCCCAGGCATGATTTAGTCGACTGAATTCTCTGTTTAGTCGACTGAATCTGGAACCCGAAAGTTTCCAGGCAGAATTTAGTCGACTGAATTCTCTGTTTAGTCGACTGAACCTGGAAACAGAATGTTTCCAAGCAGAATTCAGTCAACTAAAAATCTCTGTTTAATCAACTGAATTTGCTGTTTAGTCAACTGAAATCTCTGTTTAGTCAACTGAATTTGTTGTTTCAGCCCACTTTGCCTTTTAGGATTGAATTTCCAATTTGAGTCGATTCGTGATGATCATATTTGTTGTTATCATTTATTACGACTTTGATGGCTCCTTTTTAGGGATTTTTGAATATCCATTTCGATGGATTCTTTATCGGTTTCTTTGGATTTGATTCACGTCTTCGTATGTGGATTTTAATGATTGATTATTTCTACAATCATTTTTATGGTTTGTCACTTTAAAAATATAAAGGTTTTAATACTAGTAGTAAATATCAAAACTCTTTCATCAAAATGATTTCAACACTATTTTATTAAAAAGCTCGTTTCTTAAACCGTTTTCCAATCTACTAGTATATACAAACTTTTACCTCACTCGTATGAGAAATCTAACTAAACGACTTTGGTATGAAACGCTTGCGTTTGCTTCATCGGTTAATTCTTGACTCGTTCGATTGAATCATTTGTGACAATTTTCGAGTGAAGATCTACAATTTGTTCGTAAATATTTAAGTTAAGCTAGTGGTTATGGGACATGAAGCTAAGCTCATATATTTACTAGCTTAGTGTAATTGACACTTCTTGATGATCGATGATGATCATTTTATGGTTTGGACTAGCGATGTGCGATGTCTCTTTTACGGGCTAGCGCTCATAGGTCTTCGGACCGTTCGTGGAGCAATCGGCTCATAGGTCTTCGGACCGTTCGTGGAGCAATCGGCTCATAGGTCTTCGGACCGGTTGTTTGTGATAGGCCTTTTCCCCCCTTTGTGTTTTCTGGATTTCTTGTTGTGATTTCTAGAATTTTTATTTCAACAATTTTCGTGATTAGCATTGACATGTTTTATCAATATTTTTGATATGGAGAATATGTGAAGGAATATGACATTTTTTTAGTGTTTGAGATTTCTACAGATATTGTATGATTTTGTTGATATTTAATGCATACTTTTCAAAGTATGGCATTTTTGTTATCATGCCTTTGTTTTTGTCTTATCTCTTATCCATCCCACTTTATTTGATATTTATAGCTATACTGATCCATTTATTATTTTCTTATTAAATAATACTCGGGTCAGACCGAGATGTTACAGGTGCTTCTTTTTGACTCCTTATCTGGGATCATCATCTGATTTTTGGCTAACTACTTTAGATTAGTAGTTTTTGTTTGTTATACATTCGAGATATAGACTCCATGATGTATAATTAATCTTTTATCTTGCACTTGTATCTATTCTTTTGTGATATTGTGGGTCTTGTTTGACCACTACTCTGATGTACACTTCTATGTGTTATATTCATATCTATTTTCGTCTTTGTGATATGAATATCTGTGACTGATTTGTGTTATGTTTATTTCTATACTTGTTTCCGAAGATTACATATAGCCACTGTGTAGTAGCTTTGTGTTTGTGTCGGCATGTCGGATTTCCTCTTGAGATGAAAAGTTATATTTTTATCTGGCATATTGGTACTCGCACAAAGCAATTAGATAGATGGTCGCTCCTCAACAGCCTTATTCTCCGCACTAGTTGACGGCATTACCCCGTAGTGTCCTTGGCTAGCGTGGGTATAGAGGTGGGGCGTCACAGCTTGGTATCAGAGCCATACTTCGAAACAATGTAGAATAATTTAACAAGGAACATCGTCCTAAGTCCATCTTAGGAGTCGTGCCTTAGGATTTAATTCGTGTCTTCGTACCGATTCATCCTATTTTCTTTATGATTCCATGTTTTAACTATCAAGATTGCTTGATATTCATTTTGTGAATAACCTTCTTCTTCTTCCTTCTTTCTCTCTTAAGGAAGAGAAATGGTTAGACCTGGTCGTCCCAGCGTCGGTCAATCTAGTGCTACTCCCCAAGATGGAGTTTTTATGTCTACCCAGCAGCTTCTTGATCTAGTAAAGAACGCTCAAGCAGCCGGACCCATTCCAGAGCCTAGTCATCCTAGATCCGGTTTTGCACGCTTGTGCAGAGACTATACCGATTTGGGTGGAAGGCCATTCAAGGGATCGGAGAGTGTTATAGAAATTCAAGCTTGGCTCAAATCATGCGATCGTATCTTTTCTCGCATGAACCTTATTGATCTACATCGAGTCCATGTGGCTTCTAGTATGCTCCAAGAAAGAGCATTAGATTGGTATAAGCTTTTGGTTTCTGAAATCGTTGAAACAGATCTTACTTGGGAGCGATTCTGGGAAAGATTCGAATTGAAATTTGTGCCGGAGGCTGAAAAAGTAACTTTGGCCCGACGTTTTATTGACCTTGTTCAAGGTGAATCTTCTGTGACGGATTACGTCACATCTTTCGAATCTCTCTCTACATATGAGGTCGAGTATATTAATACCCCGTTGAAGAAAAATCAGAGATTCATCTATGGGTTGAATAAGAACCTCAAGAAGTCATTACTTCTGAAACTAGAAGTTTCTTTTGATCAGCTTATTGATATCGCTCTTCGACTTGAAGAGGCCGATAAAGAAAGCGATGTTGAAGTTGTCGGTGCCAAACAGAACTTCAATAGTAATATGAGGAGGCCTATTAAATTCAAAGGCCCCAATCCCAACAAGAAAGGGAAACAAGAAACTCTGGTAGCCAAGACTCCTACTTCTAGTCGTGGACAATGCTACAATTGTGGTTCCATGGACCACTATGCAAGGGAGTGTCCGAAAGCCCTTTATTGTCACTTTTGCAAAAATTCGGGTCACCATATATCTTCTTGTCCCAAACTTCAAAGTAGGAGAGAGAGAAAGCTAAATGCACCTAGTGGCACTTCTCGTGGTCAAGGTACTTTTCATTTAATCCTTGATGGCATTGTTTTACTCAGTGATCTTTTATTCGAGTCCTTTATGATATAGGTTCATCTCATCATTTTTTTATCAAAAGAACTTATCGATTCTTTTTCTTTAAATATTTTTGGGCTTGTTGACATCTTTGAGGATTGCGAATCCGGATGGTAGATCCGCAACACTCAATTTGTTTTTTATTCATGTCGAAATTATTTTATGTGATTTTTCTTTCCGAGCCGATTTTTACTTAGGCTTCGGAGTTGATTTTTGGAAAGGATTGGCTTAATTATTATGAAGCCATATCCTTTGTCCCGTGTGGACTATTCGTCTTCGATATTTTTAATCTGTTAAGCAGATTTCTATTTTTCTTTGTGATTTTGGTTCCAATTTGATGGCATCATTTTATTCTTTAAGCCCTCATAATGAGGAAAGTGTTATTTCTCTCATTTAAATAGTTTGTGAAACTTTCCGGTATTTTTGAGTTTGTCTTAGGATTATCTCCTAGGTAATCTTTTGAGTGGTGTTAAGGTCTTGTCAGCTCGACCTTGCCACCGATTTTCATTTGCTACGAGTTGCGGGAGTTAGCATTCCATTTACCGCATTCCGCACTCGTTATGATTCTTATGAATGACTTATTATGTCATTCGATTCGTCTAGATTATTTCATCCATTTTATTAATCGAGTATTCTATGAATATTACGGTGTGGCTATTCTTGTATTTATTGATTTTGGATGAAAACAACAATTTAAAATTTTGCAAATCTTTTTCATAAGATTTAGTTATAAGTATAAATGGGATTTTTTTTTCTTAAAACGGACAAAGAGAATTTTAAAGGTTTTTAGAAACATGTTTATCATATAGAAGATAGTTTTGTGATTGTTTTGCCCATTGAGTGCTTTAAGAATTCTGGTCGATGCGCTTGATCAACGTTATCGATAGGAATCTCCTAAACGCTTTGATGAGACAATCAAACACAGTAAATTAACTTGAAAATAGTAAATTTTTCTAGAAAGATGATTACATAAAGTTAATCGTAATTTTGAAAGTTTTAGCTTTTTGGGAAAGAGGATCATAAAAGAACTCTTTTCCAATACTCCTATTCTTGTGATTCCCGAAGGGAACCAAGACTTTATATTTTGTACCAATGCTAGTTATATTGGTTTGGTGTCGTTCTCTTGCGAAAGAGAACTTTCTATCACTTATGCTTCTAAATCATTAAAGCCGATCGAGACTAGGTATGCCACTCATGATCTAGTGCTCGCGGCTGTTGTTTTCGCTTTTAGAGTTTGGCATCATCATTTTTGAGGGAGAAATTTGTTCTCTACCTCGATCATAAATCTTTGGAATATTTATTTTCTCATAAAGAACTTCATGTTGACTCGAGTTCCTGGCATCTTATGATCTTGATATTCTTTATACTCCCGGAAAGGGAAATCGTGTTGCCAATGCGCTTAGTCGTAGGCAACAAGTGGTTGATTCTTTGATGATGTCTGAATGGAATTATCTTTTTTTATTAATTTCATTGGACATTTTGATATACTTCGTTTTATTGAGCTTTATCTAATTCCTTTTATGGGCTAGCGTCCGATGTTCTTTTATGGTGTTCGGTTCAATTTGACTTACCGATTGTACTGCGTCGTTGTTCCAAATTATTCAAGTTTCTAGTTTCTCGGGCGTATCGTTTTTGTACTACGTTATTGCACCGGCTCAATTTTCTGTTATTCATGACGTTTTCTCACGTCTTTCTACTACGGAAATGCCATAGGGATTCCGATTTTTATTCTTGAGCCCGGTATTATTGAAGGAAGTGAAGTTTTACCAGATTTGACTTAGGAGTTATATTCTATTCGCACCATTGCTTCGGAGGTTGAGTTCCTTCGAAATAAAGATGTTCTTCTTGTGAAAGTTCAATGGTTCTCGGATCTTAAGGATTGCTCTTGGGAATCCTGAGAATTCATCGAGCGAACTCGTCCGGGTTTACCCTTTCGTGCTCTTTATGGTGAACTTCTTATTTCTAATTTTCTTTTGTGATTGATATGCTTCTATAGTTGTTACTCCTTATTTTCTTCTTAAGTATTGCGAGGACGTAATTTCTTTAAGGAGGGAAGTCTGTAACAACCCGCATATTTATCGATTGTATATTTAAATATTTTATTTAAATATTTCATCGTTCGTCGGATCTTAGTCCGAAAAGATACCTTTTGCAAACAGTCGAATTAGGACTCGAGACCACTTCCATTGAGTTCAAAATGTCGTTTGTGACCTTTTTGAGTATAAATATTGATATGTTTGGAGCTAGCTAAAAATTTGACCTTTTTCACTTTGGGTTTGGGTTCGGGTTCAGCCCACTAGCCAACTTAATACCCCAAACTGAACCACTTCTCTTCATTCATTCCCTCTTCCTTATCTTTTAAGTTCTAAAGAGAATAATGAGGGAAAAGAAAAGGAATTAAAATCCTAAGCCCTAGTTTCCATTTGCAAATCAAGTTCTAGCTCCAAATTAAAAGTGAAGCATTGGTAAGTATCATCTCATTCTTCTCCAACTCATTCTCTCTTTGATTTCAGAAAATTCCTAAACCTAATTTGGAAAATGTTTCTCTTTTATGCTTAGATTCAAGCTTCTTGTATTGAGATTGCAGTGTGGTTGATCTTCCCTTGTCTTCAAGCTTCTCATTCATTGTTTTTGGGTTCAAAGGTGAGATTTTTATCTCACATCTATAACTATAATTATCTTTGGTTGTTAGGTATGAATTCCTAACACTTATTCGTGTGCATTTGCTTTTGGTTTGGGTTGAATTGGTGAATATTCCATTTTTTAGTGTTTTGGGATCAAATCTTTAAAAATCCTAACTTTGGTGTTTGATCATGTTTTGGTGATGCATCGAGGAGCATATAGGGCCGGGTTGCCGATTGGCATAAACCCTTAGAGCCAATGTTCGTCCGGTTGCATTTGCAAAGAGATTGCATCTTCATTTTTTAGGCTGAAAAACAGCTCAGGCATGATTTAGTCGACTGAATTCTTTGTTTAGTCGACTGAATCTGGAACCCGAAAGTTTCCAGGTAGAATTTAGTCGACTGAATTCTCTGTTTAGTCGACTGAACCTGGAAACAGAATGTTTCCAGGCAAAATTCAGTCAACTGAAAATCTATGTTTAGTCAACTGAATTTGCTGTTTAGTCAACTGAAATCTCTATTTAGTCAACTGAATTTGCTGTTTCAGCCCACTTTGCCTTTTGGGATTGAATTTCCAATTTGAATCGAATCGTGATGATCCTATTTGTTGTTATCATTTATTATGACTTTGATGACCCCTTTTTAGGGATTTTTGAATATCCATTTCGATGGATTCTTTATCGGTTTCTTTGGATTTGATTCACGTCTTCGTATGTGGATTTTAATGATTGATTTCTACAATCATTTTTATGGTTTGTCACTTTAAAAATATAAAGGTTTTAATACTAGTAGTAAATATCAAAACTCTTTCATCAAAATGATTTCAACACTATTTTATTAAAAAGCTCGTTTCTTAAACCGTTTTCCAATCTACTAGTATATACAAACCTTTACCTCACTCGTATGAGAAATCTAATTAAACGACTTAGTAAAACAAGTGGTATGAAACGCTTGCATTTGCTTCATTGGTTAATTCTTGGACTCGTTCGATTGAATCTCTTGTGACAATTTTCGAGTGGAGATCTACAATTTGTTCGTAAATATGTAAGTTAAGCTAGTGGTTATGGGACATGAAGCTAAGCTCATATATTTACTAGCTTAGTGTAATTGACACTTCTTGATGATCGATAATGATCATTTTATGGTTTAGACTAGCGATGTGCGATGTCTCTTTTACGGGCTAGCGCTCATAGGTCTTCGGACCGTTCGTGGAGCAATCGGCTCATAGGTCTTCGGACCGTTCGTGGAGCAATCGGCTCATAGGTCTTCGGACCGTTCGTGGAGTAATCGGCTCATAGGTCTTCGGACCGGTTGTTTGTGATAGGCCTCTCCCCCCTTTGTGTTTTCTGGATTTCTTGTTGTGATTTCTATAATTTTTATTTCAATAATTTTCGTGATTAGCATTGACATGTTTTATCAATATTTTTGATATGGAGAATATGTGAAGGAATATGACATTTTTTTCAATGTTTGAGATTTCTAGAGATATTGTATGATTTTGTTGATATTTAATGCATACTTTTCAAAGTATGGCATTTTTGTTATCATACCTTTGTTTTTGTCTTATCTCTTATCCATCCCACTTTATTTGATATTTATAGCTAGACTGATCCGTTTATTATTTTCTTACTAAATAATATTTGAGTCAGACCGAGATGTTACAGGTGCTTCTTCTTGACTCCTTATCTGGGATCATCATCTGATTTTTGGCTAACTACTTTAGATAGTAGTTTTTGTTTGTTATACATTCGAGATATAGACTCCATGATGTATAACTAGTCTTTTGTCTTGCACTTGTATCTATTCTTTTGTGATATTATGGATCTTGTTTGACCACTACTCTGATGTACACTTCTATGTGTTATATTCATATCTATTTTCGTCTTTGTGATATGAATATCTGTGACTGATTTGTGTTATGTTTATTTCTATATTTATTTCCGAAGATTACATATAGCCACTGTGTAGTAGCTTTGTGTTTGTGTCGGCATGTCGGATTTCCTCTTGAGATGAAAAGTTATATTTTTATCTGGCATATCGGTACTCGCACAAAGCAATTAGACAGATGGTCGCTCCTCAACAGCCTTATTCTCCGCGCTAGTTGACGGCATTACCCCGTAGTGTCCTTAGCTAGCGTGGGTATAGAGGTGGGGCGTCACAGTATTATATTAAACTGAACCGTTTAAAAATTTTGTACAATGGTTTGTATTTTTAATTAATCGTTTGATACGGTGCAGAAACATTTTGGGCTTCAAACAACACCAAAACAATCTGCGTCCACCCTTAAAGAGAACAATAAACTGCAGAAGAAAATTTGCTGCAAAGGTATATTTTTAGACTGTAAGACAAATGCTAGTTATAATCAGTATTATATTCAGTTTTTATAATGTACGAAATTCTAGTTATAGCTATCATTATGTTCAGTTTTACACTATGTAAAATGCTAGTTATAATTAGCATTGTCCTCCAGCTTAAAAGAAAACTTACTGTCCTTCGGCCTAAATATTTTTCAAAATTTGTATTCGTCTTTTTTTTCTTAATGAAAGCAAATAATTAATTTAGAGATATATTTTAATTTGTGAAATCTTGGACATTTGTCTTCTAATTTGAAAATTTAAGGCTCTGTTCGTTTTACTAAAATCAGTAGCGAACTCTCAATAGAGTAAGTGAAAAGAAACTATTTGATTGTTTGTGTTAAAAAAGTTGTGATAATTATCAACTTCTATTTGAGCAGAACGAATAAGTAATAAAAAATTTCTTTTTGGAAAAGTTGATTGTTTATTCTAAATAGTTTCTCAATAACACCCTTTCATACATAATTGAATTTCTTCATCTTCTCATTCATTGCTTTCAATTGTATTAATATAAAGTAATTTTCATTTTGAAATCTTTTCTAGGTCAAGCTAAACTTTTGTTATTTGGTGTTGCTTTTATTTTCACTTTCAGTAATTTTCCATAATTGAAAAATAATATAAAAATTGTACAAGTAATAATGTCTGGTGATGCCTATAAGTGATTTTTTTAACATAAATACGATAACCATCAACACACTGAGAAGAATGAAAAATACTAAGTACGTTGAGTTAAAGAGAAATATAATGTATAATCGAATGCAAATATACAAATAAATAATTTCGAAAAAGTGAATAAAAGTATGTGAAATCATTTGTATTAAAATGAAGAAAAAAATATGCTCAAATTAAATAGTCGTCTATTTAATTTTAGTCAGTACTTTCATCTCTTCACTTCAACAATTCATATGTCACTCTCGTAATTATATCTTGTAATTATATTCTATCCAAATGTTGGAATCGAGGGGTTATGTGTTGGAACATGTAATGAAGGAATGAAATTATTTTTTGAATTTTTTTTAAATTCCTATGCTCCTGATATTAATAATATAGATAGCTGATTTCATTTTGCCATTAAGAACTTGAAGATCTTAGTACAGATCTTTGAATTTGTTTGGATTTGATTTATGTCTACTTGTAAATTAGGTCGAATGGGTCCTTAGAAGAACCATGAAAAGTAAGCTAGAGGGATGATGTTAAAGGAAGCGCTAGTGAGCATAACACAAATGGTGGACCGTAAACACAACCACCACCTAATACAGTCACAAGGGAGAAGCTTGAAGGAATTATAGCTAGAGTCAAACAACATACGGAAGCAATGCAGTAAACTTTGATGGAGGAATTGGCTCGATAACGGCTGGATAATTATTTGGTAAGGCAAGACCCTTAAGGAGAGGGTCCTCATGCAAGAGATCATGAAGGGAGAAGGATTCATCGGTTGTATTTGTTAAAGGAAGTTTTGTGGCTAGGTGAAGAACAAGTCAAAACAAAGTCAGGAGAACAAATGATGCGGGAAATGATGTGATTGGAGCAACTGTTTGATTAGTATTGATCCATCAACATCGATAAGTACTGATCGATCTAACGATGGCGCTGATTAGGAAGACATGCACAGGAAAGAGCTATTCCAACAAGAGGAATCAGGAACAATGTTGAGGTAAATTCTCGCGATCAAGAGCAATTCGAGGACGTAGTCTATATAGAGAATGTAATGGGGATGGAAGGATAAGACAAATGGACTACTTATAGACATGGAGACCTAGATTTCTTTTGTTGTTAGACTTGAGCGCAATAGTAGCGACCATCAAGATCATTCACGGAACTAAGCACACAATAAAGCAATCATGGTCGTGACCAAGGGGGATGTAACAACTCATATTTTTAATACACTAGAGATTTAATAATCAATTTGAATATTAATTAATTGTAACCGAATGTACGAAAAGCCAACTTTTGAAGATGAATAAATTAGGGCTCGGGACCTTTTCCATTGAGTCTATAATATTAGTTTGATGGAGTATTGAGTATAAATATCAATCAGTTTGATGTTACATCATTCTCATGATTTATTTGTAGTTATATGTGATGTATGATTGTACATGCACAACTTAGTACAATAAAATCTTGCCTAACAATTCATGTTTCTGGAAAGAGAAGAATCATGCGAGTTATGAAATCGAAGAGCTTTTGGAATCGGACTATCTGATGGCTATAAGACTTCAAAACACTTGAAAATAACATCCCAGTGCTCTATCATGAGTGGTGTCATATTATATAGCATCGTAAAGAAAAAATGAAATGAAGCATGAGGTTAAAGAGTCATCGTAATGGGACGGTTGTGCAAATCGTACGAACTATAAATGCGAATTAAAATTATTTAATTAAGTAAATAAAGTAGTTAGCTTTTTATAAAATGTCTTCCCTCTTTATAATATCTCCCCCTTAATAATATATTCTATTCCTCACCTCTTCGATAGAGAAAAAAATGTCGACCTCCACTCGTAAAGCAAATTCGTGCCTTTCCATCACCCATGACCAGAGAAGCGTGGAGCTAGGCTTAAGGAGGCAATGAATTGAGGCTAGTGGAGGAGGATATGATTGGAAGTAGAGGAAATCGGGTGTGGTGGAGGAGTACCAGAGTGGAAATGAAAGATAGTATCACGTGCAGCTTGACCTAAAGAGAAGCTCACCGTTGATGGTGATGGCCAACGATGGTTGTGATGGCTGGTAGGCATGGTCAATCATTGGTCAAGGATTTTTATTTTGGTGGTTTTGGTGAAGATATCGGCAGAGAAAGGGTTGGTATCTAGTTTCCCTCTTAGAGTTGCATTAGATGGAGTTGGTCGGAGGAGGTGTGGTTGTCGTTGGAGGGTCATAAACATTGCCTTGATGTTAGGCATAGTGCAGATGTGTGTTACCAAGGGAGGTTAGATATGGTAGTGAGTGGATCATGAGGTTTATCTCGTGAAGTGTTGAACGATGGTGGCATCGAGAGGTGCTCTGGTGGTTTGTGGTGGTAGTAGGGATTGGTTTTCATGAGTGAAGAGTGAGTTGGGCAAGAGTTTATGTAACGATCCACCTTTTAGGACGATTTAAATCGACAATAAACCACACATGTCTGATTCAAACCATTCAAAAGGGAGGATTGTTAAATGGGGTAAATAAGAAAATAATAGAAAAGAAGAAAAAATAAAACAGAGAATCTCGCAGCGGAATGACAAAATATAATAATCAAATAAACAGTTCATGAAGCTGTTTTACGAATAACATTTGATTATACTTTTACAATTCAAATCAAGGTTATACATACATCAGAAAATAAAAATATAATGCAGCTGTGGAATAATAATAATAAATAGCAATAATATACTGAATCTTCATCTTCGTCTTCGTCCTCCAGAAAATAAAATGGTCTTCAATACACTGAAAAAGCTCAGACTGACCCGAGCATAATGAAAAACAATACACTCGAGTTAGGACTAAAAATTCTTATGTAAGTCAAATCAATCTCAAATAAAAATATGAGTGCAATGGCTTCAGAGAGATTGTGGGATTTTTCATCTCCTATCAAGTGTACATCGTGAGTGCAGTAATTTACGGGATTTCAAATAATTTGAAATACCAATTTTAACCACTTTATTTAAAATAAATCCGAAGTTAAATTAATAACATAAACTTTTTAAATAATTCAGTTTTAATAAATAATCCAAATTCAAGAAATTGTATGGGTATATATCATTTCAACCCATAATTTAATTGTCTTAATTATCCAATTCTAAAATGATTCAGAGGACCACTTAAATGATGTCAATAATACAGAAGGTGATAACAGGGACATATTACAATAAACAAACAACCATACATCGAACATATCAATCAATAAGCATCCATTTCAAACAACATCCAAATCAACCAATATATTTCAACATATAATAGTTATTAATATTGGGGTTTAACTATCAATTAGATTCCAATATAAAATTAAATGTCAATTCAGATTCAATATCAATTCAAATGTGAACTTAAATCAACAAACTTAAAAAAAAATCACATCATATATTTTATTTAACTTGCAATGGAATTTTTAGTATTGCGTGAGTGGGTTGAATCACTCACCTTTTTGCTTTCCCTTTTCTAGCCAGATTTGGATCTGCAACTACTTTCTCATTTTATTTCGTTTCCTTGCTATCTTAATCTTTTTTTTATAGAAAGTTTTGAAGAGAAGATTGTATAAATCTGGATTTGAAGAAAAAGACATAGAAAGAAGAGGTTTAAAAGAGAAAAAAATTAGAGAAGAAGATGAATTGAAAAAAAGAAAAGGAAGCATTGAAAAAGAAGAAGAAGATTTGAAGAAGAATAAAAAAAAGTATAAAAATGAAGCAAAAAAAAAAAGAGAAGAAGGAGATTTTAAAAAGAAAATAAAAATGAAAAGGGAATGAGGAAGGTGAAGAGTGAAAAGAAATGAGATGAAAATTTTATTTGGAAAAAATGAAGCTACAGAAGATGAGATTAGAAATGAGGCTACATGAATGAAGATAGAAAAAAAATGAAAAGCTAATAAGGTATATATAAACAAACTAGGAATTGAAATAAAGTAAAAATATGAATAGCCCTAAAATGTAGTATTGAAAGATGTAAACTAAAGGAATAAATATATCAATAAAGATAAAAATAAATCTTCCGTTTGAAATATGAAGCTTCCAAAATTGTGAATGAAAGGAAGCTACAAAAACTAATGATGCATAAGCAAAATAAACTTTTGAAACGGAAAATAGTAAATGCTAATTAGATGGCATGCATATTAATTTGGATGTTCGCATTTAAAACGAAAAAAAACAGAAAAGGAAAAAACTTCAGGTAAAGCATTTAAAAAGAGCAAACGAATAAAGGAGAAACAAATGAAAAGAATGTGGAAATTATTAATTATAAATAAATCAAATGAAACAACCATTAATTTATAAGAAATGAACGAGTAGTTTAATTATTAGACTACTTGAAAACGAAAAGAGAGAGATTGCAAGGTGATAATAAATGTAAAGTAAATGAAGAGACCACCTATTTCCTATAAACAAACCTTTTGGGTCCACATTCCAAAACTTGCTCCAATTAATTTATATCAATAAACCCAAATATACATATATTTACATTATTTAATTCCATATTAAAACATTCATTTTATGCTAATATATATGCACACTGCATTAACTCAATCAATTAATTAACAATCAACCAATCAATTAATCAAACATTCAATATATATTTATTTACGTTACTCAAACAAATTTTATTGATTAATGAATATATATCAACCTATGCACTATAAAAATGATTTACTTTACTTTTTAATTACTGTAATGGTCGCATTAATGCAACCAATTTACAAATTTTAACCGTATATAAAATGGAAAAATGAATATAAACTTATGTAATCAATGTACAACTGAAAAAAAAGCAATTTCTAACTGATTCCACGATATTTACACAACCATGAACCCTCTGATATATTTAAAAGTTTGAATATTAATGTGCGAGTGTATGTACATATTATTCTAAAATTCAATTTTTTTATCCAAAATCATTCTTGTTCAAAATGAAAGTTTTATTTTTATACGTCTCAAAACATGCAACAATTAATAACAAAAGAAATGAAGGGACCATGTACATCGCACAACCTTTTTGAAATTCAATTTGTGAAACGTAACCAAATTGACTTCATTAACTCAAATAATATTCAAATTTGTACGCATTTAATTTTTTTATCTATGCATAATAAATAAAATTACTTACCATAAAAATGAAAACGTTCAATTTGGTTTTCCCAAAATGATCTTTTATTTCCATTAAAACATCCTTTCCGTTTAACACAAAAGATGTGTTTCTTTTATTAAATCTATTAATTGCAGTCAACGTTTTTTTCCCTTCTCATTGAAATATTTCAATTATTTTAGTTACAGTTACTTATAAAGTTAAATTTCAAAACAGACAACTAAAATGGATGAAAAATAGAATAATTGCTTCCTTTAGTCATTTAAACACATTTATAAATTTGTTGCTTATACAGTTGAGAAATAAATAACTTACTTAAATAAATTATTTTTCCACTCTTGTAATCCATCTATATGCTAAAACACAGTTCAAATATACTTATATTTATTCCTTTAAATCAATCATTCTATTCTTTATCTTAATGAAATTAAAACTACATTCACAAACGAAAGATCCATTTTATTTGATAATAAATGTTCTTTTCATTAAACCAACTTATATTTAAAGATTATCCCATTAAAGAGTCACAGAAGTAATACTTCGTACAACCACATCATTTCTTTATCAATTAATTTCATATTATCATTGTATTTGTACCAAAATTAAGTGCTTACAATTTGAACGTAATATTTCTCAATGAAATTCTCATTATATTTTTAACATAAAACATATGTTGCACATATCATTAATTAATTATCATTTACTTCTATCTCTTATTAATGGTAAGATATAATTACTATTACTTACAACGATTAAATCTCAAAACATACCCTAATACAGGGAAGATAATTAATCCAATTGTTTCCTTTGAAATCTAATATTCTATGTTAAACCCAATATCTATATACTAATTTAATTCCATCATTTAATTACAAATGTAATAAAACCTGTTCATTATATATTTAAATTTCAAACAAATCCTTTTATTTTGATTTACATTCTTATTATTAAATCAACCATTCCCTAATGCAATTGATTGACATAAGTTTTACACTCACCACTCAACAGTTAACGTTTCTTCTTATATCAATTAATATTTTAATTACGTTAATTCTCCAATAATTACCAAATAAATTTCTAACCGATTTAATAATAAGAAAATAAATGAAACAATGGTTATACGTTAATAATCTATATCTATTAACTTATTCTTTACAAACAAAGGTTAATAAATTTATGTACAAGATAATTTATTTCATACTCCATATTAAAACCAATTGCAATTAATAACATAAGATTACATCAATTTATACATCATTTATTCTATTCCTTATTAACCTTTATTATTTAAATTGATTGAAATTACGTTAACATCGTATAGTAGTCAATTACATTCAATCAATATTAGCCAATTATATGTTTTATCTCATTAAATTATTTGTTTTAAGATTTATCTTAAAGTCAAAATTTCAAATCTAATAAGATTCAATTTAATAAATCATAAATTTTAATTTCTGACAATATTAAAGCCCAAAACCTTATTAAATTTAATATTTTTAATTATCAAAATATGGGTTGTTACAGTCTCCCCCACTCAAAACTTTTTCGTCCTCGAAAAGGAACAAGAAGGAATCGAGGAGTTTGAAATATTTTATTCAAAATGATCAATTTATAAACAATTTTACTTACATATTTAAATTAATATAAATTTGAAAATAACTCCATTCGGTTATTGAATAAAAATTTGAGTTTTTTGGTATTTGCCCTTGAAGAGATAAGAAATATTTCAACATATCTAAAAATTTAGTTAAAACATTTAACTTCATTCACTTAGTAAAAATATAAGATATATTTAAAACATCCTCAAAGCATTATGCAAAGATTTTTCAAAAGTCTAAAACAATGTTTGAAATTTATATCAAACATTATAATAAGCTTTAAAATAGGTTTCCTTAAATCGAAAATTTTTATTAGACTCATTATTTTTAAAATAAATATAAACTCAATATTATTAAACTGAAACTAATAGTATACTCAAATCTTACATTAAATTTCTAAATCAAAGTATAAAATTTCATACCTTCATAATTAATTTAAACACTTGTTTCAAAATGAATATTCTAATACAAAATTTGAATAGTAAATAAACCTATAAACTTTACTATTAGTACTTTGAAATCAAGTAAATATTTCAAACTATACTTCCAACATAAGGATTCAAATTTATTTGTCAAGTATATTGTTATAAATAAACTTTGCAAATCATTTTTTCCCCATATATATAATATCTTTAAATTCTACATTCAAAAAAACTTATATAAATTTTACTTGCAATATTCATTTGAAAGCTTCATTTGCAATTCAATTATCTTTAGTACTTTAAAAAATTTCAAAACCCATTTGTAAAATTTCCTGCTTCCTTTATAAGTAACATTTATATGTTTAAATGACACCTTTATAAACTATGAAAACTATTTGGAAACAGTTATTCACATCATTAGTTATATTTACATGGAAGTTATTTGAAAGCATTAAATCCATAATTCATAAATTTATTAATTTACCTCAAGACACTTTGCAAACATTATTAATAAATCAATAATCATTTGCTTTAAATATTTTTATTTAATTAATAACTTCTAAAATATTTATAATTTTCTATTAAACCACGTAGTATATAAATAAAAATATTTTAAAGATTATATTCAAAAAGGAAAGGAAGGTAGATTCTGGAAACAGAATATAGGTGTACAACTAAAGCTGAGCAGATAAGGCAGATTCAAAAGAATAGTATCGGGCACGAATCGTTAAATCAAACCATAAAATTTTAAATTTCAAATATTAATTCAAAATTTCTTTGTTGGGAAAAATACTTTCATAATAAATACCTTTATAATAATACTTTTATAATAAAATACTATTATATCGAAATAAATTTCCCTTTCGAAAATACTTTTATAACTCGATGTTTCACCAAGTTTATCCTCGTTCTTACAAACTCTGGCCATGCGTTGATCAGGCGCAAAGCTAGAATTCTTCAAGTACTTAGTAGACTTGTTTCAACACCCAGTGAAAATACTTGAAAAACCTTTAAAACAGATATGGAAAGTACAATCCAAACAAAACAACCAAACCAAAACCTTTGTCCGACCATGGTTCGCAGATACACAATGGTTAAGCCTGGATCCCCAAGGAAACAATCGTATCCGTAAGCTTTCTCAGCCCTGCGAGTTACGCCATGATGACTCGTAGAGTGCAGGATACACAATGGTTACACCTTGGTCCCCCAGGAAACAATCCGTACCCCTAGGCTGTCTCAGCCAGGAAGTTTCGCTACTATTCGCGACCTACACAGATTGCAGGATACACAATGGTTACGCCTGGATTCCCCAGGAAACAATCCGTACTCCTAGGCCAGACTCAGCCAGGCAATTGCGCTATGCAGTCGTGAGAGAAAAAAACCATGAGTTACGCCATGGTGAGAACACTCGAGTATTACATCCGGAAAACCAAAAATCAGAGAGAATAATATCGATAGAATGAATCCACGATGTGGCCACAAAGCGGATATCAAGCAGAAGGCACTTTCCATATCTTTACTTTGAAACATATATCATATAGTACCTTTTCAAATCACTTTCGAATATCATACTTATATAAAGTCCATTATATATAGAATTCCATTTTCAAATCGAATACTTTCCAAATCAATAATCTCGAATATATCAAATCATTCTTATATAGACTTCGATTATATAAAATCTCTTTCCAAATTGAGTACCTTTCAAATCAATAGATTTCAAATCAACTTCATACTTATACAATCCATTTTATATAAGTTCGACCACTCCCAAATCAAGTGCTTAATAATATAAGGTTCTCAAATTTCAAATCATTTCAATATCAATTCAGTTTCAAAATCATATATGATTTCACCAAATTTTCTTCCAAATTAAATATCTAAATTTCAAAGTTCCCAAAATAATAGGTTTAGAAAATTATCCCATTTTCCAAATTAAAATAATTCAAGTCAAACAAATTCATTTCCAAAATCACCATATAAGTACTGGTTTTTAATTCCAATTTAATTTCAAAACCAAATATTTTCCCAAAATCAATTATACTCAAAATGGTTTCCAAATTTATAATTATCCCTTTTTTTAAAACTTTTAAACTATCTATTTCTATGTGAAATATCCAATTTACCTTTCTGAAAACCATTATTCTACTATTTTTTTTTCAAAACTAAATTTATATTCTTTATCAAACATTTTATACTCTTCGAAATTTCTTAGCTTTGAAAATTTAATCTCGATTTGGAAGTGTTCGAACATTCAAAATAGTTAGGGAAATCAAATTTTCAATTCAAGAGTTGAAAATCAACAATAAATCAATAAATCAATTATTAAATCCGAAACTCAAGGACTGAACATCAGTCTCATTTTAAATTGTTTCAAATATATACTTATATCTTTCTAAAATATCAAATTATACTTCGGAATTTGAAATCAAAAACGGTTTTACAAAATCACTTGCATAGCGAAGCTATTAAAGTGGCCTCTCCCCCACTCTGAAACTCGAAAATCAATGTCGATGATGCGTGCACTCATCACCGGAATTATTTTCCAGCGACATAAGTGAGTTCTGGACTTCTATTTTCTTGAAAACTTCTTTGAAATTTCTTCAAAATTATTGGAATTCATTTGAACTCATTTGAAATATTTCTTATTCGGAAAAATACTTTTAAATCGTATTATTTTATATATTTTCCAAAATCTTAAAACCAATTTCAGAATACCGGAATTCAATTCTCGAATTTCAAATTTAACTCTACAGTTATAAATCATTTTTATATAAATCAATTTCTTATAATTTTTCAAAATTTCAAATCCTTTCAAAACCTTTTTATATAGAATAACATTTCTTATTTGCTTTATATATATATATATAGGTATATAATCCTTATCGAAAACATTTTCACTTTTATATATATAAAAAATCATAGTTATCAAAATAAAATAGAATAAGATAGTTTGTATAAGAAAAATAAAAGAAATAGTTTTGTAAAATGGTTTTAAATCAATAGTAGTTTTGCATAGAAGAAAATTCCAATTTAAATTATGAAGATATCCAACCCTACAACTTTCAATTTCAGCGCCAAAGCATATCAATAATATTAGAACATAAGATGTACGTATGTCATCATTTCGCAAATTCACATTCGATCGCCTGCTCGATCACACAAGTTAGCTTTCGAACTAGTATTGTCCATTCAACTTCCCTAATGCGGACTTCGATATGGTTTCTTGACTAGAAACCATCATTCTCCTTGCATAGCCATATATTATGATAGAGAATTCTATAATCAAACCAAAAATCCATATCAAATATTCGCCATCAAGAATCGAATGAAAAATCTCAACACGAAGTGATGTAATTCACATAGAACTTATGTACTCAAATCCGGATTAAATTAATTTTGCGAATAAAATAATATACATACAACTTATGTAATTATTCCAATTTGTTTCATCATAATTTCATTTCAATTAAATTCATTTTTAATCTCATCGATTAACACAAATATCACTTCATACTTTAGTATTTGTTTCACAGAATTTCTCCATTTAATATAAACATTAATATATCCATTCTCATAATATTGCTTATATTTCTCTTTAATTTAAATTACATTCATTTCACATGTAATATTTCTCATTTAAAACTAATTTATTTGCAAATCATTTCATAAGGAATTTCTTTACGACCAATTTATAAAACTTATTTCCTTTTTATAAGATATTGTTTGAGTTTAAAGTTATCACAACTTTATTTATAACCATTTATTGCAACATCTATTTATTTCATAACAATTTACAAGTCATGGCTTTATTTGAAATCATTTCACTTTTAATTCATATTGCTTATTCCATTTAGTTTCACCTTTACCTTTAAATTTATTTATGACATGTTTCGTAAATGTTAATTAAGTTTATAAACATATTTTTCCAATTTAATCGTATTTACAACATTTCCTTAATCACAATTTCAATTTAAAGATCCAAAGGCTTAAAGTACACACTTGTATATTATTACATTTCATGCCAAGAATGTATACCCCAATTCCATTCATTTACTAAACATAGATATAACAAATTAAACCTTATTTTACTTGCTTTCAAATTAAGGTTATCAATTCAACTATATAATTCAACCTAATTATCAAGTTTCACTCATATATTAATACAAAAGGGTGTCGATTATCCAAAATATCCAAATATTCCATTTTTTTCAATAGGTGAAACTACATGTCAACAAACAACAAAATTCACATTAACATTTCAACTTCATAAACAAATATCCTAATTATTCATTTTATTCTCTTTAATACACCATTATTAAACTCGTGTTTAGTCCATTAATTCAATCAACAATAATTAACCAATGTTTGTAATTTGATTAAATACAACAAGTCAAAAAAATGATAATAATTAAATATTACCATTTCATAAATCAAACAAATTACTAATAACTATATTAGTCTTAAAAATTTATTCCTTTATATATATCATATAATATTAGGAAAAATTAATTTCATTTCAAAATTTATATAAAACATGTTTATAACACTAACAAATACGCGCTCTCGTATATACACTCAGACAACTCATTCTAGGGTATTACTACCCTATCTCTAATGAGTTAACCCCAAACAGGTTAAGGTATGTCTAAACCAGAGCTTTGATACCAACTGTAACGATCCACCTTTTTGGACGATTTAAATCGACAATAAACCACACATGTCTGATTCAAACCATTCAAAAGGGAGGATTGTTAAAGGGGGTAAATAATAAAATAATAGAGAAGAAGGAAAAATAAAACAGAGAATCTCGCAGCGGAATGACAAAATATAATAATCAAATAAACAGTTCATGAAGCTGTTTTACAAATGACATTTGATTATACTTTTACAATTCAAATCAAGGTTATACATACATCAGAAAATAAAAATATAATGCAGCCGTGGAATAATAATAATAAATAGCAATAATATATTGAATCTTCATCTTCGTCTTCGTCCTCCAGAAAATAAAATGGTCTTCAATACACTGAAAAAGCTCAGACTGACCCGAGCATAATGAAAAACAATACACTCGAGTTAGGACTAAAAATTCTTATGTAAGTCAAATCAATCTCAAATAAAAATATGAGTGCAATGGCTTCAGAGAGGTTATGGGATTTTTCATCTCCTATCAAGTGTACATCGTGAGTGCAGTAATTTACGGGATTTCAAATAATTTGAAATACCAATTTTAACCACTTTATTTAAAATAAATCCGACGTTAAATTAATAACATAAACAGTTTTAATAAATAATCCAAATTCAATAAATTATATGGTTATATATCATTTCAACCCATAATTTAATTGTCTTAATTATCCAATTCTAAAATGATTCAGAGGACCACTTAAATGACGTCAATAATATAGAAGGTGATAACAGGGACATATTACAATAAACAAACAGCCATACATCCAACATATCAATCAATAAGCATCCATTTCAAACAACATCCAAATAAACCAATATATTTCAACATATAATAGTTATCAATATTGGGGTTTAACTATCAATTAAATTCCAATATAAAATTAAATGTCAATTCAGATTAAATATCAATTCAAATGTGAACATAAATCAACAAACTTAAAAAAATATATTATATATCACATTATATATTTTATTTAACTTGCAATGGAATTTTTAGTATTGCGTGAGTGGGTTGAATCACTCGCCTTTTTGCTTTCCCTTTTCTAGCCAGATTTGGATCTGCAACTACTTTCTCATTTTATTCTGTTTCCTTGCTATCTTAATCTTTTTTTTATAGAAAGTTTTGAAGAGAAGATTGTATAAATCTAGATTTGAAGAAAAAGACATAGAAAGAAGAGAAGGTTTAAAAGAGAAAAAAATAAAGAATAAGATGAATTAAAAAAAAGAAAAGGAAGCATTGAAAAAGAAGAAGAAGATTTGAAGATGAATAAAAAAAAGCATAAAAATGAAGCAAAAAAAAGAGAAGAAGGATATTTAAAAAAGAAAAAAAAAGAAAAGGGAATGAGGAAGGTGAAGAGTGAAAAGGAATGAGACGAAAATTTTATTTGGAAAAAATGAAGCTACAGAAGATGAGATTAGAAATGTGGCTACAGGAATGAAGATGGAAAAAAATGAAAAGCTAATAAGGTATATATAAACAAACTAGGAATTGAAATAAAGTAAAAATATGAATAGCCCTAAAATGTAGTATTGAAAGATGTAAACTAAAGGAATAAATATATCAATAAAGATAAAAATAAATCTTCCGTTTTAAATATGAAGCTTCCAGAATTGCGAATGAAAGGAAGCTACAAAAACTAATGATGCATGAGCAAAATAAACTTTTGAAACAGAAAATAGTAAATGCTAATTAGATGGCATGCATATTAATTTGGATGTTCGCATTTAAAACGAAAAAAAAAACAGAAAAGGAAAAAAGTTCAGGTAAAGCATTTAAAAAGAGCAAACGAATAAAGGAGAAACAAATGAAAAGAATGTGGAAATTATTAATTATAAATAAATCAAATGAAACAACCATTAATTTATAAGAAATGAATGAGTAGTTAATTATTAGACTACTTGAAAACGAAAAGAGAGAGATTGCAAGGTGATAATAAATGTAAAGTAAATGAAGGGACCACCTATTTCCTATTAACAAACCTTTTGGGTACACATTCCAAAACTTGCTCCAATTAATTTATATAATAAACCCAAATATATATATATTTACATTATTTAATTCCATATTAAAACATTCGTTTTATGCTAATATATGTGCACACTGCATTAACTCAATCAATCAGTTAACAGCCAACCAATCAATTAATCAAACATTCAATATATATTTATTTACGTTACTCAAACAAATTTTATTGATTAATGAATATATATCAACCTATGCACTATAAAAATGATTTACTTTACTTTTTAATTACGGTAATGGTCGCATTAATGCAACCAATTTACAAATTTTAACCGTATATAAAATGGAAAAATGAATATAAACTTATGTAATCAATGTACAACTGAAAAAAAAGTAATTTCTAATTGATTCCACGATATTTACACAACCATGAACCTTCTGATATATTTAAAAGTTTGAATACTAAAGTGCAAGTGTGTGTATATATTATTCTAAAATTCAATTTTTTATCCAAAATCATTCTTGTTCAAAATGAAAGTTTTATTTTTATACGTCTCAAAACATGCAACAATTAATAACAAAAGAAATGAAGGGACCATGTACATCGCACAACCTTTTTGAAATTCAATTTGTGAAACGTAACCAAATTGACTTCATTAACTCAAATAATATTCAAATTTGTACGCATTTAATTTTTTTATCTATGCATAATAAATAAAATTACTTACCATAAAAATGAAAACGTTCAATTTGGTTTTCCCAAAATGATCTTTTATTTCCATTAAAACATCCTTTCTGTTTAACACAAAAGATGCGTTTCTTTTATTAAATCTATTAATTGCAGTCAACGTTTTCTTCCCTTCTCATTGAAATATTTCAATTATATTAATTACAGTTACTTATAAAGCTAAATTTCAAAACAGACAACTAAAATGGATGAAAAATAGAATAATTGTTTCCTTTAGTCATTTAAGCACGTTTATAAATTTGTTGCTTATATAGTAGAGAAATAAATAACTTACTTAAATAAATTATTTTTCCACTCTTGTAATCCATCTATATGCTAAAACACAGTTCAAATATACTTATATTTATTCCTTTAAATCAATCATTCTATTCTTTATCTTAATGAAATTAAAACTACATTCACAAATGAAAGATCCATTTTATTTGATAATAAATGTTCTTTTCATTAAACCAACTTATATTTAAAGATTATCCCATTAAAGAGTCACAGAAATAATACTTCGTACAACCACATCATTTCTTTATCAATTAATTTCATATTATCATTATATTTGTACCAAAATTAAGTGCTTACAATTTGAACGTAATATTTCTCAATGAAATTCTCAATATTTTTAACATAAAACATATGTTGCACATATCATTAATTAATTGTCATTTACTTCTTTCTCTTATTAATAGCAAGATATAATTACTATTACTTACAACGATTATATCTCAAAACATACCCTAATACAGGGAAGATAATTAATCCAATTGTTTCCTTTGAAATCCAATTTTCTATATTAAACCCAATATCTATATACTAATTTAATTCCATCATTTAATTACAAATGTAATAAAACCTGTTCATTATATATTTAAATTTCAAACAAATCCTTTTATTTTGATTTACATTCTTATTATTAAATCAACCATTCCCTAATGCAATTGATTGACATAAGTTTTACACTCACCACTCAACAGTTAACGTTTCTTCTTATTTCAATTAATATTTTAATTACGTTAATTCTCCATTAATTACCAAATAAATTTCTAACCGATTTAATAATAAGAAAATAAATGAAACAATGGTTATACGTTAATAATCTATATCTTTTAACTTATTCTTTACAAACAAAGGTTAATAAATTTATGTACAAGATAATTTATTTCATACTCCATATTAAAACCAATTGCAATTAATAACATAAGATTACATCAATTTATACATCATTTATTCTATTCCTTATTAACCTTTATTATTTAAATTGATTGAAATTACGTTAACATCGTATAGTAGTCAATTACATTCAATCAATATTATCCAATTATATGTTTTATCTCATTAAATTATTTGTTTTAAGATTTATCTTAAAGTCAAAATTTCAAATCTAATAAGATTCAATTTAATAAATCATAAATTTTAATTTCTGACAATATTAAAGCCCAAAACCTTATTAAATTTAATATTTTTAATTATCAAAATATGGGTTGTTATAGTTTAAAATTAGAAAAGAATGATCGGTGAAACTAATTAATATTAAGGTTAATTATTAAGCATATTAGTTAATCAACTAATTTAATCAAGTCTTATACTTATAAAATTCGTATCTTTTGCATACGTGGTCAAATAGAGATGTGGTTTTCTCCATTGCAATCCTACTAAGATTTTTTTATGAGATGGCATAGCTTTCATGGAGGTTTAGAATATTCTGAAATGCTGATAAGGTGAGTGGGAATAATTCTTTATATTTGGCACATGTGTATAAATCCCTGTATTCATCTATCTTGTGTTATAAGACCTTGATGGTATATAAAGATGTATATATTACATATATAGTATGGATCAATTTGACATAAGTTTGTTATCTGGCATTCTGGGCAGATGTCAAATAAATTATTTGAACATACGTGTTGTTCCTTTATTAATGATTGATTAAATTATTTATATGATTATATATGTGAAATGTTGTTGATAATAAGATGATAGTTTTTTTGGTTATTGATTAACTTCGTGTATATAAATGTGTACAATACGTGTTTATTAGTTCCACATAATTGGAGCGGTTGTTATGCGCACACATCCCTGCATGAGTTTATATGATTTATATATGTTTTTATTTATAAATATAGTTCTGGTATGCCCTACTCAGGGATACTGGAAGATGCACACAATATTTAATGTATATTTATCGACACTTGGTTTAGGCATTTATATATAGTTTTGGTATGTCGGACTTGGGGCTATTGATTGGTGCGCAAGACATATTAGGCAGATTTATTGATATGCAATTTAAGCATAAGTATAGTTTGGTATGCCCGACTTAGGGTTACCGACTAGTAGAATTTTTTTATGTTAATGTATAAATATGCGATTTAAGTAAAAGTTATAGATGCACGATTTGACGAATTATATGTATAATTTTGTTATGGACGACTTGGGGAAATTGGGTAGTGTGAGGCACTTCAAGAATGAATCACGATCCATATGGGTACTTTGGTGATGTGTACAATGTGTAGGAAGGGTGTGCGAGGGGTTTAACTTTTAAATATGGTTCCAGTATGTTGGCTAGACAATCGAAAGGAAATGATGCTAGCGAGGAAATCCATTGCATCATAGAGAGGGTAAGAACTACATACTCGACCCCAGAGTAGGGGAGGAGAGAGATTGTAATGCCCTTCTAGAGCAGGTTATATATTATTCATAGCACTAGGTGTTGAGATGGGACCTACACAAGTCGGTGGTGACTCGGATTCAACTGTCTCCTTGGCTCCAAAGTATTCTTTATGGTGGCTAGTAGTAGTTTATCACATGGATATCAGTTTCAAATATTCAATAGCTTTGAGCTTGGATAATACTCATATATAATTCTTACTGGAGTTTTAGGTATGGAGATGCTTGGTTACATAACATTGTTACATCATTATACTTGTTTTGCCTTTTAGATGCTTTGATGGGGATTGAGAGATCTATGACACCATTATGGAATGTAGTATTATCCTTAACTCGTTTGTCATATTCAGTGGCATGGCTTATTATAATATGTAATGTTTTAATAGTAGAACCACTATCATGTATTATCCTGGCTTATTGGTGTGTGGATAGAGCGGGACGATGCATGATTTGTATTAGCCATAGATCCTTTCTTATGTTTATTAGATTTATTTAGGTTACATGTATAAAAGTACTTAGAATTACGCCTCAGTAGTCTTCTCTATCTAACCATCTTTTTCTCTATTTTTCCTTTTTTGGACAACTTTTGGTTACTCTCATGAGTAAGCCTACGTTAGGTATGTAGGGGAATGTTAGCAGGATACCTGGATCTTTAGGAGCATGGAGATTGCAATCTTCAAGGCCATGATCTTTAGTTATCTAGATATTTTTTATGCATTTCAAATATTATTTGTATACGAGGCTACGTACTATATTTAACGTGTCATTTAGCGCTCAGTTTGTATTGGGATGATGTATTTTGATTTTATTGGTACATTGATTTTGTTCTCATGTCATGCCTTGTATAGAACGTCTCTTTTTTATATGCATATGTATATATTGGTATAATGTGTGTTATTATTCCGCCGTGAGATTATATCATTATGTCTAGTGAGATAAAAAAATTTAAAAATTTACCCTAACAGTTTATCATTTACAATGTTTAGAATTACATGTGGTTGTTTTTAGCATTGATTCAGGGCATCTTAAATAGCTGGTTGTTACACTTGGTACCAGAGTATCTTAAATATCCCGGTTAGGTAATTAGTGAACCAAGTATGAGTATGTCCTAGGAGTATTTGAGTGTACCAATAGAGCCACATGCGGACATGGTTCCTCGAGCAGTGCCGTATAGATACTCGAGGAAGCGAAGTATACATGGATGGTGAGGTCACTTAAGAGATAACTATGATGGGTGGAATGTTGAGAGAACATATTTGTATTTTGTTATTTTTTATTGTATATTATATTTACACATCCATCACACTATCATGAGTTTCTCTAACTCATTGCCAGTAGTCTTTCATGGCATGTAGCAGTACAAAGTTAGGGGAATACAATCCAAAGTATGACAATGTGGAACATTGAATTTGGTGGACTAAGTGATGTACTTCTCATATTAAGAGTTGGCTTTGTAATATTAAGTAAGGAGCTTCCCGGGTCCAAATGATTGGCCTATTATAGGTTAGGGTCTTTTCGGTTGTACTCAGATTTGCCTAAGACTTGCGACCATGTCCTTAGCGAATTGGTGAGACTTTATAAAAGAGGGATCCATATTAGTGTTGAATCTTATAAGGAACTGACCAATTTTGGTAGGGTGTAATGTTAGTTGAAGCTAAATAATATCAACATTGGTTCGATGATAGTTACAGTTGTGATTTTTACTAGTTGTACTGTCATATTGGGACATAAGTAGTGGGACACAGGATGTCATAATGATGGTATTGGAGGATTTAAGTGAATAATAATGGAGGGTTAGCTATATATATATTCATGTGATTATAGACTTGGTGCTATTTAAGCACAATTGGGTCAGGGTTATTGCTCACGAGAGCAACCCAAGCCACATGGATGAAGAAGTCCAACTCAAGATTTAGAATTGGTTGCTAGCGTGCCCATTTATGAAATGTCACCCCTTTAGGGATGGATTCATGATATGCATCGCTTATGGGGTTGTTAGGAACTTAGGAGTATCTCTTCTTGCGAAAGGATATCCATTAAAAAGGTCCTAGGTAATTCATTTTCTTGTTCTACATTTTTCCACTTTGTTAGGGAAAATCAATGTTGCAAACATAGTAAGATTAGGCATGTTACATTAGGTTTGGGGTTCGCTTGTGATAGAGGTTCGAAAAATAGCTGGGCTAGATTATGCACCTCAATTAGAACCTGAAATAAAGGTGCTAACATACTTGAAAAGGGAGATGGTTCGATTTTTAGCTATTGGGCTATAGTATAGCGGTTTAGGAATAATAGAATGAGTTTGTAGTATCATTCGAAGAATTGTTAGACCTTGTAGTTCACGTAGTAGAGTCACGATTATTTTTTTTGCATAGACTCATAAGAGTATATCAAATTAGGTTGCTTATCCCTCCGGAGACCGTTTTGATTACTTAGCTTTAAGTTTAATTAATCTTAAAGCACTGCTATTTATTACCGATGCGCAAACCTCGAGATTAAGCAGAGTTGGCTAAAGATGGTAGACTTGGAAATAGGTTCCAAGGATGATTCATTAGTTGCCTAATGAGGATTGACAGGTAAGCAAATGACTTATAGGTTGATAGATATAATCTCTTTTATGTCATGGGATTTGGCCTTAATTTGGCGAACCATAGGATGTAAGAGCTTTTTGATTGTGCTTAGAAAACATCATGTTGTAGCAGATAGGATCTGACATTAGTGCTACATGGTTTCTAGGAACCGATGCACAAGGGTTACTGGTCTACTCCCATGATGCTACCCATTCAATAATGATAATACGATCAATGACATGACCATGTAATCTATCTGGTGGGAGAACCATGAGGATGAATCGATGCAGTTAAAGCTCTTAGCAGTTTTGTAGCAGTGGATGTACAAAAAGCTATAGCGGGGATTGTGTCGACGCGACTTTTCGACACTCGAAAACCGACATCAATACGTCCACTGTATCAACTGCAGAACAATCGAATGCCGGAAAACCGACCATTATGGTTAAAGAGAAAGAGAAAGGTAGAAAAAGAGAGAGAAAGATAGAACAGAACAGAAAGAAACAACAGAACAATATCAAAATCTCACAATCGCAGCGGAACAACATATAATAGATAAATGAATAATCTTTAAACAAAAGAACTATATCAGTTATTACATTACATCATATTACATTACATTACATCATCAGAGTGTACAACAACAAACAGCGGAAAGGAAATACTATATACTAGTGAATACGCCATGCCATCGAGCTTGCCTCCAGCGACTCCTGAATTCCAGAATATCCTGATAAACCTGACTCTTGACTGCCCGTGTGGAAATTGGTGGGCACCCAGAGTTTAGAAAGGAAAACAATAAACTCCGAGTCAGTCATGGGACTAGTGTGAGAACTTAAAGCAGTTTATTCTTTTTAAAAACAAACAGAGGAATATTTTTAAAGTCAATTCGAAATGCTTTTAAAAATGAAACTACCATAAGGCCTCCCGGCACACACACAATGCAAACGCAGACTTGGGGGAGATTTCTCCTTATGATAGTCAAAGATGCTTACTATGCAAAATAAAATCATTTTTGATATTATTATTTGTGCATAGTGTAGAAAACATTTCGAAAGTAGAATATAAATCTTAGCCGGCATAGGTACCATTATATTATGCCTACTATAGCTACCATATTAGATGGCAGGTTCTACAACTAAAACCGTACAAGGTTCGTATTGTTTCTTTGGATTTCCAACAAATGGTCAGGCCAAGGAACTTCCCATTGCCACATGGGTATGCCTCTGGAAAGATGCCCCGAGAACCTAACCAGATCTCTGCCAACACAAGGCCGGGTTGCCTTTCAAACTAGGTAACTACTGACACGAATATGTCATTCCTCGATCGTAACCGAAATATATCTGAGGATCCTCGATTCCAACAACCGCAAAGTAATAAATTTGCAGCAACAACATAGGTTAAGTATCTGGGCTCCATACCATGATACCACCTCTATCCAGAAAGAATGACATACACTGAAGGGGCGCTACCCCCTAATAACCTTGCCGCATCCTTCCTGTTTTGACCATTTTTGGGGTGTGAGGTCCGACGAAGTCTCGTCCACAAAGCCACGCTTTATACAAAAGCTGTGCTTTGTTCAACAAATGCTCAACAACACTTAGCATATCGCACTACCAAATTGGGAGGATATCACTAATAACCTTCAACTACATAACCTCTGAGCTCGTATGTCTCAGAGAAGGGTGTTAAGATAAGAGAATAAATTCTCCGCCACCAATGAAAATATATTTGAAAGAAATCAGCTTTATATCTTAATTTTTAATGTCAGACATACAATCCATACAAGTCTGTTCAGGGCTCGAACAGAACTAAAGGCACTTCCAAAGAAGCCCTTGCAATCCGGATATTCACTAATCACGTCCAGACTTCCCGTCACTAAGGGTGATGAAACCTCTATATCGGAGATCAGCCGATGCAGAGTCATTCGACGGTAATCCTTCCGTTTTCAAAAATATCCGGTCTTCATCACCGGTCATCAAATGCAATTCATAACGACGTATCACATATTCGGAATGGGTTATACGACCCAAGGGTCCTTTCCCGACTAACCCGAATAATGAGCGCTTAATTTAAAAATAAGTGCGGCATTCAAATTCAAGCAAATCACAACAAATACCTATTTAAAGGTAAATATTGATAGCCAGTTATTTAACTATCAATAGGTATGCACAACATCACCAGATTCCAAATAATTTCCCAATTATTTATTTTCCAAAAATATCTTTACTAGATATATAATTTCCACACTTCAACCATTTGAAAACAAATTTTCATATCACTTTTCACCTTTACCACTTTTGAAAAACAAATTTCAATCATTTTCCTTACGCGGAAATACTTTCATTTCAAAATGGTTCATTTAAAACAGTTAAATAAATCCTTTCCGATTTACTTTATATTTACATTCCAAATCCGTAAATTTATTCCCACACTTCAAAAATAAATCAACATTTATTTTTAAACAAATTCCCCTTCCTTTTATAAATTCCATAGTGAATTTACAATTCCAAACTATCTATGAATATACGATTTCCAAATCAATTTCTAATATTCATTTTCAATTTATCTTTAAAAAAGATAATTCCCAAAATGTTCATTTCATATTAGAAAAATATTTCCTTACTTATTTAATAATAAGTAATTCACAAATCTATTTATTTTCAACATTTGAAAATATTCAATATACTTAAATCACAGTTAAGTATGTATTTTATTCTCTAAGGAAAACATCCTTTCAAACACATTTAGTTGGGTCAAAACGAATGTTGCGTAAAACATCGTTACGACAACCCAAAATCACTAGTATAGGGATTCGAAATTTAGATAGATATATAAATCCCAATACCATACAAAAACATTTCCTTTCGAAAATCATTTACTAACAATAGTGTTATAGTCCATCTTTCCCTTGTTTCTCGAAAACGTCTATTTCAACAATGAATGTTGAAATCTATGGTTTCGATGTTTAACACAATTTAATACATCGTTAAAACAATTAACTTCATTTGATAATATTCCTTTTCCCCAAACATATCCGTTTTATTTAATAATATATTCACTGTTTGAAATCGTGAATATACTTCACTAACCAAATTCAATATTTTATTTCAAGGATAATTCGCTATCCGAAATCGCGAATATATCTCCTTTAATAACCTTTTATATTAAAATTATCAAATTCAATTGATTTCAGATTTGTAAACAATGTTTATAAATTCCATTTCTATTTATAAAACTTCGATTTATAAATCTCCTTTATTATCCAATTCAATTTATATAACTCAATTATATACCAGAAGTCCATATTATAAGTTAAGAACTTATAATCCATTTATTTACAAAATCGTTCTTTTAAAACTTCACAAATTATAAATCTTATTACTTATAAGATTTTATTCATAACCTTATTTTCAACATTAACAGAACTCCTTTTAGAATTCCACTATTTCGATTTATAAAATATATATTTTATAAACTCATCGATAAACCATTTATCTTTATTCAAAAATCTCAATTAAAATGTCAAATCCGATTATAAGTTAATTACTCATAAATCTTTTATTTTACAACAGTCTATTCATTTTATAACTTCCCGATTTATAGATCTATAAATTTTATTCACTTGTGAAATCCATTTATACTTCATTTTAACACTTAATAAAACTTGTTTCACAATTCCTATATTTTAATTTACAAATATCAATTTTATAAATCCTTTTATATAAACCGTTTATAATAATTCAAAAATCTCAATTTAAATAAACCAATCCTTTTAATAATTTACAAAACGTTATTTAAAACTTATATAACTCCAAAATCATACTTAAGTACTATTTTCCAAAGTATAACTTTTATAACAATAAAATTATAATGTTTATTTATTTTAACAATTCAAAATTTAATAAAACGTATACTTTCAAAAATCCCTTTAGAATTCTTTTTAAAATCAAAAATCATTATTTTAAACTTCAAAAATGGATCTGATGATGCAACAGCACCAAATAGTCAATCACGACAACAAAGACATCGTATATCAGTATATGATAATCAACAAATATCACAATATCTGTAATCAAATAAATACTGGTGAGGAATCCAGTTGGATCCCTCCAACCTGTTTCCTTGCATCCACAGACATTAGCACAATACCAATTCCGTTCCAGTATGGAATATCGCGGTATATGGGATTTATAAAATATTATTCGCTATTATGCGGCGCAATAGGGTCTCATCCGCTATATAACGCGGGAAAATCAACTCCAAGTACATATATAATACCAATTTCACTTTGCAGTGAAATTATCGCGGTATATGTTTTTAATAAATAACCCTCACTTAATAACGGCGTATAATGTCTATTTCAATCATCAACCGATAATAATTTATCATCCAGGCATACAATCAATAATTTTAAATCTAACTATTTAAAATTTAAATCGAAACTACTCGATTGAGTGAGAAGTTCTCACCTTGATTCCAATTTCGTTTTTCAGCGTTTTATTTCGAATAAAATTAAACGCGCGTTTAATTTTACCCAAAAATTTTACTAGCTCCAAACGACTCCAATCTAGTTCCATCGTGTAGTGCTCGACAAAACGAATCCAACGCAATTTGTTTCGTCCAAAACGGACCTCGTATGAAAGAGATACAATATTTTAAAGTTTACACGATTTATTATATACATAAATTAACAAACTTATTTTAATTTTTAAACCCTACTCTAATCATGGCCGTAGGATCTCAAGCCCATGCATCATGGCCGTCCCCCCATCTCCTTCCCCAACGCGACATTACCCAGGCAACGCACGCACATAGGAACCCAACAAGCCGAACTAGGGTTAAACATTGCGACTACCATGCTCGTCTATACTTCGATCAGAGACTGCCGTTTGGAAGCCCTCGATGAACTCCACCTTCGGTCAGAAGCTCGGCCCTGTATTTCCCCTCGAAAGTCGTGCTGAATGTGCGGCCTTTGGACGAGCTTTGCCGACAATCCGTAGCACTATTCTCCATCGTCACCGTTGATCGTGTAGAGCTCGAGGTTCTCTACAATGTTGTAGTTGAAGCTTTCTGGAAATAATTGATGGATTGGAAGAAAATTGAGGAAGATCACTGGCCATTTTCGGCCATGGAAAATGAAGGTGGTGGCTGAACTAGGGTTTTGAGTTGTGTTGAAAATTGTGAATAAACATGGGCTTTTATAGAAAATTCAACGAACACTATTCATCCGAAATTTTCCGAACTCCAAACGAAGCGTGCCGGTGGGCGTTTCCAAGGTTTACCCCACGTTCTGGATACAATGGAACGTGTTTCAGAGGCTAATTCGATCATCTGTGCGAGTTACAGCAATAAACGATCAAATTTAAATTAAATCGATTTAAATTAATTTCTATGCATTTTGGCTTGCCCCGGACAAACCGTAAATTCGATTGACACGAAATTTGAAACCATACAATAATATCACATTATGGATCCGATGAAACTAGTTTCGTCGAAATCCGAGATTGTTTGAAAAATGGCTATTTTAACTCGTCAATTAAATATTAAAATATTCAATTTTCACAAATTAACTTTAAATTCGATTTTGAAAGTTCTATAACATTATTATAACTCCAATATGATATAATAAAATTTTACAAATCATTTTCAATCATATTTAACCCAATTTTCAATTATTTCTGTAATTTCAACTATTAAATTATCGATTTAATTATTCAATTAAATCCAATTATTCGAAATAAGATTTATTCGACTTATAAATTTCACTTATTAATATTTAAAATCAATTAAATATACAAATTTAATTGACAGAAATTCTGGGTCGTTACAAACTTCCCCCCTTAAAAGAATTTCGTCTTCGAAATTACCAAGTAAGAAAAAGTTACAGAATCAATTAACTTTCCAAAACAAACCATTCAATTTAGATTTTTCAAATCTCTTAAGTGTTTAACTTTTCCAAAATTCATAGTTAAACTTCTTTCAAAAACTTTACTAAGTTTCCAAATCCAAACTTAGTTTTCAAAAATTTTCCAATTTTCTCAAAAATATTCCAACGCCTTAAATTCTCAAAAAAATTCGCCAGAGTCTCCTTTGCGCGGCTCGATCCGAAAAAAAATGACAGTATATATATATCACAAATATACATCTCATCAAGTGATGAGGCATCCCGTAGGGAAAAAAGTGTAAAAGTATGATATTTAATCCGAGATATGTACCTTATATTTTATTAGCGAGCATATACGGCTAATATAGCGCGGAAGCGAGCTCCAAATGCGAAGCAAGCGCAATCTGCACCTACTAAACACTCAACAACAACATGAGAAACATGCATATATGAAAGTAATATCAATATACAGCATATAGCAACATAACAACTACATGTGCCAACATAGCAAATGCAACCACCAAATCAATATAAATTCACTTCTCATTAATATTCAATGAATTGGTTTTCCAATTGAATCATTAACATTGGATATTTTTACTAACATTCATTTATTCATATTCAATTAGTTTACATCCACTAATTCATATTCAAGTTGATTCACTTACAAATCAAAATCAATTCTATTTAAGATTCACTTAACTTCCAATTTGATTTCAATTACTTTAGCTTTCAATTTGTCAATTCAATTTCATTAACAATTAATGAATTATATACAATCAACTAACATTCACATAACAACCAATGTACATCCATTACAACCAAATTTATTCAATTTACATTTCTTTACATTCAATTTGGTTTAACATTTTTAACTCCAATTGGTTGATATTAAATCGACTTCCATTCAATTTATTTAATTTCTCAACTTCATTAGTTTTTCTTAAGTTATATTCCATATCAAACATTATTTGTTTAACTTAACTTGTATTTCTACTTATAAATCCAATTCAGATTCCAATTCTATTTAACTTTTACCAAAGCTAAATTTATTAACTCATATTATAAGTTCAAAACTTATTTCACTTATATTCATCAATTTCAATAGCTTATCTAATCCAAATCAATTTATTTAACTTTCCTTTTGTTAAATTTCAATCACATGTCTTTGATGACAACTCAAATTTATTTCAACTTGGATTTTCAATTTCATTTCCTTGCACTTGCATATTTTATTTATTCATCCACAATTTATTTTTCAATTTAATAATTTTATTCCAATCATTTTATATAACATTCCAGAGTCTTTTCAATCTTTCAAAACCATTTTTGAAATCAATTCAATTATCCTTTGAATTTCAAAACCCAAACCCAAATTTTCCAAACAACTTTCATTTAAAACAATTTGGCAGCAATCCCTCTTTTGAAAACCCGAAAATGAACACCGATGATGTTGCAATCATCATTGGAATTATTTTCCAGCGACCGAAAAGAGTTTAGAGCTTTAATTTCTCCAAAACAATTCTCCAAAATACCAAATCCTTTCAAAACACTTCTCTGGAATTTTGTTTTTAGATTATAAATCATATTTATAAATCCTTTACTTATATAATTTCACTTCTTATATATAAGATTATTTCACAGGTGTAAATCATTTTAATTATGACTTCATACTCATAATTCATTTGCTTATATAATTTATTCTTTTACAGCTGTTGTTTTCATTTAACTTATTCAACAACCAAACAATCAATTCATATACACTTTATAATTCTGGAAAATTATTTCCTTTATATACAAAATATAATCAAGGTAAAATTGTTTCATTTACCCAATTTAAAACAATATCCTATCGAATTGTTTTGTACCAGTGTTTAGAGATCCCTATCGATAGAGTTGTACGGACTATACCAACCAGAATCCATATACCACTCAACAAACCAATCATCACAATATAAAATAATTTTATATTCACTAACACATACGCGCTCATAGCTATTTTTACACTCAAACTCATTCTAGAGTACTACCGACTCTATCTCTAATGAGTAATACCCAATAGAGCCATGGTTGTCGCTTAACCATAAGCTCTGATACCAAATGTGACGACGCGACTTTTCGATGCTCGAAAACCGACATCAATACGTCCACTGTATCAACTGCCGAGCAATCGAATGCCGGAAAACCAAACCGTTATGGTTAAAGAAGAAGAGAAAGGTAGAAAAAGAGAGAAAGATAGAACAGAACAGAATGAAACGACAGAACAATATCAGAATCTCACAATCGCACCGGAACAACATATAATAGATAAATGAATAATCTTTAAACAAAAGAACTATATCAGTTATTACATTACATCATATTACATTACATTACATCATCAGAGTGTACAACAACAAACAACGGAAAGGAAATACTATATACTAGTGAATACGCCATGCCATCGAGCTTGCCTCTAGCGACTCCTGAATTCCAGAATATCTTGATAAACCTGACTTTTGACTGCCCGTGTGGAAATTGGTGGGCACCCAGAGTTTAGGAAGGAAAACAATAAACTCCGAGTCACTCATGGAACTGGTGTGAGAACTTAAAACAGTTTATTCTTTCTAAAAACAAACAGAGGAATATTTTTAAAGTCAATTCGAAATGCTTTTAAAAATGAAACTACCATAAGGCCTCCCGGCACACACACAATGCAAACGCAGACTTGGGGGAGATTTCTCCTTATGATAGTCAAAGGTGCTTACTACGCAAAATAAAATCATTTTTGATATTATTATTAGTGCATAGTGTAGAAAACCTTTCGAAAGTAGAATATAAATCTTAGCCGGCATAGGTACCATTATATTATGCCTACTATAGCTACCATATTAGATGGCAAGTTCTACGACTAAAACCGTACAAGGTTCGTATTGTTTCTTTGGATTTCCAACAAATGGTCAGGCCAAGGAACTTTCCATTGCCATATGGGTACGCCTCTGGAAAGACGCCCCGAGAATCTAACTAGATCTCTGCCAACACAAGGCCGGGTTACCTTTCAAACTAGGTAACTACTGACACGAATATGTCATTCCTCGATCGTAACCGATCTATATCCGAGGATCCTCGATTCCAACAACCACAGAGTAATAAATTTGTAGCAACAACATAGGTTAAGTATCTGGGCTCCATACCATGATACCACCTCTATCCAGAAAGAATGACCTACACTAAAGGGGCGCTACCCCCTAATAACCTTGTCGCATCCTTCCTGTTTTGACCATTTCTGGGGTGTGAGGTCCGACGAAGTCTCGTCCACAAAGCCACGCTTTATACAAAAGCTGTGCTTTGTTCAACAAATGCTCAACAGCACTTAACATATCGCACTACCAAATTGGGAGTATATCACTAATAACCTTCAACTATATAACCTCTGAGCTCGTATGTCTCAGAGAAGGGTGTTAAGCTAAGAGAATAAATTCTCCGCCATCAACAGAAATATATTTGAAAGAAATCAGCTTTATATCTCAATTTGTAATGTCAGACATACAATCCATACAAGTCTGTTTCGGGCTCGAACAGAACCGAAGGCACTTCCAAAGAAGCCCTTGCAATCCGGATATTCACTAATCACGTCCGAACATCCTGTCACTAAGGGTGATAAAACCTCTATATCGGAGATCAGCCGATGCAGAGTCATTTGACGGCAATCCTTCCATTTTCAAAAATATCCGGTCTTCATCACCGGTCATCAAATGCAATTCATAACGACGTATCACATATTCGGAATGGGTTAGACGACCCCAAGGTCCTTTCCCGGCTAACTCGAATAGTGAGCGCTTATTTAAAAATAAGTGTGGCATTCAAATTCAAGCAAATCACAACAAATACCTATTTAAAGGTAAATATTTATAGTCGGTTATTTAACTATCAATAGGTATGCACAACATCACCAGATTCCAAAATTATTTATTTTCCAAAAATATCTTTACTAGATATATAATTTCCACACTTCAACCATTTGAAAACAAATTTTCAAATCACTTTTCACCTTTACCACTTTTGAAAAACAAATTTCAATCATTTTCCTTACGCGGAAATACTTTCATTTCAAAATGATTCATTTAAACCAGTTAAATAAATCCTTTCCGATTTACTTTATATTTACGTTCCAAATTCGTAAATTTATTCCCACACTTCAAAAATAATCAACGTTTATTTTTAAACAAATTCCCCTTCCTTTTATAAATTCCATAGTGAATTTACAATTCCAAAATATCTATGAATATGCGATTTCAAATCGATTTCTAATATTCATTTTCAATTTATCTTTAAAAAAGATAATTCCCCAAACGTTCATTTCATATTGGAAAAATATTTCCATACTTATTTAATAATAAGTAATTCACAAATCTATTTATTTTCAACATTTGAAAATATTCAATATACTTAAATCACAGTTAAGTATGCATTTTATTCTCTAAGGAAAACATCCTTTCAAACACATTTAGGTGGGTCAAAACGAATGTTGCGTAAAACATCGTTACGACAACCCAAAATCACTAGTATAGGGATCGAAATTTAGATAGATATATAAATCCCAATACCATACAAAAACATTTCCTTTTGAAAATCATTTACTATAACAACAGTGTTATAGTCCATCTTTCCCTTGTTTCTCGAAAATGTCTATTTCAACAATGAATGTTGAAATCTATGGTTTCGATGTTTAACACAATTTAATACATCGTTAAAACAATTAACTTCATTTTATAATATTCCTTTTCCCAAAACATATCCATTTTATTTAATAATATATTCACTGTCCGAAATTGTGAATATACTTCACTAACCAAATTCAATATTTTATTTCAAGGATATTTTGCTATCCGAAATCGCGAATATATCTCCTTTAATAAACTTCTATATTAAATTTATCAAATTCAATTGATTTCGGATTTGTAAACAATGTTTATAAATTCCATTTATATTTATAAAACTTTGGTTTATAAATCTCCTTTATTATCCAATTCAATTTATGTAACTCAATTATATACCAGAAGTCCATATTATAAGTTAAGAACTTATAATCCATTTATTTACAAAATCGTTCTTTTAAAACTTCATAAATTATAAATCTTATTACTTATAAGATTTTATTCATAACCTTATTTTCAACATTAACAGAACTCCTTTTAGAATTCCATTATTTCGATTTATAAAATATATATTTTAGAAATCTCATCGATAAACCATTTATCTTTATTTAAAAATCTCAATTAAAATGTCAAATCCGATTTATAAGTTATTTACTCATAAATCTTTTATTTTACAACAGTCTATTCATTTTATAACTTCCCGATTTATAGATCTATAAATTTTATTCACTTGTGAAATCCATTTATACTTCATTTTAATAAAACTCGTTTCACAATTCCTATATTTTAATTTATAAATATCAATTTTTATAAATCCTTTTATATAAACCGTTTATAATAATTCAAAAATCTCAATTTAAATAAACCAATCCTTTTAGTAATTTACAAAACGTTATTTAAAACTTATATAACTCCAAAATCATACTTAAGTACTATTTTCCAAAATATAACTTTTATAACAATAAAATTATAATGTTTATTTATTTTAACAATTCAAAACTTAATAAAACGTATACTTTCAAAAATCACTTTAAAATTCTTTTTAAAATCAAAAATCATTATTTTAAACTTCAAAAATGGATCCGATGATGCAACAGTACCAAATAGTCAATCACGACAACAAAGACATCATATATCAGTATATGATAATCAACAAATATCACAATATCTGTAATCAAATAAATACTGGTGAGGAATCCAGTTGGATCCCTCCAACCTGTTTCCCTGCATCCATAGACATTAGCACAATACCAATTCAGTTCCAGTACGGAATATCACGGTATATGGGATTTATAAAATATTATTCGCTATTATGCGGCGCAATAGGGTCTCGTCCACTATATAATGCGGGAAAATCAACTCCAAGTAAATATATAATTCCAATTTCACTTTGCAGTGAAATTATCGCGGCATATGTTTTTAATAAATAACCCCCGCTTAATAACGGCGTATAATGTCTATTTCAATAATCAACAGATAATAATTTATCATCCAGGCATACAATCAATAACTTTAAATCTAACTATTTAAAATTTAAATCGAAACTACTCGATTAAGTGAGAAGTTCTCACCTTGATTCCAATTTCGGTTTTCAGCGTTTTATTTCGATTAAAATTAATCGCGCGTTTAATTTTACCCAAAAATTTCACTATCTCCAAATGACTCCAATCCAGTTCCTTCGTGTAGTGCTCGACAAAACGAATCCAATGCAATTTGTTTCGTCCAAAACGGACCTCGTATGAAAGAGATACAATATTTTAAAGTTTACACGACTTATTATATACATATATTAACAAATTTATTTTAATTTTTAAACCCTACTCTAATCAGGGCCGTAGGTTCTCAAGCCCATGCGTCATGGGCGTCCCCCCCATCTCCTTACCCAACGCGACACTACCCAGGAAACGCACGCACATAGGAACCCAACAAGCCGAACTAGGGTTAAACATTGCGACTACCACGCTCGTCAATACTTCGATCAGAGACTGCCGTTTGGAAGCCCTCGATGAACTGCACCTTCGGCCAGAAGATCATGAAGCTCGGCCCTGTATTTCCCCTTGAAAGTCGTGCCGAACGTGCGGCCTTTGGATGAGCTTTGCCGACAATCCGTAGCACTATTCTCCATCATCACCGTTGATCGTGTAGAGCTCGAGGTTCTCTACAATGTTGTAGTTGAAGCTTTCTGGAAATAATTGATGGATTGGAAGAAAATTAAGGAAGATCATTGGCCATTTTCAGCCATGGAAAATGAAGGTGGCGGCTGAACTAGGGTTTTGAGTTGTGTTAAAAATTGTGAATAAACATGGGCTTTTATAGAAAATTCAACGAACACTATTCATCCGAAATTTTCCGAACTCCAAACGAAGCTTGCCGGTTGGCATTTCTAAGGTTTACCCGGTGTTTCGGACACAATGGAACGTGTTTCGGAGGCTAATTCGATCATCTGTGCAAGTTACGGCAATAAACGATCAAATTTAAATTAAATCGATTTAAACTAATTTCTATACGTTTTGGCTTGCTTCGGACAAACCGTAAATCCGATTGACACGAAATTTGTAACCATACAATAATATCACATTACGGATCCGATGAAACTAGTTTCGTCGAAATCCGAGACTATTTGAAAAATGGCTATTTTAACTCGTCAATTAAATATTAAAATATTTAATTTTCACAAATTAACTTTAAATTCGATTTTGAAAGTTCTATAACATTATTATAACTCCAATATAATATAATAAAATTTTACAAATCATTTTCAATCATATTTAACCCAATTTTCAATTATTTCTGTAATTTCAACTATTAAATTATCGATTTAATTATTCAATTAAATCCAGTTATCCGAAATAAAATTTATCCGACTTATAAATTTCACTTATTAATATTTAAAATCAATTAAATATACAAATTTTAATTGACAAAAATTCTGGGTCGTTACAGGGATAGAACCGACATATATCAAAAAACAACAAAGGTGTAAAAATCTTTATCAGAGATAAAATCAAATCTCCAAATTTGTTTTTTTCTCATTTTCATATTAATATTATAGAAAAAAGAAACATTTATCACTTCTATATAACAAAACCAAAAATATAATTATAAATTTAGCTTAGACTTGGTGAATGTAATAGATTTCTGATTTATGTTAAGTGTTATAACTTGAACTTAGTCATATACCCAAAATTTGTTGGTTTGTTTTACAAGAGAATTAGTCAAATTGACCTTTCAATATTAAAGTTTCTAAAGCAGATGCTAAATAACTTTGATTTAGCAAGCGAAGCGGAAAATCATGAGGCTTCATATGGATATACTATTTAATAGAACTCAAGTGAAAAGATGTAGCAATCAAAGTGTGCTAACTACTTTAGCGAAGCATTAGTAAGGCATTAGTGGGGTTTTAACTACATAGGGATGAATGGAAGACTACATTAGGTCAGAGTCCCTTTACCATGGAGATAAGAGGAGCGTAGTTTCCTCAAAGGTTTGTTGCACTAATAATGTCATTGTATAACAAATTGGTAGAACCTAGGCAACATTTATTGAGGTATGACTAGCACATGGATGGTGCACTAGAAAATGAAACTTGAAGTATAGACGCTTCCCTCTTTTCTTCGAGGGATTGGCTACTATGTGATTCTACGAACCCTTGTCGAAGTTCAATTAGGTCATATTATTGATTAGAAACTAATTTGTAAGTTAGTTTAGAGTGCATGCAATCCAACTAAAGGACACACTTTCACTGGTAAATATAAATAAGCAAAAAGAAGTATCTCAAATAACGCTAAAATAGATGTAATTACAATAGGGAAGTACCACATCAAGCTTGTTGGGGAACATGATTTAGTTTTATATGCTTGCTATTATGTACTGAATTTTATTTCTAGAATAATATCTTTTCCATTTAGTGGAAAATGATTAAGTTTTATTTATGAAGACGTTTATATGAAGCTTTATTATGAGAATGAGGCTTTGTATAATCTTGATGGTGGCATTGATGTTTTAAACCATGATTATGTTCTGATCATTAAAAATACAAATGCATCTGAAGTCAACGATGGTCACCATTGGCACTATAGGTTAGGCCATAGAGGAGAGACATTTTCACAAGCTGAGAAACGAAGGTTAATTCTCATCATTTGATTTAAAACCATTTTATACTAGTGAATCTTGTCTCAAACAAATAAAAGTCTAAACACACATTCAGTGGGAGCAGTGAAAGAGCTATTAAACTTTAAATGATTGTAAATACAGATGTATGTGGTAGGATGAATACAACAACCAAAGGTGGATTGGTTTTCTTTATTCCATTCATCGATGATTCTTTGAGATATGGATGTATTTATCTTTTTACACACAAATCCAAAGTCTATGATAAATTTATAAAATATAAAAGCAAAGTTGAGAACCAAACATGTAAGAAAAAATACATTGATTTGACCGAGGTGGAAAGTACGTAAGATACGAGCTTCAATAGTGCCTAAAACATAATGGGATTCAATTTCAAGTTACTCATCCATGTACTCCATAGCACAATGGCACTTTATATAGAAGAATTGAACTTTGTTATTGTTATCCCACCTTTTGGCAAAGCCGAGATACCCAAAGACTAACTGGAAACCAATGATCACTAGGCACGAATGTCGATTATGCATCGCAGGTTCACTATGGATATTGATGAATTTTTTCCGAGTCCGGATCGGAGCACAATTGACAAGACATGACAAGCAAAGCCATGAAAGCCAGCATTTCAAATTTTAGGTTAATCGGAGTTCGTATGAAAGAGATATGATCGATACAAGGTAGGAGAAATATGCTGTTCGTATCCATCGGAGAGCCGAGGTGATGGTCTATTCGAATCCATCAGATTCGTATCCATCGAATGATACCGCCTCAATTTGTTCGAATCCATCAGGTCTGGTATAGTTCGAATCCATCAGGTCTGTATCGATCAGATTCACACATGCTCGTTTGTTCGTATCCATATGTTCGAATCAATCCGGAGTCATCGCTGGTTCTGTTCGCATCGATATTGTTCGCACTCCACTAAGAATTACACTGTTCATGTCGATCTGGTTCGCATCGATCCAGAACACGCTGTTCGTATCGATCCACAAAGGTCGATCGATACGAATAGTGCATTCCTTGATCGATACGAAACAACACGCTCTAATCATCGATGCGAACAGGGTCATCGATACAAAAACCCCCAGTTATTGATGCGAACGTGTCGATGCAAACGAGGCGAAAGCCTCAGAATAACTCGATCAATTCGCCGCCAAAATTGGATCGATCCAGGAAACTCGCGCCACGTCATCCTATGCGCACGTGCTTCTGATTGATACGAAGGAGATGGATATGAACCATGGGTTCGAAGTCCACAGCCTTCGAAGAATACAAAGTTGCATCGATCATATCTCCTAAACCGCAGGTCCAATGCTACGAAATTTTCACAGGAGCTTACGTACAAGCTAAAGAACATTCCTGCAAAGTTTCAGCTCGATTGGATCATTTTTCGATCGATACGAAATCGGCTTGTATCGATCACGAATCGAGTCGAAACTTTCCAGGATTGATCACGTGGGCCCACTCACGTGCCAGAAGGAGTCTCCCGAAGTTTGAGCACGATATCAGCCTCCTACACCTATAAATAACCCTCGGGAACCTATGGAAAAGGGATCTTTTGGCCATTCAACGTCCAGACTCTGTCGAATTCAATTTCGCCCTTCACCATTGCTGTTATACTTGAAATTCTTCATTGTAATCCGCTGTAACCAATGAAGAACATCAATAAAAGATAATTACCTGAAGTGGATTTAGGCCGGAGATAGCCGAACCACTATAAATCTTGTGTCTCTGTTCGTTATTTCTGGATTGTTGTTTGCTTAGATCCGTGACTTGTGCTTGAATATTGTTGATTTATATTCATATATTGGTGCTTTCACGTTATTTGGGGTTTGTGACCAATTTTGGCGCAAACACTTTGGTGCTTTCACTGAGAGCAACTAGCACCCGCTACACCAGATTTGAAGTTCAGATTTAGAATCTTGAAGGATTCAGATTTAGAGACAATGATTCGACAAACATGTATAAGACAAAGAGCTGAGAGAGGCCAACAAGGAGGAAGCCAGGAGGCATCCTCTGGAGCTGGAGAAGGACCAGCTTCGATCTACATCACCAGGGATGAGATGGAAGCTATGTATAATTCAATGCATGAAAGAATAATAGAGAGTCAACAGGAGATGCTGCAGAATTTCTTCGAGCAGACGAGGGCGGCGAATGTGCAGAACTTTGGACCAACTATAGCAATTGCCAATGCTGAACAAGGAGTTAGGATTGCAGAAACTAACGGAGATCAAGCTCAAGGTCAGAATGCAAAACCAGAAGGAAATCAACAAGGCTTGGGGGCAGGCCCTCGAGATCTGATACTGGAAGACCAATAGATGGAGCTCAATAGGCTAGAGCCAATGCTAATGCTAACGAGCCACACGAAGAGTATGTACCAGAATTCCCTTCGAGACTTGAGGGGCAGGATAGAAGCGTGACAAAGGGGAAACCCCCGGATGAAGATGAAAGAATGATTGGTCTAGTGCGATGAATCATGAGAGGAGGATTGTCGAGTGGAGGATTGGAAGAAGTCGGTCGGAGTCCGTTCACTCCGAATATCAGAAATGCAAGGAACCCTCCAAAATTCAAACTACCAATGCTGGACCCTTATGATGGGAAGCCAGACCTGACCATGCACATTACCAGATACATCAGACATATAGAAGTGCCGAGAGCATCCGAGGAAGTGATGGCACGATGTTTCCCCTTATTTTTATCAGATTTAGCTGCGCTTTGGCTTAGACAACTAGAAATTGGATTGATCAGAACATGGGGCGAGCTCATTGATTGCTTCATAAGACAGTTTAGGGTCCACGTGACGCGACCCAAAAGTGTGATGACTTTGGCTTAGATAAAGCAAAGGACCGGAGAGTCCATAAAAGATTTTCTACTGCGATTCAATGCTACGGTGGCTTCTGTAGATCGCCCGGATCCATCGATGATTTTGATGGCGGCGGTGGCAGGGGTTGGGGAAGGCACCAAATTCAATGATTCTTTGGAAAGAGATCCACCACAAGATCTTGGAGAATTCTATCATGAAGCTGAAAGATTCATTCGACTAGAAGAACCACGAGCTGAGAGGCGAGAAACAAACGCTGTGCAGGGCAAAGGAACCGCTAGAGAATAGTCCAGAGCAGACAAAGGAAAGAGAAAACAGGATGACATACATGATGGTCCTAATAAATGGAAGAAATTCCAAGAGCCTAGATTCAGGCAATACACAGATCTGACGGTAAGCCTAGAATGGATTTACATGGAAACTCGAGGGCAATTCCCCTATCGAAAACCACCCAAAAGAGATCCCACGAAGCGGGAGCATGGAAGTGGAAAATATTGCCTATTCCATGAGCTGGATAGGCACACTACCGATGTATGCCGCCACCTAAGGGATGAGGTAGAAGAACATGCCAGGAGTGGTAGAGTGCCACAATATACCAAAGAACGAACAACGGCCGTAAGACCTGAATAACTACTGCCTCCACCTAACAGAACTGATCCTGGATCGAGATCGCGACTCGTCATTAATTGATTATGACGACAATGGCCAATTTCAGGATTTGGACTTCGGTTGATTTGGTTTCTTAGATTTGATTTTAAAATAAACGACTGTTTCACTTACATATGTACGGGAACCGGAGAGATCCCTAGGCATGCTCTGAGATGGTGACAGATCGATCTGCCCGGAGAGGCAATGTATAGTTTATCCTAATGTTTGAGATTAAACATCCAGGATTTGAATTTTATATATGAACTTGAATTTCATGAAATAAGCCTTTGACCAAAGAGTTAAAGGATGAATATCAAATGCTAATTTGAAAATGATCGCTTTATGACCCTGCTCAAAGAGGCGGGGCCCGGAGTGCAAGAAGTGAGTTGCTTCGCCGGAAAGCGACAGGATCGACTCACTTAACGTCGTTTCTCATTCACCGGAGGGTGATTGGATCGGGATTCGATAAGAGCCCGGAGTGGCTGTGATCGGCCCACGATTTAGGCCATGACATCGTTTAATGTTCAGATACACTGAAGCTGAGTGCAAGAAGTGAGTTGCTTCGTCGGAAAGCGACAGGATCGACTCACTTAACGCTGTTTCTCCTTCACCGAAGAGTGACAAGAAGGGGTCCGGCAAGAGCCCGGAAAGGCTATGATCGGTCTAGAACGACCAAGACATCGCTATACTTCCTAGCTGGGGCCAGAGTGCAAGGGATAGAAGGCAACGCCAGAGTGCAACAGGATCTTTCTATCCGATCGCTAAGTCTGGAATGGACTTGGCGAGGGTCCGGAGTGACCACTGAATGTCCGGAGAGACAGTAGAATTTCATTCTTAACTTCCACGGGAAGAAATGAATAATGATTTGGCTTTGAACAGCCGCAAACTTGATTGACAATGCTATAAGCTTTGAATAAAACATGAACTCGCTGCATTTGACTTAAAACTATTCAAAACACACCTTTTATAAAAAGGCATGTTTTGGGGGGCAAAGTGTTATCCCACCTTTTGGCAAAGCCGAGATACCCAAAGACTAACTGGAAACCAATATCGCTAGGCACGAATGTCGATTATGCATTGCATGTTCACTATGGATATCGATGAATTTTGTCCGAGTCCGAATCGGGCCACAATTGACGAGACATGACAACCAAAGCCATGAAAGCCAGCATTTCAAATTTCAGGTTAATCGGAGTTAGTATGAAAGAGATATGATCGATATAAGGTAGGAGAAATATGCTGTTCGTATCCATTGAAGAGCCGAGGTGATGGTCTATTTGAATCCATCAGATTCATATCCATCGAATGACACCGCCTCAATTTGTTCGAATCCATCAGGTTTTGTATAGTTCGAATCCATCAGGTCTGTATCGATCAGATTCATACATGCTCGTTTGTTCATATCCATATGTTCGAATCGATCCGGAGTCATCGCACTGGTTTTGTTCGCATCGTACTGTTCGCACTCCACTGAGAATTACACTGTTCGTGTCGATCTGGTTCGCATCGATCCAGAACGCGCTGTTCGTATCGATCCACAAAGGTCGATCGATACAAATAGTGCATTCCTTGATCAATACGAAACAGCACGCTCCAATCATCGATGCGAACAGGGTCATCAATACGAAAACCCCCAGTTATTGATGTGAACATGTCGATGCAAACGAGGCGAAAGCCTCGGAACGACTCGATCAATTCGTCGCAAAAATTGGATCGATCCAGGAAACTCACCCCATGTCATCCTATGCGCACGTGCTTCTGATCGATACGAAGGGGATGGACACGAATCATGGGTTCGAAGTCGACAGCCTTCGAAGAATACAAAGTTGCATCGATCATATCTCCTAAACTACATGTCCAAATGCTACGAAATTTTCACAAGAGCTTACGTACAAGCTAAAGAACATTCCTGCAAAGTTTCAGCTCGATTGGATCATTTATTAATCAATATGAAATCGACTTGAATCGATCACGAACCGAGTCGAAACTTTCCGGGATCGATCGCGTAGGCCCACTCACGTGCCAGAAGGAGTCTCCCGAAGTTTGAGCGCGATATCAGCCTTCTATACCTATAAATAGCCCCCTAGAACCTACGGAAAGGGGATCTTTTGTCCATTCAATATCCAGACTCTGCCGAATTCAATTTCGCGCTTCACCATTGCTGATATACTTGAAATTCTTCATTGTAATCCGCCGTAACCAACGAAGAACATCAATAAAAGATAATTACTTGAAGTGGACGTAGGCCGGAGATAGCCGAACCACTATAAATCTTGTATCTCTGTTTGTTATTCCTGGATTGTTGTTTGTTGTTTGCTTAGATCCGTGACTTGTGCTCGAATATTGTTGATTTATATTCATATATTGGTGCTTTACGTTTTGGGGTTTGTGACCAATTTTGGCGCAAACAGTTATGCCTAGTTCGATTCATAGTGAGCGGGTCTGAGCTCAATTACCATTTTCCTTTTAGGGTTTTGCGCTTAAATGTACAACATATATATTTAATATAATACCATCTATGTCTATACCTTTAACACTATATGAAATATAGACAAGGAAGAAACTACATCATGCGTACATGTAGGTATGGGTGTCTAGCCAACGTTAAGAATGTAAGCCTATTAAGTTGGAGACAAGATCTATTTTACATAATAGAGTATTCTAAAAATTCTTTAGGATACATATTCTATCATATAGAGGGACAAAAGGTAATTATTTCAAAACATGTTACCTTATTAGAATAGATTTTTTTTAGAGAAATTAGTAGCAGTAAGGTAGACTTAGATGAGACCAAAAAACTAACATTGAAATTTATCAAGCAAGTTATGCACTTTTTAACCTAATCAACTGACATACAACTTATTAGAAAGTTTAGTAAGAAATCTCAAGCACCAGGGAGGTACCATGGTTTTCTCATCAACTGTGAGAAATAAGATTGCATCGTTCATGAGAATGATCCCTGGACATACCAAGAAGCCTTAGAGAATAAAGTATGTGCATCGTTCTTAGTGTAATGAAATTTGACATGGTTCCATGTACAAAAACAAAGTATGGACTTTGGAGAAAGTACTTGAAGGGATAGAATCTAATGATGGTAAAAGAATCTTTCTAGAAAAAAATCAGTACAAACGATAAGGTTGAGATGTATAGAGAAAAGTTGGTAGTGCAAAGTTTTTGTCAAATTTAGTGTATTGTTATGACGAAATATTCACTCTAATTATCATTCTTAAATCAATTTGGATGCTACCTGTAGTCAACTTCTAATTATAACTATGAAATATGGCAGATGGATGCTTAAATATCTTTGCTAAATGAAGATTTAAAAGAAACCGTTTATGTGTCCTATTCAAAGGGTTTAACGTTAGTAGGAGCAATATTAAGGCATATAGAACCTAAGATCAATTTATGGTCTTAAGAAAGCATCAAAAATTTGGAATAGTTTTTCTAATAGTAATCCAATAATTTGATTTTAGTCAAAGCAAAGAAAAAACAAGGTTGTGTAAGGAAGAACAAAACAGTTTTGTAACATTTTTAGTTTATACGTTGATGATCTGCTACTAATTGGTAACATCGTACCTATGTTACAATAAATAAAAGCTTGGTTATATAATAATTTTCTAATGAAGGACTTTGGTGAGCGTCCTATATACTACGTGTAACGACCTGAAGTTTTTAACTTTCGAATAGGAATATTCAATTTAGCTAAATATTCAGACTTGATTCAAAAGTAATATATAATAAGAAAATTTGTTTTTAATATAACGACTCGATTTCTGCTGACTTGTTTTTTATTTAATTTATTTGATTTTTTTCATAAATTTTAATTTTTAAAATATTTCATTTATTTCATTTTTCATAATTTTAATTCAGGAAATATTTAAATTATTATTTGATGATTTTTCGGTAAAAGGTTGCTTTTTGTGATTTTACGAAAATAGGTAACTGGTATATTTTATTATTCTTTTGAGATCGTATCACATTTTGGTGCACGATCATATTTTTATTTTTGTCGTTCGTGGATCACGCATGAACAAATATGTGTAGTGGAGTATCGCAAAAACTGATACGAACCAAATCAAATTCAAATTTTTGGCTAGACTAAATTGTGACGTGCATTTGGATTTGATGTATTGCTTGTGAATTTTTTCACTCGGTTTTGGAGTAAAAGTGAAAAATGTTTTGGTTATAAAATTAGTCCTTCAAAAATGTAAAACAAAGCAACTCATTTTTCCACTTCTTTTTTTCCCTCTTGTTTTCTATGCTTCATTTCCTATAACTAAGGAAACCAAACCCACCTTGAAAGAAAATTAAAAAAACTAAATATTATAGTTAACTGAAAATTCCAAACTGAAAATCATTATTCTCATTTTGATTAGATCTTCATAGCTATAGGGTTTTGTGGTGTGCAGCAAGCATTGGGGCATTGGGGGAATTCTGGTTTGGGTTAGTAAAACTAGGGCTTAGGAATTTTGGCGATAGAGACAGTTTTAGGCTAATCGAAGGGAGGTTTCATGTTTGTCGAGGCAAGGCGAGGTGATGGTACAATTTTGGGGAGGTGTGACTTTGGCATGTCGAAGTGGAACGGTACTAGATCGCGTTGGGTGACAAAGCTGGTGAGGAAATGAAGGTTTTGAACAGGTGCGTTTCGACATGGGGAGAAGCTCGACTGTGGTCTTAGTGGCCAATTGTGGCCACGGCGGCATGGGTGCATGGTCAAAGTGGAATCAAGGGTTTTGTGGATGGTATAGCTTTTTACTAGAGTTGGCCGATGACGTAATGGTCGAGCTCAAGCTAAGAGATTAGGTGGTGGTGTTGGGCTATTGGATTGAGGACCGGGGTGTCATGTCAAGTGCACGACAGCGTTGCAAGAGGTTTGGATTTGGGTTTTGGAGGGAAATTGTTGAGTGAGGAAGAAGGATTTGGGGAGTAGATAAGAAGGGTAATTAGATTTAAAATGTGATTAGTCAATTTGAAATGTTCATACGAGGTACAATGATGTGATCTTTTGCATTGTGCTCATAATGGCGATAACTACGCGATGGATCTAGTTGCGTTGAATTCGGAGCAAGTGAAATTTTAGGCTAAAATCGAACATCGTTCGAAGTTCAAATTGACACGCTTAAGCGTCTAGTGGAATTTTGATGAGTTGAACTCACCTTTTTGGATAGCAGATAAAAATTATTATTTCTATTAGAATGATTGGTTTACTTGATTTGGCTGAATATCCATTTTAAAAAGAGAACATTTAAAATGAAATACATGGAAAATTTGTTGAGAAATCCGAATTTCTCACCATAATGATTATTAATCCTAGTTATATACTTGTTGATTTTATTAAAATTATATATCGGTTAATATAGATTGTTAAGTGCTGAAATTTAATTGTTTGGCCATATTGGATGCAACAGTGACATATGTTAAAAGTTAGCCTTTTTAGAAAAGGGTAATAATAGCATTGTTTAAGTGCTATAGTAACTATCGACCTTGTTATAGTATTTTGAAAATACTATTTATTGCTCTCTTTTTTGCATATGGTTTTTGATCTGTAAAATGATTTTTTAATTCGACCTTTTGGATTTTCTGTGATGTTTTATTCAAAAAAGAGTTTTGTACTTCTGTATTTTACTTCAATTTCTTTTACTATTATTTTCTAGTGTGTGCATATGTTTGAAGATTATTTTGGAAAATATCTATTTCCATTGAAAAGTTAATATAATAGTGAATGTCTAATTTAATGGAAATAAAAGGGGTTATCATTTACTTTAAAAATGTTTTTGGTTTTTAAAAGAGGATAGAAATTTTTTGGAATAAATATTTATGAAAATTTTGTATAATATGTTGTAATGAATGAATTGATTTGTAGATAGTGGTTTATAAAGAGGGAAAACACCACCATTTGATAAATTGGAGAAATAAATCACATTTGTGGATTTATATTAAAATGTGGAATGATCGGTTTAGGGAAAGTATTTGGCTCTATTTTGGAAATGGAAGTTTTTGATAAACTATGAGATTTAGAAAATGGGGTTTTATAAGTGGAAATTTTAAATGAAGTTTTATAATGGAATTTAGAAATGATATTTTATAAAGAAATTTTATAAAGGCTTTGTTAAGGAGATTTAGAAAAAAGGAGTTTTATTTATAGAAAAGAGTTTTATTTATAGAAAATAGTTTTATTTATTGAAGGGAGTTTTTATTTGTATAAAAGAGTTCTATTTATGTAAAAGATTTTATAAATTTAGAAGTGTTATAAATATGAAAGAGATGTATAGAAAAGATTTTTTGTAAATATGGAAAGATTTTTAATAGGAATTTGATAAGGAGTTTAAGAAAAGATTGAGACCCGATTTTCATAAATGATTATTTTAAATATAGTGGTATGGAATTGTTTTTTCATACTTAATACCAAATTCTAAGTTTTGGAAACTCGTCTTTATTGAGAACTAAGAATGTACATTAACGCAAGGTTAGTTTTCTGACTTGTCCGATGTCATTGCTAATCGAAGGATAATACTGTTTGATATCATGAAGTGGTGCTAAGTATATTTTGACTAATTTCTGTACGGTCTATTTAATTTCATCAAAAAAAAAGGAAAGTGTTTTGGATTTATTGATATTAATTTATTAATTAACATTTGTTTTAACCCAATCAAGTGTGATTTTGGAAATCAATTTTTTCTTAAGATTTGTAAATATACTTATACCATTGAGATAAGTATATGAATACATTTTCTAAGTATTGGGAATATAGTGTCTTGTAAATATAATTATACTGTTGATGTACATATATGAAAAGTTTCTAAGTATTAAAAAGTGAAATGGTTTGTGAATATACATATATCGTCGAGATAATTATATGAATATTTTCTAAGTACTGAAAGAGTAGAGGAGATTTGTGAATATATCTTTGTAAAAATATTTTGATACAAGTATTTACAAAGTGGTTTTAATCAACAAAATGATTAAGTAAAGAGGCTTAGTGGTTGATTGCTTAACCATACTTGCTTAAATCTCTTGTTGAATTATTTGTTATTTGATAGTTAAATAATCAACTATCAATTCTTGGCCAGTTTTAAAAATTATTGTTGTTGGTATAGAGAGACCGAGATTGGATATATTATCTGAAAACCACTAAATTGAAGATGCTTTGAAGATGATGGAATTAAAGATGGAGCTCTTTGAAGTGCAAGGAGCACTTGCTACTAGTCCCGTGGATGATTCCAAAAAGCGATGTAGTAAAGTAGTGAAACAATCCCACACCTCTTAATATACCCAAAAAGGACACACTAAAGGATATGGTGTGTTATAGATATAGCTAAAGCATCATAGAGACTAAGATTCACAAGGAAAATAAATATAAACAGCGGAAACATTTAAATGGTAACTCAATATTCAAAATAAAACTTCATAAATAAGTTTTGAAAACATCACATGTCACAAATACCAAATGCACATGTCTTATGAAAAATACATCTCGGTCCCATAAAATCCGAGTACAATAAAATAACCATCCCTCTCAAAAGTACCAGTACATCAAAAATCAAATGAAAAGAAAACTGAAAAGAAGAAGAATGCATGAAGAACTTCCGAAATGTATCTCCAAGAAATCTGAATCAACTATCCTTTCCTCTACTGGCCTATGAGGGAAAAGGGGAAAATAAAGGAGTGGGTCAGATTATAATTCTGGTGAGTGAAAGTAAATATTAGTATTTTTTAAGCAAGATAAAAATAATAGACTTAGTAATATTTCTAGTATAAAAGAAAATAAGGGAAAGATATAACTGAGATAAAATACTGTTTAACTGTCTACTTTGATTGTGATTGTTTGCACTTGTCTTAGATTGTTGTGATTAGGTTGAAATCCTAATCCTAATTTAATTAGGCTGAATCCTAATTCTACCCGTTGATCGTCCTTCAATCTTTATTGGGCTATTGTGAGCTAGTCCCATCTTGTGGGTCCCACAGCAAAAGATAGATGTTTAGCGCTTGGAACGTAGTAGCGATTTATCAACCCTAATCAATGCCACATGCTCGGTCATCGCCAGTACACGCTAAATATCGTCCCTCTATTGTGACCTCTTACCTACTCTAATCAGTATAAGTGTGTCCAACCTCACCTGATCTATTGTGAGACCATCAGTTTTAGTCTGAAAGGGTCCTGCCCAGCCTTACCTAAGTGTCTTGTGAGACTATTAGTCCTAGTCTGAAAGGAAATGTTATCGGTACGGTCCTAACAAACAAAATCTAGTTGCGCATCTTGCCCAAATCCTCCGATTTGAGCTTCTATCTATTGGCCACTTATTTACCCTGTATCCCAGCCTCACCTAACTGTTGTGAGACCAATAATCCTAGTCTGAAAGTGAATGCTTTTGGTACAGACCCTATTTCTGTTCTTGCTTATTAACTTAGTGTAAGTTCTTATCTGTTATTTCCGCTCTATTTGCTTATTAACTTAATCTAAGTCTTTAAAATAAGCCTTTTCTATTATCTTTGCTATATTTTCTTATTAACTTGATTATAAGTCTTTAAAATATCAGTTATTTTTAATTATAATCTAAGTTATAATTTGGTTATCAACTTATTCAAAGTTTTAAAATAAGCCTTTTTGTTCTTTCTGTTGAATTATAACCTACGTTATAATTGTTACTCTTTTGTTTTATCTTTTTAGTTATAACCACTAGCTATAAACATGCTTGTAAATGTCTCAAATTTGCCTATTTCTGACTATCTTCTTTTTATTGCAGTTTTCCTTATTTTACATCTAATTTCTGTAAATTTAATGTTTTCTATTTTAATCCATATTTGTGAATTATTCTTTTTTTAATATTCTTATATTTTATTCATGTAAAAAAGAATAATAAAGAAACTAAAATTTACAAGCTAAATTCTAACGTAAAACAGAGGTAAATAAATGCAAATAACAGTAAATAACTGAATAAAATAGCTGAATAAAAATAACTGAATAAAATAGCTGAATAAAAATAACTGAATAAAATAGAATGAAAAGAACTTTTAAAACTAGCTGTAAACATCTTATATAGAAATTTTCTCAAAATTGCAGAAAAACTACAACTATTGAGGACCTTATTATTTTAAATTACTTAAAAATCTAAAATAATCACTAAACATTCACCTATGGTCCTTTGCTCTACTCATTTGTCTTCTTTGATCCACTTCTTGAGCGTGGAATATTTTTATCAAAAAGATATCCTTAGAAAAATATTCTATTCATGGACCAGCCTTAGACAGTGAACCCAAATAGGAGAAAATCTTTATGAGAAAAATAGCTAGGCCTAGGGTCCTATTTATAATGTCACTTTGGAATCTCAGACCATTGATTTGAAGATTAAATTTGGTGCAACCAAGTCATAGGCTCGTTGGGAAACGTCGGATGGAAGCACGAACACACAGGATTGGAAGAGAGTTGCAAAATGACGTGTATTCGAACAAAACTGGACAAAACAACATACAAAACAAAGGTAGGTCAACCTTTAAATTGTGAGGGTTGACCTATAGGTCGACCAAGCTATGGTAAGGGTCGACCCTAGGGTCATCCCTAGGGTCGACCTGGTCTTAGTTTGGGTCGACCTAACCCATTTTTTTTTCTTCTTTTAATTTTTGAATTCTTGTTTTAATTCGCATCTTCTTCATTTTAGCTCGGATTTTGACAAACTGTATATGGAAATTGACTAGAAAATTACCACGGACGCAATGGTGCAACTTCCGTGGCTAAATTCTAACAACTTATCAAACTTATTTTATTATTTGATTAATTCGTTAATTAATTATTATAGCTTGAATTTTGGGTTATTACAAGTAGTACCTTCGGTTTGTTCATATCCTGAACAACTTTTTTGGATGAATGTTGATGTCGCATTGTTGTTTGGAGGGCAATGTTAATATTCCAAGTGAGATTTGCTAAAATAGGCATCAACAACCGGGAAAACTAAAAATGGGATATGCTTTGGGGCTATGTAGTTCGCTACTATTAGGATATGCGATCACTTTTCTATATATATATATATTTGTGTGTGTGTATGGGGATTTGTATATGAGAGCTCTTGGGGAAAGGTTGCAAAATAACCAGGATGGTGATATATTCGGTACTATCCAGTAAGGGGTAGGCCAACCCTAATTCATAGGGGTTGAAAGATTTTCGACCTTGGTGCATTTTCTAGAGGTGTACTATGGCAGGCGGTACCCAGTAGCCTTATCATTGTATGGAAATCCATTCTCCAATAATTACCTTTCATACTTTGTTGTATAACTATTGTGCTGGAATTTAATTAATGTAACAATTTCGGCTATGATTCAATATTTATTTTGAACTCTAGACATTATTATAATATCAGAAGATTTCCTATGAAATAGTTTGGTTATCGTATGGTAAAAACCCATCCTCTTCTACGTGCGGCGTGGTCTTATGAGATACCTTTATTTTGAAAGGTTTTATAGCATTAAAAATCCGTTTGAAGTGCGTTTCTCATGCTAGTTTACCAGACTGATCCGAGTGTTATTTTCTTATAATGCTTGGCTCTGACTGGGCATTTTTCAAATTTAAATATGGATGCTTTGGAACTTCAGGAGACGAACTGGAGGCATTTAAGACATACTCAAGTATATTTTAATTTCCGCTGCATTTATTAGTTGTATCTATCAGCAATTGTGAGAACTTTTATTATAACTTTCCAGGCTTATGATAGAGTAGTGTGCTCTGGTTTGATGTGTGTATATTACAGCTTTTATTTTGCAAAGATCTGTTGTATTTTATATATATTACGCATCATGATGTGAGATTATGTTCTATCATTTCTTTCTTTTTTTCCCTAACAATTTGTCTTTCTGGCACTTGAATGCTTGGTACGTAAATACTGTAGGCGTATTATGTTGACTTTTGAGGATCGAAAGGGTAAGTCGTTACAAGTGGTATCACTACTTAGATTGAGTGAACACCTAAGCTTTGTAGGATAGACTCATCAAAGATAGGGTTAGTAATACCTTAGAATGAGCTTAAGCGTGTGTATATACAACTGTGTATTTGTTAGTGCTATAAAAATGTGTGATATTGTGTTGATTTATCGTGAGTAGTTTATGAATTCTGGTCGATCAAGATGGAACAACTATATCGATAGGGGCTTCTAAACACTTGAATAAGGTAAACCGGCACAATAATATTTTGAAAAAAAATGGGTAAATAAAATAATTTTACCTAGGATTATATTTTATGTATAGAAAGGTAATTTTCAAAAATTGATATAGTAATTTGTGATGTGTTTGCTTGTTAGGAAATGATAACATCCAGTTATTATCATTTATTGTTTGATTTGGCATGCCCGTCCAGCGTAGGATCATTGACCTTTTCTTATTGATTTATTATTTCTGCTTGGCTAATTTATGAGCATCTATTGTTTTTGTTGAAATAAATATGAACACCTTGTGAATTCCATTTCATAGTTTGGCTATAAGGAGTTCGGGAATAAAGTGGGTTCATATTTAAATTTTATTAAAGGTTGTTTAATATAATATAAAGAACAACACACATTTGAGAAATGAAATTTTATAATTATGGTTTGTAAAAGGAGTTTATAAAAAATGGTTTAAATTGAGAATTTGAGAACTTATATCCCAATGTTTTGGAAATTGTTTTTCAAAATGCTAAGGAAAAGTAATAATAGCATTATTTGAAAGTATTTGTGTATAGAAACACTTTTAAAAAGAATATTAAAAGAGGTAAGAAAGCACTGATGTAACAACCCGCATATTTATCGAGTTTGTATTTAAATATTTTATTTAAATATTAACTCGTTAATCGGATTTTGGTCCGAAAAGCTACTTTTTGCAAACGGTCAAATTAGGACTCGAGACCACTTCCATTGAGTTCGAAATGTCATTTACAACTTTTTAAGTATAAACATCGATAGGTTTGGAGTTAGTGAAATTTCACTAACTTTTCCCGCTTTGGACTTTGGGTTAGTTTAGCCTATTAAGCCCAAGTTCCAACCCTCTTCTCCTCACTCTTCATAAATTTCCTAACTAATCAAGCTTTGGCATTAATGGTGGAGGGAATGGGAAATTAAAACTCCAAGCACAAATTCAATTGCAAATCCAACATTCAACTCCAAATTCAAGTAGAAGATATTGGATTCAAGCTTTGGATTGCTTCTCCTTGCTTTCAAGCTTCATCTTCATAAACTTTAGTGCAAAGGTGAGATTTTTATCTCACAATTTTAGCCTATAACTATATTGGACTGTTGGGAATGATTCCCTATCATTTTTGCATGCATGTTAGCATTTGGTTTGGATTGGATTGGCGAAAAACTCCAATTTTTAGCATTTTGTTGAATTTTCTACACTTGAGTCGTTCTGGCCATTTTTTAGGTCGTTCGGAGTTAAGTCATTCGTCCATAGGTCGTGAGTCGTTCACGAGTTAACCCTAGGTCGTTCTGGCCATTTTTAGCTCGTTCGGAGTTAAGTCGTTCGTCCATAGGTCGTGAGTCGTTCACGAGTTAACCCTAGGTCGTTCTGGCCATTTTTAGCTCGTTCGGAGTTAAGTCGTTCATCCATAGGTCGTGAGTCGTTTACGAGTTAACCCTTAAGTCGTGCAGCCCTTCAGTCACGCAACCCTTAAGTCGGTTACGAGTTATCCCGATAAGTCGCTGGACCCTTAACTCGTAGGTCGTTGGACCTTATCTCGTTTGGTCGTATGACCCTTGAGTCGTTAGGTCGTTAGACCCTTGAGTCGTTAGGTCGTATGACCCTTGAGTCGTTAGGTCGTATGACCCTTGAGCCGTTAGGTCGTATGACCCTTGAGCCGTTAGGTCGTATGACCCTTGAGCCGTTAGGTCGTATGACCCTTGAGTCGTTAAGTCGTTAGACCCTTGAGTCGTTAGGTCGTATGACCCTTGAGTCGTTAGGTCGTTAGACCCTTGAGTCCTTAGGTCGCTAGACCTCATTTTATCTTCACTAGGTCGTACCGTTTTGGTCGGGGCGCTGCCCCGCACCCCGCCGGGGGCGCTGCCCCGCACCCCGCCGGGGGAGCTGCCTCCTGGACCCCCGCGACCTGACCGGGCAGGTCGAACCCCGTAAGCGGTGGCGTTGCCCCCGCACCCCCACCTTGGGGGTTGCCACCCCCTGGACCCCTCCTCCGTAGGGGATCTTATCTGAAAAACATTGAGCTGATTTCCTGGGATTTTATTCGCATCTCCGTATGCGATCTTTGTGACTGATTGTTTCTACACTTGCTTATGTGTTTTGTCACTTTATAACATAAAGGTTTCAATACTAGTAGTAAATATCAAAACTCTTTTAACAAACAATTTCAACTCTATTTTTAATAACAAAGCTCTTTTCTTAAACCGTTTTCCAATCTATTAGTATATACAAGCCTTTACCTCACTCGGATGAGAAATCTAATTAAACGACTTAGTAAAACAAGTGGTATGAAACGCTTGCGTTCACTTCGTCGGTTAATTCTTGGACTTGTTCGATTGAACCTCTTGTGACAATTTTATTAGTGAAGATTTACAGTTTGTTCGTAAATATTTAAGTTAAGCAAGTGGTTATGGGACATGAAGCTAAACTTCTATATTTACTAGCTTAGTGTAATTGACACTTCTCGTTGATCTTGATGATCGCTTTATGAATTAGACTAGCAATTGCGCGATGTCTCTTTCATTGCAAGGTTAGACTAGACACCACTTGTGTGATTCCATTCACACATACCTTTCTACTTTTTGGTTAGTCTTGACCTCAATCTGTGTGATTCCATTCACACATGTGGGGTAGCTCCCCTTGGTCTTCGGACCGTCATGTGATAGGCCTCTTTCCCTTTTTATGATTTCTGGATTTCTCGTGTTGATTTCTGGAATTTATGTCATTGACTTGTTATGAGTACAAGTTTAGGGTATGATGCCCTCTTCGAATCTTTGAGAAGATTCTTGTGATATTGATTATCTCTTATTGATTGATCTTCTGTTGATCATTATTTACATACTTATAGTGGTATGTCGTTATGGATGTTTATGTTTATGCCATATCTTTTATGTTATATCATGTCATCTGATATTTATAGCTAGACTGATCCGTTTATTATTTTCTTAAATAATACTCGGGTCAGACCGAGATGTTACAGGTGCTTCTGCTTGACTTCTTCCCAGGGATTCATCACTCTGACTTTTGGCTAACTGTTTAGATTAGCAGTTTTTGTTGTATACACTTGAGATATAGACTCATAGTTGTATTCGTTTGTATAGCACGTGTTGCTATTCTTTTGTATTATCGTGGATCTTACTGACCACTACTATGATGTACACTTTCATGTGTTAGTTATATATTCATATCTTCTTCCGCCTTTGTGATATGGATATCTGTGACTGATTTGTGATATGATTATTTCTATGTTTGTTTCCGAAGATTATTTATAGCCACCGTGTGATAAGCAATTACATGGATGGTCGCTCCTCAACAGCCTTATTCTCCGTGCTAGTTGACAGCACTACTCCGGAGTGTTCTTGGCTAGCGTGGGTATAGAGGTGGGGCGTCACAACTGAACTCACTTCAGTCGCTAAAAAATAATTCTAGCGATGAGTGCAGCATCATAGGTGTTCATTTTCAAGTTTTTAAACGAGGAATCGCTACCATAATAGTTTCGCTTCATAGTGCTTGTGTAAAAAAAAATTAAATTCCAAAATTATGATTTGATATACAAAAGGAGATATGTATAATATTATTATTTCAAATGATTTGAAATAAAACCCGAATGTTTATATTCTGAAGTTTTCTATTATGAACTTACGTATCCTTGGACTGTTTAGGTTGTGTATCTCATTATGATTTGTCGTTGCCTAATTTTCATTTATTGAAATAATAAGGAATTTTTAACATTTCTAGGTAGTCGAAAACTTCCGTATTAATTGAGAAATGAAAGCTAAGTGTTTTGACGAGATTATAAGAAACCAAGTTTTTTACCTTATAAATTTGAGGGGGAAATAAGTTAAAACAAGTTTTAGTTTATTGAATGTCCTGGTTAAGTAAAATCAATCTGAAATTTGTATATATACTCTTAAGATGTAGAAGAGTGTTATATGAAAATGAACTTAAGTTTTAAAGTGTTAATAAATATAAGTTGTGTTTTATAAGCTGTTTATAAACTTAAGTAATGATTTACGAATTGGTTCATAAATGATCTTAGTATTAAATGAACTATTATTGGTATAAACGAATATGAATCGAAAAGTAATTGGTATGACTAATAAACCAATTGGAATAAATATGAAAATTGTACGTAGACCATTTTAATCGCATAATTGTTCTTGATCCGGATTCGAGTACATGATTTTAAGGTGATTTACATCGGTCCGAGTTAGGATTTTTCACTCGATTCTTGATAGCGAACACTTGATATGGATTTTTGATTTGATTTTGAAGTTTTCTGTAATGACCCAGAATTTTATCACATTTATTTTTGGAATATTTAATTAGTTCTAGATATTCGATTTGGGATTTTATAAAATATAATAGAAATCTATGTTCCAAATAACCACTTGCCTATTTTATTTTTGGTAATCATGTCTCAGTTCTATACACAATCATAGTTCATTTTTTGTCGATCGCAGCTTGCAATTGGACAAAATACAATGTGCCAGGGTACCAGAATTTATTCATTATCAAATATACATATGTCTACACAGTACACCGTCTTCTCCCTCTCATCCACCTTTTTCTTTATCTGCCTCCAGTGTCTCCCTACACCTTCCTGTCATTATCCTTCATGTGTCCTATTGATTTTCACTTCTTAGCCTATATATTCCCATTCAACACAACAACTGGTGCCATTTTTCTTTCTTCTCGGTATCTAAATTTTCTCATCTTACAGTAAAATTGAAAATCATGAGACAAAGCTCCATCTCCTCCATTCAAAAATCATTATCTTCCAATCTATCCACAATTAGCCCAAACGACCAATGCGAAAGTTGTTCATATAGGTCCTTGGGATTTTAAAAATTGACCGCACTCGATTTCGTCGAGAGTCGACCAAGAAATCATCACAAATCAGCATGAGGGAAACTTGTACACAAAATTTAAAAAAATAAATTCCATCAATCCACTTCGAATCTATCAATGGCGTACGCATCATTGAGTTTGTATTGAGGAGGAGGATTTTTGATGTGGATTCAGGAAAGTTTCGTATCGATGACTAATGATCATCGAAAATTACGGTTGGCAATCATCGGAGCTTGGAGCGTCGATAGGAGAATCGAAGCTCGGCATGGTGTTCATTGAGGAGAGGCGCTCGGATGGGGATAATTTGGTGGATTTTGTGAGAAAAAAGGTAGCGTTTTCACGGTAGTGAATGCGATTTTGGATTCGGTCATGATGGTAGTAAGGGGAGGAGATGGTGCGTGTAGGATTTGGAGGGGTCCATCTTGATAAGAAGGTTATGGCGGGTAGTGGTCCTGATTTTTTATGCACGTGCACACATGATTAGGGGGCAGGCATTTACGCTTGCGAATGGAAATTAGAGAAGAAAAATTACAGTTGAAGGGGACACGGGTTGATTTTGATGATGGGCCGGGCCTTGGCGAATAGCTGAGAATCCTATATTCATCTGTTAATTAATTTGGTTATGGAATAGTTTAACTTTAAAAGTTCTTACCGTGCTTATTTTAAATCCGTTTAACTTGCGAATTTTTGTGATAGACTCGTGTTGACGAGCACTGCGCTTTAATATAAATTGTTGGTTTTTGGCGTAGTATAATTTAATGATAAATTCATACTGACTAGTAATAATTATGTTAATCTTGATAATAACGTAGTATAGTTAATTATACCTTATGGGTGTTATCTATTTGGCCAAATAAACATCATTCTATTAAAGCAAATTGAATAGACTAATTTAGACACTTGTTTAGCGAATAAAACACAGTTCCACAAATTAAATTAATTTGATATTTAATTAGCATAATAAATCTCCGTTGTGCCATTTTATAGATTTTGACATCCAATTATATACCGTTAATTGTTATGCCACTTGGAATAAATGATATGTGAACAATGTCAGTTAAGTGTTGAGTATATTTATGTAATCATTGATGATGTAAATTTCAGTTATTAGCTTTGAAAGTTATATGGTACCTTGCTTAAGTACAATTGTGATCATTAAGCCTCTTTCAAATTTGAAAAGTTAATTATTGATTTGAAAGTTATTTTGAACATACTTATTATTTATTATAAGGTTTTAAAGATAACTATTATTTAGTAATAAGATTTAAAAATATAATAACTTATTAAAAATAATGTTTTATAGATAATTAATAATTATTTTTAATAATGATTTTAAGTTATTTTCTTTATCAATATGATTCTTTAAAGTTATTTCTCAAAGTTATTCAAAAATGTTTAATTATTATTTTAAAGTTATTTAATTTTTGTTTTAAAATGTTTTAATTATATTTTAATTACTTATTTAAAAGTTATTTAACCGTACTTTAATTTTTAATTAAAATTATTCGATTATATTGATTTAAGTTATTTAATTATATTTATAAGGTAATTAATTTTCATATTAATATTAGCTAAAAGTAAATTGATTTTTGCATTAATAACATTTTAAAGTTAACTAATCATTATACTATTATTGTTTTGAATTTAACTTATTTATACAATAATAGTGCTTAAAATTAATTTAATATATTATTACTGATATTTTAAAGTTATTATTTTAGATGAGATTTAATTAAAATGAAATAGAAGGGTTTAAATAACAACTTATTATCTTAAGTTAGTTAAAGTAATTTTAAATACTTTATGGTTTATCAAGGGAACCTTACCGACTTAAAGAGTCTATTAAATAAGTTTGTGTAAATATGAGAAGAGTTTTACAAATCATTCTGGATATCTGTAAAAGACTTTATGAATGTTTATGAATTGAAAGAAGTTTAAAATTGGAAGAAGTAAGTTTTGAATGATTTTAAAAAACTGGTTTATAAATGTACTTTAGTGGTTTGAAAGGAGTTTGAGATTTATAAAAGAATATTTTATAAATATATTAAAGGATTATAAAATATTTTATAAATTGATATGAAAAGTTATAAAGGAGATATTTATTTATAAAAATTAAAGAGATTTATGGAAGGAATTTGTTTTTGGATTATTAATATCTCCATTTTTATGACATATGGAGTTTTGGTCATTTTAATATGATTTGAAATAGAAAATCTTTCCGAATATTTTGTGACTATACTCATAGTATTACTTAAATACATGGAAAAGTTTCTAAGCTTTTGAAAGTGAAATGGTTTTTGAATATACTTATACCATTGAGATAAGTGTTAATCATAAAATATTCAAAAGAGCGAAGGTATGAAAGAAGGGTCACAAGAGCATAAGCAAAGATCGGAAAGCACCAAGATGTTCTGGATAATCTTAGCTTCCGACAAGGAGCTTTTGACGAGGTCGAAGGCTATCTTTTGAAGTCCATATATCCCAAACCATATAAGGCATTTGGTTTGACGAGGACGAAAGGCACTACCATTTCACCAAAGTAATTGATTTCCTACCCTAATTCAAGGAAGGCTATCTCCCTAACCTTTTGACAAGATTGAAGCCTATCCCTTGAGAACTTAATTCAGGGAAACCTAACCTAATCATAAAGGAAAGCCTTTGTGGAAGACTTCAAGCAAGTTAAGCAAATACGGAAGGATACCTAGCCCAAGTTTTAAACCTTTCGAAGACATCGAAAGGTCTGATATAGAATTTATCAACTAATAAGGTAAGATTGAAAGGCAGTCCTTGTTTGAAGCCCATTGTTCTCCAAAAAAGACATCCATCCTTCCTATCATTATTTTGGGATGTTGACAAGAAATCTTGTTAACATTTTGGCGCTAAAAGGAGGGCCTGAATCTTCGATCTTTGAAAACTTTCATCCCCGATCAATTACATAAAGAGCCTTGACTGAAAGAGGAGTATGGATAAAGCTAAAAGTAGTAGCAACAATCCAAACGAAGAGGCTACACCGCAGTTAACCTTTGAAGGTCACCTAGGCTCAAATCCTAACTTAAGAAAAATAGAAGCAGGGCAACCTTCAACCCTAACAAAATTGGAAAGCAATATGATCAAGGTTCAGAATCAACAACCTCAAAAGATGGTAATAATGGGATATTCAGAAAGAGCCCCAACTTAGGAACCATTAAAGGTTATGGAAATGGAGAACGAAGTTCAACCTTCAAATGAGATAGAGGATCAAGGGTTATACTGAGACATTCAAGTAAATAAATCTCTTGAGCAATAAAATAGCCTTATCCCATAATACAACAGGAGAAGTTGGAGAAATGAGACCAACCAAAATGACAACCTACACCATATAGTGGTTAATGCACTTAGAGAAAAAGATGTTTATGATCCTGAAGAATATGTTACCCTGAAAAGGCCCCCTTTACCGAAGAAATAATAGCGATGAATCTTCCTCAATACATTCAAATTCGTTCACTAAAATATGATGTGACAAATGATCCGGATGATCACCTTGTCGTCTTTGAAAATTGGGTGAACTTATACAATGCTCTTGAGGCACTTCGCTATAAACTTTTTCCCATTACTTTTCAAGAAGCAGCAATAAAATGGTATATGAGTTACCGAATGGGAACTATCTATTCTTGGGAATAATTTACTTGTGACTTCGTGGCTCAGTTTTCTATATTCAGAAATACAACTATGGACTTTAGCTAGCTAGCAACCATTAGACAAAAGCCAGGGGAGCTACTTGGTGAATATTTGAACAGATTCAATGGAGAAGCATTAAGAGCAGAAAGTACAACTAATAGAGAAAAGCTTATGGCAGTTCGATCAGGCTTAATTAAACAAACCCCATTCTGGAAAGACCTTCGTATTAATGGTGCAAAGATCTACAATATTTCTTTCTCGAGGCTGAGAAATTTATTCAATTGGATGAGATGCACCGTGCTAAGAAAGAATTCCACCAAGAATCCGAGGAAGAGATATTTGATTTTAGGCGCCTTGACAAGAGGCCAAGCAAAAGTGAAAACCAAAGGAAAGTCGAAGAAAGAGTTCTAAAATGAATTGTGTAACTTTGAGAAAACCCCTCTTCTACATATATGCTAAGATATAAAAAATGAGAATTTTATTGCGCCTTAAAAAGTTCGAAGTGCCCTAGAGCCAAATAAATGAGGAATTTACTGCAAGAACCATAAAGCAAATGGACATGAAACTGAAGAATTTCGTGTCTTATCAGATAAAATTCAAGGCATGGTCAGTTCGAGATTTTTACAGGAGTTCGTCAGTGAAACTTGAAAGACACCTTATTCAAACTATGAGGAAAACAATTCAGCAAATCCAAAATGCAGATTCCTATCAAATCATGAGGACTCGCGACATCAATTCAACTATGAACTTTCTCTCTTTCTTTCATAGCTCTTTAACTTGATACTTAAATTTGTATTGTGCACTAATCATGTACTGATTAAAATTTGAGTGCAATTACAGGTAAAAACAAAGTCAAACCGAAGCACTCGACAAACTCTAGAATACTTAAAGAGGACAACTCAGACGCCTGGCACGAGATAATTATCAACGGTTCGGTAAATACAACACTAAGGCATTCCTGTAAGAAATGTTGAATCACTGCTAAACTCAGTTCCATTTTAGGAGAAAACCCATATATACCAAACCTATTTTTAGCAAATGATTTCAGAAGGAAATTTCTCAAATTATGTCCTCTTAAGAAAACATGGCTTGGGGGGAAACAAATACTTATTTACCCCAAAAGCATATTTATGCAATTAATTTGAGATATTAATAAATTGACACCAAAAGACTTCAAACTGAGCAATAATAATGTTTCAAAGTTTACTAAAATCATGGACGGAGATAAACCTATTCATACTTTCTCAAGAAAGATTTTGAAAGCACAAAAGGTTTATTGAAACTCAAACCAGAGAACCCAATTCTCGACTAAATGGCTAATGGTTCATGAATTATGACCTCCTAGTCTCTTACATGAGATTTGTATCTCCATTATGAGAAAAGCAAGAAAGTTCTTACAAAAGATTTTATCTAAAAAAAATCTTTTATAAAAAGGATTCATGAGCCCAAACTACTTTTTCAAAAGAAACCCTTTAATATAATAGAAGGGTCTGATTACAAAATTCTTTCTCTAAAAGGAGACATAATTTTAGTTAGCCAAAAATTATTTTCATATACAAATACTTAAGCCTATGATGTTTTTCCATAGCACCTCCTATAGGAAGGGACATAAGTCCACGATGCTATTCTGTGGCACCTCTTAGCGGGAGGAACATTAGCCTATGATGCTTTTCTGTAGCATCTCCTAAAGGGAGAGAAAGAACCCCTAACGTCAAGAACACCTCATAGGGGATGGGTTCGGGTAGCATCCCTCAGCAGCCTTTTGGAGGAAGGTCAGCTAAGTATATATCCCTTTAAGACAAAGGAAACCTAAAGATAGGTTCACCAAAGAATGGACTAAGATGTCCGAGCCCAAAAAGCGGCTCATTAAAGAATGGACTAAGATGTCCAAGCCCAAAGGGTGGCTCATCAAAGAATCGACTAAGATGTTCAAGCCCATTGAGGACTCCAAACAGAAGAATGAAGACGGAGGTGTCCACCACTCAAGACCAAAGGTTAAAACCCAAGAGAATAAAGGGTTACAGAAAGAAATCTATCTATCATCTGGGACAAAATTGAAATCCTGAAGAAGGATACATATAGGGACAACAGGACAAAGATGTCCAACACAAAAGTCAAAAACAGATAAAGAGTCTAAAATCATATCCAAAAGAGACAAGATATGAATTAGAAAATCTTATAACATCTACTGCTTGAGAAATAATTACTATATCAAGGGACTAAGGAATTTGCATCCTAAGAGATGACATGACGTAAGAAAAGGGATAACAGGAATCCCTAACATGGAATCAAAGGCTAAAATATATACAATGGTCAAAGGAACGGAATAAACAGCAAGTTGCCTCTAAAGATAATAAAGACCATACTCTATGAATGAATTGCGGTCAGAGACCCAGAAACAAAGTAATCCCTTTGAATAAAAGGAACTCTACCAGTATATAAGGAATTGATACTCCAATATATCAAAAACTTTACTAACCCGTAGGTCTAGTTGTTTATTGCTTGAATTTACTGAATTTATTATGACTAGATAAGTCTCTAATTTCAATATCATATTGATTTCTAGAAATCTATTTGTCAGATGAGATCCTGACAAAATTTTTGATTAAGTTCTTGGTTTCGTGAACTTTTAATTTCTTTGCCTAAATTTCCATTTTTGGATTTGGTCAATCTTAAACACCTATATTGACTTCATGTGATTTATCGATTTCATTGGAGAATTTCTATAAAGACTTCATATTGAATTTCTAGTTTCAAGGTTTCCCAATTCCTTTATTAACTTTCGAAATGGTTTATGAATTTTACATACATGAATTTTCATGATGATTTCCCATCATTCTTTTGATTATTAAGTTCCTAATTTCTCAATTCATTTGTGGAGTTTCTATAATAATTTATAGATTTCCCACTGATTTTTGTGATGATTTTTTGATTTTATATTCATGATTTCTTTATTAAACTACTGTGGTGTTTTCTTGATGAATTGTTGGTTTAATTTCCCCACTGTTTTCTATGATGATTCATGAATTTTACATGTTATAACTTCCCATTGAATTTTCATGACGATTCCCTACTAATCACTAGTTTCTTTGAGTTCTTGATTTCTTGGTTCCCTTTATTGATTTTCCACGATAATTTATGAATTTTCCATTGTTCTTCTGATTTTGAATAAGAATGAACGAGTTTCAAATCACATTTTTATTTTTTGATTTTTTGATCCCTTGATGTAATGGAATTTAAGCTTCCTTACTAAATTTTGTGACGATTGATGAATTTCGTATTTTTTATTTTCCTATTGGAAATTTTGGATGATCTTTATTAGGATTTTGAATTGATGTATTTTGAAATTGCTTGATGATTTTCATGATGATTTATGAATTTTTGGTTTTCTTGTTGGGTGTTTGACGATCCTTTATAAAATTTCTGGTTTAATGAATTTTTAGATTTCCTTATAGATCTTCATGGTGATTTGTGAATTTTGCATTCTTAATGGATTTGGGATAATTTCTTATTGGATTTTTGATACAGCGAATTTCGGATTCCTTGCTGGTCTTCGTAATAATTCACAAATTTGGTTCTTTATACTTCTATTTAGAGAATTTGGATGGTTTCCTGTCTGTATACTGATTTTTTGAAACTCATGTTTTCCTTTGGATTTTGATGAAAATTTATGATTTTCCTATTCCCTACCGTTTTATTGGATTTTTAGGTCCTTGATTTTAAAAAATCTTATGCTTCCTTAATTTTTTTATCATGATTCATGAGTTTCATATTTCTATTGTCCTTATTGAGGTTTTTGGTGATCATTATATGGATTTTCGGTCGAATGAATTCTGAAATTTCCTTGAGGGTTTCCCTGATGATTTATGGATTTTCTATGCTTCATTTCCTAATTGAATTTTGAACGATCTTTTATCAATTGACCAATTTTCATAGACTTTGAAATTTCTTTGTGGATTTTGATAACAAATTATGAATTTCACATCTTCGATTTCCCTATGGGACCTTTACTGGATTCCTAACTTTATAAATTATATATCCTACTATTGAATTTTATGATGATTTATGAATTTTCCATTGAATATAAAATTTAATTTCAATATGAGATCTTCATGACACCAAATGGAAACTTTACTGACTAATTTCTTCTTTTTCACTAAATGAGAATTACCAATCAACGGTTTAAGGTTGAAAATGAAGAAAATATAGAGGGACAAGGAAAAATCCCCGATAGCATGAAATTGATTTCGATAGGTTGAAAAGGTTTAACACAAGAAAGAAATATCAAGGGTCTGTAATAGATTTTCTCTAAAGGTTCATTTATTTGAACTGATATCTGCAAATCCGGTAATATTACTCCACATTCTTAAGGAAGTCTAATTATAGTCATTACAGAGCAATTTATCTGAAAAATATTACCTTAATTGTAACATCCTTCTTTCAATCTTTGAGTCAGTAATTCAAGATCAAAAGAAGATTCAAGAATCAAGCACTGGAAACTAATATTTCAACTCAGCAAGGCTTCAATTAAACAAATCAAAGTTGCAATTTTCAAAAATTTCAAGTTTGACAGAATCTCAGGCTCTTCTCTGTTTTCATAAAAATAAACTGAAGGTAAATCCTCTTAAGAAATCGAGTTTCAATTTTTTAAGAAATCAAGCAAGTAAATCCACCTGAAGCTAAGCAAATTTACATAACTAGTTGCAGAAAAAAAATCCAGGATCAAATTTAAAATAGCTTTCCAGACTTCAAAAAAACAAACTTCCAGGTTTCTTCTCCCCTGCTCTTCAAAAACATGTGAGAAAACCTTTCTAAGCCCTGATGTCTGATCTGTTGTTTGAATGTATGATTTAAACAAGTTGGAACATTGGTTTGCATGCATAAATTTGTGAATATGTGCATATTTTGCCTGTGCATGTTCTTGTGTAGGTGTATTAACACCTATCATTAGTTCCAGGTTTTGAAAAACCTATCAAAAAACAAAGATCTCTACTTCTAGTTTTTGTTAGGTTGAAGTGTTAAAACAAAAAGTGTTCAAATTCATCAAAACGAAATTTTATAAATACTTTTACAAACTAATATCAAGAATATGGGGTCTGGAACAAGAAAGCGCTGTAAAACTCAACTTATAATTAAAATTTGATTTCTTTGATTATTCGATTTGATTATATAACTTAAATCGTCTTTAAAAATATTGATTTTTAATATTAAAATCAAGATTTTTAATAACGTATTCAATGAGAAATTTGAAGATGAACGTGAGACGGGTTTTAATGAAATTCTGGCGATCGGCGGCGAAGTTTTTCTTGCGATCATGGAAGAAGCTAGCGTAGTGGTCTGGGATCATGACAAAATTGTTGAATGAATTCATAAGTCATCATGTTGGATGCAGATTGACAAACTAGGGTTTGAACCCATGTTCCTGTTATGGTCAGAAATCGACCAATTCCACCAACGTCGCTTCATCAACTAGATAGGAACGATTGGTTGCGTTGCGTGGTTGACAGGGGAAGCTCGTGACGGAAACGCGTGTCCCCTAGTGATCTATGTCATCGAAGGAGGCAATTTAGTAAATGGTTTGGGTGCTAGAAAATTGATTGAGCAGGTGACTTTCGATTTCGTCATCGATTGTGGAGCTTGGTGATTGGGATTTGTAGAGGGGGTCAACGATGATCTGTGGGTGGCCGCGGCATTGGTCAGAAGTGGCTGTAATGGCTGTGCATGTGCACGGCAATGGATTAGTGTCAGTGGAAAAAGGATTGGGGAAGAAGGATTCAACTCGAAGCGATCTTCGAGAGTATCATGTATTTGCTCGACGTTGGGCTCGAGTAAATTTTTGAATGCACAGGGGTAAACACTTAGAAAATTTTAAGTTTGAAAAAATTGGAGAACGGGTTGATTTTTGATAAAACCCGAAGCAAACGAAAATTGTTCTCGGGTGTGACTCGAAGCAGTCTCGGGTCTATCATGTAAAACAGTTTTTGCTTTAAAAATTTCAAACTTTTAAACATTTTTAAAACATGTTTTCAAAATGATTGATTTAGGTTAAAGTTTGAATTAATTAAAGGTTTAAATAAGATATTTTCAAAATAATAAAATTTTAAATTATTTAAATTTGATACATTATTTATAAAGTTATTTATATTAAACAAATAATATAATTTAAAAGGGTAATTAAGATAAAATGTTATTTAAATTAATCTTAACCTTTTAAAGTAACTAATGTGATAAAGATGATTTATTAAACAAGTTCTAAGGGATAATCAAAGTAATTAATTTATCTTTTGATTTATTAAACAATTAATGATTTGTTAATATAATTACTTAAAAAGTAATTGCTTAATTAATTACTTGATATTAAAGATTAATTTAATAAATAATTAAGGTTAATTAATTTGTAATTAATAATTAATTAATTAAGGAGTAATTAATTAATAAAAGTAATTAAGATTTAATTAATTAATAATTAAGGATTAATTAATCAAGATAATTAATTAAGGAATGATTAATTAATGAAAGTGATTAAGATTTAATTCTATAATTAAGGATAATTAATCATTGATTAAGATAATAAATGAAAGTAATTACGTGGTGAATTAATTTAAACCACATGATTTATTCATCTTAATTGAAGATGATTGATTATTATTGAATGTTGTGTATTGGATTGATATCTTTGATATGTGACCGTGATGCTATGTAATATAAATTGCTTTGTGCTGAGCTGTGATATTTGCGATGAATATATTTCTGTGTGAATGTGAAAACCATTAGCTCGTAAAACGACATTTGAATTTCGGTGCAACAGGGAGTCGGATTCCAGTTGGTTATCCAAAACCCACATCGAACCTGTGAATCTTTGTGAATGATATATTCACGTGTTTTAAATTAAGCGCGCACTATTCGGTTTAGCCAAGAGAGGACTTTGTGTTGTATAACCCATTCCGAATATGTGATACGACGAAATGAATAGCATTCGAAGACGGTGGTGAAGACCGGGTGTCTTCGAGAACGATAGGATAACCTATCGAATGACTCTGCACTGAATTGCTACGGTATAGAGATTTCCATATGTGATGGAGAGTCCGATCAGGATAGCGGATGCCCGGATTGCAAGGGCTTCTTTGGAAGTACCTTCGGTTCTGTTCGAACTCGGAACAGACTTGTATAGTTGTATGTCTGACATTACAATTTGAGATATAAAGCTGATTTCTTTCAAATACATTTCTGTTGGTGGCGGAGAATTTGTTCTCTTAGCTTAACACCCTCCTCTGAGACGTACGAGCTCAGAGGTTATGTAGTTGAAGGTTATTAGTGATATACTTCCAATTCGGTAGTGTGGCGTGCTGAGTGCTGCTGATCATTTGTTGATTGAAGCATGGCTTTGTGAAAAAGCATAGCTTTGTGGACGAGACTTCGTCAAACCTCACAAACCGGTTATGGTCGAAACAGGAATCGTTGCAGCGAGGTTATTTGGGGGTAGTGCCCCTTGAGGGTATGTCCATTTTCTTCTAGATTATGAGTGGTATAATATGGAACCCAGATACTTAACTTTGTGGTTGCTGCAAACTTATTCCTTTGTGATTGTTGGTTGAGAAGCGCTTCAGATAAAGGTTGGTAACGACCGGGAGATGGCATACTCCTGTCAGTGGTTACCTAGTTACAAAGGTAACCCAGCCTTGTGTTGGCAGAGATCCGTTTAGTTTCTCGGGGACGTCCCTCCAGAGGCGTTCCATTATGTGGGAAGTTCCTTTTCCTGACCATTTGTTGGAAATCCGAACAAAATAATACGAGCCCTGTACGGTTTTTAGTTGTATAACCCGCCACCTCAGGTGGTAGCTATAGCGGGCATAATATAATGGGACCTATACCAGCTAAGATTAATATTATACTTTTGAAAATGTTTTCACACTATGCACTAATAATAATATCTTAAAGAGTTTTCTCGTATTAAGCATGTTTGACTATCATAAGGAGAAATCTCCTCCAATTGTACGATTGCATTGTGTGTGTGCTGGGAGGCCTTATGGTAGTTTCATTTTCAAAAAGCATATCGGTTTTCTTTTATAAACTGTTTTGTTTCAAACAACTATTTTTGTTTACTCATACTAGTCTCATGACTTACCCGGAGTTTATTATTCCCTTCCTAAACTCTGGGTGCCCATAATTTTCACACGGGCAGCCTAGAAGCATGTTATCAGTGTTTTGGAGCTAGCTTGGATTTTGAAGTCATTCGAAGGCTGTCGGATTCTAGAAGCTTTTGTCCTTGGAAATCTTTTGAAGTATTGGAGTTTTTGAAGACCTTATCGAAGTAAAGTATGTTGGGAAACTTATTGAAGTTACTGTTGTCGTTTTATTGTAGTTATCATATATGTATCACTCTGATATTGGTGATCGATGTTGTAATGGATATTGTATCAAAATTGTATCCATATTATGATCAATGATATTCATTTTTCCGCTGTTTATTTTCATCTAATGTTGTTATAAGCTCTATCCAAACTGGATTTCAACGTTTGAATCTCCGGCGGTCGAATACAAGTGAGGTATTTGATGTCGATTTTTAATTGCTGGATTTCAGGTCATGACAAGTGGTATCAAAGCTAAAGGTTGAGTAAGAACTTTAGCTACGGAGTATAACACATTAGGTGCTATATAACACATTAGAGATAGGGTGAAGTATATCCTAGAATGAGTATAAACCGAGAGACTGAAACCCTAAAATTTCTTGGTCTATTCCTTTTTAACTGTTGATATTCCCTAAGATATCTTGTCCATATGCCTAAATCAAGTTTTCTTACTATTTTTTATAGTGAGAATGAGCGAAAGAAGAGGACAAGGTAAGGGACGGGGAAATACCACTGCAACTGGTCAAGTCCCTGCAATAACAACTATGCCTACTCAACCTCAGCCGAATCTGGCTGATCTATATAAAAGCTTCTCGAGACTTGGTGGAAAGTCATTTGTTGGCAAGGAATCTATTGTTGAAGCCCAAGCTTGGATCCGATCCTGTGAAAGAATTTTCAGAGGGTCGAAATTGGAAGATGATCTAAAGCGACTAATAGCTTCTTGGAAACTCCTAGAAGAAGCATTAGCTTGGTGGGAGACATTTACTGTGGATGAGCCAGAAGATGAGTTTACTTGGAAACGATTTAAAGAAGTGTTCGAGCAGCGATACATTCCATCTGCTGGTATCTCTCAAATGTACCAGGAGTTTATGGATTTGAAACAAGGAAGTTTATCATTTGAGGAGTACTTGAATAAATTCAACGAATTGTCTAGATTTGGTACAGAGCTAGTGAATACACCCTTGAAGAAAAATGAAAGATTCATTCGGGGAATGAATAAGGAGTACAACAAAAGGATGACAGCTCACATAAAAGAATCTTTTTCGGACTTGATCGATATGGGTTATCGATATGCTACCCTAGACATGCAAAAAGTTCCATAAGATAAGGGGAGTTCAAGTAGTTTGAATTGGAAGAAAATAAAATTCGATGGGAAGAAGCTGGATCAAGCCGAGGAGAAGAGGAGTAGTCAGGAAACCTCGGCAAGAAATATTACTTGTTATAACTGTCAGGGGAAAGGCCATTTAGCAAACGATTGTGAGAAGCCAAAGAAACAAGTAAAGAAAGATCAACCCGTGAAGGCAAGTCATAGATCCAAGGAATGCTATTGTTGTCACTAGCCAGGTCACGGAGTTAAAAATTTCCCGAAAAAGAAACAAGCACAAATAGCAAAAATGTACGCGATAGAAGATAACCCCTCAACTTCAAAGGCAGATGAAGGAAACAGAGCTTTAGAAGGTAACCTTATTATTGGTGATAGAGTTATTAGAATTTTGTTCGACACGGGACCTTCACATAGCTTTATCTCCTAACAAATCGTGAATGAATTAAAACTTAAACCTAAATTTGTCGATGAACCTATTTGCGTGAAGAGTTCGGTGGGTGGTCCCGCAAATCCTTGTTATATTGTAGGAAAGTTCCTATCTCGTATTCTGGCCATCAATTTCCTATCAACCTTTATGTTCTTGACTTTAACGAATTTTAAATACTACTCGGAATGAATTGGTTAGCAAGATACGAAGCCAAATTAGATTGCAACAGTCGAATGATTTTGGTCAAAACAAAACGTGGAGATTTCATTGAAATTTCTTATGAAGGCCCTAGTCCGAAAAGGGATAAGTTGATGTATACGTTGGGATATCCAGAACCTAGTCTGGAGTCCATTCCTATTGTCTAGCATTTTTCCGACGTATTCGAAGAAGTCAAGTCTTTATCGCACATAGATAGATTGAATTCAGAATTGACTTAGTTCCAAATGCTCGTCCTGTCGTTCATGCTAGTTGCAGGATGGCACCCAGAGAAAGAATTGAATTAGTCAAGCAAACCAGTGATTAGCTAGAAAAGGATTGATACGTCCTAGTGTTTCCGAATGGGGTTCAGCTGTAGTGTTTGTGGCTAAATCTGACGGATCCATGAGTTTGTGTGTTGACTACCGCAATCTCAATAAACAAACTCTCAAAAACAAATTTCCTTTACCTAGAATCGATGATCTATTTGATCAACTTCATGGCGCTCGATTCTTTTCTAAGATGGACCTAGCCCAAGGATTCCATTAGCTACGAATTGCCGAAGACAGTGTGCACTTGACTGCTTTCAAGGGTCCAGATATTTTCTACGAATGGTTAGTCATGCCTTTCGGACTAACCAACGCTCCTGCGTACTTCGTAGATTTAATGACTCATGTGTTTCGGGAGGTGTTGAATAAATTTGTGCTTGTATTTATCGATGATATCCTAATCTATTCCAAAACCGAAGAGGAGCATGCTGAACACCTCAGAATTGTTTTGGAGATATTGAGAAGGAACATCCTATTTGTCAAATTTTCTAAATGCCACTTATGGGGCAAAGAAGTCAGATTTCTCGGCCATATTGTTAATGAAGAAGGAATTTCTGTTGATCCTAGCGAAGTTTATGCTATTCTTGACTGGAAGCGACCAACAACTTCGAAAGAAGTTCAAAGTTTTCTGGGTTTAGCAAGGTATAACCAGAAGTTTGTTCAGGACTTTTCTAAGATAGCTAGTCCATTGACTAAGATGAAGAATGCCAAGTTCGATTGGACTCCGGAATGTGAAGAAGCTTTTTCAGGAGTTGAAAAAGAGATTGACTACTGCTCCTGTTCTCGCTATTATCGATGGGAACCAAGGCTTATCTGTCTATACTGACACTTGTGGTGATGGTGTGGGTGCGGTGCTAATGCAAAATGAAAAGGTAATTGCCTACGCGAGTAGACAATTACGTCCGCATGAGAGAAACTACCCAACACATGATTTGGAGCTCTTGGCTGCTATTTTCGTCTTAAAAATCTGGCGACATTATCTTCTGGGTAAGAATCTCCCTCAGATTTTCTAAAAGGAAATTTTGAAGTTCAACTTAACTTAATCTATATTTAATAAATCCTTCTTGTTTAGGTGAAAATTTTGAATTATTTATCGATCATAAATCATTGAAGTATCTCTTCACGCAGAAAGATTTGAATCTGCGACAACAACATTGGTTGGAATTTTTGGTATCATATGACCTAGATATTCTGTATACACCTGGAAAGGCAATGTAGTTGTCGATTCTTTGAGTAGGAAACAGGCTATTCTTTCTCATCTTATCGTTACTCCTACTCTCCTTGAAAAGATCGCCAGCAAACAGAAAGAAGACGAGTTTCTTCATCAAATTTATGAGAGAATGCGTCATGGGGAAAATACTAGTTTTGAAGTCGACAACAATAAAGTTATAAGATTGAAAGGAAGAATTTGTGTCCCAGATGTTTCGGATTTAAAGTGTGAAGTTTTGGACGAGTGTCACAAGTCCAAACTTCGTATCCATCCAGGAGTCAATAAAACGTATCGTGATATCAAAAGAACGTTTCGGTGGAAAACAATGAAGAGGGATATATCTATATATGTTAGTCGTTGTGCTACTTGTCAACAAATTAAAAGCAATCAGAAAAAATAGCAGGTTTACTCCAACCATTGGAGGTGCCAAAGTGGAAGTGGGATCAAGTGTCTATGGATTTCACAGACGGTTTTCCAAGAACTCAGAAAGGTAATGAAGCAATTTGGATTATAGTATATCGTTTGACTAAAACTGCTCACTTTATTCTAGTGAAATCCACCTGGACAGCGGCAAGCTTAGCAGAGCTATATATAAAAGAGATTGTTCGTCTCCATGGTATACCCAGTAGTATAGTGAGTGATCATGATCCAATCTTCACTAGTAGATTCTGGGAGGCATTTCAAGCCGCATTGGGAACAAAACTAAACTTCAGTACTGCTTATCACCCACAGTCTGATGGTCAGACAGAAAGGATTAAACGAATTTTAGAAGACCTTTTACGAGCTTGTGTTCTCGACTTAGGTGGTTCTTGGGAGGACCATTTACATCTAGTAGAATTCTCATACAATAATGGCTATCAGGCCGGCATCGAGATGGCTCCTTTTGAGGCTTTATATGGTCAACCGTGCCGATCACCTGCATGTTGGATTGAGTCAGGTGATAGACTCGTCCTTGGACCAAATATGATTAAAGAAGCCACGGAGAAAGTTGATTTTATTCAAAAGAAATTGATAACTGCTCAAAGTCGTCAGAAGATCTATTATGACCGCAGAAGAAGAGATTTGGAATTCCAGGTTGGAGGTTCTATATTCCTAAAAGTGTCTCCAATGAGTGGCGTGTTATGGTTTGGGAAAACTGGTAAGCTGGCACCACGGTATATTGGTCCATTTCCTATTCTGGAAAGGATCGGTCCTTTAGCATATCAAGTGCAGCTTCCAAGCTGGTTATCTGGCATGCATGATGTGTTTCACATTTCTAACCTTCAGAAATATATGCACGATGCAGACTGTATTATTGAAGAAACTGCTCGGCGAGATTTGGAGATCACACCAAATCTGGCAGTAAAGAGAGAACCGATAAAGATCATTGATCGTGATGAAAAGCAGTTAAGGAACAAAACTGTGAAAGTGGTTAAAGTACAATGTAGTGGCGATCCAAAGGAATGTACTTGGGAAATAGAGGATAGCATGAAAAAGTCCTATCCCAGTTGCATAGTGGATATTCCGGCTTGATTGGTAAGCCATTTCTTTATCTTTTATATCTTCATATAGTTTCTTGTTTGTCTTTCTCTCTCTTTAAAATTTCGAGGACGAAATTTTCATGGGGGGGGGGGGGGGGACTTATAACATCCCTATAATTTTATCAATTTAATACTAGTAATTTATTTGAATTTCTGAATTCTAAATTGAGTTAATTTGAATTAATTTTGGATTTTCAAAAACATATGAATATTTTGTTTGTTTAATTATATAGAATGGATTGAATTTCAAATTTGAATTTGAATTTCAATTTGAATCTGGATTTGAACTTGTATTTGAATTGAAATTTAAATAAATATCTTACGTAAAATTATTTGGATTCAAATATATTAACATATGTGTATAGTTTCATAAATTAGTATTAAAACATTTTCTTTTAAAAGGTTGTATAAATTTAAAAGGGAATGTAATTATTTAAATAAGAAAGAAAAATAATACAAAAATTTTGTTTAAAATATTTTCTCATACAAAAGAATTTACAAGTGTTCTTATCTAACATATGTAACTTAACAAGTGTAATAACTTTGAGATACAAAATGAACAAGTGTCATTATTTCAACTATTTCTAAGATAATAAATAAAAGGAAAAATGGAGCTACATGATTACTTTACTCTCATTCCTCTCATCTATTTTATCTCATTTTAAAAAACTTAAGAGAAGAAAGCCAGTAAAAAAAATTAAATCAGAAAAAAAAATCATCAAACAAATTACAAAACAAAGAAGAAAAACCTTAGAAATTTACAGCCTAGCAAAATCATTAGGTGATCAAACAAAAAGGCTTCTTCTTTCAATCTTTGAGTCTGCAATTAGGATCAGAAGAAGATTTAAGAATCAAGCATTGGAAATTAAAATTTCAACTCAGCAAGGCTTCAATTGAACAAATCAAAGTTGCAATTTCCAGATTTTTCAAGTTCAACAGAATCTCAGGCTCTTCTCTGTTTTCATAAAAATAAACTGAAGGTAAATCCTTTTAAGAAATTGAGTTTCAATTTGTTAAGAAATCAAGAAAGTAAATCCATCAAAAGCTAAGAAAATTTACATAACTAGTTGCAGGAAAAAAATCCAGGATCAAATTTAAAATAGCTTTCCAGACTTCAAAAAAACAACCTTCCAGGTTTCTTCTCCCCTGCTCTTCAAAAACATGTGAGTAAACCTATCTAAGCCCTGATGTTTGATCTGTTGTTTGAATGTATGATTTAAATAAGTTGGAACATTGGTTTGCATGCACAAATATGTGAATATGTGCATATTTAGCCGGTGCATGTTCATGTGCAGGTGTATTAACCCCTGTCATTAGTTCTAGGTTTTCAAAAACCTGTCAAAAAACAAAGATCTCTACTTCTAGTTTTTGTTAGGTTAAAGTGTTAAAACAAAAAGTGTTCAAATTCATCAAAATGAAATTTTAAAAATACTTTTACAAACTAATATCAAGAATATGGGGTCTGGAACAAAAAAGCACTGTAAAACTCAGCTTATAATTAAAATTTGATTTCTTTGATTATTCGATTTAATTATATAACTTAAATCATCTTTGAAAATATTGATTTTTAAGATTAAAATCAAGATTTTTAATAACGTATTCAATGAGAAATTTGAAGATGAACGTGAGACGGGTTTTAATGAAATTCTGGCGATCGGCGGTGAAGTTTTGCTTGCATTCATGGCAGAAGCTAGCATGGTGGTCTGGGATCATCATTAAATTGTTGAACAAATTTATAAGTCATCGTGGTGGTTGTAGATCAACGAACTAGGGTTTAAACCCATGTTTCTATAATGGTCAGAAATCGACCAATTTCACCAACGTCTTTGCATCGGACTGGATAGGAACGGTTGGTGGCGGTGCGTGGTCGACAGGGGAAGCTCATGACGGAAGCGCGTGGCCTCTAGAGATCTATGTCATCGAAGCGAGGCGATTTAGTAAATGGTTTAGGTGCAAGAAAATTGATCAAGCAGGTGATTTTGGATTTCGTCGTCGATTGTGGTGCTGGGTGGTTGGGATTTGTAGAGGGGGTCAGCGATGATCTGTGGGTGGCTGCGGCGTTGGTTAGAGGTGGCCGTAGTGGCTGTGCATGTGCACAGCAATGGGTTGGTGTCAGTGGAAAAAGGATTGGTGAAGAAGGATTCAACTCGAAGCTATCTTCGGGAGTATCGTGTATTTGCTCGAAGTTGGGCTCGAGTAAATTTTTGAATGCGCAGGGGTAAACACTTAGAAAATTTTAAGTTTGAAAAAATTGGAGCACGGGTTGATTTTTGATAAAACCCGAAGCAAATGAAAATTGTTCTCGGGTGTGACTCGAAGCAGTCTCGGGTCTGTCATGTAAAACAGTTTTACTTTAAAAAAATTCGAACTTTTAAACATTTCTAAAACATGTTTTCAAAATGATTGATTTGGATTAAAGTATGAATTAATTAAAGATTTAAGTAAGATATTTTCAAAATAATTAAATTTTAATTTATTTAAATTGGGTTCGTTATTTTATAAAGTTATTTATATTAAATAATTAATGTAATTTAAACGGGTAATTAAGATAAAATGTTATTTAAACTAATCTTAACCTTTTAAAGTAACTTATGTGATAAAGATGATTTATTAAACAAGTTCTAAAGGATAATCAAAGTAATTAATTTATCTTTTGATTTATTAAACAATAAATGATTTGTTAATATAATTACTTAAAAAGTAATTACTTAATTAATTACTTGGTATTAAAGATTAATTTAATAAATAATTAAGGTTAATTAATTTGTAATTAATAATTAATTAATTAAGGAGTAATTAATTAATAAAAGTAATTAAGATTTAATTAATTAACAATTAAGGATTAATTAATCAAGATAATTAATTAAGGAATGATTAATTAATGAAAGTGATTAAGATTTAATTTATCTATAATTAAGGATAATTAATCATTGATTAAAGATAATAAATGAAAGTAATTACGTGGTTAATTAATTTAAATCACATGATTTATTCATCTTAATTGAAGACGATTGATTATTATTAAATGTTGGGTATTGGATTGATATCTTTGATATGTGACTGTGATGCTATGTAATATAAATTGCTTTGTGCTAAGCTGTGATACCTGTGACGAATATATTTCTGTGTGAATGTGAAACCCATTGGCACGTAAAACGATATTTGAATTTCTATGCGACAGGGAGTCGGATTCCAGTTGGTTATCTGAAACCCACATCGAACCTGTGAATCTTTGTGAATGATATATTCACGTTTTTAAATTAAGCGTGCACTATTCAGTTTAGCCAAGAGAGGACTTTGTGTCATATAACCAATTCCAAATATGTGATAGGACGAAATGAATAGCATTTGAAGACGGTGGTGAAGACCGGGCGTCTGCGAGAACGATATGATAACCTGTCAAATGACTCTGCGCTGTATTGCTTCGGTATAGAGATCTCTATATGTGATGGGGAGTCTGATCGGGATTGTGGATGCCCGGATTGCAAGGGCTTCTTTGGAAGTGCCTTCGATTTTGTTCGAACCCAGAACAGACTTGTATGGTTGTATGTCTGACATTACAATTTGAGATATAACACCCTTCTCTGAGATGTACGAGCTCAGAGGTTATGTAGTTGAAGGTTATTAGTGATATACTCCCAATTTGGTAGTGTGGAATGCTGAGTGTTGCTAATCTTTTGTTGATCGAAGCATGGCTTTGTGAAAAAGCATAGCTTTGTGGACGAGACTTCGTCAAACCTCACAACCCGATTATGGTCGAAACAGGAATGGTTGCGGCAATGTTATTTGGGGGTAGCGCCCCCTGAGGGTATGTCCATTTTCTTCTGGATTATGAGTGGTATCATGGTATGGATCCCAGATACTTAACTTTGTGGTTGCTGTAAACTTATTGCTTTGTGATGTTGGTTGAGAAGAGCTTCAGATAAAGGTTGGTAACGACCGGGAGATTGCATACTCGTGTCAGTAGTTACCTAGTTACAGAGGTAACCTGGCCTTGACTTGTGTTGGCAGAGATCCGGTTAGGTTCTCGAGGACGTCCCTCCAGAGGCGTTCCATTTTATGTGAAAAGTTCCTTTGCCCGACCATTTGTTGGAAATCCAAACAAAACAATACGAGCCCTATATGGTTTTAGTTGTATAACCTGCCACCTCAGGTGGTAGCTATAGCGGGCATAATATAATGGCACCTATGCCGGCTAAGATTAATATTATACTTTCGAAAATGTTTTCACACTATGCACTAATAATAATATCTTAAAGAGTTTTCTTGTATTAAGCATGTTTGGCTATCATAAGGAGAAATCTCCTCCAATTGTGCGATTGCATTATGTGTGTGCGGGGAGGCCTTATGGTAGTTTCATTTTCCAAAAGCATATCGGCTTTCTTTTATAAACTGTTTTGTTTCAAATAACTGTTTTTGTTTACTCATACCAGTCTCATGACTAGCCCGGAGTTTATTGTTCCCTCCCTAAACTCTGGGTGCCCATAATATTCACACAGGCAGCCTAGAAGCAGGTTATCCGTGTTTTGGAGCTAGCTTGGATTTTGAAGTCTTTCGGAGGCTGTCGGATTCTAGAAGCTTTTTGCCATGGAAATCTTTTGTAGTATTGGAGTTTGAAGACCCTGTCGACGTGAAGAATGTTCGGAAACTTGTTGAAGTTTCTGTTGTCATTTTATTGTAGTATCATATATGTATCACTCTGATATTGTGATCGATGTTGTAATGGATATTGTATCAAAATTGTATATGTATTATGATCAATGATATTCATTTTTCCGCTGTTTATTTTCATCTAATGTTGTTATAAGCTCCATCAGAACTGAAGTTCAATGTTTGAATCTCCGGCAGTCGAATACAAGTGAGGTATTTGATGTCGATTTTCAATCGCTGGATTTCGAGTCGTGACATTAATGGCATCTTAAATATTAGCTTCATAAATTTAAGATTACTCATTAAGGACTCATAATAAAGTTATAACTTTAATAGGAGTTATTATCTATTTTATAGAAAGTAAAGAAGGGGATCCATTGGAGTTTTGTCCTAAAGAACAAAAGCTTCTTTCATACAAGGGGCTAAATATTAAACATAAAATATTCAAAAGAGCGAAGGTATGAAAGAAGGGTCACGAGAGCATGAGGAAAGATCAGAAAGCACCAAGATGTTCTGGATAATCATAGCTTCCGACAAGGTCGAAGGCTATTTTGCGAAGTCCATATATCCCAAACCACATAAGTCATTTGGTTCCGACTCATTATATGCACGTTGGAGAAGTTTTCCTTGAAATCAACCCCTTTCAGAAGCATATATAGCCTTTCAAACGGTCGGAGCCACTTTAGTCCATTAGGAAAGAGCTAAACAACTATTTGCAAAAGATTGCAATGCTCCACATCACTAAAGACAAAAGGAGGTTTGGTTTCGATAACATTGTTACACTAAAAATCAACCTTTCAACTAAGACGAAAGGTCTAAAGGAAGAGAAACATAGCCCAAACCTTTCGAAAGAGTCGAAGAGATGCAATCATCGAATTTCATTATCGTCAAACATTTCAAAGGAGTCGAAGCTTCCGTCTCTAGTATCCAAAGTGTTCTTACCTTTCGACGGGGATGAAGAAGTCAAAGCAAGTCTTAGCAAGGACTTAATGACCTTTTTGAAAGCATAATAAGCCTTCCGAAATGGTTGAAGCACATCCAGGTACCTTTCGACAACGACGAAAGGTTTATGAAGAAAGCAGCACTCACAAGTCAACAAAGAATGAAAGACAACATTTTGACAACATTGGAGAAGAGAAACCTTCCGGCAACATCGAAAGGCTCACAATAACAAAAAAGAAGTGCAACTTTCCGACAACGTCGAAAGGCTCACAATAACCAAAAGAAGAGCAACCTTCCAACGATGTCGAAAGGTTCATAACAGTATAAAGAAGACAAACCCTTCGATAAAGGCGGAAGAATCATGGAGGCATAAGAGTAACAAACCTTCGACAAAAGTGGAAGGTTCATAATAGTAGATAAAAAAAGCAAACCTTTCGATGAAGACGAAGGGTTCAAGGCGGCATATAAAAGGGAGTCCTTCTGACCCAATCAAGAGCATGAAGTCGAAAGGAGGGCTGCATGCATCTATAAATAAGACCCAAGGGAGTCCAGCTGGCGGTCTGATTTATCTCATTCTAATCTCGCAACTTCTTAATAAAAGCATTGTAACCCTAATTGGGTGTTGATTTGGGAAATTTAATAAAATGAAGCTCTTTATTGGATATGGAAAGAAGTATTAAGATTTGTTAATTACTTTAGTATTTTCTTAAAGCTTTGTTGGCTTAACTCCTATTTTTTAGGTTCAACCTCATAGAAAGTTCTTTTCGACAAGGTCGATAACACTTCTGATACAAATAACTACTGTAGCACTTTGAAGCTTTCAACTTTACAATCTACACCCTTTGACCAGACCGATAGATTAAGCATTCACTAAAACCTTCCAAAACCATTGAAATCTACTTAATATAAGTGATAAAACCTTTCGACAAGGAAAAAAGCCACTACCTTTTAACCAACGTAATTTATTTCCTACCCTAATTCAAGGAAGGCTATCTCCCTAACCTTTTGACAGAATTGAAGCCTATCACTTGAGAACCTAATTTAGGGAAACTTGACCTAATCAGAAAGGAAAGCCTTTATGAAAGACTTCATGCAAGTTCAACAAAGACGGAAAGAGACCTAGCCCAGGTTTTAAACCGTTCGACGATGTCGAAAGGTCTGATATAGAATTTATCAACTAATAAGGTAACATTGAAGGAAATCCTTAAAGGTTTCATGCCCGTGGTTCTCAAAAGAATAAATGCATCCTTCTTAGTATTATTTTGGGGTGTTGACAGAAATCCTGTTAACATTTTTGGTGCTAGAAGGAGGGTCCGAACCTTCGATTTTCGATAACTTTCATCCTTGATCAATTATATAAAGAGCCTTGACTAAAAGAGGAGTATGGATAAAGCAAAAAGTAGTAGCAATAATCCAAACAAAGAGGCTACATCACATTCAACCTTTAAAGGTTACATGGTCTCAAATCCTAACTTAAGCAAAATGGAAATAGGGCAACCTTCAACCCTAACAAAATTGGAAAGCAATATGATCAAGGTTCAGAATCAACAGCTACAAAAGATGGTAATAAAGGGGTATTCAGAAAGAGCCCCAACTTGGGAACAAATAAAGATTATGGAAATGGAGAACGAAGTTCAACCTCCAAATGAGATAGAGGATCAAGGGTTATACCAAGATAGTCAAGTAAATAAATCTCTTCAGCAATCAAACAGCCTTATCCCATAGTACAACAGGAGAAGTTATAGAAATGAGATCAATCAAAATGACAACCTACACCATATAGTGGTTAATGCACTTAGAGAAAAAGAAATTTATGATCCTGAAGAAAATGTTACCCTGCAAAAGGCTCCCTTTTCCAAAGAAATAACAGCGACGAATCTTCCTCCAAACATTCAAATTCCTTCCCTAAATTATGATGGGACAATTGATCCAGTTGATCACCTTGTCGTCTTTGAAAACTGGATGCACTTATACAATGCTCCAGAGGCAGTTTGATGTAAAGTTTTTCCCATTACTTTTCGTGGAGCAGTAATCAAATGCTATAGGAGTTACCGAATGGGAACTATCTATTCTTGGGAACATTTTACTTGCAACTTCGTGGCTCAGTTTTCTATATTCATAGATACAAGTATTGACTTTAGCTTGCTAGCAACCATCAGACAAAAGCCAGAGGAGCTACTTGGCGAATATTTGAACAGATTCAGTGCAGAAGCATTAAGGGCAGAAAGTACAACTGATAGAGAAAAGCTTATGGCAGTTCGATCAGGGTTAATTGAACAAATCCCACCGTGGAAAGACCTTTATATTAATGGGTGCAAAGATCTACAATATTTCTTTCTCAAGGCTGAGAAGTTTATTCAATTGGATGAGATGCACCATGCTAAGAAAGAATTCCATCGAGAATCCAAGGAAAAGAAAACTAATTTTAGGCGCCTTGACAAGAGGCCAAGAGAAAGTGAAAACCCAAATAGAAGTCGAAGAAAGAGTTCTAAAATGAATTGTGCAGTCCTATGCAAACCCTCTCCTACATATATGCTAAGATAAAAAGAAATGGGAATTTATTGCGGCTCAAAAAGTTCGGAGTGCCCCATAGCCCAATAAAGGAGGAAGTTACTACAAGTACCATAAAGCAAATGGACATGAAACTGATGAATGTTGTGTCTTACCAGATAAAATCCGAGGCATGGTCAGTTCGGAATTTTTACAAGAGTTCGTTAGAGAAACTTGAGAGACACCTTATTCAAACTATGAGGAAAACAATTCTGCAACTCCAAAATGCAGATTCCTATCAAATCATAAGGACTCACTACATCAGTTCAACTATGAACTTTCTCTCTTTCTTTTCATAGCTTTTTAACTTGATACTTAAATTTTTGTTGTGCACTGATCATGTGCTGATTAAAATTTGAGTACAGTTATAGGTAAAAAAAATCAAATAGAAGTACTCGACGAACTCCAGAATAACTAAAGAGGACAACTCAGATGCCTGACACGAGACAATTATCAACAGTTCAGTCAACACAACACTAGGACTTTCTTGTAAGAATTGTTGAATCATTGCTAAACTCAATTCCAGTTTAGGAGAAAACCCATATATACCAAACCTAATTTAGAAAATGATTTCAAAAGGAAATTTCTCAAATTATATCCTCTTAAGAAAACTATTTCAGTCACCCCATGCCCTGGGGAAACAAATACTTATTTATCTCAAAAGCTGATTTATGCAACTAATTTGAGATATTACAAATGCACACCAAAAGACTTCAAACCGAGCAATAATAATGTTTCAAAGTTTACTAAAATCATGGGCGGAGATAAGCCTATTCATACTTTTTCAAGAAAGATTTTGAAAGCACAAAAGGTTTCTTGGAACTCAAACAAAAGAACTTTATTATCGACTAAAAGGATATTGATTCATGAATCTTGACCTCCTGGTCTCCTATTTGAGATTCGTAAATCCAATATGAGAACGGCAAAAAAGTTCTTGCAAAAGATTTTATTTAAAAATAAATATTCTTTCATACAAAGGATTCATGAGTCCAAACTATTTTTCAAAAGAAACTCTTCAGTACGATAGAAGGGTCTAATTACAAAATTCTTTCTCTCGAAGGAGACTCCATTTTAATTGGCCAAAAATTATTTTCACATACAAATACTCAAGCCTACGATGTTATTCCGTAGCACCTCCTAGAGGCAGGGACATAAGCCCACATCGCTATTCCGTGGCACCTCTTAGAGGGAGGGAAATAAGCCTATGACGCTGTTCCGTAGCATCTCCTAGAGGGAGAGATAGAACCCCTAACATCAATACCACCTCTTAGGGGATGGGTCAGGGTAGCACCCATCAACGGCCTTTTGGAGGTAGATCAGCTAAGTATATATCCCTTTAAGACAAGGGAATCCTAAAGAGAGGCTTACCAAAGAATGTACTAAGATGTCCGAGCCCAAAAAGAGGCTCGTCAAAGAATGGACTAAGATGTCCAAGCCTAAAGAGTGGCTCATCAAAGAATGGACTAAGATGTTCAAGCTCAGTAGGGGCTCCACACAGAAGAATGAAGACAGAGGTGTCCACAACTCAAGACCAAAGGTTAAAACCCAAGAGAATAGAGGTTTATAGAAAGAAATATATCTATCATCTGGGACAAAATTAAAATCCTAAAGAAGGACACATATAGGGATAACAAGACAAAGATGTCAAACACAATAGTCAAAAACAGACAAAGAGTCTAGAATCATATCCAAAAGAGACAAGATATGAATTAGCAAATCTTGTAACATCTACTGCTTAAGAAATAATTACTATATCAAGGGACTAAGGAATCTTCATCCTAAGAGATGACATGAGATAAGAAAAGGGATAAAGGGAATCCGTAACATGGAATCAAAGGCCAAAATATAAACAATGGTAAAAGGAAAGGAATAAACAGCAAATTGCCGCTAAAGATAATAGAAACCATGCTCCAAGAATGAATTGAGTTAACCGCAACATAGTCCCTACTAACAGAGTAATCCCTTAGAACAAAAGGAACTCTACCAGTATTTGAGGAGTCGATACTCCAACATATCAAAAACTTTACTAACTCAATGGTCTAGGAGTTTATTACTTGAATTTACTGAATTTCTATGTCCAGATAAGTCTCTAGTTTCAACATTGGATTGATTTCTAGCAATCTATTTGTCACATGAGGTTTTGACAAAAATTTGGATTAACTTCTTGGTTCGTGGGCATTTAATTTCTTTTTCTAAAATTCCATTTCTGGATTTGGTCATTCTTAAACTCCTACATTGACTTCATGATGATTTATCGATTTCATTGAAGAATTTCTATAAAGACTTCATATTGAATTTCTAGTTTCAAGGTTTCCCAATTCCTTCATTAACTTTCAAAATGCTTTATGAATTTTACATTCATGAATTTTCATGATGATTTCCCATCATTCGTTTGATTATCGAGTTCCTAATTTATTAACTCATTTGTGGAGTTTCTATAATAATTTATGGATTTCTCATTGATTTTTGCAATGATTTGTTGATTTTGCATCCATGATTTCTTTATTAAATTATTGTGGTGATTATTTGATGAATTGTTGGTCTAATTTCGCACTAATTTCTATGATAATTAATGAATTTTACGTGTTACAATTTCCTATTGAATTTTCATAACGGTTCCCTATTAGTCAGTTGTTTCATGAGTTCATGATTTTTTGGTTCCCTTTATTGAATTTCCATGATAATTTATGAAATTTCCATTGATCTTCTGATTTTAAATAAGAATAAATGGGTTTCAGATCACATTTTTATTTTTGGATTTTTAATTCCCCGATTTAATGGAATTTAAGCCCCCTTACCAATTTTTATGATGATTAATGAATTTCATATTTTTAGTTTTCCTATTGGAATTTTTGGATGATCTTTATTGGGGTTTTGAATTGATGAATTTTGAAATTACTTGATGATTTTCATTATGATTTATGAATTTCTGGTTTCCTTATGGGGAGTTTGATAATCCTTTATAAGATTTCTAATTTAATGAATTCCGAGATTTCCTTGTAGATCTTTATGGTGATTTGTTAATTTTGCATTCTCAATGGATATGGGATAATTTCTTATTAGATTTTTGATATAGTGAATTTTGAATTTCTTTGCCAGTCTTCATAATAATTCCCAAATTTGGTTCTCTATATTTCCATGGCAAAATTTTGATGGCTTTCCTGCCTGTTTTCTGATTTGTTAAGACTCACTTTTTCATTTGGATTTTTATGAAAATTTATGATTTTCCTATTCCCTACCGTTTTATCGGATTTTTAGGTCCTTGATTTTAAAAAATATTATGTTTCCTTAATCATTTTTATCATGATTCATGAGTTTCATATTTGTATTGTCCTTACTGAGGTTTTTGGTGATCATTATTTGGATTTTCAATCGAATGAATTTTGAAATTTCCTTAAGGGTTTCCCTGATGATTTATAGATTTTCTATGCTTGATTTCCACCTTGAATTTTGAATGATCTTTTGTCATTTGACCAATTTCATGGACTTCGAAACTTCTTTATGGATTTTGATGACAATTTATGAATTTCACATCTCCTATTTCCTTATGGGACCTTTACTGGATTCCTAACTTTGTAAATTATATATCCTGCTATTGAATTTTATGATGATTTGTGAATTTTCCATTGAATTTAAAATTTTATTTCAATACAAGATCTTCATGAAACCAAATGGAAATATCACTAAACTAATTTCTACTTTTTCACTAAATGAGAATTACCAATTATTGATTTAAGGTTGAAAATGAAGGAAACTTATAGGAACAAGGAAAATCCCTCATAGCATGAAATTGATTTCCATAGGTTGAAAAGGTTTATCTCAAGAAAGAAATATCATGGGTTTATAACAGATTTTCTCAATGATTCATTTATTTGAGCCGATATCTGCAAATTTGGTTATATTACTCCGCATTCTTAAGGAAGTTTAATTATGGTCATTATAGAGCAATTTATCTGAAAAATATTACCTTGATGGCATCCTAAATATTAGCTTCATAAATTTAAGATTTCTCATTAAGGACTCATAATAAAGTTATAGATTTAATAGGAATTATTATCTATTTTATAGAAAGTAAAGAAGGGAATCCACTGTAGTTTTGTCCTAAAGAACAAAAGCTTCTTTCATACAGGGGCTAAATGTTAACCATAAAATATTCAGAAGAGCAAAGGTATGAAAGAAGGGTTACGAGAGCTTGAAAAAAGATCAAAAAGCACCAAGATGTGCTAAATAATCATAGCTTCGGACAAGTAACTTTCGATGAGGTCGAAGGCTATCTTTCAAAGTCCATATATCCTAAACCACGCATGGCATTTGGTTCCAACTCATTATATGTATGTTGGAGAAGTTTTCTAAGAAATCAACCCCTTTCGAAAGCATACATAGCCTTTCGAAATGGTTGGAGCCGCTTTCATCCATTAGGAAAGAGCTAAACACCTATTGGCAGAAGGTTACAGTGCTCCAAGTCACTCAAGGCAAAAGGAGGTTTGGTTTCGACAACATTGTTACACTAAAAATCAACCTTTTGACTAAGACGAAAGGTCTTTCAACAAGAGAAAGGTAGAGAAACTCATCCCAAACCTTTCGAAAGAGTTGAAGGGATGCAATCATAAATTTTTATTAGCATCAAATCTTTCGAAGGAGTCGAAAGGTTCCATCTCTAGTATCCAAAGTGTTCTTACCTTTTGAAAGGGATGAAGAAGTCAAAGTAGCTGTTAGCAAGTACTTAATGACCTTTTCGAAAGCATAATAAGCCTTTCGAACCGGTTGAATCATATCATGGGTACCTTTCGATAATGATGAAAGGTTTATGAAGAAAGTAGCACTCATAAGTCAACAAAGAATGAAAGACAATATTTCGACAACATTGAAGAAGAGCAACCTTCCAACAACGTCGAAAGGCTCACAATAACCAAATGAAGAGAAACCTTCCGACAACATCGAAAGATTCATAATAGTATAAAGAAGATAAACCCTTCAATAAAGGCGGAAGGATCATGGAGGCATAAGAGTAACAAACCTTCCGACAAAGGCGGAAGGTTTATAATAGCAAATAAAAAGCAAACCTTTCGATGAAGATGAAGGGTTCAAGGCGACGTATAAAAGGAAGACCTTCCGACCAAGTCGACAGCATGAAGTTGAAATAAGGGCCACCTACCTCTATAAATAACACCCAAGGGAGTCCAGCTGGGGGATCAAGTTTCTCCCATTCTAATCTCGCAACTTCTTAATAGAAGCATTGCAACCCTAATTAGGTGTTGATTTGGAAACTTAATAAAATGAAGCTCTTTATTGGATATGGAGAGACGTCTTAAGTTTTGTTAATTACTTTACCGTTTGCTTAAACCTTTGTTGGCTTAACTCCTTTTTTTCAGGTTACACCTCATCGAAAGGTTCTTGTCGATAAGGTCGACAACACTTCTGATACAAATAACTACCGTAAACCTTCGAAGCTTTCAACTCTACAATCTAAGCCCTTCGACCAGGCCGATAGCTTAATTGACTCGGCATTCACTAAAACCTTCCGAAACCATTGAAATCTACTTAATATTAGTGATCAAACCTTTCGACAAGGACAAAAGACACTACTTTTTCACCAAAGCAATTGATTTGCTGCCTTAATTCAAGGAAGGCTATGTCCCTAACCTTTTGATAAGATTGAAGCCTATCTTTTAAGAACTTAATTCTGGGAAACTTAACCTAACCAGAAAGGAAACCCCTTGTGAAAGACTTCAAGCAAGTTCAACAACAACGAAAGGACACCTAACATAGGTTTTAAACCTTTTGACAACGTCGAAAGGTCTGATACAAGATTTATCAACTAATAAGGTTAGACTGAATGGCAATCCTTAAAGGTTTCATTCTCGTTGTTCTCCAAAGAAGAAATCCATCCTTCTTAGCATTATTTTGGGGTGTTGACTAGAAATCTTGTTAATAATAAGTATATGGTTATATTTTCTATGTATCGAAAATATAATGGTTTATGTATATATTTACCCTATTGAGATAAGTATATGGAATTGATTTCCATGTATTTGAAATACAAATTTAAGTTAACGAAAAATTAATTAAGAGGCTTAGTGATTTCCATAGGAAATGTGATCATATTTTGAATGTTTGATTATTTGATAGTTAAATAACTGACTATCAAATCTTGACCTAAATATGTAATCCTTATTAATTTTGATGGTACGGAAATATTCCGTATTTAACACGAAGGATTTTAACTCTGTAAATATCTTGGGGAAGCACGGGGATTATATGGTACAATTATCGTTGGTTGTACTATACTGTACGTATAAGCTCGTTCTATTTCTTCTAGAGCAAATGATAAGGAGATCCATTCACTTAAATGGTTAGGGGGTGATCCTCGCTATTATGTGTTATCTGGTTATTTTCTAAGGAACCGGTATTGAGCATTTTGAAACATCGACGATTGGTTTTTTGAGCGCCCGGGAAGTGGAAGATTGTACTCATAAGAGATGACTCAAAAGCCGTTACCACTCCGAAACCATATACAGTTCTATGGAGGAGTTTCATGACATATTGAGATGTTGGAATCCATGGGTGATTCCAAGATCTATTTAAGATATGGAAATCCATGTGTGATTCCAAGGCCGGTAGGGGTAATGGAATCTATGTGGGATTCCATGATCTGATTTGATGGCGGTGCGTGAGCTGGAATGTCGAACGTAGCCTCGCCAACGGTAATGACACCAGAGACAGAAGGCATGGCCAGTAGGGTTGGCAAACCCATAGGGTGTAGTCAGCTCTTCGTAAACGTTACTTACAGTAGTTATGCATGCATGGGGTGATGCACTCGGTCTCAGCGAGACCAGCTATATTTTTCCTATGGTACATCACTAGGAATGTATGCTATTTCGAAAGGATATCTCTTATCCTTTGCAGGAGGACCATTCTCGAAGTATGGAGGGCACCTCCATGGAAATCCTACACAATTAGCGAATGTGCCTTATCGGTTTTGATTATATATCTAGTATTATTGTGATGTACACTCACAAGCATCACAACTACTTGATTATTATTATTTTCACCCTTAGACATTATTATAATATCACTGGATTTTCTAATATAAATGTTTTGGTTATCGTAAGATAAAACTTATCCGCATTTATATGCGACGTGGTCTTACGAGATACCTTTGATTTAAAGGGTTTACAAGCTATAATAAATAAAATTCCTTTTGATTTGAGTTTCTCACGTTGGCTTTACCAGACTGACCTAGGCGTTGTTTTCCTATAATGCTTGGGTTAGACAAGCATATTTCCAAGTTCAGTTAGATGTTTTGGGGCTTCAGGAGATTAGCTGGAGGCTTAGAGACGTATTCACATACATGGTTATTTTTCCATTGCACTCATTGTTGTATTCATCAGCAATTGTGAGGACATGTTGTTATAACTGTCCGGGTTGAAATATGTTAGTATACTATGATTGATGTTTGTATATAAATATATTATAGTTTATTTCTGTGTAAATATTTGTTATATATTATAGATCACTCATTCCGCTGTGAGATTCTATGTTACTATTTTTCTAATTGTATACTTCCTTCTTTCTTTTCCCCTAACTATCCACATTTCCATTCAATTTGAGTAGGTCATATGTGGTTTAGTAGCCGCTTAAACTGTACGAAAAAGTGCGTCATTACATTATTTATGTAATATATGTCTATGAAAGGAGAATAGAGGTTTGTAATCAAAAAACCTAATGGGAGTTCACATTAGTGAAGTCAAGTGACCGATACTAGTTCGAAAGAGAAATTTGTGTGATCAAGCGAGCGATCGGATTTGATATCTTGTATAGATGACATATGCACATTGTATGGGCTTTAATATAATTATATGCTTTTGATATTAGAAATTTCAAATTATATGACTGGATATCATTTGCAAGCAAGATACAGGTACATGGTAGCAAAGGCAAGCTTGCTGCTTTTGGTTTCATGTGTAGAGTTGATTGCTCGACTAATAGGTGCAAATCTATATTATATTGATGAATTGATGCATAGACATGGGAGGCCAAATTTATGCTTTTTTTATTGCTTTATACCTGTTGTGGCAAGTTATAGTTTGTCCGGATTGAGTAGCACAAATGAGGTGCCGTCGAATTTCGTAACATATGAGATTTTATAAGATTAATGACTCATTTTAATTAGGATTTTTTTAAGTTTAAGGGATTGGAAACATTTTTCTTCCATTACGAATTTCGGGGATGAAATTATTTTAAGGGGAAAGAATGTAATGACTCGGAATTTTTAACGGTTCGTATAGGCATATTAAATTTATTTAAATATTCAAATTTGAGAAAAAAATAATGTATAATAAGGAAATTTATTTATAATATAACGACTTGATTTCTATTAAAATATTTCCAGTTTAATTTTATTTGATTTTTCTACAATTTTTAACTTGGAAAATATTTAAAATATCATTGGACAATTTTAGACAAATGACGGTATTTTTGTTATTTCATAGAAATAGACAAGCGGTGTAAATTATTACTATTTTGAGATCATATCGCATTTTGGTGCACGGTCATAGTTTTATTTAAGTCGTTCGCGGATCATATGCGGATGAAAATATTGTGTAGCAGAGTATCGTAAAAACTATTTCGAATCATATCAAATTTACAAATTTTAGACTAGATTAAATTATGATGAGCACTTAGATTTGATGTGTTGCTTGTGAATTTTTCTTTACTTGGGTTTGGAGTAAAATGAAAAAAAAAATTGGTTATAAGATCAATCCTTCAAAAACTTAAGACAAAGCAATTCATTTCTTTCACTTCTTTTTTTACTCCCCTCTTGTTTTTTGTACTTCATTTCCTGTAACTAAGGAAATCAAACCCACCTTCAAAGAAAATTAATATGTATATATATATATATATATATATATATATACTTAACTAAAAATTCCAAAACAAAAATCGTTGTTTCCGTTTTGACTAGTTCTTTATGGGTATAAGGTTTTGTGGTGTGCGGCATGCATTGAGCGTTGTCGGGTTTGGTTGGTAAAACTAGGGTTTAGTAATTTTGGCGATGGAGGAAGTTTTAGGCTAATTGGAGGGTGTTTTTTGTTTATCGAGGCATGGCGAGGTAGTGATGTGATTTTGGGGAGTCACGACTTTGGCTTATCAAAGTGGAACCGTGCGAGGACGCGATTTGGGTGCTGGGGCAATGGGGAAAAGAAGGTTTGGGCCAGGTGCATAAGGAGAAGCTCAGTCATGGTCCTGGTGGCTAATCGTGGCCGTAGCGGAATAGGTGCATGGTCAAAGTGGAATCTAGGGTTTCATGGATGGTGTTGCTTTTTTATTAGAGTTGGCCGATGACATAATGGTGGGATCCATTTGGCTCGAACTGAGAGATTGGGCGGTGGTGTCGGGTTGTTGGATTGTGGACCGGGATGTCGTATCAGGTGAGTAGCAGTGTTGTAAGAGGTTTGAATTTGGGAATTTAGAGGGAAGGTATTGAGTGAGGAAGAAGGATTTGAGGAGTATTTAAGAAGGGAAATTAGATTTAAAATATGATTAGCGAATTTAAAATGTTTAATTATTTTGAGAATTTATAAAATCAAAAACTTCTTCATACGAGGTTCAATCAAGACATGGTCTTTTGTGTTATGCCATAATGGCGATAGCTACACATTGGAACTGGTTTCATTTAATTTGGACCAAGTTTAATTTTAGGCTAAAATTGGACGTCATTTTATTTTAGTTCAAACTGAAATGCCTAAGCATCCATTGGAATTTCTATGAGTTAAACTTATCTTTTTGGATAATTAGTATGATACATAATAAATAAAAATTATTATTTGTGTTGAAATGATTCATTCGCTTGGTTTGGTTGACACTTTATAAAGCGAATGACATTTAAAATGAAATGCAGAGAAAATTTATCGATAAATCTAGATTTCTCATTGCGGTGATTTTTATTTCTAGTATATACTTATTGATTTTGTTTTAGTTATATATCTTTGTTAAATGTTAAAATTTGATTATTTGGCTATGTTGGATGTGACATTAACATATGTTAAAATTTGAACCTTTTTTAGAGAAAAGGGTAGTAATAACATTGGTTAAGTGCTATAGTAAATATTGGTCTCGTTATAGTATTCTGAAAATACTATTTTATTATTATTTAGAAATGGTTTTTGATCTGGAAAATGATTTTTAATACGACCTTTCGGATTTTTTATGATTTTTTATTCAAAAAACAAGTTTTGTACTTCTCTATTTTACTTTAATTTCTTTTATTATTCTTTTCTAATACACACACACGAAAATGTTTTAAGACTATTTTGGAAAGTATTTATTTCCGTAGAAAAGTAATTATAATAATGATATTCAATTTAGCGGAAATATAAGGGGTTATCTTTTATTTTAAAGTGATTTTTATTTTTAAAAGAAGATAGAAATGTTTTGGAATAAATATTTGTGAACATTTGTATAAATTGTCGTAATAAAAGAATGGACATATAAATGGTATTTTATAAAGAGAAAAAATAACACCATTTGATAAATTGGTGAAATACATCACATTTGTGGATGGAATGATCGGTTTAGGGAAAGTATTTGCCTCTATTTTGGAAATGGAAGTTTGTGACAAATTATGAGTTTTAAAAAAAGGAAGTTTTATAAATGGAAATTTTTAAATGAAGTTTTATAATGGAATATAGAAATGATATTATATTAAGGATATTTATAAAAAGGAGCTTTATTAAGGAGATATAAAAAAAAAAGAGTTTTGATTATAGAAAAGAGTTTTATTTATAGAAAAGAGTTCTACTTATTGAAGGGAGATTTTTAATTTATATAAAAGAGTTTTATTTATATGAAAGTGTTTATAAATTTAAAAGTGTTATAAATATGAAAGAGATGTATAAATTTGAGTTTTTTATAAATATCGAAAAGATTTTTAGAGGGAATTTTACAAGGAGTTTTATAAAAGATTGAGACCCAATTTCCTTAAATAATTATTTTAAATATGGTGGTAAGAAAAATGCTTATTCATACTTAACACCAAATTCCAATGTATGGAAACTCTTCTCTATCTTGAGAACTAAGAATGTGAATCAAGGCAAGATTTATTTTCTGATTTGTCCGATCTCATTGTTAATTGAGGGATAGTACTATTTGAAATTAGGATGTAATGGTAAGTATATTTTTTCTAATTAATATACGTTCTACTTACTTTGATCAAAAGGAGATAGTTTTGGGTTATTATTACCAATGTTTTGATTAACATTCGTTTTAACTCACTTAAATGTGATTTTGGAAATCAAATTTTAAGAAAAAATTTGTGAATATACTTATACCATTGAGATAAGTATATTGATATATTTTCCAGGTATTGAAAATGTAGCGTCTTGTAAATATAATTATACTGTTGACATAGGTATATGAAAAGTTTCTAAGTATTTGAAAGTGAAATGGATTGTGAATATACTTATATCGTCGAGGTAAGTATATGAATATTTTCTAAGTATTGAATTAATAGAGGAGACTTATGAATATATCAATGTAAAAATATTTTGATACAAGTAATTATAAAGTGGTTTTAATTAACAAAACGATTAATTAAAGAGGCTTAGTGGTTGCTTTATGCTTAACCATGCTTGCTTAAATCTCTGATTGAATTGTTTGTTATTTAACATTTAAATAACCAACTATCAAATCTTATGCAGTTTTAAAAACTATCGTCATCTGTTCAGAGAGATTAGGATCAGATATATTATCCGAAAACCAATTCAAACTGGCATAAGCGTTCGAATTGAAGATATCTTGAAGATCATGGAATTGAAAAAGAGGCTCTTTGAAGTGCAAGGGCTATTTCCTACTAATCATGTGGTGATTCCAAAAAGGGATATAGTAGAAGTAGTGCCTTTATTTGTTCATATCCTGAACAACTTGTATGGAGAATGTTGGGGTTGCATTGTTGTTTGGAAGGCAGTATTAGCATTCCAAATGGGATTTGCTAAAAAAGGTAAAACGTAGCCTCTAGCCTCAACAACCAGGGATAACTAAAATAGTGGATATACATCGGGGCAATGTGATTGCAACCATTTGCGTATGTCATCACCTGTCGCTATATATATAAATATTATATATATATGGATTTGGTTGTACATGAGAGCTCTAGGGAAAAGATTGCAAAGTAGCCGAGATAGTGACATATTCGCTACTATCCAGTACGGTCCTAATTCGAAGGGGTCGAAAGGTTTTTGACCGCAGTGCATTACTAGAGATGTACAGTGGTAGGTGGTACCCCAGTAGCCTTTTCTTTGTATGGAAATCCATTCTCTAGTAAGTGCCTTTCGGAGTTAGTTGTATATCTATTGTGCTAAAATTTAATTAAAGCACCAATTTCGGCTATGATTCAGTATTTATTTTAAACCCTAGGCATTATCATAATTTCAGAAGATTTCCTATGAAATTGTTTGATTATCGTAAGGTAAAACCCATCTGCATTTATGTACGATGTGGTTTTATGATACCTTTATTTTGAAAGGTTTTATAACAATAAAAATCCACTTGAAGTTAGTTTCTCACGCTGGTTTACCAGATTAATTCGGACGTTATTTTCTTATAATCCTCAGGTCAGACCGAGCATATCTCTAAATTTAGATATGGATGCTTTGGAGCATTAGGAGACAAGCTGGAGGCCTTCAAGACATACTCACATATATTTTATTTTTCCACTGCAATTGCTTGTTGTATTTATGAGCAATCGTGAGGACATATTGTTATAACTGTACTGGCCATGATAGATTAGTATACTCTGATTTGACATATGTATATTACAGCTTTCCTTTTGTAAAGATCTGTTATATATTTTATATATATTACTCATCATGATGTGAGATTCTATTTTGTCCTTTCTTTCCTTTTTTTCCCAGCAATCTGTCTTTCCGACACTTGGATACTCGACATGTAAATACTTTAGATGTATTAGTGTCAATTTTTTAGGGTCGAAAGGACGAGTTGTTACACTAGGCATAAAGATATATTTGTATGTATGTGTATCTTTGCGTGTAAAGAGAGATAGAGAGATTGATTGATCTAAAAAGGATATTTGGATTGTCCCAATCAGTGAATATAAATATATCATAATAAGAGGATTTAGTATTGAAAATTCAAAATTTGGAAATGTTTTGATGCTACATGGAAATTTACTTTTGTAAAAGTACTCCCCATCTAGAGATGAGGAAAGATGGAATATGAAATTGATTCATTACACTTCAGTAATATGATCAGTCATGTTTATACCATGTACTAAGCCAGATAACACCTTTGCATTTGGTAAAGTCATTTGATATAAACATAATTTGGGAGAAAATTATTAAACAACTATCAAGAGTATTCTTAATTATTTAAGAAATCTAAATATTTCTTTCTATTTTATGAAAAACCGAGCTCCTCGTGGAGGGGATCTCAGACTCAAATTTTTAAAGTGATGTGAACAATAATAAATCGATCACGGGTTATGTGTTTATTCTCAATGAAGAGGTCATAAGCTGGAAAAGCTCCAAGCAAAAAGTTGTAAAAGATTCGACTATGGACGCTGGATACAGCACCTTAGACAACATAGTAAAAGAAGCAGTATAGATGCACAAGTTCATTAAAGAGCTAGGAGCAACTCCAGCTATTGGAAGTTTGATGTAACATCCCACATTTCGAAACCCAAAAATGAAACTCCAATGTGATGTAGTCACCTTGGAATCAACTTTTGGCATCAAAGATGAACACCATTAAATAGTCTTAAGTAAGCAAAGTATATATGAACTAAAGTTAAAAAACACATCATTATAACTCATGATTAAAAAATTTAGTCCCTAAATTCGTATCCATGCAAGGGTCAGAATATAATACAACGTATATAATGATGTTATGCCCAAAATATGAAGATGCTGCCATAAACACTTAGTACAATTGAATCAAAATAATAAATATTATCTAAGCCTCCTAGTTCGCCTTTGGAACTCCTTGCTCAACATCCAAATAAAACTGACTAAACCTATAAGCTCATACTACTCGAACAAGTACCTATTAGTTTAAGGGGGAAATAATAATAAAAACATTGGTTGGATATAAAGTCTGGCATAAGCAATATATTACCGTAAACATAAAAACATAGTAAGACCACACCACTAAAGCACTGAACAGGTTTCCCCTTACTATAGCGAAGCATTAATTTAACAATTTTGATCATATGTAACAGTCAATGTTTCATTAACAAGTATTTTATTAAAACTGAGATATTATACTCGAGATTAATAGCCATTTCACTCGGTTAGCCATTTAGTAGTCATTATATTTTCTTTTCAAAACCTGAAACACTCTAACCTTGGCTGGTACCATGGCCTTAGGCCTTCTATAAGGAATGAAAGATTTTAGACTTAGCATTCAGCTACCACTAAGGCCTTATGCCTTCACTACTTCCTTAATTCCATTAAACCCATTATCGGATTCGATTGCTACTTAAATCACATCCTCATTTTTGTATTTCGACTACCACATCCAACCTTAGGCATAATTCGCTTTCATTTTTGATTGCCACTTTAGGCCTTACATATATGCTTTAGTATTTCAGTTCCCACTAAGGCCTTGCACCTACTTCACTTAGGTACGTAACCGCCATGTCGGGCCTTACGTCTTCTACCTAATCTTTGGTTGCCATAACATACCTTATGCTAATTGCTTTTGTATTTCTGATGCTACCTTAGGACTTACTCCAATGCTTTTGACTTTGATCTCCACTTTAGGATTTACCCAATGCTTTCAGTTGTGGTTGTCAAATTATACCTTACACTAACCTTTATGGTTTTAGTTGCCTTCAAAGCCTTACATCTACGCTTTCGTTTTCGGATGCCACATAGATCTTACTCCTTCACCTTCGCTTTCTTGACTGCCACTTCAGGACTAACGTCATCTACCAAACACACTAACCCACCTAATTATTCATACAATAGGCGTTTCTCTTAGCTATTCATTACGTTATATTACTATATTATCATCAATATTTTAAATATTGGTTATAGCCAACTAAAACTGTAGCATAAATTCTTGTCCACGGTCAATTTGTTTTGTTTACTACATCTTGCCGAAAGCTAAATTTCCCTCTGCAATCCCTACCCTTAGTCTCATTTAGGGAAGCCTATTTACTTTAATTAGTCAACATAAGGCTCTCAACTCTAGTTTTGGAAATCGCCTCCTTCACCTATAGTTCTCCGCTTTACCCTTGTCCCCTTTCAATCTTTGGTTAATAACTTCGATTTATTATATCTAGACTCTAGCATTACTTTGACTTCTTACTTGAGTCTTTATACTTAAGGGTCTTGTTCGTTTTACTTTTGGTTCGGCGCCACATCATTCGGCACATCCTTTTTGTGCATGTTAGGAACTGTTTTATGCATGTCTAACACTACCTTTACACTTATCGACTTTTGATTAGTTTGAATTAGTCTTTTCTTATTGTTTTGATGTACTTTTCTTAACGTTCAATGCAAATTGTGGATCTGGTCTATTGAACAATTATTAAACACTTTTTTCAAATAAATTACCTCCAAAGCAATATATTTGCCTTTAGACACTCCACAATATCCCTTTGGTTAATTGTATTTTCTTTCAATTTATACTTATTTTATTCTAGAAGATCATAGAAAATATTTTCATGTATTTTCTTTCACAAACATCTCAAACTCCCTGTTTCTAACCATTTTCTATAATATAAGGCTCTCAAATAATTCATTTCAGTTATTTTCTTATGGGAAAATTCATAACCCAAAACCCATAACTAATAATGTGTTCCTAACATCATTTTAAATTTTCGGGTAAAGTAGATTATAAGAAGCGCGATAGCTATTCATTATTAGTTCAGGTATATATAATCTGAAAACAAATGGGATTAGAGAATATATTACTCATCTAGATTTCTTAGTTGATGTTTCTAGCTAGCTTTGATCTTCTTTTCCTCTTTTCATGCTTAGGCGGCGGCCACCATTAAAGTTCTATGCAACTTTAATTTTTAATTTAAGAATAGGATGAAATGAAAAGAGGAAAGTAACTAACTTCATTCCTATGAATGGTTGGGACATCGCCCAATTACTCCTCTTACCATTTAATGAATTTTAGTTTAAGCTTATTCAATGATACTCTTGCTAACTTAATGTATACCCAATTATTTATTGCGATTTGTTATTGAATTCTCATAATTAAATCTTTATTTAATTATTTATTAATTTACAGGGTGTTACAGGATTTCCCCTTATTTCATCCTATAAATTCTAAATAAATATTAGAAGTTTTTTATTTCCATCTATGTTTTCGAAAACACATATGCTCTTTACGAATGTGTGCCCACAAACCAACCACAATATCATACACATACACACATAGTTAAACCAAAACATAGCAAACATATGTGTTAATAAAAAAACTCGAGATAATTCCTCTTTACTTTATCCCCCATTTCCCACGTACAATTATCTTAGTCTTCGTGCTACTAGATCGGACAAGCTTAATGTCTTATTTCAAAGCTCTTTCACATACTGGCCTATATTTCGAATGGATTTTTTTGCATAGGTCATATTTGGCTCGAGAACCAAATATTCCATATCTCTTGAAACTACAACATTCTTAGGGTCTAAGACATACTTCCTTAGATGTGATGCATGAAACACATTATGGACCCCAGCAAAAGCACTTAATAATTCAACTCTATAAGCCACCTTTTCGATTTAGTATAGGAAATGTGCAAACATATCTTGATGCTAACTTTTTTCTCTTTCCAAACCTCATTCTACCTTTTATTGGTGGCACTTTAATAAATGTACGATCCCCCCAGACCAAAGTACTCTAAATCCTTCCACCTCCTACTGGCGCAACTTTTTTGCCTTGATTGAGAATCTTTCACCCTTGCGCAACACTTCTGTCTTGATTGAGAATCTTTCATCCTTTGTTGAATCAAATCAATCTTCTCTGAAGCTTTTCATGTATGATCCGACCCTAAAACAGGTCTATCTCATGTTTTACACCAAATTACTGGTGACATACCAGGTCTTCCATAAAATGCCTCAAACGGTGTCATCATAATACTGGACTGGTAACAATTGTTGTATGAAAATTCCACTGATAGCAAATGATTCTCCCAAGATTCATTGAAGTCTAATACACTTGCTCTTAGAAAATCTTCCAACACTCAGTTAACCCTCTTGGTCTGACTGTCTATTATGGATGGTAAGAAGTATCATACTCATTGGCAAGCAAAGGACCTCGATAACTGGTTACACTAATTAGAATCCCAAAATGTCTTGACATATATCTCGATTATCCTTGTTATCATTCTTATGGACATTATCAGAATGAAATGGGCACTCTTAATCAATCTATCAAATATGACCCATATACTTTGTTCGCTGCATTTATCCTTGGTAAGCTATACACATTTGAAACCAAATTTCACTCCCACATTGGAAATTCGAAAGGCTACAAAAGTCTTCTAAGATTTTGATATTCCGTCTAAGACTGTTGGCATGTGAAATATTTCTTCACGCATTCCCTCGCTCTCTTCATCCCTTCCCAATAGAAGCTATGCTTCATGTTTCAGTACATCTTACTGCCCCAAGGACGAATATCAAATTTTGAACGATGACATTTATCCAAAACCAGCTCTCGTAGGTCTCCACCATTCAGAACATACAACCTTTCCTTCTTTTAAGGCCAACCCTTTATATCAATACTGTGGTCCTTCTTCTCTTAGGTTTCGACACCACTCTTCAGGCCATTAAGCTTTCAGCACATTAAAAGTCTTCTTTTCCTATGGGCAATCCTTTCTATGAGAGTTGGGTGTATTTCCAAGCATGTCAACATCCCAAAATTTCTACTTGAACCAGCATTCGACTGAATAAACATGATATGTAACCAGAGTCACTAAAAAAATCCATTCCTCGATCATATCCAAAAACACAACTCTGCTTCTTTTGGCTCAAGGCATCAGCAGCCTTGTTCCCTTTCCTTAATGTATGCTATATGCAGAAATCATATCATGCTAGACTCTCTAAACAGTGTTGTTGTCTCATGTTAAACTCCTTCTGAGTGAAAAAATATCAAGGATTTGTGGTCAATAAAAAGCTCAAACCATCCCCCTAAATGGTAATATCTTTAGATCTTCAATGCGAAGAAAACAGCTACCAACTCCAAGTCCTGTATGGGATATTGAACTTCATCGGGTTTTAATTACCTAGATGCGTTAGCTATCACCTTGCCCCTTTTCATCAATACTCCCCCTAACCTAAAACCTAAAGAGTTTGTGTATAATACCATGCCTCCGTTCTCTTTCAGTGCTACTATAACCAGAGCTTTTGTTGAAGCTTCAACTCTTGGAATGACGACACGCATTCCATTGTCTAAACATAGCTCTCATTCTTTCAAGTAAGCCTAGTCAATGGTGTTGGTACCTTGGAGATGTCCTTAATTAATCTCTAATAGTACCCTACCAATCAAAAGAAACTCGTTATCTTGACAACAATCTTAGGTCTCTTCCAACTATTCATACTTCAACCTTCAAAGAATCTATGGCCAATCCCTCTTTTGAAACCACATAGCCTATGAACTTAACTTCCTTCTTCTAAAAATGACACTTGGAAACGTGGCCTTTCAACTTGTTATCTCATGGTTACCAATACCAATCTAAGATGAATTTCATGATCTTGCTTGTCCTTAGAATATACTGATATATCATTTATAAAGATCAACAAAAATCTATTCATCTTGTAACAACCCTGTATTTTGTAATTATTTTTAAATTGAATTTCCTGATTTAAAAACTTTATTTTATTTATTAAAATGAATAATTTTTGTTATTTAAATATAAATTTTGATTTTATGAGAATTATAATTCCAAACATGAATAAATAGAATATTTTCCAGAACTGGGAATTTTGTCAATGTGGTCAAACTTTGACTTAAATTTTTTTTTGAACTTCTGAAATTTATTTTTATTTTATGAAAGTAAATAAAATTTTAGGTATACTGCTTTTCGTTTCGTTGGAATCTGATTAATATTGTGAAAGTTATGATGTTTGCACTATTGTATGTAAATTGTTTATTTAACAAAATTGTTTATTTTAATTTACATAAATAATATTTTGTTTGTCATGTCATGTTCTAATTTATGCTTACATGTGTAACATGACATGTTATGTATATATATTTTTTATTTTGAAACATTCTAAAAGTGTAGTTGAAGTTTTCCAACGTCAGTTGTATTTTGTTTACAATTTTAAATTCTAGTTTCAATTAAATAAAGTATTTTCTTTATTTATTTTCTATTTTTCCTAAAACTATTTATTTATTTTTCATAATATATATCTCTACCTGATCTTTCTATTTTACTTATCTGGACATTCATTTATTAATTGAATGGTTATGTGTTTAGATCCCTTGTTTATTTCTTGGAAAGAAATTTCAAATAGGTATACGTTATATTGCCTTATAGGCATATCTTTTAAAAATATATTTATTAAACATTCTTGTATTTATTTTTTTTAGTAAAGGATTCCTTTGTATATACATCTTTCTTTAATATATAGGAAACAAATCAATTAAGACACGTTAACTTTTTTAAATATAGGCATACGCTTCATTTTTATTTCTTGCCTCTATATTTTCCACCCTTTTGATTTCCTACCATATCTATTCCTAAATTATAGCCGTGTATTCTAAAAACCTAGCCTCCTCTTATCATTCACGTTAAAGAAAAAAAATCATCTCAAGTCTTCATTTCTCATCTCCTGAAAATTTTGATGAGTCATGGCTTCCTTCCTTCTTTCCCTCTTTTTCTTTTTGGTTTTTTCCTTGCATAGTTCGGCCTCACCCCTCCTCTAGCCGCCACCTTCCTCCACCTTCCCATCCATGGCCTACATCACCACATCCTCCTCCCAAAGCCAAGCCGTGAGCACCTAGGCCAAAACTCCACATCCAAAGCATGTTAACCATGACAAAACCATCCATTCACCAAACCCCTTCATGTTTGCTTGTCCTATCACCTCATCACCACCATTTCTTTTGGCCGGACCACCTATCCATCACCCCACACCTCTGACCTGATCATGGCCGAGCCATGTTGGCACCATGGCCATGCTTGTTGACTCCTAGGTCAGGCCCATAGGTTCTTGTGTTCATCCAAACCCCTTTCCTCCTTAACCGTCCACTTGTTTTTCCTTTGCCTTCCACTTTCATGCCCACAGCCATGTCTCATGACTCATGGCCGAGCATACATGACCTAGGCCAAGCCTAGGTGTCGGTGAGATCAAGCCCATTTGCATTTAGGCCAAGCTTATGTTGTCTTGTACAAGCTTTTGCTTCTAAGGATTGGTTATCTTTCCTTGTTTTGAAATTGTTTTGCAAATCAAAATTTGTTAATCTTAAGTGTATGTAAATTAAATATATTTGCTTATGTATGTTATATTTTGGGTTGATATAAGGCTCTCCATCCATTCAAATCTAATCGTGCTTGTCGTGCTTTTGGAATCATTCTTGTGTGTTGTTTTGGATCTCTAGTTTTGATAAAGGTGAGTCATTCTCACTCTGACATTATTACTTATGGAATGGTAAATGGATGACAAGTGATTAGTAATTAAAATGTTATGCAAGTTAATGATGATTATATGATATGTTATTCCATGTTATTACCATGTTAACTTTGTTAATTATCACCTGACCTATGATAAATGATAGTATATTGTGACATTGACATGTTAGTATATTCATTTATATTGTTTATGCATATACTCACACTACAAGTTCCCTGTTAGAATAGAATCACTATGGGTTGAAATGATACATACCCGAACGGACATTAGAATAGGGAAAAATCATTATGAGCTGAAAAGATAGCCTCAAGTGATTTTTTTTGTATTTTGTTTGACTTGGGATTGCGGGTTTGAAATGATAGAATCCAGATTTTCTTTTTAATTTGTGGACTGAAATGATACATATCCGTATCACTTGACCTAAGATAGAAAATTTTATACAGACTCTGTGGTATATTTTAAATGATTTTTATATAGATATGTATTTTAAAGTATGAAATTTTGATTTTAAAATGTAAATTTTATGTTTTAAGAAAGTTAAATATTTGAATTGAATTTAAGTATGTATGTTTGGAGTAAATGTGATTTTGACTTTAAATTTTACTTTTAAAATGTAAGTAAATAATGGAAATTAAATTTTAAATTTTAATATGGATATTTAAAGCAAAATGTTAACTTTTGTTAAATTAATAAGTTAAGAAAACAGTGAAATTTTGACTTGACAAATGAATTGAGTTTTAAATTGGATATTTAATTATAAAAATTTTGTTGTGATAAATCATATGTCAAAATGATTTGAATGTGAATTTTTGAAGCTTAGAAATATGATTTATAAGTTTAAAATAGCTAAAATTTAAGTTTATTTAATTCTGGAAATTTTAATAACAGACTGCTATAGCACTTTGTAAGTGTTGTCGTTGCTAAAGTTAACTAAGCTTTGAATTAATAAGAATGGCTACTGTAGCACTTTGTAAGTGCCGCTATTGCTGTAAATAAACAAACATCTCTGCTATAGCACTTGGTAAGTGCCGTGGTTGCTAAACTAAACTATATGTTGAAATACTTAATATAAGCTACGATAACACTTTGTAAGCGCCGTCGTTGCTGAAAAATGTCAATGTTTTGAAATATTATAGATTTTAACACTGTTTTGAGTTATATTTTAAAGTGTTAAATGATTTAACTTTTGGAATTGATTATTTGTGAAGTTCAAGGAGTTTTGAATATAACTTAATATTTAAATTTGAATTTCAAAGGAATCTAAATTGAATTTGAATTTAAATAATGTTTACTTTGTTATGTGTTAAATGGAATGAAATGTAATGAGATAAATGAATTTTTGAATGGAATATTGAGATGTGTTTGAAATGATATTTGAAATAATAAATGAATGACATAACTGATTTTTAAAAATGATATTTAAATTGAATATTTTAATTAAAGAATGATAATGAATTGATAAAGGATTTGAAATGAAATGATTTGAAATGGTTTTGAAATGAATATAGTTTTGAAATAAAAATGGTTTCGGTTTCGAAGTATAAACTAATTTGAAAGGAATATAGTTTTGAAATGAAATGATATTTGGTTTGATAGTATATACTATTTTCAAATGACCACGGTATTATAATAACGATTGGTTGGCAAAGAGACTGGGATCAAATATGGGCATACTCTCTGTTAATACCGAAAACCACTTTGACAACCGTGTACGTGGTGGAGATTCTAGAATGAAGTATGATGGAGGCGACGTCTTTTGAGGTACGAACGTGGACCCGACTCCCGTGAGCTGGCTTAAGGTGGCTAAAACAGGAGCGATCTCGGGCCAGTGAGGTAGCCCCTCTTATCGGACACACTCCTTCGATATTATACTCTGACTTTTGAATTGATTCGGTGGCCACATTTGATTTTTGATTTTGAGGGTGTTGCTCGAGGTGGACGGTAGCTGTGCACTATGCGTCACCACCAGCCCGTGTGCGTAATTGGTATATCTACCCTGGCATTGCCTTGTGTGCCGTGTCACCTACCATAGCGAGCCTTAATACGAATTTCTATTTGTGTCGTACCTATAGAGTAACTTCTCATAGTCTCCCGATCAGGACATATGCAGGTACTGTATAGAATACTGGTACTATTACGTGTTAAGGGCTATATGGGTAACCCCTTAACGCTATTTTAAAGTAAGTTTATTTTATTGTAGACATTATTATAATAGTGCAATATTACTACATAGTAAATAGTTTAACAGATCATTAAAGGATGGGCAATCCCAAGCATCCTTTAAGTTACTGATGCGTTTTGTTACTGTTCACTTGAGTTGATTTACAGTTCATAAGTATTTATGTCCTGACTCGAGTGTTTTGTGTTTTGCTTTACGCTCGAGTCAGACTGAGTGATTCAGCATTCAAGACTCACCTTCGGAGTTCGAGCTTTACTTGAAGATCCAACCATCTATTTTTCTTTCAGTATCCAGTGATTCTAGTGATGTATTCTGAATTGTACCTGATGTATCTTGTTACTCTTCTATTGTATCTTGTTTAACTCTGATGTATCTTATATGTATAGTGGCTTCATGAACTACTGTCTCTTTTACTTCTGCTGCATTATTATTTACTCTGTCTATGATCTGTGATTATTTATTTACTGTATATTCTGAGATTTGCCAAATTTTACTTACAACGCGGTATTTTGAGCAATTCAAGTCCGACATGTGCGGATGCGAATGGTTGAAAATATCGGGTCGTTACATGTGGTATCAGAGCTTTGGCTCTAGGCAAAACTTAGCATATATGGTAAATTTATTTACAGAGTCACTTTCATTCGAGTTTGAATCTCTTCCTCTTCAATTCGAATTTCCTTTGAATATTGGAACGTTTCCCTGCGGTTCCAGAATCCATTCGTGTCCCTCACTATTCGTCTTCTTTTGATTCTAGAGTATCCCATAAATCCACTTCGAATGATCTTAATAATGGGTCGGCGGTCTCAAATTGATTTGTAAAAGGGGTGAAACTCCTTTACAACAACATCGATTCACCAGAGATTTTATATCCTCGGTTTAGATGCTAGCATCTCTTATTTTTTCGAACTCTATCTCTTGAGATCGGATGTAGATTTACCCTAGAAATCCACATCGATCTTATTCTTTAAGTCTCGGTTGACCCGGTTAAGGTTGCCCGTGATTTATATAAGCTTATGCATTTCCTTATTATGTTATATAATTATCGTATCTTCTGTTTCCAACTTATCTTCAAATCAGAATTCTCTTTGATTTGAGTCCATCAAATTTGAATCTCTATCCTTGTTTTGAAAATTTTATTCCTATATTTGAAAAATCTAATATTATATATAAGGATAATTTTCAGAATTTTTTTAGTTAATTTAACTTGTTGTTAAGATATACTAGTATTTGATTTTATTTGTGCTTTTGTAAACCATTGGTTTTGTCTCATATAAATAATTGAACTATAAACAATGTTTATAAACTAATTTGGAAATAGAAATGAATTTAAAACAAGAATTTGAGAATTTAATTTCCGATGGTTTCAAACCTTGCATTTAAAGTTTTAAAGGATATTATTTAAAGTATTTCCGAATAGAAATTTGTTTCTAAAGAATTTTAAAGTTTAAAAATTACTGCTCTTCTCTTTGTCGTTGGAAAATAACCTCGGTGACGACGGCAGCATCATCGACAACCATTTTCGAGTTTCGAAGTGAAGAGACCATTCTGTAGTTTTACGACAGTGTTGCTTCGGGGAATTTAATTTATTTGAATTTCTAAAATATGACTTGATTTATAATATATATAGATATATGATTTAAATTTGATTTGACATATTATGTATATATATTTATTTATCTCTAAATGGTTTGTAGGGATTCAGAAATTTAATTCTTAAATTATATCTTAAAGAATAATTTCAATTATAAAAAGAAAATCAAATTTTTTGAATAAATGATTCAAACTTGAGATAATTGAATTAGAAAGTTTTATTTGTATAATACTCAATTGCATTCCAATATAACTTACCTTAATTTTTGCAGTTAACAATGTAATTGGATAATATACAGTATGAAAAGTTTTATAAATAAAAATTTGAGTGGTTATAATGAACGTTATACACTTAAATTTTAGTTATAAAAAGATTAACAGAGGTAAATAGAGTAAATGGGTAATGGAATAATTTACAATATAAAATAATGTTAAAGGAACTATGAATAAATTAAAGCAGTTATAATAAGTGTTGATACACTTAATATAGGTGATAAAACATATTAAGAGGAAAAAAAATTAATTTAATTAGGAATAAAGAAGAATTAAATTTATTGAGTACATTTTGAATATAATAAATTTTTTTTTTTTGAAGAAAGGTCAAATATATTATTGATAATGATAGAACATTACAAACATAGTATATACAATATATACGGGTTGCTAATTCGAACCCGCAAACACCTCCCTACACACACTGCGTAAACCTAGCAACAATGCTTCTCATGGCGGCTCATTTTCCCTTCCTGCCAAGTCTTCTTCTCTTTCAACATTAGCGTTAAAAATTTCGGTGCGTCTGGACAATCTAGATCTCTCAGCTTCATCTTCTTCTCTATCAATCATGTATCTTGAGGAGGATGTTATGGAAGGGGAATTAGGGTTCAGGATTGAGGTAATGTTATTATCGACTCGCAAAGGTATAATCTCCCATCTTTCGATGATTTCTTCAAAATTGTTCATGCTATGTCTGATAAATCTGGATCTGTTGATGATGATATCACGAACATTGTACTTTATGATATTGCACATCTTAATTCTATCTGCTTTTTCATTATTAAAAATAATGGAGTTTCTGCTTTTCCAAATGAACCATATAGATGAACTTAGCGCGGCTGTTATGATTTCCTTTTTGATATTGTTGGCTGCGAACTTCCGATTGATATATGTAATGGCATCTAAGATAGAAGTTTGAAAGTTTCTTTGAGTTATAGGGTCTCCCATCATGATTCTGATCCAACACCATATATGTTTAGAAAAGGGACAATTAAAAAATATATGCTTGCAAGTTTCCACTTCTCTCTTGCATAGTACACAAACATCATCTTCAGTCACTCCTTGCATTTTTAATTTATCTTTTGTGGGTAGAAAACTGAAAATGGCTCTGTATAAACATACATTCATTTTTGGGAGAGAAATGTTGTTCCATATGATTTTGTAATCACTGATTTCCTGTAGTTTAGTTCTAAAATCATTCCAAACATCATGAAAATTAAATTGACCATTTTTACTGCTTCTGCAAAACCAGTAATCTGCTGTATTGTCATAATGGATGGGCACTTTTTTTATTTCCTCACTTACATTACCAAGAAATGAGATGTTTTCAGGCTTCCAGTTATTTCCAGATATAATTTGATCTACCTTATGTTTATGACTCCTTGAATATGATAAAGTTTCATATCCTAGCTTTTCCAATAAAGTTGACCCATTAATCCATGGTGTAAACCACAGACTTGTAGATTTTCCATCCACAATTCTTCTGTCAATTAGCTTTTGTGCATCTTTTCTATGATAAAGCATTTTTTTCCATGTGCAAGAATAATTATTATTGAAATTAGAATCCCATAGAGTTTCATTGTTGGCATATTTAACATTCAGCCACTTAGCACTATATGAAGAATTGTTGAGTACCTCCCAAATTCTTTTGATGCAAAAAGTGATGTTTATGTCTGTCAATTTTTTCAATCCCATTCCACCTTCAGATTTGGCACTTGTAACTGTTTCCCATGGGACACTACTTTTTTTACCCTTCCATATAAAATTTTTGCAAAGTTGATTGATTTTTTGGATAGTTAAGCTAGGGAGCATGAAACACTGCATCCAAAAACTGACCATAGGATAAACTACAGCCTTAATTAATTCAATTCTTCCTGAAACTGTGAGAAATTTACACTCCCAACCCTGCATTTTATTTAACACTTTGTCAATCAAATGTTTGCAATTTGAGTGTTTTATATATGACACAGATAGAGGTAACCCAAGATATCTAACAGGTAGTTCTCCTTCTTGAATATCCAAAATGTTGAGCACTTTCTCCTTGTTAGTGCAAAACTTGTTAAAAAATACTTGAGTTTTGAGATTATTCATTTCTAAACCAGTGACTCTCTTCAATTTTTTGAAACAATTCTTAATAGCTTTAGCTCCAACCTCTGTGGCATTTATGAAAATAAGCAAATCATCAGCATAAATTAGATGTGTTATGTTAGAATTGTTTTTGATAACTGATTCCACTTTTCCTTTACTGGCTTTAGCATCCATTAACAAAGTAAAATATTCCATGCATAAAGTAAATAGATAAGGGGATAGGGGATCTCCTTGCCTTAAACCATTGCTGCCTTTAAAATATCCCCTATGATATCCTTCAATTGACAGTGAAAAACTTGGAGTGCTTATCATTTCTTGAATAATTTTTACCCACTTGACAGGAAAGTCCATTCTTTCCATCATGTGAAGAATAAAATTTCTATTGACTGAATCATATGCTTTCTTCAGGTCAACCTTTATGCACATTTTGTTGCTGCCTTGTTTGTTAAAATTTCTGATATGTTCATGTGCAATTAATATCCCATCTTTTATTTGTCTGTCTGGTAAATAAGCTGTTTGATTATCAGATATCAATTCTCCAAGTACATACTTTATTCTGTCACATAACAATTTGGATAGAATTTTATACAACATAGAACAGCAGGCTATGGGTCTGAAATCTGCCACAGATTCAGGGGATTTTACCTTAGGAATTAAGGAAATAATGGTGTGGTTTATTTCTCTCACAATTCTTCCATTATCAAATGAGATTTGCATAGCTTTCAAAAGAGGTTTTTTGAATACATTCCAGTGTTTTTTATAGAATTTAGCATTGAATCCATCATAACCTGGAGCAGTATCATTATGCACACTGAAAATAGCTCTTTTCAATTCTTTTTCATCAAATGCTGCATTAAGAAAATTTTTTCCCCATTCATTTACTTTCCTTTTAGGGATAATGTTAGGAAACTGTTTCATCATGTGGCTTTTGTTATATATGTTGATAAAATACCTCACTGCCTCTTCCTCTATCTCCTTTTGTGTCTTTAAAACATCTCCATTCTCTTTTATCATATTTTGACAGCTATTTACAAATCTTCTATTTGTTTGTTTGGCATAGAAAAATTTGGAGCAACTATCATCCCACTTGATCCATTGACATTTTGATTTCTGCTTGTTATCAATTGCTAATAGCTCCATACTTTTAGCCAAATTAACTTGAGCATCATACAATTTTTGGGCATTAGAGGAGTTGTGATTTAATTCTAATGTCTGAAGAGCAATGTTGACTTCTTGTTTGCATTTTGAAACTTGAGATTGTAGATCATTTTTTCCATTGCACCATTTTTTAATTTCCTTTTTGATGTTTTTCTGCATTTGAATAAAGTTGAATAACTGGTTGCCTTCTGGGAAAATAAAACACTTTTCAACTACTTCCTTGTACCCTTCACACATAACCCAGTGGTTCATGAATTTAAATGGTTTAGGACCTTCATATGTTTGAATGCAACTAAAGGAGAACATAATAGGTACATGATCACTTGTTGATAGCTCTAAATATTTGGCATGAGATTTTTTAAATGTATTCATCCATTCAACATTACAGAAAAGTCTATCAATCTTTGTAGCAATATTCTTGGTAGGCCCTGATCTCCAAGAAAAATTAACCCCTGAAATATTAATTTCTTTGACCCCTGAAGAGTTAACTAAATTGTTAAGTTCCTGAATGTTACTGATTGACAAATTATTTCCTCCTCTTTTCTCTTTCAAAAACCTAACGCAGTTAAAATCCCCAATGATGCACCATGGGGTGATGAAAGTATTAGCTTCTTTTACTAGTTGTTTCCATAAGTCTCTCCTTTCAGATTCTAGATTGAGTGCATAGATGACTGTAATTATGCATTGGGCACCAGCAATGTTATTTAACATACAAGTAATATGTTGTTTACTCTTAGAAATAACATAACTACTCCAGATGTCTGAATTGATCATGATAAGAATTCTGCACTTGTGATGAAACTCAATATTATTGATGCATGTCCATTTATTTTCCCAAGATTCTATATATTGCTGCAGTTTATTCCTTCTCAACTTATTTTCAATTAAGCAAAAAATAGAAGGTTTATGAGAAAACACTAAATTTTTTACCTCCAACATATGTGCTGCCTTGTTAAGACCTCGCACATTCCAACACAAGATAGACATTATTTGGATGGGTTTGCTTGACTCCTGGTTCTAATAGTGGGAGTCACACTGTCTTGAAACAATTTGTTCTTTTTCTTTTCTTGAATATTCTTGCCTTTTATATCTGCAATTGCTTTTTCATATTCAGGATTGATGGATGTGAGGTTTTTAGGCATATTGTTGGGTAACTCATCGGTTGTTGGGTATGTGGGTTTGATACATGATTGAGATAGAGAAGATTCATCCACATTTGAGTCTTTCATGTCTTTCAGCACCTGAAAAGAATTAAGCACTTCAGTTGTTAGATTAGAAGCTTGAGAATTTAAAATAATTATGGCTGGATTATTATGATTTAACAACTCCCTGTTACAATTTTTCTCTGATGATGATAAAGCGACAGAGACTTTTGTCGATGATGTCGATAGATTTGGATCCAGAGTACCAGTACTCATAGGGGGTCCATCTTCAATGTTTTGAATATGAGGCATATCAGGAAGTTGATTGAAGGATCCCTTTGCAATTGCAGCAGCCATGCTAATATGTGATGGCAAGTTAGATACTACACATTCTTCTGTATTAGTTGATGGCGAGGCTGCAATTGTAATTGCAGGCTCCTTTATAGACCTCTGATCTGGTTCAGTATTCACAGCATTCATATCTGATGGAGAAATGTCATTGCCCTTAATTAAATTGTCTGTATTTTGGTTACTGAGGGCTTTGTTAATTGTAGTATGAATTTGGACATTTGCGTCATCAATTGTAATAACTTCAGTATTGTTATGCTCTGCTCCTTTTGAATTGAGATTCTGCTGATTTGAATTTTCTTCTGTAATAATTTCCATGCTATTAGTATCATTATTGCTAGCTGTAGTCTTTGGTTTCCATTGTTGCTTGAATGATATAGGACACTCTTTATCCGTATGACCAAAATATACACAGTTATGGCATACTGGAGGGATAAACTCATATTCAACATTTTGCATAACAAAATCTCCCCTAGGCAGTTGAATTTGCACTTCACTTTCAAATTTAAATGACGCATCCACCTCAATAAGCATTCTAGCAAAGGATATTCTACTTCTATTTTTTGTGTGTTCATCCATTGCAATAGGTCTTCCAATTATGCTAGCTATTTTACACAAAGAAATGTGATTCCAATATGCAAAATTAAGATTAGGGAATCTCACCCAAATGGGAATCGATAATAACAGATCTTTTTCATATTTTATCGTACTATTCCATTTCTTCATTATAATGAACTTCCCATCCATCAACCAAGGACCTCCATCAAGAATTTTATTACAGTCCTCTTCTAATTCAAATTGAACCAAATAGAAACCATTGTCTCTAGCGAAAACTTCAAATTTACCTTTTGGAAGCCACGTTCTCCTGATATATGCTTTAAAAAACATATAATACGGTCTTTTCCCCACCAAGTAGATCAGAATAGAATTAGACCACATCTTCTCCGCACTTAAAAGCTCCTGCTCTCCAATTATTGCTGTTTTCCTATCATTGACAATTGCTGGATCAAAGAATTTCAGGGTTTCACTTTGTTTCTTTTCCTTAACCAAATCACACCAACTTTTAGGCGAAGCTTTTGAATTAACAGTAAAAACATTCACTTTATTGGAATTGTTATTCTTGACAATTGAAATACGAGATCTCACAGTAGTAGGTCCAGATCTGTTTGAGGGCAGCCGAGTATCCCTAATCTTCGATTGAGAAAAACAAGGATCTGCTAAGTTCCTCACAGATCCTGCCGCCAGCCTATGCCTCCGATCCATCACCTTGATCCAGCCTTCGTCCTCCCCTCCGAGATTACCAGCTGATGTTGACAGCAGCCTGTTACTTCGGTTTATCACCCCGTCATCCGCTTCCTCCCCTCCAAGTTCTCCAGCTGATGTAGGCGCCATGATTGATTATTTATAACTAATTGTTTTGAAGTTATTTACTATTAATTTAAGATAATTGGATGATAAGATAATGAAATCTGAGATAGTTAAGATTTATTTAACTTATGTAAAATTTATTTATCAATTTAAGTTGAAATATTCATGGTTTTAAATTTATTACCTTATTCTGTTTTCCAAACCATATTTTGGTTGTCCTTATTTTTCTTATCTTGCTACAGAATGGGGAGGCTATTGCTTATACCAGTCTATTTGGAAACCTTTCTATAATCTTTGATACTCATTTTTGAATCTGAGCACTACTTGTCATCCACAGACCGTCGATCAAGCGGAAATGGTGAATTGGATTCTAGAGGATCTTTTTCATGCTTGTGTTCTTGATTCTGGAGGATCTTGGGTAGGTCATCTCTACCTTGTTAAACTTACCTATAACAATAGTTATCAGGTATAATTTCAATATTCTTGTCATCTTGTCTTAATCCTATTTCAGTCTATCTTTTTCTGTGTTTTCCCGTACCTCATTCCTTTTCGGGGACGAAAAGTTTTGAGTGGGGAGAGTGTAACAACCTTGTATTTTGTAATTATTTTTAAATTGAATTTCCTGATTTAAAAACTTTATTTTAGTTATTGAAATGAATAATTTTTGTTATTTAAATATAAATTTTGATTTTATGAGAATTATAATTCCAAACATGAATAAATAGAATATTTTCCAAAAATGGGAATTTTGTCAATGTGGTCAAACTTTGACTTTTAAAAAAATTAAATTTTGAACTTTTGAAATTTATCTTTATTTTATGAAAGTAAATAAATTTTTAAGTATATTGCTTTTTGTTTCAGTGGAATCAGATTAATATTGTGAAAGTTATGATGTTTACACTATTGTATGTAAATTGGTTATTTAACAAAATTGTTTATTTTAATTTACATAAATAATTTTTTTTTTGTCATGTCATGTTCTAATTTATGTTTACATGTGTAACATGACATGTTATGTAAATATATTTTTTTATTTTGAAACATTCTAAAAGTGTAGTTGAAATTTTCCAATGTCAGTTGTATTTTGTTTACAATTTTAAATTCTAGTTTCAATTAAATAAAGTATTTTCTTCATTTATTTTCTATTTTTCCTAAAACTATTTTTTTATTTTTCAGAATATCTATCTCTACCTGATCTTTCTATTTTATTTATCTAGACATTCATTTATTAATTGAATGGTTATGTGTTTAGATCCCTTATTTGAAGAAATTTCAAATAGGTATACGTTATTTTGCCTTAAAGGAATATCTTTTAAAAATTTATTTATTAAACGTTCTTGTATTTATTTTGTTTAGTAAAGCTTTCTTTTGTATATACATCTTTCTTTAATATATAGGAAACAAATCAATTAAGATACATTACTTGTTTTAAATATAGGCATATGTTTCATTTTTATTTCTTGCCTTTATATTTTCCACCCTTTTAATTTCCTACCATATCTATTCCTAAATTGTAGCCATGTATTCTAAAAACCTAGCCACCTCTTATCATTCACGTGAAAGAAAAAAAATCATCTCAAGTCTTCATTTCTCATATCCTGAAAATTTTGGTGAGTCATGGCTTCCTTCTTTCTTTCCCTCTTTTTCATTTTTCTCCTTTTCTTTTTGGTTTTTGCCTTGCATAGTTCGACCTCACCCCTCCTCTAGCCACCAGCTTCCTCCTCCACCTTCCCATCCATGGCCTACATCACCACATCCTCCTCCCAAAGCCAGGCCGTGAGCACCTAGGCCAAAACTCCACATCCAAAGCATGTTAACCATGACAAAACCATCCATTTACCAAACCCCTTCATGTTTGCTTGCCCTATCACCTCACCACCTCCCTTTCTTTTGGCCGCACCACCTATCCATCACCCCACACCTCTGACCTGATCATGGCCGAGCCATGTTGGCACCATGGCCGTGCTTGTTGACTCCTAGGTCAAGCCCATAGGTTCTTGTCTTCATCCAAACCCCTTGCCTCCTTAACCTTCCACTTGTTTTGCCTTTGCCTTCCACTTTCATGCCCATAGCCATGGTTCATGACTCATGGCCGAGCATACATGACCTAGGCCAAGCCTAGGTGTGGTGAGATCAAGCCCATTTGCATTTAGGCTAAGCTTATGTTGTCTTGTACAAGTCTTTTGCTTCTAAGTTTTGGTTATCTTTCCTTGTTTTGAAATTGTTTTGCAAATCAAAATTTGTTAATCTTAATTGTATGTAAATTAAATATATTTTCTTATGTATGTTATATTTTGGGTTGATATAAGGCTCTCTGTCCATTCAAATCTAATCGTGCTTGTCGTGCTTTTGGAATCATTCTTGTGTGTTGTTTTGGATCTCTAGCTTTGATAAAAGTGAGTCCTTCTCACTCTGACATTATTACTTATGGAATGGTAAATGGATAACAAGTGATTAGTAATTAAAATGTCATGAAAGTTACTGGTGATTATATGATATGTTATTCCATGTTATTACCATGTTAAATTTGTAATTATCACTTGACCTATGATAAATGATATTATATTGTGATATTGACAGGTTAGTATATTCAATTATATTGTTTATGTATATACTCACACTGCAAGTTCCGTGTTAGAATAGAATCACTATGTGTTGAAATGATACATACCCGAACATACATTACAATAGAGAAAAATCATTATGAGCTGAAATGATAGGCTCAAGTGATTTTTTTGTATTTTGTTTGACTTGGGATTGCGGGTTTGAAATGATAGAACCCAGGTTTTCTTTTTAAATTGCAGACTGAAATGATACATATCTGTATCACTTGAACCAGGATAAAAAAAATTATATAGACCCTATGGTATATTTTAAATGATTTTTATATAGATATGTATTTTTAAGTGTGAAATTTTGATTTAAAAATGTATATTTTATGTTTTAAGAAAGTTAAATATTTGAATTGAATTTAAGTATGTATGTTTGGAGTAAATGTGATTTTGACTTTAAATTTTACTTTTAAAATGTAAGTAAATAATGGAAATTAAATTTTAAATTTTAATATGGATATTTAAAGTAAAATGTTAAGTTTTGTTAAATTAATAAGTTAAGAAAATAGTGAAATTTTGACTTGACAAATGAATTGAGTTTTAAATTTGATATTTAATTATAAACTTTTATTGTGATAAATCATATGTCAAAATGATTTAAATGTGAAATTTTGAAGCTTGGAAATATGATTTATAAGTTTAAAATAGCTAAAATTTAAGTTTATTTAATTCTGGAAATTTTAATAACAGGCTGCTGTAGTACTTTGTAAGTATTGCCGTTCCTAAAGTTAACTAAGCTTTGAATTAATAAGAACGGCTACTGTAGCACTTTGTAAGTGCCGTTGTTGCTGTAAATAAACAAAACATCTCTGCTATAGCACTTGGTAAGTGTCGTGGTTGCTAAACTAAACTATATGTTGAAATACTTAATATAAGCTACGATAACACTTTGTAAGCGCCGTCGTTGCTGAAAAATGTTAATGTTTTGAAATATTATAGATTTTAACACCGTTTTAAGTTATATTTTAAAGTGTTAAATGATTTAACTTTTGGAATTGATTATTTGTGAAGTTCAAGGAGTTTTGAATATAACTTAATATTTAAATTTGAATTTCAAAGGAATCTAAATTGAATTTGAATTTAAATAATGTTTACTTTGTTATGTGTTAAATGGAATGAAATGTAATGAGATAAATGAATTTTTGAATGGAATATTGAGATGTGTTTGAAATGATATTTGAAATAATAAATGAATGACATGATTGATTTTTAAAAATGATATTTAAATTGAATATTTGAATTAAAGAATGATAATGAATTGATAAAGGATTTGAAAGGAAATGATTTGAAATGGTCTTGAAATGAATATAGTTTTGAAATAAAAATGATTTTGGTTTCGAAGTATAAACTAATTTGAAAGGAATATACTTTTGAAATGAAATGATATTGGGTTTGACAGTATATACTATTTTTAAATGACTACGGTATTATGATAACGATTGGTTGGCAAAGAGACTGGGATCAGATATGGGCATACTCTCTGTCGATACCGAAAACCACTTTGATAACCGTGTACGCCGTGGAGATTCCAGAATGAAGTAGGATGGTGGCGACGTCCTTTGAGGTATGATCGTGGACCCGACTCCCGTGAGTTGGCTTAAGGTGGCTTAAACATGAGCGATCTCGGGCCAGTGAGGTAGCTCCTCTTATCGGACACACTCCTTCGATATTATACTCTGACTTTTGGATTGATTCGGTGGCCACATTTGATTTTTGATTTTGGGGGTGTGGCTCGAGGTGGGCAGTAGCTACGCGCTATGCGTCACCACCTATCCGTGTGCGTAATTGGTATATCTACCCTGGCATTACCTTGTGTGCTGTGTCACCTACCATAGCGAGCCTTACTATGAGTTTCTATTTGTGTCGTACCTATGGAGTATCTTCTCATAGTCTTTCGATCAGGAGATATGCAGGTACTGTATAGACTACTGACACTATTATGTGTTAAGGGGTATATGGTAACCCCTTAACGCTATTTTAAAATAAGTTTATTTTACTGTAGACATTAATATAATTGCGCAATATTACTACATAGTAAATAGTTTAACGGATCCTTAAAGGATGCGCGATCCCAAGTATCCTTTAAGTTACTGATGCATTTTGTTACTATTCACTTGAGTTGATTTACAGTTCATAAGTATTTATGTCCTGACTCGAGTGTTTTTTGTTTTGGTTTACGCTCGAGTCAGACTGAGTGATTCAGCATTCAAGACTCACATTCGGAGTTGGAACTTTGCTTGAAGATCCAGCCATCTATTTTGCTTTCAGTATCCAGTGATTCTAGTGATGTATTCTGAATTGTACCTGATGTATCTTGTTACTCTTCTGTTGTATCTTGTTTAACTCTGATGTATCTTATATATATAGTGGCTTCATGAACTACTGTCTCTTTTACTTCCGCTGCATTATTATTTACTCTGTGTCTGTGATCTGTGATTATTTATTTACTATATATTCTGAGATTTGCCAAATTTTATTTACAACGCGGTATTTTGAGCAGATCAAGTCCGATATGTGTGGATGCGAATGTTTGAAAATATCGGGTCGTTACATGTGGTATCAGAGCTTTGGCTCTAGGCAAAACTTAGCATATATGGTAAATTTATTTATAGAGTCACTTTCATTCGAGTTTGAATCCCTTCATCTTCGATTCGAATTTCCTTTGAATTTTGGAACGTTTCCAAGCAGTTCCAGAATCCATTCGTGTCCCTCACAGAAAGCATAAATGCAACTACCCTCTCCCCCAATACTAGAAAGTAGGCTATGTTCCAGCAGCCAAAATCATTCTTTTGAAGTGTATTGGATCGTAGAGATCCACGATCTCATCATTTTCATTTTCTTCATATTGAAAAAATGTTTTCACTCGTTATCCATTTACTTTAAAATTTTCACCAATTTTGGAACTTTCTATTTCAACGGCCCTATAAGGATATATTGTTTTAACAATATATGGCCCAGTTCAACGTGTCCTTAATTTTCCTGGAAACAAATGAAGTTTGAATTATATAAGATAAATTTCTGTCCAATTTGAAAACTCATACGAAGTATATTTTTATCATGGTATTCTTTTGTTCTCTCCTTATAATCTTTGCATTTTCATCGGCTTCATTTTGAAGTTCCTCTAATTCTGTTAACTGTAATTTCCTATGTGAGCCTACTTCATTACTATCAAAATTAAGGTATTTAACTGCCCATAGCGCATGATGTTCTAATTCAACTGGTAAATGACAAGCTTTACCATAGATGAGACAGTATGGTGACATTCCTAAATTGGTTTTATATGCAGTGCGAAAAGCCGAAAGTGTTTCTATCAATTTTGACGACCATTCCCTTTTATTGATGTTTACAGTCTTTCCAAGAATTTGTTTTAATTTTTTATTTGAAATTTCTACTTGCCCGTTTATGGATGATATGGAGTAGACACTTTATGAGTTTCAATACTTCTTAAGTAATGATTTGAAAGCAGTTACAAAAATGGGTACCTTTATCGCTTATTTTGGCTCGAGAAATACCAAAATGAAAAAATATTTTTCTTTAAGGAATTTGATAACCGTCTTACCATCATTTGTTTTAAAAGGGGCTGCCTCAATCCATTTTGATACATAACAACTGCAACCAAAATGTACAAGCTGTCGAAAGAGTTAGGAAATGGACCCATGAAATCGATACCCCAAACATCAAAAATTTCCATAACCAAAATGGAATTTAAATGCATTCCATTTCCTTTAGTGATTCACTGTATCTTTTGGCATTGCGTACATTTCTTGCAAAATTCTTGTGCATCTCGAAAGAGAATATGCCAGTAGAAACAGTATTGTAATACTTCAGCACCTTTTTTTCTTGCTCCAAAGTGTCCACCGCAAGCATAACTATGCGAAAAGGATAGAATAATATTGAGCTTTTCATTAGGTGCACATCGAATGATCTGATCGGGACAACACTTGAAAAGATAAGGGTCATCCCGGTAGTAATCCTTAACTCTAGAGAAATTTTTTTGCTTATCCTGTGCCGGAAGGCACTTCGTTAGTCACCAAATAATTCACTGTGTTGGCATACATGGTGCATTAGTTATGAAAAAATACATGCTCATTAGGTAAACACTCTTCAATTTGGGTGTCGTCTGTATTCCTTTGCATAATGCGGGAGAGGCGATCAGCCACAACATTCTCGGTACCTTTCTTATCTCATATGTCCATGTCAAATTCTTGAAGAAGAAGAAGGTTCCAATGTATTAGGTGGGCCTTAGCATCTTTTTTTGATAATAAACACCTTAAGGCTGCATAATTAGTGAAAACAATGCCTTTGAGCATATGAGATATGATCAAAAAAATTTGGGAGCAAAGACGATCGCCGGAAACCCTTTTTTGTGGTTGAATAATTGAGCAGTGCATCGTTATGAGTTTTACTTGCATAATAGATACTCAATGATGATTATTGATTCTTTGACCTAAAATAGCACCTACAAAAAATCCTAAAGCATCACACATTATCTCAAATAGTTGCATCCAATTGGGAGGTTGAATTATTAGATTTGAGCTCAAAATCGACATTAATTTATCAAAAGAAATTATATATTCCTTGTTGAATTAAAATTTAGCGTCTTTTGTAAGGAGATTCGAAAGAGGTTTTGCAATTTTTGAGAAATCTTTTATAAACCTCCTATAAAATCCCGCATGATCTTTGAACGAGCAAACATCTTTGACAGACTTAGGGGAAGGAAAATTAGCAATCAAGTCCACTTTTGATTTATTGACCTCTAGACTATTCTTTGAGAATACATGTCCTAGCACGATACCTCATTTTACCATAACATGACACTTTTCCCAATTCAACACAAGTGATTTCTCCTTATTGTTTGAGAACACATTCTAAACGAAGCATACACTGATCAAAAGAGGATCCGTAAATGAATAATCATCCATGAAAATTTATAAGATCCTCCACCATATGGAAAATATGCTCATCGTGCACCTTTGAAATGTAGCTAGTGCATTACATAGTCCCTAGGGCATTCAACGATAAGCGAAGGTTCCAAATTGGCATGTGAATGTAGTTTTATGTTGATCTTATAAAGCATTGGGGATTTTATTATATCCCATATATCCATCAAGAATACAATAGTACTCATGTCCTGCTAAACGTTCAAGTATTTGATCGATGAAAGGTAAGAGAAAGTGATCATATTTAATTGTTGCATTTAAATTCCTATAATCGATGCATACACACCATTTGGTGCTTAAACTTTTGTTGGAACAAGTTTGTTGTTTTCATTTCTCACCATGGTGATTCCTAGTTTCTTTGGTACCATCTGAATCAGACTTACTCAAGTCATATCAAAAATTGGATAGATTATGTTGTTGTCTAAGCAGTTGATTATTTCTTCTTTTACCACTTCATTCATATTTGGATTCAATCGTCATTGAGATACACATGAGGGTTTATCCTCATCAATCAAATGTATATGATGCTCACAAATAGACGGGCATATCTTTTTGATATTAGCCATTACCTAACCTAATGCTTACTTATTTTCCCTTAAATTTTTTAAAACATTCTCTTCTTAGGCTTCGACTAAATCTAAGGCTATGATTACTAGAAAAATTTTGTTTGCACTTATGTAAACGAACTTTGGATTTTTTAGATGTGGCTTAAGGTCAAGTTAGGGCTTCTCATGAGTGGCTACTTCAATAGACGTATTTTCATTAAACGTTGAAGAGTCAAAGTCAAGAATTTTATTCACATTAGATCTCAATGTTTGAATTAAGATGTTGAGATACATATTTAGTCCATCGGATATATCATTGAGAGTTTCTTCTATGAATGCCTCAACTATGTCATTTATTTATATCGAAGTCCCAAGGTTGTTTATTAAGATTAAAGATGTTTAACTTAATAGTGAGGTTCCTAAAGGAAATTCTAAGATTTTCATTTCAACAATTTTTGATAGAATTTAAAGTTGCTAAAAAGGGACGTCCTAAGATAACGGGAATTTGCGTTTGAGGATTAGAAATAGGAGCGATTTCAAGTACTATAAAATCAACAAGTAAATAAAATGGCTCTACTTATATTAATGCATCCTCAGCGAGGTTTCTTAATGGTTCGATTAACTAGTTGAATGGTGATGTTGGTAGATTTTGATTCCTCGATTCTTAGTTGACAATATTGTGATAAGGAAGTAAGTTGACGCTAGCACCAAGGTCAAGTAATGCATGATTAATGAACGTGTTTCCTATTTTGCAACCGATTGCAGGACAACCGTGGTCCTCAAATATGATGAGCATACGACTAGAAATGATTGAACTAGTATTTGCGATTAAGAAGGCTGTTTTAGGCACGTTATTCGCACGATTTCGAGTACAAAGTTCTTTATGACATTTTGCGTACTGTGGGATCTGTTTAATAGTATCTAAAAAAAATGTTAACATGAAATTTTCTAAGGATAACTAGGATCTTATCGAGTGAGTGGGTTTTTCCTTATTTTTTAGTCTACTTGGAAAAGGAGCGACTAGCATGTAGACTCTCTCGGTGGATTTCTTTGTTTATTTCGAAGAAGATAGTGAATGAATATATGAGTTATCAAGAACCTCACCATCTTAAATTGGGTTATCATCACAATTGCTCACGGAAGAGGGAAGAATGCTAGGATTACTACCTTTTGATAATGGTAAGGGAGTTGATGAGTCAATAATTGAAGATGGTGTATTATTAGTAGGCTGACTAGGGAAGATTAGCTTTTGAGGAGTTTTGGGATTTCCATCATGATTACATATTTCCTTGCCTGATCATAAGGTGGTTATTAAATTCACCTAGTTTAAATTATCATTCTCGCAAGAGTTCACTCCACGAGAATTATTATATTTAGGATTTACTTCTGTTTGACTTGGTAATTTTCCCTTCTTGTTATTCATTGTTAAGTTCTTTAACATGTTCACAATTTGGTTGTATTTATTGTCTGTTTCTTTTCATATTTGTTCAAATTTAGTGTCAGTTTCCTTAGTTCGTTTATCAAGATGATTATAGTCCTGAGGTTGTTGAGAGGTTTGAGGTAAGTCTCTAAGATATGGAGGCCTATAGGGTTGATTAGAGAGACTCTTACTTTGAGGAACAAATTGTTGATTGGGAAATTGAGGTGCTTGAGTATTTTGGCTCATGGGATAAAATGCAAAGGATTTGAAAAATTATTTGGATTTGACCTTGACAGGTTTGGAAGGTTTCGCTGGTTAGAATTATAGTAAGAAGCATAAAAATTAGTTCGAGCAAAGGCATTCACCTATTCTTGAGGATACACTTGAGGTAACCCTTCTTTGACTTGGGATTCCTCAGTAAAGAAGAGGGAAAGGTCTACTATGTGAACTCCTCTTGGATTGGTACGAGCTAGGCCATGAAACAATTTTCACAATTGATCCTTGTCAAAGTATTCTTCAAAGAAATCCCAAGCTTCCTTGCCTGTTTTATTCATGATATCTCCATGACACATAGTTTCAAGTTTTGTTCGAGTGGGATAATTAATTCCTTCATATACTATTCGGCATAAAAATTGTTTTAAGATTTCATGATGAGGAGGACTTTTTAATGATTGATTAAATCATTCAAAAATATTGAGAAAAAGTTTCTCCTTTTCTTGGGTGAATTGACTAGTTTCATTTTTAATTTTAAGAGTGTTATGAGAAGGAAGAATTTTTCAAAAATATTGTTTCGAAATAATTCCAACTATAAATAGAGGGTCGTGAAAGAGAATTGAACCACCTTCTAGCATTTCCTAATAGAGCAAATGGTATTAATCTTAGCTTAATGGACTCGTTTGAAAGTTGTTGCATTTTTATCGTGGAAAAATATAGTTCGAAATCATTAAAAAATTCATATGCATTTTCGGATCCCGCAAATTTAGGAACGTTTTGGATGAAGGAATTTTTTAATTCAAAATTATTCCCACTATTTGACGGATATACTATTACTGGGGGTTGTATAGTTCTAACTGGATAACATTATTCTCTTAAACACATGCCTTGTTATGGTTATGGATGTTTAAAATTATTTTGAACTGATAAAATTAGTTGTTGAATGTATTGATTTTGAATATTCGAATTCACTTCCCATGTCTAGGTGAACGTGGCCTAAAACCGTTATCACTCATTGAATTTAATTGTTCAAAAGAAATTGTATTATGTCTTTCCAAGCATTTATGATCATTTCTAAACAACGTTTGCATAAAACAAATTCAAATTTTCTTTTTTTTCAATATTAATTTGTTGAAAATGTAGCAACGATGGGCATAATAACAAATAAGAAAAACCTACTCCTTAGCCCAAAGCAATGACAGAAGTCAAAGCCCCAGGTTAATAAGAAGCCTAAGAAGTATCAAGAAAGGGTGCAGGGGAAGGTTTCAGCGAGTGCAAAACCAGTCGTGCTGCATTTGATGGTTCGAGATGTGGTCCTAGGTCGTCAAAGCATACGCAAGACGAATATGCTTGGTTGATTTGCAAGCTAAGTCAGATGTAAACTAAGTCAAGAAGAAGCAAGCCTCTTTCATGGGAGACAAATGAGAAGAAAGGAAGTAGAACATCTAGGTGCACAGTGAACAAGCCAAGCCAGCACCAACTCCATACTTAGCTTCGTCCAATAGTGAGAGTTAAAAATACTCATAGTGGTTAAAGTGTCAATGTCCACACTACACTTTATTTGGTAGCAGCTTCCACTGAGTTAATCAAATGTTGTTTCTTCCCGTATGGCTGAACAGCTGGTCAACAATTCCTTTTTTTTAAATTTGCAAAAGCCAATAATCTGTTATTCCTTTTTTATGCACACTCTTTACCAATTTTTTTAACTTCTCTTTCTTATTTATAAAGCTAATGCCTCCTTTGGTTCCTAGAAAATCACTTTCTTTCTTTTTCTTCTTCGCTTTCTTTTATAAACAAAAAATGTAAATGGAAAAAAGAAATAAAAATATTTTTTTGATAGGAGCTATGTGTTAGTCCGTGAGATGATGGTTTTGATGACAACAACCTTAGAATAGATTATAAAATATAAATACTAACATTATAAGTTTAGATATATATGTATATGCAGGTTTTAACCATGTAGGTACCAAGAATGAAGACTGTACAGTATAGAGATTCAAGATATCAAGATTGAAGACTCATGAGTATCAAGAATATCAAGAGTTCAAGAATTGAAGTAATTTATTCTTTAATTAGAAATTTTGTTAAAACTCATAAAAAAGCACTGACATCTTAAAATCCAATTTATTCGTGGAATGGAATCCACTTCGAGCCTGTTAAAGGGATGGAACCCTAAGTAGGATGGAACCTACGAAAACTCTAGTGGAACATTATTTTGTATCCGCTAACTTTTTATTCAAAATGATTTTTCAAAATTATATCCTGTTTTCAAAATGTTTTCAAAACCTTCCTTTTAAAAGCATCAAAAACCTCTATCCTGATTTTAAATAATTTTAGCCTCAAAATTATTTTTAATTTCAAAGTCAAAATTACTCCTGATTTTAAACTATCCTTTAAAATAATATATTTAACTTTTAAATATTTATACTTAAGATTGAAATATAAAATTATAGTTAAATTGTACATATATATATTATTCTCTATATTTACTTATGTATTTTAACTATAATCAAGTATATTAGAAAAGTTTAAAATAGTTTTAATATAAGATAAAGGTTATTTTCAAAGAAAATCAAATCATCAAAAATTGCTTTGGGACGTCGACATGCCTATGGTGACCATGTCGACATGGTGTCAGTTGAGTTCAAAATTTAAATTTCAAAAGAAGTGTCTATTCGCCATAACTCTTCATGAATGGACATGGCTGTTGTTCTTTTATAAATAGGGGTTAGTTTCAACGAATTTTAGATCAGATTTTCTGGTTTTTCACTCCTCTTCTTCTTCCACATTTCTTAATACATACTCTTACCATTACTCTGCCGAAATGAACATTGAATCATACTCGATTACTTCTAGTTTGATTCTCTATCACTATCTCAACAAGGTTCTCAGTGCTATTCAGAGTTAAAGACTTCTTTGTAATCTATTAAGCGAGAAAAGGTGTGATTGTGGCCTTGAAAATCAATCAAGCGAGAAAATGTGTGATTGTAGCCTTGGTAAATCAATTGGGTAAACTTGTGGTCCGAAAATCAAATATCTCTACCCAGAGTATTGAAATTTTGGAGGGTGTACCTCGCAGCCTTGAAATCGAGGGTGTAATTGTACAATTGCTTTTGAAAGGAAATCTGTACTTGTGTTGCGGGACTGGATGTAGGGTAACTCCGAACCGGTATAAAATCCGGTGTGTTCTTTCCTTTACTGCTCTTATTTTATTTCTGCATCTGTGTTTGTTTCTGTGATTATCCCTGTATCTGTAGATTGCATACATCTGTGCTTAAATTAACATAAACTCAAAAAGATTTAGTAATTCTTTATAAACACTATTCACCCCCCTCCCTCTAGTGTTAATCCTAGCCTTAAGATCCGTAATCCGCATTTCTTTCACTATGTAAATTGAAAAACTATAAATAAAAAAATGTTTCTTTGGTCATGCATGAGAAAATCAGAAAACAAAAACTATAAAACTAAATAGAAAAGGGAAGCTACTAAACTTTAAAAAAACAACTTTTTTTATACGTTGAGAAAAACCAAAAGCAAAAACAACACCTTCAAAATAGAGTGAAAAGGGAAACAAACGAAAAGAAAAACTAACACGAATCAAATACTGAATAAATAGTAAAAATTAATTTAACTTCTCGGTAACAAAGCCAAAAACTTGATCGAAAATTTTTGATGTGAACAAAAACCGCAATTTTATTTTACCTCAGACGCACAACGTCTGTTGTAGTGTTGTGCGAAAATTGGTCGATCCATAGGGAGTTATTAATTACTGGTGCTTATCTAACTTTTAGGCGAGTTAAATGATTTGAGAAGTTGAATCCGCTAAATTTCAAACATAAAATTGTAAGAAAAGAAAAGAAAATGTTGTAAAAAATGAGAAAACAGAGAAAATATAAATAAGAACTTGCCTTAATTTAATAGCTAATGTAGATAATTGAAAAGATGAGATCTATTAATCTCTTGGCAAATCAATAGGTCTCATATAAAATAAAAACTTTGAAGTAGAAACCAAACAAAAATGAAAGAGAATAAAATAGAATATGAACAAAAGAACAAATAAGTTTTGGTTAATTTATTTATTAAATAGAAAAGTTGAAAGAGATTACTAGAGTTGGAAGTCTTAATACCAAACTCTAGAAATAGAATTGTAAGTAATTGCCAAGATGCCACCAATGTCCTAAGTAAAGGTATTTACAGCGCTCTTGTACATCCAAACCTTAAAATAAGAATGTTCAAGAAACTTTGACTTGCTCTATCTCTAGATGTTTCTTTTCTCTATGTGTTCCATATTATTCTATAAATCTCTTTTTCCACCATACTCCAGAAGCCACTTGATTTAGTATGTTCTAGAAGTGTCTCTCTAGGAGATATGAATGCCTAAAAGAATGTGCGCTACTTGGGGTTCAAACCAACGACCTCCTAGCAAATGCAAGTCCTCAAACTAGTTGATCTATAGTGTAACGACCCGTTAAATTTGATAATATTAAATGGATTAACTTAATATAATTTTTAATCTAATTTATAATAAATGTAGGAGTTGGATATAGTAACTGAGATTAAAGATTTAACAATTGAAATGTTATATGGCAATAGGTAGAATAACGAAGATTTGTGTTGTGGTTATAAGTCATAATTAGTTGATTAAAATGGTATTAATGAAATAATAACTGAATTGAATTGCAATATATAAACATCAGAAAAATTTAATTAGTGGATTAAATTTGTTAAAGTTCATAAGTTTTGTAATTTAGTTTAGTAGAACTTTAAATTATAAACGAAGATTGAAATAAACGAAGATTGAAATAAACGATAAATTTAATTATGTAAATGGTGACTCAAGACCTAGGTTATAGGAATTGGAACATAATCCAATTTGAATTAAGTAGAAGAAGGATTTGGTTAATATGTAAGTTATTGTTCAAGGTATTGAATAAAAACTTGGAATCCAATCATAATTTAATGATAATAACGTTAGTATTAGAGAATAAATATATTTCAATGCAGTACCCGAATGAACGGAATAAAATGAATATATATTGAATAGAAATGAAATGTAAATTGGCACATTTGGTTGAAAGTTAATTTTAAGAAACATATAAATGTTGAATTTGTGAATATTAATATAAATATTAACTTGAATAGGATTCATTAATACAAAGATGTAATAAGTGTAGATAGTAAAAATTTAATGGTTGTAGTGGATAAAAAAATCCAGTAGTAACATAAAATTTATTTATATGGAAAAAGAGTATAGATTTGAACAAATTTATGAAAATTTGATAAGAACAGTGGTTGTAATCAGTTTGGTTATTTAATATTTGGAAGATAGAGATTTGTAAATCCGTTAATGAATTTATAATGGGAAGGAATGGTAAGAATGTAAAAATTATAAGCATTTGATTCAATTAAGGGAATTAAATTATAATAAATGGTCATTTAATAAATTCGACGTTCTGTGAGAAATCATAATAGTTGTGTAAAATGTGTACAAACTTAGATTTGGAAATTTATTGGATTTATAACGGTTTTGGTATTACATTTATGAGTTTAAAAGTTATTCCATTTTGTAAAGTAATAAAAGCTTATTTAGGTGACTAGAATTTAGCGTAACGACTATTGTGTGTTACCTATTCTTGTTGCTTGTTAATTTAAATTTTGGGAATCAAATTCAATTTATCCGCCAATTTACCGCAGTTAAAGTGAAATGAATTGGTGAATGAGTAATGTTAAATACAAATAAGATGTAACCAAGAAAAATCCCATTTATAATAATTTATGTAGAATAAAGTAAAGAAACCAGGAAATGAAAATGTGAAATTGTGGATGCAATGAGATCTTAAGTAATAATAACTTTGTTAGGTAAGTGATAACGGATTTTATTTTTTTGTATAACCAAATAAAGATCCAAATTTATTTGGAAATTAATTGCAATCAATTGAATTTATTGCAATTAAATGGATTTAATATTTAATAGTTATGTAATTATTATTTGGAAGAAATTGGAGTTATTTGTAATAAGTATGAACCTAATGTTAATTTTTCTTATAGGATTGACAATTGATATGGAATGAAAAGAAGAAAATTTGGGTCAGTAAAATTTGGAATTTATGCATAATAAAATGGATTCTAACGTTAAATACTACGTTATTGAGATTTAAATTAGACTTAAAGAATAATGATGTGAATCAGGAACTAATGTTTATGGCATCTTTATTTTAGGTGAAAGTTGAGAATATAAAGATTTAAAAATCTAAAGTCTGGGTTTTGAGAATATAATTTATAAAATTCTTAAATATAAGAAAGTGTAGAAATTAACATTGCAATTAATACTGTCAACTTTTAATTCACAGCTAAGCCTGTTAAATCTTTTCAATTGATTACGAATCATATAAGAAATAAAATTTGGCCAATTTTAGAATTTAATATAAAATTTGGATTTTTATAATTTATTTAATTTATTTAATGAATATTAAAAATAGCCATTTTGGCCACGGACTCGGATTTCGACAAAACCAGTTCATCGGATCCGTATCGGTGAATTATTATAGGGTTTCAAGTTTCGTATCGATCGGACTTGTCGTTTGATCGTACGGGCGTGAAACGCCTTGAAATCAATTTTAATAAAATCAATTTGAAATCAATTTGGAAATTTTGTTTTCAGCATAACTTCTTCATACGATCAAATTTGGACGTGAAACTTTTTCCATCGCGTTCAAAATATTTTAAATTACCTATTTGGATATATAGATTTACGAAATTTCGTTCCGGAGACATAGCGGGCTTTTTGGGCCTTAGTTTGTTTCGTACGTTCATCTATCTAGTCTATCTACTCTAACCCAACCCTACCTATAAATATACAGTTATAAACCCTAGCTCCATTCTATTGTCTATTTGTTGTACGTTCATCTTCTTCAAGCTTCTCTTTTTCTTCAATGGGGGCTAACCCTAGATCTAGTCAGTTCAAAAAAAAATACAAATTTAAAAAAAAAAAAAAAATTCGGATCTGCAGCAGCTTCTGGTCGCGCTTCGGGTTTCAGGGGAGAAAACCCTAAAGCAACTTCGGGTCAGGAAGAAAATGACTCGGGTCACTCCGGGTCGTTTTGGCGAAAACTCCAAGCAAGCACCGGGGAATTGAGGCGGCGCACCGAAGTCGAACCCGAAGTCGACCCAGGACCAGAATTTTCCATTTTTCAAATTTTCATAACTTTTGCATACGAGCTCGGATTCACGCGCGGTTTGTTTTGCTGGGATCGTATCGGAATTTCTGACGTTTTGACGCTGGTTTGGATGGATTTGGAGACCGTAAAAATTTTGAGTTTAAATTGAATTTAAATTCGATTTAAATTCCAAAGGTGAGTGTTTTAACCCACTCACAACTACTAGAAGCTTTTATGTTTGTTTAAATTAATTTTAGAAATGAATAGAAATTTATTTATGAGTATTTGGCATGTTTATTTCACTCATATTTGTTGAATTGCATTTATTAAATTTAACTGTTAATTTAATTTATTTATTGCGTATTAATTGATAGTTAGAATTTATTTGTTTGCCTATAAACTGCTGGTTAACAGTTATATAGATTATTATTGAATATAAACTGTTAGATTAATAGTTGTTAAATTTAATCTGAATAAAATTGCCATTTATTACCTGTTATATATTATCAAATATAAATCGTTATTGATTGATATTGCTTGATGATTGTGATTGGATGATGGGTGATGTTGATGGATGTTTTATTGTATATCATTAAATTGCAAATTATCATGCATATTTCCTTTCATTCGGGATTGTGGTTTGAAATGATATATAACCGCAAAATTTTATATCTTTTAAATTGAGGATTGAAATGATAAATATCCGTATCACTTGACCATAGGATAGAAAATTATATACAGGCACCGCGGTATATATATAACTATTTAAATGTGATTTCTATGGTTTGGATGGAATACGGTTTATAATAATCTTAAATTTTATATTGTATAAATATTTTTCTTCCATATATATATACATATGAAGTTGAAAATTTTGAAATTAAAAGGTGTATAAAAATCTTTATTAAAAATGGAAGAAAATTAAGAAAATGGAGTTTAATAATTTATATCATATGTTTAAATGTTAAGTTTGGAAATTTTAAGATATGATATTTATAATTGGATTTTTCCCAAAATAAATTAAAATGAATATTCTAGTATAATTTGAATTGGGAAAAATATATATATTTTATTACTAGAAATTGAAGTCTTATTATTTATGGATTTTATATGAATATTCAAGACTAATTAATAGAACAATTGATTTGTTGAAAGAATAAAATCCAACTTTAGTTTGAAATATTGATACTCAAAATGGATATACGTATATATAAATAAATTGAAGTGGTTTTGGAACTTGAGAGAGATAATATAAATTTTGGTTTAGACTTTAATAAAGAAATGTATTTGTAAAGCCATGAGAACTATTTTCTTTACAAAGTAACATTTAAGTTAAACCATTTAATTCATATACCGTTGAATGTCCAAACCATTCAAGTTTTAGAAGTTATGGTTTTAAATTATGATTTTCAAAATACTATGCTTTGAAAATATTTGATTTTCAGACGTTATGAAGTTAAAGCATTTTGATTTTGGAAAAGAATTATATTTGGGATAAGTGATAAAATATGGTTTTGGGTTTTGAAATGATATCGTATTCATGGTTATGAAATGGAATGTTTATTCTGATTTTTAAAGTATAACCTATTTTTAAATGACCGCGGTGTTATAAATAACGATGAGTTGGCAAAGAGACCGGGATCGGATATCTGACATACTCTCTGTCGATACCGAAAACCACTTTGACTAACCGTGTACGCGGTGGAGATTCCAGAATGAAGTAGGTGGTGGCGACGTTTCCTGTAAGGTAAATACGTGGACCCGACTCCCGTGAGTTGGCATAAGGTGGCTAAAACAGGAGCTATTCCTAGGCCAATGAGGTCATACCTCTGATCGGACACTCCTCTTCGATATTATACTATGACTTTGGATTGATTCGGTGGCCACTTTTATTTTGATTTTGGGGAGTTTGTTCGAGGTGGGCGGTAACTGCGGCTACGCGTTTCCACCAGCCTGGGTACGCAATTGGTATATCTACCCTGGCATTGCCTAGTTGTGCCGTGTCACCTACCCTATCGTGCCTTTACTACGAGTTTCTATTTGTGTCGTACCTATGGAGTATCCTCTGGTAGCCTCCCGATCAGGAGGTATTACGGTACTGTATAGACTATTGGCATTTTACGTGTTAAGGTGGAAAATGTAAAGTCTTAACGCTATTTAAAAGTAAGTTTATTTTATAAATAGACACTATTATAATAGCGCAATATACTACATAGTAAATAGTTTAACGGATCCTTAGGAGATGTAAATCCCGAACATCTCTTGAGTTACTGCACTCATATTTATTTCTGTTAATTTAACTCACATAAGATCTTTTAGTCTGACTCGAGTGTTTTTGTCTTTTCAAATTCGCTCGGGTCAATCCGAGCATTTCAGGATCGAAGACTTTAGCTTTGAAGGACGAAGACGAAGGAGTCGTATTATTATTATCTATAGTATTGCACCACACACATACTGTTCCGCTGCATTGATTGTATTGGTATGTGTAACTCTGATATTTATTGTATAAAGCAAATCAAGTGTTTGTAAACTGTTTTGAACTGTATATTTATTATTATATTTTATCCTTCCGCTGTGAGATTCTGTTTTGTTTTTATTTCTTCTCTGTTTTCTTATTTACCCCATAACAATCCGCCCTTCCGTATGGTTTGAACTGGCACGTGTGTCGGTTTAAAGTGTGCGAAAAGGCGGGATGTTACATATAGTAACTTTATGCAAAGAATAAACACTTTTTTTCTTATTACAGAGTCTTGAAATGAAACATTGTTTTTTGTAAAATCATGTCAATAATTTCTTCATTGTCTATGAATTAGGATCCTATAATAAAACACAAGAAAAACTAGGGTAGGCATAAACCGCACTAATATAGGGAAATTGCCCGCAACGGACTGCAAAACGGTGCGGAAACCCACATCGAATCTTCTAACCAATGCAAACACCCAAAACTGGACTGACTCGCATTGGCGGTTTGGATGATTGAGCCGACTACATTAAAGCGAACCGGATAAATAGTTACACTAGTAATCCATAAGCAACTCTTATCTTATTTTATATTGTAAGGATGTATATTCTATTTTCAGCTTGTATCAATAATAATCGTTGTCATAAAGAAAAAATTTATAGTTTTAGCATGATATTTTTCATCTCATGTTCTAGATAAATGCTAAGTATAATCTTATTATAGTTCTTTTACTTAATGGTTATGCATTGATTAACGTTGATGACTGTTTAATCTACTGAAAAAATCTCACTTATAGCTAAATCTCAAGTTGAAATATTCATAAAGCTAAGAACCAATCTTTCATTTCTATATGACAATTTGTGTTTTAACCTTTAACTATAAAACCTTCGCTCAGTTGCCTTCGTAAATTGATTGTTGATGGAAGTAATTCTTTTATTTCATATTTAATATGGATTCAAACCGAATAGGAGCAAAACCAGACCGTATTACATCAAACCGAATCGAAATCAAACCATTTAAATGGTTAATGATTTGTATTTTTAATTAACCATTTGATGCGGTGCGGAAGTGGTTTGGGCTTCAAACCACACCAAACCAACCCACGCCCGCCACTAATAAAAAGACCAAGTAATATTACCTTGTGGATATAAAAAGTGTAACTATGCAGTTGATGTTCATCACATACAACCCAAATATATCAACCATGCCCTTCAAAATGAAAGAATGTGCAGCTACAGTATTAAACAGAACTCTAACTGAAAAACTGGAAATTGAAATCATACCTCAAGCACTACTCTCTTTCCCTTCTCTTCGGTTGTTGGTCCTAAGGATGGCCTCTCTAATGCAAACAACCTTATTTGCTTCAACTTCGGAGAATCCTTCTTTTTATGTCCTGGATGGTCATAATTAAGCACATAACTTTGGCTATCCCAACTAGTTATGGGCACTTCGATACATAATGTCCCATTTGTCCACAATTGTAACAAGCAACCTTTGAAATATCCTTTCAACCACATCCCATTTGAGTGTTTCCTCTCTACTGCTGCCCCTTCTTCCCCTTATGGTATGGAGAAAACAACTATTATGTTCCACTTTTCGACTTCACCTCCACCTTTACCTCCTCTAGGGTACATGCAATCGTACATGCAATCATACCTCCGAGTCATATCCACTGCAAACTCAAAAGGAGATGCTAAGTATGCCATTACCTTATGATTCAAGCCTTGCTTCCAGCCCCGAATAAACTTCTCATTCTTCTTTAGTGGGGTGTCAACCAAATGTCAACCATAATTCGCCAAGGCATTAAACATCTGAATATACATTTCCATAGGAAGATCTACATACTTGAGATCTATAAACTCCCTCAATAACATACTTCTTTGAGACTCGAAAATGAACCGAGCCTAGAATCTTTTCTTGAACTGATCCCGAGTGATCACCTCTTCAGGAATCTCAGTCGCTGTCTCCCACCAATCCAAAGCATCTTCATGTAGCCTTATTTTCTTAGCATCATTCAACTCTAAATCCCTGAAGATATGCTCACTCACCTTAAACTAATTAAACACTTCTACCATCGGCTCTATTTCGGTAAATGTTTTGCCTCTTAGGTTCCAGTAGTCTTAATTCAGGTTTTAAAAAAATCATCGTTTACAGCTGGCTTTGGCTCTTCTGTGTCGGGGATATTCTTTCTCATTATCTATATCACGAACTATCAGAATAAAACGTTTACATCTATTCCCACGACAGGTGGGACTACTCATTCTCAACTGACAATGGCACCTCCCTTCCATTACATTCGACGGTTTGTGTGCTATCATTCTCTCTCCCAACACTGTTTCCTCCTACTATAACTCTTCCACTCCTCATTTTCACTTTCTATTAAGAAAATATTCATCAAAAGTAGAAGGAAGAAAGTGATTGAGCTATAGAAATCTCTATTATAAATCGTCTATATCTGTATATAGAAAAATACAAATACGTCGTATAATAGCATACACCCTTAGGACGATAGTTACCAAGGTTGAAGATCGATCATATTTAGAACTATGGACGATAGTTGGATGGACGGATGAAAAACACTCAAAAAATGACTAAATATGGAACTAATACTTCCTATAAAAGAGGTATCGAAATAGAGGGATCGGATTAAAAAGAATGCACACAACAGAACTCAATGATCGCTCCATAACTCAACGACCTTAAAGCAGATTGAAGTGGAACTTTGGGAATAAAAAGAAGGTACTCTAGAGAGTCTTCCCTAGGGATCGCGCATGAAATGGAGGAGTTTGGAAGGGTCGGCCCTCTTCCCTTTGAAGGATCGGCCATATTCAGGTTCATAGCAATGATTGGTCAATAACTCAAAACCTACAAATGCAACCAACATGAAATTTGGAGGGGAAGTACATTACAACATAGGGGGCCATCATTGGGATCGCACCCCAATAAATCATCCAAAATTGGGATCGGCGCCGATCCCTATTATGGGCTCCGGTGGACCCCAAACTTTCTGGTCAGGCTCATCTTGGCTTTAGGGTCCCAGATCCGAGTTTTAGGCGAGATATTTTCACAGTTTCTCCTATAAATATAGCGAACATGGCATCAGCAAAGGGATCTTCTTTCTGCTTCATTCTATATTCTACCTAGGATGTACTCTGCTATTTTTTTTTGGGATTTCATAGATCCATAACTGTAACCACAACATAAACGAATAAAAGGAGAAATTTTGGAGTGGATGTAGGCCGGAGATACCTGAACCACTATAAATTTGTGCCTCTCTTTACTTTCTTTCTATTTTAGTTCTATTATTCTTAAATTTATATTCTCTAAATTATATTATCTGAGATCTGTGAATGGATATTGGTGCTTTCACATAACTGGGTTGGTGGCCATTTTTTACACCAACAATACCCCAACCTAAGCTTTGATATCAACTGTAAAATCCCTTATTCCCTAACTTAAAGGTGGAACTCCAATGTGCTGCAAGTCACATTGGAATTATCTTCAAACAATGAAGATAATATCGGTTATATTAACCAGTCTTAAGTAAAAAGAGCAGATATTAACTAAAACTAACCACACGTCATTACAGTTCATGATTAACAATTTAATCCCTAAATTCTTGCTCATGTAGGGACCAAAATAAAATACAACATGGATATTGGTGTTATGTCCAACATATGAAGATGCTGATATAAACATTTAGTACATAGGAATCAAAATAACAAATACTAATTCCACTCACAAGGTAATGCTTTACTCCTACAGCATGTCCTTGTATAATGCTTAAGGCTCTAGGCTGAGTAGCAGGATCAGCTTTTAATTTTTTATGAGCCCAAACAATAGATTCAATGAGTTCTGTTTGCTTCATCTTTAGAACTCTTTGCTCTTCATCCAAAGTAACTTGCCTGAACCAATAATTCAACTTACTCGAATGAGTACCCATGAGCTTAGGGGAAAAGGTTAAAAAAACGTGGGTCAGACGTAAAGTCTGGTATGAGTAGTGTATTAACCTAAACAAAAGACATAGTGAGACTACGTAGCTCAAGCATGGAAAAGGTTTTCCTTTTACAGTAGCAAAGGATTCATTTAACAATTCTAATCACAAGAAGAAGTCGACATTTCATTCATAAGTGTTTCATTAAAACCGAGATACCATAGCCGAGATCAACAGCCATTTCGCTTGGTTAACAAATTAGTAATCATTATATTTACTTATCGTAACCTGAAACACTCTAACCTAGGCTGCTACCGAGGCCTTACACGTTCTGCAAGAGACGAAAGGATTTAGTCTAAGCATTCAGCTGCCACTAAGGCCTTATGCCTTCACTGCTTTCTTAATTCCATTAAACCCATTATCGGATTTTGTTGTCACATAAACCTTACACGCTCGCTTTCATATTTCGACTGCCACATCCGGCCTTAGACCCACTTCCCCTTCGTTTTCAATTACTACTTTAGGCATTACTTCTACGCTTTTGTATTTCAGTTACTTCTAAGGCCTTGCACCTTCTTCACTTCGGTACTTAATTGCCACATCAGGCTTTATGTCTTCTACCAAATCTTTGGTTGCCACAGCAGGCCTTACGTCAATTGCTTTTCCACTTTGGATACAACCTTAGGCCTTAATCCAACACTTTCGACTATAGTTGTCACTTTAGGCCTCACCAATGTTTTCGGTTGATGTTCCATATTTTGGGCTTACACTAGTGTTCGCAGTTTCGATTGCCACAAAGGCCTTACACCTGTGGTTTTGTTTCCAGATTCCACCAAGGCCTTACGCCTTTGCTTTCAGTTTTTTGACTGTCACCTTAGGCCTTACGTCATGTACCAAACATCACTTACCTACCTAATCATTCATACATTAGGGTTTCCTTTTAGCTATTCATTAATTTATGTTACTACATTGTCATCAATAATCTAAGTATTAGTTAAGGCCAACTTAAGCCTTAGCATAGATTCTCTTTTGGAAGTCAATTTGTTTTGGTTATAACATTTAGTCGAAAGGTAAACTGTACTCAACAACTCTACCTCGGTCTCATTTTGGAAAGCCAATTTTATTTCGTTAGTTCATGCAAGGACTCTCAAATCCAGGTTTCGAAAATCATCTCCTCTGCCTGTAATCCCTCCTTTACTATAATCCCCCTTCGGCTTTAGGTTTAATAAACCTTGCCTCCTGATTAACATTACTTTGCCTTCTAATTATGTATTTACTTTGATTCTAATTTATTTTACTTTTGGTTCAACACATCCTTCGGAACTACCTCTTAATACATGTTGGGAACTGTTTTCTACATGTGTGACACCACCTTTACTAAAAGAATCGGGCGAGTTAAAAATAGTTAAATGAGTGAATTTCGGAAATTTCCTCTAATGGGATCATAATGGGCCTATGATTCTAATGTCGAACACTAGATGTTCTAACAAAGTCAAATTTTATTTTGAATGTATACTGCCTTATTTAATTACTCTCATTAACCAAATGCATTTAATGTGAATCAAATTCAACTAAATGAACGAGGGAGGTTTTATTCATCTAGAGAAAGAAACCTTTTGTTTCTCTCTTTCTTAAAAGATCTCTTATTAATTAAAGGAAGATTTATTTTATTTAAAGAGATAAACTTTTCGTTCCCCTCTCTTAACTAAATTAGTTGACTTATTTATTTAAATGATAGTTTTACCAAATTTATACTTAATATAATTTGTGAGCATATCGAAATATACTCGAGTCTATATAGTGCAAGCGCAACTTTTCAAATTGTGTACATGGTTAATACGTACGTATTTAGGTGCTGGGATTCACAACACAACAGAAACATTTATCCTTTATATATGGATTAACTGTCCAAAACATTGCTTGCATATATACATAATGTATGTATGTATGCATGTACATGAATATTTCAAAAGTTTTTTATCTTTAAATAAATCTAAGTTGATTTTGACCAAATCAACAAATCCAACTACAAAATTGTGTTTCCAAAATATCATATTGTCTAATTTTGTAATACAATATAAAAGCAGGTCTAGAGCAGGTCTAGATCTGCATACTCAAAATAAATTATATATCAATAATTTAAAATAAAAATGAAAATAAAAAGATTTTGTAAACAATATTCATTTGCCACGACCATAACCTTACATTTTTAATCCAAAGGAAAAGTTTTATCAAACAATGTTAGGATGTTAATTTATGTAAGTTTACACATTAAGATAAATCTCCTTTAGTATGTGTGTGTGTAAAATCTCCTTTTTTATATAATAAAAACCACTTTTAATTTTAATATATACGTATACATAATATGTATGTATGTTTCTTATAAAACGGAAAACCAGCTATGAATCAATGAAAATTAACATTGATACTTAAATAAATAAGTATACACAAAATAATAAATCAACTATTAGATTTAGAGTTAAAAGAACAACCACATCAATAGAATTAACAATAAAATTACCACTAGAAACTATCATTATTAGTTTCAAAACCAAACCAAATGTTGACAAATTATAAATTTTCCAAACCTACATATACATATAAAAAGGGATAAAAAATGAGTATATAAATTCGTCGGTGATAAAATTGCTAGATCTACAACATCAGAATGTATATAGATAAAATTAAATGGAATACACCTTGTTGATGTTTCCCTTTTGAATGCACCTTGATTGATAGATTCAATTATGGATTTGATCTCTTAATCCTAGCTTTGCAATGGTTTGGATTGCGACATTTTATTTGATTGATTTAATTGGCCACCATTAAAAAAAATTCTTTTATTCTCCTAAAATTTCAACCATGAAAATGGAAGAAAGAAGATGGTGGCTAGGGTTATGAAAGAGAGTGATTAAGAGAGGCAAATGAGTGAAATGCAATGTATTTATAGAGTTAACCTTCTTTAACCTCCTCCGTTCATTTTCTAGATCCAACCATTGGATTTATATCTCCTTTTCTTCATATGGCCTATAATGAATGCAGCTTTATGGCCCTTCAATTTATTCGATAACACTTAGCAATACATTTAAATCAAATTTAAACGTCTATCGATATCTTATATTGATTTGTACACATACATCTCTTATATGCAAACCCAAGTAAATACTAATGGCATCAAAAAATACTACTGACATCCAATACATCAAAAAAAAAAAAATTAGTTAATATTTTCAAAATATATTAATTAATTTATAAATCAATTAAACCATGTGGTATTTAGAGAATCTATCAACTCAGTTGTGTGACTCGCACGTGTAAATTTAATTAGCGATTAATGTTGAACTATTTGAATATTAATGTCCACTCGTCACCTTAGCTAGTGGAGTGATATTTTGGCCAAATTTATCACTCACAAATCTTTTGGTAAATCTAATTTTACTATTATAAGTATCCCAACAGTAATGATTACTTACACCACTTCTATTCGTTAACACTATGTCACATAATGACTTGTGAAATTTCGCTTAGGTCAAAATTCCAACATTGTCCACATTCAGCTCTGTAAATCCAAACCCAAAATTTTTGGTTCAATAATAACAACTATTATTAACCGTACCGCTTTAGCCGTAGACTTTAGTTTTAAGTTGATTGTAGTTGACGGTGATACTAACCTCATATAATTTAGAAGAATTATTATTTATTGAATAGTGTTTTACCCTCACACCCTCAGTGATTCCACTTAGACCCAACTATAGTCATTCAATGGATGCAACACCATGATTTAACCATAACTAAAGTGGAGTGTCCATATTAAAGTTGATAAATCAAGAAACATAAATAGAAACTTTCGGTTTAACATATTCTTTTTCAATCTCATGAATTATAAAAGTGCACAAAGTCAATAAATATGATGACAATAAATAGTTTTAAGATTTAATATGCATTAAATGCATATAAAATAAACTACTAAATTAATAAACAATAAATACATATATTTTGATTTACTAAAATACACATAATATAAGCTATAATCTTAATAAAAAGAATAGATAATTTTATACGTGGATTACTTCTTATCCGCTTTCGTTTTTTCAGATATTAGGTATTTGTCCTTTTTCGGATACGAATGCGGACGAATTTCGAATATCCATCAGCGCGCTTATAAGCAACGATATTTTGTGCACGTTTTCTTTTCGTCGTCACTATATCATTTAGATATCTAGAGCTCAATCAATGGTCAACACTCTAATAATATTCATAGCTAATTGCAACGTACAACATTAAAGTTCATGGTTAATCTGATAACAATTATCGATTAATCGATTTTCTTTGACCAAGGACTGTCTTTATGTTTAATGTCAATTATGATGATATTAACCTTCTATTCGAAAGAGATGAATCCTCGATTTAATAATGTTTCACTTTAAACAGTTCAACTTATACCAATTATGACCATAACACAATCCACATTGTCGTCCGATTGACTATAATCCAAGCATGATTTAAACACTTAAGACTCGCAGTATTCTTAAATCAGAAGACTATTGCTCATCATCACGTTAGATTTACTTTTTGACTATTAACTATGAATTTCTAGGTGAGCAACCCTTATGCATTCAATAGTCTTGAGTAATTCATCATTCATCTTATGTAAAGTGTTACATACGCTACTCTCAACAAATATATCAATGTCTCATTCGATACACCTTGAAAATGAACATTTAAGAACAATTATTTACTTCATTCGGTCAAAACATGGTTACGAGCGCATAACTGCAATTGATTAAATACTTCTACTAAAGATTTTCTATTTGTATAATTTCATAAGTATTTGAAGCATTACTTACATGTCAATATAACAACATAGACAGATATAAATTTGTTTGCATGACATTTTTCATGATCAAGTATTTTATTTTGGCCAGTAGCACTTATTATGTAGGGTTACGCGAGTACATCCAACTTGAAATACATACGCCTATGATATTTGTGAAGTTGAAATATGTACGCCTATGATATTTGTTCTTGCATGGTTAGAAATTTCATTGTTTAAGTGACTGCAAAAATTAGTTTCCAACTTTCATTTTTAATTTCTATTTTTTGAAAGAAAAAAAAAAGAGAAACAATTGGTAGAACTCTTGCAATTTTGAAGTTCCCAACAGCCTGAGCAATGTCGAAGAAGGGGGGGGGGGGGGGGGGGGGGGAACCATGATTTGCAACACTGGAATCCTTGGAAGCCACAAGGGCTTTCAACTTATTCAAACACAACATTCAGGAGTATTTATAAGTTTACAGGAAATCCATGTTAAAACAAAATTAGCAAGTAACATACTGCACATCTATGATGAAAATGGGCTAAAACAAGCTCACGGACACATATGCCCATCATACGGTACTCATTTCTTTGGTCTGAAGCTGCTGATCACAGATTCACATGTAGCAAAATCAAATCATGGAAAAGCAAAAGTGAAAATGAAAACAAAAAAAAAATTTCAGAAGATGAAGTTGGAAATAAAAGAAAATAGGTCAACCTTAAAATTGCAACAAATTCACATAACACAACTACCAAAGAAGCGGCACGCCAAGCATAATGCATGTACAAAGATAAATCAAATAAATATTTAGATAATATATACACATAATTAGAGAGCACACACTGATACATCATAATCTTGACCATTCTCAAGTTCATTAAAAAGCAATATATCATCATTTACAATAACACATCCAATAGGATGTGCTAAAAAGTGCAAATTGATAACAATGCTCCTAGATAACACATATACATCATAATTGATTGACTAGCTGGATTTTTTTCCTTCATCGTCGTTGGAAAAAAAGGTACAAAATAAATGAAATAACTCTAGGACAAATATCAACTCTTACCTATATTTGGTTCAAGTGGAAAGTAAAACTACTTGCAAAACAGAGTAACAGAAAGATGAAGAGAATAAATCAATGAACAACAGTTTGCAAACTTCTCAAAAACCACAAAGCTGATGAATTAAATGTTTACAGGGATGAAGTTGCAAATAAACAATAGCAAGTTAGCTACTGTATACATATTCATATGTATCATGATCAATGCGTGGTTCAATTGGACGGTTAACTTTATTTTTCTGAAACCAAACAACAGTTGCGCACTTCCTAATGCTACAGAACCAGATAGCTGTTACCATTTCCTGACTGTGCAGAACCAGATAACTTTTAGGCTAAATTAACTGAAAAGAAATTCAAACAGGCAAAAATCTAGTGTGTTGCTATTGGCTCCCAAAATTATACTTCTGAATAAGAAAATCTTAGCAAATATCAATTTCTTTTATATGCTACTCAACACCAAATTCAATTTTTTCATTCGGCCCTAAACGGCCATGTGTCTTTGGTTTCCAACAACGGCTCACTGCCATACAGCGACAAACAGCCGTGGAACTTTGATTTCCAACGGCCATTCACCGTGACAAACAATTGAACAGTGTTTGCGTGCCTATTTGATAAAACAAAACATTGTATGGTATTAGTAAGTATGTAAACAAAGTTTATATGGTAATCATTAGTAATGGAAGCCCAATTTTATTTTCTGGACGCCTTCAGTAATACACAACATTTACAGAAGGGATCAACCATCCATGTGGATGTCATATTTCATATTTTCATGTTCTCTTCTGCTATTAAAATTTACTAACTTAAAAGCTAGTAATTTTAGCATTTTTATGTCAAAATGTCCATCCCATGCTATTCATAAGAACAAGATCCACAGATAAAATAAAGAATTATGTTTGGAAACACTGTTTTTAACTGAGGATATAACTAGTAATAGCATATTTACTATCCTTAATTCTTTAGCACCCAAAATCATAGTTTCAGGATTTAACTTTTAATTTCAAATCACCATCAGATGATGATGATGATGATAAGGCAAATGTCCATCACAGGAAAATCATCACACAAAAAGATAATTTAAAAGAGTGAACACACTAGCTCATTAAAGTACATAAAGGTTCCCTGTTTTCACAACACTTTTAAAATATAGAAGGTTACGTAAGATCATAATAGTTCCACAATTCAAGATGTAACTGTCAAAATGTGAATATCAGTGCATACAATCCGAAGCAAATGTTGATGTAATAGTTGGGTGGACATTTTGACTGCAATTAAAATACTTACTTAATCAAGAGCTTGATTCTTAGCTTTAGCAACCGATTCCTTCAAAGCATCCAATTGTTCTTTGACCATCACCAACTTTGCAGAATACTTCGAAACTAATTTCTCTGAAATTTCCACCTTCTCGAGCCACACTTTACTGAAATCAGTAATCATGTTATGAATTATGTGATGTATTTCCTTTCCTTCTTCCAAACATTGTTTAGAACCTTCGGCATTTAACTCATTGTTGCACTTTTTACCACCCACTGGGTACTTAATTCTGTACTCAGCAAATCTAACTTGTGTGTCTTTAAGAGCCTTCTTACAACCATAAACAATGCTGCTTAAATGCTTCAAATCATGATCAAATCGATTTGCCTCTAATTGCCTTTTCCGCATTGATTCCATTCTGTTATTTTCCACACTTCGTATAATATCATCTTTCTGTCGCACCAACTCTTTCGCATGTTCTATTTGCATTGCGACATTTGAAAAATCACGCTCCTTCTCTAGAATATCCATCTTCATTTTCCCCATCACATGTTGCATTTCCTCGCCTAACTGGTCCAAACCAGTTACCGTGGGAGTTTCTTTCCATGGTTGATCATTCCTAAACCGTTTATGTTGAAACTCTTCGGCAAATAGATTGGTCTCATCATTACATCTCTTATGTTCATTGCCAAAATATGGAGATCCACCTTGTCCCATTTCCAGATTCATGCTCTTGTCGTGCACATCACTTCTACCCATAGACAAAAAATCTCTATTTAATGACGGATTGTTATTTGTTTCCATGACTTGAATAAATTCAGATGAATTTAACCTATCAAAATTAGGAAAATTACCCTCATCAAAATCATCATTTCTACTCTTACCATCATTTCCTTCATTCAGTCCACTCATCTCAACATCCATAACATCATTTACCACATTACCCTTGCCTTCATCTTTCACATTCAAACCACCAAGCTCAAAATTCATACCATTCCCTTCCTTGTTAGCCTCATCATCCATTCCTTCATGAAAACCACCGAGCTCAACAGCAGTAACACTATCTACAGTTTTACCTGCGCCAACATGGCCTTTAGTCAACGTACTTACATCTACAGGGTCATCTTTGGAGATATCTTCTGCTTTTTCACCATTATCCTGCTCTTCAGCACACACATCATCCACCATATTATCTTCTTTGTTATTTAAATCTGCATCTCCCTCTTTTTTATCATCGCATTGTGAAATACCCACATCAAAGTTATCACTACATTTAAATTTGGCATCTTCTTCCTTCTTCCTCGCTTCGGAATCCACATTAATCCCTAAACTCAACACCGTGCAACATTTATCATCACCATTCCCACCATTCACTTCTTCAAGAACACAGTCATCCTCATCAACAGGTGCTTCAGATGGCTTGCTACTTTCCACTTCTTCAAACAGCCTAGGCTTCTGAAATTTCATCAAACGCTGCAAATGTGAAGCATAGTAGCAACACCCATTGCTTGGTGCATCCAGTATTTCCTTTTCAATTAAACTCCAGATCAAGCCTGCCCAATCAACTTTATTGGGAGAACCCGCTTTGACCAAACTATTTGCATCTGCAACCTCTTTGGGCAATATGGCTGCATCTTCCAAAAAGACCAACTTGTTCAAAATAAACCCCCACAGAATATCAGATACTTTATCAGCGCCACCAAACTCATCAGCATTGAACTCCGAAATTGCAAATTTATGATTCTTAGAAGGTAAGGACAGCGCTTTGCTCAAATCAGCGCGAGACAAATTGATTCTAAGCCCTTGAACGTAACTGAAGCGTTTGGTTGGATCATAACAAGCAATAAATTCGATCAAAAAATCCTTTTTGATTTCAACGTCGAGCTTAAGGTTAGCGAAATCCCATAGACTGAGGTCGCGAAAAAGCTTTTCATGAGTAGATATTGAAAGTAGGGTTCTGGGATCGGGAATAAAAGGGAAAGTTTTAAGATTTTGAACAAGGAGAGCTAATTTTTGTTTGAATTTTTCGAGTTTTTGTTTGGAAATTTGATTCTTTTTGGATGCTGAATTGGGGAGTTTAATGAAGAGTTGATTTTCTAGGGTTTGCATCATCGAAAGTATGATTAGTAAATGGAGCAGACGAAAATGAGCAAATTTCCGTCCCACTCGAAGATTGTATAAACAAACCCTAGCACGTGCTGTTCGAATTAACGTAAGCAGTTAAACCGCGTGCTGTTGTCTCACCCAACGCTAAGGGCTATCTCCAATCGATTAGGGCAGCCCGTAATGGGGTGGGGCTGCCCAATGGCTAGGCGCTCATTTAATGGGCGTCTGATCCTTAGGCGTCTATTTTATGGGCGCCTGAGACAATGCGCTCATAAAATGGGCACCGTCCCTCCTCCCCCTCATTTCTCTTCACTTTTCGTTTTGAAATTTTTTTGAAAAATAGAAAATTTATCCAAAATGCCGCCGCGTCCAACCAAAATCGTCCGAAAAACGGTTCAGAGACATACAGAGGAGCAAGCTGGACCACTACACGTTCCGCCACCGCCTGGAGTTTCACCAGACGATCTACGTGTTCTACATGAGCTGCCAGATGGTTACCGGCATAGAGCCGAAACCGCTTTGACGACCATACAGGTATTAATCAACCCTTACTATAACTTGTTATTTTAATTTGTACATTACATGCTCATATTAAATAACCCTTACGCTATCAAAAATTGTTGTTTCATTAACTATCTATAGGACCATTACATTCACTGTCGGGGTAGTTGGGCTAAGTGCATTACCCAGTTTTATGACTATCTTCCCGGTCCTATTATTGAGAGGCTACAGGCTAGCCCTTTTGGTCTATTTTTGTCGATTAGGCCTGTTCAGTTCTTTGATCGACCTCTCATCCAGGCATTAGCTGAGAGGTGGTGGCCCACCACGCATACGTTTCATTTTTCAGATTTTGAGCTTGGTATCACCCCAGTTGATTTCTACATGTTCACTGGGATTGAGATTGGACGACAGGGTCTTCGACCTTTTCCATTCGATGATTTATACGAGTCGCCCAATTTGTATACTGTTTTTTTACCACTGATAGATGTTACCTGCGTCTCTAGTGGTTCTGTTAAGTTGACGTACTTGCAGCATTACATCACCAGTTATATAGCTAGAGCCGATATGATGGATGCAGTTACTAGAGCATTTTTGTTGTACCTGTTTGGTTCGACCTTTTTTTCGAATCAAAAAGGTACGGTTAGACTTGGCTATTTAGCTTCCCTTGCCCGATTAGACCAGCTACATACTATCGACTGGGGCACGGCGATATTAGGCACCCTATATACCGCTCTAGATTCATTTGCGCTTGGCGATGTCAGGCAGATGTATGCTTTTTGGTATATTTTGCCGTTATGGTACTACGAGTACACGGCAAACATGCATCCCCGCATGCAGGACACGGCTAGTCAGGCTACTGAGCATTACTTCCCTAGAATGAGACGATGGGAGACCATGCAGTACGTACATCATGTCCCCTTAGGTGTACGGCATGACTTGATGGAGGCTAGGTCACAGCTGGATATGCGTAGTTGTAGTAACATCATTCGGACTCCTTGGGCCTCACATTGGACTCATCTAGCAGATGCAGATCTTCTGGTGGACGACTATCCCTTGATGGTTGCGTATTCAGTATCTAGACGTAGGGTTGCTTTGCATACGCCTGCATTTATGCCTATGTGGTATTTGGGAGAGAGATGTGCTTATCAGATTACGGGTGATCGTCGTATACCATACGATCCTTTATCCTGCGAGGACATGTTTGGTAGACATAGGGTGATCGGTGATCAGTACTTACATGCTCTACGACAGGCTGGATAGGTGGATAGTAGTACTTTTTTCATCTATGGGGATTACGACGCTTATTGGGCTAGAGTAGCACCCCGTAGATTCATCGTACCAGATTATGTTCGTGGGGTCAACTCTGATCATATAGGACCTCATCTGGCAGCCGGTAGAGTTCAGGTACCGCAGGTTTCATTTGACCCGATTCCGTCACAATTCTCCCAGGCTCCCATGCAGTTGGAGCCTGATACCACTTTTAGAGCGTATGACTTGACATGTACTTTGATTGAGCAGCCTTTAGTCTTTCCAGATCACCCCGACTATCATGTTGTGCCTTCAGTAGGAGGTTGAACTACTTGATCCAGGTTCTCATGTTGTTCATATGCCATACGTACAACATTTTGTTCGTATCGTGGTTCGACCACTTCCTGAAGTCTCGGCTGCTCAAGGTTTGGAAACTGACTACGGACATCTTCATAGTGTTGTTCTTGATAATCGATAAGCCAATCCTCATCAGTATGTGGACTTTCCGTAGGCACGTAACCTGCATCTGAATCGATAGAAGAAGGCCAAGAAGGCATTGCGATGAAGAATTTATTGTTGTGAGTGTGGAAGAAAATGATTATGAATGATGAATAAGTAAGCCAGAAAGAGAATATATAAACAAACATTACACTTTTGGTCCCAGTACTTTTTGATCTGACAACATACATTACACTAGGGCATATTCAAAAACAAACATTAGACATAGGCATTAGCTTTGACAACAAAAGCAGACATTATCATATGAAAAGACAATTCAAAAAGCTCATGATACATTAATGAACGTTACATAACTAACTATCAATACTGTTATCTTAAGACCATCCAAATCTTTCTAGCCAGTTTTGACGTATGAAGTACGCATCATGGGCAATGAAGGACGTGCCATATTTTAAATTGTATCGACCGTCATAAGTCGAACGTGTTGTCTCAAACACATTTTCCAATATACCTCGTTAATAATCTTTGTGTAACGCGTGCATGCCCTAGTAAAGTTTTTGTGTGCAGTCCTGACCTCTTGAGCCGTACGTCTGACTTGAGAGCCCACATCGTTGTTGTACAGGTCAGCCAGAGTGTCCCAAAAATTAATTGTCATTGACTCCTGATTATTGCACTTCTCATCGGTTTGAATGTAGTACTGCATAAGCAACTTCAATTCATGAGACGTAAATGTCATGTTGGACATTGTAATTTGAATAATGTTAGGTTTGTAAATGATTTAAACGTATAACGATTTGTGAATTTATATAATGGATAATGAGCAGAGAATCTTGACCAGCAAACGAACGTAGCTACAGTACGTGATTAGACCGTACACTGACACACCCTCTCTCCACTAAACATAGCAGAGAATCTTGACCGGCAAACGAACGTGGCTACAATACGTGATTAGACCGCACACTGACACACCCTCTCTCCACTAAACATAGCAGAGAATCTTGACTGGCAAACGAACGTGGCTACAGTACGTGATTAGACCGCACACTGACACACCCTCTCTCCACTAAACATAGCAGAGAATCTTGACCGGCAAACGAACGTGGCTACAGTACGTGATTGGACCTCACACTGACACACCCTCTCTCCACTAAACATAGCAGAGAATCTTGACCGGCAAACGAACGTGGCTACAGTACGTGATTAGACCGCACACTGACACACCCTCTATCCACTCAACATAGCAGAGAATCTTGACCGGCAAACGGACGTGGCTACAGTACGTGATTAGACCGCACACGGACACACCCTCTATCCACTAAACATAGCAGAGAATCTTGACCGGCAAACGGACGTGGCTACAGTACGTGATTAGACCGCACACTGACACACACTCTCTCCACTCAAGATTTGGTCATATATATATATATATATATATATATATATATATAACCATATAGATGTCATACTTGTTCACCACAATTTACTCTAACAAAACATTCAAATATCAGACAACTATCCTCAAATATCAAACAATGTCTGGAAATTTACTAAAAGCTGTATTGCTATGCGACAGTGACTCCGAAGAAGAAGCGTATGCGTTAGCGCATCAACAGGAGGAGGAGGAATTGATGGAGATATATCGTGAAGCATACGGATCAACTTCTGGAAAACATGGTGGTTCCGTAGTGGGTAGGAAATATATCAACCGTAACCAGCAAGCATTTCACAAAACACTACTGCAAGGTTACTTTGCCCGTGATCCAACTTACGGTCCAGAGACATTCAGACGACGATTCAGAATGATTCGACCATTATTCATAAGAATTCTCGAAAGTATTCAGCAGAATAATTATTATTTTGTTTTTAAGCAGGACGCCGCAAAAAAACATGGTTTTTGTGGGCATCAAAAGATGACTGCAGCTTTGAGAATGTTAGCATACGGTACACCCGCCGATGCCCTTGACGATGCATATCGTATTGCAGAGAGTACGGCATTGGAAAACCTAGATCACTTCTGCCAGTCAGTTGTGGACATTTATGGGACGGAATATCTTCGATCTCCAAACGAGGCAGATGTAACTCGCTTGCGTGAAATGCATGAAAGCAAGGGCTGGCCTGGAATGCTTGGAAGTCTAGACTGTATGCATTGGGAGTGGAAGAATTGTCCAAAAGCTTTTCACGAAGCATATAACGGCAAGGAAAAAAAACCAACAATCATCTTAGAAGCAGTTGCCTCTCATGATTTGTGGATCTGGCATGCTTTCTTTGGAATGCCAGGTTCTCTTAATGACTTAAACGTTGTCGAACGATCTTATTTGTTCAATGATTTGGCGCAAGGTAAGTCAACTCCCGTATCATTTACTCTTAGTCAGAACACATATGACCATGGATACTATTTAGGAGATGGAATTTATCCCAAATGGAGTACGATTGTGAAGACATTTGCAAACCCAATGACGGCAAAACAGAAACAATTTGCTGCGATGCAGGAAGGACAAAGGAAGGACGTAGAAAGGGCGTTTGGGGTCCTTCAAGCAAGATTTGCAATGGTAAGCAATCCATGTAGATTATGGAAGAGATCAAAAATGGCTACAATTATGTTCTGTTGTATAATTCTCCATAACATGATCATTGAAGATGAACGCGGTATGGATTATCCTGATTTCGAGTATGAGGGGGCAAGACAACCACCCGAATTGTTTCGCACAACCACGTTACGAAATGAAGAACAGTACGCAATTCATAACGATCATCATGAGGTATATCGTAATGCAGCTATTCATAATAGACTCCAAAGGGATTTAATGGAGCATATTTGGAATTCTCATGGAAATCAATAGTTGAAGATGGTGGATCTTTGTTTAATTACATATGTTTGTCTTTTTTATTTCTATAACGAAGTGTGTAATGCTTCAATTATTATGTTTGTAATATCATTTATGTTTGATGAAGTAAATCTATATTGATATATACACAATGCATCGAAAAAATGATATACCATTAAATATTGTTAAACCGAAAATAACACTTGATTACCTAGATGAACTGAAGGTACATGGAAATGTAAACTGCAATAACTAGAAATATCAAATTAATACGTCAACTACATATGTTTTGTTCCAGATCTACTATCAACAATGCGCTGTTTGTACTCCATCCAATATTGCAATGTAATTGAATCCATTCCGGTGACATCCTTTTCCATTACTATGGTCTCTTGGCGTTGCCGCTCTAGCTCAAAACGACCCTTCTCAATCTCAGTCAATTCTTTTAACACGGCAAGCTTTTCTGCGCTTCCTTTTTGACGTTCTGCATTTTCTCTCGCATGTTTTTCATGCATTAGGGCTAAACGAGAATCAATTTGAGATTGAACAGCAATTTTCTTCTTAGTTGCTCGTTGCCCCATCGGTCTAGCGTCCTCATCAAATGCGGGAACTACTTCTTCGTCTTCGATATCTTGGCATTCATTTGAGGCCATATGAGAAGAATTGTCTGGGCTAGAATTGTAAGTAGATCTACTTGCTTTTTTCTTCCCCTTTGACTTCGTCTGCACATCTCTTAAGCCTTTTGCGGTGTTTGAGTTCCATTTTTGTTGACTAACAAGCAAGTCATAACAGTTTGCAAACTGATAGTAATGGGGTTTCTTTGTACCATTTTCTCTTGGAAATAATTTCAAGAACTGATCGTTCGCCATTCTCTTCTACAGAAACAGAAAAACAAAATCAAATATTAACAAAGTGATTAGAAATGAATGTAAATTAAAAATGTGATTTTACAAAACGCTACCAATTCAGCTTCGCCACCCATTCCACTTGGATTTGTTGTTCTTATTTTGTGGTCTGCGACTCGTAGAATTGTGTTTGTCGATTAATCTTCCCAAAACGACCCATGATTGCAGACATTGATCTCGTCTTTTCAACATGTTTTTTATTGTACGCACTCATGACTTTTGCCCAAAACGCCTCTCCACTCTGGTCGTTCCCCTTTACCGAGTCGTTAGAAAAATGATAATAAATATAACACAAATCCTTATCTTCATCGCCAGACCATGGAGTAGAAGAATGGAACGATAGAGGGGGGGCGGTTTGGGGAATCCCATTTTGAAAGGGTTGAGAATCTAAATCCCAGCTATCCATATTCATCGCTTCGGTATATGATTGAAACGGATGAGACATACTTTCAATATTAAGGAATTGAGAATAAAATTGTAATAGAAGAAGAGATGTGTGGATTACAATCTGGATAACATTATGATATATGTAGTGAAATCATAAATATGACCGTTTATAGCCGTTGTAATTTGAAATATGACTGTTTATAGCCGTTGTACTTTGAAATATATTCGTTTGTAGCCGTTAGGGGTGAAAAGGGGGGGGGGGGAAATATGGCTGGTAGGGGTGAAAAGAGGGGGGGGGTTGTGCGCCCATAAAATGGGCGCCAGGGCTTGGGCGCCCATTAAATGGGCGTCCAAGCCCAGTTCAGGATCCTGAATTGGATCCTGAACGTTAACCCTAATATTCAGATTGAATTCAACGACTAGAGATTTTTTTCGCGCAAATTCAGTAAGTAATGCAACGATTGGAGATGCCCTAAGGGCCCCTCTCCAGTCTCGGCAAACAGAAACAGGAATTTGAATGGGTTTGTGAATGAAAAAAATTAGTTAACATTATTAGTTGAGCATTTGAAATGTGAGATTTTATTTAATTGATTTATAGTTAATTATTATTTTTTAATATGCGTTTAACTAAATAATACGATGATGGAATGCATATAAAATACAACAGAATCACAATACTCGAAAGACAACTACAATGATTTAAAGATACAGGTAAAATAATACTCGAAAGACAATCACAATACTCGTATAGCCTTGTTGTAATAATTTCAACTTTTATGGTATTGCGAAGTAGTTTCATTTCATTGGCTATGTATCATTGTACCGGTTCGGTCATCATCATGTTTATAGTAGATCTCATGCTATAATATTCCTCTTTGTATTTTTCTACAACAAGATCAGGATCATCATCGTAAGCCATAAAATTTGGATCAATGCTATTGTATTTTCATATAAAATTATGCATCGTCATTGTAGTAACGACAATTTTTACTTGAGTTTCAAATGAGTACATTGGCATATTCTTTAAACAGGTAAATAGGCACAAGGAAGAAGTTGCAAAAAAAACTTAGTCTAAGGGACAACAAGTTTTCTTTTTAGCCTGAAGGACACTTTTTAGTGTAAACTGAAAATGATAGTTACAACTATCATTCTGTGATTTACACTAAAAAGTGTCATTCAGCCTAAAAAACAAACTTCTTGTCTCTGAAACTAAATTTTTTTCTAACCTTTTCCTTTAGCCTAAAAACCCCTTCTTTAAAATGGTAAAATTTTCTTTCATATTTGAAAGGTTCTCTCAATTAGCATAAGTAAACTTGAATGATATGAATTAAAATTTTCATTGGTTGATTTGCGGTTTCACGAAAATGAGGAATATAATATCTATTATTTCTATAAGGTCGTAAATATCCAATTTGAAGTCGATATCGTGAATCTACTAAATAATATTGTCTAGGTGGAGAGTGAGGAAAGTTAAAGTTTCTATTATTTACAACTACATTAAAAATTATACTATCGTGCGTGATATATTCTCAACCAGTCATAACATAAATAAATTGTAAATCGAATGAGCATACTGCTAAGATATTATGTGTAGCATAACATTTTCATTCAATATATGGAATAACCTGATCTGCAGGTAAGTGTGCCATTACGTGTGTACCATCTATAGCACCAAATGGAGTTTCTTAAATAAGTGTTGTACCGGGTTGAAGTTCTAATATGTTTTGGAACAGTATTAAATTGAGGATCATCTGGCTTAATAATATCTTTAACAAGTAATAGTATAGCTTCTAAAACATCATGTAAATTGTTAACCCAAAAAAGGATCAACTCCATTGTATCGAGTGTGAAAGCACCGGTGTATATAATCAGCAGAACAAATCTCAGATTAAAAAAAAGTAGAAGTAAGAAAAGAGACATAGAAATTATATAGTGGTTCGACCGACCTACGTCCACTTTAATTAATTTTTATTATGATTATACTAGTCGAATCTCTTTGGATATCAACTAATTAGTCCTTAGATCTAAGTTACAATAAATTAAAATAAGTCACAAGTACAAGGGTTGACTGGAGAATCACAATTACCCTCTTGATAACTGTTGTCAGGGAAAAGAAAGTTGAGAAAGTGAATGAATTCCAATAGAGTAATGGCGGCTTTCCCCTTGGAAAAGATCTATCTCTAGTTGCAGGTGGGTGAGTATTTATAGAGGAACTCGGTGAGTATTGGGACAGAAGTCCAAGTGTAAAAGAGTCCAATTGTTAGGCCTAGTCATCACTAAAAATCTTAAATCAATCCGAGTCATTTCTATGGATGGCTAGCTATCCATAGGGGATGAATCGCTATCAATTCATTAACTTAGCATATTTTTCTACCAGAAGCCTTTACTTAGTGCTATGAAAGAGCTCGGAAAGTTTGAGGGCAATCTGATCTATCTTTATGGATCGCTAGCTATCCATCCATTTAGCATATTTTTGAGTGATCATAGTTTTGTTGTCTTCCTATCTTCTATTTAAGTGTCGTATCCAAATATTAAGTCGTTGGGAGTTCGTTTGATCGTCCGTCGTTATGGGTTATCTGGTCCAGAAGAATTGTCCATAACTTACTTAACCAAATATCACGAAACTTCACACATGCAATGTAGATGAGTAAGAGAGTCTCCTCTATGGATCATAGTCATGGGGACCAATCCTCATGGGTTGGACCCGATGGATCAAACTGGCTCAATGAGGAGAACAATCATCCATAACTCGCTCAAAACTTAACAAAACCAAGCAAAACTTTATAGATACTCTCTCTAGGGTGTGTGGAACCTACCCTATAAATTTCAGGTTGTGGAGCCCCACTTACATGGGTCGTTAGCGATCCATCTAGTTAGGTCGCTAGCAATCCATCAAACAACCTCTAAATGATCCTCTTTTTTGTGAGCCTTCTTTTATGTCTTCTAAGTGTTTTTCCAAAATTTCAAGTCAATACGACTCTGTATGAGTTCTCTTGGTCCATTCGAAGTTAGTTGTTTTTGGTCATACAGTTTGAGTTGGATGAATCTTCACTTTTCGAGCTAGATGGTATAGCATGTTATGAAACTTGACAAGCATGCTTAGAAGTGGAAATGAATCATGATGCAAGAGGATTAGATAATTCATAATGCTTTCCTATGGATCATTAGCGATCCACGCATGATAAATCACCAGCGATCCATCTACTTAGTATTTTATTAGGTGATTTTCCTTGAGTCTTATCAGTTTATTCGGTTGGTTGTTTGGTTGAGTCTTGAGTTATTCTGATAGCCTAAATGTTCTAATTCCTATTGAATTCTGATGAGTTAAAAACCCAGTTAACACTTGCCTTCCAAAGTACGCCTTTTGAATGAAAAGTGTGTTTTGCTTAAGAACAAGTTCTTATCTCCAATCTTCGATATTTTGAGCTTTTAAGCTACTTTAGCTTTGATGAATCGTCTAGTTCCTTCGAATCCTCTTTCCAATCATAGGTAATTCCAAATTGTTATAGTCTAACATCCTAAACTCTTCCCACATGTAATCTATACACCACAATCATTCCAAATTCATTTGGAATTATCACATCACATATCTCTAATTAAGTCACATGTTGCTATGCAATGAACCTTTATACAAGTTCAACAATTAGGTTCTCATCGTCTAATGAAGGTCTTTATCCTAAAGCAATATTGTGCCCCTGTTCTAGTGGAAGTATCCCTAGATGTACTCTTCTAGTTGCGCGCCTATGTTATGATTAATAACTTTAGCTTCATTTAGACTACATTCCATGGAGAAAGTTCATGTAACGACCCGCCTTTTTGTACGTTTTAAATCGACGATAAACCACACACGTCAGACTCAAACCGTACAGAAGGACGGACTGTTATTGGGGTGAATAAGAAAAACAGAGAAAGAAAAAAAATAGAATCTTGCAGCGGAACGACAAAATATAATAACCAAATAAATAGTTCATGAAGCTGTTTACAAAAGATTTGATCATACCTATACGATACATATCAGAGTTACACATACCAGAGAATAATAAAATAATGCACGGAACAATGTAGTAATAAATAGTAATAATACAATCTTCGTCTTCGTCCTTCAGAAATAAGGTCTTCGAATCTTGAAATGCTCAGACTGACCCGAGTGAATTGAAAAGACAAAACACTTGGGTCAGAACTAAAAGATCTTATGTAAGTTAAATCAATGGTATAAAAAATATGAGTGGAATGGCGTCAGAGATGTTTATGGGATTTGACACCTCTTATCCAGTGTCAACGTGAGCGCAGTACCTTAAGAGATGCTCGGGATTCACATCTCCTAAGGATCCGTTAAACCATTTACTATGTAGTAATATTTTGCTATTACAATAATGTCTAATAGTAAAATAAAATTCTTTTAAATAGCGTTAAGGGTTACCCATATAGCCCTTACCACGTAATAGTCCCAGTAGTCCATCCAGTATCAGCGCATCTCCAGATCGGGAGACTACCCTAAATACTCCATGGGCTATGGGAGAAAACCAAACTCGTACAAGTCACGCTAGGGTAGGTGACACGGCACAACTAGGCAATGCCATAGTAGATATACCAATTACGCTTCTGGGCCGGTAGTAACGCGTAGCAGCTACTACAGCCCACCTCGAGCCACACCCCTAAAATCAAAGGGGCTCCAATCAATTACAAAGTAATAGAATGGTAACGAAAGAGTGTGTATGATAAAAGGTGCTACCTTCTTAGCCCGTCGATCGCTCCTATTTAGCCACCTTATGCCAACTCACGGGAGTCGGGTTCACGTATATACCTTAAAGGAAACGCCGCCACCATCCTACTTCATTCTGGAATCTCCACCGCATACACGGTTGTTAAAGTGGTTTTCGGAGTTGGCAGAGAGTATGAAAACTTCCGATCCCGGTCTCTTTAACAACCAAACGTTATTACAACACCGGGGTCATTTCAAAATAATTATACTTCAAAAGCAGAATATAATATCCATTTCAAAACCATATAAATACGATATCATTTCCGTTTCAAAAACCAATCAATATGATATTATTTTATTAAAACCCAAATCAATATAATATCATTTTTATTTCGAATATATCCTTTCCAAAATCATAGCACTTTCAAAATTATAATATTTCGAAACCAAACGCTTGAAATATAACCTTTCAAAACATACTTCGAATTTCATAGCTTCTAAACCATAACTTCCAACACTTAAATGGTTTGGTTATTCTAACAGTATATAAAATAAAATAGTTTGAATTTAAAATTACTTTATAAAGTAAAATAATTTCCTTGACTTCACAATTTTATTCACTTTAAATTAAATCTCAATTCATAACTCTCAACCCACTTTCAGTTTTCAATAAACCATTTCAATTTCAATATATTCATACTTTAAGTATTAAACAATTTCAAAACTAAGGCTGGCAATTACGATTCAACGGTTCCATTTTCTATTATTTAGTTTTGAAATATTTGCATAATGAATCCATTATCATTTTAATAAAACTCAAATTACAAATAACTAAGTATTTCCTTCAATTTATTTATACTTGAAATATTCGTTCAATTCATCTTAAACCAAAATCTAGTTATAAAAATCATACCTTTAAAATCTCAATTTTATTAAATTTCAAATCAATTTCATATTTATCTTCCAACCTTATTCTCATTTAAGTCATTATAAACTCCAGAAATAAAATTTAAATAAATACTTAACCATATTATATCTTAATAAAATCAAACTTTATTATTAAACTTATTTTATATTAAAATAAATTTATTCATAGCTTAAAAATCAAGAATAAAATAACATTTATATAATATCTAAAATCAATATTTATATAACCCATATATTTCTTTACAAACCATAGAAATTCATTTCAAAATATATTTATATATAGACCGCGGTGTCTGTATATAATTTTCTATCATATGGTCAAGTGATACAGATATTTATCATTTCAATCCGTAATTTAAAATATAAATACGGTTATATATCATTTCAAACCGCAATCCCGAATGAAATAAAATTCATAACAACTTGCAGTTTATAGCAACATAAATTACAACATCCATTCATCCGATATCAATCATCAAACGTTTATCACAATCATCATCCAATTTAATCAATAACATCAATACAGAACAGATTATAAACATTAGGTATTTACTGGCAGTTTATATGCAATAATATTAAATAACAATTTAATTCAATAAATTCAATTTAACTGAGATGATGATTAAAATTATGCCAAACGGTCATAAATAAATTTCTAATCACATCAAAAATTAATTTAACACACATAAGAAATTTTAGAAGTTGTGAGTGGATTAAAACACTCACCTTTTGAATTTAAATTGAATTTAAATCCAATTTAAACCCAAAATTTGAACGGTCTTAGAATCTGTCCAAACCAGAGCCAAAAAGTCTAGAAATCCAATGTGAACTTATGGGAGAAAACCGCATGTGAAACGTACCTCGTATGTAAAAGTTATTAGTGTTCGAACACTCTTAAATTTAAATTTCTAAATAAAAAAAAGAAAAAGAAATACCCCACTCGAAACTTGCCACGTCAACAAGACAGTCAAGATCGCTTCTCTTCCAGCAAAGATCACCAACGAAACTTCCAGGTTTGCATGAAACCCTAGCCTAGCGTCGCCACATCTCGTCGTTCGCCGCCCACCTATACACGATCGCACGCAAGCCTGAAGCCGCCCTGACGTCTCCGACCATCCCTTGCCTCCACGAGCACCCAGATCGAGGCAAAATGAACCCGGCCGCCACTATGATTAAAACCCTAGTTCGAATTATCCACCTCGATCCGACCATCAATTCATACAAAACCCACATGGATGCGATCCCCTCGGTTCTCTCCACAATACGGTATGGTCGATTCGACGATCTGCTGAAGTTATCGTCGCATGATGAACGGTCGAGAATAGATCCTATATTTCTGGACAGACAGAGGTTCAAATTGGAAGACGAATTCTAGATGCGAGATGCGCTCGTCGAGAGCTTCAGATTGATATAAAATTTGGTAGTATTTGAGGAGCTTGAAATTTTGGCTTTGAATTTGATTTGAAATTACAATCGGAAATTCTTGATTTTTCTGCCATTGAAATGAGAAAGAGAAGCAATTGGAATTGTACGTATAGAAATGAGGAATAAAAAATGAATTAGGGTTTATAACAGGGTATATATAGACAAAGCTGAAAATAGAATAGATGGAGCAGATTGACTTACACGTTGAACGATAAAATGGCCCAAAAAGCCCGTTTCGACTCTGAAATGAAATTGGGTCAAGCATATATCAAAATAGATGTTTTTGAATATTTTAAACGCAATGGAAAAGGTTTCAAGTCCAAATTCCATCGTATGAAGAAGTTATGCTAAAATCAAGTTCTTTCAAATTGATTTCAATTAAATTAATTTCAAGGCGTTTCGAGTCCGTATGATCAAACGACAAGTCTGATCGCTACGAAACTTGAAATCCTACGACAATTCTCCGTTACAGATCCGATGAAACTTGTTTTGCCGAAATTCGAGTCGGTGGCCAAAATGGCTATTTTCTAGTTAATTAAATGAATTAATAATTGATTAATTAAATCAAAATTTCAATTTCAATTCTAAAATTGACAATTCATATCATTTTTATATTTCTAAATCATTCATGCTAATTTAAACAGATTTAGATGTCAATTTAAAATTGATTAATTCCTCAATTCCATTGTTTAATTTCAATTTCATTAAATTCAGAAATAAAAAAATAAAAATCCAAAAATCCATTTAATTTGACCTTTCATCCTATTATTTAATATATCATTATCAAATGGATGAAATAAACATTGGTTCATGATTTATTACTTAATATTCTCAATTTTCAACTTAATTTCCATTAACGTAATATATATATATATATATATATATATATATATATATATATATTAAATTTCGATTATTTGCAATTAATCCAATTATTAAATTTAAATTCCAATAAATTAATACATCTTGAATTTCCATTCTTTTTATTCAACCTATTATTATATAATGAAAAAAAATTAACATCATTACATCTCATTCCCGTTATTAATTCATTAAAAAATTCCAAAATTTTATTTATTCCAGATGTAATTTCCAACATCTTATTAAATCAACAAATTTAATTATTGAAAATTTACGGATCGTTACACTCTCCCCCACTCAAAACTTTTCGTCCCTAAAAAGGAAAAAGAACGGAAAAGAAGAATCAAGAATCAATATATCTTACTTAAAATATTAAATTTATAAACAAATAAATTTATAAAATAAATTAATTTAAATAAAATAGACCAACTTATAACCATTATATCGTTTTATACTTAAATTAATAAAGTTTGGAAAATATTTTTCAAAACTTTTCTAAGTCCAAAATTTACGGAAAATTTCGGCAAAGTCTCCTTTGTGCAGAGAGGCTCGAGAGAAAATATAATATCAAATATAACAAAATATCACATATAATTTCCAAAATAATATATCCCAACACGGGAAAACAATATAATAACGCTATAAAACAGTAATCCGAAAACGTGCCTATTTGTCAGGTAATTAACGCTTAATTATTAAACCAAAAACAGTGGCAATTGCTTCCACAACTTGTATTTCACTTATATAACCCAAAAGGAGTTAATAATTATATAAAATGAAATATTTAAAGTTGTTTCAGCCATAAATAAACAAATCAATACAAACAACAATCAATTGCAACAAAACATACAACCATCACATAAAATCAACACAAATCAATTGTCTATTCACACCAAACAAAACAAATAGTTGTTCGGGTTCAAAACATTATATTGTATGGAATGGACAATAAACTATTAAGTGCACCATTTACTCAACAGTCTTAGATGATGCTAAATAGATTATTCATACATCCCAACAAATTTAAAGAATCCTTGCCCAAACAACCATAAATCAAAACAAACAACAAATCCAAACAATAAATCAAGTTTGTTTTTTAAAAATTTCATTTCATAACATTTGTTGTTTGATTTCCTTTTCATTCATATAACGATTTATCTTTCTAAGTTACATTTGTTTGTTGCAAATTTCCAATTTCCATTCATTCATTTATTACTTAATTTCATTTATAGTATTCATGTTTAATTAAATTATTTAGCATATCAATTTATTAACTTCAGTTTATCATCATTTATTTATAATACCTCCCTTTTTATTATACTTAATTTGTAGCATTTCATCTACACATCAAATTTTTATTTATTACTTCAAACTTTACTTGTATAATATCCATTACATTTTCTTATTAACATTTTACATCTTTTGGTATATATATGTTAAAGAATGCAAATTGAAAATTATACAAGTTTATCGTATCTCTCTTAATAAATTAAACGTTCAATAATCGTATGTTTAGTTTTATTTTAGGTTTCATATTTCCACTTTCTTTTTATTTTATTTGTAACTTAGCATTAAATCTCTTATTACCCTTAGAGGTTTCAATTATTAATTATTTGGATTCCATTTCACTAAAATAATTGAAACTATTAATTAACGGAAACTTAAGAACTAAATACCGGGTTTAATTTCAAATCGTTTTAAAATAATAGATAAATGTATATACTTACAATTTATATATCCAATTATATATAAAACAATTTGAAATTTATATTTGTTTATCGAAATAAATCTGCAGTAAAACTACTATAGTGGCCTTCCCACTTCGAAACTCGAAAATGAATATCGACGATGCGTGCACTCATCACCGAAATTATTTTCCAGAGACAGAGAGGGGAGTACATAACTTTTTTTTTCAAAATTTCTTTAAAGCAATTCTTTCAAATCATATTGAAATATTTATATCAGAAAATACTTCTAAATATTATTATTATTATATTCCAAAATCATTCGAAAGAAAGTTTCAAAACCCCGCAACTTAAGCTCTAAATTTCCAATTTTACTTTTTTTTTATTTGTAAATTTTATTTCCGACCAATATTTATAAATTTCACTACCTAACAACCAATATATTACAACCAAGTACATCCCTTTATAAAATTCTTATTTTATATATAGAAAATATAATAGGCAAAATTATTTCATTCACCTATATTCAAAACAAATATTGTGTCCATCTGTCCTATTAAGTGTTTAGAATTCCCTATTGATGTCATAGCGTCCTATGCACCAACCAGAATTTATAAATACAAAACGGAACAAATTAACACAATATCAAAACCCTTTTATAACACTAACAAATACGCTCTCTCTCATACACACACACAGGCTCAGCGACTCATCATAGGGTATTACTACCCTATTAATAAAGAGTCAGAACCCACAAAGCTAAGGTTTATCGCTAAACCAAAGCTCTGATACCAGATTTAATAACCCGCCTTTTTGTACGCTTTAAATTGACGATAAACCATGCACATCTCAAACCATACAGAAGGGCGGACTGTTATTGGTGTGAATAAGAAAAACAGAGAAATAAAAAAAAACAAAGTAGAATCTTGCAGCGGAACGATAAAATATAATAATAAAATAAACAGTTCATGAAGCTGTTTACAAAACATTTGACCATAACTATACAATACATATCAGAGTTACATATACCAGAGAATAATAAAATAATGCAGCGGAACAATGTAGTAATAAATAGTAATAATACAATTTTCGTCTTCGTCCTCCAGAAATAAGGTCTTCGAATCTTGAAATGCTCAGATCGACCCGAGCGAATTGAAAAGACAAAACACTCGAGTCAGAACTAAAAGATCTTATGTAAATTAAATAAATGGTTAAAAAAATGAGTGGAACGACTTCAGACATGTTTACGGGATTTGGCATCTCCTATCCAGTGTTAACGTGAGTGCGGTAACCTAAGAGATGCTCGAGATTCACATCTCCTTATGATCGTTAAACTATTTACTATGTAGTAATATTTCTCTATTATAATAATGTCTAATAGTAAAATAAACTTACTTTTAAATAGCGTTAAGGGGTTACCCATATAGCCCTTACCATGTAATAGTCCCAGTAGTCCATCCAGTATCAGCGCATCTCCAGGTCGGAAGACTACCCTAAACACTCCACGGGCTACGGGAGAAAACCAAGCTCGTACAAGGCGCGCTAGGATAGATGACACGACACAACTAGGCAATGTCAGGGTAGATATACCAATTACACTTCCGGACCGGTGGTAACGCATAACAGCTACTACCTCCCACCTCGAGCCATACCCCCAAAATCAAAAGGGACACAATCAATCATAAAGTAATAGAATGGTATCGAAGGAGTGTGCCCGGTAAAAGGTGCTACCTTCTTAGCCCATCGATCGCTCCTGCTTTAGCCACCATATGCCAACTCATGGGAGTCGGGCCCATGTATATACCACAAAGGAAACGCCTCCACCATCCTACTTTATTTTGGAATCTCCACCGCGTATACGGTTGTTAAAGTGGTTTTTTGGAGTTGGCAGAGAGTATGACAACTTTCGATCCCGGTCTCTTTAACAACCAAACATTATTATAACACGCGGTCATTTTAAAATAATTATACTTCAAATCCAGAAAATGATATCCATATCAAAACCATATAAATACGATATCATTTCCGTTTCAAAAACAAATCAATACGATATCATTTTATTAAAACCCAAATCAATATAATATCATTTTTATTTCTAATATATCCTTTCCAAAATCATAGCACTTTCAAAATTATAATATTTGGAAACCAAACACTTGAAATATAACCTTTCAAAACAAAATATTTTGAATTTCGTAGCTTCTAAACCATAACTTCCAAAACTTAAATGGTTTGGTTATTCAAACAGTGTATAAAATAAAATAGTTTGAATTTAAAATTTCTTTAAAAGTAAAATAATTTCCTCGACTTCACAATTTTATTCACTTATAATTAAATCTCAATTCATAACTTTCAACTTACTTTCAGTTTTCAATAAAGCATTTCAATTTTAATATATTTTAAACTTTAAGTATTAAACAATTTCAAAACTAAGGTTGGTAATTACGATTCAACAATTCCATTTTCTATTATTTAGTTTTGAAATATTTGCATAATGAATCCATTATCATTTTAATAAAACTCAAATTACAAATAACTAAGTATTTCCTTCAATTTATATATACTTGGAATTTTCATTTAATTCATCTTAAACCAAAATCCAGTTATAAAAATCATACCTTTAAAATCTCAATTTTATTAAATTTCAAATCAATTTCATATTTACGTTCCAACCTTATTCTCATTTAAGTCATTATAAACTCCAGAAATAAAATTTAAATAAATACTTAACCATATTATATCTTAATAAAATCAAACTTTATTATTAAACTTATTTTATTTTAAAACAAATTTATTCATAGCTTAAAAATCAAGAATAAATAACATTTACACAATATCTAAAATCAATATTTATATAACCCATATATTTCTTTACAAACCATAGAAATTCATTTCAAAATATTTTTATATATAGACCACGGTGTCTGTATATAACTTTATATCCTATGGTCAAGTGATACGGATATTTATCCTTTAAATCCGTAACTTAAAATATAAATACGGTTATATATCATTTCAAACCGCAATCCCGAATGAAATAAAATCCATAACAACTTACAGTTTATAATGATATAAAGTACAACATCCATTCATCCAATATCAATCATCAAACATTTATCACAATCATCATCCAATTTAATCAATAACATCAATACAGAACATATAATAAACATCAGGTATTTACTGGCAGTTTATATGCAATAATAAATTAAATAACAATTTAATTCAATAAATTCAATTTAACCGAGATGATGATTAAAAATATGCCAAACGGTCATAAATAAATTTCTAATCACATCAAAAATTAATTTAACACACATAAGAAATTTTAGAAGTTGTGAGTGGGTTAAAACACTCACCTTTTGAATTTAAGTTGAATTTAAATCCAATTTAAACCTAAAGTTTGAACGGTCTTAGAATCTATCCAAACAAGAGCCAAAATGTCTGAAAATCCAATACGAACGTAGCGGAGAAAACTGCATGTGAAATGGACCTCTTATGTAAAAGTTATTAGTGTTAAAACACTCTTAAATTTAAATTTCTAAATAAAAAAAGAAAAAAGAAATACCCTACTCGAAACTTGCCACGTCAACAAGACAGTCACGATCGCTTCTCTTCCAACAAAGATCACGAACGAAACTTCCAGGTTTGTACGAAACCCTAGCCTAGTGTCGCCGCATCTCGTCGATTGCTGCCCACCTATCCACAATCGCACGCAAGGCTGAAGCCGCCCTGACGTCTCCGACCATCCGTTGCCTCCACGAGCACCTAGATCGAGGCAAAACGAACCCGGCCGCCGCTATGATTAAAACCCTAGTTCGAATTATCCACCTCGATCCGACCATCAATTTATCATAAAACCCACATGGATGTGATCCCCTCGGTCCTTTCCACAATACGGTATGGTCGATTCGACGATCTGCTGAAGTTGATGGTTGCGTGATGAACGGCCAAGAATAGATCCTAGACTTCTGGAAAGACAAAGATTCAAGTTGAAAAATGAATTTCAGATCTGAGATGCGCTCGTCGAGAGCTTCAGATCGATATAAAATTTGATAGTATTTGAGGAGTTTGAAATTTTGGCTCTGAATTTGATTTGAAATTGCAATCAAAAATTCTTGTTTTGTCTGCCATTGCGGAAGAGGAGCAATTGGAATTGTACGTACAGAAATGAGGAATAAGAAATGAATTAGGGTTTATAACAGGGTATATATAGACAAAGCTGAAAATAGAATAGATGGACCAGATTGACTTACACGTTGAACGATAAAATGGCCCAAAAAGCCCTTTTCGACTCCGAAATGAAATTGGGTCAACCCATATATCAAAATAGATGTTTTTGAATATTTTAAACGCAATAGAATAGGTTTCAAGTCCATTTTCTATCGTATGAAGAAGTTATGCTAAAATCAAGTTATTTTAAATTGATTTCAATTAAATTGATGAAGGCGTTTCGAGTCCGTACGATCAAACGACAAGTCCGATCGCTCCAAACTTGAAATCCTACAATAATTCACCGTTACAGATCCGATGAAATTGGTTTCGTCGAAATCCAAGTCAGTGGCTAAAATGGCTATTTTCCAGTTAATTAAATAAATTTATAATTGATTAATTAAATCAAAATTTCAATTTCAATTCTAAAATTGACAACTCTTATCATTTTTATATTTCTAAATCATTCACACTAATTTAAACAAATTTAGACGTCAATTTAAAATTTATTAATTCCTCAAATTCAATGTTTAATTTCAATTTCATTAAATTCAGAAATTAAAAATTAAAAATCCAAAAATCCATTTATTTTGACCTTTCATTCTATTATTTAATCTATCATTATCAAATGGATGAAATCAACATTAGTTCATGATTTATTATATAATATTCTCAATTTTCAACTTAACTTCCATTAACGTAATATTTAAATATTAAATTCGATTATTTGCAATTAATCCAATTATTAATTTAAATTCCAATAAATTAATAAATCTTGAATTTCCATTCTTTTTATTCAACCTATTATTATATTATGAAATTTTTTTAACATCATTACATCTCATTCCCGTTATCAATTCATTAACAAATTCCAAATTTTTATTTATTCCAGATTTAATTGCCAACATCTTATTATATCAACAAATTTAATTATTGAAAATTTATGGGTCATTACACTCTCCTCCACTCAAAATTTTCATCCCCAAAAAGGAAAAAGAAGCGAAAGAAGAATTAAGAATCAATATATCTTACTCATAATATTAAATTTATAAACAAATAAATTTAAAAAAATAAATTAATTTAAATAAAATATACCAATTTATAACTATTATATCTTTTTATACTTAAATTAATAAAGTTTGGAAAACATTTTTCAAAATTTTTGTAGGTCCAAAATTTACGGAAAATTTCGGCAGAGTATCCTTTGTACGGAGAGGCTCAGGAGAAAATATAATATCAAACATAACAAAATATCACATATAATTTCCAAAATAATATATCCCAACACGGGAAAACAATATAATAACGCTATAAAACCGTAATCCGAAAACGTACCTATTTGTCGAGCAATCAACGCTTAATTATGACACCAAAAGCAGTGGCAATTGCTTCCACAACCTGTATTTCACTTATATAATCCAAAAGGAGTTAATAGATATATAAAATAAAATATTTAAAGTTGTTTCAACCATAAACAAACAGATCAATACAAACATTAATTGTAACAAAGCATACAACCATCACATAAAATCAACACAAATCTATTATCTATTCACATCAAATAAAAAAAATAGTTGTTCGGGTTCAAAACTTTTATTGTACGGAATGGACAATAAACTATTAAGTGCACCATTTTCTCAATAGTCTTAAATGAAGCTAAATAAATTATTCATACATCCCAACAAATTTAAAGAATCCTTTCCCAAACAACAATAAATCAAAACAAACAACAAATCCAAACATTAAATCAAATTAGTTTTATAAAAATTTCATTTCATAATATTTGTTGTTTGATTTCCTTTTCATTCATGTAACAACCCAGAATTTTTGACAGCATATTTCAATAAATATTTAATCTAATTTAAATTAAATACAAGCTCCTCAAGTTATAAACTGATGAGATCTTAACTATTTACCAGTTATATATGTGACTGTAAAGAAAATTTTGGATTTGAAAATTTAAAATGTAATCCTTTAATAATTTTATAATAGAATCTCTCTTATTTAATAAAAATCTAAGGCTCTATATTTTTATTTTTTGATAATATACATATGAATACAATTGTAGTTTTTAAAATGATAATGCTTAAAAACAAACAAACATGGTAATATTAAACATAAACATGGAAATTTAAAACATAAGTATAAAACAATATGAATGGTTATAAACATAAACATACAAAACAAGTATAAAACATAATTATAAATTATAAGATGTAACTAAAGAGATAAATATACAAATATAAATTATAACTTGAAATATAAAAATACAAATATATGTTATGAATCAATGTTTGATAATTAAACTACAAATAGGATAAATTTAGAAATCATAACCATAATAATCATACATAAACAATATAAATAAAATAAAATTAATATACTAACAATGACTATGTTAAGTTCACTCAATATATATAGGGAAGTTAGCCTAAATCATTAACCTATGAAACCCATTTATACAATACATAATTGCTGTGGAAACAAGTGTGCAAAAGAGTCAAGTATACAAATTAAATATAAAATATATTTATGCATAATCTGTAACATACATATGTACAACAAAATGTTCAAAATGTCTTTGTCCAGAAAAGTAAAATAAAAACAAAACTTATGTGCTGTTGTAAACTTTATAGGCATAAGAAACAAAGATTTTCACTTCAATAAAATAAAATAAAAACAGATCTGTGTCTTGTACAAAAATAAACAAGAATCTGAAGCCATTAATTATATGTTATCATAAATGAAAGCATAAGCATTAAATTAGCACAACATCTTGTTTAAGCAAGTACTGCAGCCGAAATTTTTATGATAATTTCCTTCTGCAGTGTATAATACTTAGCCAATTAAAGAGCATGGCAATACAAATAGAAACTGTCTAGATACAACCTATACTATTCAGTTACTTCTATATATATCCATCATATTTCTGTGTTCATTTATAAAAACGCAACTAAACCTAAAAGCAAACCTGAGAAACAAAGAAGGAAAAAAAACAACAACAAAGGAAAAGTTTGCACCTGCAGTGTTCTTCTTCAACATATCACCTTCTGTTCAAAGTTTACCAGTGATTAAAAAAACTTTTAATTAAGTTTTAAGTTCATTTGTGTGTATGATATGTTGATGATAATATGATGTTCTATATATCTGGTTTCAATTCTGTGTTCAAGTATGAGTTCCCTGTCAAATTTGAATATGAAGTTTTAGTGTGGTTACAGAGTCAAGTAACCATTCAAGATACAAGATGTACTAGTTCGATTATTTATAAGCTTATGTTTCTAAACCAAAACATGTTGTTTAAATATAAAATCAAGTTTTTTTTAGCTTATGCAAACCTGTCAATGGAGTATGCTCTCTGTAAAGTGATTTACAAGGAAAACATTTAATTTGTGATAAATTCTAGTATACTAAATTGCTGATTTAAATACCTAGCTGGAATCTATATGCAAAGTTAGGATTTTTAAAAAGAAAACGATGATTTTTAGTGCAATATTTAAGATGCAGTTCAAAAATGTATAAATGTTACATTGTTGTCAAAATCGATTGATTCAATTAATCTTAATTGATGAAATTTGTTATGAAGCAAGCTTAAAGATGTAATAACATAGGAAAGATGTCAAATATTTTTTTAGTGCAAGAATTTGGAAAGTGAAGCAATAGTAGGGTTTCGTTTACACATTTTTGGGTGTTCTGTAATGTACGGTTTGTGTCTCCATGTGTCGATCGAGTGTCACACGGGTTAGGGTGGATGCCGTGGAAGGTCTGGGTAAGGAGTTGGTGAAGAAGCTTCGCCTTCGATGGTCAAAACTGGTGGGGTGAAGCAATTTTTCTCAGTGTTGCTCGAACTTTGGTTCGAGCTTCAGGACATTTTTCGATTTGACCATCTTTGAGAAAAATTGAGTTTTAATTTTAGTTATTGGGATGATTTGGGGTTTGTGGGTGATGACGCGAGTCGCCAGAGGCGAGGCGAACCACCGTGCACGTGCACGGTGGCGGGGAAATGTCTATTGGTCTGTTGGGGTTGATGCGTGCTTGTGCTCGAGGCTTTGGGTGTTTGCCACGAGTTCAACACCGGGTCGAATGCGTGAGTTTGGCTACTGCTGTTTCAATTATAACTTAAACTTAAAAAAAAGGAACAGGCAAAGAAGAAGATGGGAAGAAGAGGGAGATGCAGGGAAAAGCATGGGAGAAACCCGAGACTGTCTCGAGTAGAAGTGGAGCTGCCTCGGGTCCACTTCCGTGATTTGCCTAATTCCTTTTAGTTTTTATTTATTAACAAAGTTCAACAGTAAATAATATTAGTTAGTTTAAAGTAAACAATTGATTTAAAATTTTTAAAGGTATGATTTGTAAAGGGTAATTAATTGGTATAAAGTAATTAGAATGTAAATTAATTTTATACTTGAAATTAAATTAATAACTATAATTAAATTTGTAATTAGAGATTAATCTTGTGTTTAAAATCAGTTTAACTTAAGAAATTTAATTAATTACTTAAAGTTAATTAATTAATACGTAAATGGTAATTAACTTAGGTGATTAATTAAGGATTATATGATTAATAAATTGATAATAATTGATTAATTAAAGTAATCTGTGATAATTAAATAAGTAATCAATTTTTAATAAGTAAGTTATTAATTAATAATTAAGAATCAATTAATTAACTGAGTAATTAAGTAATAATTAATAAATAAAGTTAACTAATTAAATAATTAATTAAAGATTAAATGATAAATAAAGTGATAATTAATGATTAACTAAGTAATTAATTGATCATTAATAAGTTAATTAATCAGTAATTAATTACGCAGAATAAAGTAGTTTATTCTTAAGTAATTAATTAAGTTAAGTAAACCGAACTGTGTTGGTATGAATTAGTAATTCTGTTTGATTTACCCTGATATTTGTTGATGATATTTCTGTGATATGTTGTGATATATTATGGATATCTGTGATAACTGTGTATGATTTATTTATTATATATGTTATGTGAGTTCTAATATTAAATTGAACTGTTAAGTTAAGTAGACAGCTTGGCCTTTAAATGGCGTTTGGATTCCGATGAGACCGGGATCGGGTTTGCTACATTACAGCGTGATAGGGGGTTCTCGCTTTGCGTTAGGTGGCGAACGGAAGACTCTTACCCCTACATGCCCCCGGGGGTAGTATAAGGCCTTGCGGGGTTTGTTGCGAGTCGAGAGGCTGGCCGTAAAAGCAAACCCGAGGTATCACTGTGAGCCACAGCGGGACTGGGATGGTTGAAAAGCCTGCCGGTCGTGAGCCGTTGCTGATGGTTGAAAAGCCTCAGACGTCACAGTTGGTATCAGAGCGCTAGGTCGAGCGAGTACCTAGGCTCTTGTGTTATATTTATCCGGAGAGTGCGTAATTGTATTTTCATATAATTATATATATCTATCTAAATTGTTGAGTTACCTGTTCAGGTGGCCAACATGAGTTCCGGAAGAAGAGGTAGAGTTAGGGCCAGTACTTCAATAGATGATGGACGGAGTCAAAATGCTAGTGAGGCTGTCAATCCAGTACCGCCTCAAGTTAGTTTTGCAGCTTTATGCAAAGATTTCAAAAATCTCGGAGGCCAACCATTCAAAGGTTCAGAATCAATAATTGAAGTTCAAGCCTGGCTATGCTCTTGCAAGCGTATTTTCAAGAGCATGAAATTGTCTGATGAGTGTAAGAGACAAATGGCATCGTGGCAATTGCAAGGTGGTGCAGCAGCATGGTGGGATTCAACAATTGCAAATATTTCTGAGGATGACATTTCATGGGACAAATTTAAGGAATTGTTTGAAGAGAAGTTTATGCCGACGGCAAGGAAAACCCAATTGTATCCGGATTTTCTGTATTTGAAGCAGGGTAGCATGTCTATTTCGGAGCATGAAACCAGATTCAACGAACTCTCTTGTTATGGTCCAGGACTCATCGATACTCCTCTTAAAAAGAATGAGAAATTTGTGCAAGGATTGAAGCCTGAATTCCATGGAAAATTGACGGTGCTTCTGAAAGGATCTTTTGTTGATTTGATTGATATGGCATTGAGGTATGAAAGTTTGATGGGTAAGAAATCTGTGGCTCCAGTTGCAGCTTCAGGTGGGAATTTCACTAATTCGAATAAGCGAATTTCGATCCCAAATGGAGGAAGCCGAATAAGAAGAAACCTGGGAATAACAACGGACCTCGCAAGTGCTACATTTGTCAACAGGAAGGACATATGGCAAATAAGTGTCCTAGAAAAGGATTCCAGCAACAACAACAACCGCATCAGAGTGGCCCAGGATCAGCTATGGTACAGAGATCATTGTGCTTTAATTGTCATCAGCCAGGACACATGATCAATAATTGTCCACTTTTGCAGAGGGCACCTCAGAATAAAGTTTTTGCTTTGAAAGCCGGGCCATCTTCTTCTTCGATGGGCAAAGGAGTATTAGAAGGCACTTTACTTTTAGATGGAAAATATATTAAAGTTTTGTTTGATTCGGGTGCTTCCTTGAGTTTTATTTCTTTGGACTCTGTTGAAAAGTTCTTTCTTACCCCTAGTTCTGTAGACAGCCCTATCTTGGTATCTAATCCTATAGGAGGGGTAACCAAATTAGACACTATCTGTAAGGACTTGAAGATCTCTTATTTATCCCACAGTTTTTCTTGTGACCCGTATGTGTTGAATTTTAAGGGATTTGATCTTATTTTGAGAATGGATTGGCTGGATAAGTATAGAGCAGTTTTGAATTGTGATGAGAGAACAGTTTCGTTGGAAACTGATCTGGGTAGAATTGCCAGAGTGTCGTGTGATAATTCTAGGATTCACTTGAGTAGTCTTTTGCATGGAATTGAGACTTCTGAAGAGAAGATTGAAGACATCGATGTGGTTAAAGATTTTGCTGATGTATTTGAAGAAGTTAAGTGTCTGCCACCACATCGAGAAATAAAGTTCCATATTGATTTGATTCCAGGAGCTGTGCCGGTAATTCAGCCCAGTAGGAGAATGGCTCCTAGGGAAAGAGAAGAGTTAATTAAGCAGACTCAGGATCTTTTAGAGAAGGGGTTGATTAGACCCAGTTTTTCTTGTTGGGGTTCGGCGGCAGTGTTTGTGACCAAATCGGATGGATCACTGAGGTTCTGTGTGGATTATAGAGAATTGAACAAAGTGACTATCCGTAACAAATATCCACTTCCTCGCATCGATGATCTTTTTGACCAGTTGCATGGTGCTTCTATCTTTTCTCAATTGGATCTAGCTTCAGGTTTCCATCAGTTGAGGGTAGCTGAAGACAGTATTCCCTTGACTGCATTTAGGGGACCGAATTGTTTCTATGATTGGCTGGTTATGCCTTTTGGGTTAACCAATGCTCCTGCCTACTTTGTTGACCTCATGAACCGAGTCTTTAGGGATGTGTTGAATAAGTTTGTGCTGGTATTCATTGATGATATCTTGGTCTACTCCAAATCTGAAGAAGAGCACATGGAGCATTTAAGGATTGTATTGGAGACTCTGAGGAAGCATGTGTTGAAGGCGAAGTTTCGAAGTGCCATTTCTGGAAATTGAAGTTAAATTTTTAGGGTACATTGTTTCTGGTGAAGGCATTTCTATAGACCTAGCGAAAGTTAAAACTATTCTGGAATGGAAACAGCCGAAGACTCCGACGGAAGTTCGTAGTTTTCTGGGATTGGCTGGCTACTACAGGAAATTTATCAGGGATTATTCCAAGATTTCTTCACATTTGACTAAGCTAACTAGGAAAGAAGCGAAATTCAAGTGGATACCCCAGTGTGAAGAAGCTTTTCAGGAATTGAAGACAAGGCTAACTAGTGCACCAGTGCTTGCTATTCCAGATGGGAAGAGCAAATTCGAGGTTTATACTGATGCTTGTATGGTGGGTTTGGGAGCAGTTCTGATGCAGAACGGAAGGGCTATTGCGTATGCTAGTCGGCATTTGAAGCCTCACAAGAAGAACTACGCCACGCACGATCTTGAATTGCTAGCCATTTTTTTTCTTTGAAAATTTGGAGACATTATCTTTTGGGAGAGAAATTCGAATTGCTCACGGATCACAAACCGTTGAAATATCTTTTCTCTCAAAAAGATCTTAATCTGAGACAACAGTGGTGGGTCGAATTTCTAGCAACCTATGATTTGGATATTCTGTACACTCCGGGAAAAGCGAATGTCGTAGCTGATGCTCTCAGCAGGAACGCAGTTCTATCTCTTTTGGAAGTGGTTCCATCTCTTATTGAAAGGATTTCAAGCAAGCAAGAAGCAGATAATAGATCAAGAGGAATCATCAAAAGAGTCAGGAAGGGTCAGTGTCCTAGTTTTGAAATCGATGGTCAAGGAACATTGAGGATCAATGAGAGAATCTGTGTTCCGAATGATAAGGATTTGAAGCAGGAAGTCTTATCTGAGGGTCATCGTTCCAAATTGAATATTCATCCGGGAATCTCGAAAATGTATAAGGACATGAGGAGAGTATTCTGGTGGCCGGGCATGAAGAAAGATGTTGCTAGATTCGTAAATAGTTGTACCATATGCCAACAAGTTAAAGGTGATCAACAGAAATCAGCCGGGTTATTGCAGCCTTTGGAAATTCCGAATTGAAAATGGGAGATGATCTCGATGGATTTTATCGACGGATTGCCTAGAACCAGAAAGGGAAATGATGGTATATGGGTTATTGTGGATCGTTTAACTAAGAGTGCCCATTTTATACCAATTAAGGCAACTCGTACTGCAATTTCTCTGGCGGAAATTTTCTTAAAGGATATAGTTAGATTGCATGGTGTTCCAGTCAGTATAGTTAGTGACCGTGATCCTATTTTCACCAGCAAATTCTGGAAAGCTCTGCAATCAGCAATGGAAACAAATTTGAGATTGAGTACAGCCTATCATCCTCAAAAGGACGGACAGACGGAGAGGCTTAATCGTATTCTTGAGGATATGCTGCGGGCTTGTGTTTTAGATTTTGGAGGATCGTGGGAACTCTGAATCGATTTCGAAACTAATCGAAATTGCAACCAAAATATAGAATTGTAAAAAAAATCAGAACAGAAATTGAAATTGCGGAAAAGAAGATAACGGAGCAATCAACTGAAATAATTATTAACTAACTGAAAAGAGTGCAGAAAATAACTAAGAATAAGAATAAATAAATTGCTAAATCTAATCAACAATCCTGCGTATTCTGTTCGAAAATAAAAACAGTGCTGAATTTAAATCTAAACTTGAAGAAAAGTGATGAGGTAAGAGATGATTTCAAGGTGTTGTATAATGCTGTATATATAGGCTTTCAACCCCTAAAATCAGTCCATCTTTTTAGCAATAGGACCGGTTCTATTCTTAGTATTTGCTAAGATAATTGTACTGACTGGGTCCATTCCTTGAATTGGTGAAGAGTCAAGTTGCCACGTCATTGCTTGAAATACTTTTATATGTGAATTGGTCCAAATTCATACGTAAGCTACTTTTGAATGTGTCCCATTTTGCTTCATATCATGGCTATGTATTATGCTACTTTTTAGGAGGAACTGGTCCTTTGCTTGAATTGGTGAAAGAGAACATATATACGTCCACATCATTGCTTGAATTGGTCCATATTGCTTTGATTTATTTCAATGCTCAAAATGTTGCACTCTTTGCTACGTGATTTTTGAACCAATGGACGACATAACCGATTAATTTCAACGTTGCACTTTGGAATCAATAATCTGCAAAACCATAACAAAATACCCGTATAATACCTCTTTATTAAAATAAAAATATATTAAATAAACGGTTTAAATTGCAGAGAAATACGTTCATCAAATACCCCCACACTAGAACTTTATTCGTCCTCGAATAAGCAAGAAAATAAAACTAACTAAATCCTTTTTCGTAGGAAACACGATTGCATTGAGCGTATGCAACAAGCCGTTAAACCTCTAGGTGTCCCTAGTAGGACGAGTGGTGTCTCATGAGGGTTTTCAGCGGATACTACCCACAAAATCCAAATGCAGTATGTGATGATTCTAATGTACTACATGAATGCAAAATTCTACACAAATAGAGACTCGATTTACTTCAAAATAGTTGCAACAAAATAATGTATTTCAGTTTTAGTCAACTTCTTCAAATTTTTGGTTCCTCACTAATCACAAATTTCAATGTAACTCAAGTTTTCATACATTAGATTCTAGTTTGGCAGTTGTTTCGGTCGATAACATAGTGCAGCCATGAAATAAATTCTTCACTGTTGATCACAGTTTTTTTCAAAATGGTATTTTTCATTTCCATTTGTATAACAAGCCAAATCAACAAAGTCAAGGAGTGTTTGGGTTTCAAAGCTTAGTCTCTCTTTACTAGTTTTTTCTTCTTCTTCTCTTTTTTTTTACACCTATCCTTTGGACCAAAATATACCACCCATGCACTGCCTCGCGGGCTTACGTGAGAGTTGGGACAGAGCTTGGCGGATTGTGCAAACCGATGCTGACTATGTCAGAAAAGGTCGGTAATCCTTAGGTGATTATTTATTTAATTATTTATACACCTAACTCAGAATGCTGAGGCCAGATATACCATCCATGCACTGCCTTGCGGGCTTACGTGAGAAGAGTATAGAGCGTGGCGAGTGCACACACTTTCACAAGTGTGCACACCTATCGACTGTAGGTGTTTCTTATTAGTTTTTTTTTTGTTTTTGTTTTTTTTTGAGAAGAGATAAAGAGTGTTATGCAAATCAACTTAGCACCACTTAACTTTAATGATTTGAGATGTCAATGCATGTACTTTAAATCTGCCATTTTTTTTAAACAAAGACTACAGTTTAGAAAAGATTTCATAACCATCACCTATGAATCCCCCTATATACTAACCTCACTATTATCGCTTGTAATTCAACTTTTCATTATATTTTACATTTGAAATTAGTGATTCACAAAAATCTTCATCAATTGACTTCAACTGCTTACTTACTTTGTCTTGACTAATTAAAAATAAATCGAAGTCCTAAAAATATTAGGAAATGAAAAAAAAATTGAAAAGAAATTTGAAAACAAATAACGAGATGATTTTTAAAAAAAATGATGTTACACTATGAAATATGAACAAACAGAATGAGATATGCGTCCCCCCCACACTGGAATGAGACAGTGTCCCAACTGTCAAATAGAATGCAAATGCAAAATAGAAGAAAAAAACTAAAAAAATACAACCTGATAGGTGCAAGATAGTGAGCGGCTCATGCCGAATAGCTAGGTTCGTGAAGATCCATGAACTCATCGTCCTCGTGCTGTTCAAACTCTAGAAATGGCTTCAAGCGTTGTCCATTGACCTTTGAAATGGAACCGTCTCTAGGATTTTCAATTTCAACTACGCCATAAGGGTATACTGTTTTCACAATATATGGACCTGTCCAACGGGATCTCAATTTTCCCGAAAATAAATGAGGTCTGGAATTATATAAGAGAATTTTCTGACCTACTTCGAATGTCTTACGAAGTATGGATTTATCATGATAGAATTTGGTTTTCTCTTTATAAATCTTTGCATTTTCGTACGCTTCATTTCTTAGTTCTTCTAATTCTGACAATTGTAATTTACGATGCGATCCGGCTTTTTCTATGTCAAAATTAAGGTATTTGATTGCCCAAAGTGCGCGGTGCTCGAGCTCAACAGGTAAATGGCATGCTTTTCCAAAGACCAATCGGTATGGTGACATTCCTAGATTGGTTTTATAAGCTGTGCAAAATGCCCAAAGGGCGTCTATCAATTTAGATGACCAATCTTTTCTGTTGGAGTTAACCGTCTTTTCAAGAATTTGTTTAATTTGTATATTGGAAATCTCGACTTGACCGTTGGTCTGTGGATGATATGGAGTAGATAGTTTATGAGTGATAGAATATTTCTTAAGAAGAGATTCAAAAGCACGATTACAAAAATGAGAACCGTTATCACTTATAATGGCTCGAGGTGTGCCAAAACGGGAAAATATGTTTTCATTCAAAAATTTGACAACAACTTTATTGTCATTCGTTTTGGTAGGAATGGCCTCAACCCATTTAGACACGTAATCTACTGCAAGTAGGATGTAGAGATTTCCAAAAGAATTAGGAAAAGGACCCATGAAATCGATGCCCCAAACATCAAAAATTTCGATGACAAGGATCGGATTTAGGGGCATCATGTCACGTTTGGAAATACGACCTGTTTGTTGACATCTAGCGCATTTGGAGCAAAATTCGTGGGCATCATGAAAAAGAGAAGGCCAATAAAAACCGCACTGTAACACCTTGGCAGCAGTTTTCTTTGCTCCAAAATGTCCTCCACATGCTTGATTATGTGAAAAAGAGAGGATGCTATGGAATTCATGTTCTGGGACACATCTGCGAATGATTTGATCGGTGCAATATTTGAAAAGATAAGGATCGTCCCAGTAAAAGTTTCGAACGTTGGAGAGAAATTTTTGTTTATCTTGTTTTGACCAATGGGAAGGTGTTTCATTTGTGACAAGATAATTTACGATGTCCGCGTACCATGGTGCACTAGAGAGTGAAAGAATTTGTTCATCGGGAAAATGATCGTTGATTTGAGAGTTATCATAGTTTTCATGCACTATACGAGAAAGATGGTCAGCTACGACATTTTCAGAACCCTTTTTATCTCGTATTTCTAGGTCAAACTCTTGAAGAAGGAGAATCCAACGGATTAAGCGGGGTTTGGTATCCTTTTTCGTGAGTAAATACCGCAAGGCGGCATGATCGGTGTAAACTATGACCTTAGAACCTACGAGATATGATCTAAACTTATCGAGGGCAAAGATAACTGCTAAAAACTCTTTTTCTGTGGTTGAGTAATTCAATTGAGCTTCATTAAGAGTTTTGCTAGCATAATAGATGACTCGAGGAAGTTTATCGATTCGTTGACCTAAGATGGCTCCGATGGCATAATCAGAAGCGTCACACATTAATTCGAAAGGCAAGGTCCAATTTGGAGGTTGGAAGATAGGTGTAGTGGTCAAGATCGATTTGAGGGTTTCAAAAGACGTTTTACATTCATTGGAAAATTCAAATTTGACGTCTTTAGCCAGAAGATTTGAAAGATGTTTTGAAATTTTTGAAAAATCTTTAATGAACCTCCTATAAAATCCTGCGTGGCCGAGAAACGAGCGAATGTCCTTTACGGACCTTGGAGGAGGAAGGTCAACAATAAGATCAACTTTAGATTTGTCAACTTCTAGGCCATTTTTAGAGACAACATGACCTAAGACTATTCCTCGCTTAACCATAAAATGACATTTTTCCCAATTAAGAACAAGAGATTTCTCCTTACATCGCTTTAAGACACGTTCTAAACGAAGGAGGCATTGATCAAAAGATGACCCATAGATTGAAAAATCGTCCATGAATATTTCTAAGAAATCTTCCACCATATCAGAAAATATACTCATCATACATCGTTGAAAGGTAGCGGGAGCATTACAAAGACCGAAGGGTATGCGACGATAAGCGAAAGTTCCGAAGGGACATGTGAACGTTGTTTTGTGTTGGTCCTCTAACGCAATGGGAATTTGATTATAGCCGGAGTAACCATCAAGAAAACAATAGTATTCATGACCGGCTAAGCGTTCGAGCATTTGATCAATGAAGGGAAGGGGAAAATGATCTTTTCTTGTTGCTGCATTGAGTTTTCGATAGTCGATGCAAACGCGCCATTTTGTTTTGACCTTTGTCGGAACAAGTTTGTTATTCTCATTTGTTGTCATAGTGATTCCAGACTTCTTTGGTACAACTTGTACCAGACTTACCCAAGTACTGTCAGAGATAGGTTAGATAATGTTATTGTCTAAACATTTGATAATTTCTTCCTTTACCACTTCTCTCATATTAGGGTTTAATCGCCTTTGAGCTTCGCGAGTGGGTTTAGCCTCGTCGACTAAATGTATTCGATGTTCAATAATTGATGGACTAATTCCCTTAATGTCAGCGATTACCCATCCTATTTCCTCTTTATTTTCCCTTAAAATTTTCAAAAGTTGTTCTTCTTGGTCCTTAATGAGATCGGATGCCAAGATTACAGGGAAATTTTCCGAAGAATCTAAGTATGCGTACTTAAGATCGTTTGGAAGAGGTTTGAGGTCTAATTTAGGGCGTACTTCTTTTGAGGCTTCAGTAGACATCAACTGATTGAATTCTAGTGAATTATGAAAAGAGCATAGCATATCATTTAATTCATAAATGTATTCATCTTCGTGGAAGTTTGAATTAAAATGATCTAGGCGCATGCTAAGAGACTCCGTAGTATCACTAAAATCATTTTCTACAATTGTTTGGATCATGTCAACTTCTTCTGTTTCAAAATCCCTTGGTTGTCTGTTAAGATTGAAGATATTTAGTTCAATGGTTAGGTGCCCAAAGGAAAGTCGGAGTTGACCATTCCTACAATTTATGATAGCATTTGATGTTGCTAAAAATGGACGACCTAATATCAAAGGAATCTGACTATTGGGATTTGAGACAGGTGCAGTCTCTAGGACTATGAAATCGACCGGGAAATAGAATTGCTCGATTTGTATCAAAACATCTTCAACTGTGCCCAATGGTTTTTTGACAGATCGATCAGCTAGTTGAATTGTGATGTTTGTAGGTTTTAATTCCCCTAGTCCAAGTTGACAGTACGCAGTATAAGGCAAAAGATTCACACTCGCTCCAAGATCGAGTAAGGCATGACTAATGTGAGTGTTGCCAATTTTACAACCGATCGTAGGACAACCGGGGTCCTTATACTTGATTGGGGAGGGATTTGAAAGAACAGAGCTAGTGTTTGCAGTTAGAAATGCAGTCTTAGGAATGTTAGTGGCACGTTTTTGAGTACATAGCTCTTTCAGACATTTGGCATATTGAGGAATTTGCTCGATGGTATCAAGAAGTGGAATATTGACTCGAACTTGTTTGAAGATTTCAAGAATTTGGTCAAAATCAGCGGGCTTCTTCTTTTTGTTGAGTCTATGAGGAAATGGAGCTATGAGTTTATAGACTCGTTCGGAAGTTTTTTCATTCGAAGAAGAAGGTGTTATATTAGAGGGTGAAGATAAGGGCGTAGAAATGTTGGGGTTGCCAACATTAGAAAGCGAAGAGTGGTCGGGATTGCCAACCTTAGATGAAGAATTAGAATCGTTTTGATTGAAAACCGTGGTTGTCGACTGAGTTTCAGAATTTTGAACAAGGGAAGACTTAAGAAGGACGTCGGGTTTGCGGACATGGTTGTCCACCTTCTTTCCAGACCTTAATGTGGTGACAACATTAACCGGATTTACATTTTCGTCCTCACAAATATTTACTCCTCGAGAGTTATACTTTGGATTCACTTCGGTTTGACTAGGCAATTTACCTTTCTCATTGATTTTCATGAGATCCTTCATCATTATCAACATTTGGTCATTTTGTTTAGTGATTTTCTCAATTCTCGCATTTTGGTTGGTGATTTGCTCATTTTGTTTAGAGAGTTGTTTTTCCAATCGAGCAATTTCTTGTGAAGGCTGAGAAGGTTGGGTTGATGGATTGAAATTAAGATGCCTGTATGGTTGATTCGAAGGTTTTGTTTGAGGAGCGGGTTGAGAATTTTGAGAATTAGAGGTTGGGGCTCGATAATTCAGATTTGGTATCATTGGATACATATGTGATGGATTAGCCACATTGTTAGGATTTGACCATGAAAAATTGGGATGATGCTTCCAGTTAGGATTGTACGTGGATGAATAAGGGCTATTTTGAGCTGTAGCATTGATTTGGTCTTGTGTGTAGTAATGGGGTAGTCCTTCTTCTTCTTGAGGAGTTTGGGTATCTATAGGAAGATGTGATGGGTCAATGGCATGTACTCCTCTATTTGGAGCACGAATTGGAACACGAATTGTTTTCCATTGCATATCCTTTTCCGAATACTCTTCTAAAAATTCCCAAGCTTCCTCATCTGTTTTTGCCATGAATTCTCCTCCGCACATTGATTCGAGTTGGGATCTTGTTTGATAGTTAAGCCCTTCATAAATGATTTGGCACAAAATGTGTTTAGGGATTGCATGATGTGGGCAATTATATAACAATTGATTGAACCTTTCAAAATATTTTGAAAAGGTTTCTCCTTCATTCTGAGAGAATTGGTTGATTTCAGTTCGAATTTTAAGAGTTTTGTGGAAAGGAAAAAACTTTTTCAAAAATATAGTAACGAAATTGTCCCAACTCTTAATCGAATTTTTAGGAAGAGAATTAAGCCATCTTTTCGCACTTTTTAGAAGTGCGAATGGAATAAGTCTTAGCTTGATGGATTCATTAGAAAGTTGTTGCATTTTAGTTGTAGAAGCATATAACTCAAATTCACTAAGAAATTCATATGCATTTTCAGACCCAGTGAATTTTGGTACCCCTTGGATAAAAGAATGTTTTAGCTCAAAATTATTTCCTTCGGCAGGTGGAAATGAAATAACCGAAGGTTGCACAGTCCGTGTTGGATAGCATCGGTCTCTAAGGGATAATGGTCTGTTCTCATGAAATTCATTATTTCCAACATGTGATTTAGGTGATAATTTCGGTGAATTGTGGTGTGAACTGTGTTGTGAACCGTGATTTCTCATATTTGTTTGATTTGAATTTTCCGTTGATTTGTTTAATGAGATATTTTGGCTTTCTAAACGATTAAAATTATTTCTTGCCCAAACGCGCATAAACAACTCAAGATGTAATAACAAAAAGTAAATTTAAACAGTTTTCAGTTGGGCACCTGTACAGTAGAAAATTACTTACAAAGAGGTATGGCTGTCCGTCCAGTGCAACCGAGCAGTGCTAGTGAATGGTTGAGATTTACCGAGTTGGAGCTATTTGACTAGCTTTTCTTAGCTTCTAAATTCACTGACTTGGTCTACTCCCTGCGCCTTTAAAACAAAACGTGAATATGTTACTTGTTGTGAGTAGCAAAATAAATCAGAGTGTAATGTGCTAAGGGGCACGTAATATGCAGAACACGTAATACTGAAATGGTACTGTAATGAGATGAAATGATACTGGTATGAATGGTACGTAATATGCAGAACACGTAATATGTAATACTGGAACTAGAGGTCACGTGAATGCAACAAGTGGTATGAATGCAGAATGAACATGAATGTATGCACATGCAAAAACGTGAAAATAGAGGGCAAAACAAAAACTGAACTAAACAATTCAATGTGAATGTTTTGGAACAAAGACTAAGTAAAATGAAACAACAACTAAGTGGTTACGTGTAAACGAAACAGAAATAATGCATGTACAAACAGAAATAAAACAAAATACAACTACGTGAATATGGTAACCAAACTAACTAATGCATGCAAGAATATGAAAGTGGAACTGCAAGTAACCAAACTAACGTACGTGAAAACAATTTTGAACTAATGCAAAAAAAAAACGATTTTTTTTTTGAAAACTAATGCAAAAAAAAAAAACGATTTTTTTTGAAAACTAATGCAAAAAAAATGATTTTTTTTGCAAAAAAAAAAAATTAACACGAATAGACTTAAAAACGAAAAATCGAAAATCTCAAAATAGCAACTCCCCGGCAACGGCGCCAAAAACTTGTTGCGACTTTTCTATTGATTAGAAAAGCACAAATTTTAATAAATTCTGCAAGCGCACAGGCGTGTAGTATGCAGGTCGAACACAGAGAATTGTATTTTAAAACAATTAAAATCCATAGTTAAATCTTAGGCGTGTTAAACGAATTCGACGGTGAATTTTGAACAGAAATTAAAAACAATAATATACTCCGAATCGATTTCGAAACTAATCGAAATTGCAACCAAAATATAGAATTGTAAAAAAAAATCAGAACATAAATTGAAATTGCGGAAAAGAAGATAACGGAGCAATCAACTGAAATAATTATTAACTAACTGAAAAGAGTGCAGAAAATAACTAAGAACAAGAATAAATAAATTGCTAAATCTAATCAACAATCCTACGTATTCTGTTCGAAAATAAAAACAGTGCTGAATTTAAATCTAAACTTGAAGAAAAGTGATGAGGTAAGAGATGATTTCAAGGTGTTGTATAATGTTGTATATATAAGCTTTCAACCCCTAAAATCAGTCCATCTTTTTAGCAATAGGACCGGTTCTATTCTTAGTATTTGCCAAGATAATTGTACTGACTGGGTCCATTCCTTGAATTGGTGAAGAGTCAAGTTGCCACGTCATTGCTTGAAATACTTTTATATGTGAATTGGTCCAAATTCATACGTAAGCTACTTTTGAATGTGTCCCATTTTGCTTCATATCATGGCTATGTATTATGCTACTTTTTAGGAGGAACTGGTCCTTTGCTTGAATTGGTGAAAGAGAACATATATACGTCCACATCATTGCTTGAATTGGTCCATATTGCTTTGATTTATTTCAATGCTCAAAATGTTGCACTCTTTTTTGCGTGATTTTTGAACCAATGGACGGCATAACCGATTAATTTCAACGTTGCACTTTGGAATCAATAATCTGCAAAACCACAACAAAATACCCGTATAATACCGCTTTATTAAAATAAAAATATATGAAATAAACGGTTTAAATTGCAGAGAAATACGTTCATCAGGAAGACCATCTTCATTTAGTAGAATTATCTTATAATAACAGTTATCAAGCGAGTATTAAGATGGCTCCTTATGAAGCTTTATACGGAAGACCATGTAGATCCTCATCTTGTTGGATTGAATCGAAGGATCGTCTTGTGCTCGGACCCGATCTTATTCGAGAAGCTTCTGCGAAGGTTGAGGTTATCAAGAAAAGGATGAAAGCTGCTCAAGATCGTCAGAAGAAATATGCTGATAGAAGACGAAGACTATTGGAATTTGAGATTGGAGACTTGGTTTTTGTTAAAGTTTCCCCAATTAAAGGTGCTATAAGATTCGGAAAGACGGGAAAACTTGCTCCGAGATACATTGGACCATTTCGAGTATTGGAAAGAATTGGAGCTGTAGCCTACATGATTGAATTGCCAGAGCGGATGTCTGGGATTCATAATGTGTTTCATGTATCGCATTTGAGGAAATTTGTTCATGATCCATCACTGGTTGTAGAACCGGTAATTCAAGAAGATTTGGAAGTAGAACCCAATTTAACTGTGGTCAGAAATCCAGTTCGGATTGTGGATCAAGATGAGAAGCAACTCAGGAACAAAGTGGTGAAACTCTCAAGGTGCAGTGGAGTGAGGATCCCAGAGATTGTACCTGGGAAACTCTCGATAGCTTTAGAAAACTTATCCGGATTTATATTCGGATAACTAGTGATGTTTGTTAGAGTAGACTGTTTGACTATTGTTATTGTATGGATGATATGTATGTTTGGATTGTTAATATAAAAACTTTTGAATTAACTGTTGTTTTAAATTTCAGGGACGAAATTCTTTTAAGGGGGAGGAATGTAACAACCCGGAATTTTTGACAGCATATTTCAATAAATATTTAATCTAATTTAAATTAAATACAAGCTCCACAAGTTATAAACTGATGAGATCTTAATTATTTACCAGTTATATATGTGACTGTAAAGAAAATTTTGGATTTGAAAATGTAAAATGTAATCTTTTAAAAATTTTATAACAGAATCTCTCTTATTCAATAAAAATCTAAGACTCTATATTTTATTTTTTGATAATTCACATATGAATACAATTGTAGTTTTAAAAATGATAATGCTTAAAAATAAACAAACATTGTAATATTAAACATAAACATGGAAATCTAAAACATAAGTATAAAACAATATGAATGGTTATAAACATAAACATACAAAACAAGTATAAAACATAATTATAAATTATAAGAGGTAACTAAAGAGATAAATATACAAATATAAATTATAACTTGAAATATAAAAATACAAATATATGTTATGAATCAATGTTTGATAATTAAACTACAAATAGGATAAATTTAGAAATCATAACCATAATAATCATACATGAACAATATAAATAAATAAAATTAATATACTAACAATGACTATGCTAAGTTTACTCAATATATATATAGGGAAGTTAGCCTAAAATATTAACTTGTGAAACCCATTTATACAATACATAATTGCTGTAGAAACAAGTGTGCAAAAGAGTCAAGTATACAAATTAAATATAAAATATATTTATGCATAATCTGTAATATACATATGTACAACAAAATGTTCAAAATGTCTTTGTCCAAAAAAGTAAAATAAAAACAAAACTTATGTGCTGCTGTAAACTTTATAGGCATAAGAAACAAAGATTTTCACTTCAATAAAATAAAATAAAAACAGATCTGTGTCTTGTACAAAAATAAACAAGAATCTGAAGCTATTAATTATATGTTATCATAAATGAAAGCATAAGCATTAAATTAGCACAACATCTTGTTTAAGCAAGTACTGCAGCCGAAATTTCTGTGATAATTTCCTTCTGTAGTGTATAATACTTAGCCAATTAAAAAGCATGGCAATACAAATAGAAACTGTCTAGATACAACCTATACTGTTCAGTTACTTCTATATATATCCATCATATTTTTATGTTCGTTTATAAAAACTTAACTAAACCTAAAAGCAAACCTGAGAAACAAAGAGGGAAGGAAAAAAAACAACAAAGGAAAAGCTTCAGGAAAGTTTGCACCTGCAGTGTTCTTCTTCAACATATCACCTTCTGTTCAAAGTTTACCAGTGAGTAAACAAACTTTTAATTAAGTTTTAAGTTCATTTGTGTGTATGATATGTTGATGATAATATGATGATCTATATATCTGGTTTCAATTCTGTGTTCAAGTATGAGTTCCCTGTCAAATTTGAATATGAAGTTTTAGTGTGGTTACAGAGTCAAGTAAACCATTCAAGATACAAGATGTACTAGTTCGATTATTTATAAGCTTATGTTTTTAAACCAAAACATATTGTTTAAATATAAAATCAAGTTTTTTTAGCTTGTGCAAACCTGTCAATGGAGTATGCTCTTTGTAAAGTGATTTACAAGGAAAACATTTAATTTGTGATAAATTCTAGTATACTAAATTGCTGATTTAAATACCTAGCTGGAATCTATATGCAAAGTTAGGATTTTTAAAAAGAAAACGATGATTTTTAGTGCAATATTTAAGATGCAGTTCAAAAATGTATAAATGTTACATTGTTGTCAAAATCGATTGATTCAATTAATCTTAATTGATGAAATTTGTTATGATGCAAGCTTAAAGATGTAATAACATAGGAAAAATGTCAAATATTTTTTTAATGCAAGAATTTGGAAAGTGAAGCAATAGTAGGGTTTCGTTTACACATTTTTGGGTGTTCTGTAATGTACGGTTTGTGTCGCCATGTGTCGATCGAGTGTCACACGGGTTAGGGTGGACGCCGTGAAAGGTCTGGGTAAGGAGTTAGTGAAGTAGCTTCGCCTCCGGTGGTCAGAACTGGTGGGGCGAAGCAATTTTTCTCAGTGTTGCTCGAACTTTGGTTCGAGCTTCAGGCCATTTTTCGATTTGACCATCTTTGAGAAAAATTGAGTTTTAATTTTAGTTATTGGGACGATTTGGGGTTTGTGGGTGATGACGCGAGTCGCCGGAGGCGAGGCAAACGACCGTGCATGTGCACGGTGGCGGGGAGATGTCTGTTGGTCTGTTGGGGTTGATGTGTGCTTGTGCTCGAGGCTTTGGGTGTTTGCCACGAGTTCAACACTGGGCCGCATGCGTGAGTTTGGCTACTGCTGTTTCAATTATAACTTAAACTTAAAAAGAAAGAAAGAAAGAAAAGAAACAGGCAAAGAAGAAGATGGGAAGAAGAGGGAGATGCAGGGAAAAGCATGGGAGGAACCCGAGACTGTCTCGAGTAGAAGTGGAGCTGCCTCGGGTCCACTTCCGTGATTTGCCTAATTCCTTTTTTTTTTTTATTAACAAAGTTCAACAGTAAATAATATTAGTTAGTTTAAAGTAAACAATTGATTTAAAATTTTTAAAGGTATGATTTGTAAAGGGTAATTAATTAGTATAAAGTAATTATAATGTAAATTAATTTTATACTCGAAATTAAATTAATAAATATAATTAAATTTGTAATTAGAGATTAATCTTGTGTTTAAAATCAGTTTAACTTAAGAAATTTAATTAATTACTTAAAGTTAATTAATTAATACGTAAATGGTAATTAACTTAGGTGATTAATTAAGGATTATATGATTAATAAATTGATAATAATTGATTAATTAAAGTAATCTGTGATAATTAAATAAGTAACCAATTTTTAATAAGTAAGTTATTAATTAATAATTAAGAATCAATTAATTAACTGAGTAATTAAGTAATAATTAATAAATAAAGTTAACTAATTAAATAATTAATTAAAGATTAAATGATAAATAAAGTGATAATTAATGATTAACTAAGTAATTAATTGATCATTAATAAGTTCATTAATCAGTAATTAATTAAGCAGAATACTACTTTATTCTTAAGCAATTAATTAAGTTAAGTAAACCGAATTGTGTTGGTATGAATTGGTAATTCTGTTTGATTTACTCTTATATTTGTTGATGATATTTCTGTGATATGTTGTGATATATTATGGATATCTATGATAACTGTGTTTGATTTATTTGTTATATCTGTTATGTGAATTCTAATATTAAATTGAACTGTTAAGTTAAGTAGACAACTTGGCCCTTAAAATGGCGTTTGGATTCCGATGAGACCGGGATCGGAAGAATCAGTTTTGATTCTCCAAAAACCACATCGATCCAAATTAAACGATAGGCCGTGACTTATCATTTGGTGATCGAGATGGTGTTTCAGAATGCAAGGGTTATCGTCGTTAACTCTGAGGGTGATTCCAAAATGAGTGTAACGAGATAATGCCTTCGGTTTCGTTCGAACCCGGAACGAACTTGTGTGGATTGAATGCTTTCAGCACATCGTCAGGCGGACGATGAGCATTCTAAGAATAATGTTCAATAAAGGTAATCGCAGCCTCAAGCCTCATCAACCGGGAATGGCTAAAACAGGGGAGATGCAGCAAGGTTAGGTGGGTCATTCCCAAGCAGGACGAGGTATACCCCTGTCTAGATGTCCCTTTTATTTCGGCTGTGTGAGCAGTTGTTGGCCACAACTGCGGGGTTATCTTGTTCGGGACTGTTCAGTAAGGAATGGTTCCGGCCTTTTGTTGTAGGGGGTCGGAAGTGATCCTCGGTACGGTGATCATGACCCCGTACTGTGATGGGCGGTACCCCAGTAGCCCTGCCATTGTTGGAAACCCACTTTCCCTACGAGACCCTATGGTTTTGATTTGTATTACCCACTTTCGTGGCTAGTAGCTGGAATTTAATCATGTAACAATTTCGGCTATTTTCTATTTACTTGAAAACCCTAGACACTATTATAATATCACTGAATTTCCTATAATGTTATGGTTAGCGTAAGGTAAAAACTTACCCGTATTTATTTGTGGGAAGTCTTACGTGATACCTTTATTTCAAATGATTTTCAAAGTTAAGCAATTTTAACCTGTTTACTCATACCAGACCCATGTCTGACCCGGAGTTTATATTTTGTGTTTTCATAAACTCTTGGGTACTCAAATTTTTATGAGTAGCCAAGTGATAAGTATTCGGAGTATTGATTTGCTGGAGGGACTTTTGGGAAGAAGACCAGACGTATGTATCTATATATGTAGTTCCGCTGTGTAGTTAGTGTATGCTGTATTTTGGATGTATGTATGGACATATATGTGTATGACAGTCCTGTCATATGATATTGTATAACTCTGATGTATGTATAACTATGTAACAGTTATGTTGATGTATTATATTTTGTTCCATTCCGCTGTGAGATTCTGATATTGTTATTCTTTCTTTCTATTCTTTTCTATTTCTATCCCTTTCTTTCTTAATGACGATACGTCTTTCTGGGGTTAGAAAGATGGGTCGTCACAATTCATATAACGATTTATCCTTTTAAGTTACATTTATTTCTTGCACATTTTCAATTTCCATTCATTCATTTATTACTTAATTTCATTTATAGTATTCATGTTTAATTAAATTATTTAGCATATCAATTTATTAACTTCAGTTTATCATCATTTATTTATAATACTTCCCTTTCTATTATACTTAATTAGTTTCATTTCATCTACATATCAAATTCTTATTTATTACTTCAATACTTGTATAATATTCATTACTTTTCTTATTAACATTTTACTTTTTACATCTTTTGGTAAGTTATATATACATGTTAAAGAATGCAAATTGAAAATTGTACAAGTTTATCTTATCTCTCTTAATAAATTAAGCGTTCAATGATCATATCTTTAGTTATTTTTATAGGTTTCATATTTCAACTTTCTTTTTATTTTATTTTATTTATAACGTAGCATTAAATCTTTTATTTCCTTTAGAGGTTTCAATTATTAATTACTTAGATTCCTTGTCACTAAAATAATTGAAACTATTAATTAACGGAAACTTAAGAACTAAATACCGGATTTAGTTTCAAATCATTTTAAAATAACAGATAAATGTATATACTTACAATTTATATATCCAATTATATATAAAAAATTTATAATTTACATTTGTTTATCAAAATAAATCTGCAGTAAAACTACTACAGTGGCCCACTTGAAACTCGAAAATGAATGTCGATGATGCGTGCACTCATCACCGAAATTATTTTCCAACGACAGAGAGGGGAGTACATAACTTATTTCTTTTCAAAATTTCTTTAAAGCAATTCTTTCAAATCATATTGAAATATTTATATCAGAAAATACTTCTAAATATTATTATTATTATTATATTCCAAAATCATTCGAAAGAAAGTTTCAAAACCTCGAAACTTAAGTTTTAAATTTCCAATTTTACTTTTTTTTTAGTTTGTAAATTTTATTTCCGACCAATATTTATAAATTTCACTGCCTAGCAACCAATATATTACAACCAAGTATATCCCTTTATAAAATTCTTATTTTATATATAGAAAATATAATAGGCAAAATTATTTCATTCACCTATATTTAAAACAAATATTGTGTCTGTTTGTCCTATTAAGTGTTTAGTAATCCCTATTGATGTAATAGCGTCCTATGCACCAACCAGAATTTATAAATATGAAACGGAACAAATTAACATAATATCAAAACCCTTTTATAATACTAACAAATATGCTCTCTCATATATATATATACATATATATACATATACATATATATATATATATACATATATATATACATATATATATACATATATATATATATATGCTCAGCGACTCATCATAGGGTATTACTACCTTATTAATAAATAGTCAGACCCCACAAAGCTAAGGTTTATCGCTAAACCAAAGCTCTGATACCATATGTAACAACCCGCCTTTTGTACGCTTTAAATCGACGATAAACTACGGACGTCAGACTCAAACCATACAAAAGAGCGGACTGTTATTGGTGTGAATAAGAAAAATAGAGAAAGAAAAAACAAAATAGAATTTAGCAGCGGAACGATAAAATATAATAATCAAACAAACAGTTCATGAAGCTATTTACAAAACATTTGATCATAACTATGCAATACATATCAGAGTTACATATACCAGAGAATAATAAAATAATGCAACGGAACAATGTAGCAATAAATAGTTATAACACAATTTTCGTCTTCGTCCTGCAGAAATAAGGTCTTCGAATACTGAAATGCTCAGACTGACCCGAGCGAATTGAAAAGACAAAACACTCGTGTCAGAACTAAAAGATCTTATGTAAGTTAAATTAATGGTAAAAAAATGAGTGGAACGGCATCAGAGATGTTTACGGGATTTGACATCTCTTATCCAGTGTCAACGTGAATGCAGTAACTTAAGAGATGATTGGGATTCGCATCTCCTAAGGATCGTTAAACTATTTACTATGTAGTAATATTTAGCTATTATAATAATGTCTAATAGTAAAATAAACTTACTTTTAAATAGCGTTAAGGGGTTGCCCATATAGCCCTTACCATGTAATTGTCCCAGTAGTCCATCCAGTATCAGCGCATCTCCAGATCGGAAGACTACCCTAAATACTCCATGGGCTACAGGAGAAAACCAAACTCGTATAAGGCGCGCTAGGGCAGTTGACATGGCACAACCAGGCAATGTCAGGGTAGATATACCAATTATGCTTCCGGACTGATGGTAACGCGTAGCAGCTACTACCGCCCACCTCAAGCCACACCCCCAAAATCAAAAGGGACCCAATCAATCATAAAGTAATAGAATGGTATCGAAGGAGTGTGTCCGATAAAAGATGCTACCTTCTTAGCCCGTCGATCGCTCCTGTTTTAGACACCTTATGCCAACTCACGGGAGTCAGATACACGTATATACCTCAAAGGAAATGCCGCCACCATCCTACTTCATTCTAGAATCTCCACCGTGCACGGTTGTTAGAGTGGTTTTCGGAGTTGGCAGAGAGTATGTCCCGGTCTCTTTAACAACCAAACAATATTATAACGCCGCGGTCATTTTAAAATAATTATACTTCAAATCCAGAATATAATATCCATTTCAAAACCATATAAATACGATATCATTTCCATTTCAAAAACCAATCAATATGATATCATTTTATTAAAACCCAAATCAATATAATATCATTTTTATTTTGAATATATCCTTTCCAAAATCATAGCACTTTCAAAATTATAATATTTTGAAACCAAACGCTTGAAATATAACATTTCAAAACAAAATATTTCGAATTTCATAGCTTCAAAACCATAACTTTCAAAACTTAAATGGTTTGGTTATTCAAACAATTTATAAAATAAAATAGTTTGAATTTAAAATTACTTTATAAGGTAAAATAATTTCCTCGACTTCGCAATTTTATTCACTTTAAATTAAATCTCAATTCATAACTTTCAACTCACTTTCAGTTTTCGATAAACCATTTCAATTTCAATATATTTCAAACTTTAAGTATTAAACAATTTCAAAACTAAGGTTGGTAACTACGATTCAACAATTCCATTTTCTATTATTTAGTTTTGAAATATTTGCATAATGAATCCATTATCATTTTAATAAAACTCAAATTACAAATAACAAAGTATTTCCTTCAATTTATATATACTTGGAATATTCGTTTAATTCATCTTAAACCAAAATCCAGTTATAAAAATCATACCTTTAAAATCTCAATTTTATTAAATTTCAAATCAATTTCATATTTACCTTCCAACCTTATTCTCATTTAAGTCATTATAAACTCCAGAAATAAAATTTAAATAAATACTTAACCATATTATTTCTTAATAAAATCAAACTTTATTATTAAACTTATTTTATATTAAAACAAATTTATTCATACTTAAAAATCAAGAATAAAATAACATTTATATAATATCTAAAATCAATATTTATATAACCCATATATTTCTTTACAAACAATAGAAGTTCATTTCAAAATATTTTTATATATAGACCACGGTGTTTGTATATAATTTTCTATTCTATGGTCAAGTGATACGGATATTTATCCTTTAAATCCGTAACTTAAAATATAAATACGGTTGTATATCATTTCATACCGCAATCCCAAATGAAATAAAATTCATAACAACTTGCAGTTTATAATAATATAAAGTACAACATCCATTCATTCAATATCAATCATTAAACATTTATCACAATCATCATCCAATTTAATCAATAACATCAATATAGAACATATAATAAATAACAGGCGTTTACTGGCAATTTATATGCAACAATAAATTAAACAATAATTTAATTCAACAAATTCAATTTAACCGAGATGATGATTAAAAATATGCCAAAACGGTCATGAATAAATTTTTAATCACATCAAAAATTAATTTAACACACATAGGAAATTTTAGAAGTTGTGAGTTGAATTTAAATACAATTTAAACCTAAAATTTGAACGGTCTCAGAATTTGTCCAAACCAAAACAAAAAAATCCGAAAATCCAATACGAACGTAGTGGAGAAAACCGCATGTGAAACGGACCTCGTATGCAAAAGTTATTAGTGTTAGAACACTCTTAAATTTAAATTTCTAAATAAAAAAAATGAAACACCCCACTCGAAACTTGCCACGTCAACAAGACAGTCATGATCGCTTCTCTTCCAGCAAAGATCATGAATGAAACTTCTAGATTTTCACGAAACCCTAGCCTAGCATCGCCGCATCTCGTCGATCGCCGGCCACCTATCCACGATCGCACGTAAACCTGAAGCCGCCCTGACGTATCCGACCATCCCTTGCCTCCATAAGCACCCAGATCAAGGCAAAACGAACCCGACCGTCGCTATGATTAAAACCCTAGTTTGAATTATCCACCTCGATCCGACCATCAATTCATCACAAAATCCATATGGATGTGATCCCCTCGGTCCGCTCTACAATACGGTATGGTCGATTCGACGATCTACTGAAGTTGATCGTCGCATGATGAACGACTGAGAATAGATCCTAGATTTCTTGATAGACAGAGGTCCAAATTGGGAAACGAATTTCACATCTGAGATGCGCTCGTCGAGAGCTTTAGATCGATCTAAAATTTGATAGTATTTGAGGAGTTTTAAATTTTGGCTTTGAATTTAATTTGAAATTGCAAATTCTTGTTTTGTCTTCCTTTGAAATAAGAAAGAGGAGCAATTGGAATTGTACGTATAGAAATGAGGAATAAGAAATGAATTAGGGTTTAAAACAGAGTATATATAGACAAAGCTGAAAATAGAATAGATGGACCAGATTGACTTACACGTTGAACGATAAAATGGCCCAAAAAGCCCGTTTCGACTCCGAAATGAAACTGGGTCAACCCATATATCAGAATTGATGTTTTTGAATATCTCAAACGCAATGGAACAGGTTTCAAGTCCAAATTCTATCGTATGAAGAAGTTGTGCTAAAATTAATTTATTTCAAATTGATTTCAATTAAATTGATTTCAAGGCGTTTCGAGTCCGTACGATCTAAGGCAAGTCCGATCGCTATGAAACTTAAAATCCTACAATAATTCACCGTTACGGATCCGATGGAATTGGTTTCGCTGAAATCCGAGTCAATTTCCAAAAAGGCAATTTTCCAACTAATTAAATAAATTAATAATTGATTAATTAAATCAAATTTTCAATTTCAATTCTAAAATTGACAATTCATATCATTTTACATTTCTCAATCATTCGCATTAATTTAAACAAATTTAGATGTCAATTTAAAATTGATTAATTCCTCAATTTCAGTGTTTAATTTCAATTTCATTAAATTCAGGAATTAAAAATTAAAATTCCAAAAATCCATTTAATTTGACCTTTCATCCTATTATTTAATCTATCATTATCAAATGGATGAAATCAACATTGGTTCATGATTTAAAACATAATATTCTCAATTTTCAACTTAATCTCCATTACCGTAATATCTAAATATTAAATTTCGATTATTTGCAATTAATCCAATTATTAAATTTAAATTATAATAAATTAATAAATCTTGAATTTCCATTCTTTTTATTCAATCTATTATTATATTATGAAAAAAATTTAACATCATTACATCTCATCCCCGTTATTAATTCATTAACAAACTCCAAATTTTTATTTATTCCAGATTTAATTGCCAACATCTTATTAAATCAACAAATTTAATTATTGAAAATTTACGGGTCGTTACAGTTCTGGTACATATTCTTTTATCGGTTGCATCCTAATATTTTGATTAGCTCCCGTACCACCAGTTCCTGGTGTTTTAACTATCACTCCGACATTGAGATTTTTTTCCCCATATTGATTTCAGTGTTTCCCCCAAGTATCGGCTCTAAGCATGAGGGCAAGACTCTATCTTGTTCATTCTCCAATTCCAGCAGCTCCTGCCTTGTTCCTTAAAGTTTGATTCCTATTCCTTGTACATCTAGCCATCCCTTGCTGCTCCTTCTTCTGGAAGAAGCCATCCATTATCTCGCATTGTCTTGCTAAGATTCCATCCTGTAGCTCTTTCAACATCCTTTCCATCTCCTCTCTAATCACATAGTTGGGCTGATGAGAATTTGAGGACATATCCTGAGTGTCCCCAGGCGCTGGTTGCTTTTCTCCAACTCTAGATCTGGTATTGGACCTGCTCATCTTCTCTAAGACTTAGATTCATAGTTCAAGTCTTCAGATCTAGGCCTGAGTTCAGTGTTCTCAATGAAAGCACCAAAATGTTAACCCAAAATATGGATCAACACCCTGGATCGACTGTGAAAGCACAAATCTCAAATAAACAACGAATAAAAAGTAGAAGTGAGAAAAGAGGCATAGAATTTTTAAAGTGGACGTAGGTCAGAGTCAATTGAACCACTATACGAATTATGTATCTCTTTTCTTACTTTTGCTTTTTATTTGTTATTTATCTGAGATTTGTGCTATTGATTATCTACACCAGTGCTTTCACACTCGATCCAGAGTGTTGATCCATTTTTTGAATTAACAAAAATAAACCAAAATTGTGCTACATGATCATTAAAATCTTTTGCTCATTTGTCAGATTGAAATCGATATAGCTACAAAGTATATGAATATGACAACCGCTTCTCTAATATTAATACTGTGATTTAAAACCAAACCATAATTTTGTAGCCCATTGCATAAGGAGAGAAAACATAGCCTTTTAATTTGAAAATTACATCAACATCATTTTTGATGCCCATTTAATATATTTGTCCATCCATTGTACACCAGTATAGTTTGACATGTGAATTTGGCTAATATCATTTCTTCTTTTATGTAGATACGCCGATACACCGACTAGATCCTGCACGTCTTCGTAGTTGTAATCTATGTCCAAATGAGACATTGGTAGTGGTAGATGGGAGAAGAGAGTAGAATAGAAAGAGGAGGATGATAGGTGTGGAGTTATAAATGATGAAGGTGAAATTTATAGAATGGGGAGAAAAATAGAGGAAAAAGAGCCGGCTCGTACGGGGTATTATCTAGGAAGGACCGTTGTCGTATTTGATGAATTAGACGCGTCACTAATGGAAACGGGCCAAAAACTTAACGCAAACAACACCTAATGGTCCTTTCTCCATGAATAGTAATAGGAAATTTGAGCGGAGAAGTTGATGGAATGGAAAATGTGTTTGATGATGCGAACGTGGCATTGGAGCGGAGTATTTGAAATGTGATTTTTATTTAATCGATTTATAGTTTTAATTATTTAATTTTTGTCTGATATTCCTTTTAATAGTTGTAAATAATACGAAATAAATTGCGCAATTTCATTAAAATAAAATAATATATTTTAAACTCCAAAAAATACAACTACTGACGACGATGACACAATAAATCCAACTCATACATTAGAAACCCTCTTACTTCTTTATCGCTCAAATTTTCAATTGTATATCCAAATTTATGGATCCGTTGCGAAAAATCAACATAAGCTCCCACTGCTGAACAGATATGGTAGGAGCTAGTAAATTATAATAGCGCTGATAACATTGTTGAAACTATCGATATGCACGATCGACCTTCCAATGTCATGCCTGCCCGAACTGCTCAGCTCGGTATGTCTACTTCGTCTAAACATTGGAGGGATTAGAGTGTCATTAGTTATCCAGTCAGAGTATAAATTTGCATCAGCATTACTAAAAGTTTGAGCAAGTGGATTAGAAAGTATCAGATATTTGCAAGTCTCTTTTCCTATGCATCCTCCAAAAAGCCGATCCAACTATTTAAATCTAAAAAAGGTCTCTATAACAACCCGCTTCGAAATAGACCTAAAATAACATAACTATTTGATCTGAATACAATAAAAATACTTAAAAATCATAAATAAATATATATAGTTATATGTATTATGTAATGTTTTAATTTTATCAATCTAACATTCTCCTTGAGATGAGCCTAAGGTTCGATGGGCTTTTGCTGGGTCAAAAATAGGTCTGTCTTGGCGTAGGTTGTTACAGTCTTTCTTCTAAATTTTTTGAATCTTCTTGCAGTCCTATCACACCACTCATCAGGACTATCTATGTAATCATGCTTTAGAACCCAAATCCCTCCTTCAAGCTATAGTAGTCTAATCCAATCAATCTAAGTGCGCTCCCATTGTTATTAATTTGTGTCTCTGATCGGTCTAGATTCAGTCTACTGTTTAATGCGGGTGCCACCGTGTGATAAAATCCATTGATAGAACTCATTCTTTCTTAAAAATTCCAAGCACAAGTCTATATAACACCCTCCTTTTTATTATTCAATAAAGCAATAGGCTGAGAGGTGGTAGAAGTAAAAGATCATTGCAACATTCTAAAAATTGAAAAATATGTAATATAACAAAATATCCCAAAAAATATATGTTAGAGACACGAACATAATAAACACAAAACATAAAATTGTACCTAAGAAGATGTTGGATTTGGGGTGTATAAATCCTTGAAAATTTGGATTCGGTTTTGGTGTGGAAGTGGAAGAGGGGTCGGGAGGAAGAAATAGGAGGAGGAAGGAGAAAAGGAAGCGCAATTGAGGGAAGAAACGACATGACATGTCCGATGCATCAGACGCCAATATGCCATTTTCCAGCTTTTTCCCAACTGTTCAAATGTCACATTACGAACATTGAGGCATCAAATGCGTCACCAACACTAATGTGGCATTTTATATCTACGAATAGTACCTATGATCCAGGACAGGTACAACATCTAGGCGCTTGATCTTGGGCATATATTAAATAGAAGTTTCGCACACATTCACTTATTTAATAAATATTTGAATATTGGGTGCTTATTTAATAAATGTTCAAGCATCAGGCGTCTATTAAACATGTGTCCGATATTGGATGCCTATACATTATGCAATGAGTCTTCGTTGTTCTTCTTTAACTTTGATTTTTAATCTAGAAACAGGTTGAAATATCGTCATGTGTTACTAAAATTGCAAGATATTGTTAATACCTTAATTTTGATGACAACAACCATATAAATATTATTACTAATAGTTTATCGAGTTACATAGTATATTGTACAGAATGTCAGAAATATTTAACAGGATTACACAAAGTGTTGATTGAATAAAAGTATGAAGAACTGATCGGTACAAAGAATTTAAGAGTTGATCAAGGTATATTTGAAGACTCATGAGTTTTGAAGTGTTCAAGAATAAAAGCACGAAGAGCTCAAGAAATATATGTCACTTTTTATCAAGTATTTTAAAAAAAATTCTTTGAAAATTATTAAATAACGCTCAAAATGTTTTTATAAAAGAATAATATTTAATTTATTAATTAAAACCAATTTTAATAGAGTTTTCATAATAAAATTATTTTGAAACGTACTTAAAGTGTTTTTAAAAGCATACAAATTGCATTGTATATGTCAACATATAAAAATATGTACGTCGACATATAGACCGTTGGTCGATATTTTAAAAAATCAAAAAGAGGCAATTTTTGATGCCACCTTTTCACGAATCGACGCATCTATTCAATCTCTATTTAACGGGTTCTGAACTTAAATTTGAAACATCAGTTTTCATTACATTCTTTATCTTCTTCGCTTTGATCCTTTTTAACGTTTCAACAAAGTTTTGCCGAATTCTACATCAATTCTCACATTCTCTCTACATATACTCAAAAAATGAAAGAAAATTTATTTCTATTCTACGACATTAACTCTTTAATCACCACTCTTTTTTACTAAAAACAAAGATATTCCACTACTAAAGGTCCATATGAAATCGTATCAACAAACTATTCCAAATTGTGATCGAAAGAATCAATTTCTAGTAGTCCATCACTACTACTTGATAAAGGATGATTTTAACTATCCCAATGAATCTTAAGACAGTTTTGTAAATGGTGTTATCACGTATCCTGAGTTAAAGACATGACAGGTGATCTGATTACCTGAGTCAAATTCCAAAAAGTGTTCTAGCTACTGAGTCAAATTTTAGTAGGTATTTCTTGCTACCTAAGTCAAAGTCAAAATAGGTAATGGACGTTATTGCCACCTAGTTTAAAGTGAAAACATGATTAGTGAAATTCTATATGAGGTAAGTATGACGTCCCTCACTTGGAAATCGGAAAATGATTGTCGATGATACCGCGGTCATAACTAGAATTATTTTTTAGCGATCAAAGTGAGTTCAATATATTCATACAGTCTAAGTAAACAGAACAGTTAAACTTTTTCGATTAAACATATTAGAATTTATTACATACCTTGTTTCTCAAATTAACCCCAATCATGCCCATGTAGGGGTGAAATTGCAAAACACAATACACAACATAATTTAGAGCCAGGACAACATATGAAGATGCTGCTGCACTCATAATACAGTGGATATAAATTTCTTTATTAAATAACAAAGCCTCATGCTTCGTTTTGATTTTCACTCTTCGGCTTAAAACTGGTCTAGTCCACAAACTTAGCCTACTCAATTGAGTACCCATTAGTTTACGAGAAAAATAATAATAAAAACATGGGTTAGACATAAATTCTGATATGAATGATACTTACTTGAAAACATATATGAACATATAGCGAGGCCACGCCGTATAACACGAAACGGGTTTTCCCTTTGCAATTTACAAAACATCATACACACACGCATATATAAATATATACCGCATAAGTAAAAATCATATTTACTTACCTTAGAAACTCCTTCTTAAGTTTCACTTGTTATCGTCTACTACTGTGGTCGTATGCAGTTCTTACCTGTTTCCTTACCGATCATTCATTAGATCTAATGTTGCATGGACCTTTTAATTCTTTCTTTTAATTTCACATACCACGCTGGCCCAGCCCCCACGGTGTTCTCTTTGTCTAGCTCATTTAATGTCAAACTGCACAAATCATTCTCATATAAATCAAACTTAGGATTACTGCAAAACCACCACTCACAGTCTATGTTACTTATTTACCGCCGATCCACTATGAAACATCCATTCTCGGACTATATATTTTGTTCATTTAATGATGGGGTCAATATGAAACAACCATCTGCAGCCCGTATTTATAAGTTGGTTCTGATCTGCTATGAAACAACCACTAATATTGCTTATTATTTAATTTAGATTTGCTATAAAACAGCCACCCGCCTTATTTATTAGTTAGTTCTGATCTGCTATGGAATAGCCACCCACAGACCTTCAATACATAGAATCAGTCCCATGCAGCTTTACTTAATTTTAAGGTTGCAAAGAATCAGCAATATGCAAACCTATGGAAGTTGAATGCCCCTCCTCGCCTGAAGTTTCTTCAGGTGTTCATTCGAGTAAGCATCCTTACTCGCCCTATCACAAACTGTATATGTGATGCACTCTTTACTTATTGAGTGTTCTTTCCAAGTTGGGACGCGGTATGGTGGCATATTTTGTCTTATTTACATTACATAATTGCAGCGCTGTTTATCTTTCATAAATTGTGGTGTAGAACTACTTTTCCTTGAAATTCCTTAGATTACTTTAGCAAATTACTACCTAACGTAGTGTAGACTTCTCTTATAAACGTTTTGCCTTCATCGTTGTAGCTCCAGGTCCATTACAGTCTAACACGTCTAGCAAAGCACGTTACCCTTTTGCATGTGTCGCCCTCTAATACATTGCTTTACCCTTTTTTAACATTACAATGTCATGTATTTATGTTTTTAGCTATTTATGTGAATCTTGTCCTCTATTATTTTTATCCCTGAATTATAAATATATTTAGGAATTATAAAATTCTCTCCCCAGTATCATCGGCATAAGAACCTTGTCCGCTTTAGCATATTTCACGCATAGAAAATCTTATAAAAGTATCAAAAGATTTAATAGCGATTCCTTTAATCCTATTATCTTTTATTCGAATTTATATTTATTTTCCCTACATATTTTCTTAACTATTTATTCTAACATCAATACTTCCAAATTATAAACTCATTTACAAAATCTATATGAACGCCATCATATTAAGCATAACCGAAACAAATAGAATGAAATCGTATAAAAGGTTAAGTATTACTTAACTAGATCCTTAGGTGTTCTTTTTTTAATCTTCTTTATCTGCCTTAGCTTGCGTTAACTTTCTCTTCTGCTTATTTTACTTTCTTTAGGCTTCCACCATTAATGTATCTTCTGAACTTATATTTTTATTTTAGCGGAATGAAATGAATGGAGAAGAAGGGTAATGCTTATTGTCTCACAATAATATAGGCTTTAGCCCATGTATTTCTTTTGCATTAATTCATTATATTTTCTCTTCTTATTTAGCTTATTTTAGCTTTTAATTCATTAATTAAATTAATCAAAATTACGGGTTGTTACAGTCTTTTCCTCTCTTAAAGAAATTTCGCCTTTGAAATTCAATTAAGGCTTGGTAGTGATTTGCCAACTACCCCACGCTTACCCTTAGCATACCCATGATTCCTCAATTCATAAACAAAATGTACTAGTGCTATCTACTAATACAACAACCAACTATTATATTTATATTTATATATATGGCTCACATTTAACATAAATCAGTACATAGCTCATGTAACGGCCAAAAATTTAAACACTTCAAAATATAAGTTTTAATGTGATTTTAAATATAAAATATAAAAAGTTTCATGATTCAAACAATATTAGATAAGATTTGGAAATAGAAAGATATATAAAAATAGTAACATTTGCTTATATCGACAAAAGTGACAAAATCCTAATTCCAGAAAAGTAAGTTTATATGGATTAATAGATTATTTTAATTTATTTTGTGAGTGTTTATATTTTTAAATAATATTATACAAATTTATTTTTAAATTTGGTTTACATAAATAAATAATTTGACTAAAACATCAAAATGTGACAGTAAAACAATTTGTCGAAAATCAACGTTTTGTTGATTTAAAGTTGTTGCAATGTTGTTGCACCTTTATTTTAATATTCATGTACACTTTTATAAATGTAGTAACTATAAATTAAGTTGCTAATTAGGTTTACTTTTATTAAAATATAATTAGGAAATTCTAGAATATAATTAGGAAAATAAGCTAATAAAAACAAAATTTATCAAATCAAAAGAAACATCATTATTATTTTAAGTTTTCTTACTCCTTAAGTGATAAGGACATAAAGTAAGATTTGAAATGTGATGTTAAGTGTTAAAAAGTAAGATTGCATTAAAAGTAAATGGTATTTTAGTATTTTGAAAATATAATATTTTAATCCAAAGTATTTTTTTCTATAAATACACACCCACTTTCTCACTTCCTTCCACACTTCTTCTTCTCAAAATTTCAGGCTTATTCTCACTCTTTTAATGGCTTTCAATCCTAATGAAATAATGCCAAAATTTATTATAAAAATATACAAAAGAAAGTAATCATCAAATCATCTTAAATATTCACCAAAATTCCTCCTCCTTCCTTCACAACCCACGACCCACCCCTTCGCCATCAAGCTGAGATCAAACTCTCCTTGAAACTCACGACCAAAGCTCCAAAGACCTCCACAAGCAAAATCAAGCCACCTAGAAGTCTTAAAACAAGTGTTTGTGAGCTTTTGAGTTGAGTTAGAAAAGCTATTTCAATTTAAAAGTTAGTTCAATTCCATACAAGGTAAGAACTCCTAATTTATATGTATATATTTGGTTGTGATGTTGTGATATATTTGTTTGGATGTTTGCTTATGGTATTGATTTTCATATTTTGTTTATTGCATGAAAATACTGAAACAAATCACGATATACATGACATTGATTCACATGGAAAACACTTTCCAAAATAAAATGAAATGTGATTTGTAATCATTTATACCTTGAAAAAATGTTTGAATATGCTTTAGAAATAATTCCTAAGTGTTTAAACTTTTATCAGTAAAGTTTGGATATGAATCTCAAAATACGCCTAAAACTTGACGCGTCGCGTAACGGAAGTTTGTGTTTTCGCATCAAAAAGTTCAAATGAACATACGAAGTGGAATATAGTTTGGAATTCTTCGAAGTATGAATTTTCCGAATCCTTATATCCATATCTTTTATATAAAAAAAGAAAATCAAGATTTCATTTCGTATATTTTGAAATATGGCAAAATTAATTTTCAAGAAAAATCCAACTTTTATAATAAATGTCCAAAGTTGAAAATTGATAAAATAATCGTTTTAAAAGTATGAAATAAATTCTAAATATATTTTAAAATGTTTAAAAGCGATTTAAGTAGAAAAGATGGTTTTTTAAATGATATAAAAGTCGTTTTGAAGAATATAGCTTTTAAAGCACTATTTGTAACACTATTTACAACACTTTTCACAACGCTTTTCAGTAACTTTTGAAATAAAGATTGAAACTAAATAATTCTTTTCCAAGCCTTAGGTAAACATTTTTAAGTAAATGATAAGGTATTTAAAAAAGAGATTTGAACTGACTAAAATTATTTCAAAGGTGGTTGAACAAATAGATAAGTGATTTAAAAAGGGAAAATGAGTATGTGGAAACGACTAGTACATTTGTCTAGCCTATGAGATCTAAAAGTGAAAATAAGATGTGTAAATAAGGTTAGAGATGGAGAAACCAATGCCCTGAACTTACCTGGCCTCAAGTTTCTATTTTAGGGGAGGGGTGGAACACATCGAAAGGAAAGTCCGGATGCTCAACTTGAATTTTATAGAAATAATATTCTTATATTCATTATAAAAATCCGAAGAAGGAACTTGTCCTATTCGTATAATTTAAAAGGTGATCTGACCATTATTCTGCCCATAACACTCGTTGAATACGGAAGTCGATTTTGGATAAAAGAAGAATGATTTCTATAATCCTATTTTCTCAAAAGATACTCTTAAAAATGATCTGAGAAGTATTCAAAAAGAGGTTTAAATGATACCATATTCACTAAAAGAATATTTCAAAAACATATATCTCTTCAAGATGTGTTGGTAAATAAAAATGAATGAATCAAAAAACAATCTTCTAATTACATCATTTTTATTGATGATTGGATTTCATAGGAACCGGGGTCGGATTTGAGTGATTCCTATCCGAAAACCACTCGAACCAATGTATACATTCGAAAGTGAAGACATGTTGAAGATGATGTTTATTGAAGACCATGGATCTTAATGGCGTGAGACTTCTTGTTGACATGCTCTGGGTAGCTCCCATTATAAAGTTATTTATAGCGGTGGTCTCCTCGTTGTGGAGATTTTTCAAATTGCAAGGCATGCTCATTACTAGTGGTAGTAGGAGAGTGCCTTTGGTTTGTCCTATTCTTGAAAAGCTTGTATGGACGTTTGTCTGACACTACATTTCTAAAGATTGCGTTAGTCTTTGTTGATGATATCCTCATCTAATGCACCCGCTTATTTTTTTGACCTTATGAATAGAGTGTTTAGAGATGCGCTAAACAAATTTGTGTTAGTCTTTATTGATGATATCCTTATCTACTCAAAGACAGAAGAAGAACATGCAAGGCATCTAGAAGCTGTCAAATTCTCAAAGTGCCATTTTTAGAAGAAGGAGGTAAGATTTCTTGGACATATAATATCAAGGGATGGAATTTCAGTAGATCTAGGAAAAGTTGCAGCTATTCAAGATTGGAAGCAGCCATAAACTCCTAAAGAGATTTGTAGCTTCTTAGGTTTGGTAGGATATTACAGAATATTCTTTCAAGACTTCTTTAAGATTGTCCATCACCTAACGAAGTTGGCAATGAAGGACGCTAAATTTATCTGGACTTCTAAATATGAAGAAGCATTTCAAGAACTGAAGAAGAGGTTGACAACTGCTCCAGTTTTAGCAATTATAAATGGAAATAGTGGATTGACCATTTATACAGATGCTTGTGGAGAAGGAGTTGGCATAGTTTAATGCAAGATGGGAAGGTGATTGCTTACGTAAGTAGATGAAGACGCATGAGAAGAATTACGCAACACACGACTTAGAATTATTAGCCGTTGAGTTCGCTCTAAAGATATGGAGACATTATTTGTTGGGTAAGAATCTTTCATAGTTTATTTCAATAAAACTTTGTATTGACCTTAGTAAATAATATTCCATCTTATAAGTGAAAAATTTAAGCTCTTCACGGACCACAAATCTTTGAAGTATCTTTTCATCTAGAAGGATTTGAACATGAGACAACAACGCTGGCTAGATTTTCTCACATCATATGATCTAGATATTCTATATACACCTGAGAAAGCCAACTTTTTTTTTTTGAAACAGAATATTTATATATACAAGCTCCAAAAGCTGCCAACAAGCCTGGCAGGTAACTACAAAGAGCAGATAAAGGAAAAAGGAAAGCAAGATCCAGGGCCAGTCGAAAAGCACCAAGACCTAAAACCAGTAGAATATCACGGGATAGCGGAAAGAGCAGAACAACCGCAATCAAGCAACAACAATAAATCGAAGACAGAACCAGTCGAAGTGGGGCACTGGCCGGTGAAGAGTCCGAAGAACCTGATCTGCCAAACAAGCAAAAAACCCATGAGATAAGGGGGGAGGGGGTGGGCAGGAATGCAAAGGGAGAGCCATCTCCCCAAGGACATGATTCAGCCAATCCCTTGTCTAGAGGAAGACTGGGCAGTGGAAATAGACAGAAGACCCACAAGTCTCCTGGATCGGGAGCCCACACGACGCCGATAGGGTCTACCGCGAAATGCTAGGAAGACATCATTCCTAACACGGTGAATAATAGACGGGGGGTCCATGGGGGTGCTGTCAAAGATTTCCTTATTCCGTGCGCACCAGAGGTGCCAACAGATCAGACAGGGAATCAAACGGAAAACACACGATCGAAGAGATTTTCCAGATACCCCAGCCCACCAAGAAGACTGAAGATCGGTGGGGGAAGCGGATAAGGCACGAACTCCGACCAGGTTGCCGAAATAATTCCAGCACGCTTTGGCTGAGCGACCAACAAAATACAAATGGGACTGGGATTCCAAATTCCCATCCCAGCAGCATCTACAACGGGAGACAAGTGGGATGCCGATAAGTTAGAGATTCTCGTCTAGTGGCAACCTGTTATGTAGGATACGCCACATAATTCAAGGATATTAAGTAGAAAGTGGGAAAGCCAACTTAGTAGTGGATGCATTGAGTAGAAAGTTAGCTACTATTTCTTATTTGATAGTTACTCTAACACTCCTAGAAAAGATCGCTAGCAATCAAAAGGAGAATCTATTTCGCAAGGATATTGTTAGGAATATACATCAATGATATAATTCAAGCTTTAAAATAGATAACCATGAAGAATTGCGGTTAAATGGAAGAATTTGTATTCTAGATGTTGAAAATCTTAGGCAAGAAGTACTAGATGAATGCCACATAGCCAAACTTAGCATTTATCCAAGAATTCATAAGATGTACAAGGACATGAAGCATACATTTTGGTGGAAAAGTATGAAGAGGGACATATTTATTTATGTCAGCCGTCGTGAAAATTGCCAAAGAATCAAAAGTGACCAACAGAAGACGGCAGGATTACTTCAACCTTTAGAGATTCCAGCTTGGAAGTGGGATCAAATATCCATGGATTTCATTGAGGCTTACCCCGAACAAGAAATAGAAATGAAGGCATTTGGGTTATCATAGGCCGATTAACCAAAAGTGCACACTTTATTCCAGTTAAGCCAACAAGAACTGCAGCAAGCCTTGTAGATATATATATATATATATATATATATGAAGGAGATTATCCGATTGCATGGAGTTTCAAGCAGTATACTAAGCGATCATGATCCAATTTTCACTAGTCAGTTTTGATGAGCACTATAGTCAGCTTTGGGAACCAAGCTGAGTATAAGCACTACATATCAATCCCAAATTAATGGACAGATGGAAAGATTTAACTGTGTTTTGTAAGATATTTTAAGAGCATGTATTCTTAACTTGGAGGCTCGTGGAAGATTCATTTACATTTAGTAGAGTTCTCCTACAATAATAGCTATCAAGCTAGTTTCAGCATGGCATCATATGAAGCTCTGTATGGTCGTCCATGTAAATCCCCAGCATGTTGGATAAAAACTGAAGATCGATTAGTGCTTGACCAAGAAATGATATGAGAAGCTTCAGAGAAAGTTGATATGATTAGAAATAAGTTAAAAGAAGCCCAAAGTAGACAAAAGAGTTATGTAGACCGAAGGTGTAGAAATCTGAAATTCTCAGTTGGAGATTTAGTCTTTTTGAAAGTCTCTCCAATGAGAGGAGTAGTAAGATTCGGAAGAGCTGATAAGTTAGCACCTTGATATATTGAACCTTTTTCCATTCTCGAACGAATCAACCCACTAGCTTGTCGAGTACAATTGCCTGAAAGATTGTTTGGTGTACACAATGTTTTTCACGTATCACATTTACGGAAGCATGTATATGACCTAGAACAAATCATAGAAATGGCTACCCAGGATGACTTATAGAAATGGCTACCCAGGATGACTTAGAGACAAAAACAAACTTAGCGGTTATTAGAAGGCCCGTTCGAATCATGGATCAAGATGAAAAATGATAAGAAGGAAGGTAGTACGATTGGTCAAAGTTCAATGGAGCGGGGATGCTGATGATTGCACATGGGAAACAAAAGATAGAATGAGAAAAGCACATCCTGAGTTTAGAATCGATGTGTAAACTTTATATATCATTTGTGTGTACTTACCGCATGTCGTGTAATCACATATTGTATATATTCCATCTTATTGAATATATATTTCCTTTTGAGCTATTTTCTTCTTATCTAATTTCGAAGACGAAATTCTTTTAAGTAGGGGAGAATGTAATGACCCAAGATTTAACCACTTCAAAATATAATATTTAAAGTGATTTTAAATATAATATAAAAGGTCTTATGATTCAAACAAAATTAGATAGGATTTGGAAAAAGAAATATACATAAAAAAATAGTAAATTTGCTTAAATCGACAAAAATTGACAAAATCCTGATTTCAGAAATAAAAGTTTAAATGGTCTAATAAATTATTTTAATTTATTTATGAGTGGTTATAATTTAAATAAAATTTTACAAATTTATTTTTGAATTTGGTTGACATAAATAAATAGTTTACCTAAAATGTCAAAATGTGATCATAAAACATTTTGTCAAAAATCAACGTTTTGTGAATTTAAAGTTGTCACAACGTTGTTGCACCTTTGATTTAATATTCATGTACACTTATATAAATGTATTAAGTATAAATTAAGTTATTAATTTGGTTTACTTTTATTAAAACACAATTAGGAAATTCTAGAATATAATTAGAAAAGGTAAACTAATAAAAACAAAACATGTCAAATCAAAAGAAACATCATTATTACTTTAAGTTTTCTTATTCCTTAAGTGATAAGGACATAAAGTAAAGATTTGAAATGTGATGTTAAGTGTTGAAAAGTAAGATTACTTTAAAAGTAAGTAAATGGTATTTTGGTCTTTTGCAAATATAATATTTTAATCCAAAGTTTTTTTTTCTATAAATACACAACCACATTTTCACTTCCTTCCGCACTTCTTCTTCTTAAAATTTCAAGCTTCTTCTCACTCTTTTAATGGTTTTCAACCTTAATAAAATAATGCCAAAATTTATTCCAAAAATATACTAAAGAAAGTAATCATCAAATCACCTTAAATATTCACCAAAATTTCTCCTTCCTTTACAACCCATGACACACCTCTTCACCATCAAGCTGAGCCCAAATCCTCCTTGAAACTCACAGCGCAAAGCTCCAAAGACCTCCAAAAGCAAAGTCAAGCCACCTAGAAGTCTTAAAACAAGTGTTCATGAGCTTTTGAGTTGAGTTAGAAAAGCTATTTCAATCTAAAAGTTAGGTCAATTCCAAACAAGGTGAGAACTTCTAATTTATATGTATATATTTGGTTGCGATGTTGTGATATGTTTGTTTCGATGTTTGGTTATGATATTGATATTTCTATACGTTGTTTATTGCATAAAATATTAAAACAAGTCACGATATACACGGCATTGATTCACACGGAAAACAGTTTTCAAAATAAAATAAAATGTGATATGAAATCATTTATACCTTGAAAAAATATTTGAATATGCTTTAGAAATGATTCATAAGTGTTTAAACTTGTCTCGGCAAATTTTGGATATGAATGTCAAAATACGCCTAAAAATTGACGCGTCGCATAACGTTAGTTCATGTTTTCGCGTAAAAAGTTCAAATGAACATACAAATTGGAATATAGTTTGGAATTCTTCGAAGTAAGAATTTTCTGAATCCTTATATCTATATCTTTCGTATAAAAAAAAAATAAGATTTCATCTTGTATATTTTGAAATATACCAAAATCAATTTTAAAAAAAAAATCCTCTTTTTGCACTAAATGACCAAAGTTGGAAATTGATAAAATAATCATTTTAGAAATATGAAATAAATTCTAAAAATCTTTTAAAATGTTTTAAAAGTGATTTAAGTTGAAAAGATGGTTTTCTAAATGATATAAATGTCTTTTGAAAAATATAGCTTTTAAAGCAATTTTGTACACTATTTGCAACACTTTTCGCAACGCTTTTCAATAATTTTTGAACTAAAGGTTTGAACTAAACAATTCTTTCCCAAGCCTTAGGTAAAATTTTTTAAGTAAATGATATAGTATTTAAAAAATATATTTGAACAAATCAAAATTATTTCAAAGGTGGTTAAGCAAATAGTTAAGTGGTTTAAAAAGGGAAAATGAATGTGCGGAAACGACTAGTATATTTATCCCGCAAGTGAGATTTAAAAGTGAAAACAAGGTGTGTAACTAAGGTTAGGGATGGAGCAACCAGTGCTCTGAACTTACCTGGCCTTAGTTTTTCCTTTTAGGCGAGGGGTGGAACACATCGAAAGGAAAGCACGGATGCTCAACCCGGATTTTATAGAAATAATCTTCTTATACTCATTATTAAAATCCAAAGAGGGAACTTGTCTTATTCATGGAATTTAAAAGGTGATCGCACAGTTATTCCATCCATAGCACTCGTTGGATACGGAAGTTGATTTTGGATAAAAGTAGAATGATTTTTATAATCATATTTTCTCAAAAGATACTCTTAAAAAATGATTTGAGAAATATTCAAAATCAGGTTTAAATGATTCCGTGTTCACTAAAAGAATATTTTGAAAACATATATCTCTCGAAAATATTTTGGTAAATAAAAATGAATGAATCGAAAAATAATCACCTAATTCCATCATTTTTGTCGATGATTGGATTTCGAAGGAACCGAAGTCGGATTTGAGCGATTCCTATTCGAAAACCACTTCAAACCAATGTATACGTATGATTGTTGAAGACCGTGGATCTTCATGGCATGAGGACTACTTGTTAATATGCTCTGGGTAGCTTCCATTATAGAGTTATTTATAGCAGTAGTCTCCTCATTGTGGAGATTTTTCGGATTGCAAGGACTACTCGCTACTAGTGGTAGTAGGAGAGTGCCTTCGGTTTGTCCTGTTCCTGGGCAACTTGTATGGATATTTGTCTGACATTGCATTTATAAATACGTACGTTGATTTTTACAAACGTACATCAGTGGTGGCGGAGATGACAACTTCTCTTATCTTAACACCCTACTTGAGACGTACGAGCTTAAGAGTTGTATTTTTATGAAAGGCAATTAATAGCAAACAAAAATGGCAGTTTTGCATTCAAAGTAATGTGATATGTGAAAGATAATCATTGCCTCGAGCCTCAATAACCGGGAATGACCGCAATAGGGTTAGATGTAGCAAGGCTAAGTGGGTCATTCCCAATTAGGGTATGATCATTCCCTTCTAGATATATTTCTTCCTACTATGACGTTCAGGATGTAAATTAATGTGGATGTATGCGAGAGAGCTCTCAGATAAAGGTCGGTAATGACCGGGGGATGATATATTCGGTATTATCTAGTTATAGAGATAGGCTCGTCTTGTGTTGGTAGAGGATCCTTTATGTTGGTCCTCGGGACAACCATCTAGAGGTGTACCCATCGGAAGGTAGTCCCTTCACCAGGTCATTTGTATGGAAATCCATTCTTTAATAAGAAACTACGGTTTTGTTTGTATTGGCGTAATGAATAGCCCTGAAATGCTATATGGGTACCATTTCTACTAAGATTAGTAAGTCTATTTGCAAATGTTTTCAAAGAAAGTCATTAAAAAATATCCCCAAATTTTACGTAATAAAGAGTTTTGGTTATCATAAGTTAAAAAATCCGTTCCATGTTTATGTGCGGCGTGGTCTTATGAGATACGTTTTTGTTTTTAAAACATCATACTTTGAGTTCTCACACCAGTTCCGTGACTGATCTAGAGTTTGTTTTTCCCTTTAAACTATGGGTGCCCTTTTTTCGATAGCCAAGTAGTCAGGATACCTAAGGAGCATTTTAGAACATGTTGGGGACCATTTTGGAGAAGTCTTTTGGAGCTATGAAGCTGAAGTACCTTATATAGATATCTACCCATTTTCCGCTGTGTTATGTAGTATGTATTTCCCAACATATGTATGGATATACAATTATAACTATCCCGCCAGATTTGTATTTGGCTCCGATCATTTATGTATAATTAAAATGTTGAACGCGATGTGATATTTTATTATTGTGTTATCTTCTATCTTTATTTTATTTTACACCCCTGATAATCTGTCTTCTCTACACTTAGATTTACGGCACGTGAATATCGTGGACGTATTAGTGTCGTTTCCGAGGGTTGAGGAGGCAGGTCGTCACAGCTCATGTGCTAATCTGAGATGAACAACTCTGGATAGATCTTCTTCACCTTATCATCTTTTTCCCATATGCAAATCCTCCCAATCTGTATTCCATTGGACATAAACTAGCTTCACCAACATGTTTCGAAGCCGCTTCATATACCGATCCACTATCTGAATCGGTCTTTGCACATAGGTCATGTTTGGCTTTATGATCAGGTCTTCTATTGCCCTTAGATTAACTACCATGTTTGAATCTCTAATGCATTTTTGCAAATGCGATATGTGAAACACATTACGGATCCTTGCAGAAACACTAGCCAGCTATGACATATATGTCGCCTTCTTAATCCTTTCTATGATCGAAAACGGTCCTATATATTTCAATGCAAACTTCCCAGCCTTCCTAAAATGGATCACTCCCCTCATTGGAGAAACCTTCATGAACACCTGGTCGCCAACTGCAAAATCCAGTTCCTTTCTCCTAGCATCGGCATAACTCTTCTGCCTCGACTACACTACTTTCATTGTAGCTCAGATTAGTTCAACCTTCTCTATTGCACTCTTGACTATTACACGATCCTATCCTCTGCTTCTAACCAATATGCAGGCGATTTACATGGTCTTCGGCACAACGCTTCATGTGAGATCATCCCAATACTGCTATGGTAATTATTATTGTATGAACACTCTACCAAATGTATACAATCCTTCTAACATCCACCGAAATTTGGGATACATGCTCTCATCAAACCTTCTAAGACCTTGTTAACTCTCTCGGCCTGTCATCCGTCTGTGGATGGTATGCAGTATTCATGCACAATTCTAAGTACATAGCATTCTATAAGCTATGCCAAAACTCATTACTGAATAATGGACCTTGGTCACTAATAACAGTACTAGTCACCCTATGCAATCTCATTATTTCCTTTGTGAATGTGTGTATGTATCTACTAACTTTAGCGTGGTTCTTGTGGCCATCATTAGAATGAAATGTGCATACTTAGGTAATTTATCAACTATGATTCATATGCTTTCATTTCCTATCGATGTCCTTGGCGACCCAATTAGAAATCCATAGATATGGTGTCCCATTTCCAAAATAGAATCTCCAAAGACTACAGTAGCCAACAAGGTTTCTAATGCTTCGCCTTCACCTGTTGGCATGTAAGACACTTTGTCACATATTCTTTAACATCTCTCTTTATTCCTTCGTGGAAAAGATTTATTTTTATATCTTGATATATCTTTGTACCTCTAGGACAAATGGTAAACTTTGAACGATGACATTTGTCTAATACTTCCTTCCACGGTCCCTTAATATTCGGAACAGACAACCTTCCACCCGTATGCAGTCTTCCTTCTCTATCAATAGTAAGCCCCTTCTACTTAACTACTTCAGCTCCTAAGTCCAAGCTCTTCATTAGCTCGATGTGGGACCTGTCTTTCTTCTACAGTCTAGTGATTTTTTCAATCAATATAGGCCTTACTTTTAAGGAAGACATAATGCTAGAAGTATTGCTCGATCATGCGCTATCCATATACTTCACATTACATTCAAACAGTAAATCCAAGAGATTCTGTTCCTCGATCATAGCCAAAACAAAAATGTGCTACTTCTGGATTAAGGCACACTATGGGTAAAACGACATCAAATGATGGATATGCTCCATTGTCTGATTGCATATCTATCTATCGTTAAATCCCATGCCGTCTCACTGCACATCAGACTACAAAGATGCCCCATCATCTAATATGCACTAGCACGAAAAAAAAAGAACCATATGTTGTCTGATGTTATAATATCATTTCTATATATTCTTATTAGACAACATATAAATATCGAATGATATGAATAATTGTACACAAAATGAAATTCAAATATTTTATTTAATTATTTCAAATCAAATTCAAATGTAATACAACTTTCACTATCACTCTACTTACATTTTCAAATGCATTTTTCACTATCACTCTCATATAAACAACATTTCTGTACATTCTCATATACATCATCCCTTTTACTCACACATTTCTATATCTCATGGACATAAGGCATTTAGCATTACATAGTCACACATATGAACATACATATGTATGCATGTATATATAGTGCAGCAAACATAATTGAAGACCTGAATATGGTGCAGAGAATATCACTAAATGGACAGTTCAACAGACATGAGGACCAGAATATGGTGTAGCGAACACAAATGCATAAGCTCGGATTAGTGAACCTAAATGAAACAAAATGAAAATCAGATTCAGGCCAGAATATGAATTCAGGCATGAAAATGCATGTACATATATATATCAGGTCAATACTAATTTAACAACAAGCATGCACTATGATTTAGATTGAATAAGGCAATAAAATGGAAATCGGACTTAGGCATACAAACAATATATCAAGAGGAGATACTCACAGCTGCAACTCGATAGCATATACATCAAGAAACTAACTCAGTGCACACATCATTTATGTACTGAAAATAAGTTAACTTAAAATGGTTTAGAAACTCAAAATGATTTAAAACTGAAAACAAGTTCAACTAAATCTTAAAATGGTTCAAGCTCAAGGCAACTCGAGTATACATATGAACATACAAGTATATATAAGTGTATATACAAGTATATAAAAGTGTATACAAGTATATACAAGCACATACAAGGAATATAAGTATATACAAGAACTGAATTGGGACAAGATTTGCAGTTGAACTAGAACAGACTCATGTATAAAAGGCAGTTCACACATATATATGCAGATATAAGAACATTCACAGATACATAAACACATACATACATACATATGTATGTATGTATATACGTGGAAGTTTACAAATAATATACAGATATATATAAACACACACACATACACAGATATATATATATATATATATGTTTGTATGTATGTATGTATGCATTATATACATGGAAGTCTCAACTTACTTGATATGAACCAGCTCAGACTCATGTACAAATGGCAGTTGGCACATATATATGTAAATATAAGAACATTCACACTTATATACATGCATATGTATGTGTATACATGGAAGTTCACACATGCATATATGTAGTGATATGCAGATATAAACATACAACCACATGAGTATGAATGAACCAAGATAGCATAACAAGAAATCATAGTGCAAAAGTGTTAAATATGCGAGTATATGATTTTTGTTTGATGATAATAAACATATATATATATATATGTATATATTCATTTAAATGTATTTGTTAATGTACTATTTTATTTTTCACATGATTAAATAAATATTTGCTGAATAAAATAAATAACACAGAGTTTAAATTCAAATGGATATTTTATTCAAACAAATATTTGTTACAATTTTGAATAGTATAAATTCAAGCTCTCACTATATATATACAATTTCAATTACAATACAAATTTGGTTACATCATAATTTCTAATTTACAAATGCACCTTACTACAATTCACTCATTCACTCGTATATATCTTCAACTTCATTCCAGATTGAATCCCGCATCGGAGCAATCTGCAAAAATACACACTAACGCAGTAAAATTGAAAATAAAATATTTTTGCAGTATAAAATAAAATGTGATTTTGGAAATTTTATTTGCCTCAGTTATTTGGGTTGTTCGTCATCATTTAATTCGAATTCATCACACACAAACAGCTTGTGACATGCACAGTGTATCACTGTACATGCCACAAGGCCGTGCATACTGATATATACACTTTGATAAAAATACAGGGACAGGTGAGCATAGGTCAAACCCAAAACGCCGGGTTCAACTCAAGTGCAATAAAAATAATGTCACAATATTAGCACAAGGTCAAACCCGAGCTTTAAGCAGGATTCAACTCAGGTGCAATACAAAATTGTCAAGTACAAGTGAAAATGCTTGATCAAAGCAACACAGCCTCAACAATGCAATGGCCATGTTCAAAACAAAACTGGAAACAAAAGCCCCAAAACAAAATGAACAAATTGTCAATATTGCATCTATGCAATTTCAAATAAGAATCCTAGACCAGAGAATACAACTAGTGCAACAAGTGGTCAAACTAGGCTACACAATGAACACAACCACTTGAATATGCAACAACGATGCAACATACATATGCACAATGATATATGATATAGATTGATACATGTAGAAACCATAGTGCAGCTCATCACAAGCATGCACAAGCTCATATGCAATATCAAAATACATGAAGTGAAACTGCAAATACCAAAGTGGTGAAGTAAGAAGACTTCAATATGCAGAGAGTTAAGGAAAGTGATCGAAGAATCAAAAGTCAGAGCTGTAACAACCAAGTGAATATGTATATACACAGTGTACATATATATGTGCAGTGAAACTCGAGGCAATCAGACAATATGCAAACTATATATGCGGTTCAACTAAATCAACATCATCAGTGATGGAACACAATGCCAGACATCAAGTGTGACTAGAAGCATCAACCAACATTTCAGCAGCAACACAACCATGAAATACAAGTGCACTAACAACATGAAGTAACCAGACCTCGAGTCGAGCAGTGACAATGTACATGAAACCCAAAGCTAACGCATATCTATATATATGATGCAATGCACAGCAACTATTAGAGCAGGCTCGAATGAGCAAGTGCACTAAGGCAGCACACATTGAAACATGACTATAAGCTATGCAACATGAACAAATGATTATGTGCACAGTGCAACTTGAACTCAATAATCATGCAACATGAAGAAGTCAACATATATGATCAGAGGAAAGCCAGAGTCAATGTTAAGTCGTGGTTGTCAAAGAATTTGAACAAGCCAAAAATGGTTCAAAAGTCATGAATATTAATTAACAGTTTTATCAAAGCCGAAGTTCAGTAATGTCAAAACCGAAGTAGAAGCAGTGTCAAGGCCAAAGTCATCAGAAAAATGGAAGTAAAATTCTCATCTCAATATAGTTTTTGACAAAATCAAGTTTGCAGTCGAAGACAACTGCAGGTCAAAGCATAACAGTAAAGCAAAAGTAATAAATCACATATCAAATCACCGAACCGTAAACAAAAATTTAGAGGTGCGATTTAAAATCAAAGTCCAAGCCGATGTCAACAGAGAATTCAATGCCGTGATGACCAAGGCAACAATGAACAAAATCGAACCAAGTCAGAAATCAACACCGTGGGTATTAAGTAATCCAGCAACGAAAGTCACGAATTTGAACAAGTCTGAAATCATCACAAACATTCTACTTAAATCAAATGGCCGAGAAGAATTCAAGCAAATTATCAGTCGAACGAAAATCGAGGAATTCAAACCTTATATAAGCCCTAAAACATCATCGGCAAAATGCATCGAGTTCAAGCAAGCAAATTAGAAGAAGAAAAGACATAAATTATAAACCAAAGTCAAGATCGAACTCGATCGAGAAGCAGTCAAGTGCGAATCGAGGAGACGGTCAATCAACAGAGCTAGCAACGCATAATCAAATATTTGATTGATCAATTTGAAGTCGGCGGCTTCTAATTTCCCACAAAGCCCTAATTTGGAACGACGAAGAATAAACACGAGGCCGCCATTGTTTTTGGAGCAAATCAGGCCGACATATTATAAAAGAAAAAGAAAGAGGATTTCTTATTTAATTTTGGGCCGGCCATTTTTGTTAGGGCTTTATGTACTTTAAAAATTAGGGTTTTATTTATAATTGTGTTTAAAATCTGTAGTTTTCCATTTTAAACTCTTGTAATTTCTAGTCGTGTGACTAAGGTACGAATTGCGGTGGTGCAGTTCGAGAATTCGCAACTCAGTGGCTGAGTTGCGACAGGGTTTTGAGCGTAGAGTTAAGGCTAGTCGATAGCGGGTGTCGCGAGTTTACGTGTGTAAGCGTCTGACTGCTTAATTTCTAGTAGAAACCTTGGGGGCAGCACGTAGGCAGGGTTTTGCCGAAGCTGGGTAAATTCTGTGTCGTTCTATTTCTGCATTTATTATTTTGCTATTATCTGTGCTGCTATTCTGATATATCTGTGTTGAAATAATTTTATACAAACTTCCGCATTAAATTTTTATAATTAATAGCATCACCCTATTCACCCCCCTCTAGGGTGAAATCGATCCTACAATAAGCAATATGGACCATCATCACATAATAATAAGTCCAGGCAGTTCAAGTTCGAGATCAATAGATTCGAGCCATCAAAGTGCTACAATTATGTATATACATGTATGCACTGGCTTAGCAAGCATTCACACACACACACACACACACACACATATAAGTATACACATTGACTAAGGTGGAGCATACATTTCAAATATTACCAGAAAACTCAAATAAAATCAGTTGGTAACAAAATCAGTCACAAATAAAACCAATCAAAGTTAACTTCCTAAAATAAGGCAACATTTACATGATTCTCATGACTAAACAAATATCAAAATGTCAATTAATACTCAGAGTCGAGGAAATCAACCAATACAACAAACCGAAGTTAAGGAAATCAACCAGAGTAAAATATTAGGCATCGAAGGATGAACAAGTCAAATTCCTATAAATATCCATTATCATCATCGGCAATAATTTGTCGAATTCAAAATGGCAGAAATCAAAATCCAAATCAAGAAAAAAACATAACAATTATCATATCAAAGAACTCGACTAATTAAAATTCTAATTCCAAAAGATCGATTGACAATGCGAGATTAGGGTTCTTTTGATTGAAGGCAGCAGATCGATCAGTAAGGCGAGATTAGGGTCCTTCTGACTAAAGGCAGTAGATCGATCGACAAGGCAAGATTAGCGTGCTCCCTAATTCTAGAAGATTTGGTTTGTATTTGAGATTGAGAGAATATGGGGAAAATGGGATGAGGGGTTTAATCGTTTATTTGACTTCGAAGAGGAAAAAATGGAATGGGAGAAATAGAAGAAGGAAGTAATTAAAAGAACCAGCGACCACAAAATAATTGAGAGGGAAGCCAAAGTACAGGTGAAGCCAAAATTAATTTTTTTTATAACTTCAATCATACAACAAATAAAATGTTGTCTGCATGACAAGCATGAGCATTGAGATTTCAGGGGCTATGTCAAACAATAGATTATTTTTCCATATGTTGTACGAAACAACAATAAATATTGAGATAACGAAAAATCTACCTTATGTTGTGTGATCATTGTTATCTGATTCACTTTGTGGCATATTTTTCCATATTTATTTATCACTAAATTCCTAGTGTTGTTCTTTACTTTCATGCAATTGTTATTTAATGCTTTCTTTTATTGCTATTTTATTTTATGCTCTCTTATTTAGTTTATGTTCTCTTATTTCATGTTAGTAGCATAGATTTATTATTGCAATTAGTTTAGTTTTATTTTATGTAAGGAGTTAACTCTCTTTTCTTCTAACTAGCTCTCATTTTCCTTATTTTTTATGTTGAAATCACTTTAAGTTAAGATGTATTCAAATATGATAAGCTAAACCCCTTCAATTTAGGAGTAATGAAGCTCTCATGAAACATATTAAATTAACATAATGATTTCATTTATGATTCCTCTTTTGTGCTCAATGAAAATTATGAATGATGGTAGTTTATGTTTCTTTTTAGTGAATTTGATGGTCTATGTTGACTCTCAAATAGGCTATGCTTAATCCAATATAAACATAAACTATTTGATCATTTGCTTAAGTGATTTTGATGATAAAAGTCAAACTACAATCAAAATTTGATAGTCTATATTACTAGTTCATAGTAAATAGATCATGCTTGAAATAGATTTTATTTTTAATTTCATGTCATTTCATGAGAATTTATAAGTGGGTTTGAATGATGTGTTAAGGTTTGATGGTTTAATTTGTGATAATTAATAGTACAAATAATTCATACTTATAGTAAACACATATATCATTTCTACTTAAGTTTAAAAGAAGAGATTATAGATAAATTTGATATTGATTTATATGAATGATTGGAAGTGGATATGCATCTAAATCGGTCCTTAATCTCATAGTGTTATTCATTTTTACTCTACTTTATTTTCTACAATTTTCTTAGTTTAAAACAACTTCAAAACTTCGGGTTAATTTAATTGAGTAATATTTGAAATTAATTCTTTCCCTATGGATCAACCTATACTCGCATACGTATTACGATTGTACGTCGTGCGTTTGCTATTTTATAATGATTATATTTTTCGACGGTTTTTTAATCGATAGAAAATTCATCATTAAACTAGTTTTTGACACCATTGGCGGAGAAATCAACTGAATTTTAATTCTACTCTTCCAATTATTTTTCTATTTATTTTATTTTATTTTGTGTTACATTTCATATTAAAAAAAGGAAAAAAAAGTTTTTATTTTGCCACTTCTATTTTCATTTCATTTTATGCACTTACCGACTTGTTCATTTTGGGTTAGTTGTCATTTAAAAAAAATTGCATTTCATTACATTTTTGTTTTGTTTCATTGTTTCACTTTGTTTCATTTTCTTTATTTCTCTGTGTTTCATTGTTGCCAATCTCATCTACTTTTGTTATTGTTTTTGTGTGTGTTGAAACTTATTTTCATTGTGCATTGTGTGTCCAAACTCTTCAAGTTCAAACTGCATTTTTTTATTACAATTGTTCAAACATTACATTTGTTTTTATTTGTTTTTTTTATTACATTTCATTTGTTTTCAATGCATTGTCCAAAACTGCTCCACCCTCTTCCAAACCATTTCCTCCTTCACCACCTCCCCCAATCACCTCCCTAAGCAACCAAGTTTACAGACCACCAATCCACTCCAACATCCGACCACACTTCACTACCTTCCATTGCATTACAATCTGCACAACACTTTCCCGACATCATAGCAACTTCAGAGACTTCCCTAGTTCCTACCCATTACCTTCCTTAACCAAAACATTCAACCTTACTTCATACCCTTAAACCCACAACTGCTCCTCCTTACATCAACTTCCGCATCCCCACCTCATCATGCAACCATCATCAAATACCCTCACACTTTACCTCCTCCTGCTAATCCATATTACAAATACCTCCTCAACCACAATCACCAACCTCACCACTTCATAATTTCCTTTACAAACTGCCTACATACAAACTTCACTACACTAAACACCACTGATGCTTCCTTTTTGTTCAACACCTCTGCTGCCTTTCCCATCTAATTCACTTCTAAATCAGTCTTCATCACCTCTATTACCCACATTTCCATCAAACTGCTACTTCCTCCAAACTGCCTCTATCCAACCAAACAGCAACCCATCCTCACTGTCAAAACTACTTCCTATACGAAACTGCACTTCTTGCCACCACTTCTCCTATAACTCCCACTACCAATACATCCTCTTTCATCGCCCGCTTCAATAACTGCACCTAACAACTACTTCAACTATCCTCAAAAACCTACTAGGCTACCACCACTACCATCAACTACATCCAGTTTAACAGCATCCAAAACTTGTTGCAATCCCAACTACCATACAAACACAGCCATCACCCTGTTGCTCTACCTCAAACTACATCATCCACAGCAACAACAACCACCCTCCTCGATCACAAACCCCCTTCATTGCGCCTTCACCATCGCAACTACCTTTACCTTACCTTTCAACAAACCATTGGCCATCGGCAAACAACCCACCTTCACCAAAACGACCTCAATCCTCCACGTCCTCCCTTTGCCGTAACATAAACCGTGAAACCATCAGCGCCTCCCAAAATAAAATTCACCAATCGCCTAAACTCGAAATCGAACTCACCCAAATATCAAATCCAAACAACAAGTCACGATTTTGATTTGGTTTTGTTTCGATTTCTAGATATAAGCTGCTGGGATATAAGTTGAAGGTTCAAATTGCGAAATTATGATTGCAAAATTTTGTTCTACGATTTACTTCGAATTTGCGACTCCATTCTTTATTGTAATTCGTTTTTTTAAAAAGTAAAGAAAACGAATATGGGGATTAAAATTAATACTTAGTAGTTCGCGTATTGGGCTGAGTTTAAAATTTGAAGTTTGGCTTATTTGTGTTGCTACCGAAGGAGAATTATTTCTGAAGTTTAGATTTCTTTATGTAAATTCATATTACTATTTTTTTGTTAAAAATAAAATCATTTGGCTTGGGTAATTCGAGTTAAGTTTCATTTTTTTAAATTAATTTTCTTTTATCTAACTTTTATTCTGTAGACTGCAATAAAAAAATTGTCTTTTCCCTTCCGTTTGGGTAAACGATAATTTTTTTTTGCTTTTCTTTTCATTTCATTTTATCCTTGTTAAAAGGAAAATCGTATTCAAAATTTTTCCAAGTTGCAAATCACAGGTTGCAAAAAGGAACTGTCAACTAAATAACTGCTTTGCTTGCTTGCTTAAAAAAATAAAAGAATATTACTGCTTTAAAATAAAATTGCTAATAATTCTGCACGTTCTGATATCATGTTTTTGACTGTTGGTTTTATTTTGTGCATTGTTGGTTACTTGCATTTTATTAAAAACAAAACAAAATCAAATCTCATGCGTTGTTGCATTGTTAATACACATTTAATTTCTGTTTTGCATTCATACCATCTTGCTTTTATACACATAAGGTGGGGATCTTATCACTCATTTCTTGGCCCACAAATTGAATTTCATCTTAAAATTTGACTAATAATAACAGTTATATGTTGGACTTAAGGATGTCGCGAGCTCATCTAGGGCTTAATTATAGTTTGACAAGTTGTCTTCTTTCAACAATCTAATTTTTTGATGTCTAGGCTACAATAGAGCAATAATCATTCATAATTATTACGGTGATTCGTAAATATTATAGTGTTGTTTCTACGAAGGTACTAAATCTTCGACTGCATTGCTACGGTGATTCATGATACATCGATAACCCATGTCCATTACCTAACTAAGAACTATTTTGTTGGATTAAGTAAAATTTGTAATTAAGTCCTTCCATTGATTTAGTTGCATAAGTTCATGCATATATATAAAAAAATTCCAAGAGTAATAAAAATCACATTTTCCTTAACTTAGCTTTTTAAACGAAAATCCAAAAAAAAAAATCTTTTCAAATATTTTCCTATGGAAAAAAATCAAAAATCCAAAAACAAGCATTTTACTTAGGTTAGTTTTATTTTTTAAAAGAAAAACAAAGATCCAAAACAAAAAATCTCTTGAAAAAAAATAAAAAAAAATAAAAACATTTAAAAAAAGAGAAAAAGTTTAGAATCCAAAAAAAAAAAATGAATCTATTCTCTCTTTGAAAATAAATTCTTTTTTGTAAATATTTTTGCTTTTTAAATAAAAACAAAAGAAATTTTTTTTCTCTTCATTTCATTCTCTAAACCTTGTTTCATTTTTTAACCTTATTTTCAAATCTTTCTCTCTTTGATCTTTTCACTTGTGCATGAGTACCTAGACCCGTGACACGAAAACAAACCGTTTACCTCGAACGAACAATCCTTCAGCGATGGTTAATGAAAATACTCCCCGAATTCTCATGGATAGAATCTTTCCCAACAAAGTTTCTATTCCTTCTTGTATCACATTACCTACCCTCAACAACAGGTAATCACTTCGAAATTTATTCAAATCATATTGCCAAACTTTCGAAATTTGGTAATTTTGAACATAATGACCCATATATCTTCTTAACAAAATTCGAACAAGTATGTGAAACCATTAAACTCCAGCAACTATGTGATGATGGAACCAAACTTCGGTTAATTCCATTCGTCCTTACCGATTATGCTGAAAAAAAGATTGTACAGCTTACGTTCGAACTCGATCAAAAATTGGGACGAATTTGTTAAATTTTTCTTAAAAAATTGCATCCCTTGGAAAAAACAGCCAAAATCCGAAATGAAATTTTAAATTTCATCAATTTAGGGTGAACCTTTCAGAAAATACTTTGAAAGATTCAAAGAGATTTTGACAAAATGTCCGCACCATAATTTTAAAAAATGGACACTTTGACAAATCTTATATGATGGACTTGAAAATAGCTCACAGACCATGCTTGAATCAATGTGCAAAGGCAATTTTCTCGCCCAACATCACAATGATGCTTGGCAATTCCTTGAAAACTTGACTGAGCAGTCATCCCACTGGGAATATTCTAAAGAAAAATCCATTTACTCACGATCGAGCGCACACTCGGTAGGATCATTGTTGGCTTTGGAAGCTTAAATTGATACAATGATTAATGAATTCGACAATGTTATTCATCCAATCAAATGAACTAAGCTTTCCAACCATTATGTTATAAATGCAACGATCCGAATCACATCGTCGATCAGTGCCCTTATTCAATAGAACAACTTAATGTTTTTAAGAAGGTTAAGAATGTCCCATTTTCTCCCACGTACAATCATGGTTGGAGAAATCATCCTAACTTTGCGCGAAACCAAAATAATTCTAAAACGAATTTGGTTCGTCCTAATTTTCAAGCATTTTCGAACAATGCTTCGAATCCTCCCTTTCAGCCCAACAAATTTCAACAAAATCTATGCCTCCATCTCAAAATCAACTGCAACAATCTTTTACTCCCCAAGATGATAAACGATTGAATTTACTTGGGAAAAGTTTTGAAACTTTGGCTAAAGTAACCACTCAAAACCTCCAATCAAATAGTAATTTGAAAAATTTGTTAACCTCGTACATGCAGAATTCGAATCAGTTAATTGCTAAACTTGAAATGCAAATAAGTCAATTAACCACTTCTATGGGTGAATATGAACTAGGCACATTCCCAAGTTAGCCAGTTTTGAACCCTAGAAATTAGAACACAAATTCGAATCAAGCTCATGCCATTCAAGATAGCAATGTGAACTAAATGAATGCTATCATGACTTTGCATTTCAGTAAACAAATTGATAACCAATTGGTCAATCCAAATGATTTACCAAAAGCTCCTCTTAGCACTTCAAAAACGACAAGCGATTTTGAAAAAAAATCAAGCCGAATCCCGAATCAAACCCCAGTGCAAATTCTTCTTCTACTCAAGTAGACTGACCTACTAAGTATCGAATTACAATTCCATATTGACTTCGACCTAAAAAACATTTTGATCAAATGGAATTAATGTTGGAAATTTTCATGTCAAAGTGAACATTCCTCTCCTTGATATCTTTCAATAAGTCCCAACTTACGCTAAGTTTCTAAAGGACTTATGTAATCAAAAATGACACACCCATGTACCCAAGAAAGTTTTCTTAGCCGTTGCTCTCAACGAAGTTTTGCCTCAATCAATTCCCGTAAGATACAAAGATCCTGGATGTCCGACGATCTCATATATGATAGAAGACAAAATAATTAACAAGTGCTTACTAGACTTGGGTGCGAGTGTCAATTTGATTCTTTATTTAGTTTACCAGTAGCTTGGCTTACGTGAACTAAAATTGATAAAATAACTCTTCAATTTGTCGATCGTTCAATAAAGAAATCCATGGGAGAAATCGAGGATGTACTCATCAAAATTGGTCAGTTCGTATTCCCCATTGATTTCATCATTCTAGAGACACAACTTGTAAATAATCCAATGAGTCAATTTCCACTGATTTTAGGACGACCTTTCTTAGCCACTTCAAATGTCCTAATCAATTATCGAAATGGTTTGATGAAAATTTCTTTTGAAAACATGATTTTGGATCTTAACATCTTCAATCTCAAAAATCAGCGAACGAACCATGCGACCAAATGTTGGAAGTTAGCTCCATTCAAGAAAATTTTAACAACGAAATAGTTGACCTTAACAATGAAGGCGAGACTAAATACGAACAACTATTTCAAGATGAGCCCAATGTGATGCAAAACGCGCTTCAGTTTAAACCCCTCATGGTTGAGTCGGACCTTCAACCAAATTCTTTGATTGAGCAATTCCTTAGGTTGAAACTCAACCTCTTCCTGATCATCTTAAGTACGCAAACTTAGGTGACAGTGAAACGTTTCTCGTCATTGTTATCCGACTTTTTGGTCAAGACCGGAATATCAAAAGATTGGCTAGAAAGGATGGATATCAGAATTGGAGGTCGATTGAAACAAGGCTATGATCGATGTCGTCAAAATTTGACCGAGCTCCAATCAAGACGGGATCGATTGGGAACAATGAACAAGGCTAGAAGAGGCTACATTTCAAATTTCAGATCAATCAGAATTCGTATGCTCGAGATATCGATGGATCAATATTGGTGAGGGATTGTTCTAGATCAATATCTTCATATCGATCAAAGATGGATCCAGGGTTCAGTTTGAGTCGATGGTTTTCGTATCGATGCAATATGCATCGATCTGGTTGTACACAGTACAAGTTTGGCAAAATACTTTGTATCGGCCGAAGGGGGGATCGACACGAAGAGCAGAACGATTGTCACAGGGAGTCTGGATGAGCAAATCGTATCGATCGAGTGTTGATCGACACGAAGGATATACTCAGAGGATGGATACGAAGATAGAATTCATGCCGGTCTTGTTCTTATCGACCCATAACAAAAGCTTGGGTCGATACGAACAACATGGATACGAAAGAAGCAGGTTGAATGGATACGAAAGCATGCCATTTCGGAATGCTCAAGGATCGATACGAAGAGGACAGTGGCCGATCGATGCGAAGAGGACAGTGGCCGATCGAAACGAAGAGGGGAACGGGTGATGGACACGAAGGTGATGGATACAAGATTCATGGATACGAACGCGACAGCCAACCGGTGAACACAAACTTGCATCGATCATAACTCACAATCTAAAAGTCCAAACGCTACGAAATTTTTAAAGGAGCTTCGTGATGCACTCAAGAACCTCTACGATCGATCTCGGCTCAATTGGACTACTTTTGGATCGATACGAATTGAACACGCATCGATCCCAAATTGCTCTGGATCAGTCTGGTGGGGCCACTTGCAAAAGAGAAGAGGCATTTTAGGTTTTGGAGGAGGGGATATTTTCAGATCTACACCTATAAATAGGAGTCCTATGGCAACTAAAAAGGGGATCTTCTTCTTCTCTCCTAAGCGAAGCTCTGCCATTTCTGCTATTGATTTTCAAAGGCTTTTAACTGTAATTACATTATAAAAGGAATAAAAGGGTTGATTCAAAGTGGACGTAGGCCGGAGATAGCCGAACCACTATAAATCTTGTGTTCTTTCTTGCTTTCATGCTTTTTTTAAGTTTGCTACTTCTTCATTTTTGTTCTCTACTTAATCTAGATCTGAGATTTGTGTGTGGATATTAAGGATCTGTGTATATACACTGGTGCTTTCACTACTTCTGGGGTTTGTGACCAATTTTGGCGCAAATAGTCATAATCTCTTCAAATCTTTCTCTTGCTCAAGAAGCTTCCTTACTTTCAATTCTGTCGAAAAACAAAGAGGCAATTGGATGGTTGATTACCGATATAAAGGGAATTAGTCCCACCCTTGTTCAACATTGCATCCACTTAGTTGATAAAGCCAAGCCTGTTCGTGACGTGCAATGAAAGCTTAATCCAAAAATGAAGGATGCGGTTCAAGATGAAATTCTTAAGCCACTCGAAAATGGAATCATATATCCCATCTCTGATAGTTCGTGGGTTAGCCCAATTCATGTTGTGCATAAAAATTCCGGACTTACCTTTATTAAGAATGACGCTAATAAACTCATTCTAGCTCATACTCAAACGGGTTGGTGAGTTTGCATTGATTATCTAAAAATTAAATGCTACAACACAAAAAGATCACTTTTCTCTTCCATTCATCGACCAAATGCTTAAAGGATCAGTCGACCATGAATTCTATAGCTTTTTTAATGGTTGTTCCACTTATAACCAAATTCTGATCGCTTCCAAAGATCAAGAGAAAACGACTTTCACATGTCCCTTTGGCACCTTTTTGTATCCATGTATGCTATTTTCCATTACAATGCTTCTGCTACTTTCCAAAGATGCATGGTCAGCATCTTTTCTAACATGATCGCACGCTTTTTGGTAGTGTTTATGGATGATTTTTTTCTTCTTTGGAAACTCTTTTTTTGGATGTTTACACCATCTCGACATGGTTCTGAAATGATGCAAGGATGGACATTTAACGTTAAATTGGAAAATATGTCATTTTATGGTCAAACATGGCATTGTCCTTGGGCATGTCATTTCAAACAGTGGCATTGAGGTAGATAAAGCGAAAATTGACGTAATTGCGAATCTACCCATTTTCAAATTTGTCAAGAACATTTGTTCATTTCTTGGGCATGTTAGTTTCTATCAACGCTTTGTGAAAGACTTTAGTAAAATTGCTCGACCTCTGACGACTCTTCATTGAAAAGACATACCATTTGACTTTAATTCTAACTGTGTTTCTGCTTTTGAACGTCTCAAAAATGAACTCATTTCTGCTTCCATCATTTGCTCATCCAACTGGGATCTTCGTTTCGAAATAATGTGTGATGCTTCTGAATTCGCAGTTGGTGATGTCTTAGGACAACGCATCAACAAAATTCTTTATGTCATTTACTATGCTAGAATGACTTTAAACGATGCTCAACCCAATCACACAACCATCAAAAAAGAGCTTCTAGCAGTAGTCTTTGTGCTCGAAAAGTTCCGACCTTATTTGATTGATTCACACGTTATGGTTTACACTCCGCTCTTAGGTACCTTTTCACTAAAAAGGTAGCTAAGTCTCATTTGTTTACACTCCGCACTTAGGTACCTTTTCGCTAAAAAGGTAGCTAAGTCTCATTTGATCCGTTGGATCATATTACTTCAAGAATTTGACCTTATGATCAAAGAAAAAAAGAATCCTGACAACATCATTGCTAATCATCTTTTGCGTCTTCCAAATGCACCACTTTCTTTATCGATTAACGAGAACTTTCCTGATGAACAACTCCTTTCCATTTATCTCGATATAGTAAACTATTTAGTCACTAAGGAAATGACTTCATTTTGGTCGAAATAAGATAAATAAAAAATTATTTCCCAAGTCAGGTACTTCTATTGGAAAGATCCATGCTTGTTTAAGTATTGTTCAAACCAAATCATTCAATGTTGCATTCCAGATTGCGAAATCAAGAGTGTCCTTTTGTTTTGTCATAACCAAGCTTGTGGTGATCATTTTGTTCTGAAGTAAACAGCGGAAAAGGTGCTTTAATGTGGCTTTTACTGGCTTATGCTTTTCAAAGATGCATTTGAGTTTTGTAAAACTTGTGATTGCTGCCAAATGTTAGGAAAAATCTCACGACGAAATATGTTGCCTTTGAACCACATTTTTATGATCGAAATCTTTGACATTTGGAGTATTGACTTTATGGGACCGTTCCTCGACGCTTTCAGAAACCAGTACATTCTTCTTACTGTTGATTACGTCTCTAAATAGGTTGAAGCCATTCCTTGTAAAATAAATGACTACAAAGTTGTTGTGAGATTCATAAAAGAAAAAAAATTGAGGTTTGGAACAACTTGCGCAATAATAAGCGACAATGGAACCCATTTCTATAATTAATCATTTGAAATTCTAATAAAGAAATACTCGATAACCCACAAGTTATCCACTCCTAATCATTCTCAAACTGTTGGTCAGGTTAAAGTTTCAAATCGCCAAATCAAGCAAATTTTGGAGAAAAACTATTAATGAAAATAAAAAAGATTTGTCACAAAAATTAACAGATGTGCTTTAGGCTAATAGAACTGCGTATAAAACCAATCTTGAGATGTATCCTTTTAGGCCAGTATATGGTAAGTGTTCCATTTACCCATCGAACTTGAATAGAAAGTGTTGTGGATGATTAAGAACATAAACTTTGACCTTGAATAAACTGGGCAAAACAACAAATTGCAAATCGATGAATTAGAGGAGATTTGGAACGACGCGTATGAAAATGAGAAAATTTACAAAGGAAGAACCAAAAAATTTCGTGACAAGTCAATTCTAAGAAAACATTTTGCTGAATTAAAAAATTCTTTTGTATGACTCTCGACTTTATTTGTTCCCTAGGAAATTAAAGTCAAGGTGGATAGGATTATACGTGGTACGTACTGTTTTTCCATAGGGTGCCATAGAAATAGATAACCCTAGGGAGAGATCGGTTTTTAAAGTCAATAGTCATCGTTTAAAACTTTACTTGGACTTAGCGAGTGATCAGAAGGAGGAGCTCATGATTCTTTATCAGCCACATTACGTCTAGTAAGAAATTTTAATCCTATATAGTAAATATGTACATATTTTTCTCTGTTACACTCGTTATATCATGCATTTACTATGGAAAACAGTCAAAATCAAGTGTGGGGGATGTCTTATGTTTATTTTGATTTTTCATGGTTTATTTTTTGCACTTTCTTTTTTTCAAAAAAAATCCCAAAACAAAATTTTCTTTTTAGCATGAAACACGATATGATAAGTATACTTTTTAGGTTATTAAATTGAAATTTTTAAAAATTTACTTGTCTTAACAAAAATAAAAATAAAGTTTGATTACAAGTAGTTATGGTGTAACTAGTATATAGGAAGGATCATATGTGATAATTGTGAAGTATATCCTAATTGTAGTCTTTATTTAAAAGGGTGGTTGATTTAAAGTATGGTGATAACATTTTTGATCTTCTAAGTTAAATAATGCTAAGATGATTTTGCATAACTCTCTCTTTTCAAAAAAAAAAAAAAATACTATTTTATAAAAATAAAAAACATCTAGTGTCATGTATTCACACGTAAGTATGTATACTCGCAATGCTCTGTACCCTTCTCACGTAAGCCAGAAATGTAGTGTATGATTAGTATATCCGACCTCAGTTTATCTGAGTTTGGTGTATGTAAATAAAAATAATAATAACATAGAGTCATGCGTTCATATGCAAGTGTGTACACTCACCATGCTTTGTACTCTTCTCATGTAAGCCCGAAAGGCAATGCATGATCGGTATATCCGACCTCAGTTTATCCGAGTTAGGTGTGTAGATAACAATGTTAATATTTTTCAATATTGAGAGAGCAAGCAACTATAACCCAATCACTTACTTCACTTATTTGATCTGAGCTGTTATTTAAAAGAAATAGAAATGTCACTTTTCAAAACTTTGATAATCAACTAAACAATTCATTTCATAGTTGCACTCTGTTATCAACCGAAACAACAAGCCAAACTAGAGTCCAATTGTGATGATAACTTAATTTTTGTTCGAAGTGTTGATTAGTAAAAAACTAAAATTTCTTGATAATAACCAAAACTTATATCTAACCTACTCGTGTTAATTTAAAAGTAAGTTCTTCACTGTAAATAGTTTTGAAAACTTGCATAATATGGTCGCATTAGAATTTGCATATTGCATGTGGATTTTGGAGGTAGTATCCATTGAAAACCCTCATGAGGCAACACTCATTCTATTAACGGCTTATTGCATATGCTCAATATGATCGTATTTTCTATGAAAACATATTTATCCTAGTTTTAGTTTATTCGAGGATGAATAAAAAGATAAGTGTAAGGTATTTGATATGCATGTAAAAGGGTATATTTTTACTCCCATATTTAATCTTTTTTATTAAAATAAATGAGCATATTAGGGTATTTTATATGTCTAAACCAAAATCTAATTTTTTTTCAAATCATCGTTCATTCATCCTCATTTGAGGGCAAAATGGTAATTTTGTGTATGAATTAATTTTGAGAAAATTTATTTGCACAATTCTATTTTTAATCGTAAGAAATTGAGTGTAATGCATGCACAAATGTTCAAGGCCAAGAGAATATAAAAAATAAAATAATTCATGCAACATGAAGGAGCCCGTATGTCCGCTAACTAATGATCCATAATTAAAATTACATGCACATGTTAATGGAGATTAAAAGTATGTTAGTGGGGATTAATTGATTCCCTAATGATTACTTAGAGATTACACTATCATAATGGCATTTTTGGTAGTCCCCAAAAAATGAATTAGGGTTTTAAGCATGTAAAAAGCCTTATATTTCATGTAACCATCTTCTTCTCTTTTATGCAAAGTTGTAGCAAAAAATTAATGATAAATAAAATATCTCTTTAACGGCTTTTTAGCCTTGTTTGTTTTTACTTTCATCAATTTTTATTTCATGCTTTCTTTTATTGCTATTTTATTTTATGCTCTCTTATTTAGTTTATGCTATCTTATTTCATGTTGGTAGCATAGATTTAATTCTTACAATTAGTTTATCTTTATTTCATGCAAGTAATTAGCTCTCTTTTCTTTTAATTAGCTCTAATTTTCCTTTTTTTATATATTGAAATCACTTTATGTCAAGATGTATTCAAATGTGAAAAGCTAAACCCATTCAATTTAGGGTAATGAAGCTCTCATAAAACATATTAAATCAACATACTGATTTCATTTATGATCTCTCTTTTATGCTTAATGGAAATTATGAATAATGATAGTTTATGTTTCATTTTCAGTGAATTTAGTAGTCTATGTTGACATCTCAAATAGGCTATGCTTAATCCAATACAAACATAAAACTATTTGATCGTTTTCCTAAGTGATTTCGAAGTCAAGCTAGAATCAAAATTTAATGATCTATGTTATTAGTTCGTTGTAAATAGATCATGTTTAAAATAGATTTTATTTTTAATTTTATGCATTTTCATGAGAATTTATAAGTAGGTCTAAATGACGTGTTAGAGTTTGATGATTTAAATTATGCTAATTAATATCATAAATAAATCAATAATAAATACATCTATCATTTCTACTTAAAATTAAAAGGAGAGATTATAGATAAAATTTGTGTTGATTTATATGAATGATTAGATGTGGATTTGCCTCTAAATTGCTCCTTAATCTCATTATTTTATTCACTTTAGCTCTAGTTTATTTTCTATAATTTTCTTAGTTTAAAATAACTTCAAAACTTTGGGTTAATTTGAAAATAATAGAATTTAATTCTTTCCTCGTAGATGGACTCGTACTCGCGTACGTACTAGGATTGTATGCCATGCTCTTGCGATTTTATAATGATTATATTTTTTGACGATTTTCTAATCGTTAGAAAATTTTTCATTAAACAGTGGTATTAGCTACTTTATTGCCTTTTCCTAGAGTATACTGGATCCCAAAATCAAAAAATGCTAGAAATTCTAAACATCTTTACCTCCTCATGTTCTGCTCCCTTTGAAAAAACAAATATCTCAAGGATTTATGGTCAGTAAACAACTCAAATCTTTAACCTAAAAATAATGTCTTCACATATTTAATGCAAAGACAATGGCTGCCAACCCCAAATCACGAGTAGGACACCAAACTTCATGTGATCATGATTGCCTAAATGCATATGAAATTACCTTTGCCTTTTACATTAGTGTTGAACCCAATCTTGCTCCTGATGCATAAGTATATACAGTAATACCATCATTCCCTTCATGTATCATTGACACAGGAGCATTTGTAGACCCATGCTTTTGTTCCTGGAATGCCGCTTCACAGTCCTGCATTTAATCAAATTTCTCACTCTTCCAAGTCAACCTCCTAACTGGAGCAACTACATGAGAGAAGTCTTTAACAAATCTCTAGTAGCACCCAGCCAATCTTAAGAAATTTCACACCTTCATTATGGTCTCATGTCTCTTCCACCCATTCACTACATCAACTTTTGAAGCGTCTACTGCTAACCCTTCTTCCAAAATCAAATGGCCTAGGAACTTTACTTCCTTTTTCCAAAAACGTCACTTAGAAAATTTCGCCTTTAACTCATGTTGTATCAACGCCTCCAACACAAGCCTTAGGTGAAGTGCATGTTCCTCCTCATTTTTAGAGTACTCTAAGATATCATCTATGGACAATAACACATACTTATCTGGATCATCTTAGAAAATCCTATTTATCAAGTCTATAAAGAATGTCGGTGCATTAATCAATCCAAATGACATCATAAGCCACTCATATAAGTCATACCTTGTTCTAAAACAGTCAAAGGAACGTTGTCCTCCGTAATTCTCAACTGACGAACCACATAGCCAAATCTAGCTGAAAAAATACCTAGCTCCATTCAGTTGACCAAAATTGCCATCAATCCTTGGCAAAGGATATTCTCCATCCTTTTATTCAGCTTCTGATAGTTTATACATAGACTTAATGACCCATCATACTTTTTCATAAATACTATTGTTGTCGACCTAAAAAATGGACCGACACCCTGGATTGAGCGTGAAAGCACCAGCACTATTCTTACAGAGCAATAATATAGAGAATAAGTATAAAAGAAGTAGAAATAGAATGAAGTAAAGAAGATTTTTATAGTGATTTGGTTGTTAATGAAGCCTACGTCCACTTTATAGCTTTTATTATTGACTGATTGCTGTTACAAGGTGAACTGGATTACAAAGTTGTTGAATATCCTTAATTAGACTAAGTCCCCAATGCTAGAGTTTATCGAAGAATCACAGTAAACCCCTTTAATGACTATTGTGTGAAAGAAAGAAAGGAGTGAAGAATGGTTTCAACAGAGTTTCAACAGCTAGTCCCCAGAATCCCCTTTGTGTTGCAAGTAGGAGAGTATTTATAGAGGTTGGAGAGCCACTGGACCAGGACTTTTTTCCAGACACTTGCAAATGACCATAGGAAGGCACATTGAGAATTTTATCGCGAATCGAGCTAAATTGATGGATGCTAAGGATCCACAGCTCTTGGCTCGATTATGACTCAATGACTTGATTGCTTCCCTTCGCCTTGTTCCTTAAAGACAATAGCTGCAACGATCCGCAAATTTATCATGATAAATTTTATTTATTTTAAAATATTCAAATATAAGCTTTTAAAAACATAGATTATAATGTTTGGAATAATGAATAATAATGGCAATAAATATTTACCAAAATATTTGCTTTAGAAAAATACAGATAAAATGCCGAAACCATTTTATCGATAAATAGCTCTATAATCCTAAAATGTTGCGCGCGGAGCAAAAGCATACACTTATTTTTTATAATTTAACAAGAATATCAAGTAAAATTATTTATTTTATTTTTGGAAATTAGAAATATGTATAACATCCTCAGTGATGCCCTTATATTTAATAATTGATCTAGGAATTTAAATTGAGATTTAATGGTTGAATAGATATTATAATTATTCAAATGATTATAACTCATTTTAAGAAGTTATAAAGTGATAATAAATAATTTATAATATTTTTATAAAGATATACAATACGTTTGAAAATATAAGAAAATTGATATCGCTTTACCGGTATAATAGCAATTTTTGTAGATAATTATTAATATTGATTTCTATGATTTTAAAATCCAAATGAGATCATTTTTTAAATTAAAAATTATTAAAAATTTATTTTCAAATTTTGTTTACACACATATATATAATTTAAATTATTGGTAAAAATGTGAATGAGAATCCGTTTCCCGATTTTCAACGATTTAACAAACGGAAGTTATTCGAAGTTGTTGTAATGTTATAAATGACATCAACACATATTTATATGCATATATACATGTCGCACACTCAAATATACATGCATATAACATATAAACAAAGCTATATATATATATACATACGTTAAAAATATCAAAGATATCTTATGAAACTTCACCCTTAAGCTTACATAAGTCAACAATTAGGACATGATGTGTTATTAGAAGATGGTGACACATTAAAGGGCTAGTTTCAACGTGTAAAAGGGGTACATTTGGATGACATAAGAGCTGGTGATGCATGCATGATGATGTGTGGAGATATTTTCCACTTAAGGCCTGAGGCATGAAAAAGGCTATAAATACCCACCCATATCCTCCTTCATTCTTCACAAATTCATTCTTTTTCTTCTTCACCGTTCTTGAGCTCCTTAATCTCTTTAATGACTTCTTCTCTTTAAGAGATGTAGGAGGGTTAAAAATAGTGAAATGCTTAAGCATAAATCCGGTAATTACTCTCTAATATATTCTTAATCTACTTCTTCCTCTTCTCTTTTTTGATGGCACTTAGCCGTAAGCAATATGGAGGTGGGGAGGCATGGCCGTAAGCATTGGAAGGTGGTTGGAGGTGATTTCATAAGCATAAGGTGATGATGAGGACATACCCGAGAGCAAAGCAAATGGAGGTGAAGATGGCCGAGCACATGGAAGAGAAGTAGAGTTGTTTGTGGACGTTAAGATGAAGTTTAAATGATTTAATGAAGTGTTGTGATGATTTGAATGTTGGTTGTAAGTTTGAGTTTGATAATGGTGATTACTCGATTTACTTACATTAAGAAAATAATTATATGATTGTTTAAATTGTAAATTTAAATACTTGTTTGATAACTTGTTTGGTTATATGGTTTATTATATGGATGTTGATATGTTTGATAACTTTGTTGTGATAGGTAATGAGAAATCATAATAAAAATAGTTAAGAAACTTACTATAATAATTAGTGAGAAATAAATCCATGTGGATATGTATATGGAGTTTATTTTAGCCTCCTAATGGTTTTGAAAATATAAAAAGGTTGAAAATGAATACTATAATAATATAATATTATGAAATGATTTAAAAATGAAAAAATGATTTAATATGGAAAATATCGGTTTAAATGGTTGAAAATGGTTTATAAATGTTTTATAAACATGAAATTCAAATTTGAGAAGTTTTGTCAAATAAGGAATTTGGAACCAAAAATAAGCACGTCGCGTAACGATATTTCGCGATTTGCACCGTAAAAGTTAAATCCTTCTGTCGGATGGAAACGGAGTCGGAAATCTTTGCAATAAGAATTTTCTAAATTCTTATGACTATTGTTTTCAATTAAAAGAAAAGGATCAAGATTTCATCTAGTAAAATTTGAAATATGAGCAAATCAAATTTTTAAGAAAATCATACTTTGGTGGTTCGATGGCCAAAGTTGCAATTATTTTAAATAAATATTTTTAAAATGTTTAAAGAATGGAATTAATTTTATAAATCTATTAAAATATTTTAAAAGTTGTTTGAGTTATAAATAATGAATTTCCAAACGATAAAAAGTAATTTTGATCAATATAGCTTAAAAAGCGCTTTTCGCAGCATATTTTCGCAGCACTTTTCTACAAATTTTAAATTATAGTTTTAAATGCAACCATTCTTTTACTAATATTTAATAAATATTTTCAAATTATTAAATAAGTATTTTAAAGGTGATTTGAATGGTTAATTATTAAATGGTTTAGAGTCGATCAAATAACTTGACCGCCTTATAGGTGTTAAAGAGATAGTGTCTAGACTTGAGTTTGGAAAACCAGTTTCCTGCTCTCCTTGGCTATCCAAACTCTTCTTATGGAGTGGATAGTAAACTTCATTTACTCAAATTGAAAATTTGCAAAATGTAATTGATATAAATTTTCAAATTTATACAACTTGGATTGCATAACGATTTAGAAATGTTTTCCTAAATAAAAGGTGAAACGGTTTAAAATTATTCCAAAATTAAAAAGGTTTTAAAATTTACCAAATGATTTGATAAATGAGGCTTAACGATTCCATATATTCTAAGAATGCAAATGGAATGATTCAATGAATATATCTTTAAGAGAAATTTGATTTAATTAAGAGGTTAATTAATTGAATGTTGTGTGATAATCACCTAAATACCTAAATGCCTTTTATCGATGATTGGTTCAGAGGAACCAGGGTCGGATTTGGGTAATTCCTATCCAAAAACCACTTCGAACCAATGTATATGTTCGAAAGTGAGTATATGTTGAAGATGATGATTATTGAAGATCGGAGATCTTTTGAATGTAGGGATTGCTGTCACGAGTCCCAGGGGTTTACCCACATTATATTTATATGGCAATGGTGTTTGCATTATGAAAATCTTTGTTGTATTGAAGATCGAATATCTCCATAGTGGAAGGACTACTTGTTGGCATTCTCTAGGTCGCTTCCAATATAGAGACATTTATTAAAGCAGTGGTCCTATCGTTTTTTGAAATCTTCAAATTGCAAGGAATACTCACTACTAATGGTAGTAAGAGGAGTGCCTTCGGTTTCGTTCAAAATCAGAATGAACTTGTATAGATAAATGTCTAACATTGCATTTGTAAGATCACAACGTTGACTTTTACAAACATACATCTGCTCGGCTGCGGAGAAGGTAGCTTCTTTTAGCTTAACACCCTTCTCTGAGTTGTACAAGCTCGAAGGTTGTACGTTCATGGCAGTCAATAGCGACCGTAGGAATGACAGTGTGGCATTCTAAGTGGAATGTGGTTTGTGGAAGAATAAAGCGTGGCTTTGTTAAAATTGCGCATAGCCTCACAAGCCTTACATCCCGGAGATGATACGAGTAATTGTGTGGTCTACAGAAAATATACTTCGGGCTATCGATTATGTGAGTATGGAGGAGTATAGTGTAATTTGGATCCTCAAAGCATTTATTTTGACATAATGGCTTACTTGTGAAAAGCGATAAGGTTACCGGAAATTAGTAGTGTAGCAAGTGCAGTTCCAAGTGACTTGCTTAGGAAAAGCGATTAAGGCACAGCGGGAATTACGTTGCTATACATGGATCGAAGGAAAAAGCCACTAGTTCTCTATCATGTTGGAGATCCAATTCCAATATGATCTTTATGGTTTTTATTGTATTCCCAAAATAGCTTTAATGCTTTACAAACATTTCAGCTGCCCCTTTGGTATCATATATTTCGTACAGGTATATTTCGTTGGCCTAGTCTAGATATATTATCATAGACTTAGTCCGGGTATTGATACTTTCATTATGTATATATTTATTTGAAAAGTGTTTTCAAACCAATGTCAGTAAGAATAATATCAAATGTTTTGAGATAAAGTATTTTGGTTAACATCGGGTAAAAACCCATCCATGTTTATATGTGGGTGTGGTTTTAAAAGATACCCTTCTTTTGAAAGGTTTTTAACTAGCATCAGTTTATAAATCGAGTATCTCATGCCAGTTTATCAAGCCTGATCCAGGTATTTTCAAATAATCGTGTCAGATTCGAGTAGATGCAGGTTTAGTTGAAGATACTTGGAGTTTCTAGAGGAGAGCTGGAGATCTTTATCTACGTATGGACGTATTCTATTATCTGCTGCATTTATTGCATTTATTTTTATTTTTCAACATTTGTAAAGATGGAGGATTTATTACTATCGAGGCTGAATCTATGTTAGACTCTGATATTGTATTCAATATTTTCCGCTACAAAGATTGTATATCGAAATAATATATGTTATTCCATTCGTGTGAGATACTTTTCTATCTTTATTTCCTTTTTCCTATAACAACCGGGCTTTCTGGGACATGGATTTGTTGCACGTGAATATCAAGGATGTATTAGTGTCGACTTTCGAGGGTAGAAAATCCCGTTCGTTACATTTAGTATCAGAGCTCAGGTTGAGCGAACACCTAGGCTTTGTTGGGGTAAGTCTCATTATAGATAGGGTTAGCAATATCTTAGAATGAGCGACTCATTATAATAAGGGTTGGTAACACCCTAGGATGAGTTTTGAGAGTATCTTACATATGAGCACGTTGTTATTTGATGTAAAAATGTTTTGTTTTGATTTATCTATTGAGTGGTTTATAGGTTCCGGTCGATGCGCCCGATCACCGCTATCGATAGGGATTTCTAAACACTTAACAAGGCAAAACAACACACCATTCTAAAAGGAGTCTATTCTATATATAAAAAGGTATAAATAGTCATGTGATATGGAAATTTATAAGATGTTATCCCTATGGAAAGTTCCAATAATAAGGTCTTGATCTGTTTAGCGATAGTGGGAATAAACTTCTAAGTATCGTTGATATGTCAGCTTGGGCAAACAGTATCGAGCACTTGGCCAATTATTCTCCTTACCATTATATGATCAAGACAAGTTCAATCCGAACAAGTTGAACTAAGTTATTTGGATAAAAGGTTATAAGCCAAGAAATAAATGGTATAAACCTTCTAATGATATCTTGGTATACCACTTAGGTCAGGATGTCTTATTTTTCGAGGAATGAGTTTTGGATGACTCCAAAGAAAGCACGAAGAGCATGCGTAGTAAAAGAAGCAGAAGAGAAATTAAAACCAGGATCTTATGCTGGCGTATACTGTTACAAATGTAGCATAGAGGAGCACTATGCGGTTCTGCGTAAGAATAGGGAAGAAAAGGAAAGGGACAGTGGGAAAGCAATGAAAAAGAAGAAAGAAAAATCTTTTAGGATTGATATATTCTATCCCAAGTGTAAACAACAACAAGGGCATTATCTACGTGGGTGCCCTAAAACGAGGAAGAAACACAAAATTCAGATAGAAAAGGTAAAGGGTTGCTACCATTGCAATGGATTAGGATATTTGGCCAAAGAATGTCCACAAACATGCATTTGGTGCTACCAGGGGAAACATTTAATGAAGGACTGTCTGAAAATAAAGGTGGCTGACTTGAGGCCTCAAAAATAAAGTACCATCTACCTTAAAAGAGATCCAAAAATAGTATGTATATAGCAGTTCAAGTATCTATATATGTATGATGGTGGAGTGAGATAGGATGTATTCCCTAAGAAGTTATCCCTAAAAGTTTGTAATACAGTTAGGAATAAATGTGTAATTATGATGTTAATTAATAAACTTCTCTTTCGATTATCCCCTCGGAGCACTTCTTCTATCTTATATCCGATCAAATTTAATAAGATATTTGAAATAAAAAGATTATATAATATAAATAAGTGTCTTTATAAAAAATGTTTAAATTAATAAATTATTTAAGGATATATTTTATAAAAGTATATTTTATAAAATAAAGTGTAATTAGCAAAAATAAAATGATGTTTGAGAAAGATAGGTTTGAGAATTCATATCCTAATGTTTTGAAAAGGTATAAAAGGGAAAGTTATGTAATATAAAATAAGTTTGGAATTAAATTTATGATGAGATTTATAATAAAGAAATTTCAAAGGAATTTTGAAATAAGAATTATAATGGTATTATTCCAAATAAAGGATAATCTATTTCTTTTGGAAAAGAGATAGAAATATTTCTGAGAATAAATATTTTGAAGAAAGGGTTTATAAAGGTACTTAAATGAAAAATAAAAGATTATGAGATGTTTTCATTAAGATTAGAAAAAGTTAAATAAGTTGTAAGTAGATTATTTCATCACACAATTTTGATCTAAGATTTGAGTACGGGACTTTGATATGTTTACAACAGTCCGAAAGAGAATTTATCACACAATTCTTGATGGCAAATACCAATGAGGGTTTATGATTGGATACTTGAGATTTCTATCATAGTTGAGGGCTATGTAAGGGAAATAAATTTTTCTGATCAAGAAGCCCGATCAGAGTCTGCACTAGGGAATCGGGGGATCAATACTAGTTAAGAAGTAAAGTTGTGAATTCGAATAGTCTATCAAATCGAATGGTCTGCATAAATCATGCGAATGTAAGTTTAAAAATAATTTTATTGGGCAAATACCTTTGAGTTTTGTTTTGGTGTAGTTTCGAGGACGAAAGTCTTTTAAGAGGAAGTCTATAACGTGCCACAAATTTATCAGGATAAATTTTATTTATTTTTAAAATATTCAAATATAAGTTTCAAAAACATAGATTATGATATTTTGAACAATAAATAATAATGATAATAAGTACTTACGAAAATATTTTCTTTAGAAAAATACAGATAAAATGTCCGAAAACCATTTTATCGATAAACAGCTCTATAATCGTAAAATGTCACACACAGAGCTGGATACACACACTTCTATTTATAATTGAACAAGAATTTGAAATAAAATTATTTATTTTATTTTTGAAACTTAAAAGTATGTATAACATCCTCAGTGATTCCCTTACATTTAATAATTGATTTATGCATTTAAATCGAGATTAAATGATTAACTAATTATTATAATTATTCAAATAATAGTTTTTAAATGACTGTAATTCATTTTAAATAGTTATAAGTAATAATAAATAATTTATAATATTTTAATAAAGATATATAATCAATTGAAAATATAAGAAAATTGATATCGTTTTATTAGTATATTAGCAATTTTGTAAATAATTGTTACTATTGATTTATATGATTTTATAATTAAAATGAGATTATTTTTATTAATTAGAAATGATTATAAATTTATTTTCAAATTTTTTTTACACACGTAGGTAATTTAAATTATAAGTAAAAATGTGACGGTGAATCGGTTCCCCGATTTTCAACGTTTTAACAAACGGAAGTTTTTCAAAGTTATTGCAACATTATAAATGACACTAACACATATTTATATGCATGTATACATATCATATACTCAAATATACATACATATAACATATATATAGACACACACACACACACATATGTTAAAAATATCAAAGATATTTTATGAAACTTCACCCTTAAGCTTGCATAAGTCAACAATTAGGACATGATGTGATATGAGAAGATGGTAACGGGCTGGTTTCAACGTGTAGTGGGGTAAATTTGGATGACATAAGGGTGGGTGATGCACGCATGATGATGTGCGGAGATATTTTCCACTTTACTTAAGGGTTAAGGCTTGAAAAAGACTATAAATACCCATAATTATCCTCCTTCATTCTTTACAAATTCATTCTTCTTCTGCTTCACCATTCTTGAGCTCTTTAATGCTCTTTAATGGATTATCATCTTTAAGAGAGTTAGTAGGGTTAAAAATAGTGGAGTGCTTAAGCACCAATCTAGTAATTACTCTCTAACCTCTTCTTAATCTACTTCTTTCTCTTCTCTTCTTTAATGGTTCTTGACCATGAGCAATATGGAGGTGGGGAGGCATCGCCATGAGCATTGGAAGCTGGTTAGAGGTGATGGTATAAGCATGAGGTGATGATGAGGGCATGGCCCAGAGCAAAGCAATTAGAGGTGAAGATGGCCGAGCACTTGGAAAAGAAGTAGAGTTGTTTGGTGATGTTAAGATGAAGTTTAAACGATTTAATGGAGTGTTGTGGTGATTTGAATGTTGGTAGGAAGTTTGAGTTTGATAATGGTGAGTACTTGATCTACTTACAATAAGAAAATAATTATTGTTTAAATTATAAATTTAAAAGCTTGTTTAATAACTTGTTTGATTATATGGTTTATTATATGGATGTTGATATGGTTGATAGCTTGGTTGTGATAAATTATGAGAAATCATAATAAAAATAGTTAAGAAATTTACCATGAATAATTAATGGGAAATAAATCCATATGGATATGTATATGGAGTTTATTTTAGCCTCTTCATGGTTTTGAAAATATAAAATGGTCGAAAATGAATATTACAATAATATAATATTATGAAATGATTTAAAAGTGAAAAAATGATTTAATATGGAAAATATTTGTTTAAATGATTTAAAATGGTTTATAAATGTCCTATAAACACTAAAATTCAAATTGGAGAAGTTTTGTCAAATAATGAATTTGGAACCAAAAATAAGCGTGTCGCGTAAAGGTAGTTTACGGTTTCGCGCTATAAAAGTTAAATAGTTCTATAGGATGAAAGCAGATTCGTGACTCTTTACAATAAGAATTTTCCAAACTCTTATGACTATTGTTTTAAAATAAAAGAAAAGGATCATGATTTTTTTGGTAAATTTTAAAATATGAGTAAATCAATTTTTAAGAAAATCACGCTTTGGCAGTTCGATGGCCAAAGTCGCAAATGTTTTAAATAAATATTTTTAATTTGTTTAAAATATGGAATAAATCTTATAAATCTTTTAAAATGTTTTAAAAGTTATTTGAGTTATAAAAATGAATTTTCAAATGATAAAAATCGTTTTGATCAATATAGCTTAAAAAGAACTTTTCGCAGCACTTTTTCACAGCATTTTTCTATAACTTTTAAATTATAGTTATAAAAGCAACTATTCTTTTCCAAATCATTTATAAATGTTTTAAAATGATTAACAAAGTATTTTAAAATTTATTTGAAGGGTTTATGGAATGGTTAAATGTTAAATGGTTTAGAGTTGATTAAATAACTTGACCACCTTATGGCTGTTAGAGAGATTGTGTCTAGGCTTGAGTTTGGAAAAATAATTTCCTTCTCTCCCTGGCTATCCAGACTGGTCCAATAGAGAGGATAGTAAATTTTATTTGCTCGGATCCCAAATTTCCAAAATGTAAAAGATATAATTTTCCAAATTTAAATAACTTGGATTGCATAGAAATGATTTGGAAATGTTTCCTAAATAAAAGGTGAAAGATTTGGAATTATTCCAAAAGTAAAAATGTTTTAAAATTTACAAAATGATTTGATAAATGAGGCTTAATGATTCCATATACTCTAAGAAAGCTAGTGGAATGATTTAATGAATATATCTCTATGAGAATTGGATTTAATTAAAAGGTTAATTAATTGAATGTTGTGCGATAATCATCTATATACCTAAATGCCTTTTATCGATGATTGGTTAAGAGGAATCCGGATCAGATTTGGGTAATTCCTATCCGAAAACTACTTCCAGAAAATGTATATGTTCGAAAGTGAAAACATGTTGAAGATGATGATTATCGAAGACCGGAGATCTTCAAAATGTAGGGATTGCTGTCATGAGTCCTAGGGGTTTACCCCACATTATATTTATATGGGTGTAGTGTCTACATTCTAAAAATCTTCATTGTATTGAAGACCGAAGATCTTCATAGCGGAAGGACTGCTTGTTGACATTCTCTGGATCGCTCCCAATATAGAGAATTTATTATAGTAGTGGTCCTATTATGTTTTGAAATCTTCGGATTGCAAGGACTGCTCACTACTAATTGTAGTAGGAGGAGTGCCTTCGATTTCGTTCAGTCTCGGAACGAACTGTATGGACGAATGTCCGACACTGCATTTATAAGATCACAAAATTAACTTTTACTACATCTACTTGGTGGCGAAGAAGGCAACTTTTCATAGCTTAACACCATTCTTTGAGATGTAGGAGCTCAGAGGTTGTATGTTCGTGTGTTAACCCGCCTTTTGGCAAGGTCATTGACATGTGGATTTAACTAAATCGACTACTCATTTGTCGAGACTAGAATACGATGGGTTTGAGTCAGCTTGATGGAAAGACGATCAGTCATGGAGGGTTTGGTGTCGGCCATTTGGTCTTGGAGGCGTGGTTCGGTCAGGATGAGGCCGTTCGGTCTAGGAGGTGTGGTCCGGTATGTTTGGAGTTCGGCCATGTGGCTCGGCCGTTCAGTCATGCATGGCTCGGTTGAGGAGAGTTGGTCAAGCATGGTTCGGTTATTGGTGGTTCGGCCATATGGCCCGACCGTTTGACCAAGGTGGTTCGGTCATACTGGAGTGGTTCAGGCTTGGTGGGTCGGTCGTGTAGGGTCAGTCAGGGTAGGTAAGTTAGTGGATAAGAACGTGGAGATCAGTTCGCCATGTATTCAAAAATGGGATCGACCTTAGAGTCACGTAGCTTGGCCCTTTGTGGTTCGGCTTTGGAGGGTTATAATAGGTGGATCGACCTTTAGTAGTTGTCCATACAGGGTCGGTCAGCATAGTTGGAAGTTAGGAATGGAAGAGTGGGTCAACATAAGTATAAGAGCAAGTTACTTTGAGTCACGAGCGAGTTTGCTTTGGGTCATCTTCGAGTCATTCCCGAGGCAATATTGGATCGGTGTGCCTTAGCTCAGGGTCAGTAGATGTGGATCGGCTTGCCTGGGTTGGTCGTAGTGTTGAGTGTGGTTCGGCTATGGCCTTGATGGGTCTGGATTACTCAAGAAGCCCAACAACTCAGGTTTTACCTATAAACACAGCATGTAGGGCTTTAGAAAAGGGATCTTCATTCTGTTTCCCTTCATCTTCTATACTAAGGCTGCTCTGCCATTGTTGTTTCAAAAAGTTTGGATTGTAACTATAATTGATTCTAACATCAATAAAAAGGAAATTTCTAGAGTGGACGTAGGCCGGAGTCAGCCGGACCACTATAAATCCTCTGTTCTTACAGCTTGCTTTTTGATTTTTACTGTCTTCATATTTATACTCTCTAAATATATTATATCTGTGTTATGTGACTGTGATTTGGTGTTTTCATTTATGATTGGGTGTTAGTGACCAATTTTGGGGCTAACATTTTGGTGCTTTCACTGAGAAAGCTAGCACTTAGGGATTTAGAAGCTTGGATTTTGGATTTAAAGGATTAGGTACTTGGATTCTAGAGACTTTGGAAAAAAATCAACTAAGAGATAGAGGACGAAAAGAAGTCAGAAGGAGGGAAGTCAGGAGGCTTCCTCTGGAGCTAATCAAGCCTTCATCTACATCACTAAGGACGAGATGCATGTCATGATGAATTCCATGCATGAACAGTTGAAAAGGAAAGAGGAAATGATGCAGGCACTTTTTAGACAATTAGCACAAGCAGGAACTGCAGGAACTCAGATCCATGGAGCTGGATCAGAAGGACTCAACCAATAGGTAGATGAAGTGGTTCAGTAGGGGAAGCCCCAAATCAATAAACAATTATCAATCTGGATGGACCTAGACTCGGAGGCATGCCACCAGGTAATGCCAGACCAACCCATGAAGGGATACCAGATGATGCTACGCAGCCTGGCGCCAACAGGAATGCAGGAGTTCATGACGAGGAGTATGTATCGAAATTCCCTCAACGACTTGGAGGGAACTTAGGAAATGTAGATGGAGGGAAACCTTGGATTGGCTGACATCATCAAGAGAACTATTCGTGGAGGTCTGACAAACATGGATTTGGAGGGAGTAATTAGAAGTCCATTTACCCGTAACATTAGGATGGCTAGGAATCCACCCGATTTCAAGCTACCCACCCTGGAAGTATACAACGGTTAGACGGATCCCACTGACAACTTGATGAGGTACACAAGGCATATGGAAGTGTTAGGGGAATTAGAGGGGGTTATGGCTCGGTGTTTCCCCCTATACTTGATCGATATAGCTACTATGTGGTTCAGACAGCTAAAGGATGGACCTATTGGAACATGGATAGAACAGGTGGATAAGTTCTTGAGACAGTTTCGAGTTCACATAAAAAGGCCGAAGAATGTGATGACATTGACGTCGGGTAAGCAGGGAGCAGATGAATCGCTCAGGACTTTCTTAACTCGGTTTAATGCAACAGTTGCCTTGGTGGATCGGCCAGACCCATCAATGGTTATAATGGCGGCGATATCAGGAGTCAGCAATAATTCAGATTTCAAAGTATCATTGATACGGGGCCCACCAATGGATCTCGAGGAACTCTTTCACGAAGCTGAGAGATTTCTTTGATAAGAGGATGTGTGTTTGTACATGAAATCAAAGGAAATAAACATGGTTAAGGATGGAGGACCGCCCGGTGAAAGCTCGGGTAAAGACAAGGATAAAGGGAAAAGGAAGCATTAGGGAGAAACAAAATTCTTCACTTACACAGGGTTAAATGCAGCATTGGAGTGGATATTCTTGGATACTCGGGATCGCCTTCCTTATCGAAGGCCGACAAGGAGGGAACCCTCAGAACACGAAAGGGAATCAGGAGGGCACCGTCTCTTTCATGACCTGGACGGGCATGATACTAATAGCCGCCGACATCTAAAGGATATAATCAAGGAGAATGTAAGGAATGGTCAATTGCGACAATACGTCGAAACTCGAAATGCGGCAGTGGAACAAGAGCAGCTACAGCCTACCCTGAAGGATGATGGTGCAAGCCCCATAAATGGTGGTCTGTTGGTCATCAACTAATCATGATGGTTTGTGAGAAAATGGATAAATCGCTTACTCATATACGGGTTCGGAGATAACCCTTAGGCATGCTCTTAGATGATGGTTTACCGAGACGCTCCTATTTGGGAAATCTGTTTTTTCCTTTTGGCTTAGACATTTGCTTTTTTATGCTTTTGTTTTGGAGTTCGCTCTGAACTCCTGGTTTTGTTGGTTTCTTGATTTGGATTTTGGTTTGGATGATTGATTTTTGATTTGGATTTTTGATATGGATTTCTGGTTTTATGGTTTGATTTTGGGTCTCAGATTCAAGTTTGATTGACTTTTATCTGGTTTTTGGCTAAAAGGTCGTCGAGTATGGACTATGCTCGGCAAGGGTCTGGAGAGACCAAGATTCGGCCTAGGACTTAGGCCCTATATCACCAATCGGTTACTATCACAGGTCGTCAAGTATGGACTATACTCGGCAAGGGTCTAAAGCAATCGGGATTCGACATAGGATTTAAGCCATGACATTACTCAACGTTCAGGGACATTGAACTAGGAACACCATGGAATCACTTACATAGGTCGTCAGGTGCAGGTTTCGCTTGGCAAGAACCCTGAGAGGTTACGGACTTGGATATTGGCTATGAACAGCTAAGGATTTGGTCATGGACCTGGAGCAGTCCTGGATTTGGATATCGACCCGGAGAGGTCATGGATGTGGTTATTGGTTATTGGATATGGATAGATTAGAACTAGGTTGTCGAGTTTGGATGGGCGTGGAATTGGATGAGGATTTGGTTATTGGATAGGAATTGAATATCGACTCGGAGCAGTCGTAGATTTGGATAAGAGTACGACAATGACACTTGGGTAAACTGGATTGGATTATGAATCGAAAAGTATAGCTACAGATAACATATGAACATCGGATATCATATTTGAGGCTATTCAAAACACACCTTCCAGTAGCAAGGCATTTTTTGGAGGCAAATGTTAACCCTCCTTTTGGAAAGGCCATGGACAGACGGATTTAACTAAATCGACCACTCATTTGTCGAGACTGGAATATGATGGGTTTGAGTCGGCTGGATGGAAAGACGATCAGTCATGGAGGGTTCGGTGTCGGCCGTTCGGTCTGGGAGGCGTGGTTCGGTCAGGATGAGGCCGTTCGGTCTAGGAGGCATGGTTCGATATGTTTGAAGTTGGGCCATGTGGCTCGGCCGTTCAGTCATGCATGGCTTGGTCGAGGAGAGGTGGTTAAGCATGGTTCAGTTATTGGTGGTTTGGCCATGCGGCCCAGTCATTCGACCAAGGTGGTTTGGCCATACTGGAGTGGTTCGGCCTTGGTGGGTCGGTTATGTAGGGTCGGTCAGTATAGGTAAGTCAATGGATCGGCACATGGAGATCGTTTGGCATGTATTCGAAAATGGAATCGACTTTAGAGTCACGTGGCTTGGCCCTTTATGGTTCGACTTTAGAGGGGTTATGATAGGTGGATCGGCCTCTAGTGGTTCGGCCATACGGGGTCGATCAGCATAGTTGGAAGTTAGGAATGGAAGAGTGGGTCGACCTAAATATAAGAGCAAGTTACTTCGAGCCGCGAGCAAGTTTGCTCTGGGTCATCTTTGAGTCATTCCTGAGGCAATATTGGATCGGTGTGTCTTAGCTCAGGGTCGATAGATGTGGATCGGCTTGCCTGGGTCGGTCGTAGCATTGAGTATGGTTTGGCTATAGCCTTGATGGGCCCGGATTACTCAGGAAGCCCAACAACTCAGGTTTTGCCTATGAATACAGCATGTGGGGCTTTAGAAAAGGGATCTTCATTCTGTTTCCCTTCATCTTCTATACAAAGGCCGTTCTGCCGTTGTTGTTCCAAAAACTGTGGATTGTAACCATAATTGATTTTAACATCAATAAAAAGGAAATTTCTGGAGTACACGTAGGCCGGAGTCAGCCAAACCATTATAAATCCTCTGCTCTTAATGCTTTCTTTTGGATTTTTACTGTTCTTTATATTTATACTCTCTAAATACATTATATCTGTGTTCTGTGACTGTGATTTAGTGCTTTCATTTACGATTGGGTGTTAATGACCAATTTTGGTGCTACCATCGTGGAAGTCAATAGTGATCAAAGGAATAGCAGTGTGGCATTCTAAATGGAATGTGCTTTGTGGAAGCATAAAGCGTGGCTTTGTGAAATGGAAAGCGTGGCTTTGTTAAAATTGCGCATATCCTCACGAGAACACCTCAGACATGATATGGGTGATTATGTGGACTGCAGGACATATATTTCAAGCTACTGGTTGTATAAGTATGGAGCAGTGCAATGGAATGTGCATCCTCAAGTCATTTATTTTAATATAGTGGCTTGCTTGTGAAAAGCGACAAGGCTACCGGATATTGGTAGCGTAGCAAGTGCAGTTCCAAGTGACTTACTTGAGAAAAGCAATTAAGGCACTGTGGGAACTACGTTGCTATATGTGGATCGAAGGAAAAGGCCACTAGTTCCCTATCATGTTGGAAATCCAATTCCAATACGAGCTTTGCGGGTTTAATTGTATTCCTAAAATAGCTGTAATGCTTTGCAAATATTTCAGCTACCCCTTTGATATCATATATTCCATCCAGGTATATTCCGTTAACCTAGTTCGGATATACTACCATAGACTTAATCCGGGTATTGATACTTTCATTGTATATATATTTATTTGCAAAGTGTATACAAACCAATATCATTATGAATAAAATCAAATGTTTTGATATAAAGTATTTTGGTTATCATATGGTAAAAACTCGTCCATGTTTTAACTAGCATCAATTTTTAAATCAAGCATCTCATGCTGGTTTATCAAGTCTAATCCGGGTATTTTTAAATACTCGGGTCAGATCCGAGTAGTTTTAGGTTTAGTTGAAGAAGCTTGAAGTTTCCATAGGAGAGCTGGAGATCTTCATCTATGTATGGATGTATTCTATTATCTGCTGCATCTATTGCATTTATTTTTATTTTTCAGCATTTGTAAGGGCAAAGGATTTATAACCGTCCAGGCTGAATCTAGGTTAGACTCTGATATTATATTCGAAATTTTCCATTGTAAAGATTATATATTGAAATAATATATGTTATTCCATTCATGTGAGGTTATGTTCTTTCTTTATTTTCTTTTTTCCATAACAATCGGGCTATCTGTCGCCTGGAGTTACAACATGTGAATACCGAGGATATATTAGTGTTAATTTTCGAGGGTCGAAAATCCAGTTCATTACAATAGCAACCTGGCGAGAATGCATAGATTGCTAACAATTCATAGTATATGGATTGCCAATGATTCATAGTATATGGATCACCAACGATTCATAGTATATGGATCGCCAGCGATTCATATACTTAGCCAATTTCTAGACTTTGTCTTCTGGGTAGCATGTGTTGTCTCATGTTGGTGTTATCCGTATAGTTTCTTAACATGTTGCCTTGCTTTGATGACGGTCTACTTACTGGTTTCATTGGACTGCTGATTGAACTGGACGGATGTTTGCCTCTTGACTTAACTAGCTCGAAATTCCATCAAACTTAGCCATTATTCTTAGAACACACATTGGATCATGATACGAGAAGTTCGATGGACCCATGAGCTAATACCATGGATCTCTAGCAACCCATGGGATATGGATCGTTAGCGATCCATATTCTTAGCATGTTTTTGCTTTCTATTTTTTGACTTCTCTTGGCTTGCTGTTCCGGTCCTTTTGGTTGGCTTTTGAGCTATTCTGACTCGACCAAGTTGTTTCGATTTCCTTTAGATTCTGTTGGGTTAAAAAGTCGGATAACATTTGCCCCTCGGAGTATGTCTTCGCTGAAAACAAGGCGTACTCTGGAAGTAATTTCTCTCCAATTTCTTCTTGCCGAGTTTCAAGTAATCGTGTTAGGGCCACATGAATTTGACTTTGGCTACTCTGTTGCTTGCCATGTTTTAGCCAAAACTTTCGTTGCTTGCCATAACTGACCAAGTTTCACCCCATAACTTCTAGAATGCCTCGAAGTGGCACATTGATCTCACTAGATAAGTTTGAGATTGATCGTATGAATTTTGATGGATCGCTAGCGATCCATTGCCGATGGATCATCGCTAGCGATCCATTGCCGATGGATCGCTAGCAATCCAATAATTTATTCATTTTTTTCCTCGTGTAATCCCTTATTTAACAACCTTGAGCCGACCTATTTCTCATCTTTCACTGTGACCCAAGCTTTCTTCCTACGATCCGAGCTATCTCTTGCAACTCAACCCAACCTTAGATTAAGCCTTAAATCCATCTGATCTATCAACGCTACTGATCATCCTCCACCAAAGTCCTTCGCCGTTGATTGTCCTGAACCTCGCCACCACCTTGATTTCAGCCAAGCTTCTTTTAGATCGCCCTCGACCAAACCCTATCTCCATCATTTTTTTCCTTGGATCACCGCAGATCCACCGTGTTTGGATCATTGAGTTGAAAACTACGACTATCTTTTCCTTTTGATCCTTAGTCTGAGGTGGGTTATGCTGATTCAGATGATCATTTAGCAATTTGATGACCTAGTGTATTGGTGATGATTATAGCAAAAAGTCCGAGTTAATTGTGATTTAATGGAGGAATATAGTAAATCAGAACTTGACTTCTTCAAGGAACGACATTTGGCCCTTGTCTCGGTGTATGACATGCTTTGCTGTCTTCGTCTATTGAACCAGAATTGACTTGTACTAAGTTACATTGCCGATACCGCATGATGCATCACGAATTGGTTTTACCCTTTTAGAGGATTTGGATTGGTATTTTTTTTTGCACGCTCATTGTACCTGTACTGGGAAGAAATTTCCACGTCACTTCGGGCAACGGATCCATCATCGATCGTTGATCTGTAACGGGTAAGTATGGAAGAAGTAATTCCAAAAAAGATATGGAAAGTCCTTTTCCACCACGAGCAAACTATCTACATGGGATAGAGCATTTGTAGTGTTTAGGACACTAAGCACACCCTCTATGGATAACACACTGCACTTACCCTGGTACATACTTGAAATCCATCGTGTTGAATGAATCGATATTTCTTCGGAATCCAAGTGTTGGAGGGGGATTCTTAGTTTAGAGTAGAATTACCTAATCATTTCAAACGTAGGTCCTATTGTTTAGAATGAAGTACCCATCTTTTCTCCGTAAGTCCGGCAGAGGAAGTCTAGCACTTTCGAAAGCCGAGTCATCATCTGTTGCCCCTTCCTCTTCTGCTTTGTAGGTTGAGCACGGTCAACTAGTTCTAGTTGGTTCTGTTTTAGATCGAACTCCTTCAATCTTCAGAGTTCTTCTTAATCCATCGGAGAGAGCCTCCTCCGTGATCTCTGCTAAGGTTTTACACAACATCTGCTTACAACACGATATTCCGGAGAACGATGTGCACCTCCTAGAGAAGGATGAATTTGCCCATATGTTGCCTTCGGGATATACTGATTGCCATCGATATATGCGCCTGAACGGAGCAATGCCCCCTTTCAATGACTTCTTAAGAGAAACCCTTTTGAACTTGGGAATTGCCCCGTTCCAAATTCACCCTAGCGGATATGCTATCTTAACATGCCTGCACGTTCTGTTTATGCATACATTCAACCGTGCTTCGAGTTTTGGCGAGCTAAGATACCTCCTCCCGTATAAAAGGAGGGAAGAGTGCCCATCTCTAGTCATGATTGAGGGTTAGAGGAATAACAAAATCGTTGCAGCTGCAGAGCAATTTATCTCAATTCAAGACTCGATACTTTTTCGTTAAACATCCTGAAGGATTCAATCGCCTTTAGACTATAGGGGGTAAGTTCTCTTTCTTACTTATTGAGTTTCGATATGTCGCTATGGGATTTCTGATAAGTCAGATGCTTTCCATAGTTATTCCCAAAACCAAATAAAGACCCATCACTTGACCAAACTTTCCACAGCCTGAAGGCTGTAGATTCTGAGGAAAGATCGGTTAAGTTCTTGCTGACGGATGAAAACTTGCTTCGGTGTGGACTATTGCATTAAAGGAGATCTGCCATAGCAGTTGAGGCCCAATCTCCTTCTCATCATAGAATATGAATGCGCTATACTTCTTTGTCTCATAGTTTCGAGGAGGATGTTGTTCAGGAAAAGGAAGGCGTGTTTGGCAAGTCGGTTCACGAAACTCATCGGCGAAGAGATGTCACAATTGAAGCCTGCTGCCTGGCCAGAATGCCCTCGATTTCGAAGAAAGGGGAAGAAAAGTTTAAACAACGAAAAGGCACGGCTGCAACTATAACAGAATAAGAGGAGGGTAAAGTTGAGAGTAGCACTAGCTACGATTCCTCCTCTAATGATGTTGATTTTGACGTGGGTTCTGGTGACAAAGACTCTGAATCATGTGAGGAGTTTCCGAGGATGAGTCTCGTTATTCCAAACTCGCCTCCCCAAGAGACCCACAATAAAGATGCTGCCCCAGAAGTCAAGCGATGTCGGGATTCCTCGATTAAAGATGCCAATGTGGACTTCGCGGATCTAAGCAACGTATACGTTGATTTTGGCGAACTTATGGGGGAAGATTTCAGATTTGAAGGGATGTCTCCTCATCCGAGCCATGTTGCTCTCGAAGTCAGTCTAATTTCTACCATAATGGTAGCTCGATCTGGTTTGTGACATCATTTTAGCACTCCCCCAGACACATTACACACTTCATTAAGATCACACTCACTTGCATATATTATTCAAGCTAATTCTATGTTATTAAAGCTGTTTATCTATTCATCATGTTTGGTACCATAAGAGGACACAGTCTCTACGACGATCTTGAGGAGTTCACCGATTCGCCTGGTCAAAACGATCATCTAGCCGTTATTGGCCTTGTGAAGTAGAGGAGGAATGAAGAAGACAAAAGGATTTGAAGGTTGAAGATCGCCGGTGTGATGAGAGGGAACAGAGTCGAATGTATAAAGGCAGTTACAAGAAAAAAGACTTTTGACGAGCGAGAAGAACCGTCCAAAAAGTCAAAGGTCGATCGAAGTTCTCATTCTTCAGAGCAACAGGCCTTCGCCCCGGCCCCCGCTTCAGTCGATCTTGAAGTTCCAGTTTCTTCTGTTCATATTCCATCTTCATCTCAAGTTTTATCATCCCATGTGGTGTTTGCCTCTAGTTCTTCATTCCCTCACCAGAGATCGGCCTATGTTCTTCCATTTGCTCCTCCAAGGATTGAAGCAGTGCTCCACGGTGGTTTTTAAAAGGGGTAAAATTTGATCGTGATCTCCATCCAGTTTGCAAAAATTCATATATTCCCCACATTCAAGCGATCCAGAGTGATTTGGAGCAAGCCGACGGACGGGAAAAACTATGCAAATAGTTGGCAGATACAAACCATAATAACTATGAAGAAATCCTCTCCTTTGAATCGAAGAAGGATGATTTCGAGAAAGCGTTGGTGGTACACGATGCCAGAATTGAGCGACTACTAGAAGAAAGGGATGTGGTGCTTTGGGAGAATAAAAATAGCGACGGCTCGCTGAAAGGGCTAAAGGAGGCTTATAAGAAAATAGAGATCATGTATTGAGATGAAATTAAGAAGGTCCATGTAGAGGAAGTTAAGTTGAAAGAGGAGCTCGAAGCTAGCAACATGATTATCGACGCTCGGAAGAAGACTATCATTGATGCTACAAGATTGTTGAAAGGAATATCAAGGCAATCGCGGAATCGAAGGGATTGTGATGTCTCACGAGAAGACAATCCCCAATCAAATCTAGATGATTGCCCTACTCCAAAAAAGAGTTACACAGCGTAGCGTTGATAAACTCATGTTGAGGTTGAAAAGGCCACCATTACGATGAATTATTTAGAGCTACAACACACCTTTGATAGGAAAATAGAAAAATATGGATGATGCCATCATAAACTTCTACATCAACTTCCTGTTGCATCAGAGGAGTCTCGGTTACTTGGGCCCTAAGTTCCACACACTCTCGCCGTGGTTTGGGAGAAATTTTTTACCCATTTCTGAGATAGCAGGTACATCTACAAAGTGGGAGCTAGAGAATGCCTATCTTAATGAGGAATCAAAAAAAGCATTGATAGAAAGCCAAAAAATTCTACGAATTGAAAGGAGATAGGAAGCTGCCAATTTTACTATGGCAGCAACTATAAAAGCATTGCCGGATCCTTTTGTTTTCGAACTCGGCGAATCGTTAAGGAAGCCTCGTGATCCATTGGCAAGTTTTAGATCTGAAGCTTCTTCGCATATACAAGGAAGGAGAATGTGGTGAATATGAGATCGACATTCTCAGTCACTCTTCTGGTATAGGTAACCTTCTTGTTTCTCCCGAGTCTCAGAATTTTTAACTCACGCCACAAGAGCAATAAGAACTTAAAGCTTTCGTTTTTGATCTTATAGATCCATCCTCCTTACCCGTTGATATGCCTACTTCTTCAATGCCTGGCCCTTCCACTATTTCAACTACTTTCGTACATCTTTATAGCTCCTCATGCTGCCGTGTCTTTGTCCGGCTCACAACCGGGGCCAGAATCTGAGAAAATCGCTACGTTACATGGCTTGGACGACCCTTCCATATCTTTGGTGGCGACATTACGGTAGCCGAAGCTGTGAAGCAGGAGATCTAGATTTAGCAGCCGCGTAAATCCGAACAGTAACCGATTGCTGTCAAGAAAGAAAAAGTTGAAGCGATAAAGTCCTTGAAGAGCCCTTGCAAATCCCGAAAGCGCAAAACGAAAGAGTAGTCCTCCGAGAAAGTTGGAGAGCAGGGAGGAGATGCTAGCACCAAGGAAATAGTTGACATCACCGGTAGTGACATTACCCTGGCTGGGATCTTGAATATAAGCCGAAAATTCCAACCAAAGGCGGGAAATGGAGCGGCGGAAAGAGGCGTTGAGATGTCCGGATGGCAAAGGAGCTGACTTTTAAGGCATTTTGTTTGGCTTTGTTCAAGTGCAGAGTCTACACTTATTGCTTTTGTTGCAGCATCCCTACGTTTTCTTTTGTTGGTCGGTATTGTGTGGGTACGACCCTCATATTTTAACCTTGTATAAGAGAAGTTATAAGTAATGCAATGCTGACATTTCGATTATAACTATACATGTCTGCTTGTCTATGTTTTATGTACTTATGTATATTCCATTTGCTGCTATTTTATTTAGTCATTTGATTACCACCAAAAGACTTTGTTTGGAGTAACAAAATTTGTGAAGTGTTTTATTTCTTTGAGCATTTCTATTTATGTACCGGTATATCCCCCCAGTTCACATGGCTGTTTACTTCAAACACCTGACAAATGACAGGTTGATTCGAGTACTTTTTTATATTATCTTCTTTATCACCAGGCTTGCTTTGTGATTCATATCCTTGGGAACTTATGATTTGAACAACTTAATTACAGTGTTGGTCAACAATTAGAATTTTTTTCCAATTTGTAGCACTTTGATTTTGTTGGATCCATGTCCAATACTCCTGATAATTGGAGCGGGTTGAACCTTGTTATTCTTGCAATGGACGAGTTTCCCAGTATCGCCGGGGGAATTCTGGTACTTAAAAGTGTGCGCAGCTTATTAAGTGTGCGCTTTTGGGACCGATATGACCCATCGATGCATAACGGTTTTGGAACTTCTCGACATTGCCAATCTTCGAGCAACGTAAGGAGTTTATGCATTGAGAGCGTGATTCAATGGCTCGAAAATATATCGCGCGACTTATGGGATATGTGGCCTTTAGGGCCGATATGACCCATCGATCCATAACGGTTTTGAAACTTCTTGACGTTGCCAATCTTCGGGCAACGTAAGGAGTTTATGCTTTGAGACCATGATTCCATGGTTCGAAAAGGTAGTGCGTGGCTTATGAGATGCATGGATTTTTTGAGCCTTCTTGACATTGCCGGAGAAAATGGTTCTTAGAAATAGGGGATCGGGTTTCACCGATCCATCGGTTTGAGTCGATTAGCTTACGTCGACCCAGTGGGTAAGTGGAGCATACTTGAGTGTAATTCCACTATCTCAAATAGAAAATGAATGGTTTTGAGCCGATTTGATCCCGTCGACTCAGCAAGTTAATAATATGAATGCAGTTTTAATTGTTCAGAAAGCAAATCAATTTTATTAAGAAAAGTTGGGCAAATTTTGCCTATTTACAATGCCTCCAATATCCCGGGGTGGCTTGTTTGTTAAAAAATAAGAAGTGCATAAGATAGTTTCAGATATAGTAACGGCATAGAAATTCACTATTCTATGCTTAGGGAATTTGGATTCCATCAATGGTTGTTAGTTTGAAAGTTCTGTTTCTTAGGTTTTGATTGATCACATACGGCCCCTCCCAGTTTGGTTCGAAGGCACTCGGTGTGGGATAGACTCATTTGAGGACAAGGTCTCCCACTTTGAAGGTTTGGTTATAAACTCTGGAGTTGAAGTACCGCGAAACCCATTTTTAGTGAGTGGTGGTTCTCAATTCAGCTTCTTCCCTCTTCTCATCAATCGCATCAAGTGACTCGAGTAGGAGCTGCTCGTTTTTTATTTAAATTTAACCTTTGGTAAGACGAAACTTCTCGTTCGATGGAAATCATTGCTTCTGAACCGTATGCCAAGGCGAAAGAGTATGCCCGGTTGCTGCTTTATGTGTTGTTCCTTAATCCCATAGTGTGAGTGGAAGTTCATCAACCTAGCTCCTTTTCCTTTGGTTAGTCCCTTTTTGATGGTGGACTTAATGATCTTGTTTATTACTTCCACTAGCCCATTTTCCTGTGGATGAGCGACTGTGGAAATGCTCTTCTCGATTCGAAAGCATTTGCAAAAGTCTTTGAACTCAAACCTTTGGAATTAAGTTCCATTATCAGTGATGATTTTCTATGACACACCAAACCTGATAATAATATTTTTAGTAACAAAGTTATTGATATTCTTTATGGTAATGGTGGCCAGCGGTTTCGCTTCGGCCCATTTTGTGAAGTAGTCAATGACAACTATAGCATATTTGGCTCCTCCTTTAACTATTGGCTATATGCCAATCAAGTCAACTCCCTAAATTGCATGCGACCATGGGATGACCATCCATGTTAGCTCTACTAAGGGAGTTCTTTTAATCTTGCTGAACCTTTGGCATCAATCATACCATCTGGTATAGTCTGTAGCATTGTGGTTTACTATTGACTAGAAATATCCATACCGGAGGACTTTCTTGGCAAGGGTTTTCCCTTAGGTATGGTCTTCGCATTCGCCTACGTTAACTTCCTTCAGGATCCGACAAGCTTCATCATCAGTTATACATCTAAGCAGAGGGGTAGAGAATCCTCTTTGGTAGAGTATTCCATCCTGTATTATGAATCGCGATGCCTTTCGGAGAAGCCTTTTCCATTTATCCCTATCAGTAGGAAGAGTTCCTATAAGCAAGTAGTTTTTTATTGGTGTCATCCATGTTTCTTGTTAGATGGTGGTTTCAAAAATCTAGGTGACATCCATTTCATTTATACTCAGAGCTGTCAGGGTTTCAACCGGCACCAGTCTCAACGATTGAGCTTCTTCGGAGCTTGCTAGTTTAGCTATGTAGTCGGCCTTTGTGTTTTGCTTCCACGGATGTGAGTTATGGCATAATGTTCGACGTCATTCAGCAATTCTGGTATTTTAGATAGACATGGGCAAGGTTTTCCCCTCGGGCCTGATATTCTCCTTTAACCTGGCAAATGACGAGTTGAAAGACGTAGATGTGAACGGACTTTATTCCGAGTTCTTTCACCACTTTTAGTCGTGCTATCAATGCTTCATATTCCGCTTCATTATTTTTTGTAGTGAATTCTAGATGTAAGGCGTAGCAAATGGCTCGTCCTTCAAGGGTATCAAGCACCACCCTTGCCCTAGAGCAAAGGTTGTTAGACAAGCCGTCAACGAAGAGTTTCCTTCATGTTTCTACTTCCAACGATACTTCTTCTTCGTCATCCCGTATGGTAAATTCGACGATGAAATTTGCTAGCGCTTGCCCATCGATTGCCTTTCTCGGATGGTAAGTAATGTCATATTGGCTCAATTCAATATTCCACTTAAGGATCGCCTAAAAGTTTCGGGTCGGTACAATATTTGCTTCAGAGGCTGATCAATCAGTAATTTGATCGGGTGCGCCTAGAAATATGGTCGTAACTTCCTAGATGCGATCAAGAGGCAATACGATAACTTTTCCAACTTCGGGTAATTGTTCTCAGCTCCAGTGAACCACTTGCTAATGTAGTATATGGGTCGCTGAATTTTTGGTTCTTCATGCACAAGACCAGTGCTCAACGCTTAAGATGAGACTACTAAGTAGATGAACGGGTCCTCTCCTCCACTGATTTTGATACGATTAGTGGAGCTTCCATGTGACGTAGCAATTCTTAAAATGCGGTTTGACAAGCCTCATTCATTTGAAGTGCTTATTTCCTTTCTTTAATGCATCAAAGAACGATATGCACTTGCTGGTGGCTTTCAAAATAAATCAGCTTAGTGCTGCGACTTTCCCATTCAATCTTTGTAATTCCCTCTTGTTCTTCGGGGCTTGGACTTCTCGTAGGACAATTATTTGCTCCGGATTAGCTTCAATGCTCCTAGCACTTACTATGAATCCTAAGAACTTTCTAAATGCTACTCCAAAATGACATTTGAGTGGATTGAGTTTCATTCCATATTTATGGAGTATTTCAAACATCTCAGCAAGATTATCCCGGTGGTTGGCAGCTACTCATGATTTGACCAACATGTTGTCCTCATAGACCTCTATAGATTTCCGAATCTGACGCTTGAACGGTATTTACTAATCTTTGATAGGTTGCCCCAGCATTCTTTAAACCGAATGGCATTACCCTGTAGTAGTATAGTCCTAGATCGATGATGTAGCTGGTGTTTTCCTAATCAGGTTTATACATCAACATGAGGTTGTGCCTCGTGTATGCATTCATAAATGATAGCAGTTCATGTCCTGCCATTCCATCCACAAGCTCGTCAATTCTGGGCAGAGGAAAACTATCATTCGGGCAAGCTTTGTCTAAGTCCGAGTAGTTAATACAAGTTTGCCATTTCCCATTGTTCTTTTTGACCAAGACCGGGTTAGATACCCATTTAGGGTAAGTTGCATCTGGGATAAAACCATTGGCCATCATCTTGTCTACTTTTTATCTTGATGCCTTGGACCGCTTAGGGCCCATGCTACGCCTCCTTGTCTTTACCGGTGTAAACCTGGGGTCAATGTTAAGTGTGTGGCATGCAATTTCTAGCGATACCCCGCACATATTGCAATGTGCCCAAGCGAACACATCTAAGTTGGCACGAAGGAATTTAGCGAGTTCCGTCGCGTCCATTTTAGAAGGTGCGATCTAATTTTCAAGACCCACGTTGGGTCATCCATGTCGATTGGACAGACACCGTCAATTCTACCGGTGCGATCTGATCCTCCCCTGAACTCTTCTTTCTAGGGTCCAAAGCCTTGTCAAATGGAGATGGTCTCCAAGTTAGGGGTGGCTCAGTAATTGTTATTCGGTAGGTTCACGTATGTGGAGAGTTCTTTCCATATCCTTCCCTTTTTCCCTTCTTTAAGATTCGTGTAGCTCTACAATATAACATCCCTAGCGGCGCATTAATCTCCTTTGACCACCCTGATTTTGCTTGTCGTTGGGAACTACAGGTAAGGCACCACTGGGCTAGAGCAATTCTGAAATCTTCTAGCGTGGGCCATCCTTAAAAGGCATTGTATGCAAAAGTTTTACCCACAATTATGAAAGTCTGAATGAGGGTGACTCTTCGATCGCCCTCCCCAAGTTCTACGGACAAGTCGATCATCCTAACGGGTTGTTTGAGTTTGCCAATAAACCCTTAGATTTTTATTTAGCATGCACATACGTTTTTGATGATGATCTTCATCTGGTCAAAGGTACGTTTAAAAAGAATGTTCACAGAACTGCAGCTGTCAACCAAAACTAGTCGGACCACAGCGGCCCCAATTCCTACTGTCACTACCATCGGATTAAGAGTTGGAGCTTTGATCCCTTCGGTATCTCGATTTCGGTATGTCATCATTCAAACTTTTCTGCTGCTTGGTTGGAGCCTCATTTTCGATTGTGAGACACGATTGCTTTGGGGCGTGCTTTAACGAACTCGGATACCACTCCATCTCTCCTTGGCTTCTCTGTGCAGGATGTGGTCCTCCGGATATCATTCCAATGATGAGTCTTTGGTCAGTTTGTTTTGATCCCTCTTCACTGGTTATGGCTTGGTTTCTCCGCTCACTTTGATCTTAGGGAGCCACGGGCTGGTCTAGATTTTGTGATTTCCTTATGTATTGTTGGAGCTTGTTTTCCCAGATCAGCTTTTTGATTAAGTTCTTTAGGTGACGGCACTCGTTTGTGTTTTGCCCATTGTCTTATGGAACGACAAATTTCCCTGAGTACTTTTGTTGTTCAGTTGCTTTCTTCTTAGGGGTTTTTTAATAATCCTCTGTCCCCTGTGTTGCGAGATTGATGTTTTCTAGAGTATCATTGAATGGGTAGTAATCCTAAAGCCTAACCCTTTAAGTTTTCTATTGTTACCATTTCTTTTAATGGAGTTCTAGTTCTTCCTTTTTTGGTTTCATCCTTCCCTACGCTTCCTTCAACGATCTCGGAGGCGTTTATGTTCTACTTCATTGCCATGTCACTCCACCTGACGTTCGTTGGTTACACGCTAGTAGACTTCCTTTCTAACTCCAGCACCTCTTCCAATCTCAAGTACTAACTTGCTTTGCGATTGAAATCCTTTCTTATGGCGAGTTGTTTCATTTTGATCCACTTTCCAAATTCAATTTCAAGGTACATGGCATGGACTAAAGCTATAAAGACCATATCCTCGTTTCGATTACTTGCTTCTGCCACTGCGGTATTAAACCGGTTTATGAAAGACTTCAGCGATTCGTTTCTTCCTTGGAACAGTCCGGACAGGGACATCACATTCTTAGGTTGTGCGGTGTGAAGCCTGAATTGATTGAGGAATCTTGCTGCTAGCTGGTCAAAAGTGGAGATTGATCTCGATGGAAGTCTGGTCAACCACATGGAAGCAATTCCTTTCAAAAGAATGGGAAAACATCTACACCGAACAACATCCGAAGCTTTTGCTCCATTCATGTACTAACTATTGGAAAGATGAGGTTTCAGGTCTTTTGTTCTGTCAGGATGGAATAGTTGGCATCGTGAACTTTTTTGGATTTCTCCCATTCAACTCATCGGTAAAGGGAGTCTGATTAAGAGCGTACCCCATTCATCATCTCTCATATTCTTATTCTCGTTCATCAACCACTTGACCATATCTGCGATAAATGCCTCTGATGTTCCCTGTGGTCGGCTGTCAGCCACTACACTAGGTGTTTGGCATTGCAAATGGTCTTGGCGAGTGGGTTGAAGCCTAGGCTCTCTTGTCTTTGGAAGAGACACTCCGTCCAAATCCCATTGTCTTGCGGTTAAAATCCTGATGTTATTGAGCGCATTGGTATTTCCTTCCAACTTTCCATCGTTAAATTGCTCTCCATCTTCTAAATTAGAGAAGTCCATGGCGATATCCTCTAGTGGGGTCTTTGATCCTTGATTCAAATTCATAGTTGGTTGCCTTGCTGTCGGTGGGTTACTAGTGTTTCCTCCTATGTTCACTCCCATGGTTCCAGCTGTCACTACACTTTGTAGGTGCTTTCAGTTTCTTCTATTTAGACCTAAAATAGAAGAATTTTCTCATTCTATGGCAGCCGTAGGTTTGGCCGTAGTTCTTGGAGCAGGATGTGACTGCAAGGTCAAGTGGCCGTTAAGCTTATCCATCAAAGCCCTCCGACTACTTTCATTTTTCTAATTGATTTCATCAACCATTTTATTCAACTCATCTCTTGTAACGACTTCGCATTGATAGGAGGATCATAACACTTGATCTCCTACGTTGGCGTCATTTACTTCGGTTAGCTGATGATTCATCTCTTCTTCGACTATTACTGCCCCTATGGATCTTTTAGAGGCAGTTCTTTTCCTTTCCAGAGCCATTGGTTCCAAGCAACAGATTTTTTAAACAAAGATTGAGGATCTAACTTCTGAACCTATCTGATCCAAATTAGTTAGCTAGATCTAAACCCTGAGTTGGATTCTCAGTAAAAGCACCAAAATGTTAACCCCAAAAAATGGATCAACACCCTAGATTGAGAGCGAAAGCACTAGCCCTATTCTTATAGAGCAATAATAAAGGAATAAATATAAAAGAAGCAGATATAAATGGAGACAAGAAGATTTTTAAAGTGGTCGGCTGTTAATGAAGCCTATATCCACTTTATAGGTTTTATTATTGACCGATTGCTGTTACAAGGTGAATTGGATTACAAAGTTATCAAATATCCTTAATTAGACTAGGTCTCCAATGCTGGAGTTAATCGAAGAATCACAGTAAACCTCTTGGATGACTATTGTGAGGGAGAAAGAGAGGAGTGAAGAATATTTTCAGCAAAATTTCAGCAGCTAGTCCCAAAAACCCCTTATGTTGTAGGTAGATGAGTATTTATGAAGGTTGGAGAGCTACTGGACCAGGCCTTTTTGCTAGACACTTGCAAATAACCATAGGAAGGCACACTGCGAATTTCATCACGAACCGAGCTAAACTGATAGATTGCTAGTGATCCACAGCTCTTGGTTCGATTGTGACTCGACGACTTGGATTGCTTCCCTTCGCCTTATTCTTAAAGACCATAACGACCTGGTGCGAGTGCATGAATCGCTAGCGATCCATATACTTGGCCAATTTCTGGACTTTGTCTTCTGGGTAGCATTTGTTGCCTCGTGATGGTATTGCCCATGTAGTGTTGTAGCATGTTGCCTTGCTTTGATGGAAGTCTTCTTATTGGTTTCATTAGACTTTTGATTGAACTGGACGGATGTTTGCCTCTAGACTTAACTAGCTCGAAACCTTATCAAACTTAGCCATAGTTCTTAAAACACACATTGGGTCATGATGCGAGAAGATCGATGGACCCATGAGAAAATACTATAGAACGCTAGCGATCCGTAGGCTATGGATTGCTAGCGATCCATATACTTAGCATTTTTTGCTTTCCATTTTTATGATTTCTCTTGGCTTGATGCTCTAGTCCTTTTGGTTGGCTATTGAGCTATTCTGACTCGACCAAGTTGTTCTGATTTCCTTTGGATTCCACTGGGTTGGAAACCTGGATAACAATTGTTGCTCCCCATGATGAGCTGTTCGGTCTTACGAAGCTCTTAATCTCTAACTCCACCAACTGCTTCCGTAACTCCTCCATCTCATTCAGAGGCATTCTACTAGAAGGTCGACTAAATGGTCCTATTCTAGGTAGCAAGTCTATATGAAATTCCACTGCTCTTTGGGGTGGAAAAACCAAAACTGGTTCAAACACATTACATTACTCCTTCACTACTATAGTTCTCCCAGCTCTTCTTATGCTTTTGAAGCTAAAGCAAATAAAATGCCTCTATAACTAGATCTACACTCTTCCAAGACCTCATACACTCCACGGTTTGAATGACTTAAAATATACTTTTTCCATGCAATACATTATTGCTAGTACTTCTCCAACCAGTCCATCCTTAAAATAACTCCAAAGCCTACAAATCAAGGATCATAAGAAAATATACACCCACCTAACTCAATGTCTGGGTCAGTCATCTCAATCTGAGGGTGGTAAACCCTCTATCGGATTTGTTACATGTATAGAGGTAACTAAATAGGTAACTCCTAACCCAAGTCTATCAATCAAATATTTAGCTATAAACAAACATTTAGCACCAATATCAAACAGTACTCTAATAATACCTTCCAAGATCTTCCCTTTGCCTTTTCCTTTAGATAGTCCTTCTCTTGGTCCCTCTAATGCATAAACCTAGGCTTTAAGCTCTGACCAATCCTTCTTCAGATGCCCCACTTTATCACACTTAAAGCACTTCACTCTCCCAAGACTCTTTGCACTGAACATTTCAAAGCATAGCGTCCTTTTTATCAACAGATGTAATAGACAACTTCTACAGTAGCAGCCTCTCCGCCCCTTCCCTTTAGCACTCCCATCTTGCCTTTGTTATATAGAAGAAACTTCTTCTTCATCTCAACTTTGGGCATAGCCTCCACTCTTCTCTACCCTTAACACATTCTATCGTATCTTTTATCTATATCAACTACGAAATCAAACGAAGATGCTAAGTGAGTCATCAGCATATGATCAAGACCTTGCTTCAAGCCTAAATAAACTTCTTATTCTTTTTTATAGGAGTGTTGATAATCTCCCTTCCATACTTAGCCAAGGAACTAAATATATTCTTCCACCGAAAGGTCTCCTTACTTTCAGTCTATGAACTCATGCAGTAGCACAATCTACGGGGATTTAGATATGAATCGAGTCTCAAACCTCTCCATAAACTGCACCCAGGTAATCTTCTCCATAAGTGTTTCGACAATCAATGTCTCCCATCAGTCTAGCGCATCTTCCTGCGGCTGTCTTGATACCAACCTTCCTACAGTTGTCTTGATGCCAGCCTTCTCTTTTACACATCATTCAACCCTAAGTCTGAAAATAATCACTTACAGATTCTCAATCAGTTTAGTACTTCAATCGCAGGCTCTTTCCCCATAAATACCTTTCCTTTTAAGTTCTTGTAATCCTTACTCATCTTTGGGAAGTCCTACCACCCTACCAAAATTCTTGGGAACAGCTACCTCTGGCATATTATCCTACATCATTTAGGCCATTAACACTCCAAACAAAGCATTTACATCCATACCTACTATATTTGCGGTCTGTGCAGCTTCCACTCTAACTGCTCTTGGGTTTTCTCCCTTACTCCCTCCATTAATTTATGTACTTTCTACCTTTCTCCTTGCACTTTCCCCTCCTATTAGTACCCATCTACTTCTCAAATCCAACTTGAATTTTTTATTAAGAAGGCCTTTGTTATATATGAAAAGATAGAGGGCGAAACAATAATAGAAGGGTAGATATATCCACTATACCTATACAGTGACATACATGTATGTTATGCATATAACAACGCATCCCATCCTCAGGGTTTTCATTTTATTGTAAGTTTTAAACCTACTTAATAGATCTTTTTTTACTCAGGTGTCTCTAAACTGATGCCCTGATACAACTCTATTGACTTCCCTCATTTGGAAACTCAAAAATGAATGCTGATGATGCAGCAGTCACCAACAAAATTATTTTCAAGCGGTTAAAGTAAATTTGATATATTTATATAGTCTAATTAAAAAAGAACAGCTAAATATTTTCAATTAAATATATTAGAATTTACTACATACATTGTTTTTCAAATTAACCCAATACCGTGCCCATGTAAGGGTCAAATTACAATACAAAATACATAATATAATATAGAGCGAGGACAACATGTAAAGGTGTTGCCTGCACCGATAATACAATTTAAATAAACTTCTTTATTAAATAACAAAGCCTCCAGCTCCATCTTCGATCTTCTCTCTTCACGTCAAAATATACCTAGCCCACAAACTCAGCCTAATCAATTAAATACCTACGAGTTTATAGGGAAAATAATAATAAAAACATGGGTTATATGTGAATAATACTTACTTGAAAACACAATACGAATATATAGTGGGACCACACCGTATAAAATAAAATGGGTTTTCCCCTCACAATTTAAAAAATGACATAAATAACACTAAGCTGCACAAGAAAAAAAATCATATTTACTTACCCTAGAAACTCTTTCTTAAGTTTCTCTTGTTACCCTATAATGTTGTGCCCCTATGTGGTTCCTATCCATTTCTTTACCGATCATTCATTAGATTTGATGCTGCATGGAATCAACCCCTTGCAATATCCTTTTAGTTTTTTATTTTAGTTCCCATACTGCAGGCATACAACACTAACCTCAGCCCCTGCAGTATTCTCTTTGTCTTATTGATTTAATGTTAAATTACATGAATCAGTTCCATGTGGTACTACTTAATCAAACTTAGGACTATTATGGAACCACCACCCATAGTCCATTTACTTATTTACTTTTGATTCACTATGGAAGAGCCATCATAGGACTATATTTTCTATACACTTGATGACGGGGACACTATGAAACAATCGTCCGCAGCCTACATTTACTAGCTAGTTTTGATATGCTATAAAATAGTCGCCTGTAAACCTTCCTTGTCATTTAATTTGGAACTACTATGAAACAACCACCTACAAACCTTATTTATTATCTTGTTCTGATCTACTATGAAACAACTACTTGCAGACCTTCACTACATAGAACAATCCCCTGCAGCTTTACTTAATTTTAAGGTTGCAAAGAATCAACCACCTGCAGACCTTCACTGATTAGAATCAGTTCCCTGTAGCTTTACTTAATTTTAAAGTTGTAAAGAATCAACCACATATGAACCTTTGGAAGTTGAATGTCTCTCTTCCTTTGAAACTTCTTTAGGTGTGCATCCGATTGAGCATGCTTACTCAGCATAAATAACCCTTCCACCTTAGTCTTTACTTTTGTTCACACTCAACTATGGTGCAGTACACCCTGCCCAATCGGTATGTGTACTCTCTTTCCTTTCTCCCACACCTTCCTTTGGTGCAGTACACCCTTCACTAAACCGTGTATGTAGTACTCTCTTTACTTATTAACTTTTCTTTCCAAACTGCAACGCAGTATGGCAGCACGGTTTGTCTTATTTACATTACATAATTTCGGTGTTGTTTGTCTTTCACAAATTGTAGCACATAACTACTTTCCCCTAGAGTCCTTGGATTCCTTTGGCAAATCATTGCCCCAAACTAATGCAATTTTCCTTTTTAAACATTTGGCCTTCACCGCTGCAGCTCCATTCCTATCATAGTCTAAGACCTCTAACAAAGTACATTGCCTCTTTTACATGTACCCACCTCCTGATACACTGCTTTACCATTTTCTCACTTGTATAGTATCCTTTATTGATCTTTTCAGCTATTTATGTGGATCTTATCCCCTATTATATTTATCCGTTAATTCTCAATATATTTAGAAATTATAAAATTCACTCCCCGGTTTCACTGACGTAGATCCTTATCCACTTTAGCTTATTCCACGCATAACAAATCTTATAAAAACAACAGAAGATTTATTAATAATTCCTTTAATCCAACCATGTCTTCTATTCAAATTTCTAGTTATTTTCCCTACATATTTTCTTAACTATTTATTCCAACGTCAATTGTTATGACCACCTTGTGGGGTTACAGTGTAATGATCTTAAGGCTACTTTAACATTATAGGGGGAGAATAGTGTTTTATAAATTTTATGGATCTTTTTAACTTTATTTCAAAATTTAAATCAAAACACGGATTATCAACATAGATCTATACTAATCAAGTAGCCATAGATGCAATCACAAATAAATATAAAAGCAATAACAAAAAGTAAAGTAAGAGAGATGACACCAGAAATTTTATACTAGTTCAAATTAACTAATCTACATTCATTCCCATACAATACTGTACATATTTCTTTTCAGTTGCCCACTTAGACTAGGTAGCAAGCAAAACAGAATAAAATCTTGATTCCACGGCTACGAGATACACCCTCCTGCCTCCAGCCCAGGGAAAGCTCTCATGATTTACAAGGCAACAAGATCACCCATTAGATTCAGACGTGGTACTAAGCACACCCACTTAACTTGATCGGGAAACAAGCATAACCAAACAAATAAGGGTAGAGTTCTTGATTTCCAAATACAAACAATTGTACTTGGGATACAAGATATCATATAGCCCTTCTTATAGAGGTTCGATCTTTGAGTTTGTAGATAGAATACTTGCAAAACAGTAAAAAATTTAAAGTGAAAGTAGTGTTTGGATTGATTCTTTGTAGTTTTGAAGAGTATAGTAAATAGTTTTCAAGAAATATTTCAAGGGAGAAGGAGTACAAAGAAAATAAGAAAAACTAGTTAGAAAATTCATTTACACTCTCCTCATGTAAAGAATGAACGGATATACCCATTTATAAAGAGGTGTGTCCAGAAGACACCTCTTTCCAAAATTTAAAAGAATGAATTAGCGGTCACTATGTCGACATATCTAGGAGGGGTATGTCGACATAACCTTGTAAATTTTAAAAGTGATTTCTTTTGAAATGTTTTTCAAAACTTCTATATTTATAAAATAATTTTAACATAATTTTAAAATACGCTGTACAGATAAAAACTTATATAAAATATTTATAAAAATATTTTTGAATTTTAGATAATTAATTTTAAATTATTACAGATTAAAAATTTATGATAAAAATCAAAATCTACTATCAGGGACATTAAAAATTTATTCTAACGACTCATACCTATATACTAAAGTCTTGAGTTCTTCAAATCATTGTTCTTAAACTCATGAGTCTTGATTATCTCTAAATCTTCATCTTTAGTCTATGTACAGATCAGTCTTTAGGCTTAATCATTTTGTATCTATGTAATATTCTAAAATATATACTATACAACTTAGCAAACATTAGTATCTATATTTATATGGTTGTTGTCATCAAAATAAATATATAAGGAATTAGCATCCCCATCTTTTTGACGATGAAAACAATATAAATATTTATGTATACAAAATATAATATAACTCCCCTAAGTTAAATAAATCCTCCTTAATATATGCATGTGTTATATTTTATATTTTCTCCCTCTTTTTCATAAAAAATGGATGAAAAACATACTTCCTTAAATGTGATATGCTTAAGGACTCAAAATCAATATTTATATTCTAATTTTAAACTATATGTAATCTATATGTAAGACATATATTTATGGAAATACCAGTCATTTAAATGTGTTATATGACATATATTGAGTAATAATTAATATCTAAATCATGTACTAAATATTAAAGACATTAAAAAGGATAAGACAAACTATATTAAACATTCCGAAGTATAAAAAAACTTTTATACAATCCAAACATTCATGTAGACAATCCTAAATGAACCAAGTCAAATCATATATATAAACATATAACGATCCAAACCTAACTATATTAAGCATTTCCAAACCATCAAATTCAAATATACAAGTTTTCAAAATATACATTTCTAAATTCTAAACAAATTAGAATACTAGATTTCCCTTGAAACTTCAACCCATCCTTTAGATCCAAAGATTGGATTGGTTTTGGTAATATCTCAATCTTCTTGTTCCATGTTTGCTTTGGAGTTTGAGTATACTAGGTTATTATTGTAATCATCATTGATAAGGGAGGAAATTAACCAACGAAGAGCATCAAAATATCTCTCTTATTTCTTTATCATTTGAATTTGGGATAATTCCAAATGCCTTGATTTCGAAGAATGAAACAGAGAGAATTTTTGAAAGATTAAAGTGTTTCTTCTGAGTTTTCACAAAGTTTTTGATGTGAACAACTCACTTTTATGAAAGGAAATGTTTAGAATGGAAAGAGATGAAAAGATTAATTAATGTATGAGTTTTTCATGAAGAAATGAGGTACAATAGAGATGAAAAGATGGATTAAATAATTGATTTTAAAGTAACTACCAATTTTGAAAATTAAAATTTTCAAAAGTCGGCTACCATATGTCGAGATATGTATGTGGGATGTGTCGATATTATTTATACTTAGTATTATTCTATTTTAATGATTTCCAAAAGATAAAAGAACAATTTTAAACAACAAAGATGAATTTTTCATTAATTTAATAAGTGGAAACATGAGCATAATGAAAAATATAAGACAACGACAAGAAATAAAACTTGAAAAAACAAAAAGCTTAGAAAACATGAAACAAATAAATAGGTAAGCCAAGAAAGATCAAGATGATGAAGAATTTCTACTAGTCTTGTGAATGATCTTCCCAAAGTATTTGTCCACTTTGTTTAAGTGATTAATGAACTTTTTATCAAAGGTGTGTTTAAGATTCTTTTGGTTGCTTAGATGCTTTTCTTGATTTTAAGAACTTCTTTGGTAGAGTAGCGGTTTGGTTTTTTGAAGCTTTCTAAGGATGTGTCCGTTTCGTCCTCCTCTTCTTGTACTTCCTCCTTTTATATTACTATACCATCAAATCCTTCCTTTTCTTTCTATTGAAGAATCTCTTGTTCTTCTTCTCTAGTCATTCTTTAATCTTTTTTGGCTAGAGATTCACAATTATCAAATTTGAGAGGGATATGCATGAGAGAAAGGTTAGTTTTGTCAAAAACTTTATGATGCAAATTTTTTCCACATATTAAATCAATACCAAAAAGTTTAAAATTCTAGTGAGATACACATTATGGTAGAGTGTGTTTTCATACGTAATGGTTTTCTTTTGAACAAAATCATCTAAAATCGCTTAAGCCCAATTGATATCATGAGTTTTGAACATAGGAAAAGGACCTTTAAAAACTTTTTGAGTCAGATTATTGTAATTTTCCATTCTAGAGGCAATACTTCGTTGTAAAATAAGACTCATAAGTCTTACTTTAGGCGAAGGTTTTTGCCCTTAAAACCATACTCTTTGTCATTTAGAATGCATAACTTCTTATTACCATAGTTAGTTTCAAAAGTGGAGAGGTCATTTCCACTACTTTACAACCATGAATTTGTTCTAAAATTTCATAATCCAAAACAATAGTAGTACATTTTACACTACTCTAAATAAGAATGCAACAGTATCTCGAACTTTTATTTTCACATCGGTTTCATCGCTACACTCTATTCTTCGACCATTATGCATTTAATATGCAACGATATAATTCTCGACAATCATGAGTCAATCCGTCGAAGCCTGGTTTCAGGTTCCTAACTCTAAATCGCTTCGATGAGCATTTTCAAACATACAAACAAGCACCATACATGCACCGAACAACATCCAACCATGCAATTAACACAATCAATCATAGCAATTATCGTACAAGATGTCCACAACATAGCCTAACATGTATCCAGGCAATCACATATCCAAATAACATGTTTAGAATACCAAAAATCTATTTATACACGTTTTTACCATAGAAAAGGTTTTAAAATAACAAGAAAACAGGACTTCAAAAATGGATCTAAAACATATTAAAACCCATAGATACATATATAATGAGGCGAGAGGTGATAAATCACTCACTAAACACCCAAAAAATGAAGATTTGCACACAAATCAAAGCAAATCCAAAAATCAACAGCCAAGATTTGATTTTCCATCCTTAGAAATGTAGATTTGAATATCTCTAGTGAATCTCCTTGCTAATATATGATTTAGACTTGATTTAGAGGAGAAAAGATAAGGCTGTGTTTGATTTGCCATGCTTTGTTTTGGGTTTTCGTTCATACAGAAATGCACAGGACGCATACATATTATTGAAAATGACTAATTTTAAAAAATGAAATCAATATAAAAAATAGAAAACAACATTTTTTTTATTTTCCACGTTTTGAAAAATAATAAAATTACGAGAACCGATCCATACTTCTATCGTTCTTCCATCCCCTTCATCATCCTTCCATTTTCCTTCTATCACCTCTATCATCGTTTCACTCCTCTCGCGTTTAACATATATACGTTTAAAAACAGAAAACCTAAAATTCGTTTTTAAAACCAAACACTACCTAAGGTTTTTCTAAAAAGATTTAAAATGGAAGTTTGGGAAAATGTTTTGAGAAGTGGTAAAAATGATCTGGGGATGATGATTCAGTCTATTTATAGCCTTTAACCCTAAGGAGCGCTAGAATGACACTTCCCGAAACCACGTTGAAGCACAACCTAAATGAATAGCTACCAGATAAGATTTACTATCTGGTCCTCCATTGTTGAACCAAATAACAACCGAACATGGTTTCCTGTCTAGTCCTCCACTACTGAACCAACTACCTGTTGGACAGGATTTCCTGTCTAGTCCTCCACTACTGAACCAACTACCCGTTGGACAGGATTTCCTGTTAGGTCTTCACTTGTCAAATGAAGCCAACCATTGGATAATCCCCATGTTGGACCATACTCCACTGAACCAAAACCTGTAGTTCCTTCAGAACACCAACTGTAACAAACCATCTCGAAATGAACCTAATTTTTGATCTAATAAAAGCCCATCGAACCTTAGGCCCATCTCATAACGACCTGTTAGGTCGATAAAGTTGAAATAATAAACAGTAGACAGAGCTATCAATCTACTCTTTCAAAATCTCATAGCAGAATGGATAAAATATAATATCAAAAAATACATACCCACTTCAATAAAGAAAATCAATTCGAAAATACCACATGTCAACACAAGTTCTTACCACATGTCTAACAAAACCTCCACAACAATATTTTTAAACAACACAATTGTCTTAGATATATAAAAATACTTAAAAAGCATAGATAAATAAAAAACTGCTGCAAATCTCCATCTTCACCTTTGTCTCATTAATCAGCTCTAACCTATGTGTTTTAATGATTAGGGAATCAGAACAATAAATGTCTGATGAAATAAAATCTAAGGCTTTACCATAATTGTATTTGGGTAGTATCATTTGAATAAGAAGTATGTCTTCTGTAATTAAACAATACTTAAAACTACAGTTGTTAGCCCAATGGACTTTTTCAGTCCAATTCCAAAATTCTAAAACAACTATCGTAATGATGTAAGAGATAGCAGCTGAACCACTTAATAATTTTAATGGAAATTATACAAACTTTAACCATTTAATACTACTTAATACCAGTCATTTAAAACCTAACCAAGGCAGGTCCCTCGGTGGTTCTCTCTAGCTGATATCGTATGAAATCTCATAGGTCACTTAATACTTCTTTTATGGTTGAGAGGTTGACCCTACAATAGTCACTTAATATGCCATAAACCTAAATCCGACCCATCAAAAAATCTCCACCTACCATATCCAAATGCATTTATGACCCTAACCCAACCTAACATCTCAAATAAGTCCGACCATCCATAGGTGCTGCTAACCAGAGCGACTGTGCAAACTTAGCCGACATAATTAGGACTAACCTCACATCCACTAAAATTACTTATTATAGGCGATATCTCACACCAGTCCTCAAAGTTACACAGCTAGTAGCCAGACTTAACTAGGCAGACTTCTGTGTAATTTAGACTGACCTCATATCTCTATAACTTAGTTGTACATTATATATATACTAATTGTATATATATTACCTCACACAATTAATGCTCAAGGACATATAAGGAACTCCTTATTATGCCTTTAATCATGGATTAAATACTCCATTATTACCATTAACTACCTTCACAAGAATTTAACACTTTTAACTACACTATTAATAATATTCAATACGATCAATACACTAGAATCATTATGTTAATATTACACACGCAAACATATACGAGATTTGAATAAAATGTTTCGAAGCACATGCAAAGAAATCACTTATTAAATTGAAATGTCAAATTTATACAAGTCTCAAACATCAAACAAAAGATGGTTAATGTCCTTAGCCAACAACTAGACTTGTATACAAAAAGGAATAATACCAAACTAATCTTACATTAATATAATAGAATTAACTCCTATATTTCAAGGAGTAAATCTTTCAATTTAAACTTTTTATATCATATTCAACCTTTTCAACTACTACCTTGGTGTGAAAAAGGGATTCATGCTTATTTGATTCATAGAAATAGGCATGCAAACTACAAACACTTAAATTCAAACTTTGCAAACTATTTCTTACTTTTTTTATTTTTTGGAATTATCTAGCACTACAAGTGAAAACAAAAGAGACAAAGTGGAATAGATTATAAATTGCTTAAATCTGAAACATAGATTTGATTCTACTATATTTATACAAAATAACTGAAATCCCAACATATTCAAAAATGGACATTTACTAAGGGAAATTCTAAGCGTTTTAGTATTATGTTTTCGTTTACGAAAATTTCTTAAGGCATATATCGAATCCAATAAATACTATACAATTACAAAAATATGAAAAACTTGATTTTCCACTCATACAAAATTGTTTGCTTCCTAACTGGATTTGATTTTCACCATGCCTAATTCTCTTTCAGAAGTCCCTCTTTTGGAATATACAATAAAGTGAATTGTATATATATATTAGATTAGAATCAAAAATAAGAGGTGAATAAAATTTGAAATAAAAAGATATAAACATCTAAACCTCTTACCTTAAAATCCTAACTGATTTTGAAATCTAATGAAGAAGGAATCCGACAGAGCTTTGTTGTTGCTCTCAAAATTTTATGAAGAAAAGTGGAAGGGTTAGGGGTCTATTTGTGAAATAGGAAGGAGCCAGAACCATCAGATTAAAATAATCAAATTAGGGCCGTTCGACTATTTAAAAACTCATATCTATACCTCTAACGACCCGCAAATCCATACCCCTTGAGTCCACACTATTCTACAACAATCAACTCAAGTTGCACAGAAATACGAACCATTTTGGTTTAAAGAAGAAGAGGTAGAAGAAGAGAAATAGAAAACAACATCAGAATCTAACCATCGCAGCGGAACAAAATATAATAGATAGTAAATAATCTTTACTCAAAATCAAATATATCTGTTTACATATATTACATCATCAGAGTACACCAATCACAGCTCAACATCAATAATGTACAAATGGATACTCAACAACTCAACACAGTGGAATATATATATATATAACAAGTATGAATGTACGTATCGTCAACCCAGCTCGTCTCTTGAGTTCCACAGCATCATATCCTGTATCCTATAATACTCGGTCTGACCCGAGCATTACAGTTAAATAACACCCGAGTCAGTCTGGAATACCAGCATGAGAAAATCACACCCAATTGATTATTAAAGTTTCAAGAATCCTTTGAAAACAAAAGCATCTCGTAAGACCACGCCATAAATAAACATGTCGGGTTTTTACCTTACGATAGCTAAAATAATTTTTATAGAAATCCTCTGATATTATAATAGGGTCTATATACAAATACTTATAAAATAGCCGAAATTGTTACATTATTAAATTCCATCTACTAGCCGCAGAGTGGGTAATACAAACAAAACTCGTACAAGGCTCGTAGGAAGAATGGATTTCCAACCAATGACTAGGCACTGGGGTACTACCTGTCACAGTATGGGGCCTAGATCACCGTACCAAGGAGTACGCCTGCTCCCCTGCAACACAAGGCCGGGACTACCCCTTACTGGATAATCCCGAGTGAGATCACCCCGCGGTTGGGATCAGCAACCGCCCACTAAGCCGAAATAAAAAGGGGCATCTAGACTGGAATGACCTCACCCTGCTTGGGTGCTACCCACCTAGCCTTGCTGTATATCCCCTGATTTTCAGTCATTCCCATTTGATGAGGCTTGAGGCTAAGCGTTACCTTTTTAGAATATATCCCTTAGAATGCCCATCGTCCACCTGACGATGTTTCGCAAGCATTCATCCATACAAGTCCGTCCCGGGTTCGAACGGAACCGAAGACACTATTCCTACTACATCCATTTCGGAAATATCCTCAGGATTAGTAGCGACTAGCCCTTGCACTTCACTGTTCCATCTTCGAATCCAAAAATCGTTTTTCACGAAAACGTACAAACCGGATCGAAGTGGTTTTCGAGGAATTAATCTCGATCCCGGTCTCTTCGAAATGATCAACGCATTTGGCCAATATTGATAGTCGGTTATTTAACTATCAATTAATATTCACAAACATCCATCCAACAATAAATAATTTCCCAAATTATTTATTAACCTCAAAATATCTTCACAAGATATTTTTCTATTTTCAATCCTTTGAAAACAGTTTCAAAACCATCTTTCTTTTCAGAATCAACTTTCCCAAATATTTTCCATCTCCTCTGAAATCACCAAGCACAAAAATAGATTTTTTAAAATAATGTAAAACACTTTACTTTTCAATTTATACTTTAAAACATTTATTTTAAAAAGCACTTCAATAAAAATACATACCATATGAATATTTGAAAATAAGATTACTTAATAAAATATACAACTAGATTTACACTTTTAAAACAAATACTAAATCACTATTTAAATAATTATTGCTATAATAGATTAAAAGGAAATACTTGCTTTAGAAATTAAATATTAGAAATAATAAATTTTACAAAACTTGCTTTCTATAAAAACAACTTTAATCCATCAAATTAATTTTTAAAGATTTACTTTTTAAAACATGTGCTTGGCTATCCAGAGAAAATCCCAACTCCAATCACCTAAATCAATTTCCCCAAATTGATTTCCAATTTATTTTGTTTGAAATAAATTTCTTTAATTACCTAATTCACTTCAAACGTTGGTTATATTTTCAATTTCTAGTTAAATTTTCACTTAACAATGATAATGCTTTAATATTATCATTTCTAACATCCAAACAACCATATATTAGCTAAATAGTTTACAAAAACTTTCTTTATATCGAAAATATATTTTTGGGTAAAATTATTTCATTTACCATATCTAAAACAATACCGTGTCGATTGTTCTATTCAAGTGTTTAGAAACCCCTTCAATACAGTTGCGCAGACTGTGTCGACGAAGGTTCATATGCCACTCAATAAACCAATCAACACAATATTAAAACAATTTATATTCACTAACAAATACGCGCTCATATCTATTAATGCGCTCAAACTCATTTTAGAGTACTATAGGCTCTAATTTAAACGAGTAATTCCCACCAGAGCCAAGGTTATCTCCAACCTAAGTTCTGATACCAACTATTTATTTAGCTCAAAGACAATCTAAACTATTTTATTCAATAACTATTTCAATTTTATTCACGATCTATTCAATAGCGTTTCATTCCTTATCCGCATTCATTTAAATCCATTCTATTAACTTAAAGACATTCCATTTCCTTATTGTCTCTAATTATTTCAATTCCGTAACAATTTAAATGGTTTACAATTATTTATTTAAGAATTTTCTTTCCATTAAATATTATCGACAACTCACCGAATTTTTATTTCGATTAAAAAAACCAATCCAATATTATTAACTTTGTTTAAGTCGAATTCAATCCGACTCTCCTTCATTCATCTAGCTTAAGTCAATTTTCTTCAATTTATTCAAATTTTACACTTAAGCTCATTCTCATTTTGCAAACAAAGTTCTCTTTTCAATTTAATTTGATTCTATTTTAATCCAATCCCTTTTCAAACTACAAATTTATTTGATCAATTATTATACATTTTAACTTTCTAGATTCAGCTAATTCAATTTATTATCTGGTATTTTCCAAGTTATCTTCACTTATTTGGATTTTATTTGCACATTCAAACCATTTCTCAACTTATTTAAACCATCCTTCCTTTGGTTCTTATTTATCCCATCCATTCACTTATTCAATATAATTAACTTATCCACTCAATCCATTTTGAATTTTCCATTAATTCAAGTAAGAATCTAATTCCATTATTCAAAGCTTATATTTCCTTCATGATTTAAAATCATCTTAATTTATAAATTTACAATTTATAAGCTTACAGCTATCTCATCAGGAGTTTAAAAAAAACACCGACTTTGGTTCCAAATCATTTTGAAATCTCCAACATCTCAAAATCACATTTCTCAAAAACTTTAAACCAATCCTGGCTTTTATTCCCAACAAATTTCCTTTGAAATTTCAAAAACAACTAGCTTTTCTGAACGAATAAATTTTTGGCAGCAACCTGTCACTTAGAAACTCAAAAATGAACATCGATGATGCTGCAGTCATCACCGAAGTTATTTTCCAGCTACTGAAGTGAATTCAATGCTATATCTCTTTCCAAAATTTATTTGAAACAATTTCCTTTCAGAAATACCTCAAAAACAATGATGCTACAATTTATCTTCAAAATACTTCCAAAATTCCCGGGTCGTCACAATACCCTATCATCGATCGACCGCTAGACCGCTACCATTCGACCACTATCGGTTGACCGGTCCAAGGGGGTGGTTGACCAGTTGAGTTGATTTTTGAATGTTTTATTTTCCATTTTAATTTTACTTAATTATATTAATTACCTACTTAATCATCTGTTAATTCAAACATTTTTCTCAAACATTAAACCTGGCCAAATTTCCAAACTCAAAATTAAATTTTTTAAATTTAAACTCACTTGAATAATTTTAAATTAAAAAACCTCAAACATTCATAACTTCTTCGTTTGAACTTCAATTTCAACATGTTATATATGAAAATTGATTAAAAAATCGCCATGGACGCAATGGTACAACTTCCATGATCAAATTCTGGGCATTTATAAAATTTATGTTTTTAACCTTATTCTAATTATGTAATTTCTTATTAAATTTTGCTGGTGTCACACTCTCCCCTTTCGAAAAGGATTTCACCCTTGAAATCAATAAGGGTGGATATTGTAACGTGCATTCAAGGACCAAGTTATCTGCAATAATCTACATAACCATCTACTCGACCAAGAATTCAATGCAATTATGTATGAAGCATACTATATGTGAGGTCAATCCTAGCGTGAATGCAAGACTGTGACATATAGGCATGTATGCAAACATCTTAATTATATATAAAGTTCTACATGAGCATAAAAATAATAGTAAATAGTGTGACAACCATCTTCTACCATCCAATCTGTAACGACCTGTAAATTTCAATAATTAAATTTGTTTAAATAATGAGATTTTGGTAATATAATATTGAAAGAAATAGAATCTGTAATTTTATAATGAAATGAATACTGGAATGAAATGTAACAAATGATAATTAAAGCTAATTGTTAACAACTTGAATGTGATTCCAATAAATGAAATAATATAAATGTTATACTTGGTTATAAATTGAATATAAAGAAACAAATGTAAATATTTAATTTATTAATGGTAATTGAATAAAACCAGTATTGTCTAAAGAATTATAATAATTTTTGTATTAATGTGTGCATTAATTTATAATGGGATACAAAAGGTAATTTATAATTTAAAGTATTGACTTATTGATCAAATAGTATGTAATGAATGGAAATGGAATAAAATTAATGTGATTTAAAGTTAATGGTAACAATTAATATACGTTACATATTTATTTAGCCTGTTATATTAAATTGAAAACCAATTGCAATAAATGTAATTAAGTACTACGCTAATGTAAATTAGAGTAATATTTGGTAATCATGTAAATTTTATTCATAGTATGACAATTGGTGGAATAATAAGAATCGGAAATCAAGATTTAATCAAATTTTGAAATATAAATTATAACAATTGGATTTATTGCAATTAAACGTAATTAAATATCGTGTTAATGTAACTAAAGATGACATTGGAAATATTAATGTAATAAGATATCAATTAATGTTAATTCAATAAGATGAAACCAATGAAAATTCTATTTCATAATATGATAATTGATTTAATAAAAGAATGAAACCAAGTTGAATAAGTTAATTGTGATTTTAATAATTATTTATATATAAATTTGACAAAATTTCAATATAAGTGGAAATACAATAGTTAATACAAATAGAGATGGAGATTGGAGGATATTAATGTAATGAAATATAGAACAAATATTAACTATGATTATTTGAGTAATAATTGATTGAGTATAAAGATTGAAAGCAAATAAAAAATTTATTGGAATTAATTATAAATAATTGGATTTAATTATAATTGAAATTAAACACTGTAATTGGTAAATTAATTAACTTTGAATTGATATCCAAATTGTTTAAAGTATTGTAATTGTTTGATAAATCAAAAAAATGATAAAGATTGCTAACTATAGAATTGGAATTGAAAATTTAATTTAATTAATTCATGTAACAACCCTGAGATTGCAATTACCGAATAATGAATTAAAATTATGATTTTAAGTTAAAAAGGGAGCTAAAAATTTTTTTGGGAATTTAAATTTGCAATTGGTTCGCAAATTAAAATATTTTTGGGTTGAAATGGGGAATTTTTTTATGTGACTATAGGTTAATGGGCCAAATGAGCAATTATATGGTTTTATTTAAAACTAGGATGCTTCTTAGAATTTTGTTCACATGATAACCTTAGGAAAATAAACTAAGTCCTAATGGGTTTTAAAACCTCTTACCATGACCCATTAACCAACCCACTCCTATTTAATATCTCAAACCCCTCCCATAAACCCTAACCCTCCTCCTCTCATAAATTACTAAAACCTAGATCTAAACAAAATTAATGGCCTCCATTTAGAAGCTCCATCTCCTTCTCTTCATAAATTAGTTTAATCCTAGAAGAAAAAGAAAAGAGAAGAAGAAAGGTAATGCAATCTCTCCTATTCTCTAATCCTCCTTCTTAATCCCCATTTATCTCTATCATCTTGTAGTAATCATTATTTTGTTTTCTTTGTTGATTTTGGGTCCTTGAAGCCTCTTGATCTTTGCTTTGGGGTTGAGGAGTTTGGCTTGCTTGATATTGTGCACTAAAACCATTTGATCCTTTGCTTAATTGAGGTAATTACTATGGATTAGTAATTATTGCTAGTTGTAATGCTAAGATTTGGCCTTGGTTTCCTTTAATTTAGTGTAATAATCTTTATATGGTGATTAGTGATTGTTATTAGTGATTTTTTGATGCCAAAAAATTGAAAAAAAACACCCCTAAACCATCAAAAACACAAAAAACAGCTTGCTGGAATGATTCAGGCTGAAAACAGCCTGAAACAGGGCCCTGGGCTGCACCCAGGCTGCTGCCCAGGTGCAGTGGGCTAGCCAGAAGCAGGCCAGCCCTTGGTGGGCTGGCCGTACCTCATACCCCCCAGCCCAGGTGGGCTGGAGGTCTGCACCAGCTCCCCAGCCCACCTGGGCTGGGGAGTAGTGGACGCGGGCCGCAGCCCGCGTCCCACCCCCAGCCCAGGTGGGCTGGGGTCTGCACCAGCTCCCCAGCCCACCTGGGCTGGGGGGGTCTGAACTGCCTCCCAGCCAGCCTGGGCTGGGGCAGGCTGACGCGGGCCGGAGCCCGCGTCCAAAAAAAAAAAAAATACAATAAAGCTCAGTTTCCAGATTTTGATCTCCACTTCGCGATGCCGCCACGCTCGCATCGAAAGCCGGAATTCGACGTTTTTGGGCTCGTTGGAAAGGTGGAGTTCCGAACTCCTTCTCTGCAAATTTGGGCAACATTGGAGTTCGTTTGGTACTTCGATTTTCGTGCCAAAGTTAGACTCTGGTCGCTGTTGGAAAACAGTATGAATCTTTCTCTGTGTTCAACTTTGAGACGTCACTGCCACTTCGTCTCAACTCGGAATCCAGAAATTCTTTTTGCATCTTAAAGTAGGGATGTTGGACTATATGCCTACCATTTTTCATGCCATTTGGACACAGTTTTCTGGTCCAAATAAATTGCCGAACTTGGGTTCGCAGCAGTTTTTTGAATGGTTTCAAACACTTAGAATATTTTTTATGATTTTCTGGTTTTCGTCGATTTCTTTGAGATTTGTCCCTGGATTTCGTACACAGACTTTATAAAAAGGATTTAAAAGGATTTTTCACTCCAAAATGGCTTTTGAAAATTATTATATAATATTATTTTTAATTATTAAATTAATTACTCCATAATAGGAGACTTTTCAAAAGACCGTTTTAAAAGTGATTTCGAAATCAATTACAAATCTGTTTTACACCATTATTTTCTATAATAAAAATCTCACACTCACTTTTTAGCACGTCGAGCGAAGTGGAAAGGTGCTTAAACGGTTAGGAAATATCCGGCCTATGGAAACCGTGTGTATTTTCTTTCCGGTTAATCCCCGACCTATTCGATTGATCGTTTTGACCTTTGGGTCTAGTCTACCGATGATATGAGGTGGGCTTTTTATTGTTTGGAGTGTGAGCTTGCTATTGGTTAGGAAACCGTTTAGTGCGAACGTGGGGTATGGGACTCATTGTTAACACTTTACGGGTTCCTCTCCGAGAAGTTAGTGGCACATTAGCCTCTGGGCGGCCAATACTGGACCTCTGGGTCACCACGCCTCTGGGCAACCGTCTCTGGACTCCTGCTCTATGGAGCAGTTTATTTTTTGGCGTGCGCCTCTGGGCCTTTATCCTTCTGGGAAGGATCTCGCCGTCTCGCGCGTTCCGCATCTGTGCGAGTGATCGATCACAACTCTACAGTACTTGGCAACAACGACTCTGGTCGGTGCACGTGCAAAATTTGTATTATCTGATGATTTTTATATCCATTCGAGTATCGCCATTCGGTGTTGGTTCTATGGAACCATACGATGTAAGTGCGATTACCTTGTGGATTCACAGTGTCTCTGGACACTGCTTTTCAGTGTTTGATTTCATTGACTTTTCAGTATATACCCATTGCTCTTTGGAGCATCGATCTTTGCTTGGGCATTGATTGCAGACTCTGGTCACTTTTGGGATTATTGCCTATGGGCAACTTTTTATAGTTTTGGCTACGCCGATGATATGAGGCGATTTTATTTATTCTACACTTTGGTGTGATTTTCTCTTTGGAGATTTTTACTGTTGATTGATGATTAGGGATCGTCATTGTATTCATGTGGTCCATATTACTCTTCTCTTTGGAAAAGTACTGTTTTATTTATGTACCGTATTATTATATATCTCTGTTATTACTGATTGTTTAGCTAGCCTGACCCGAGTGTTTTCACTCGGGTCAGACCGAGTTGTTTCAGGTTAGGTCTCCGGACTTAGCTTCTGTGCTTCTGCTTGGACATCATCTGCTATGCTGATAGATAGCGCTTTTATTTGTCCACTATTCCGCTACTCTGTTTTATTCGGACTTTGATATGTACATATTTTTGACTCACATATGTGAGCAGTGGCTTTGTACCCACTTATAGTATTTGGATCTGTATTGATGATGTATTGTTCTGGGATGTTATATCTGTTATGTGATTCTATTCTGTGATGTTTATCATTTATTGCTATGCTTATTCTGATAGGTCTTTAGCCATTGTAATTTCGTTATAAATATTTATTGAATAGGTCGAACCACTTGAAAAAATAATAGATACCATCTTTTAGACGTATTCAGTAGATAGTTATAGCTTGATTACAAATGGTCGCTTCCATTATACTCTATTCTCCACTTTAACAGACGGTATTACTCCCGTAATACTCTTTGTTACAGTGGGTCTGAGAGTGGGGCGTTACATCTTGGTATCAGAGCTAAGGTTCAGAATTAAGCATAACAAACACAGAACGGTTACACTTAGTACAATACATTTTAATTGGATCCGAATTAAATCAAATCCCTTCCTTATGCCTCGATAGATAAGTTAGGAGTATGTGTAGGAATTTATTATATTCCGTAGTATTCCTTAATTAAGTACCTATCATTGAATCTTGTCTAACTCTAATTCCCGTTTGACTTTCAGTATGTCTGGAAGGGGAAGAGGGAGAACCACACGTCAGACTAGTGCTGCTGGGCAGTCTAGCAACACTCATCCAGAGGGCATGTTCATGACTACCGACCAGATCATGGAGCTGGTTCGGAATTCTCAGTCTCATTCTCAGTCTCCAGCCCCAGTTGCTGATGCTCCGCGCATGTCTGTTTTTGCGCGTCTCTGCAGTGATTTTACCCATCTCGGAGGGAAGCCGTTCAGTGGCTCCGAGAATGTCTTAGAGGTCCAGGCTTGGATTCGGATATGCGAGCGCATTTTTACTCGTATGGATATCTCGGATCATGATCGTGTTCTTATTGCTTCTAGTCAGCTTCGGAGTCGTGCCCTGGATTGGTACGAACTCCTTATTGCCGAGGTCGATGAGACCACACTTACTTGGGCTCAGTTTCGTCAGAGATTTGAGCTCAAATTCATCCCAGAGTCAGAGAAGAACTCACTTGCTCGCCGCTTTCTTGATCTCAAGCAGGGGAAGTCCTCCGTATCCGACTATGTCTCTTCCTTCGAGGCCCTGTCCAAGTACGGCCTTGAGTTTATTGCTACTCCTTATAAGAGGAACCGCAAATTTGTTGAGGGCTTGAAGAAACATCTGAAGAGGCATCTTATGCTACAGCTTGAGCTCTCATTCGAGAAGCTAGTCGATGCAGCCCTATATCTTGAGTCAGTCGAGATGGAGCATAGTGATGATGATGGTGGGGGTTCCAAAAACCCCAACCAGAAGCGGGGTCCATTTCAGAAGAACAAGCCTTGGAACAAGAAGAAGAAGACTGGCAGTTCTGCTGTCCAGGCTCCGCCTCAGACTCAGCCTCAGATCCAGTCACAGCCTAGTGGAACCCGTCCTCCGAAGAAATGCTTCAACTGCGGTTCTCCAGATCACTTTATTCGAGAGTGCCCCAAACCTCTCTATTGCACCTTCTGCAAGAAGGAGGGACACAGGATCTCCACTTGTCCTATTGCTCCAGCTAGTGCCAAGCCTGGCAAGCTTAATGCTGCCAAGGCTCCTGCATCTTTAGCTCAGCCTCGAGGTACGCATCCTTCCGTTCTCGAAGGTTCTATTTTATTTCATGGTATATCTTGTAGAGTTCTCTTTGATACGGATGCCTCTCACTCATTCGTATCAAAGGAGCTAGTAGATGCTTTATCGTTGGATGTTACTTGTCTGGTTTCTTCACTAAGGATTGTGAATCCAATTGGCGGATCCACGACCCTTAGCTTGCTTTGTGAGAATATAGATATCGATCTTTGTGGATTTTCTTTCCGTGCGAATCCGCACGTTATGGAGTATTTGGGATTTGATATGATTCTTGGCATGGATTGGCTCGCTCAGCACGACGCCAAAATTATTTGTTTGGAGCGGATATTATTCATTCATCACCCTGATTCGTCCTCTCCGTTAGCTATTGTTCTTCAGGATGTTGGGATTTCTGATGTTACTCTATTTTCTCTTGATTCACGAGATGAGGATTTGGACTTATCTCGTATTCCTGTTGTTCGGGATTTCCCCGACGTATTCGAGCCAGTATCTGGCCTGCCGCCAAAGCGGGCCATTGAGTTCCGCATCGATCTCATTCCAGGCTCCCACCCAGTTGGGCGTCCTCCCAAGAGGATGTCTACTAAAGAGAATGAGGAACTCAGGAAGCAGTTAGTGGAGCTTGAGGCGAAGCAGTAATTCGGTCCAGTTCTTCGCCATGGGGTGCTGCTGTGGTCTTCGTTAAGAAGCCCGATGGCTCTCTTAGGCTTTGCGTTGACTATCGCAAGCTTAATGAGTTCACCATCAGAAATCGTTATCCATTACCACGGATAGACGATATGTTCGATCAGTTGAGCGGTGCAAAGGTCTTTTCACAGCTCGACCTTGCCAATGGATTTCATCAGCTCCGAGTTGCGGAAGATAGCATTCCTCTTACCGCTTTCCGCACCCGTTATGGTTCTTTTGAGTGGTTGGTCATGCCATTCGGCTTGACGAACGCACCGGCTTTTTTCGTCGATCTCATGAATCGAGTATTCCGGGAATGCATCGATAGATTCGTTCTGGTTTTCATCGATGATATTCTTATTTATTCGAGATCCGAGGCAGAGCATGCTCATCATTTGCGGATCATCTTGGATACTCTTCGTCAGCATCAGCTTAAGGCCAAGCTCTCCAAGTGCCATTTTTGGGAGAGCAAGGTCAAGTTCTTGGGCCATATTGTATCATCTGAGGGTGTTTCTGTCGATCCTGCCAAGATCGAAGCTATCCAGAATTGGAAGCAGCCCGAGAACGTTCATGATATTCGCAGCTTCCTTGGTCTGGCGGGTTATTACCGTCGGTTTGTCAAGGATTTCTCTCGAGTTGCACTTCCCCTTACGACGCTGACTCGTAAGGGTGTTCACTTTATTTGGTCTGATAAGTGTGAAGCTTCCTTTTAGCGACTGAAGGAACTTCTCACTCATCCTCCTATTCTTGTGGTTCCTGAAAGTAATCAGGATCTGGTTGTTTACACCGATGCTTATGGTAGCGGGCTCGGTGCCGTGCTTATGCAGAAGGATCGGGTAGTTGCTTATGCTTCCAAGCAACTGCGTCCGAATGAGGTTCGCTATCCGACTCATGATCTTGAGTTGGCAGCTATCGTCTTTGCCTTGAAGACGTGGCGTCACTTTCTATTAGGCGAACGCTTCACTCTTTACACCGATCATAAGTCCCTGAAGTATCTATTCAGTCAGAGAGATCTCAATATGAGCCAGCAGCGATGGCTTGAGTTTCTCGCCTCATATGATTTAGATATTCAGTATACCCCTGGCAAGGGTAATCGTGTTGCAGATGCGCTCAGTCGCAAGCACTCGGCGGTAGTTTCTATGATGATTGCCGAGTGGGATGTTCTTGAGACTCTATCTTTATGTGATATTAGAGATCGAGCTCCACCTTCTGATTCTCCGGTCTTATTATTCAGCTTGGAAGCTCGTCCTGTCTTATTGGATCGCATTGCCCATGCTCAGCGGCAGAATCCAGACTTATTGCATCTTATTCACCTTCTCGAGTCGGGATCCAGTGATGAGACATTGCTGGATTATTCTCTTGATTATCATCGGTGTCTTCGTAGGAAGAACCGTATTGTTGTACCATCTGATTTATCACTTAGGCGTGACATTCTAGACGAGTGTCATCGCTCTAAGTACACTATTCATCCCGGTTCGAGTAAGATGTATGCCGATATGTGCCGGCTATATTATTGGGAGGGTTTGAAGAGAGATGTTGCAAGTTATGTAAGCCGTTGCATGACTTGTCAACAGATCAAAGCCGAGCATCAGCGTCCATCTGGTCTTCTTCAGCCGCTAGAGATTCCATTATGGAAATGGGATCAGATATCCATGGATTTTATTGACGGTCTGCCTCGATCGAGGTCAGGCCATACTTCTATCTGGGTTATTGTTGATCGCTTGACCAAATCGGCTCATTTCATTCCAATTAGGTCCACTCGGACTGCTCCTCAGCTTGCCAAGCTATATGTGAAGGAAGTCGTTCGACTTCATGGCATTCCTAGCTCTATCGTCTGTGATCGAGACACTATCTTTACTAGTCACTTCTGGAAGTGCCTACAGTCAGTTTTGGGCACAAAGCTGAATCTCTCGACTGCTTATCATCCTCAGACCGACGGTCAGACGGAGAGGGTGAATCGTGTTTTGGAGGATCTTTTGCGCTGTTGTATTCTGGATTTTGGAGGTAGTTGGGAGGATCACTTACCGCTTGTAGAGTTCTCCTACAACAACAGCTATCAGTCTAGTATTGGCATGGCACCTTTCGAGGCTCTATACGGAAGGCCATGTCGCTCTCCTGCTTGTTGGTTAGAATCTGGCGAGAAGCTTATTCTTGGTCCAGATTCAGTTCGGAAATCTTCTGAAAAGATTGTTCTTATCCGTCAGAGAATGAAAGAGGCACAGGACCGCTAGAAATCCTACGCGGACAACCGTAGGAAGCCACTTGAGTTCTCCATTGGCGATTCTGTCTTTATTCGGGTTTCTCCCATGAAGGGGGTTGTGCGTTTCATCTCCACAGGGAAATTGGCTCCTCGCTATATTGGACCATTTCCTATTACGGAACGCATCGGCCCCGTTGCTTATCGTGTGGCTCTACCTGCTCACTTCTCTGGAATACACGACGTGTTCCATGTTTCCCAGCTTCGCAAATGTGTCCACAAACCTGATTCTATTATCGAGCCTCATATCGTACCTGATTTGGAGATCTCACCCGATCTATCTCTAGAACAGCAACCTCTTCGTGTGCTTGATTCGGAGGTCAGACGTCTTCGAAACAAAGAGGTTCCGCTTGTGAAGATTCAATGGTCGTCTAATCCTAAGGACTGCACTTGGGAGACCAGAGAATTTATCGAGCGTACTTATCCTGGTTTTCTTTCATCTTCCGGCACGGGTGAGCATCTATATTTTATCTTCTGTATTCCTTTTGTGGATTAGATGTTATAGACGACTTCTATAATTAAGGAATTGCGGGGACGCAATTTTCTTAAGGGGGGGGAGTCTGTAACAACCCTGAGATTGCAATTACCGAATAATGAATTAAAATTATGATTTTAAGTTAAAAAGGGAGCTAAACAAATTTTTGGGAATTTAAATTTGCAATTGGTTCGCAAATTAAAATATTTTTGGGTTGAAATGGGGAATTTTTTTTATGTGATTATAGGTTAATGGGCCAAATGAGCAATTATATGGTTTTATTTAAAACTAGGATGCTTCTTAGAATTTTGTTCACATGATAACCTTAGGAAAATAAACTAAGTCCTAATGGGTTTTAAAACCTCTTACCATGACCCATTAACCAACCCACTCCTATTTAATATCTCAAACCCCTCCCATAAACCCTAACCCTCCTCCTCTTCATAAATTCCTAAAACCTAGATCTAAATAAAATTAATGGCCTCCATTTAGAAGCTCCATCTCCTTCTCTTCATAAATTAGTTTAATCCTAGAAGAAAAAGAAAAGAGAAGAAGAAAGGTAATGCAATCTCTCCTATTCTCTAATCCTCCTTCTTAATCCCCATTTATCTCTATCATCTTGTAGTAATCATTATTTTGTTTTCTTTGTTGATTTTAGGTCCTTGAAGCCTCTTGATCTTTGCTTTGGGGTTGAGGAGTTTGGCTTGCTTGATATTGTGCACTAAAACCATTTGATCATTTGCTTAATTGAGGTAATTACTATGGATTAGTAATTATTGCTAGTTGTAATGCTAAGATTTGGCCTTGGTTTCCTTTAATTTAGTGTAATAATCTTTATATGGTGATTAGTGATTGTTATTAGTGATTTTTTGATGCCAAAAAATTGAAAAAAAACACCCGTAAACCATCAAAAACACAAAAAACAGTTTGCTGGAATGATTCAGGTTGAAAACAGCCTGAAACAGGGCCCTGGGCTGCACCCAGGCTGCTGCCCAGGTGCAGTGGGCTAGCCAGAAGCAGGCCAGCCCTTGGTGGGCTGGCCGCACCTCATACCCCCCAGCCCAGGTGGGCTGGGGGTTTGCACTAGCTCCCCAGCCCACCTGGGCTGGGGAGTAGTGGATGCGGGCCGCAGCCCGCGTCCCAGCCCCAGCCCAGGTGGGCTGGGGTTTGCACCAGCTCCCCAGTCCACCTGGGCTGGGGAGGGCTGGGGGTCTGCACCCCAGACCAGGTGGGCTGGGGTCTGCACCAGCTCCCCAGCCCACCTGGGTTGGGGAGTAGTGGACGCGGGCCGCAGCCCGCGTCCCAGCCCCAGCCCAGGTGGGCTGGGGTCTGCACCAGCTCCCCAGCCTACCTGGGCTGGGGGGGTCTGAACTGCCTCCCCTGCCAGCCTGGGCTGGGGCAGGCTGACGCGGGCCGGAGCCCGCGTCCAAAAAAAAAAAATACAATGAAGCTCAGTTTCCAGATTTTGATCTCCACTTCGCGATGCCGCCACGCTCGCATCGGAAGCCGGAATTCGACGTTTTTAGGCTCTTTGGAAAGGTGGAGTTCCGAACTCCTTCTCTGCAAATTTGGGCAACATTGGAGTTCGTTTGGTACTTTGATTTTCGTGCCAAAGTTAGACTTTGGTCGCTGTTGGAAAACAGTATGAATCTTTCTCTGAGTTCAACTTTGAGACGTCGCTGCCACTTCGTCTCAACTCGGAATCCAGAAATTCTTTTTGCATCTTAAAGTAGGGATGTTGGACTATATGCCTACCATTTTTCATGCCATTTGGACACAGTTTGCTGGTCCAAATAAATTGCCGAACTTGGGTTCGCAGCAGTTTTTTGAATGGTTTCAAACACTTAGAATATTTTTTATGATTTTCTGGTTTTCGTCGATTTCTTTGAGATTTGTCCCTGGATTTCGTACACGGACTTTATAAAAAGGATTTAAAAGGATTTTTCACTCCAAAATGGCTTTTGAAAATTATTATATAAAATTATTTTTAATTATTAAATTAATTACTCCATAATAGGAGACTTTTCAAAAGACCGTTTTAAAAGTGATTTCGAAATCAATTACAAATCCGTTTTACACCATTATTTTCTATAATAAAAATTTCACACTCACTTTTTAGCACGTCGAGCGAAGTGGAAAGGTGCTTAAACGGTTAGGAAATATCCGGCCTATGGAAACCGTGTGTATTTTCTTTCCGGTTAATCCCCGACCTATTCGATTGATCGTTTTGACCTTTGGGTCTGGTCTACCGATGATATGAGATGGACTTTTTATTGTTTGGAGTGTGAGCTTGCTATTGGTTAGGAAACCGTTTAGTGCGAACGTGGGGTATGGGACTCATTATTAACACTTTACGGGTTCCTCTCCGAGAAGTTAGTGGCACATTAGCCTCTGGGCGGCCAGTACTGGACCTCTGGGTCACCACGCCTCTGGGCAACCGTCTCTGAACACCTGCTCTATGGAGCAGTTTATTTTTCGGCGTGCGCCTCTGGGCCTTTATCCTTCTGGGAAGGATCTCGCCGTCTCGCGCGTTCCGCATCTGTGCGAGTGATCGATCACAACTCTACAGTACTTGGCAACAACGACTCTGGTCGGTGCACGTGCAAAATTTGTATTATCTGATGATTTTTATATCCATTCGAGTACCGCCATTCGGTGTTGGTTCTATGAAACCATACGATGTAAGTGCGATTACCTTGTGGATTCACAGTGCCTTTGGACACTGCTTTTCAGTGTTTGATTTCATTGACTTTTCAGTATATACCCATTGCTCTTTGGAGCATCGATCTTTGCTTGGGCATTGATTGCAGACTCTGGTCACTTTTGGGATTATTGCCTATGAGCAACTTTTTATAGTTTTGGCTACGCCGATGATATGAGGCGATTTTATTTATTCTACACTGGTGTGATTTTCTCTTTGGAGATTTTTACTGTTGATTGATGATTAGGGATCGTCATTGTATTCATGTGGTCCATATTACTCTTCTCTTTGGAAAAGTACTGTTTTATTTATGTACCGTATTATTATATATCTCTGTTACTACTGATTGTTTAGCTAGCTTGACCCGAGTGTTTTCACTCGGGTCAGACCGAGTTGTTTCAGGTTAGGTCTTCGGACTTGGCTTCTGTGCTTCTGCTTGGACATCATCTGCTATGCTGATAGATAGCGCTTTTATTTGTCCACTATTCCGCTACTCTGTTTTATTCGGACTTTGATATGTACATATTTTTGACTCACATATGTGAGCAGTGGCTTTGTACCCACTTATAGTGTTTGGATCTGTATTGATGATGTATTGTTCTGGGAAGTTATATCTGTTATGTGATTCTGTTCTGTGATGTTTATCATTTATTGTTATGCTTATTCTGATAGGTCTTTAGCCATTGTAATTTCGTTATAAATATTTATTGAATAGGTCGAACCACTTGAAAAAAAAATAGATACCATCTTTTCGACGTATTCAGTAGATAGTTATAGCTTGATTACAAATGGTCGCTTCCATTATACTCTATTCTCCGCTTTAACAGACGGTATTACTCCCGTAATACTCTTTGTTACAGTGGGTCTGAGAGTGGGGCGTTACAATTTAATATCAATTTATTTAATTAACGTGAAAATAACCATTTTGGCTACTGACTTGGATTTCGACGAAACCAGTTTCATCGAATCTGTAACGGTGAATTATTGTAGGATTTCAAGTTTCGTAACGATCGGACCTGTCGTTGGATCGTACGAGCTCTAAATGCCTAGAAATTTATTTAGTTGAAATCAATTTGAAATAAGCTGATTTTAGCATAACTTCTTCATACGATGGAATTTAGACTTGAAATCTATTCCATTGAGTTTAAAATTATCAAAAACATATATTTTGATTTATGGGTTAACCCATTTTCATTCCGGTGTCAAAACGGGCTTTTGGGTTGTTTATCGTTCAATCAATCTGTTCCATTCATTCTGCTTCAGCTATACCTATAAGCAGCTTGTTATAAACCTTAGGCACTCCTCATTTCCATCTGTCTGTACGTACATTTCTTCTCATATCCTCATTCCAATGGCAGACAAACTAATTATCCGTTCAATTTCAAATCGAAAAAAATTCAAACTCCTCAAACTATATCAAATTATATATCGATTTGAAGCTCTCGACGAGTGCAAGTCAAATATGTGATTCATTTTTCGATCCAGGATTTTGGGTAGCCGAAATTTATCGATTTAGTCTCGGCCGTTCACCTCGTTGTGATCAATAGTGTAGGATCTTAGAACGAAGGATATGGTCATGTAGAGGGGGACGAGTGGAAGCCATCTGTGTCGTTCATTTTGTTGATCAGCGGTAGAATTTTCCATGATAATTCGATTAGGGTAATGGTATTAGCGGCGGGTGGGAGAAAATTGGACGTCGGTGGTGGCTCGAGGCGATCGTGGTAGGCCGTGGGGGTCTTAAGCGAGGTCACGGTAGGTCGGTCGATCAGAGGTAGGCTGTAGCAACGTGCGACATGGGAGAGTTGGTGGCGGCTTTGAGCTCCATGTGCTGCTAAGATTCGGCTCTCGACTTAAACGAAGATACTGCGTCAACGTGGCATCAAGCGGTTGGGTATTTCATCTTATTTTAGTTATTATTTTATTTTATTTAAAATTTCAATGTTCTAATGCGTATAACTTTCACATGCGAGGTCCGTTTCACACGCGCTTGCTTGCATTGGGATCGCATTAAATTCCGGATAATCTGAAGCTGGTTTAAACGAATTCAGAGACTGTTTGAATTTTGGTTTTAAATTGGATTTAAATTCAATTTAAATTCAAGGGTGAGTATTTTAACCCACTCACGACTTCTAAAATTTCTTATGTTTGTTAAATTAAATTTTTGATGTGATTGGAAATTTATTAAGACTGTTTGGTATATTTTAAATCATCATCTCAGTTAATTTGAATTTATTTGAATTAAATCGTTATTTAATTTATTATTAAATAAAAATTGCCAATTAAATATTTGTTATTGATTATCAGTTCTATATCAATATTTATTGATTGATTTGGATGATGATTATGATGGATGTGTGACTGTTGATATTGGATGAATAGATGTTGTATTTTATACCGTTATAAACCACAAATTCACTACGGGTTAAATGATACATACCCGAATGATCTACAGACTAGGGAAAAAATCATTATGGTTGAAATGATAGACTCGAGCGATTTCATTGATTTTATATAAATTCGGGATTGCAGTTTGAAATGATACATAACTATAAAATAACAAATTGCGGATTGAAATGATAAAAATCCATATCACTTGACCCTAGGATAGAGAATTATATACGGATACCGGATTGGTTAAATTTAAATGATTTTAAATCCATAATTTCCTTGAATTCAATTAAATGATATTTTGAAATAAAATTTGATTATATAAATTGAGTTATTATCAAAATCCAAGTTTTATGTTAAAAATTGGAATTGGTTTAAAGGAATTCTTCAAAGGAATAAAATTGAAATCTTAAAGTTGATTTTGAAGTATAATGGAAATTCATCGGAATTTAGTTATTAAAATTGTTTGAAATATAAATTTGGAATATATTGAAATTTGAGTAATTTAAATTGGTATTTCGAACATGGATTGGAAGCGATATTGAATTAAATATTTCATCGAGAGTTAGAATTTTAGAATCTGGAATTGGGTTTTTGAAATTGAAAATATTCCAAATGTGTTGAAATGAGACAAATAGTTAAATTGATATAAAATTTCAAATTCATGTTTTAATATAAACCGTTTTAAAAATATATTATATTGAAGACTTTAATTTTTAATATTTTCAAACTATTAAACTATTTTAACTTATACTAACTATATTAAATCATTTTAACATATTTTAACAAATTAAATTTATTTTTAAACTAATTTAACCATTTAATTAAATTTAAATCTATTTAATCTATTTTAAAGCTATTTAATCTATTTTAATTATATTTAATCTATTCAAAAATTTATTTAACTACCTTAAATTAATTAGACAGTATTTTAACCTATAATTAAACTATTTATAACTATTTTAACTATTTATAACTATTTAAACTATTTTTCTAAATTTCAAACTAACTAAAGTGGATGTGTTCATATACAAATCCTCGATTTAATGTGAATATGGTTAAATGACATTTTAACCTAAGTTGGGATTTAAATACAACATATTTGATTCAATATGACAATTTTGAAATAAGGGTTTGACCTAATTTGAAGATATAATTGTCGGAAGGAATATGATTTTGGAAACGATATAATTTCAAATGTGATATGATTTCGAAAGTGATATGGTTCTGGGAATATGATATTACGATATAAATTGTGAATTGACTTTTGAAATGTAAAAGAACCATCCGGTGTGAAATAAGCGTTTGGTTGTTAAAGAGACTGGGATCGGATATTGTCATACTCTCTGCCAAGACCGAAGACCACTTAAACAACCGTGTACATGGTGGAGATTCCATAAATGAAGTAGGGTAGTTTGGTGAACGATTCCTGTATGAGGTATTTATGTGACCCCGACTTCCGTGAGTCAGCTTGATGCGGCTAAAATCAGGAGCCATGCCGGGCCAAGTGAGGTCATTCCTCCTATCGGGCACACTTCTTCCATGCTATATTCTGACTTTGTGATTTGATTTGGCAGCCACCCTTGATTTTGATTTGGGAGTGTGTTCCGAGGTGGGCGGTAGCGGCTGCTATGCGTTGCCACCAGTCCGGATACGCAAATGGTATATCTACCCTGACATTTCCAAGCGATATTGAATTAAATATTTCATTTAGAATTGGAATTTTTGAATCTGAAATTGGGTTTTTGAAATTGAAAATATTCCAAATGTGTTGAAATGAGACAAATAGTTAAATTGATATAAAATTTCAAATTCATGTTTTAATATAAACTGTTTTAAAATTATATTATTTTAAAGACTTTAATTTTTAAGATTTTCAAACTATTAAAATATTTTAACCTATATTAACTATATTAAATCATTTTAACCTATTTTAACAAATTAAATTTATTATTAAACTACTTTAACCATTTAATTAAATTTAAATCTAATTAATCTATTTTAAAGCTATTTAATCTATTCTAATTATATTTAATCTATTTAAAAATTTATTTAACTATCTTAAATCAATTAAACAGTATTTTAACCTATAATTAAACTATTTATAACTATTTTAACTATTTATAACCATTTAAACTATTTTTCTGAATTTCAAACCAAGTAAAGTGGATGTGTTCATATTCAAATCCTCAATTTAAAGTGAATATGGTTAAATGACATTTTAACATAAGTTAGTATTTAAATACAATATATTTGATTTAATATGACGATTTTGAAATAAGGGTTTAACCTACTTTGAAAATATAATTGTCGGAAGGATTAAGATTCTGGAAACGATATAATTTCAAATGTGATATGATTTCGAAAGTGATTTGGTTTTGGGAATATGATATTTTGATATAAATTGTGAATTGACTTTTGAAATGTAAAAGAACCATCCGGTGTGAAATAAGCGTTTGGTTATTAAAGAGACCGAGATCGAATATTGTCATACTCTTTGCCAAGACCGAAATCCACTTTAACAACCGTGTATGTAGTGGAGATTCCAGAAATTAAGTAGGATGGTTTGATGAATGATTCCTGTATGAGGTATTTACGTGACCCTGACTCCCGTGAGTTAGCTTGATGTGGCTAAAATCAGGAGCCATGCCAGGCCAAGTGAGGTCATTCCTCCTATCGAGCACACTTCTTCGATACTATATTCTGACTTTGTGATTTGATTTGGTGGCCACCCGTGATTTTTATTTGGGAGTGTGTGCCGAGGTGGACGGTAGTGGCAGCTATGCGTTACCACCAGTTCGGATACGCAAATGGTATATCTAACCTGGCATTTCCTCGTGTGCCATGGCGCATGCCCTCTCGTGCCTTCTACAATTTGTTTTGTACCATACCTATAGAGTGCCCTCTGATAGCTCTCCAGTTTACGAAGGAATTATGGTACTATATAGACAATGAGAATATATAAAAATATGTCAAGGGGTATACGGGTAACGCCTTAACGTTATGTTAATGCTTTTACTTTACTGTAGAGATATTATAATAGCGTATTGTACTACATAGTAGATAGTTTAACAGATCCTTAGGAGATGGGAATCTCGAAGATCTCTTAAGTTACTACACTCACGTTAGATACTGGATATGAGATGTCGAAACCCGTAAACATCTCCGACACCGTACCACTCATATTTATTTACCGTAGATTTAACTTACATAAGATCTTTTAGTTCTAACTCGAGTGTTTTGTCTTTTCAATTCGCTCGGGTCAGCCTGGGCATTTCAGGATTTGAAGACATTATTTCTAGAGGATGAAGACGAAGATTTGTGCTACCATTATTTACTATATTTATTCCACTGCATTAATACTGTTTCGCTACATTATTTATTTATCTCTGATGTGTGTAACTCTGATTATGTATTGTTTAAGTATAATCAAATTTTTTGTAAACAGCTTCATGAATTGTTATTTGATTATTATATTTTATCACTCCGCTGCGAGATTCTATTTCATTTTTTCATTCTTTGCTTTTTCTTATTTACCCCATAACAATCTGCCCTTTTGAATGGTTTGAGTCTGACGTGTGTGGTTTATCGTCGATTTTAAACTATCCAAAATGGAGGGTCGTTACACAATCTAGCAACCATGATGCAACAAAATACTAAATTTTAGAGAAAATTTACCAAAGAAAAGCTCGGAATAAGAAGACTTCATTGTTTCTTCGGTTTCCCACATACTTTCTGCTAGATTATCTCCCCATTTACTCGAACCAAACTAATTTCTTTGTTACGAAGCTTCTTCATTCTAATGCTCCACTATGTGGGTGGGAGCACGGAAGGCCAAAGGCTCTGTCTCAACATCAATTAAATGATTAGGCCCTACAACATTGGCAGTGTAGGCATTTACTCAAGTGTGAGACATGTAAGACATCATGGACTCCCGCTAACTTGGTCGGAAGTTCCACTTGATAGTTAAGTTTCTCCACCCTCTGTAATATCCAAAAAGGCCTAATGAACTTAATGCTAACTTCCCAGATGTATAAAACCTCATAACCTTCGTAAGGAGGGAAACCTTGACAAATACAATGTCCCCAACTGAAAACTCTAGATCTTTTCTTCGCCTATTAGCATAGGGCTCTGACGGTCTTGTGCAACCTTCATTCACCATCTAATCACTTTTACCTTTTCTAAGGTATCATAAATTAAATCTAAGCCAAGTATGATTTTGTCGGTAGATTCCCACCATCAATTAGGGAATTTACATGGCCTCATGTATAAAGCTTCGAAAGTTGTCATGCCAATCGTTGCTTGTTAACTATTGTTGTATGCGAACTCTACTAAAGATAAGTGTTGTTCCCAAGTTCCCATAATATCCATAATGCAAGCTCTCAGGAAATCTTCTAAAATTCTATTCACCTTTCTTGTCTAATCATCGGTCTATGAGTGATAAGCAGTGTTGAGGTTCAAAGTCGATCCTAAAGTAGATTGAAAACCCCTCCAAAATTCACTGGTGAACAAATTGTCTCTATCACTAACAATGCTAATTGGAACTCTATGAAGTCGTGCCACTTCCTTGACATAAATATGTGCTAGTAATGTTGTAGTCCTATTACCCTAACGGGAATAAAGTGGGTGCTTTTAGTAAGCCCATCCACTTTAACCTAAATAGCTTCATTTCCTCTTTGATATCTGGGCAACCCATCATTAAATCCATATATATTTTCTTCTATTTCCAAGTCTGCACCTTTATTGGTAACAACAGTCCTTCGGGCTTTCCTTGTTCCACCTTAATCTTTTGGCATGTTGAACATTTACAAACATACATCGCTACCTTTCTCTTCATTCTTGTTCAATAGAAAATCTTCTTCATATCCCTATACGTTTTATCTCGTCCAGAATGAAGTCATTTCAACCATCCTTTTCAAAAGTTGAAACACATAGGCGTCCATCTCTTTTCAACCATCTTCTTATGTCTATTTCATATCTACTAACATAGGGAAAATGTTCTCCTTTACTTAGCTTATCAAATATTTCTACTAATGTCGTATCTTTCTTTTGTCTTTGTCCGATACGATCCATTAATGCTGGTCTTACCTCCATTGCTACCAAATATCTTTAAGTGGGTATTGTTGGTGGTTGGAAATTAAAATTCGAGAAGAACTCCAACTTCCTCCACTAATATACAACACTAAGAGTAGCTTACCTACGATTAAGGGCGTTAGCAACAACATTCTCTTTGCCGAGGGTATACTGAATCTTGAAATCATATGATGCTATAAACTCCATCCATCTTTTCTATCTAAGATTTAACTTCTTTTTGAAAAGAGATATCTAAGAGATTTGTGGTTAGTGAATAATTCAAATATCTCTCCAAAAGATGATTTTTATCCCACCTTTTGGCAAAGCTGAGATACCCAAAAATTAACCGAAAATCGATAATAACAAGTCGTGAATATCAACTAGGCATTGCAAGGGACAAGTTCGGGATGCGGACTTTGGTCGATTAGTTTTCTTAGATTTGATTTTAAAAATAAATGGCTATCCCACTTATTCATGTACAGGAATCGGAGAGATCCCTAGGCATGCTCTGAGATGGAGATAGACTGATCTACTCGGAGAGGCAATGTTTAGTTTTTTCCTGATGTCTGAGATTGAACATCTAGGACTCGAATTTAATAAATAAACTTAAATTTCTTGAAATAAACCTTTGACCAAAGAGTTAAAGGGTAAATGTCAAATACCAACATGAAAATGATCGCTTTATGACCCTACCCGGAGAGGCGGGGTCCGGAGTGCAAGAAGTGAATTGCTTCGCCGGAGAGCGACAGGATCGACTCACTTAACGTCGTTTCCCATTCACCGGAGAGTGATTGGATCGGGATTTGATAAGAGCCAGGAAAGGCTGTGATCGGCCCATAATTTAGGCCATGACATCGCTTAATGTTCAGATACACTGAACCGGAGTGCAAGAAGTGAGTTGCTTCGTCGGAGAGCGACAGGATCATCTCACTTAACGCTGCCTCCCCTTCACCGGAGAGTGACAGAATAGGATCCAACAAGAGCCCGAAGAGGCTATGATCGGTTTAGAACAACCAAGACATCGCTATATGCCCTAGCCGGGGCTGGAGTGCAAGGGATAGAGAGCAACGCCGGAGTGCAATGGGATCTTTCTATTCAATAGCCAAGTCTAGAATTGGTTTGGCAAAGGTCCGGAGTGACCATCGATAGTCCGGAGAGACTGTATAATTTCATTCTTAACTTCCACCGGAAGAAATGGATAAAGATTTGGCTTCGAACGGCCATGAACTTGATTGAAAATGCTGTAAGCTTTGAATAAAACATGAACTCACTGCATTTGATTTGAGACTGATCAAAACACACCTTTTACCAAAAGGCATGTTTTGGAGGGCAAAGTGTTATCCCACCTTTTGGCAAAGCTGAGACACCCAAAAATTAACTGAAAATCGATAATAACAAGTCGTGAATATCAACTAGGCATTGCAGGATAACCATGGATATTGATGAATTTTGTCCGAGTCCGGATTGGGCTGCAATTGATAAGACATGACAAGCAAAGCCATGGAAGCCTATGTTCCAGATTTCAAGTCAATCCGAGTTCATATGCTCAAGATACGATCGATGCAAGTTGATGGTAAAAGTCACATTTTCGTATCCATCAGAAAACATGAACTTCATATCGATGGAATCTGTATCCATCATCACATCACATTTCGTATCCATCAACTTCGCAATGATCGAGTTCGTATCCATTGAGGAACCTCGGCTCGCATCGATCGAGTTCGTATCCATCAACAGGACATGCGCTTCGTATCGATTGGCAACGTCCTGTTTCGTATCCATCTAGCTAGACATGGTCTGTATCCATGGATGAGCTTCCATTCGTATCCATCATCTTCGTATCGGTTAGGGATGCAAGTCCTTCGTATCCATCTATCTCGAGTCCATCAGATGACTTCGCATCCATCAGGTTATCTTACTTCGTATCCATCAAAAGACTCCGGTTCGCATCGATTGACCTCGTGTCCATTAAGGAGCTATGTGGCTCGTATCCATCGAGTAAAGGCATGTTCGTAACCATCGACCTTCGTTAGCTCGTATCCATCGATGTAACTATTGTTCGAATCGATGGATGATGACTACTTCGTATCCATCGAGTCAACAAACTTGGGTGACGTGTCAAATTCGATACGAACAAGGCGAGAATTATAGAGTCGACATGGTCAACTAGGAGTGAAAAGCGGATCGACATGAAGAGCGCGCGCCACATCAACCTGCTCACGCGCATTGCCATCAAGTCGAAGTGATCGGTTCAAATGAATGGATTCGAACCAAATAGCCATCAAGCAGACCAATTTCGTATCGACCATATCTCCTAAACCATTGATCCAAATGCAATGAAATTTTCACAGCAGCTTGCATACATGTTAAAGAACCGCCTTGCCAAGTTTCAACTCGATTGGAGCATTTTTTTTATCGATACGAAATTGTTTCGTATTGATCACAGAACGAGTCGAAACTTGGTGGGGTCGGTCGCATGGGCCTGCTCACATGCCAGAAGAAGTCTCCCAAAGTTTTAGCGCGATCTCAGCCTCCTACGCCTATAAATAGCCCCCTGAAGTCTACAGAAAAAGGATCTTTTGGCTGTTCAACATCCAGACTCTACCGGATTCGATTCTACTTCTTTCCATTGCTGTTATAGTCGAAATTCAATCATTGTAACTACTGCAATCATTTGTAATCAGCAGAGAACATCAATAAAAGATAAAACTTTGAAGTGGACGTAGGCTGGAGATAGTCGAACCACTATAAATCTTGCGTCTTTGTCTGTTATTACTGGATTGTTGTTTGTTGTTTGCTTAGATCTAGGTTTTTGCTTGAATAGCTGATTTGTGTTCATACACTGGTGCTTTCACGGTATTTGGGTTTGTGACCAATTTTGGCGCAAATAATGATGTATGCATATTTTCAAAGAAAAAACAATGGCAACTAATTATAAATCATAAGAAGGATACCTTTTCTCATGGTCCTTCAATTGTCTACTGGCATATGCTATTACTTTCCCTTCTTGCACGAGAACAGCTCCAATCTAATAGCATATGCATCAGTGTATACAATGAAAGGCTTCGATCCATCCTGGATCGTTTGTGCGGGTGCACTAATTAGTAGTCCTTTCAATGCCTCGAAAGAATTTTCATGTATATCATCCTACATAAAAAATAAGTTCTTCTTGGTTAGGCGAGTTAATGGTACTGCTATCTTTGCAAAGTCTTTGATGAATTTCCGACGGTATCCTGCCAATCCACAAAAATTTCTATCTTCTACGACATTCCTTGGAATGTTCCAATATTATAAAGGTTCTACTTTAATAGGATCAATAGACAATCCCTTCTTGGAAACAATGTGACCTAGGAATTTCACCTCCTTTCTCCAGAAATGACATTTGGAAAATTTGGCATTCAGTTGGTGTCCTCTCAAGGTCTCTAGTACCTCCTTTAAAAGTTTTTCTTTCTCATCTTCACTCTTGGAGAACACTAGGATGTCTTCTAGAAATACCTCCACAAACTTGTTTAGCTACCCCCTAAACACTCTGCTCATCGGTTCCATAAAGTATGCAGGGGCACTAGTCAAACCATAAGGCTAACCTCCCATTCATATTAATCTATTGGGTCTGCGAAAAGCATTCTTTACCTTACTATCTTCTATTGTCCTTAGTTAGTGAAATTCGATGGAAAATTCGAACTGGGAAAAGACTTTGGAACCGATGAACTGATCAAATAAATCGTCAATCCTACGTAGGGAGTACCTATTCTTTCTGGTCAACTTGTTCAGTGCTCGGTAATTGATGCATAGCTTAATGAGCCATCTTTCTTAGTGCCAAAAACAACTAGTGCTTCCAATTTTGAAATATTACAGTAAATAAATCCTTTATACAATAGTTCTGAAACCTGCTTATCTAACTCTTATCTTTCTTTGGGACCCATATCCCTCAGTGATAGTGCAATAGGCCTTTTATCCTTCTCTAGATCAATTCTGAACTCAATCTCCCTATCGGGTAGAAGACTATAGACTTCTTCAAAAATATCTAGGGCATAAATGAGGGTTCATCTTGTGATAAGCGAATAGAATATAAATAGCTCAACCCGATTGAGTTTTGGGGTGCACTGCAAACATCATATCGCGCCCCCTACAATTCCTCTACCAAACAATCCACCTATCAAAATCTAAAATTGCCTTATAGTAAGACAGTCAAATCCATCCCTAAGATAACTCCAAACCTCTCAAAACTAAGAACCTATCATCACATGTAAAATGAAAATACGAATTTCCACAACTAGGTCATTCCAAATTAAGGTAAGATACGTCGACCCTCCAATAGGATTGGACGCCACTACCAGGTTGATGACAGCTTGGGTTTTAGGATTCAAAGATTTAACTATAATTTTTGATATGGATGAAAGAGACGCTACCAGGTTAAATAACATGTGAATAATATTTCCAGGAATATTAATTGTACCTTCTATGGCAGCTTTTCTTTGGTCTCTCGAAGGTGGTCTACTCAAGATAGGAACAACTTCCATAGCATAAGCATGCCTACTCGGTCCTTACTTATGCAATTTTAGGCACTTTTTTGTAGTGCTCTTCTTTAAAGCAATTATAGAATTTTCCTTTATATTCCTCCTTCATATTGCTTATTCAATAGTCTTTAGCAATGTTCCCATTTTTCTGACATCTACGGCATGTAATGGCTTCTTATTTGAACTACCCTTTGTCCTTCTTATTTTCCCAAAATCCTCCTTTCTTAGCTCCTCTTTGATTTTGTGTTAGCCCAATTTTCTCTTTCTCCTTACCACCATTCCTATGTAGCAAGGCCATCTCAACAATCATCTCAAAAGTAGCACCAAAAGGTATTTGGCTCAAAAACATCTCTTTCAGTAGGGAATTCAGACCTTTAACAAATTTCATGGCCTTCTTTATGGAGGTGCCAGTCAAGCTCAAACCAAACTTTGCCAGTCTGTAAATTTGTTGATGTACTACTTCAACGTGGAGTCTCCTTGCTTTAGGTGTATGAATTTCTCTAGCTGCAGACTGATTTCAACACTTGGCATAAATCTGACTCACAGCGAGTCCTAAATCCAGGCTATGTGATCTCATCCTCAGCATTTTCTTCAATCACAATAGTCCATCAATCTAGCACATCTTTCTTAAGGTGCCATGCAGTCACCCTCCTTTAATTTGATCTTCCCACTCGAGCTCTTATAATATGCGGTCACAGTCACTAATCCAAGCGTTTGTCTCAAGAAATTCATTGGCTTTGATATAAACTCCAACTCCTCCCATATTCTAAAAGTCCTTGCATAATTTAGGGAAGTCTACTAATCAGGGTGCTGGTTCAATAGACGGAACAGGTGGTGCGATGGAGGCAGCTTGTTATGGAATGGGAACCTGCCCTACAAGCTTAAGTGGTATTTGAACCATTCTGGCATTCCTCGAATATTAGGTACTTCTTGAGGGGATGGATCCTTGAGATGAGGCAAGGTTTCCCTAGTATGCTCTGGTCTTAATCCACGGATGAAATTTTCATTTCTCTTAATTACTGTATTAACTGTAGCTAACCCATACTTGGATAACTCTTCAAATCTTATTGCATACTCAAACACAATCAAGTCTCCTTGTACTAACTCCGCAGACTTCCTAAGAAAAATTAATTTGGCTATTTCATACATGAATCTCTCCTTGAACCTCCTTTTGAACTCAGTCAACATCAAAGTTACCTCTGGCACTCCAATGGTGACACTATTCTACCAGTATAATGCAACTCCTTATAATTTCGTAGATGCCAATCTTCTTTTCTGCTCATTATTTTGTCCTAAATCAGCGAAATTCTTTCATAATGCAATGCCAAATTTCCACGTCGATAGCATCCTCAGTTCCAGTGAATGGATTTCCTCCAAGTCTACATAATCCGGACTTAAAACAGCATAAATATTGATAATCGAAAGTTCAAGATTTGCACCTTCATAATTTCCACCAAATAATCCAGCTGTATCTCATGCTTGCATCATATTGACAAAGAATTGATACAAAGCTCCCATATCCACTGCAGCGTTCCAATATCTACATTAGCAACTGGTTGTCGACCCGGATTCCTCCTAGTGTTAGGCCTTACATTTCCATTGGTTGTGGTGCTTCCTCCACCGTGATTCACTCTTCCGTTTCCAGCCTCCATATCTTACTTTCCTTAAATTTGCATTCGAACTTTAGTAAGATATGGAAGAATGGTCTAAGAGAGATGGAAGAAATTAAAGTGCAAAATTCTTTTAATTCTACATAAACCTTTGCTCTGATACCTAGTTGCTCTGATATAACAATCATCAATAATATTATTCTCCGGTGAAAAAATGAGATCTGTTAATAGTATCATTAACATCAAAAAGTAGGAATACGAAAAATTTCAAATCATAGATTTCATTAATTAATTTCCATATTCATTACATAATCCCAAACACTGCCCAAGTTTGGATAAAATATAATAATTACTGAATACTTCAAGAGCGACATATCAAGATACCCTATTGGTTGATAAGAGTTTACTACTAGACAAATACAATTTCTACCATTATATACATATATAGACAAAGGTCATAATAACAAAATAGATAAATAAATAGATTGACTCCTACATAGCTAACTCTGGCTTAATTATTAGTCAAATTATTATTGGATAATAACTTTCTTTACTGAATATTTTTATTGAAAACTACTATAGATCTGATTTGTTATTCCTAAAATAATTTTCAAATCATAATTTTATTTTAGTACTTTAATATAACTATTAAGTCTTTCTGGCCTAATTAATTCATATAAAATCACAAACACTTGGAAAAATCCAAAAAATCAAAATAAATTAGATTTATCATATTATTTAACATATAAAAATTTCAGGACCAAAAACATTATTTAATTATTTTTAATAATCAAAACCAAAAATAAACCAATTTTTTCACTTTGAAATTCATAAAATATTCATACTTGATTGGAAAATTATGAAATTAGAAACTCACATCTCAAATAATGTTCTAACATTACATCAAAACTTCAAGTCGACAGATGCAATACACTAGGTTTTCACTCTTAAAACCTATTAAATAATTTCATAATAAATCTAATAATTCATCATTTAAGCATATAATCAACCAATCATTCAAAAGATGGCATAAAACAATCATAAGGTTGGATTTGATCACAAAACCGAAAGGATAATGCAAATAGTGAGATGGATAACTATTATCCACCTTGGTTTGATAAAGAAGGATGAGATTTGTGATTAGAATTGATTTTACCCAAGCTAAATCTTGATTTCCTAGCATATCTTCCTCTTTTACCTCCTTAGTAATGGCCACCCTTGTATTTACTAGTTTGCGTAAATGAATGTGAATAAGGAAGATGAAAGTGTAAGGGTCTATGTTTATAAAACATGCGTACTCTTATTTTATCCTCCAAATAATTTTCTCGTTCTAATTTATGTATAACCATTCCTGTTAATTCATTAATTAAGGCTCGATGCATATTAATCCCTAAATCTCACTCTTATTATCATCTTACATTATTAATTTAATTTATCTAATTAATTATCCTAAATAATGTTAATCAAAATTAGGGGTGTTATAGACTTCCCTCCTAAAAGAATTTCATCCTCAAAATTACAATAAGATGCATATCGAACATATAACATAGAGATAAACATACAGTTAGAAAAAATCAGGATAAGTGTCTCTATTCCTATCCTCTGCTCTAAAGTACAGTCTTAATTATTGTTACTCCGCTGGATTTTCACTAATCTTACCGTCCTTTCCCTTAGCTTCTTCTCATCTTTAGCCATAATACGGATTGGTTGCCTAACAATAGTCATGTTCGATTCCACTACTAAATCTTCCAATGTGGTTGAAGTGATAGTACTCTCTGGATCTTGAACACACTTCCTAAGATGAGAAATATGAAAAACATTGTGGACACCCGCACAAACTATTCGAGAACTCTATCCTGTCAGCGTTTTTTTGGACCCTTTTTGGGAAATGGTCCAACAGATCTAGGTACTAATTTTCTTGATCTCCCAAACCTGATTACACCCTTCATCAGTAATACCTTGACAAAAACATGGACTCCAACCAAGAATTCCAAATCCTTATGCCTCTTATATACATAACTTATTTTTCCTCGATTGAGTTTCCTTCATCCTAGCCAATATTAACTCGATATTTTCTATTGCTTCTCTTACCATATCTAGAGCAAGAACTAATCTTTCTCTAGTCTTTAACTAGCATATGAATGTTTACAGGGTCTTCTATATAAAGTTTCAAAAGGTGTCATTCCAATAATTGTCCTATAACTATTGTTATAAGAAAATTCGAATAATTATAGATGGTCTTCTCATGATCCTCCAAACTCTAGCAGACAAGCTCTTAACAATTCCTCCAAGACTTTTTTAACTCTTTCTATTTGCCCATCCATCTATGGTGATAAGAAGTACTCATCATAGGCTTGGTACCTAATAGCTGTTGTAGACTCTTCTTGAATTCACTAGTAAATAAAGTATCTCCGTAAAGACCCGTATTATATGTATAAAAGGATCGTAAAATATTTTTATTTTATTTGTCATGAGGTCATATGATTCTATAAATTTGTGATATGACTCATATGGACATTCTGCGTTTTTATGATTTTTCCTGAATTTCTCTATGACCATTTTGACCCTGAAAATCTTATTTGGGATATAACTTCTGATAGAAGTTTAGTTAGGGCCTCAAACCAATTTGATTGCTTTAGGATGATGGTTTTCCATTCCTTAGAGTGTTCATAAAGAAAAACGGTTGGAAAGTTATGCATGTTTTAAGTTTTTAAAGCTGTTGGCCGGGATTAGTGTATAATTAATTAAGGCCATTAGTCTAATTAAGGAATTCTATAAATAGAGGGTTAAAGAGTCAAATTAAAAATCTTCACTCTCATTTCAAATCAGGTCTAAACCCTAATTAGCCCTATATCCATCCTAATTTCATCCAAAACCAACCAAATTATTCTCTAAATCAAACTAGTTTGAGGATTGGTGATTAGATCTTCAATTAGAAGCTAGAGATCATCAGTTTTCTTGATTTGGATTGCTTTTCTTTGCTATTCGGATTAAATCTGCACATAAATTGGCTGGATTTGGTAATTGTGAGTGGTTTATGCCTTCTCACTATACCACATATGTTTATATGGTGGAATTATTAAAACATTTTCTAATATTTATGACATGTTAATCCAAGCGTATACAAATTGATTAGAAATAACCTTGATTTATGTTCATATATTCATGTTATATGTAGATCAATGTTAGAAATTGCCTTGTTTATCTTGTTTTGATGGATTTCAAGTTTGATTGTCATGCTATATGTATATCTATATTAGAAATTCCCTTGTTCATCTTTTTTTGACGGATTGCAATTTTGACTGGATTAAATTGCTTGTTATTCTATGTTTGAATGATATGATTTGATATTATTTGCTAATGTTTTGATTGCACAGAAAGTCAGGTCGAAGAATTGAGAAAATCTGAAGCAAAGTTGGTCAGAATTGGACAAAACACGATAGATGGGATCTATAATATGGTGGAAAGAGACAAGATGAGTCACAACTCAAATGGGGTTAAATATATAACTCAACATTGATTTATTCCTATAATTCGATACCGAGTTATGGTGAAGGAGGCTATGACTCGGCGGTTGGCAAGAATGGATAAAGCTTGGCCAGGTGAGAAGTTCCATTACAAGGTGAAGAAAATTGGCCAAGTATCAGATGTGATAATGAGTTATCTATGGTGCTTAGAAGAAGGAGCTTTAGGTTGAGTTGAGTTATCAAAGACGGATGAGTCAGATTTCAAGGCATTGAAGGGAAGTACTAAAGACATGCAAAGGAGATTAGCCATTTGTTGACTAAGTGAATAACTCGACATTGAGTTATACCTATAACTCAGTAACAAGTTATCATGGTGAATGATATGGCAGTCTAGGGACTATTGTTGAGGTTCTATAGATTTTCTGGAGGTTTTGGCTCGTTCTTATCAAGTTGGATGACGATATAGACGCATGATGAAAAGTTACAGTCTTTGGATCTTGGCTTATGATGGGAGTAAGTTCCAAAGATGGTGGCTCATAAAGGATGGATCCATATAATCGGGGAATGTGGAAGGGTTCCTCATGAATAATGGAAACTGGATCAAGTAAGAAGAGCTCGGTATCCAAATAGAGCAACAGTGGGCTTGGGTGTGTGTGCTAAGGAATTTTTGATGCTCGGAGAGTTTTCAATTGTACCAAAAGTAAGGGTATCAAAAGTAGGGATGCCCATGGGTCAACGAAGGGACATATATACCTTAGACCTATGGCTTTGGTCATAGTGTCCAGCTTTGGGCTGCGAGACAGATATTCAACTTTGGGCTACGAGATATGAGAGTACAACAGAGAATTGACATTTCCATTAGTCCCTGGCTTAGGGTTCAGATGAGTTATCATTTGTTTAGGGCACATAGAGTGATAGTTAGGATTGTTTGATGGGTACTGTGGTTGCTTTCTTAAGTAGGCTATCACTCATAGTTATCAGGGGAAGTAGGTACTGGAGATAGGAATATCTAAAAGACTGATATCCTTTATGTGGTTTATGGTTTATAGAATAGTATATTATAGTGTTGTATTCTAACTTCTTAGTTGTAGGGACATGTTCGGTATGGTTCGTATATTCTTGTTCCTTACCATATTTAACTGTATAGTTTTATGAGACCCATTTAACGCTTACACCAGACTATTGTCTAACCCATGGTTTTATGCTTTGTTTCTTATTATCTTGGATAATTTTAAATGATTAGACTAGATAACAGGTCTAGGTGACGCAGTAGTTGTTCTGAGGATGAGCTAGATGGAGCTATCTCGTATTATATACATATATGGAGTCTATGCTTATTCTTCTGTGCAGCGCCATGGAGACTTAGCGGTAACTGCTTACCATTTATATTTGAGACAGTTATTGATTTTATTTTCTATTGTATAAACTCTTAAGTTGATGTATAGCTCCATGGGTATTATACTCCGAATGATGATGATCTGTTCATATTGTTATTACCATCTCTTCTGTTGTATATGTGATATTACATTTTTTCCATGCATTATGAGATATACGACAGGTTATATACTATCTTGATTTATTTCAACCCTGATGATCATCATATATCGGCAAAGCGTGGCAGCAGAGCACTATTTATATACTATTGTGCCAGTGGTATAGGGCGATCATCACATTTGGTGTTGGAGCTTTGGTTACACGATTAACTGGATTTGATACCATGATACATTAGAGAACGTACTATCATCTTAAGCTTGATCAAGAGTACATATGTTTACGAAATAGAGCGTATTTGTTATAAGTTTGTTTTTCAAAGCTATATACTAATATATTTAGTATAAGTTGCATGCACAAGAGCACTATGGAGACATTATTCTTTATGAGAGATCGATCATTCTTGTTACAAATAAGAACAAGCCGACATACAAGGAACACAGTAAGGAATTCTACTTTAGAATTATAGGAAAGTGTGGGATAAAGAGCTGGTACGCCTGATATCCAAGCCATATTCATTGTTATGATCGCTAATATGATGAGGAATGCTCCTGGAGTGGTGATAGGTGGAGGTGCATCCATGAAAGTGCTTGGGATGATTTCACTAAGCTAAACAAAGGTTATTCTACTCTTGGAGGGAAGTCATTCCAAGGAATGGAGTCAGCCATAAAGGTGCAAGATTGGTTGGATACTTATGAGCACATCTTTGGTGATATGAAGGTAGAAGATGCTATGAAAAGGAAGTTGGCTTCAAAATATCTATAGGATCGAGCCATGAGTTGGTGTAATGCTATTGCTATTGCTACTCCAAAGGATTAGTTCAGCCGATATCAACTCAAGGTAAGGTTTGAGGCGAAGTTTATTCCGGCTTCTCAGAAGTTGGTTCTGTTTAGAAAATTTGTTGATCTCAAACAGGGAAAGATGACATTTTCTGAATATGTGGCAGAATTTGCTGCTTTTTCTAAGTATAGGATGTCGTTTATCCACACTCCGTTGAGGAAGAATGAGAAATTCATGATTAGTTTTGATGAATACCTATGAGAAAAGCTAGTGGACCATATAGATGGACCATTTGAGAACTTGTAGAGAAGATGCTTCGCCATGAGAGCTCGTACCCTAAGGCTAAGACTGCTATCATTGTTTCTACTGAGAAAGAAGAGCAAAAGCCATAGCAAGGCAGTAAAGGCAAGTATAAGTGGAATGGGAAGGGAAAGCAGTCTTAGGGAAAGGATGTTAAGAAGAAGGGTAAATGGGAACCTACTTGCTATGGATGCAACAAACATGGGCATTTGTTAAAGAATGCAAGACGAGTGAGAAGGAAATGTTATGATCGTGGCAAGCTTGGCCATCTAAAGAATAATTATCCATAACTAGTGAAGGATATGTAGTGGTGAAAGCGTATGCTTTAGACGCAGTCCGGACTTCGTCGAGTGCTCCTCGATGAACGAAAAGGAGAAGGGAGTCGTCATCTAAGGTATGCTTTTTATTGGTGATGTTCTTGTTTGTGTTAAGTTTGACACTAGTGCTTCTCATTCATTTATCTATAGTGGCCTATTAGATAGTTTGGGATTGGAACCTGAGATATTAGACCAAACCTTGATTGTAACGGACCCTGTTGGAGACACTACTAGTCTTTGCATGGCTTGTCGTGGCTTAGTTTTATTGAGTCATGGATGTTCTTTGATTTTTGATTGTTTTGTTTTGAACTTTGTTGGGTTTTGCATTATCTTGGGTATGAACCGACTTAGGAAGTATGATTCCATACTGGATTGTGAGAGGATATTGGTGAAAGTCGAAGATGTGGATGGGCGAACGGTAGTGATTAGCTGCCTACTAGAGCATGTGGGATGGTTAGCTTTCTATATTCGCTTGAGATTTCATATGAGGGTTCATCATTAGTGCCTATCGCTAGAGAGTATCTAGATATCTTTGAGGAAGTGACAGCATTGTCTCCCTATACAGATATCGAGTTTCAGATTGACATGGTGAAGGAAGACAGACTGATAGTTATGCCTTTGAGGCGTATGGCACCTACAGAGAAAAAGGAATTGGAGGTTCAAGTGAATGACCTATTAAAGGAAAAGTTCATTCAAAGGAGCATATCTGAGTAGGGTGCACCAATAGTATTCGCAACAAAAGTGGATGGCTCTCTAAGGTGTGTGGATTATCATAAGCTGAATAAAGTGATAAAGAAGAACAAGTATCCACCCCTACCCATAGATGACTTGTTTGATCAGTTGTACGATGCGAAGGTGTTCTCCTAGATAGATTTGACAATAGGATTTCACCAGTTGAGAGTAGCGAAGGAGAGTATGCATATTACTATGTTTTGAATGCCGTTAGGTTTCTATAAGTGGTTGGTGACACTTATTGGACTGACCAACGCTTCGGCATGTGTTGAATCGAGTTTTCAAAGATCAACTGAATAAGTTTTTGCTTTTGTTCATGGATGATATTCTGATCTATTCCAGAACTAAATAGGAGCAGTTGCACGTAAGGATTGCACTAAAGATATTGAGAAAGCACAAGTTGAGAGCGATGGTCTCTAAGTTTCAATTTTGGAGAGAAGAAGTGAGATTTTTGGGTTGTGTCGTGTTAGGACAGGGTATAACTATGGATCCTTTGAAGATAATAGCGGTCCAAGTTTGGAATCATCCTAAAAATCCTTGGATGTGAGAAGTTTTCTAGGATTGGTAGGATATGGTAGATACTTTATAAAGGACTTCTTAAATGTAGCGGCACCGTTGACCAATTTGACGAAGAAGAATCGGACCTTTGTATAGGATGCAAAGTATAAGCATGCATTTGTGAGTCTGAAGGAGAGGTTGAAAAGTGCACCAGTGTTGATCATTACAAGTGGAAATAAAAGGCTGACAGCATACGTCGATGCTAGTGGGACTAGATTGGGTGCTGTGTTGATGCAGAAAGGAAAAGCAATTGCTATGCAAGTCTACAGCTAAAGCTGCACATAGGGAATTACCCAACTCATGATTTGGAATCGGTGCCAACTGCTTTTGCTTTGAAGACATAGAGACACTATCTATTGGGAGTGGGTTTGAGTTGTTTACAGACCACAAATCCTTGAAGTTCCTTTTCTCCTATAAGGATTTCAACCTTCATCAGCTATGGTGGTTGTAGTTCTTGGCCTCTAGTGATTTTGGTATTTCCTATACTCCTGGAAAAAGGAATGTTGTCGCTGATGCATTGACTAGAAGACATGTTGGGTTCGAAGCAAATTTCTTGGAATGGAAGGAGATAGATATATTGTTGGATTTGATTTCATGCCTCATTGCAAACTAGAACCTCAATGTTGGCAAGCTTATCGATTAGACCTAATCCTATTGAAAGGATTGGTACTAGTCAGAAGCTAAATGCTAGGCTAGTGTGGATCATAAAAAATATGGAGGAAGGAGTAGAATCTAAAGATATGAAGCAGTACAAACTCAATAGATAAGGTTGGCTTTGTAGAGGATTGTTTGCTCCCAATGTTGATGGATTATGAGATGATGTGCTAAGAGAGTGTCACCATTCCAAGTTGACTGTTCATCCCAGTGGTAACAAGATGTACCGAGATATAAAGCGAACTTACTACCGAGAAGGTATGAAGAGGGTGTTGGGGCATTCATCTCTAAATGTATGAATTGCTAGTTGGTAAAAGTAGAGCAAAATAAATCTAGTGGATTGTTGCAACCATTAGAGATTTTGAACGTAAATGAGAGCAAATATTGATGGATTATATTGATGGTTTGCTTAGGACTCGAGCAAGATTCGATGGCATTTGGGTAATAATAGATCGGGTTGACCGAGAGTGCAAGGTTTATTACGATGAGCTGCCTTTCCGACCTTCGGAAATCGACACTAATACATCCTCGGTATTCATGTCCCATAAATCCAAGCATCGGAGAGGCGAATTGTCAAGGGTAGAAAGAAGAAAAGAAGAAAAGAACAAAATAGAATCTTACATGAATGGAATAACATATATTATTCCAACATATAATTTTTACATTGGAAAATTTTAAAGTACATTTATCAGAGTTTAACTTAACATTAACATGGACAATTATAAATATATGTCCTTACAAATGCAAAATACAATAGTATGTGAGTGTGGTGGAAATGGATAACAATCTTCTAACACCGTGCTCTGAGCCCTTCCAAAATGCTCTAAACAAAACTTGACTACTAAACTGCTCGAAAAAATAAGGCACCCAAAGTTTAAGAAAAAGAAAAATAAACTTCAGGTCAGTCATGGGACTAGTGTGAGAAACTCAAAATACGAGTTTTGAAAAAAAGTATCTCATAAGACCACGCTGCACATAAACACGGAACGGGTTTGATAAACAAAACATTTCCACATGAAATCCAGTGACATTATTTTTAATCACATTCTTTTGAAAGCTCTTTTCAAATAAATACATTCAAATAGATGAAATTGAAACAATAGTTAAATATAACGACATAATGGGTTAGCAACCAAAACTGAAGGAACTTAATGGGGATTTGGATTTCCAATGTCTAGCGAGGTAAGGTACCACCTTCCGTACAGTACATTTCTAGAGGAATGTACCAATTATCAACATCTTTGAAACCTCTGCGAATTAAGACTGGCCCACCTAAAAACAACAAATGGTATGGATAACACCGAATACGGTATCACCTCGGCCGTTTCTGACCTATTCGAGAACTCTTATATCATACACCACATATTTTTTTACCAGACGTCAAAGCAGGTGCAAATAAGTCTAGAAAGGTGATATCATACCATAATGGTTGCAAACCACATAGCCCTAAAGCAACCTATGTTTCACAATTCCTCAAGTGTGAGGCTAGAGGTAACATTTACCTTTCTTAGAACATTTTCACTTAAAATGCCACATTGCCATTTTCAACAACACACTATTGATTTAACAAAAATACAATCTCTGAGCTTGTATGTCTCAGAAAAGGGTGTTAAGTATAAGAAGGGTCACCTCCTACACCACAAATAGATATACCTTTATCAAGATTAATACGCTGTGATCTTAGAAGTGCAATGTCAAACATCCATTCATACAATTTGTCTAGGAAGAGCACAAACCAAAGGCATGCTCCTACTATATCCTAGTGGACATTACCCCTTGGATTAGGAGAAAGCAGTCCTTGCATAAAGATCCCAAAAACGAAGGGACCACTGCCATTTATTTCTCTCGGGAGCTAGTCTAAAATTATCAACAAGTAGTCCTTCCGTTATGAAGATCCCGACCTTTAACTTCATTGTCTTCAACATATCTTCACTTTCAAACTCGTAAATTAGTTAGAAGTGGTTTTCGGATTGGAATCGCCCAAATCCAACCATGATTTCTCCGAACCAATTATCGATAAAAAGATGTTAAGTGGGTAATTAACGTTCCATTAGTTTGTATCCTTTTATCCAAAATATCCTCTAAGAGACATATAATCTTTTAAAACCATTTCTTTTCAGTATATATTGCGTCATTAAACCTCACTCATCAAATCCTTTGGTTACTTTAAAACCATTTTTGAATCTTGGAATAATCATAAACCATTTCATCCTTTACTTAGGAAAATATTTTCAAACCATTTATTTAAATCTTAAACAAAAATTTCTTATTTCCAACACATATCTTTTTAATAGATTGAATTTATACTAATTTTACTTGATACTAATATTTAAATCCAAATTATTTAGTATTCAAGTAAAACGGATCCATAGAAATTATACTAATTTTACTCGATATTAATTTCTATATTCAACTTGTATTACTCATCAAATAATGGTGGAATAACCTTTTAAATTCATATGATTAGTACGAGTTACCTCCTTGGAATTTAATACCAAGTATAAGAAGATCATCTCTATTTAATCCAAGTTGTAATTCATTACCTATAAAAAATTAAATCTTTTGTACTTGTCTCGTTTCCGACATTTCAACCTTATCTATCCCTTGTCTAAGAAAAAGGCCAGGTGAGCAAGGGCACTAGTTGCTTCTGAACATCTCCTTAGTTTAAGCATCTCACATATGGATCTCACAAATAAACGAATCCAGTCTACTCATTGGCTTTTAGAGCCAAGATTAAATCACTTATTTATAACAGCTTTTCTTATAATTATTTATTAAACTCTTTTAAAATAATTATAAAACCTCCAAATCATCTTTAAAATACTTAATTATTTATTTGATAAGGTTTATAAAAGATATGGGAAAGAATACTTCAGTTTAAAGCCATATTTCAAAAATTATTAAAAGTGCTACAAAAAGTGCTGTGAATAGTTTTTCAAAGCTTATTTGATCAAAACAACTTTTTTACCATTTATAAATCCATTTTTATAACTCAAATCTCTTTTAAACGTCATAAAATATTTATAAAATTTATTCCACATATTTAAAGAATTGAAAATATCCATTTAAAGCATTTATCGCTATGGTTTTCGAACTGTCAAAGCGTGACTATTTTTTGAAAACTTATTTTGCTCATATTTCAAAATCTAATAAATGAATAATTTTCTTTATTTGAAAACTATAATTATGAGAGTTTGAAAAATTCTTATTATAAAAAAATTAACTGTTATCCCGCCTTTTGGCAAGGCTGCGATACCAAGGAATTGATTGGAAATCAAAGGCAGTTCATTTCGAAGAACGGTTATACAAAAGTTCGCCATAGATGCTGGTAAATTTTGCCCAAGTCCCGATCGAGCTATAATTAACATGACACGAGAAGAAAAGCTATGAAATCCAACATTTCAGATTTCAAGTCAATCGAATTTCGTATGCCCAAGTTATAGATCGATCAAATTCTATGAAAAACACGTTCTGTTCGTATCCATCGGTTCGCATCGATTCATTTCATATCCATCTATTTTGCATCGATCCCTTTCGTATCCACCACACCTGCCCTACTTCGTATCCACTTCTCCTGGTTTTGTTTTGTACCTATCATGTTTACTTGGATTCGTATCGATCAATCAACATCGATTTGTATCGATGCCAGTTGGCAGTTCGTATCGATCATTCAACAATCGATACGAATAAGCCACCCAATGATCGATATGAAGTAATATCTTCTATCGATCCGAAATAAGCCTAGCATCATCGGTGCGAATTATCTTCATGTGATGCGAAACATCCCCCAAGTCATCGATACGAAATTACCTCATACATCGATGCGAAATAGAGATGAAAGCATCGGTATGAAATGAATCCACCAGGTTGATACGAACGGAGCATGTAGAAGTGGAAGATTCGGTCATTCGGCATGAAAATTCGATCGATCCTAATAGTTAGCGCCATGTCACCTAGCAAGCACGTGCTTGGGAGCGATGCAAACTGATCGATGTGAACAGATCAACGCTAACAGAAGCGATGCAATTTTTACGGCCTTCAACAAATTCAAACTTGCATCGATCATAACTCAAGATCTACAAGTCCAAATCCTACCAAATATTGACAGAAGCTTGCATACAACCTCGAGAATGTTCATATCGATCTCGACACGACTGGACGAAATCTTGATCGATACGAATTTCATTCGTATCAATCACATATCGAGTTCAAACTACTAGAGATTGATCATATGGGCCCATCCACACGATAGAAGAGGTCTTCTAGGATCTGAGCGAGATATTTTCTGCCTACACCTATAAATAGCAGCCCAGGACCCACTGAAAAAGGACTTTCGGCCCTTCTACGTCCAGACTCTATCGAAATCACCATTGTACTTGAATTTTACTGTTGTACCTCGTTGTAATCATCAAGAAAAAAGCAATAAAGTCAATCATTTCATTGTAGACAAAGGCCATACGCTGAACCACTCTAAATCCATCTTCTTTTGTGCATTTCTCTGTCTTATCATTGGTATGTTTGTTAGATTTTCCTATTTTTCCATATATATTCTTCATTTTATCTCTTCAAACACATCCGAAGAGTGTTGTGCCCAATTATGGTACAAACACTTTGGTGCTTTCATCGAGAGAACCCAATTTTTCTCCTCATTGGATCTACTATCGGTATCAAATTGCATAAATCTAAGAAGAAGATCCATATCTCAATTCAGAAGTCCTTCCATCCTATTCATATTTGTATTCTAGGAGAGAGAGCTTCCTTATCCATCATGTTCAACACTAGGACAACTTCAATAGCTGCAGATCCAAAAGGACAGGACAGACAGAACCCCATGCGACTTCCTCCTAACGATCAGAATGCTACCGGACCTTCAGATCTGCAAGGCCCTGTCACCAGGGAAGAATTTCAATTGCTAATGTAAGAGCTAACTCAAAGTCACCAGCAGCTTACTCAGCAACTCCGTCCTAACGCAGAATTGACCAACCAACTGAATCGGCAAAGACGAAGGGGATCCAAAAGGGATTAGGCTTCCTTTTCATCCACTGATAGTTCAGTCTCTTCTGCCTACCATCATAGATCCACGCGCCCATGGTTGGACGGAAGCTGTGCACAAGCTACTAGACAGCAGCGCACCTTGAGTCTTGAATAACTGAAAGCTGGCCCGTCGACCAACCATCAGACTGGACCCTCCTCCCAAGGAGGCACTGTACCTTATCATACTACTGACGATCGCGCTGCCACCACTGCCATTGATTTGGGAGCTGATGCCCGAAATCGGACAGATTCGAACCGTCGCCAACATAAGTATACTCCAAAACCCTATGTCCTGGAAGACCTACAACCAAGGAGGCAGGATAGGGATCATCGACCGCGTTCGGCCCACCCTCGCATTATGGAACTCGACCACACCTTGGCTTAGCATGCCCAGAACGTCCACATGTCGGATATCCCAACAGTGATCCGTCACATGATCTGTGAAAGTCAGGGTCTCGCCAACGACGACTGGGGAATCTCCCGAAGTCATATCCCTTTCACTGATGATATACTCTATGCTGAGCTACCCCGGTGATTCAGGATGCCAATTCTACCCATTTATGAAGGGAGCTTGTTCCTAATCATCATATCTTAAAGTACGAATGGTTTATGAATGCTGTATAGGCCGATGATGCGGTCAAGTTCCGAAGCTTCTCGATCTCCCTAGGGAGAATAACAACTATGCTGTTTACGCGTCTACCACCTCGATCTATCTCGTGTTTTGATCAGTTAGCAACAAAGTTTGTTGAACATTTTCACATGCATGCCACGAGGCCGAAATATGTTAATACCTTGTTTAGTGTCACTCGAGCCCCTGGAGAGACACTTAGACGCTATCTAGAGAGGTTTCACGCTGCATGCGCTGAGATTAGCAATCCTAATGATAGTTCAATTCTGATGCATTAACTAAGGGGATCGATCCCGACTCTGAATTCGGCAACTGGTTGCCCGAAAACACATTATTGGAACTTTTCTATTGCAAGGCAGTCCAGTTCTTGAGAAGGGAGGATGCGAAACAGTCTAGTAAAAAGGATGACGCAGGACCCAGTGTGGAAGGAATCCAGAGCAATGTCGTTGTTAACCAACCGGGAAGAGTTCCAGAAAGGTACAACTGAACATACAAAATAAACAAAATCAACAGAAAGGCAATGGAAATCAAAACAGGAAATGAGATCTGAATCGTGGGCCGTGACGTAGAGCTCTTGTGTTTGACAATTATATTCCTTAAATACGTCATTGGAAAATGTGTAATTATAGACCTGCAATACTATTCAGTATATGAAACCTGCTCCGAAGCAATCACCAAAACAGATACAAATGGTGAAGTTTTGTAGATTCCACGATAGCTATGGCCATAATATGAACGAGTGTCGTCATTTGTAGGATCTCATTGAGAAGTTGATACATGAGAGAAAGTTGGAGCAGTTTGTGTAGGCGCCGCAGTCAAGAGGTGCAGGCCATCGAATCAGAACCATATACCAAATCAGGCGAGACAGGAGGAACCCGTTCGTACCGGCGGAAGGTTGGTGATTAATACTGTTAGTGGTGGTCCTCAACCAACAGATCGAAGCTGGATGGAAATGGATTCGTATGCTAGTTCTATTAGGCATGCGAGCTTTGAATGTTGTAGTAATTTGGAAGATGAGGATCTGGCCAAGCAACAGAAGACGATGATTGATGACATCGTATTTCGAGACATGGATCCCGATAGAGTCGAAGCCCTAACCATTGATCCACTTGTCATTTCAGCTTAGGTAGGTCCTTCTTGGATAAAGAGGATTTTAGCAGACTGTGGAAGTTCTGTGAACATACTGTTTGAAGTGAGACTATGATCAGATGAAAATGGAAAGAAAAGAATTGAAGCCTTGTCAGTCTCGTATTCATGGTTTAAACCCTAGCACGACTATACCCACTGGAGTGGTGGAACTGCCAGTGGAGTTGGGAATTGGAGAATGCCGAAGAGTTCGGATATTACAGTTTGTTGTATTGGACATAGACTCGCCATATAATGCTTTCTTGGGCCGAGCGACCCTAGTTGAATTTAGGGCGGCCATTTCCCCTTGGTGTCTGAATTTAAAATTCCTTATCGATAATGCAGTTGGAGTCATTTAGGAAGACCAGGCTACCGAAAGAGCCTGTTATTTGCTGAGTTGCGAGAGGCGCAACAAAAGGAAAAAGGAAAGGGCTAGAGGAATCTCTCTACGTCCTCTTTGTTGAAAATTGATAGTTAACGCTTGGGCCTAGGCCCGAACGTCCGAACTAACTCCCAAGGGATCTTGACCTGAGTGATATCGAAAGTGAAGACGAAAGTAAAGATAATCATGCTTCCCCAACTGAGCCGACGATTAATTTTTCGATCAATGTCAATGACGTTCTAAAATGATAAAGATCAGATCTCAACTAAGCCAACAGATGCAAGAGAAATTGGTTGAATTTCTCTGGGCAAACCTCAATGTGTTTTCCTGGACATTCTGACATGTATGGAATCCCTCTAAATATCGTGAGCCACGCATTGAATATTCACCCACAGTATGTCTCGGTGAAGCAAAATAGGCGGGGTATGGATCAAGAGAGATCTGCCGCCCTTAAAGAAGAGGTAGAAAAACTCCAATCGAACGGTTTTATCCGAGATGCATTATATCCGGAATGGGTGTCAAATCCTGTACTTGTACGAAAGCCAAATGGAAAACGAAGAACTTGCATCGATTACTCATACTTGAATAAAGCTTGCCCTAAAGATAGTTTTCCACTTTCCCGGATCGATCAACCCACAGACTCGACAGCTGGACATGAGCTCTTATCCTTCGTGGATGCATATTCCGGCTACAATCAAATACCCATGCACTTGCCTGACCAGGATCATACCATCTTTGTAACCGATCTGGGACTTTACTACTGCAAAGTCATGCCGTTCGGACTCAAGAATGCCGGCGCAACTTACCAACGGTTGGTTAATCGACTGTTCACTAACCAGATCGGAAAAACCATGGTGGTATATGTCGATGACATGCTTGTGAAGTCGCGATTCTCCATTTATCATATCAGAGGCTTGGAATCGATGTTCAACATCCTTCGAGAATATAGATGAAACTCAACCCATCAAAATGTCACTTTGGGGTCGCATCCGGAAATTTCCTTGGGTTTATCATCAATGCACATAGGATCGAAGCTAATCCCGTAAAGATCTAGGCAATTAGAAATCTTAAGACTCCAAGAACTATAAAACAAGCCCAGAGCCTCAACAGGAAAGTAGCAGCACTGAGCAGGTTCATTTCAAAATCCAGTGACAAATGCATTCCCTTCTTCGACCTGATCAGAAAAGGGAAAAGAAAATTTGAATGGACTAAGGAATGTGAGGGTGCATTCTGAGCACTAATTCAACACCTCTTCACACCACCTTTGTCGAAGCCCATTGATCGTGAGAGATTATACATCTACTTGGCGGTGTCAGAAAATGCAATCAGTACTACCCTAATTTAGGAGAAAGATCAGATACAACGACCGGTCTATTACATTAGTAAACAACTAACAGGAACAGAGAGAAATTACCCGAAGTTGGAAAAGTTGGTTTATTGTCTTATCATTGCTCAAGGAAGCTCCGTCCATATTTTCAGACTCATCCTATCACTATCTACACCGATCAGCCGTTACAACAGGTCCTTACGCGACTTGAGAATTCTGGTAGGTTACTCAAGTGGAATATCGAGCTAAGTCTATTTGACATTACTTACACTCCAAGGCAAGCTATCTAAGGACAGGTCCTAGCAGACTTCATCGCCAAATTCAATATCCCGGAGGAATAGCCTAAAACCAGTGAATCTCCCAAGTATATCTGGAAGTTGCATACTGATGGTGCATCTAATAATCATTGCTCAGGCGCCGGAGTTGTACTTGAAACTCTAGAAGGATGATCTATATGCTATGCTTTAAAGTTTGATTTTCGTACGACCAACAACGAAGCCGAATACGAATCCCTTCTTGCTGATTGAGGCTTGCCAAGGAATTAAGAATTATTGCTCTGGAGATTTATTGTGATTCGCGATTGGTCGTGTGTCAAGTTCAGGGAGAGTATCAAGTCAAAGACCGAAGGCTGGCTGCTGACTTGCTTGGGTTTAGGAGAAATTGAGTCAGTTCGATTATAATGCTATCTATTACATACCCTGAGTGCACAATAAGAAAGCCGATTCATTAGCAAAGTTAGCCAATACAGGTGAAGTACAACAAATGGGATTCGTTCCCGTGGAAACATTATCTTCCTTGAGCATCGATCAGATGGAAACAGATTGGGTATTTGAGGCCATTTTCGATAAGGAGTCATGGATGACTCCGTTCAAAAACTATCTCGAGCATGGGACCCTGCCATAGCGCAGGAGTGAAAAGTGACTTCTTCGAAAAGCTTCACGGTTCACTATTCAGAATGGAGTCATGTATAGAAGAGGGTACTCTATTCCTTTACTCCGGTGTATCGCTTACAATGAAATCTAACGGGCATTGCACGATGTACATAAAGGAGAATGTGGCGATCACACCAGAGGGAAAGCTCATGCCAACAAAGTGCTCCGATAGGATACTATTGGCCGAATGTAAATCACGATGCATCGAACTACGCCAGAAAACGTGACAGATATCAAAAACATGCTCAGATTCCTAGAGCCCCATCTATCTAAATAACTCAGATGGTCAATCCATGGCCGTTTGCAGTATGAGGCATTGATATTATTGGATCTTTACCTCTAGCCAAAGGTGGTGCAAAGTATGTTATCGTCGTAGTTGATTACTTTACCAAGTGGGCGGAAGCTGAACCCCTTGCTACAATCACGACGAAGAAAGTGATCAACTTTGTAGTACGCAACATTATCTGCCAATTTGGTCTCCCACATACCATCGTCACAGACAACGGAGCGCAATTCGACAGTGTTGAATTTAAGAATTTCTGTCAACGGTTCCACATCTAGAAGAAGTTCTCCGCAGTTGTACACCATCAAGCGAATGGATAGGTTGAAGCTGTTAATAAAGTTATAAAGTCTATTATGAAGAAACGAATGGAAAAGGCCGGGGGAAAATGGGTCGATGGACTTCCTATGGCTTTATGGGCTTATCAGACAAGCCATAAATCCGCAACTGACCACACTCCGTTCTCTCTTTCTTACGGTTCAGAAGTCGTTATTCAAGTCGAGATGGAAGTACCTTCTCATCGTGTGACTTATTATGATCTGAAAACGAATGCTATATTACTTGCCGAATCCCTTGATTTATTGGATGAGAAGCGTGAAGAGACTGATTTGAGAGCGGCTGCATATTGAAGTCGAATCGCTTGGTTATACAGTGCCAAGGTCCGACCCCGAACCTTCGAACTCGACGATCCCATCCTTAGGTTCCTTTACATATGAAGCCAACTGTGAAGGGCCGTATGTCATCAAACAAAAGCTCATAGATGGCACATTTAAATTATCGACCGTTGACTGTCTTACTCTGCCGAGAGCCTGAACAGCGAGTGTCTTCGTCACTATTACGCATAACAGGCTCTATTTATTTACTCAGTCTACTTCACATTTGCAATTCGTTTATGCATTTCGAAATTTGAATTCGTAATAAGGCAACTAACTTTGCCATATTTTCTTATTTCAGCAATAAAATGTAATCTTTTCGAGCCAGAGCTGTGATTTTTCTGATACATGTCATACAACCATCACTATGCACGGAAAGCTAAGTTCCACCATATGGTGGGACTTATTCAAATAAGAAGTGATTGTGATATGACCGGTCACTCACTAAGTGAAACTTAAGCTCGGGGATAAGCCATCACACTGAAGCCAAAAAAGGATTGATACACGACAATCCTTTAACTAACTCCAAATTCCCAGAGTGCAAACTGGAGTATAAACTTATAAATGTGGTATAGAAGTGGGTGGATCCATCTACCTAACGACTTCACCTATATTCAAACCATGTTTGAGGGGGATGGACCCGTCGATCTAACGACCTCACTTGATAACTCAGGGTGGATGTGAGTCGACCATCCCCGATTCTGATAGATCTGTCATTCCCGGAGCGTGAACGAAATCGTAATGCGTAAACAGATGTGACTGACCATCTATCGGCCAACTCCAGATTCTCAAAGTGTGAACTGGAGTATAAACATTAATGCCAAATGGGTTTGATTGACCACCCATCAAATAACTCCGGATTCCCAGAGTGTGAACAGGAGTAAACTATGAATCCCTTGAGTGCGAATTGGTGTATAAACACAAGCCGGGTGTGAAATGACCACCCATAGGACAACTCTAGGCTACCATAGTGCAGGTTGGAGTATGAGCGCAAAGTAGGTGTGACTGACCACCTACGAATCAATCTAAGTCCCCAAAGTGCGGACGAAGTTTTGAATATCAAACGGGTGTGACTGACCGCCTATAAAATAACTTAAGTCCTCGAAGCGTGGATGTATCTCCAAACCTTAATCGGTTGTGACCGACCGTCGATCTAAAAGTGTAATGTCTAGAGCATGGATGTGATCACCAATAGACCAACAAGGGTGATTTGACCACCTGAACTCGTTTTGTTTCAGTCTTGCTTCAGCAAAGGTAAGCTCGATGTATTAGAGGCAAGCAACGATTGTTGACCAATTTTTTCAACTTATCCCTGGAACACGGATTAAGACAGTGCAATATCGAAATTCGACTTAACGCTCGACCGCGACCAAAGCCGTAGCTTTGAAACTTAGCAACTAAACCCAGGTCTGATTTAAAGACAAACTCCATAAGTGTATTGAATGGTAGTTCGAGCGCTGATGCACTTTAACAAATGAATACAAACTAAGCTAGAGACAAAATGAAATTTTATTTCAACTATTCTTTGAAAGAAAAAGATGAGTGAAAAATTATACCAAAAGTCCTACTAGCAGGGGCCAAACCCGCATCTATACACGACCTACAAAAAAGCAAAAGTAGATTTCTATCTATCTACTAAAAAGAGCCGAGAAGACATGTCTCTTCCTCGGCGTTGACTCGCTAATTCGCCACTTGGCTTCCTCTTTAAGCCCTTGCCTTTTGGCGGTTAATCCCCAGTCCGGGGCATTATAGAGACCTCTTCCTCTGAGATCACGTGGATTGGAAGCATGAAAGGCAGATTCGGAGGGATAGGATCAATGTTCGAAGGTGGAGGAGGCGCACTAGTATCAAAGACCGTGCCTCCCGGAGAAATCATCCGCAAAAGAGCTGGGCCAGGGCCCGCCATTCCATATTCAAACCGCTGGCCCATGTAGCTGCTTCCATTTCAGCGTTGATTTCAGCTATAATTTCCTCTTCATGAGTTGTTTGGGCATCGCCGAGGATGCTAGCAGTTGGACCCAAGGAGCCGGTCACGGGCGCGCCTCCACTCATGACAAACGAAAAATCAGCAAAATGGTCACTGTGATGACTGAGAAGTTCCTCCATCATCTGTTCATCGAAAGTAAGTGTGCTCCCTTGTACCCCATCCATAGGTGGAGTAGCCATTGTCGTGGTTGCTTCTGTTATGATAGCCTCCTACTCGTGATACAATTTGCAGGGGGCATGGCAGATGTAGCTCCTATCACTGAATAGAGACAAAGAAAAAATTATTAGCGATTGCTCCAAGTAACACTTCACACATTGAATGAGCGTAAGAGATGTTCAAAATACCTTCCTTGGAATGACTTGTAGGCGGAACTTTAGTAGCTTCAATGATGTGCTCATGAACTAGAGATAACCACGGTTGATCGGGATTATATGCAGGAATAGACTGAGGATCAACCGCGGATGTAGACTCAGGCAGGGTTGACGTAAGAGTTTCAGGACCTATGTCACAGTGCTCAACACCTGAATCCTCTCCAACTTCCAAATTCTGAGTACCGAGTTTCTCCCCTTCATACGTGATCATAATGTCATGGAGAACTTTCCTTTCATCTTCGCTACGCACTCGGTTCTCTAACTCAGATTCATCGACTGATTCGGCTTAATGCTCAGCCTTCTCATCTTCCACCAAGCGGCCTTAGGCACTATATAAGTGTGATGGATAATTATCGAGCCAGGTCAGGTTTCGGTGCTTCAAAATGTTGGCGTTGTATGTGACAAGAAGATCTTCGGTATCTGCCTCCAACCTGGTCTCCGCCATCCTCACTTCATTCTCAACCTTGGCCTTGGCTTCCTGAATTCTAAGTGTTGTCGCATCCCTTTCATTCTAGAGCACAACAGCTTGTTCACACACCTCCTGAGCAGCCTTATTAGCAATGTCTTTCTCCTTGACGATTTTAGAAAATTTGGCCTTATTCACTCAATCTCCTTTAGCGCAACATCCCTTTCGGCTGTAACAGTGGTATTTTAATGCCCCCTCTCCTGCACCAAAGCAAAATCCATTTGTAGCATCCTTTCCATAGATTGATTTGTAGGCTTTCTTATTGGCCTCTATTTTTGATTTCCTGGAAGATTCGACCTCATTGTTAAGCACTTGAATAATGCGACCTTTTTGAGCAAGATCATTTTCTAACTTCTCGATCGTTTTCGTTTGCTCAAAGGCCACCGTCGAGGCTGAGGCTTTATCCGCAGTCTTTATCCACTCTCGGTATTAGCTATAGACATCATGGATGTAATCATGCATAGTTTGCTCCACCTCAACTGGAATTCTCTTTAAATGCGGAGGGAAGATGAAGCCGTCAAAGCAAATATTTGGGAAGTCTTTTTTCAACTGGGCGATTTTGATTGCACCTTCCCCAGTGGGCTCGATGACGGCCTGTTCAATGATAGTAGGAGTTTCAGCCTCTGTTCTACGGCGCTATGAATTGGACCTGGGAGCTTGAGAAGATGGTTTTGGCATGGAGGCTCTAAGTGTTGTTTCCGCTGACCAGAGGGTAGTGTTGGAGCTCGAGGAGGTGGAGAACGTGATCGGGATCGATGTCTGTATTCTCTATCTCTATCCCTCTCCCTTTCATAATGTTCCTAGCTAAAATAACCGTGATCGCCATCTCTATTAGTTTCCCTTCTACGAGACTAATAGTATGAACTGGATGACTGGCATGTCGAGCGAAGGCTTCCTAACATAGATTCTCGCCTAGTCATCATATCTGTAAAATAGGAAGAAAAACAGAATCAATGATCTCCAGAAATGAACAACTTATGATTCGAAATCGTGTAGCGCCGTGAAGTGTATGTATGCATGTGTTAAACCACCGACCAACCGGTTATGTCGTCCACACTTGTATGAAGTGACTCGCTTAAATCTAAGGCACTTTGAAGCCCTTCCAATCTGGTGTCGTGTTGGAGCGACACATAGTCCAGAATTGGAATGTCGGCAAGCCCTTCAAAAGGATTCTCTATTTGCGAGGGAGAAGCCTCCGAAATTCTAACACCAGAGGCTGGCAGGGACACGACTATGGATTTCCATCTTGAAGACTTATGATGCTTATGTGCAATTGCCTTGCCTTTCCTCCTTTCCTCTAAATCCTGAGAACTGTCTGGAGGCCCGGCTACGGGTTCGTCGTCAGTAGGCGAATTTACTTCATCGCCCTCTACAGCTATTATGATCTTGGGCACTCTATGTTTAGCCCGCCTCACCGGGGATGCCCTAAGTGATCCCACATTCTTATGCTCTGGTTTTGATCGATTAGCCCAACAATCCTCAAGTTTCTATCTGTAAGTACCGTGTCAATTTCTCTCATCTCACCTGGTACTTCCTGAAGAATCTGTACTATCTCTTTAAATTGGGCGCCTTCGGGTCATGGAACTGTAGCTGTAAAGGAAAGAAGATATTAGTTTCAATGCCGCTTATGACTGTCTCGTTAGCTACTGGAAAAGTTGTGGCACTTACGTTTGACTAACCATCGGCTGGCGAACCCTGAAGGGCATCGGACATAGAACCACTCCGTTTTGAAGTAGCTACGCCTAGTCCAGGATCCCATCACCACTTGGTAATTCCTAACCGCCTCTAGAAACATAAATGAAGGATTTTCTCCCCAACCCTTGACATTAAACAATCATCTGACTTCTTCTGGGGTTGGGGGCTGAAAGAGATGTTCCATGAAAATAATGAATAGACTATTCAGCAGTGCATATCCATTTGGATGTAACGCGACAGAGCAATTCTAAAGAAAGCTAACACTTCTCGAATGTACAGGTTGAATGAAGGAAGTGTTCCAGATGTGAACGAATGTCAATTAAAGGCGGTGAATCCTTCTGGGGGAGTGTGTGGCCTATCATTCTGTCTGGATAGCACAACGTCATCTAATGGTAGACCGTGTCTTAAGCATATTCGCCCCAACATATCTTCGAAGATATTGGATGACATAGAATCTTATGGATTCGCGATAAAAGTTGCTCCTGGAAGTTCGCCCGAAGCTGGGCCTATAACTTCGGCTGTAATGGCCGGCATCTCTATTGTTGGAGGAGTGGACTTTGAGCCCTCTGCTGTTGCGAACTTTCAGGTTCCATAACTAATCAACTCAGTTAAAACCATCATTAGATGATAATAAGCCATTGTGTTCCCCAGTATGAAGTACGTAAATGTATTGTGCAGTGCAGTGCTATATAATACTTCATGAAATCTACAGAATTTGGGAAAATATCTAAATGACAAGACTTCAAAATTCAATCAGGGTGACCGTCATCGCTGACTGTCACACCCGTGTCATCCGAACATCTGGAATCGATCCAAGTTAAAGTTCGTCAAAATTTTGTTAAGTTACAGTTCCATAACCGAGCTTCAAAAGGCAGTCAAATATGCAGTTTAATAGTTAAGTCTAGATAAGAAGCTCATTGGAGTCAAATATTCAAGTGTGCGACAATTTCGTATCCATTAAAATTAGAATTTGGATCAATCGGCCAAATAACAATTCGTATCGATAAGGAGTATCGATCAACATAAAAGATCTTCGTATCGATCAATAAACCATTGATTCGTATCAATTGATTATCGGTTCCTAGTCCCAAAATTCAAATTCGATCAATTCATATTGATACGAATGCCATCGGCGATAAATCGATATGAATACCTACTATCCATCGACACGAAGCAGTCTCTTCAATCAATATGAAGCTGCATCATATCAGGATCGATACGAACTTGTTCTTCACCCATCATCGATACAAATACTCCTTTCGTGTCCCCCCACACTTCTTCTTCTCCAAGCAGTGCAAAAAAACCATTTAGCCTTCTTTGGCCTTGCTCCGACCATCTACAGCCTCTTCTTCACTAGAATCGGCTACAAATGCAAGTGGGATAGCACGAGAATTCGAATATCATCATTTTAAATTGGTTTTGGTCAATTAATTACTATTTGGATCAATTAGTTCAGGGGATTAGAGTTTTTTCTGATTCCAAGGAAAAGGCGGTTTTCTTTCTCAAGCTTCTGATCGATATGAAAGCGATTTGTGGAAGTGAAGACATATTAAAATTTGGCTAAGTACCGAGTGTATTTATATGGATAAAAAAACCAAGGGAAAAGTCGATTCACCTCCAGTCATGTTAACCGTTAGGAACGGTCTCCCCTCCGATCGATGCAAAGAAGCCTTCTTTATATCCATTTATGATCGATCTAAGGCAACAGCTGTTCGTATCCATTAGCAATCCATCAATGAGAAATGACAACTTCGTATCCATTACTCTGAGGTCCACTAGCACTCGCATCCATCGATACAAGGTCGATTCCTATTAATACGAAAGAATACCTCAAAATAACTGTTAAGCGTTGTTACAACTCGAATTTCACATTGATTCAGGAGAGGATCGATATGAAATTCGATACAAAAAAAACTAACAACGGCTCATGAACATGTGAATGTTAACGAGAGTCAGGTTAACATAGGTACATGTATGACAGACTAACATCCAAAATTTTAAAGAATTCACAGGATTTGAATGCTCACCTGATGACAATTACAACAAAAAGCAACAGTTTGCTATCATTCAACACTCAGTTACAATAGTGCACAATACAACAATTGGCAGCCAAGAACTTATTATTCATATTACTAAAGACCCATCAAATGTTAAATCTTTCGACAAAAAGACAACAACCGATCAACAAGTCAGATGGAACTTTTCAGAATGAAGGTTACAGCTTTTCAAAGCACGTCATGTCATCACAAGACGTGCTTTGGAGAGAAAATGTTATCCTGCCTTTTGGCAAGGCTGCGACACCAAGGAATTGACTGGAAATCAAAGGCAGTTCATCCCAAAGAACGGTTATACAAAGGTTCGCTATGGATACTGGTAAATTTTGCTCGAGTCCGAATTGAGCTACAATTAAGAAGACACGACAAGAAAAGCTATGAAAGCCAACGTTCCAGATTTCAAGTCAATCAGAATTTGTATGCTCAAGTTATAGATCGATCAAATTCTGTGAAAAACACGTTCTGTTCGTATTCATCGTTTCGCATCGATTCATTTTGTATCCATCTGTTTAACATCTATCCCTTTTGTATCCACCACGCCTGCACTACTTCATATCCACTTTGCCGGGTTCTGTTTCGTATCCATCATGTTTACTCAAATTCATATCGATCGATCAACGTCAATTCGTATCGATGCCAATTGTATAGTTCGTATCGATCGATCAACAATCGATACGAATAAGCCACACAACGATCGATACGAAGTAATATCTTCTATCGATGCTAAACAAGACAAGCACCATCGATACGAAGTATCTACATATGATTGATGCAAAACATCCCCCAAGTCATCGATACGAAACAACCTCATACATCGAAGCGATATAGAGAGGAAAGCGTAAATGAATCCACTAGGTCGATACGAATAGAGCATGTAGAAGTGGAAGACTCGGTCACTCGGCATGAAAAGTGGATCGATCCTAATAATTAGCGCCATGTCACCTAGCAAGCACGTGTCTAGGAGCGATGCGAACAGATCAATGCTAATAGAAGCGATGCGATTTTAGCAGCCTTCAACAAATTCAAACTTGCATCGATCATAACTCAAGATCTACAAGTCCAAATGCCACCAAATTTTCACAGAAGCTTGCATACAACCTCGGGAATGTTCATGATCGATCTCGACTCTATTGGACGAAATCTTGATCGATACGAATTTCATTCGTATCGATCACGGATCGAATTCAAACTACTGGGGATTGATCATGTGGGCCCATCCACGTGAGAGAAGAGGTCTACCAGGATCTAAGCGAGATATTTGCTGCCTATGCCTATAAATAGCAGCCCAGGACCCATTGAAAAAGGACTTTTGGCTCTTCTATGTCTAGACTCTTCCGAAATCACCATTGTACTCGTATTTTACTGTTGTAACTCGTTGTAACTAGCAAGCAAAAATCAATTAAGTCAATCATTTCATAGTGGACGTAGGCCATACGCCGAACCACTCTAAATCTGTGTGTTTTTGTGCGTTTCTCTTGTTTATCATAATATGTTTGTTAGGTTTTCCTCTTTTTTCATTCATATTCTTCATTTTATCTCTTCAAACACATCCGAAGAGTGTTGTGCCCAATTTTGATACAAACAAAAATTAACGACTGAATCCATTGTATAAATGGATTTAACTTTCTACGGCACGAAATCGCGAACTGCCATTATGCGACGCGCCTATTTTTAACTCAATTTTCATAACATGTCAAAACTTCACCAAATTGGATTTCAGTATTTATAAAAACATTTATAAACCATTTAAAATCGTTTCAAACGGATTTATTGATTCCATATAACTTTTATAACTTGATCCGAAAAGTGATTTCCTTGTGTAATATCGACGTGTATTCAACGTGACTTGTCTACACAATTAAAACTATATTTAAACAACCAATAATTGATGATCAAAGCATAGAAAAACATCTATAGCAATAATATCACATCATTATATATATATATATATATATATATATATATATTTCTGTGTGTGTGTAATTAGAGTTTCTCACCTTCATTGGTTTTTAACTTTAAGAAAATTCGCTATAGCTTCACTATAATCTGACTAAAGCATACGAAATCGAGCCTTGGACCTTTGAATGGCTTCGACCTTGGTGGTAGGAGGTGGTGGTTATGGGTTTTGAGTGAAGGGAGTAGTGGATTTGAGTTTGTTTTTAAGTGGATTGGAAATGAATATATACTTGTATAAATTTATTTTCTTTTCGCTAATTTTTCTTCATAATTTTCCTAAGGTAGGAAGCTATTAAAGAAGAATATAAAATGATGAATAAGTTTAGGAATTTATGAATAAATGAAGTGAAGATAGAGGGTGGTATTTATAGGAAAATTTATAAGCAAAATTACCATGATATTTATGTGCATATACATCACCATTTTATCACCACCACACCCTCCTCCTTCACTATGCATGGCCGAACACCCCCATGTGTGTAGCCTGTGTATGAGTTGATATGTGTAAAAGTGAAGTGCAGTTTTCTTTTTAAGTGTGAAAATATCTTAGATTTTTTTGTAATATATATGTATATATAACCGTATATACATATTTGTTTGTATATATTTGTTCATGTATATGTTAGGGCATGCATGTATATGTTGTATATGTGCATAAGACATATAATTGATGTTGCAATAACTTTGAGCAACTTGCGTTAAACCGTTGAAAAATCGGGAAGCCGATTTTCGATCATATTTTGACTTATAAATTAATTTATATATAAATATATACAAAATTTGAAAACTAATTTTCCATCATTATTATCTGATTAAAACAGTCATATTTGAATTATAAAACCATATAAATTAATATTCAACAATTGTTTACAAAAAGTGCTATTATATCGATAAAATAATACGATTTTTTATATATTTTCAAATCAAGTCAAGTAGAACGACCAAGCTGGCGGAGTTGTATGTAAAATGGATAGTACAATTTCATGGTGTGCCAAAGAGCATATAAGCAACCGAGACCTGTCATTTGCTAGTAGGTTTTAGAAGAGCTTACAAGAGGTGTTAGGGATGGAGGTGCATCTTAGTACAGCTTATCACCTGCAAATGGATAAGCGGACCTGTTATCCCATTTTTGGTCAAAACTGGAATATCAACAAATGGACGAGGAATTATGGATATCAGGATTGGAGATCAGTTGGAATCAGGGCTAGGATCGATATCGTCAAAATTTGGTTTAACTCCGATCGAGACGAAATTAATTGGAGATGATGATAAGGACTAGGAAAGACTATGTTTCAAATTTCAGGTTAATCGGAGTTCGTATGAAGAAAATATGATGGATTCAAGGTAGGAAAGGTATGTTGTTCGAATCCATCAAGGTGGTGCTCGGTTCGAATCCATCGGATTCGAACCCATCAGGTTCGCATCGATCGAAGGCATGACACAGGGACGGTTCGAATCGATACGGTTCGTATCGATCAACATAGGCGCGGCTTGATGAAGTTCGTATCGATGGTGGTTCGAATCGATGAAGTTCGTATCGATCAGGAGAGGAGGGGAGTCGGCTTCGTGGATTCGAAGGAGGGGAGTCGGCTTCGTGGATTCGAAGGAGGGGAGTCGGCTTCGTGGATTCAATGCGATGGATTCGAAGGGAAATAGATTCGAAGAGGACGGACTCGAGGGAGATGGATTCGAAGAGAGTGGATTCGAGGGATATGGATTCGAAGAAGATGGATTCGAGGGGGATGGATTCGAAGGGAGTGGGTTCGATGTATAGGTTCGAACCCAGGCAGAACACGCGAAGCTTTGAACTTGAATCGATCATATCTTCCAAACCGTTGATCCAAATGCAATGAAATTTTTACAGGAGCTTACATACATGTTGAATAATGTTCTCACCAAATTTCAGCTCAATTGGATGATTCCTTGATCGATTCGAATCTTACTTCGAATTGATCCCAAGGTGGGCCCGGACCTCCAGATTTTGGGCGTGTGGGCCCCCTCACGTGCCTGAAGCGGTCTTTCTGGATTTTAGGAGAAATGTTAGCCTCCTACGCTTATAAATAGAGCCCATGGTCATTCAGAAAAGGGATCGGAGATTCTAGAGAGAGAAAGGACGCTTGGACGCTGGCAGAATCACTCCATATCATCATTGCTGCTATTTATTTCAAGTTTTAGACATTGTAACTGCTGTAATCATCTGTAATCATCAAGGATAATCAATAAAAGGATAAAAACTTTGGAGTGGACGTAGGCCGGAGATAGCCGAACCACTATAAACCTTGTGTCTCTGTTCTTTACTTTGGGATTGTTGTTTAATATTAGCTGAAATCTGAGATTCGTGTTTGAATATTATTAATTTGTATTCACACACTGGTGCTTTCACGGTATTCGGGGTTTGTGACCAATTTTGGCACAAACAGGACCTAAAGAGCAAATCATATTTTTGGAGACCACTTACGAGCATGCATTATAGACTTTGGCAGATCATGGGATGATCATTTGCACCTGGTGGAGTTTGTAATCAACAACAGTTATCAATCGAGTATTAGTATGGCTCTGTATGAAGCATTATATGGTCCACCATGCAACACTCTTTCAAATTGGTAGGAAGCAGGCGAGAAATTGGTAATTGGGCCAGATATTTAGAGAGACTTCAAAGAAGATTGAAGTTGTTCAGAAATGAACAAAAGTTGCCTAGGATGGAAATAAAAGCTATAAGAATAAGAGACGAAGAGAGTTAGAGTTTTTTTTCCAAAGATATGGTGTTTGTAAAGGTTTCTCCTTTAAAGAATGTAGTTTGATTTGATAGAAAAGGGAAGTTGTTTGTAATGGTTTCTCCTTTCAAGAATGTAGTTTGATTCGTTAGAAAGGGGAAGTTGGCATCAAGATTCGTAGGTCTTTTTATGATAGTCAAGAGAATCAGAAAGTTAGCATATAGGGTCGACTTACCTCAAAAGATGGCGGATCTGCACAACGTTTTTCATGTCTCTTATCTACAAAAGATTGTGCATGACTCAAACATGATGATCACATCAGATCAGCTAGAAGATGTTGAGCTAGAATTGGAATTTTCTAGACCTCGTAGGCCGCTTCATATTGTTGGGTACAACACGAAACAGCCTAAGGGAAAGAAGGTTAAGCTAGTGAAGGTACAATGAAGTAGAAGTGATGACGATTGTACATTTGAGACGGAGAAGAGCTTGAGGACTACATGTCCGGAACTCTTTGAATGGTAATATCCACTGTTTATCATATTTACCTTCATCGTTGTATGTTATATCTGACAGGTTAGTATTCTGCATGCTAAGGTAGGTCACCAATAATATTGATTGCATGGTTGCAAATTTGCTATATTTGATGGTTGCTTATGTTTGGTAGGTATGTGGGTAACTACGGTTGTTGTACTTTGGTTTATTAGGGATTTCGAGGGCAAAATTTCTAAAAGGAGAGAACGCAACAACCCATATTTTACGTATCATAGGATCATAAAATAATTTTATATTATTCGTATGAGGCCATATGATTCTATAATTTTAGTATATGACTCTTAGGGACATTTTACACAACTATGATTTTTCCTGAATTTCTATATGACAATATTGACTCTAAAAATCTTGTTTGGGCTATACTTTTTTTTATAGTAGTTGAACTAGGGTCTCATATTTGCTCCATTGCTTCAAGATAATGGTTTCTCATTTCTTAGAGTGGTCATAATAAAAAAATTAGACTTACAGTAGGAAAGTTATGTCTATTTTTTGTTCTTAAAGCTGTTGGCTGGGATTAGTGTGTAATTAATTAATCTCATTAGTGAGCACATTAGTCTAATTAGGGAATACTATAAATAGAGGGCTGAAGAGTCAAATGAAAACTTTTTTCCCTCATTCTAAGTCAAATCTAAAACCTAATTAACCTTATATCCATCGTAATTTCATCCAAAATCATCCAAATTGCTCTCTAAATCAAACTGGATTGCGGATTCAAGATTAGATGTTCAATTAGAAGCTAGAAATCATCAATTTGCTTGATTTGGAGTGTTTTTCTTTGCTTTCTGGATTAGATCAACACATGAATCTGTTGGATTTGGTAATTTGTGAGTGGTTTATGCCTTCTCACTATAGTACACATGTTTACATGGTAGAATTATAAGATTTAACATGTTTTAAATTTATTTTGGCCATAAAATATTTTCTAACTTCAATGGCATGTTAATCCATGCATATGATATAGACTGATTAGAAATAACCTTGATTTATATTCATGTTATATGTTAATATATGTTAGAAAATGCATATTTATCTTATTTTGATGGATTACAACTTTGATCGGATGAAACTGCTTGTTATTCTATGCTTCAATGATATGATTTGATGTTGTTTATTAGTGTTATGATTGCATAAAAAGTTAAGTCGGAGAATTGAGCAAATAATAAGCAAAGTTGGTCGAAATTGAATGAAACTTGGCGGATAGGCACTAGAGTATGGTGGGAAGAGGCATGATGATTCGCAACTCAAATGGGGTTAAGTACATAACTCGACAACAAGTTATGCCCATAACTTGGTACCAAGTAATGGTGAAGGAGGCTATGACTCGGTAGTTGACATGGACGAATAGAGCTTGGCCAGGTGAGATGTTCCATAGCAAGGTGAAGGAAGTTGGCTAAGTATCGGTCGTGATGACGAGTTATCTCTAGAACTTAGAAGAATATCATATGGTCATTGTGGTATATCTTTATGATATTGTAGAATATCATATTATAGTGTTATATGCTAATTTCTTTATTGTAGGGGCAGGTTAACTATGGTTCGTGTACTCTTGTTCCTTATCATATTCACCTGTATAGTCTTATGAGACTAATTTATCGCTCCCATAAGACTGTTGTCTGATCCAAGTTATTATGCTTTGTTTCTTATTATCTCGGGTACTCTTAATTAGTATACTGGATAACAGGTCTAGGTAATGGTGGCTATTTCCAGAATGAGTTGGATGGAGCTATCTCGTATTATATACATATATGGTGTCTACGCTTGTTTAGCTGTGCAGCACTAGGGAGCCTTTGCGGTGACTGCTTACCATTTGTATTTGAGACAGTGGTTGAGTTTGTTTTCAGTTGTATAAACTCTACTATTGGGGTATAACTCTTTGCATATTAGACTCTGATAATGATGATTGTTCACATTGTTATCACTGTCTCTTCTGTTGTATATGTAATATTATATTTTGTCCATGCGTTGTCAGATATACGATAGGTTATATGCTATATTGATTTATTTCAACCCTAATGATCGCCCTATATTGGCCGGGCACGACAGCGGCATACTATTTATATACTATTGGTGCCTGTGGTATAGGATGGCCATCATAGTCTCTATCACCGACTATGCAACTAGGAATCTCATGCAATCTAACAATATTTCTGATAAATAACTTAGCCAGAACAGGTGTGTCCTTGTTGACTAAATGTACACTCTTAGTCTGTCTATCCACTTTAACCCAAATACTTTGATTTTTCCTATTTTACCTGAATAGAATCACATTTCCACACTTGTATATCTAAAGGCTGAAGCAATCCGCTCGGCTTCTGATGCTTGGCTTTAACTTGCTAGCAATTCAAACACTACTCTAACCATAAGCCTACATCTTTTTTCATACCTTCCTAGAAGAAATTTCTCTTCATATCCTGATAGATCTTAGTTCCTCCAAGATGAATAGTAAACTTCGATCGATGACACTTCCAAAATACTTCTTTCCTTAGGTCACCCACAAACGAAACACATAATTCTCCCTTCTTTCTCAACCTTCATTTTGATCAAGATAAAAATCCTTCAAGTCATCAATCTCGGTTCCACTTTCCAATCTAATAATTCTTGCACCAAATAATGGATCATCTCTTTGCTTTAAAGCAATTCTTGCAATTAATATTGATCGAACTTCCAAGCATGATAACATGACAGTTTCTTGACTAGAACTAGCTGTAGGTCTTAATTGCATACTACAAGTAGTTAATGCTTCCAAATCTTTCCACTGCGTTAACATTGTCGATACTATATTTCGATGTTTTCTTCTAAGTACATCTGTAACTTTATTTTCTTTCCTTGATGTGTACTCAATACCAAAATCGTACATTGTTATGAACTCTAACCATCTATGTTGTCTCATACTCAACTCTTTTTGGGAGAATTAATATCTTAAAGGCTTATGATTCGTAAACAACTCGAATCTTTCTCCCAAAAGACAGTGTCTCTACACTTTTAAAGCAAAGATTACTGCAACCAACTCCAAATCATGAGTCGAATATCTAATTTCATGCGGTCTGAGCTATCGAGAAGCATAAGTAATCACTTTATCTTTTTGCATCAGCATAGCTCCTAATCTTGTTCCACACACATCTGTATACACCACCAAATCCTAACTCCCATCCAAAACAACAAAAACAAGTGCACTGGTCAATAAATATTTCAGTTCGAGAATGCGTTCTCACATTTACCGATCCATACATACATCACGTCTTTCCTTGTTAGTTTAGTCATTGGTGCTGCTAGATGAGAGAAATCCTTGATGAATATTCGATAAAAGCCAGCTAGTCCAAGAAAACTCTTTATCTGGATCACCATCTCGGGTTTCTTTCAATTAGTGACAGCTTCTATCTTAGCTGGATCTACTGACAACCCTTCTTCTGAGACCACTTGACCAAGTAACTTCATTTCTTTCTATCAAACATGACACTATGAAAAATTTTCCTTTAGTTAATGTTGCCTTAATGTCTTAAGTACTATTCTAAGGTGAGTATCATGGTCTTGTTCATTCTTAGAATATATCAGGATGTCTACTGTAACTACTACACAAACTTATCCAAAATGCTCTTGGAAGATTCAGATCATCAAATTTATGAGAAAGCAGGCGCATTAGTTAATCTAAATGGCATTACTAACACTCATACGAATCATATCTTATTCAAAACTCCGTCAGTGAAATACTATACTCGTCCCTTAATTGATGGAACACTATCGTGAATTCCAATTGAGAAAATACACCATTCAACTGACCAAAAAAATCATCTATTCTTGGTAAAGGATATTGATTCTTTATCATCTTTTCATTTAACTTACAATAATAGATATATAATCTCAACCTATCTGGTTTCTTCACGAACACCACAGCCACTCCCCAAGACAAACTGCTTGGTTTAATAAAATTCTTTCCTTCTAAGTCCATCAGTTGCACCTTTAACTCCTTCATCTCAGTAGGTGTTATTCTACTAGGCGGTCTACTCATGTGTTTAGCTCTAGTTACAAGATCTATTTGAAACTCAATAGCTTGTTTCAGCAGTAATCCTATCACTGGCTCAAAAACATATGCAAACTCTTTAATGGTAAGAACTTGATTCAACTTGTCTTCCCCCTCTGTTGCACCTGATAAAGCATAAACATCAAAATTCGAGTTCTCTGCTAAGTATATAATTTGATCGCTGCGATTAGGGTGTCTTAGTTATATTTCTCTATTTGGCAAACTAAACTAGCATCATATTTCTTAATTGATCCATACCCAGTATAACTCCATAGCCCATAAAATCAAACACATGCAAACTGTAGGGAAATATATGACCTATTAATTCAAATTCAAATTCAAATTGATCGCATGTCCTTCTAAGAGTTGCATACCCTCCTATTGGATTCGCAGCCCTTAACAAAGTAACTAGGTAAGATATTTCTTAACTTTTCTTATCTATCAAACAATGAGATACAAAAGAATGTAATGCACCAATATCAAATAGTACTCTAACAAGTATGCCATCAATCAAAAGTGTACCTCCCATCATAGCTTTTCCTTTCTCCTCTGTTGTTGGTCTTGAGGTAGTTGGTTCTAAAGCAAAAACTTTTCCTTTCTCAACCTTAGCAAGTTCTTTGCATTGATTCTTGTACTGGCCTATTTGGTCACAATTAAAGTACTTAATGTTCTTCATCCTATTAACTTTATTTCCATCCCCAAAATGACATCCATTTACAAAATGCCCTTTCTTGTCACACTTGTAGTACTCAACATCTGCCTTCTCTTTTTAGCGGCTCCACCCTTCTAAGCTCCCTTTTTCTGAAAGAACTTCCTTTTTTGATTCTACCCACTTTGAGTCTCCGCTACTTTGTTACCACCAAAGAAAGCAAGCATCTCCTCATTTCTCAGGACCGTCTCCACTACCATGTCACCTAGATCCCTGAGATGTAGCAAGGTTTCCCTAGCAAGCTCTGGTCATAATCCATGGATGAACTTTAGTTTATTTTAATCACTGTGTCAACCGTCGCATACCCATACCTGGATAACTCCTCAAATCTTATTGCATACTCCAACATAGTCATGTCTCTTTGTACTAACTCGGCAAACTTCCTAAGAAAAGTTGACATGGCTATTTCAGACATGAATCTCTCCTCGAACCTCCTTTTGAACTCAACCCATGTCAAAGTCTCCTCTGGCACTCCAATAATAACACTATTCCACCATTATGACGTAGCTCCTTGTAATTTCCTAGATGCTAATCTTCTTTTCTACTCATTATTTAGTCCAAAATCAGCAAAAATCCTTTCACAATCCAAAAGCCAAATTTCCATCTCGATGGCATCCTTAGTTTCATTGAATGGCTTTCCTCCAAGTCTTGCATAATCCCGACCAAAAACAACATAGTTATTGACAATTGGAACTTCATGATTTTCTCCTCCAGCATTTCCACTAATTAATCCAGCAGCAGCTCCTGCTTTCATCACATTGAAAAAGAACTGATACATGGATCCTCTATCTAGCGGCGGTGTTCCAATACCCACATTAGCAGCTGTTTATGGATTCGAATTCCTCCCACTATTGGACCTAACATTTCCACTGGTTGTGGTACTTCCATTACCGAAAATTCACTCTTCCGTTTCTTGCCTCCATATCTTACTTACCTTAAATCTGCATTCGAACTTTAATAAGATACGAAAGAATAGTCTAAGAGAGGGGGAAGAAATAGGGATAATATATAGATACTTATATATAGAAAATACAAGTACATTACCATAACATTATCCCATACTCTAATCTTATTTTTTGATTCATTTGGATTATGTTTTCAAAAACTCTTTTAAAGTGCAAAATTCTTTTAGTTTTACATAAATCTTTGCACTAAGACCAAGTTTTAACATCCCCTATTCTGAGGTCCGAAAATAAGCGCTACCGATGCAGCAATCATCAATAGTATTATTCTCCGGTTACAAAATGAGATCAGTTAATAGTATTATTTACATCAAATCACATGAATATGAATTTTTTTTTAAAACACCTATTTCATTAATTAATTTCCATATTCATTACATAATCCCAAATGTTGCCTGGGTTCAGATAAAATATAATTATTAGAAATACTAGAATAGCGACATATGAAGATGCCTCTGGATTGGTCAGAATTTTCTACTAGACATATACAATTTCTTCCATTACATATATACAGACAAAAGTCATAACAACACAATGGATAAATAAATAGATAGACCCCCAAATAGCTAGCTCTGCCTCCTACACGTCTCCAGAAACTTTATTCTTCAAACCTAAAAGCCTGGGAACCTTACTCATGAACTACTCAAATGAGCGCCTGAGAGTTTAAGGGAAAAAAACAAAAACTTCGGGTTAGACAAAAAGTATAGTGTGAATAATAATATTGGTTAATAGATATCTACTGAGACCATGCCGTTGCGCGGAATGGGTTTTCCCCTCACTGGTATTCTCAAAGTATATCTTTTATAAATCAAGCATCTGCAGCCATAGTGGTTAAACTAGACAATATAAACAATCATATGCATGCATATAATTTGGGTAATCATGACCTATCTGTCTAAATAAATGGACTATCTGTTCCAACATCATAGTTTTTTCACGGTAACTACAAACCTATAGGCTGACTCGAGCCTACCAGATATATCAAATTCTCCAACTTATTATTAGAAGGAACAGAATGATTTATCCGAAACTTACTATTTCTAAGGTCAATCGATCCTAATGGTTTTACAGGCCAACCAATAACCTATCTCATCTTTTTGTATTTTTTTAGGGTGCATAAACCTACTTTTAGTCTTACCCATGACAAAGCCTTATGCACTGGAATTTTTGACTAATATCGGGTAGAGGCTAACAGCTGAAGTACAGAACGTGACCGTACACCAGTCCCATTTGGTTTTCTACCTCTAAGTCAATTCATCTTATCATAATTTATCTAAAGGTGATAATAATAATAATCTCTCTAGTAAAATATTAGGCTAATTATACTTTTATTTTTCCTTAAAAATATAAATATTTATCACTAATTTACCCTTGAAATCATACTTTAAAATAAGGAAAACTACAGCCCTTTATTTTCCAAAATATATTATGCCAATGTATATGCTTTTATAAAATAACATTGATGAATCTCCAAATCACTTAGAAGTTGTCATACCTTAAATCCTAAAGCTATGCATCAATAAACAATAAAACCATTTATATTGATAAAGTGCGGCATTGGTATAACCGTTATGGGATTAATGCACCCCTTCTATATCGAAACCATGTTTAAACATCCGATTAATAAAACATAAAACCATATGACCAAAACCATGTATGTCGCATATCATAAATGAATATAGATTGCCAACTATAAGCGATATAATTATGGGTTTGCATAGTATAAAAGTTTAAAACCTAGTACTATGGGAACGTCGAAATTTAGGTTAAGCAGCATCATTGTTGTATAAATCAGTGTCGAAAATAGCCTATGATGGAGTCATGACCAAAACACAACGACATGAGAAAATAGAGGCAACATTTTTGTATAAAACCAATGTCGCAAGCAATAATAGCAAAATCTATAGCCATACTATAGTCAATCCTGAATAGGTAAATCAGCGGCATAGACAACATGCGGCATTGAAATCATAAGGAGTTGATATTAAAAACTAGCGGCATTATAGACCCGCTATAAAACTAGCGGCATTATTAATGTCACAATAAAACATGCGGTTTAAAACAGAAGGCATAGAATGTATGCAGTTTAGAAGACCAACGAGATAGAATACAACATGCATCATCAACGTCGCAAGCATAAATATCGGCATTGATATATGAGCCCCAACCTTAGTGGAATTATAGCATACCAACAAAGTTGCTATCATATAATTCCCTATAGGTTAGAAACGACATGCGACATAGATGGACTTCGGCATTGATTAATGATGCATGGCAATCTCATAGTTAACAAGAAAACTTTTATGTTTCTTTAAAAAGCAATATCATTTTACCAACTCCAATTTTTTGTCAAATTCTTATTGTGTAATAACTTTCTTTACCAAATCCTTTTCAGAAAACCGCTATTGATCTGATTTCTCATTCCTAAAATAATCTGCAATCTATAATTTTATATTAATATTTTAATATAACCATTAAGCCTTTCTAGCCTAATAAATTCATAAAAAATCATAAACACTAGGGGAAAATCCATAAAAATCATAATAAATCAGATTTATCATATTCTTTAACATATAAAAATTCCAAGACCAAAAATATTATTTAATTATTTTTAATAATTAAAACCTAAAATAAAGCATTTTCTTCACTTAAAAAATTCATAAAATATTCATACTTGAGTGGAACATTACGAAAAAAATCACTTCTAAAATAATATTTCTAACATCTCATTAAAAATTCAAGTTGAATAGATGTCATATGCTAGGTTTTCACTCTTAAAATCTATTAAATAATTCAATAATAAATTCAATAATTCATCATTTAGGCATATAATTAATCAATCATTTAAAACATGGCATAAAGCAATCATAATGTTCGTGTTTGATCACAAAATCAAAATGAACATGCAAATAGTGAGATGGATAGCTATTAATCATCTTGGTTTGATAAAGAAGGATGTGATTTGAGTTTATAACTGATTTTCCCCAAGCTAAATCCTAATTTCCTAGCTTTTCTTCCTCATTGAACTCCTTAGTAATCGCCGACCTTGTATTTACTTTAGTTTGTGTAAGTGAATGTTAATGCGGGAGATGAAAGTGTAAGGGTTTATGTTTAGGAAAAATGTCTATTTCTATTTTACCCTCCATATAATTTCCTCGTTCTAATTTAAGTTATAACCACTCTTGATAATTCATTAATTAAGGCTCCATGTATATTAATTCCCAAATCTATCGTATATTATATTATATTATTTTTAATTTATTTAATTACATGATCTAAATAATATTAACTAAAATTAGGAATGTTGCACACTTCTTGTGTTTCATTGTCTCATTCATATTAGAGTAGTGGAATAAGTAGTGTTAAGAAATATGTAGAAGATGATTGCTCTTCTGCTTGGTCTCTTCAGGTTAATATGGAAGATGAAAAGGAAACGATTACTGATTTTAATGAATAAGAGTATGATGATTTATGCAATGGAATATGCAAATTTAGGATGCATGAAGAGAAGGTTGAGTTGACTGAGTTTAAAGCAAAGTATGCTAGATTTGTGTATGATAGCGATGATGATACAAATAAAGGGGAAGAGTTGACTGTTTTGATAAGATTCTATCACCAAATGGAGTTGTTTTAAAAGGGTTGCCTGTGCCTGAAGGGAAGCGTTTGGGATTTCATGAAGAACAGGAAAATGAAGATAACTTTGGACGGTTTTGGTTTCGGTTTCTTTTGCTTTATAATGTTGTCGTGCTTGACAACTATTATTGTGTGTTCAGTTTCATTTATGCTTAGTTAATATATTTCTACAAAAAATGGATGAAAATTGTCATGGTTATATGATGTTAAGACTTCCTTTTTTGAAGTTAAGAATTTAAGACTTCTTTAGTTCACTCTATGGTAGTTGCTTAGCATGTTATTTTCTTATTGCATTTTTTTTCTCAAATTCAACAAGGTTAATTTGTATCTACGTTTTCGAGCTTACTTTGTTCAATTTGATAAATCTGTATGCAAAGTAAAAACAAAGTATTCTGAACTTGTTACTTATTTCAAGAAAAAGATGCAGGCATATATATAGCCTTTACAAGCTACAACAACTATAACTAATATAGCAAATAAACAGGAAGCAAATAACAACTTGTCCCTATTCTACACGAACACTTATTCAAACTTTAAGTACAACAAGATAAGTGAGACTCGTTCTAAATTGCTAAATGAGTCTGCAGCTCCAACCAGTCCTATGTGATCCTAACACATCCTCCCTTAAACTGAAAGTTCCCAACTTCAGTTTACTTTAGTTACAGAATATACTCTGAGCATACCTCTCAACTTCTCATAAGTGTCAAGCTTTAAAGGCTTAGTCAATATATCAGCCACTTGTTCTTCGGTACTATAGCATATCAACTTAACTACTCCTTCATTCACAAGATCATGCAGGAAGTGGAATCTAACATCAATGTGCTTGCTTCTCTTGTGCAGAACAGGATTTCTTGACAGCTTAGTTGTTGACATATTATCACAGTAAATGATAGTAACACCCTACCCTGAGACCCATCTTAGTAAAGAGAATTAACAAGTATTTCCGTCTACTAAAGTGGAGAATAGGGCTGGTTAAGGGCGACCATCTATAATTTTGTCTTAAACATCTACTGAATACGTCGATAAATGCAATATGATTTTTCTTTTCTATTTCAACTGGATCGACCTACCCAGTAAATGCTTAATCCAAAACTATAGGTGGCTTACGGATCTATCAGAACAAAATACAATAACTAAATGAAAAGCACATCACAGAACAGCAATCAACATCATATATGTACATATACACTGATACATGCTTAGTACAATGCAATATGAATACAATACATTGGTACTCGACCACACCATATACATCGACTCAAATATAAATATATCAGAGTATACGAAAGAACAGAAACTACTCTAGAGAAAGAAGAGCTGACATCCAACATCAACTTCAAGCTAAGTCCAATAGATGATACCTGAAACAACTCGGTCTGACCCGAGTGAAAACACACGGGTCAGGCTAGCTAAAATCATCAGTTAAATAGAATAATCGATAAGGATAAGTAGGTGAAAGCTATGGTATCCTTTTTCTTAAAGGATGCCATGCCCTAAACAGGGTTTCAACATCATAAGAAAGGACAACATCTCTTCTTGGAAAATAGGAGAGATAATGATGATAAAGTCATACTTAAGTGGCATAACAGACACTTAAGCAAATGGAACATCGTCGAGCAAAATTTTAAAGATAAGATTCAATAAACATCGCTTTCGCCTCATATCATCAGCGGTATAAAAAAATATGGATAATGACTTCAAACGAATCAATTATCTTCTTAGAAGTGCTCGTCAATGTAACAATACATCAAAGGTACATATCCTTCATACATAGAATAAAACACATATGGATGTGCCTCATCTTATTGGCGCATCCCAATGATCATTCAAGGAAATATAAAACCCAATCATAAAAGAAGCATTATACTTATTCATACCTCATCTCATCGGTATGAATATAGATACATCTCAAATCCATCACTAAAACTCATCATAAAAGATTCTTTATAATCGTTTATACCTCATCTCATTGGTATAAATTTATAAATACATCTCAGCTCCATCTTAACATCAAGTGGTCTATAAAATCGTCAAATCATCGATCCATAATGCAAATAATGGTATAAATATAAACATATCTTAAATCTATTATCAAAACTCATCATAAAAGCATTACCATAATTTATCTTGATAGAGCCCAGAAAGAATCCAAAACAACATATTCCAAATCAAAAATAAAACCATGTATGTCAATAAGCCTTTTTCTTACATAAGGCTATACTAAAGCATCATCATCAAAATAGTGAAATCGAAAGACCTAAAACCTCATGGAAAACAGCACGTGCATTTACATCTTGACTAGTACTACCATTATTTGGTACCATTCATCGTGATGACTTGGGGTCACATAACATCATAACATCGTGATCATCTTGATTGACTGTAGTCGAAAACATCTTGATGACACCCAATCACAAAAAAAAACCCGATTAATAACATCGTGATGATCAGAGTCGAATAATAACATCATGAACATCGTGATGACTCCAATCGAATACTCAGTCTGTAGTACTAGTAAACATCGTGAATGTGTCTCAACTTCTCGGATAGGAACCCAATAGGTGTTAACGTACGTCCCATACCATATGTTCACCCCCAATGGTTTACTAGCCGTTAGTTGGTACCACACTAGTAAAACATCATAAATATCAAGAAAATATACTCGACCTCGTCTCATTGGCGAGTAAATACAATACTATGCTCGTCTCATCTCATTGACGAGTACTAGGGGCATTACCACACTAGTAAAACATCATAAATATCAAGAAAATATACTCGACCTCGTCTCATTGGCGAGTAAATACAATACTATGCTCGTCTCATCTCATTGACGAGTACTAGGGGCATCGTGACTTGTCTCTTCTCATCGACAAGTAAAAACTATCATAATACATCTCAACATCGTAAAATCATCATAAAGAAGATTACCTCGTATCATCGGCAAATGCAAATAAATCTCATAATGGTTTCTCATAAACTATAATCCCCGAAAAGGGAAATCTCATCTCAAGACTCACCTCATCTCATCGGCAAGTAAAACAACATTTTTAAGTGGTTCTCATCGATTTTTACTCCTATAATAGGAGATCTCGAACATCTCAACTCGCCAAATATTGGCTACTCGGATAATTCCAATAATAGGAATTGAAAATCTTAAATATTAACTCAAGATACAATACTTAAGAGGTTTCGATCAAGTCCGGAATTAACCAAAAAAGCAAACTCATGTGTTCCATACCACATGTTTTACTAAATCGTTTAATTCTCTTTCTCATACGTCCGAAAAGTGCAAAAACGTGTATCTTTATATAGAAAATATATTTTTGCTAAATCGGGTTTTGAAATAAATTTCAGAAAATATTTAAGAAATCGATTTTGAAAATCTCTTTATAATTTAGAAATATTAATCGTATCATTTTTTATATGAAATCACTTTGTAAAATATGTTTCTTAGAACAATAGCTAGAATATGAACACTGTTGGAAAAATAGTTTGAAAATACGTGCACATGCGCTCGGAATCACAATGAAAACATTACATAATGAATCATTAAAATCCCAATGAAGGAGTCGTGAAAATCCGTGCTTCTATATAGTAGAAGCAACCCAAAAATAATCACAAGAAGCATGGTTTATCCCTTGAATAAGATAATACAACACTCAAGATCTATATTAAAATTTATCATCAAAGACTTGCTCGAACAATCTAAGAAAATACATGATTCAATACCAGAGTATATGTGATATAAAGCTCTCAATATTTGCACTGAAAAGAGCATCAAAACCATGTTTGGAAAACATAAGAGAAAGCACCAAAAGCTGGTACAACAATTCAAGATACACAGGAATAAACTTTGGCGTTTTGCCCAGGCCTGTGTTTTTTTGTTCAGCTTGCCTCTTTTAAGCACATAATTTCAGAAAACACAAAACATAAAAGTTTTAGATGACATCCTAATCTTTTCGAAACATTAAAAATTACCGAATTCCGATAAGAAATGTAAAAGTTATGGATAAAACGATTCTGAGATTTGAATTTCACAACTTCTGTCGTTTGGTCTCGGGATAGCAAAAATCAAACACGTTTTTGACCAAACTAACATCAAAATTTAAGAAAACTAAAAACATTAAACAAGCAGTACATATTTATGCTTTTCGGAATATCCAAAATTATCAAATTTCGATCAATAACGAGAAAGTTATGGCAAATTTTAGTTTTTGGTTTCAATTCTGAAAATCGACAGAGCGGAGCTTGTATCTCAGTTTCAAATCCAATTTCGACCCTTTAAATAATAGAATTTGTTATCCCACCTTTTGGACAAAGTTGAGATATCAACAAAATTGGCAAGGAACGATGGATATCAGGATTGGAGATCGATTGGAAACAAGGCTGCAATCGATGTTGTTAAAATTTGGCTAAGCTCCAATCAGGACGGAATTGTTTGGAGATGATGACCAAAGCAAGAAGGAGCTATGTTTCAAATATCAGGTCGATCGGAGTTCGTATGCACAAGATATGAATGGGCTGAGACGCATAAGGAACGGTTCATATTGATGCATTTCGCATCGATCGGTAGATGGCATTTCGAGTCGATACTATTCGTATCGATCAGAGACAGAGCATAGTGGTGGACTTCGAATCGATATCGTTCGTATCGATCAGCATGGACTCGACTCAATGGTTTCGCATTGATCAGGTAAACGGGCTGGTGAGGCATTGTTCGTATCCATCAGGTAAAGTACTGTTCGCATCCATCACGGAAGGCTTCGTTTGCATCCGTCAGGTAAGGTCTCGCTCGTATCAATCCTAAGGATGAGCTTCGTACTCATCCTCTATTTCACGTCTCTCTTCACGGCCACTTCGTATCGATGACCCTCATGGTCATTTCATATCGATCAATTCATAAGGGATCGGTGCGAAGTGTACTCCTGAAAACAACATGAATAAGGACACGAATTGATGGGTGTGAACGTACCATGTTATGGATATGAACGAGCACGAAATACAGATGCAAGCGAAGAATATCCACGAATCAAGGGAAGAAGCGTTCAAAACAGCGAACAATATGGATCTCCCCTGGTTTATAGTTCCATGTCATCAAGCGAGCACGTGCGCATGAACGACACGAAGTGGATGAATTCGAACCAATGGATTCGAAATCTGCAGCCTACGAAGAACACGAGATTGCATCGATCATATCTCCTAAACCGCTGATCCAAATGCAATGAAATTTTCACAGCAGCTTGCATACAAGGTAAAGAATGTTCCTACCAAGTTTCATCCGGATTGGATCATTTTTTGATGGATATGAAATCAATTCGTATCGATCACAGATCAAGTCGAAACTTGGTGGGGTCAGTCGTGTGGGCCCACTCACATGCCAGAAGAAGTCTCCCGAAGTTTGAGCGCGATATCAGCCTCCTACGCCTATAAATAGCCCCCTAAAGCCTTTAGAAAAAGGATCTTTTGGCTATTAGACGTCCAGACTCTGCCGGATTCATTTCTACATCTTACAATCGTTGTTGTACTCAAATTATTTCGCTGTAATCGCTGTAGCCATCTGTAACCAGCAAGGATAATCAATAAAAGATAAAAGTTTGAAGTGGATGTAGGCCGGAGATAGCTGAATCACTATAAATCCGGTGTTTCTGTTTGTCATTTTTGAATTGTTGTGCTTGATATTGCTTAGATCTTAAACTTGTGCTTGAATATTGCTGATTTACATTCATAGTTTGGTGCTTTCACGATACTTGGGATTTGTGACCATTTTTGGTGCAAATACTTTGGTGCTTTCACAGAGAAGGACTAGCGCCCGCTACATCGGATTGAAGTTTGGATTTGAAAAGAGTGAAGAGTTTGGATTTAAAAGATAATGACTCGTCAGACAAGAAGGAGACAAAGAGCTGAGAGAAGCCAACAGGAAGAAAGTTAAGAAGCATCCTCCGGAGCTGGGGAAGGACAAGCTTCGATCTACATAACCAGGGATGAAATGGAGGCTATGGCCAATTCATTGCAGGAGAGATTGTTGAAAAGTCAACAGGAAATGATGCAGACTTTCTTCGAACAGATGAGAACTGCAAGAATGCAAAACCTTGGACCGACTACAGTGATTGCGAATGTGGAGCAAGGAACTAGGGTTGCAGAGCCTAATGGAGGACAGAATACAGAACCAGAGGGCAGTTAACAAAGGCTTGGGGGCAGGCCCGCAGGATCTGATATTGGAAGGCCTATGGATGGAGCTCAACAGGCTAGAGCTAGCGCTAACGTTAGTGAAGCGCATGAGGAGTATGTGCCGGAATTCCTTCGGGGGCATGGGGGGCAACCTTTGATAGATAATGCTGGATTAGTTGAGATTATCAGGAGAACTATGCGTGGAGGTCTGACTAATAGAGATTTGAAAGGGGTGAACAAGAGTTCATTCACACGGGAAATCAGGATGGCTCGAAATCCGCCTGATTTCAAGCTACCTACTGTGGAAGTATACAATGGCAAGGCTGATCCGACAGATCATCTGATGAGATATACTAGACACATGGAAGTACTGGGGCCATCGGAGGAAGTTATGGCCCGATGTTTTCCCCTGTATTTGACAGATATAGCCGTAATGTGGTTTAGGCAGTTGGAAGAAGGGTCTATCAGAACATGGACAGAGCTGGTGGATAGGTTTCTAAGGTAATTTCGGGTTCATATTAAAAGGCCCAAGAACGTGATGATGCTAACGTTGGTGAAAAAAAGGGCGGATGGATAACTTAGCGCTTTTCTAACTCAATTCAATGCGGCAGTAGCGTCAGTGGATCGGCGGATCCATCAATGGTTTTAATGGCAGTCGTGTCAGGAGTCAGGGGGGATTCAGATTTCAAGGTATCTTTAATAGAGACCCGCCACTGGATCTCGGGGAATTCTTTCACGAAGCTGAGAGATTCCTTCGATAAGAGGATGCGTGTGCAGATTTAAAGTTGAAGGAGGTGAATGCAACTGAGGGTGTAGGACCATCCAGCAGAGGTTCGGATAAAGATAAAGGAAAAAGGAAGTTGGGTGATGATTCTGGAAAAGCTAGGAAGCGATGGAAGAATCCAAAGTTCTCCACATACACAGGGTTGAATGAGATGCTTGAGCGGATATACCTGGATACCCGGAATCGCCTTCCCTATCGAAGGCCGGCTAGGAGAGAGCCTTCTGAGCGGGAGAGGGCATCAGGAAGGCACTGCCTCTTTCATGATTTGGATAGGCACGATACCAACAGCTGCAGACACTTGAAGGATATAATCGAGGAGCATGTAAGGAATGGACAGTTGCAACAATATATCGGAACTCGAAATGCAGCGGTGGAGCAGGAGCAACCACTGCCTACCTCGAGCAACGATGGTGTGAGGTCCAGGGATGATGGTCGATTGATTATCCATTGACCTAGATAATATGAAATAAGTAACAAGCTACTGGCAAACGACAAAGTCATTTACACATGTATGGCGACGAAGATAGCCCCTAGGCATGCTCTGAATGATGATAAACCGCGATGCTATGGTTTGTGAAATTTTTCTTTTGCTTTCAGATTGGACATAGATTTTTCTGGTTTGGTTTTGGAGTTTGGATTGAACTCCTGGTTTTGTTTGCTTTCTGATTTGGATTCTCGTTTGGATGGTTGTTTTCTGTTTTGGATGTTGGTTTGGATTTCTTATTTTCTGATTTGATTAGGATTTTGGATTGGATTCTGATTGGATTTTTATCTGGTTTTTGGTAAATGCTCGTCGGGTATGGATTATATCTGGGAAGGGGTAAGTCTCTTCGTCCGCATGTGGCGAATTGGCTTATTCAGGTCGTTAAGTATGGACTATGCTCAACAAGGGTCTGGAGTGGCCAGGATTCGGCCTAGGATTTAGGCCCCATATTATTGATTATTATTTCAGGTCGTTGAGTATGGACTATGCTTGGCAAGGGTCCGGAGAGACTAGGATTCGGCTTATGACTTAAGCCATGGCATTGCAAAACGTCCAGGGACACTGGACCACGGTCGTCAAGTGTGGATTGCGCTTGGCAAGAACCCGGAGAGGTTAGCTCAACGTCTTGGGACACTGGACCACGGTCGTTAAGTGTGGATTGCGCTTGGCAAGAACCCGGAGAGGATAGCTCAACGTGTAGGGACATTGGACCACGGTCGTCAAGTGTGGATTGCACTTGGCAAGAGCCCAGAGAGGTTATGGAGTTGGATATCGACCCGGAGAGGTCCTGGATTCGGTTATTGGCTATTGGATAAGGATGTATTAGAACTCAGTTGTCGAGTTCAAATGGATATGGAATTGGCTAAGGCTTTGGTTATTGGATTTGGAATTGGGCATCGACTCTGAGCAGTCAAGGATGATGTACTCTGACGATATGGCTATGGGCTTCGGATATTGGATTCAAAACACGCCTTCTTATCACAAGGCATGTTTTGGGGGGCAAATGTTATCCCACCTTTTGGACAAAGCTGGGATATCAACAAAATTGGCAAGGAACGATGGATATCAAGATTGGAGATCGATTGGAAACAAGGCTGCAATTGATGTCGTTAAAATTTGGCTAAGCTCCGATCAGGACGGAATCGATTGGAGATGATGATCAAACCAAGAAGGAGCTATGTTTCAAATTTCAGGTCGATCGGATTTCGTATGCACAAGATATGGATGGGCTAAGACGCACAAGGAACGGTTCGTATCGATGCATTTCGCATAGATCGGTAGATGGCATTTCGAGTCGATACTGTTCGTATCGATCAGAGATAGAGCATAGTGGTGGACTTCGAATCGATATCGTTCGTATCGATCAACATAGACTCGACTCAATGGTTTCACATCGATCAGGTAAGCGGGCAGGTGAGGCATTGTTCGTATCCATCGGGTAAAGTACTGTTCGCATCCATCGCGTAAGGCTTCGTTTGCATCCGTCAAGTAAGGTCTCGCTCGTATCCATCCTAAGGATGAGCTTCATACCCATCCTCGACCACTTCGTATCGATGACCCTCATGGCCATTTTGTATCGATCAATTCGTAAGGGATCGGTGCGAAGTGTACTCCTGAAATCAACACGAAGAAGGACACGAATTGATAGGTGCGAACGTACCATGTTATGGATATGAACGAGCATGAAATACGGATGCAAGCGAAGAATATCCACGAATAAAGGGAAGAAGCGTTCAAAACGGTGAACAATATGGATCTCCCCTGGTTTATAGTTCCACGTCATCAAGCGAGCATGTGCGCATGAACGACATGAAGTTGATGGATTCGAACCAATGGATTCGAAATCTGCAGCCTACGAAGAACACGAGATTGCATCGATCATATCTCCTAAACCGCTGATCCAAATGCAACGAAAATTTTCACAACAGCTTGCGTACAGGGTAAAGAATGTTCCTGCCAAGTTTCATCCCGATTGGATCATTTTTTGATGGATATGAAATCAATTCGTATCGATCACAGATCGAGTCGAAACTTGGTGGGGTCGGTCGCGTGGGCCCACTCACGTGCCAGAAGAAGTCTCCCCAAGTTTGAGCATGATATCAGCCTCCTACGCCTATAAATTGCCCTCTGAAGCCGACAGAAAAAGGATCTTTTGGCTATTGGACGTCCAGACTCTGCCGAATTCATTTCTACATCTTACAATCGCTGTTGTACTCAAATTACTTCACTGTAATCGCTGTAACCATCTGTGACCAGCAAGGATAATCAATAAAAGATAAAAGTTTGAAGTGGACGTAGGTCGGAGATAGCCGAACCACTATAAATCCGGTGTTTTTGTTTGTTATTTCTGAATTTCTGTACTTGATATTGCTTAGATCTGAAACTTGTGCTTGAATATTGTTGATTTACATTCATAGTTTGGTGCTTTCACGATACTTGGGGTTTGTGACCATTTTTGGTGCAAACAGAATCTACAGAAACTTACAACATGAAAGTTGTATCACAAAGTTTAAGCTTTCCAGAACTTTAAATTTTATCAAAATTCGATAAGAAATGAGAAAGTTATGTTTTAATTACTAACAATATCTAGCATAAAATTTTGACAGGGCAGAGACTATTACTTTGTTAAAAAACCGGATTTTGACCAAAAAAACTTCAAAATATGAGAAAGTAATTAAAACAAAAGTTCTTCCTTAAAAAATTATCTTTCTACTACAAAAAGATTCAACACAATTGGATTCAATCAAAAGTTATGTCCATTTTACTTTCAGATATTAACTCAGAAAATTCTTATATGGTCGTGCTATAACAATAGTTTCAAACTCAATTTCAGCCAATTTAACAGCAGAATTTAGAAATATGATTAAAAAAAAACTTGTAGCTAATTGAAAGATCTTTCTACCATAAAAATATTGAGTCAATTTGAATTATTATACCATATATTATCATTGTTTTACTGCAGCTATTTTTTTTATCAAATTTCCAGCAAACAATAACACAATAATCACACAACTTTTCAACCAAATTGCATATAATTAAATCAATAATCATTCAAACAATAATGTGCATCAAACAAAGATTTATAAATAGGCATGTGAGTGATTAACTCACCTCTATCCTTTAATTCAACAATCGATATTATCACTTCAGCCCAAATTTCGAAACTAGCAAACCCTAAACAAAAATCAATCCAAAATATATCCAGAAGCCCTAATTTAGTTTACTGTAAATTGAGAATTCAAATCACAGTTGAGATGTATTTAATCTAGAGATGATTACTTGCACAAATAATCTCCTAAAGATGTTTAATTTTCCATGAATTGAAGAAGAGATTTGATTTTTTTCTCTGGTTTTTGAAAGAGGAATTGAGTTCTCTGGTTTTCTAAGCTTTTAGAAAATAACGTACTCATTTCACAAAATGAGAAGGAAGCTTCTCTTAAATGGGCTAAGTGGTTTGTGGTATGGACCCAATTGCCAAGTGTTACAAAAATCCTAAGTGTCAATAATTTATAAAGCACTATTTTACATTTTAACTAAGGTTTTATTTAGCATTGTTTTAACCATTCATAATTTATCAAACCCATTCACAAGATAAAATTATTCTTATCATTTTTAATTAAAACAAAATAAATTATAACTACAATTTCTCATTTTAAAATAATAAATCACAATATTAACACTTAACAACATTTACAACATTTTCCAAAGTTATCTTAAAATTAATTAAGATAAACAATTCAATTATTCATAAAACTTGATTTAATTTCATAGTTAAATTTCACAAATCCCAATTTAGAATTAGTTATCCCTAACTAGGTCTAATTAATCAGGTAACCAACAACAGGGTTGTTACAACCTGTTTCTTGAGCAAAGCCAATGCTTTCTAGTATCCCGCGCAACCAAATCACCTGGCATGCACATGCTGCTGACAAGACAAACTCTGCCTCCGTAGTTGAGAGTGTAACAACAGGCTGTTTTTTGTATGACCATGAGACTGCTGCACTAGAAAACAACATTGCATAATAAGAAGTACTCCTTCTACTCTCAACATCTCCAGCATAATCAGAATCAGCGAATGCGATTGGAGTCTTGTTTCCATCCCTTTTGTACCATATGCCATACTCCATAGTGCCTTTGATGTAACGAAATACACGTTTCATGGCCTTCATATGAGCTTCTACCGGATTCTCCATGAACTTACTGACCAAATTGATAACATACATGAGATCAGGACGAGTTGCTGCCATGTACATCAAGCAGCCAACCATCTGTTGTATATATACGCATCTGCTTGCTTCCCTGATTCTTCCTTCACAAGTTTTACTCCAGGGACAATAGGGTTACAGACTGGATTGCGAGATTCCAGTTTAAACCTCTCAAGTATTTCATGAGCATATTTGCACTGACACATAAAGATGCCAGACTCTGTCTGATTTACTTCCACTCCAAGGAAGTATTTCATCTTGCCAAGATCTGACATAGCAAATTCTGATCTTATGGAGAGCTTGAATTCTTCAATCATGGATGTCTTATTTCCTGTCACAATTAAATCATCTACATAGAGTGACACATTATCACATTACCTGCCTAATCATTCTTTAGAAACAATGTATGCTCATATGGACACTTTAAAAAACCTGATTTCCTGAAGTAGGTTTCAATCCTACTATACCATGCACGAGGCGCCTGCTTCAATCCATAAAGCGCCTTCTTTAATTTATACACCTTCTTCTCACATCCAGGAATCACATAGCCTACATACATAGTTTCAGATATTTCTATATGCAAAAATGCTGATTTCACGTCAAGCTGATAGACCTTATACCCTTTTTGAGCTGCTACTGCAAGTATCGATCTGATAGTGTCCAACCTTGCTACGGGGGAAAATACCTCTGTATAATCTATACCATACTTATGTGCATAGCCTTTCATAACAAGACGAGCCTTACAGTTGTCTATCTCTCCATTCTCATTCAATTTTGTTTTGTAGAGCCACTTAACTCCAATGGCTTTGGCTCCTTAAGGAAGATCACACAGTTCCCATGTCTAGTTTTTTCAGTAGCTTCCATCTCCAACTTCATAGCATGCGTCCATTTCATTTCTTTGCAGGCTTGATCATAGTTGCTCGGATCTGCTAATGAAGTGAACAAGGCTAGTTGATTAACATCATCTTCCTCAGATAGACCTTAACCACTGATGTAGTCTTTCATCTAGAATGGTGGACCTCGAACTCTTCCTTCATGATTTACATCTCAGTATCTCTCTGACTTGAACTCTCTATTCTACTAGGTCTACTATGTTCAGCTACAGTTTCAGGCTCAATTCTCACACGATTGGTTTGTTCATTTTCCTGAAAATCTTCATCATTATTCCACTGTAATGTCGGATCCTTGTTGCTTCCATCAGAGTTCCAGTCCCATTGCTCGTCTTCCTCAAATAACACGTCATTACTGATAATGATTCGATCACCAACTAGATCATACAGTCGATAGGCCTTTGATTCATCACTAACACCGAACATCACATACTTGACACTCTTGTCATCCAATTTCTTTCTCTTCTGTTTAGGTATATGTGCATATGCTATGCAACCAAAGAGTTTGAGGTAGTGAACTTCAGGCTTCCTATCAGACAATGCTTCTTCAGGAGTAGCATCTTTTATAGCAAGAATTGGACTTTGGTTCAACAGGTGAATGGTCCAGGAGGCAACTTCCGGCTAGTACTTCTTAGGAACACCCTTTCCAAACAACATACATCAGACCATATTCAAAATAGTCCTGTTCTTCCTTTCAGCTACACCATTCTTCCGAGGAGTGTAGGCTGCTGTCAGTTGTCTTTTGATTCCTTGGCAACTGCAATATTCATTGAATTCTTGAGAGTTAAACTCTCCACCTCGATCTGTTCTAAGGCACATAATTGATAGGCCTGACACCTTCACTACCAATGCTTTGAACGTCTTAAAGATACAGAGGACCTATGTCTTATCATGTAGAAAATATATCCAACATTTTCTAGAAAAATCATCTATGAAAGTTGCAATGTACCTCTTTTTTTGTGCTGGACTCAGGTGAGATTGGGCCACAAAGGTCTGAGTGAACAAGTTAAAGCTTGTGAGTTTCCCTCCACAAACTCCTCTTTGGAAAACTTCCCTTTGCTGCTTTCCCAATATGCAATCTTGACAGTTCTTGCTTGGAGCTTTAATGTCAAGAAAACCTTCCACCATTCCCTTGAACTTCAAGGTCCTTAATCCTTTGTAATTTAGATGACCATACCTGCAGTGTCACAGGTGTGTAGAGTCCTCAATAATTGTATTAAAGCAGGAGGTTACCTTTGGCAGTACAGTTACAATGAGAATGAACATCCTATTTGTGCTCATCTTTCTCTTAAGAATTAGTCCCTTCTCAAGATGGTAAATCTTGCAAGATCCTGCCTGAATTAGTATTGCCACTCCTCTTTCTTGTAGTTGACCTACACTTAATAGGTTGCTCATCAACTCAGGAATATAGTGCACGTTTGTTATGATCTGTGTTGCACCATTTACTTGAAATTTGACATTTCCTTTCCCCATGACTCTCATTCTTGCATTGTTGCCAAGCTTCGCTGAATGTCTAAATTTTTCATTGAGATCGCTGAACCAAGCCTTGTCTCCACTCATATGGTTACTACACCCCGAATCAATGAACCAGACTTGCTCCCTACTAGTTTATTCTTTTTCAACGTAGGCCATGAGCACCATCTCCTCGTCATCATCAAGTTCTACATACTGAGCTTGTTTGTTCCACTCAGGACAGTCATATTGAAAATGACCAAGCTTATGGCACATGTAGCATTCTACAAGAGCTTTGTTGAAGGATCCTCTACCTTTTCCTCTTCCTTGTATTCTTCCTCTTCCTCTAGAGCCACCTCTGTATTCCCTTCTTCCTCTATTACTAGACCACTGCCCATCACTCTTACCATCATTAACTGTCAGAACCTGCTCATCCTTTTTCTGACCTAACAGTTTTTTTCTCTTGAACCAAGGGACTACCATGTAGCTCATCAACAGTCATAACATCCAAATTATTAGATTGCTCAATCGAGCATACAACATAATTAAATTTTGAAGTTAAGGAATGAATTATTTTTGAAACCACTGCATTTGGTGTTAGTATCTCTCCATTTACCTACATCTTGTTGACAATGATGAGGGTCCTGGCAATGTATGCATCAATGCATTCTCCTTCCTTCATTGCTAGTAGCTCATACTCCTTCCTTAGGGCTTGAAGTTGTGCCCTCTTTCCTTTTGTTGATCCTTCATATTTTTGCCTCATCGAATCCCATATGGCCTTAGATGAGCTCTTGTCTAGAATTGTCTCAAGTATTTCTCTATCAGTGGATTGGAAGAGAAAGTTTTTGACCTTCAAGTCTTTGAGTTTAGCTTCATCCGAGGCCTTTATTTGAGCATCACTTGCAGTAGATGTGCCAATAGGTGGTGCAGGTACTCCTTCTTCAACAAGGCTCCATATTTCCTTACCGCTCAGGAAATTTTCCACTAACATAGACCAATGGTCAAAGTGACCATCGAATTTTGGAATGGCAAGTTGAACAAATTTGTCAGCTGAGGCCATCATTCCTTCTGCTATCTCTGATCTGCAATCGTTATTCTTCTTCTTCTGTTAACGATCTGCTATCGGTTAACCAGCCACAACTATTAAAGATCTGCTACCTCTAAATTCTCTCAAGCTCGCTCTGATACCAATTGATAAATCTGTATGCAAAGTAAAAACAAAGTATTCTGAACTTGTTACTTATTTCAAGAAAAAGATGCAGGCATATATATAGCCTTTACAAACTACAATAGCTATAACTAATATAGCAAATAAACAGGAAGCAAATAACAACATGTCCCTATTCTACAGGAACACTTGTTCAAACTTTAAATACAACATAATAATTGAGGCTCGTTCTAACTTGCTGAATGAGTCTGCAGCTCCAACTAGTCCTGTGTGATCCTAACACAATTTGGTTTCAAATGCTTTGCTATTCATATTTGATTCTCTATTGCCGAGGCTTCATTATTCTGTTATGATGAAGTCATTAAAGTCCAGTCCACAGTGTATAATGTGTTATGTTCATATACTAAATTGTACTTGTTTTGGTTTTGTGCTAATCACTCTAACTCTTCTCTCATGTTCTCTCAAAACCAAACTAAATCAATAATCGCAATTCTCTAAGCATCAAGCAAACACTTGCATGGTTAGAACTTGAATGCATGTAAGTTCAAGAATTAAAACCGATGCATTCATCGTCGAAGCATATTGTGCAATGAAACATTATTTAATATTTACTGTCCACTTTTCTTGTGATTTTGATTTGCTTTCCAATTTTGAGATTTACAGTTCACTAAAGCCTATTCCAACTAACTAAATCTTCCCACACTTAATTTTAACTATAACATGTTTTCAAACACAATTTAACAACAAACTTCTATCTACAACCATTTCTTAATGTTGAGTCAATCAACTAAATCCATTAACAACCAACACTGTTACACTACTAATAGCCCTAGTGTGAAGCACGAGCCTAGTACTAGTTAACAAATACAATTTAAACAAATCAACTCTTCTTTCTTATCAAATCTTTCTTCAGCCAAGTGATTCTCCATTCCTCTACAACTGCATATATATGGTATCTATTGCATCTAACATCTTTAAATTTCTCACTTAATACATAAAGCAAGACATTATAATACATTATACATAGTATTTGTATTCATATGTTTCACATATATCCATTGACCAGTAGTTCAACCACATTTACTTTACTTCGAGTTTGCTTTTGCCTCAATAAACTTTTCCACTCGTTCGTACTTTTGATGTTGTCAGGTTTCAAGTGAAGGTTTTCCTCCTTGCGTTTATGATTTTGCAAACTAATGAATACTTCCCATTTGTTAAAATATAGGTACTTTTTGTCACTCTTATCCAAATTAAATCTAGACTACAAAATTTATTAAAATTGCAAAATATTAAGAGTTTCTTTTCAATAACAAATAATGATTGCATGCATATTATTTACTAACAAAATATCATTTACCTGCAAGCTAAATCAATCCAGGCACATTCAACAAACTATTTTGTTAGTAAACAATGAATGCATGCATATTATATACCAATTTAAGGAATTATATCTTTGCATGCATATTATTTACTCCCAAAATATTATTTACTTGCGAGCTAAATCAATCCAAGCATATTCAACAAACTATTTTGTTACGAATGCATGAATATTATTTACCAACTTCAGGAATTTTATCTTGTCCCAACAGCTAATGTTAAGATTTAACCAACGATGGTCATATACTTGAAATGATTTTAAGAAACAAATTTTAATTATTTTGTTAGTAGTGAATTTTGGTGAAATAACTTTGTAACGGAAATTTGACGCAGCTTACCACCAAATTATTCGTATGTTATAATTCTCATGTTCATGAATGTGCACATCTAAAACTAAAAACCAAAATTCGCATTTAAAAATTTCTAATGGATCTTAATATCTTCGTCTTAAATAGGCAAATGCTATCATCAAAACCGAACAAATATTTAGCTAAAGATTGGAAAAAAATATGAATAAAAGTAAAGTGTGACAATGATATTGTTACTTTCCTCAATTCTACAAATCAAGTATTAAGATAAGTACGAATTGAAGTTTTTGGTAACTATTTCAAGTCGATGACTTCTAATATGCTTATTTTCAAGTAACTATTTCAAGTCTAAACACAGGAAAATTTGATGGACAGAAAATTAAATTACATGAGAGTAATTGCACCAAAACATAAATAGTGATCTCATGGTATCTTTCAAAGAAAATCATTCCCATATACGATAAGTTCATTGCCCAAGAAGGTAACAAGACTCTCAAATTAATTTCACTCATGACAACACTTGTATAAAAGCTTCTGTGAACTGTAACCTTAGCTCTGTAATCTTATAGATGTATGTAATATGTAGGAACCTTCTCAAGTCAGATGTATCATAGTTACTTGTATAATTATCGTTACTGTTATAAAACAGACCAATCATCCCTAATAACTCAGTACCAGTCAAGTTCCATTATGCTTATCTCATGCTTTATGATAGAACTCGATGTGGACAGGAAACCAGTCTTGTTGCTGGAAGGATACCAAAAATGCAAGAGAACTAAACAACACTTACTCTTAGAGAACCTTATATTATCACAAAACTAATTGGTGATGTTAATGGAGGTCTCTTAGTATTTATGCATGATTTATATTGTAAATTGTCCGATGTGGGACTAATCTCAACACGCCCCCGCACGTGTGGCGTATCAACAGCCAAACACGTGGACATTCATTGAGGGTGACGTGTGACATAATTAAACTCGCTCCAATACCATGTTAGAGAACCATATATTATCACAAAACCAATTGGTAATGTGAAGGGAGGTCTCTTAGTATTTATGCATGATTTATATTGTAAATTGTCCGATGTAGGACTAATCTCAACACTTACATAACTAGCAGTGATGTATACTAGAGCAGGCAAGATGATACAAGCATGCACAGAGGAAATCGGTAGGTACTCATGCGAAAACTAGAGCCTAGAACCAAACAGTATGGATAGGTCATTGGAAAGTATACGACATGTCAAATACATACTCTGGGTAATTGTTAAAAGATTGTCAGTTTTGAACCTACGACCCTTAGTCTCACAGTCCGGACCACCAACCAACTACATACCATTGCATGCCGTACATCACTACATTGTCATAATAACATAACAAAAGGAAGAAAATGTAAAGCCACTTCCTACTTAAAGTGACACACTATACTATTACATTTTCTACCCAATTAATTTATTAGTTGAAATAGGTAAATACCATGTGAATCAAAAGCAACCATGAAAGTTGATAAATTTTAAATGTAAATATTTTTTAGGGCTGGTCAACTGAATGTAACTTAATGCAACCATGCATTGACAACTAAAGGTCCCACTTATATCCAAAGATTAAATGGACCTCATAGTATGTTACAGGGTGACTCGAAGCTTTTTAGGAAATGAGGCCATGTCATTGCACCCCACCTAGTTTGCGAGACAACCTTTAATTTGTATCATAGCAAAATTAATTCATATTGAGATGGGCGACACCATATACGATTTATGTTAAAGTTAATAAAGATGTATGAAAGAATTAGTCTAGATAGTTTCATAATATAAGGCACTATTGCCTAGCCTATTGTCTTGTATACCTATTTCACGCAATACTCTTTTGCCTTTCAAGAAGTTCTGTCAACTCCCAAGTGTTGTTTCTTTCAATCGCTGCTATTTCGGCATCCATAGCTTTTTGCCATTTAGGCTCCTTGAAAAAATCTTCAAAAGCTACAAGATCACAATCTGAAAACGGTGCATAATGAATTAGTGAATCATCAGTAGTACTTATATTAGATACCTCATAATCATACATCCATGCTAGTCGTCTTCTAACATGATGAGAACGTGAGCCTACTGCAGCATCAGCTTGTTCTTGAATTTTGGTTGTTGATGGTGAAGTTTGAGAGACTATTGTTGACACCAAAAATGACACCGACCTCCAAAAATGAGTTGAAAGCACCACAATTCAAATCCATTCAACAATACAAAGCAGTAAGTAAGAACATAACATAAGTCTTAGTAGTTTGGCAAATGCTCTGACCTATGCTCACTTAATCTTTTTATTGATGATTTTCTCTTGTTTACAGCAAAACAATGATGGACCCGAGCTACTATCTTGTAGATCTTGGTTTTTTTATGATTTTAGAAGAGTAATGGCATAAAATAGGGTTGTTTAAGAGTTAGAATTTTCGAATCTCCTTTTGATTGCATCACCTTTGCTATTTATAGGCAACTCCACCTTTCTCAACTAGAAATCGATGGTTGACGCAGATATCCATTAGATCTGACTTCATAGGAAGAAAGATCACGCTACACCAAGACCTTGGAACAAGTCGCGGGGCCCATGGCACACTCTCACCATCTTGGTACCAAGATAATTTGCATCATCTTGATGCCGAGGTGGTGTAAGCATTGGACCCATGCTTGCCTTGGGTCCAACCCAAGGCTTAATCTTGATCCATGGATTAACTCGGTACTAAGTTAATCCTATCAACTCAATATCGAGTTGATTTGCTCAAGTCAGGCCGACCCCATTCGGTTCATGCCCCATGCTCTTGTGTTTATGCGTATCTCCGATGCTTCACTTTGTGATCGTCTTCGATATTCTGCTATCTCTACATTCAGTTCAGCCGATTGAGTCCATTCTGAAATCAAGTAAAAATTTTGATGTAATATTTGCACCCCAAAGGGTGCCTTATGAATGTAAAGCGTGCTTTGCACGAGAAATTTTTTCAAGTATAATCAATCGTCAGTAGTTGAGCTCTCAGCTATTTACTTAATTCAGTTGCAATGAATCACCCAGTTCCTTCGAATTCACCTGTAAATCAAAAGTCATTTGAGATTACTGCAGTTAAGGACTCTAGTCCTTTTAAAATGTTAGAATAAATCATAATCAATCCGTTTTCATCCGGACTTATCTTATAAGAAATAAAAAAAAATCATCCTATGTATATCTAGGATTTGCTTATTCCAGTATAATTGTAAGACATTCAAATCTTAAAGCCAAGCCAACCATCTATTCTAGGGTCTCCTCCAATTTAGGGTCTCAATCTCTCTGGATCATTCCGATCTCTTTGGATCGTTTCGATCTCTCTAGTTCATTCTGATCTCTTCGGATCGTTTCGATCTCTCTAGATCCTTGTTGAGCCCAATCCACTTACTCTTCGATGACTGGACTCGAGGATTAAGCAAGTCTATCCACTCGCTTTCCAGCAAGGTGATTTAATTTTTATCTCTCCGGGTCCTTGCCGAGCCCAATCCACTTACACTTCGACGAGGGGACTCGACGACTAAGCAAGCCTATCCATTCACTCTCTGGCAAAGGGACTTACTCTCATACAGGTCCATCCACTCGCTCTCTGGCGAGGGAACTTGCACGGTGTGGTCAAACACCCTATATCTCCTGTCAGGATTAACATGATTAATCCAAATCGATTACCACGTTAATTTCCAAGAAAAATCCTAACTATTCATCTCAAGCATCCGACTCAAAGCGTGCTTGTAGACCGATCGAGATCCTATATACGAATAAGCAACCTGAGGTTATTATCGTCTTATTTAATTGTTAAAAAGAGGAAAGTAAAGTGAGGAGTCGATCTTGACTCCCGTTCCATCTCGATCATGAGATTACGATTCCCGACTGGCTCTACGATCATTCCTTAGTGCATTTGCTGTAGACGGTGGTTGCTCTGATCACACCATTGTAGTTTGATTTCTTACATATTTTTGCAGCTGGTTACTTCGAACCAAATCCTCTATCAAGTTGCGAAGGTATCGACAATCGCTTGTGTCATGCACATCCATCTCATGGAATAGACATAATGTTCCAGACCTTCTCTCTTGATTAGTCGGTTCTCGCCTAGCCGGCTTTCGGTATGGAATTTTTCCCACGGTATCTAAGTAAATCCTCCTTGGGGTTTTGTTTAGATCAGTGTAGAGGAAAATTTCGATTCTCAGCATTGTAGCTTCAGTCTTTCGAAATCCTCCTCAGCTTTCTTCTTTCCTTGATCTTTCCCATGTCCTGCCCTAGATGGTCCTCCGTCATCCAAAGCATGAACTTTAGCCATCTTAGATTTCGCATCTTCCTAACATAAGTATCTTTCAGCCCGATGATAGAATTCTACTAGATCCGTTTGGGGATCTCTTTCCAAAGCCACTTTGAAATATATTCTATGAGCAACTCCAGAGACTACCACCATCAATACTATCGATGGGTCTGGTTTGGGTACAGCAGCAGCATTCATTGCATTAAATCTCATCAAGTAGCTTCTAAGTGTCTCTCCGGACCTTTTTTACGCTTGAAAGCGTCATTACGTTCTTTGGTCGAGACATATGCACTCTAAATTGCTTCATAAATCATTCCACTAACTTAACCCATATGCTAATGGAACTGTTTTCCAACTGTTTGAACCACAGTGTAGCTAATTTCGACAAGTATAATGAGAAACACCATCCAATTACTTCTTCAAATGCACCTAACACTTCCATGTGCCATATGTGTCTCATCAAATGAATGGTCGGATCCGTCTTCCCATTATATAATTCTATTGTCGGTAATTTGAAATCTAGTAGATTCCTAACATAACAAGTGCTAGGGTAAATGGATTTCTGTTCACATCTTCCAAAATTTGATTTGGAGGTCCACCCTTAAGCACCCTCCTTATCATTTCAGTCATCCTGTTGTCATCCAAATGAAATCTTCGATCCAAAATTTTATTTTGGCCCATGTTCCTACGGGGAAACTCCGACAAGTATTCCTCTGACCGAACATTATCATTCCGATCCAAATCTTCATCTCTTTTCTACCCCCAATTCCTATGGTAGATTTCTAGCACATACTCCTCCATTTGTTGTGCTTTCGCATTTAGAGCTACATCCCTAGCTCCAGCATTGCCTATCCTTGGCATCCTAGTTTGTTTTAAGTTCTGATCCACCATGCCGCCAAACTCAGAACCGTCTAATTCGATTGTAGGAGAATCATTCCAAGTTGTTCTTCTCTAGCTTCAGATGCTCTTGGATTGGTTTTTGGTCTCTGATTTTGAGTTCCAACTGCTCTGGCTGCTCCTTGTTATCCTATTCTTCTAAAGAATCCTTCAAGCATCTATTCCTATCAAGCAAAGAACCCATCTTGCATTTCTTTCGTCGTCCTCTCCATCTCATCTTTAATAATATAGACAAATGAGGTTGAATTTAAGGGCATCTCTTGCGTACCTTAATGTTCTCGCTGATTTCCTCCTATCACCACTCTAGTATTTGGCATCTTTATCTTCTTTGAGTGTGAATCCTCCTAGGTTTGATCAAATATCTTCTAGATCTAACCTATGGACTTCTCTAACCTATAGTAGATAGCTTGATCTGTGTCTGAATCATTTGTTCTCAGTGAAAGTACCAAAATGTTATGCAAAAAATGACATCAACGCTTAAAAACGAGTTGTATGCACTATAATTCAAATCCAATCAGTAGCATAAAGCAATAAGTAAGAATACAATAGAATTTTTGTAGCGGTTCGGCAATACTTTGCCTTAGGTTCACTTAATCTTTTTTGTTGATGATTCTCTCTTCAACAAAAACAATAATGAACATGAGCTACTATCTTTTAGATCTTGGTTTTTATGATCTTAAAAGAGTAATTGCAGAAAATAGGATTGTTTAAGAGAGAATTTTCAGATCCCCTTTTTGGTTGCATCACTCTTACTATTTATAGGTAACTCCACCTTTTTCAGTCAGAAATCGACGCTTGATGCAGCAATCCATCAGATCCAACTTCATAGGAAGGCTACCACGAGACTGTGAAACAAGTTATGGGGCCTATGATCCACTCTCACCATCTTGGTACTAAGTTGATTTACAATATCTTAGTGTCGAAATGATGTACGCTTAGGTAGGACCCAAGCTACCAAAGGCTTCATCTTGACCCTATGGATCAACCCAGCACCGAGTTGATCCGATCAATTCGGGTTCAGCTCGGGTACCCCGTTTGGTTCTTGCCTCATGCTCTTGTGTTTGTGCATATCTTCAGCGCTTCACTTCATGATCGTCTCCGATATTCTACTGTCTCTACATCCAGTTTAGCTAATTGAGCCCATTTTGAAATCAAATAAATTTTTTGACATAATAACTATGGGAGCACCATTTTCAATATTTTGAAGTTCTACTTCCCTGGAGTATATTGATAACAATGTAACTATTAGTTGCTTCTCCTGTTCTTATTTTGTAACAGTGGTATCGGAGCAGGTGCATATGGCTTCTAAATTTTTTATTCAACCTTCAATTCCACATTTTGATGGCCATTATAACCACTGGAGCATGTCATAGAGAATATCTTGAGATCAAAAGAGTATTGGCAAGTTGTTAAGTCTACAGTAGCAAAACCAAGAGCAGGAGTGATACTGACGGAGCAGTAGAAAACTAAGTTGAATGCATTGAACCTAAAGGCTCTTAGGGATAAAAACTACCTTTTCCATACATTGATATGTCAATCTTCAAGAGATAATTCTTCGTAAAGATACGTCCAAGGACATTTGGGTCTCGATGAAAAAAAATATGCAGGCGCTGCGAGGGTGTAATGGGCATAGCTTTAAACACTTCACGCTCAAGTTGAGATGTTGAGGATGAAAGTCAAAGGGTCAGTTTTGGATTTCTTGTCAAGAAAAATGTCCTTTGTAAATAAAATAAGGGTTTATGGTGAAAACATGAATGATGAAACAATCATGGAGAAAATTCTTCAATCAATAATGCCAAAGTTCAACTATATTGTTTTCTCAGTTGAAGAATCTAAAGACATCAATTCTCTTTCGCTCAATGAAATGCAAAGTTCATTGTAAGTTCATGAACAAAGATGAACTAATAGGAACAAGAGAAACAAGCTTTACAAGTCACATGGAAGACCAAAGTCGTTATCGTGATGGTTGGAATGAGAAAATAAAGCAATCAAAAACTGCAATTTTCTATATGTTAGCATTGGTGAGTTATAAATTGAATGTTTGACACATATTCGGTTTAAGGGAGGGTATTAATTAGTGGATAAAGATTTTAGACTTTGGTGATACGATATTCCATATTTATATAAGTTTCTAAGATATCGAGTCGAGGTGAAATAGTGATTCAAATACATTTCCTCTTTTATAGATTCTGGAGAGTGATTGCATCTTTTGTAGATTTTGAAGTGTAATTAATTGCCTCTTTTATTATATTAAAAAAGATAATGAATTATCTATATATGAATGATTTATGGAAGTATTTAATAGCTTTCCAAAGAAGATATTTTTTCAAGACTATTATACATAGTCATGTGTAGGGTTCAATAGATGTGTGAGAAAAGTTTATTTTTCTAGGGTTTTAGGGATTGAGATATCTTCTTACTTTTTAGGCTTTTTGGTAAATTAATAAAAAAATTGTTTGGAGGAATCTATTTTTATTTTTTAACTTTTTATCTCTTTTAAAATCTAATTATATAGAGATCCTAGAAAAAGCCATAACAGTTGGTGTCAGAGCCTACTACACAATTTTTCTTAAGAGAGTTTGGTTATAGAGAAGATAAATGTGGAAGAACTTAATGAGAGAAATCGGGGATTATTGAAGACAAAGATGAAGCATTTTCCATACATTAATGATTTTCACCAACCATTGAAGAATAAAGTGGAAAATTCTAGTAATGTATCCGAGGCAATGTGAGAAACTTGGATAGGAAGGTTGTAGTAGCTATTCATTATTTTCTGGAGAATATGGTGTTTCATATACTAATGAAATATTAGCCTTTTGAATTTAGAACAAATTAGAAGGAATTTATGCAACGAACTCCGCAATAAATAAGGCGCTTCATATGAGTAAATTGGTGAATCTAAAACTTAAAAAAGATGGGTCAACTGGAGTATCTCAATGATTTCCAGGCAATTATGAACCAATTGGCGCCATGATTTACAAAGTGGATGATGGAAAGTAAGTCTTTACGTTGATATGTTCATTACCAAAGAGTTGAAAAACGCTTCTTGTTGCATTGAAAAAAATCAAATTTAGATGAAGTTGTTTCAATGGAATCGGTAGTTAGTAGCATGCTTAATGATGAAATAAAGAGGATGAACCTAATGGAAGGAAAGGATAAAGAGGGAAGGAAAGTGGAAACGCAATTGAAGAGTCTAGTCTTGCTAAAAGAGGTAAACGTTCGAATATAGAAAGACAATTAAATAGATCGAGCATAAAAAGAGATTTCATCTGCTATTACCATGAAAAACCCTATCACGAGCTGAGATTTTGAAAAAAGCTTATGAAGGATTAAAGAACTATGAAAGTGTTAGAAGAAGGCAAAAACAAGCTTAATGAAGGCAGCGATAACGAAGTGAGTTTTGGTATTAGTAATGACATTTTCTGTATTGACAGAAGAAAAGAAGATGAATGGATTCTTGATTCCTATGCATGTTTTCATATATGTCACCAAAAGAAAACTCATTGATTTTAAGAAGCAAGAGCATAAGGTAGAGTACACTAGTTATGGAGATATTGAACTGAAGGATATATGTTCGGTAAGGTTGAAGTTGTATGATGGAAAAGAGATGAAATTCACGGAAGTTAGGCGTGTCCTAGAAATTAAGAAGAACCTTGTTTCGGTGGGGCAGTTGGAAGTAAAATGCTATAACCTTTCAATTCAAGGTAGAATTATAAGGGTTATGAAAGGTAATAGGATGATGCTGCAAAAAGAGAAAGCAAAAATGTATACAAATTGCTTGAAAAATTAATGAAGAATGGATGAACTTCTCAAAGTAATGTTGAAGAGGCAAATTTGTCTGGATTAAGGTGGAGTCAATAATGTAAAGCCACAAAGATTGCATAGAGAGTTCTGATTTATTAATGATATGCATGTTCAATTGAGAGGCATGCATAATTAAGCATTTTGGGATTAGTTAGTTTTTGGAATAGTGACATTTATTTCCATGATAATATTGGAGATTGTTTGGAGTTTGAGGTTCTAAGTGAAGTTTGAATGACATTTATGAAAGATAATATCAAAGTAGAGATCATTGGATTTTGATGATATAATATTTCATATTTATGTAGATTTTAAAGATGTTGGTCTAGATGAAATTATGTCTCAAATACATTGCATCTTTTATAAAATTTGAAGAATGATTAATTACCTCTTTTATTACATTGAAGAAGATAGTGAATTATCTACGAGGAAAAGATTTATAGAAGTATTCAATAACTTTTCAAAGAAGATATTTTGTAAAGACAATTATAAACAGACATGTAGAGGATTCATTAGTTGTGTGTGACAAAGTTTATTTTTCTAAGGTTTTAAGGATTGAGATTTCTTTTCAATTTTTAGGCTTTCTCTTGTAATATTTGATGAATTAATAAAAGTTTTATGTGATGGAATCTATTTGTCATTATTTTTCTTCAATTATGATCTCTTTTAAAATCTAATTATGCAGGGATCATAGGAAAAATCCGAACAACAAGTGTATGAAAGAATTAACCTAGATAGTTGCAAAGAAATAAGTTGGTGGTTTAATGTTTTAGCCTATTTGAAGTTTTGTAATTCCTATCGTTCAAATTCAACTTAATAACAATGTAGTACTCCGTGGTTACTGTTAAATTTCTTATCTTCTCTTAATATCAAATTCTAACAATTTCCCTATTATTTAGCACTGAAATTATCCACCTCTCACAAACATAGGCACACACAAATCCAATCGTGTGTGCATGTTAAAACTAGGAGTTTTGAGTAACTAAGCATATATCAGCATGCACCTCGTGGACATTTACACTAACATGTTGCATGAATAAAAGAAATGATGTGGCATTTGCTAGAAGGAAAAAACAAAAGGTAAGTCTTAGTTGGAGAATTTGGAATGCAGTTTTACCTCCGAAGACAGAAGTGCATAATCCAAAAAAAAAAAAAATCATTAGCTATCTGTGATTTGAAGTGGAAAAAATGACAAGCTAGGATTGTAAAAATAAATGAATGGTACAAAATTTGGAAAGCCATTAACCAATATACATAAGGGTAGGATGGAGAGAGGAAGATACTAAATGCAAATACGATCAATTTCCACGAAGATGAATAAATACAATTGTAAAACCTTTCTTCCTTTTGAAATACAAGTATTTGCATGTTATAGGAGGGTGATAAGATGAAAGCTATTCAAAGAATAACTAAGTCTATGACCATGCTCTCAATGAAACGTTTCGATTATTTGACTTCTTACAACTAATACTTGATGATCCTATATACTGTATATTTAGACAAACTTATTTCATCTTCTAAATCTTAGATCAGTTCCAGTACTGACAACTAGGCAGTATAATATTGCTATGAAAAGTTTATATCATTGTACGCTTATCTATTCATAAAAATTTCCTATTCTTTCCTTGAAGTTTGCTTTCTCACAAAGGGTTTTCACCCACATTTTTGCAAATATAACTTTCTCAAATATTGGACAAGATAGAATTCCTTAAATCTGGTCCTTAAAGTCAATTAATCCAAGCACATTCAGAAAATCAATCCAAGGAGTTCATAAAATTCCTTAAACTGGCCATAACTATAATAATACAACCCACGTTTTGTTGAATGCTTTTTCAAATAAGATCCCCTACGAAGAAGATCGGAGGTGGCAACCCTCCAAGGTGGAGGTGTGGGAGCAACGCCCCCGCTACGGAACTGATCTAGCACAAAGCATAATATATTCGTCCCTTGCATTAGGCTCTTTGAATGCCTTTTTGGGTTAGTCAATTTCTTTTTTTTTTTTGCGAGTAAACTTTCTTTCTTTTTTTTTTTCTTTTTTTTACAGTTTTTCCCACTTCCTGCGACTTAGAAAGAAGAAATGTATGAAAATTTTGATTGCTAGCCACTGATCATTTATTACCCTATGCTCAAGTTGTTTTTCAAGAATCGGCTAATAATATATTTATTATTTACTGGAGAAACGTATATTTGCGAAATACCGCACATTACATGAGAGCAATGTAATAGGAAAACAAATGTAGCAGTCATTCCCAAATGCATCTGCTTGTCAGTTTATAGGCAAACCCTTAAGTTGCGATGCCATCATCTTCTGTAACTCAACTTCTTTATTAAGTTATCAGACCCTCTTTATGCTTGAAGCGGCTTGAAAAATAAAATTAAGAGCTTAATCTAGCGAATGCCTGCTCAATATGAAAAAAGTCAAGTTGCACCTAAAAATGAAAATAAGTATGATTGTTGGCCAGTAAAATCGTGTAATTGTTTCTGATGAATTTACCAGTCTTGAAATGGTACCCCAAAGAGAAACTAGACTGTAAAATGGTGAAGGAATAAATCCAAAAACTTTGAAAAAAATCAAAACGAAAATAAAAAGGGACTTAACAAAGAAACCATGTATGCAAACCAGTCGATACTGACCGTACCAATCCATTTCAAATGACAAAAGGGACCCACTAATATGTTATCTCAACACTTGAAGGTAAATGGAAAGAACAAGAAGTGAAATTGATCGGTACCGACCCATTTTGGTCAATACCGACGGATTTGGAATTCTCAGTTTGTGCCTCTTGGATCTTAGGAACTTCAAGCATCACTACAAAAATAAGTCTTTTACCAATGTCAAAATGGTGTCGGCGGTACGTCGATAAAGCCCTTTCGATGCCGCGCCAACGCCATATCTGATGTCGGTAAAAGTTAGGTCGAAAATCTGCTTCTAACGCCTTACAGACATCTTGCGTTATGATGCTATCAACGTCATACCACGCCTTTTTTCGATGTCTTTCTGACGCATTTGTGACATCCTGCCGACTGCAACTAAAATTATGTAACCTTGATTTTCCGACATTATACCGACGCCACAACGACACCTAATTAAATTATTAAAATTGAATTTTCCGATGCCATGCCGACGACTCGGCTGAAATATATTTGCAGCATTTCCAACTTCAATAACACATTCAAATATATACAATACCTCATTCATCTCAATATCATTACAATTCAAACCAAATATCATCAGAATATCATCTCAATATCATCACAACATAATACATATTACATAGCTTAATAATTTCATAAACATTATCCAAAATCATAATATCCAAACAATAACATCACGATACAAACCAAATATTCAAGCCATACCATCAAAGTATAAACCAAATATCCAAGCTATATCATCACATTATATACAAAGCACTACTCCTCCAAACCATGCCCACCATATCTGTAACGACCCGAAATTTTTTAATGGTTTTAATAAGTATTTGATTGAAATTTGTGAAATTTTAAATAATTGAATTTGAAAATAAAAATTTAATGTTTGGAATACGTCTGCTTCAACGTAACAATTGGTAAATTTTCATCTGATAATATGAAAGTTTATTTTCTTGTATAATTTTATTTCAATTCAAATCATTTAAAGTTGATGATAATAAAATGTTTTGTAAACCTGTATATTTTTATACAATAAATTTGTAAATCATCTTCTGAGTGGGACGTCATATTTCGTTTTGTTAAATTTTGAACGCTATTGCTTCGTTCATCTTATTTCTGGCAATTCAGCAGCATTTTCGGTACCAATTATCGACTTTTGATAAGATGGTCATATCACTGATATATGTATACTGTTTTGATCGTCTCATCGTGATGATCTCTACGGTATGTTCTATTCTGTTTTTGAAGTACGATGCGTGGCAAAACCGCAAAACGGTTGGTCGTATCATACCCGTTTGAAATGTTTTAAGCCTTTTTAAATTCTTATGTCCATTCATTATCTACCCGTCGAATCAAACAGCCATTGTCTTTAATTGTTCCAGCTATTTGCATTTATATCTGCTATATTTGCATGCGTGACTTTCGATATCCTTCTGTTCACTATTGAAAGAAATAATATATATTTCATATATTGGTAACAGTCTTCCATTTACAACCTCCATTCCTCTCTATTCTTCCTTTCCCCTTTTCTTCTCTTTTGTTCGACCATGTTCGTAAGAAGAAAAAATTATAAATAAATTTTGGAAAATCATTCTCAAGAATCAACCTAGCCGAGCCACTCTGGCAACACACAGCCTTGAACCAACGCAGCCTGCCCTTCATTTGCTCGGCCTTCCTCGAACCCTCCGCCACCTCCCTCTCTGCCATCACCTTATCTTTTCCCCATGAAAACTAGCAAGGTCGGCCACCAACACATCATCCCCTACTTCCAAGTTTTCCTCTCCATGGCCTAACCCGGACTGCTCTGCCTTGCCTCCTTGAATCGCCTGAGTTCCACAATGGCCCGCAAACTACCCATCCCTCTCGGCCTGTAGTTCTATTGATGAGCCACCTCGTGCCTCTCTTTTTTGCATGCTCAGGTATCTTTGCATGATATTAGATGATATATGAGTCATGTTGTATAAATATGCTGTTGATTATAAAGCATATATAGAGTGGTTACAGTATACAATTTATATAAGCTGTATGAAAATTGTTTTACTGTATATATGATAGGGTGTTCAAAGTTTTGAAGTTTTGTTATATATATAAAAGGTTGTACAAATTTTTTACTTATGCTATATATATTATATAAGTTACTATTGTATATATATACATGTTTATATAAGTTTTCAATTCTGTTTTATATTCATATAGTAGTTTATATGTACATATTGAGTCTGTTGTGTTAGAGATATATTATATCTCGGTAAGCTTATATTTTCTTTTAAACATTGATTTTAAACATATAAAAAATATTTAAGTTTATATATATTTATATATATTAGTCTATATATATTAGCATACTAAGGTTCGGGTTTAATATATATTTGCTTATAGGCTACTGTACGCATACATTGGTTATAAGGTTGCGTATAAGTGTTATATATATATATTTATGAAGAAGTTATATATAAGATATATATATATGAGGTGTATATATTTTAATATGTGTATGGTCTGCATATGTATATTTATATATGTTAGTTTAGTTTTCGTAATCTATTTGATTTTAATATGTTGTTTTAATACTTGTTTTAAAATTTGTAACTTGTATGAAGTTATATATATATATATATATATATATGAATTTATATATGTTATATGCATGTATGGTTGTTCATATATTCTACTCGTATATGTACATTCTGATATGTTATTATACTGATCATACCATGTATATAATAATATATATATATATATATATAGTGTTTATTAGTTTATAATATTATATGTTAGTATATACATCTATGGATGATTTTACAGACTTTCATTTGTTCTTCTTTTACTATTTTTCAGTCCATAGAAGATTTGTGGTTACATACCGCATTACTATAGAGTAGAAAACAGGTACTATATACAAATATTTTATTTATGTTGTGCCGTGTTTGATTTAATTAATAGTATGTGTGAGTGGCAGACTATACATGTGTTGTACATATATTATTGAGATGTCTATCTATGCTATATATTTTATACATGTAATATACTAGCTTTAAGTATTGATTTCATTTGTACTCTTATAGTATGCAATTCGTGTAGTGTGTATATATATACTAATTAAGGTATTAATTGAAATATAAGCATATATAATGGGAATATGAATTAATATGATTTGATTTTTAAATTAAAAATACATGTATAGAGTTTTATTTTAAATATGATTTTTAATTATGTATGTATTCTCAGTTTATGTCAAAACTGATTCTGATTAGTTCTCATCGATCTTACATTTATCAGCTTTGTTCATCATGCCTGTTTCTTCATCGAATCATGTCCATCTAGCGTTGCTTTGAAATTTGTTGCTTAATTTCGTTGCCTATCTTCTCTACCCTCGAAAGGTAAGAAATCGCTCATGATTAACATTCTTATATTTATTAAATTTGATTTCAATTGAAACGATAATTGAAATATGCTGCTGTTAGTTATTTACATTGCTATATATATGCTATTATCTGTACCTGTCCACCTGTGACACCTGACACTATTATATGTTATTTATATTGATGATTTATGCATGTTATTTTATTATCATATCTGTTATCACTGTACAAGTTCACTGTTAGTATAGAACTCATTATGGATTGAAATGATACATACCTGAACGATATGTAGAATAGGATAAAATCGTTATGGGTTGAAATGATAAACCCAAACGATTTCCATTTAAATTGAATTTGGGATTGCGGGTTGAAATGATATATACTGGCATATAATTTAAATTACAGATTGAAATGATAAATATCTGTATCACTTGACCATATGATAGAAAATTACATACAGACACCGTTGGTCTATATATATAAATATTTTAAAAATGACTTCTGTGGTTTTGGAAAGAAATATATAGTTTAATATATATTTATTTTAAGATATATATATATATATATATATATATAAACGTATTTTATAAAGTTTAAATTCTTGATTTTAAAATTTTATGTTTGAATTTTTTTTAGAATTATAAGTTAGTTTTGAAATTATAAATTTTAAGAATTTACTTATAATTTTTATTATTTTAAAATATGTATAAATTTGTTTTATTATAAAATAAGTTTGATAATAAAATTTAATTTAACAAAATTGACTTAATTTATATATAATATGTTTTAGTATTTGTTTAAAACTATGTTGTCAAATATAGAGTTTATGATAGTTTTTAATAAATAAAGGTTGGGAAGATAGATTTGAAATTGGTTTGAAATGGTATTTAATTAAGAAATTTATTTATTTAAATTGATTTGAAACTTAATAAATTTTATATTTTAAAGGATATGATTTTATAACTTGATTTTGGCTTAAGGCGATTAAATGAATATTTCAAGTTTAAAAAAATTGAGGGAAATATTTAATTATTTGATATTTGAGGTTTTTTTTAAAAGATATTGGATTTAGTAAGTAAATATTTCAAAACCAAATAATAGTAAATTGAATTTGATATATATATATATATATATATATATATATAAATTATCAAATTTAGTTTGAAAGTGTTGAATACTTAAAGCTTTGAAATATATTGAAATTGAAATGGTTTATTTGTGGTTCAAATTTGTTTTTTTTGAAATCGATATAAATTGAAACGGTTTATTTAGAAACTGAATTGAGTTGAAATTTATGAATTGAGATTTAATTTGAATTTTGGAATTCGAGTTGATTTTGAATCAATTTGTGAAATTTGAGGAAGCTATTCTATTATATAAAGTATAGTTAAATTATATTTAAAACTATTTATATATTTACTTTATAAATTATTTTCATATAAACTATTTTAATATAAATCATTTTTAGTAAAACTATTTTTAATATAAACTCTTTGAATATAAACTATTTTAACTTATAACTATTTTATATAAACTATTTATTTTATAAACTATTTTATTATATATACTGTTATTAATATCTAAACTGTTTAAAGGAAGTGTCATGGTTTTCCAAAGCGTTATGATTTCAATGTGTTATGATTTCCAAAGGGTTATAATTTCAAGTGATTTGATTTAGAAAATGTTATAACCTTAAAGTGCTATGATTTCGAAAATGATATTGTATAGATATGATTTTGAAATGGAAATGATATCATATTGGTATGGTTTTGAAATAGAAATGATATTTTGGTTTTGAAGTATAAACTATTTTGAAATGACCGCAGTGTTATAATAACGATTGGTTATTAAAGAGACCGGGATCGGATAGTGTCATACTCTATGCCAATACCGAAAACCACTTTAACAACCGTGTACACAGTGGAGATTCTAGAATGAAGTACGATGGTGGCGACGTTCTACTAAGGTATATATGTGGACCCGACTCCCATGAGTTGGCATAAGGTGGCTAAAACAGGAGCGATTCTCAGGCCAAGTAAGGTCATTCCTTCGATCGGGCACATTCCTTCGATATTATATTCTGACTTTGTGGTTGATTTGGTGGCCGCCCTTGATTTTGATTTCGGAGTATGTTCCGAGGTGGACGGTAGTAGCTGCTATGCGTTACCACTAGCCCAGATACGTAATTGGTATATCTACCATGGCATTGCCTAGTTTTGCCATGTCACCTATCGTAGCGCGCCTTCTACGAGTTTGATTTGTGTTGTACCTATGGTGTATCCTCTGGTTGCCTCCCTATCTGGAGGTATTACGGTACTGTACAGATCATTGGCACTATAGCATGTGTTAAGGGGGATATGGGTAACGCCTTAACGGTATTTTAATAGTTTACTTTACTTTAGACATTATTATAATAGCATATATTACTACATAGTAGATAGTTTAACGGATCCTTAGAGGATGGTTATCCCAAACACCCTTTGAGTTACTTGCATTTCAGTTGATATTTCACTTGAGTTGGTTTTATTGATATAAGAATGTTAATCCTAACTCAAGTGTTTTGTGTTTTGCTTTACGCTCGGGTCAGACTGAATGCACAGCTTTTGAGACTCACCTTTGGAATTGGAGCTTCGTTTGGAGATCCATCTAAATCTTTTCAGCTTGCAGTTATTCAGTTGATTCCAGTGATGTATTCTGATCTTGTATTTGACTATTTTATTTGAAACTTCTATTGTATCTTATTTAACTCTGTTATATATATATATATATATATATATATATATATAGTAGCTTCATGAACTACTAATCTTTTGTTTCTCCTGGTTTTTGTTATATCACTCTATGTCTGTGATTCTGTGATTTATTTATTTACTGTATATGTTGGGTTTTCCAAATATAAATTAACAATTTGATATTTTGAGTGATTCAAGTCTGACATGTGAGGATGCGAATGGTAGAAAATGCAGGATGTTAAAGTTGGTATCAGAGCTCTGGCTTTAGGCAAAACTTAGCATGTAAAGTAAATGTAGTTACAGAATCACTTTCTTTTAAGCTTGAATATCTTCCTCTTTGACTCGATTTCCTTTGAATTTTGGAACTCCCCATTTCGTTCTGAAATTCACCCTTGTCTTCCCCTATTCGTATTTTCTTGATTCTGGAGCATCCCATAGCTCCACTGTATGGTTTGTAACGAGGTGAAACTCCTTTACAACATGCATCGACTCACCGAAGATTTCTGTACCGGTGGTTTAGATGCTACTATCTCTTATTATACCCTAATGTTCTCTAGTAGATGCCTAGGGTAAATTCTCTTATGATCGAATGTCGATTTGCTTCAGAATTCTACATCAACCTTATTCTTGAAGTCCCGATGGACTTGGTTAAGGTCGCCCACGATTTATATAAGTCTATCCATTCTTTTCTCTCTTTATACTATTTATCTCCCTATCGAGCTTACTTCTATTTAGAATTCTTTTGATTTGGGTTCCTCTAATTTGAATCCCTATCTTTGTTTTAAATCCACTCTGAAATTATCGAGTGAGGGAGTGTATTTATAATTAAAATTAAACTGTTTAATAATGTTTTGTTTGAGTTGTTAAGTTGATTTGGGTTTCAATCAATTCGTCTGATCAACGCCATCAATAGGAATTCCAAAACACTTGAACAGAGCAAACTGACACAATTGTTTTCAAAATTTAATAATTCTGTATGATTATATTATATATATAAGTATAATTTTCTGAGATTTAATAGTCAAGTTAATCGGTTATTATAAATGATAATATTTTATTGCCATCTATTGTTTTATAAAGCATTGATTTTTCCAATATATAAATAAATGAATTTATAAAACATGGTTTATAAATTGATTTGGAATTGAAATGAATTTACATCAAGAATTTGAGTAGTTAAATTTTCGATGATTCCAAATTTTAGTTTTAAAGTTTAAAATACATATCAGTTAAAATATTTTCGAATAAAAATGGTTTTCAAAGAATTTTTAAATGTTTAAATTCATACTCTTCTCTTTTGTCGCTGGAAAATAATTTCGGTGATGACTGCAGCACCATCGACATTCATTTTCGAGTTTCAAAGTGGAGAGACAAGTTAGTAGCTTTGCTACACTTTTGTTTTGGAAAATGAATTTGATTTAAATTTCTTAATTATGATTTGATTTGTATAATATATAGGTATACGTTAATAAATTTGGTTTGATATATAGAATATATATGTATATATGTATCTCTAAATGGTTTGAAATTAATCGGAAATTTAATCCTTAAATTTATGTTATGGAGTGATTTCAATAATAAAATGAAGCCAAAATTTTTTGAATGAATATTTAAACTTGAATAATTGAATTAGAAATTTTTTACTTGTAAACTACTCAATTGCATTCCAATATAACTTACCTAAATCATTAAGTTGAATATGTAATTGAATAGTTTACAATGTAAATTGATGTTAAAGGAATTTATAAATGAATTTGAGTGATTATAATAAATGTTTAAACACTCAATTTATACAAATGTTAATTGAGATAAGATTGAATAATAAGATAATGAATAAATAAGATAAATAAAGTAAATTTTGTTTTGAAGGAATTAATAAATTGAGATCAAATCAACTTAATGAAATACCTTGAATTTAAAATCAATAATTGAATATTATTTTATTTAAATAAAATTTATTTGGTTTTAAATTATTTATTTTTCAATCTACTTTCCTTTCTAGTTGTTTCTATTCTCCTACCTCGTTCCTTTTCGGGGGACAAAAAGTTTTAAGTAGAGGAGAGTGTAACGACCCGAAATTTTTTAATGGTTTTAATAATGCATTTAATTGAATTTTATGAAATTTTAACTAATTGAATTTGAAAATATAATTTTAATGTTTGTAATACGTCTACTTCAACATAGCAATTGGTAAATTTTCATTTGATAGTATGAAAGTTTATTTTCTTATATAATTTTATTTCAATTCAAATCAGTTATAATTGATGATAATAAAATGTTTTCAAATTTGAATATTTATACAATAAATTTGTAAATCATCTTCTGAGTGGGACGTCATATTTCGTTTCGTCAAATTTTGACTGTTATTGCTCCGTTCACTTATTTCTGACAATTCAGTAGCATTTTCAATACCAATTATCGACTTTTGACAGGATGGTCATATCACTGATATCTGTATACCATTTTGATCGTCTCGTCGTGTTGATCTCCGCGGTATGTTTTATTTTGTATTTTGAAGTACGATACGTGGCGAAAATGCAAAACGGATGGCCGTATCGGTACCCGTTTGGAACGTTTTGAGCCTTTTTAAATCCTTATGTCCATTCATTATCCATCCGTCGAATCAAACAGCTATTGCCTTTAATTGTTCCAACTATTTGCATTTATATTTGCTATATTTGCATGCGTGACTTTCGATATCCTTCTGTTCACTTTTGAAAGAAATAATTTATATTCGTATATTGGTAACAACCTTCCATTTGCAACCTCCATTCCTCTCTATTCTTCAATTTCCCTTTTCTTCTCTTTTGTTTGACCATGTCTGTAAGAAGAAAAAATCATAAATAAATTTTGGAAAATATATTCTCGAGAATCAACCTAGCTGAGCCACTCTGATAACACACAGCCTTGAACCAACGCAGCTTGCCCTTCATTTGCTCGGCCTTCCTCGAACCCTCCGCCACCTCCCTCTCTGCCATCACCTTATCTTTTCCTCACGAAAACTAGCAAGGTCGTCCACCAACACATCATCCCCTACTTCCAAGTTTTCCTCTCCATGGCCTAACCCGGACTGCTCTGCCTTGCCTCCTTGAATCGCCTGAGTTCCACAATGGCCCGTAAACTTACCATCCCTCTCGGCCTATATTTCTATTGATGAGCCACCCCGTGCCTCTTTTTTTGGCGTGCTCACGTATCTTTGCATGATATTAGATGATATATGAGTTAAGTTGTATAAATATGCTGATGATTTCAAAGCATATATAGAGTGGTTACAGTATACAATTTATATAAGTTGTATAAAAATTGCTTTACTGTATATATGGTTATAAATTTTAAGAATTTACTTACAATTTTTATTATTTTAAAATATGTATAAATTAGTTTTATTATAAAATAAGTTTGATAATAAGATTTTATTTAATAAAGTTGATTTAAATTATATATAATATGTTTCAGTATTTATTTAAAAATATATTATCAAATATAGAGTTTATAATAATTTTTAATAAATTAAGGTTAGGATAGATTTGAAATTGGTTTGAAATGATATTTAATTAAGAATTTTATTTAATTAAATCGATTTGAAACTTATTAAATTTGAGTTTTTAAAGGATATGATTTTATTACTTGATTTTGGTTTAAGGTGATTAAATGAATATTTCAACTTTAAATAAATTGAAGGAAATATTTAATTATTTGTGATTTGAGGTTTTATTTAAATGATATTGGATTTAATAAGTAAATATTGCAAAACTAAATAATAGTAAATTGATTTTGATATATATATATATATATGTATATATATATATGTATGTATGTATATGTATGTATGTATGTATATATATGAAATTAGTCAATTTAGTTTGAAATTGTTGAACGCTAAAGCTTTAAAATATATTGAAATTGAAATGGTTTATTTTGTGGTTTAAATTTGTTTTTTTTTTTGAAATCAATATAAATTGAAAAGGTTTATTTCAAAACTAAACTGAGTTGAAATTTATTAATTGAGATTCAATTTGAATTTTGGAATTCGAGTTGATTTGGAATCGATTTGTGAAATTTGAGGAAGTTATTCTATTATATAAAATACTTTTATATTATATTTAAAACTATTTATATATCTACTTTATAAATTATTTTCATATAAACTGTTTTAATATAAATCATTTTTAATAAAACTATTTTAAATATAAACTATTTTAATATAAACTATTTTAATATAAACTATTTTAATATAAGTTAGTTTAATATAAATTATTTTAACTTATAACTATTTTATATAAACTATTTATTTTATAAACTATTTTATTTATTAATATCTAAACCGTTTAAAGGAAGTGTCATGGTTTTCCAAAGTGTTATGATTTCAAAGTGTTATGATTTCAAGTGATTTGATTCGGAAAATGTTATAACTTTAAAGTGCTATGACTTTAAAAATGATATTGTATTGATATGATTTTGAAATGGAAATGATATCGTATTGGTATGGTTTTGAAATAGAAATGATATTTTGGTTTTGAAGTATAAACTATTTTGAAATGACCGCGGTGTTATAATAATGATTGGTTGTTAAAGAAACTGAGATCGGATATTGTCATACTCTCTGCCAACCCCGAAAACAACTTTAACAACCATGTGCACGGTGGAGATTCCAGAATGAAGTAGGATGGTGGCGACATCCTATTTAGGTATATACGAGGGACCGACTCCCGTGAGTTGGCATAAAGTGGCTAAAACAGGAGTAATTCTCGGGCCAAGTGAGGTTATTCTTCCGATCGGGCACATTCCTTCGATATTATACTCTGACTTTATGATTGATTTGGTGGCCGCCCTTGATTTTGATTTGGGAGTGTGTTCCGAGGCAGGAGATAGTAGCTGCTATGTGTTACTACCAGGCCGGATACGTAATTGATATATCTACCCTGGCATTGCATAGTTGTGCCGTGTCACCTTCCCTAACGTGCCTTCTATGAGTTTGATTTGTGTCGTACCTATAGAATATCCTCTGGTAGCCTCCCGATCTGGAGGTATTACGGTACTTTATAGACTATTGGCACTATAAAATGTGTAAGGGGGATATGGGTAACGCCTTAACGCTATTTTAATAGTTTACTTTACTTTAGACATTATTATAATAGCGTATATTACTACATAGTAGATAGTTTAACGGATCCTTAGAGGATGGTTATCCCAAACACCGTTTGAGTTACTTGTATTTCAGTTGATATTTCACTTGAGTTGGATTTATTAATATAAGAATGTTAATCCTGACTCGAGTGTTTTGTGTTTTGCTTTACGCTCGGGTCAGACTGAGTGATACAGCTTTTGAGATCCTGTTTTTGCCTATTGTATTTGAGACTTCTTTTATTTACTTGATTCAAGTGATGTTTTCAGCTTGCAGTTATTTATTTGAGACTTCTTTTATTTATTTGGAGATCCATCTACATCTTTTCAGCTTGCAGTTATTCAATTGATTCTAGTGATGTTTTCTAATCTTGCATTTGACTATTGTATTTGAGACTTCTATTGTATCTTATTTAACTTTGTTATATATATAGTAGCTTCATGAACTACTATTCTTTTATTTTTGCTGCTTATTGTTATATTACTCTGTGTCTGTGATACTGTGATCTATTTATTTACTATATATGCTGAGTTTTGCCAAATATAAATTAACAATATGAATTTTGAGCGATTCGAGTTCGACACGTGCGAGTGCGAATGGTTGAAAATGCAGGATGTTACAGTATCTCCATCTCCATTAGCATCACCATCACCAGAAATATCCTTATCTGAAAAGCATTGCAAAATGTATCCGTAAGTAATCGAAGCTTCTTTTCTAGCTTACCGACGTATGACATCAACTGTTGGTTTTTTCATGTACAACATTACTAGCCATGGCACCTCTATCTAATATTGGTCTCTACATTTTAACCAAATTTGTTTGCTAATAACGAGCAAATTTTTATTTCAATTATTGTATTTATTGAAGAAAAAAATTGCCTTAACCATATATTTGTTTAACTAGTTGAGTGGTTTAACTTATATATTCATTTATTGTTGTATATGTTTAAAAAAATCTATAATTTAACTCAAATAAAATCATGTTTAATTTATTGAAAAAAATTTATAATTAAACACACACACATATGTATAATTTATTGGGTGAGTTAACTTATACAAACATTCTCTTGTTTAATTTACTGAAACAAATTTACAATTTAACTCAATTATATATACATTTGTTCAATAAATTAAGTGATTTAACTTATATATTTATTTAACTTATTGTGTGATTTGGAAAAATTTATATCTTTTTTTAATTTATTGAAATATTTATAATTTCTGATAATTATATATTTGCTTAATTTGTTGAGTGACATAACTTATATAATTTAACTCTAACTCAATTTATTTTTAAAATAATGCTTTTTGGAATACATATAGCATTACATGTTGTTCTTGGAATTTAAAATAACTCAAACTTAATTATATTAAGAATTCATATAAAATACATATATAGACATATTGTGCTTAGGATTTAAAACAATATGTACATACCTGTAGTATACTATATGTGTGTGTGTTTATATATATGTGCATATGCATATGCGCGTGTGTATGTATATACGGATATGGTTTTTGTATACACATATATTGTAATGACCTGTAATTTTCGATAATTAAAAATAGTTAGTTTAATAAGGTTTTGTGATTTAATGTAGGAAAAAATAAAAATTTATGATTTAATAATAAGAATATAACTAGAATAAAACATAATGCTATTAATTTAGGGTAATTGGTAACCGCTTTAAATGTAATTCCATTTAATTGAAATGAATAAAAGTTATAATTGGTTATAGATTGTAAATAAATTGAAATGATGTGTGTATTAATTGATAAATTGGATAAAAGATGTACTTGATAATTTAAATATGTATAAATTAATGAAATAGTAAGTAATAAATTGTTGAATTAAAGTAGTGTTACATAAGTAGTTATGACTGGTGTGTAGATAACAAACTTACAAATAATTAAATGTAGAAAAGGTGACAATTGTTGGTGTTACCAATTTATTTAATCAATTGCAAATAAATGTAAATTAATGTTACATGAATGTGAGTGAAGACGATAACTGAAAAAGAGTGAATGTAATAAAATGTGTAGAAATGTTAATTATATTCACAAGGCAATAGTTGATTTATTGGGATTTTATTTACCATTGAAACTGAACACTATAACTAGTGTAATATTTAACACTGAATTTGATATGTAAATTTGTTTTAAATTATTGTAAATGTCTATGTAATCAAAAATGACAAAAATGGTTAGTTATTTAATTTGAATATAAGAAATGATAAATTTAATTTAATAATAATTTATTTATTTAATGTGAAAATAGCCATTTAGGCTAGTGCCTCGGATTTTGACGAAACTAGTTTCATGGGATCTGTAACAGTGAATTATTGAAAGGTTTTAAGTTTCGTAGCGATCGGACTTGTTGTTTGATCGTACTGACTCGAAAGCTTAGAAATCAATATAATTAAATTCTATTGTTAAAATCTGTTAACCTATTTTAAACCAACTTAATCAATTTAAACTACTTAGTTTATTTTAATCAAAATTAACCTATTTAATCTATCTATTTTAGTTCTATTTAATCTATTTTAAATCATTTAAACTTTATTAAACTTTATTAAACTATGTTAATTTTTTTAAACTATTTTAATTTATTTTAAACTACTTAATCTATTTTACTTTTATTTAATATATTTTAAATCTAGTTAATCCGTAATAAACCTATTTAATCTGTTTTAAACCATTTAAACTATTTTGAATCTATTTAAAGTATTTTAATTCTATTTAATCTATTTTAAATTCATTTAGTCTATTTTAAATCTAATTGATCCATATTAAACTTATTTAATCTGTTTTAAACCATTTAAACTATTTTAAATTTATTTAAAGTATTTTAGTCTATTGTAAATTTATTTAATCTATTTTAAATTTATTTAATCTATTTTAAACCTATTTAATCTAATTTGTATCTATTTGTAAACTAATTAAACTATTTATAACCATCTAAATTATTTTCTAAATTTCAGATGGTGTAAAGTGGAAATGTTATAATTAAAGCAGTGATTTTAAAGTGAATAAGATTTAATAATATTATAACATAAGTTGAGATTTGAAATGATATTTGCTGGTGAAATTACATATTTAAGTAAATATGATGATTCTAAAATGATGATTGAACCTATTTTAAAAATAAGATTTCGTAAGGGGAAATGATTTCGAAGGTGATATGGTTTGAATTGAATATGATATTTTGATATCAATTGTGAAATGGTTTTGGAAATTAAAAGAACCATCCAGTGTGAAATAAGCATTTATTTGTTAAAAAGACCTGGATTGGATATTGTCATACTCTCTGCCAATACTAAAAACCACTTTAACAACTGTGTACGTGGTGGAGACTCTAGAAATGAAGTAGGATGGTTTGGTAAACGATTTTATATGAGGTATTTATGTGACCCTGACTCCTGTGAGTCAACTTAGATGTGACTAAAATATGAGCTATACTGGGCCAAGTGAGGTCATTCCTTCTATCAGAATCATTTCTTCGATACTATATTTTGACTTTGTGATTGATTGGTGGCCACCCTTCGATTTTGATTATGGAAGTGTGTCCAAGGTGGGCGGTAGTAGGTGCTATGCGTTACCACCCGTCTGGGAGTGCAATTGGTATATCTACCCCGGCATTGCCTCGAGTGTCGTGTTCACATGCCCTATCGCGTCTTCTATGAGTTTGTTTTGTGCCATACCTATGGAGTGCCCTCTGATAGCCCTCCAGCATACGGAGGAATTATGGCACTGTATAGACTATGGAATATATAAAATATGTTTAAAGGGATATGGGTAATGCTTTAACACTATTTTAATATTTTACTTTAATGTAGACACTATTATAATAGCGTATTATACTACATAGTAGATTGTTTAACGGATCCTTAGGAGATGGAAATCCCGAACTTCTCTTAAGCTATTGCACTCACGTCAGACACTAAATATGATATGTCAAACCCCGTAAACATCTCCGATGCCATTACACTCGTATTTATTTACTGTTTATTTAACTTACATAAGATCTTTTAGTTCTGACTTGAGCGTTTTGTCTTTTTAATTCGCTCGGGTCGGTCTAAGCTTTTTAGTTTATCGACGACTGCTTTTTGAAGGATGAAGACGAAGATTTGTACTATTATTATTTATTATATTTATTCCACTGCATCATGTTGTTCCGCCGCATTTATTTATTATTTATTCTTGTTGTATGTAACTCTGATCTATATTGTAAAAAAATCAATCTTATTTATAAACAGCTTCATGAACTTTTTATTTGATTATTATATTTTGTAATTCCGCTGCGAGATTCTGTATTTGTTTTCTTTTTTCTCACCTTTTTCTTATTTACCCTATGACAATCTTCCCCTTTGAAAGATTTGAGTCTGACTTGTGTGGTTTATTAACGATTTAAACTGTCCAAAAAGGCATGTCGTTACAGTTGGTATCAGAGCCTTGGTTTAGTGACAACCTTAGCTTTGTGGGGTCTAACTCATATAAAATAGGGTAGTAATACCCTAGAATGAGTCGCTGAGTGTACATATAAGAGAGCGTATTTGTTAGTGTTGTAAAGGATTTTGTATTGTATTAATTTGTTCCATTTCGTACTTATAAATTCTACTCAGTGCATAGGACGCTATGAGATCAATAGGTATTTCTAAACACTTAATAGGGCATACCGACGTAATATTTGTTTTGAAATATAGGTAAATGAAATAATTTTTGCCTATTATATATTTTATGTATATAAAAGAATAATTTTATAAATGATATAGCTAGTTATAATATAATTGTTTTTTTGGTAGTAAAATTTATATATATGGGGTGAAAAATGAGACTGTAAATAAAATAAATGTAAATTGAAAATTTTAGAACTTAAGTTTCGGGATTTTTGACAATTTCTTTCAAAAGGGTTTTTGAATATGATATAAGTAGTATTTAGAAGTATTTTCTGATATGAATATTTCAATACGATTTGAAAGAAATGTTTTAAAGGAATTTTAAAGAAAATAAGTTTTGTTCTCCCTTCTCTGTCACTGGAAAATAATTTTGGTGATGAGTGCACGCATCATCGACATTCATTTTCGGGTTTCAAAGTGGGAAGACAGCTGTAGTAGTTTTACTGCACATCTGTTTTGATAAATGAATCTTAATTTTAATTTTTGAAGTTTGGTTTGATATATATATATATATATATATATATATATATATATATATAAAAGTTATGTTTGTGTGTGTGTGTGTGTGTGTTTGTATATATTATTTTAAAAGGATTGAAATGGAACCCGATTGTTTAGTTCTTAAGTTTCTATAAATTAGAAATTAAAATTATTGTAATGAATGGAATATTGACTATATTAATAGTTGGAAACTTCTAAATGAAAATAAGAAATCTAGTGTTAAAAGGATTGATGAAAATATAAGAAATTGAAAATTTGTAAATTGTAAATAATAAGTAAATGAAAATAAAAAATGGTAACTATTGAACATTTTGTTAACTAAATGTATAAGAGAAACTTGGGTAATATTCAAGTGCATCTAAAAATATAGATATATATAACTTACCAAAATATTTAAAGTTGAAATGTTAATAAGAATATATAATTTAATATTATACAAGTAAAACTTAGAAAATGAAAGTGTTCGATAGAATCATTTCTATAAATAAGAAATTCTAATGTTACAAAATTTTATATACTCAAAATAATGGTTGAAATGCTACTAATTAAATGAATAGTAAAAGTGAATGCTATATTAGTTGAATGATTATAACTTAGAAAATGTTAAATGATTAAAAATGGAACTAATATTCAATAACATTATATATGAAAGAAGCGAACGCGGAAAAGAAAATATCTATTAATGATAAGCTAAATTGTAAAGAAACTTGCATAATAATGGATAATCTAGATAATTGGATGGAAATAGCTTATGTAAGAAATGAATGTAAGGCAATGAAAAGAAAAATGGCATTGTATAAATGAATGGAAAATGAATTTTGTAATGATAATTGTAAAGAAATTAAACAAGCATTGTATGAACAAATGAAAATGAATGGTAAATAATGTGAATAAAAGTATTAAGAATAAAACTCAAATATTATTTGAAATCATTGTTTGTGTGGCTTAGGGATTGGTTGGGAAAGGATATTTCTATTGTGTAAGGATGTATAAATGATCTATTGAGTTTTATCTAAGACTGTTGATTGGATGGTATACTTAGTAGTTTATTTATCATTTTATACGATTAAAAGTTTCCGAACCTGAACAAACACTTTGTTTTGATTGCTATGGATAGAAGGTTGATTTTTTCAATTGCATATGATGATTGCATGGTGTTGTTGCTTGTGACTATTGTAGGTTGTGTTGATTAGGTTGTGACTAATTGAGACAGTTTAAATATTTCTCTTTTATATAATAATTAACCTCTTTAGATTATATAAGTGAAATATAGGTTTAAGGAAGCAATTGCTACTGCTTTTGGTTTCATAAATTAAGCGTTGTTTATCCGACAAATAGGTACGTTCTTGTATTATGGTTTTCTAACGATATTATATTGTTTTCCCATGGTTTGGGATATATTATTTTAAAATATGATATATATATATATATATATGTTTATTATTGATATTATTATTTCTTCCAGACCTCTCCATACAAAGGAGACTCTGAAGAAATTTTTCGTGTATTTTGGACTTAGAAAAATTTTATGAAATGTTTTTCAAACTTTCGTTAACTTGAATATAATGGATTTAATTGTTTATAAATTGATATATTTTATTTAAATTATTTAATTATGTAAATTAATTGTTTATAAATTTAATCTTTTGAATAGGATATATTGATTTCTTTTCCCTTCTTATCCCTTTTCGAGGACGAAAAGTTTTGAGTGGGGGAGAGTTTAATGACCCATAATTTTCGATAATTAAAAGTAGTTAATTTAATAATGTTTTGTGATTTAACGTAGGAAGAAATAAAATTTGTGACTTAATAATAAGAATATAACTAGAATAAAATGTAATAGTATTAATTTAGGGTAATTGATAACTGCTTTAAATGTAATTCCATTTAATTGAAATGATTAAAAAGTTACAATTGGTTATAGATTGTAAATAAATTGAAATGATGTGTGTATTAATTGATAAATTACATAAAAGGTGCAATTGATAATTTATATATGTATAAATTAGTGAAATAGTAAGTAATAAATTGTAATTGAATTAAAGGAGTGTTATGTAAGTAGTTATGACATTGGTGTGTAGATAACAAACTTACAAATGTTATTAAATGTCGAAAAGGCGACAATTGTTGGTGTTACCAATTTATTTAATCAATTACAAATAAATGTAATTAAATGTTTCATAAATATGAGCGAAGACGATAACTGAAAAAGGGCAAATGCAATAAAATGTGTAGAAATGTTAATTATATTCACAAGGCAATAATTGATTTATTGGGATTTTAATTACCATTGAAACTGAACATTATAACTAGTAAAATATTTAGCACTGAATTTGATATGTAAATTTGCTTTAAATTATTGCAGATGTCTATGTAATCAAAAATAATAGAAAATGATTAGTTATTTAATTTGAATATAAGAAGTGATAATTTTAATTTAATAATAATTTATTTAATTAATGTGATAACATGGATTTTTGGCATCTGATAATTGGATAAATTCTGGTAATAAAAGATATGTGAATGTATTTGAAACTATGATAAATGTTGAAATATAAATATCTGGAAATGATATATCTTATAGTGAATTAATATATATGGTGATGTGCAAGCTTAATAATGTTGAAAATTTTAAATGTGTTCATATACAAGTGTACAAGTGTATATATATGTTTGGTACATAAAAAGGCATTTATTTATTTTTTCAATGGATTAAATTTTCAAAGAATATTTAAAGTTCTATATCTTCAAAACACAAAAGATAAATCTTTATAATTTTTATTTGAAATAATGACAACTTAAGTAAAGTGTCAAACAAAAGTAGATGAAAAAAGGGGGGGCTTGATATATATGTATCTCTTTTGGAGATTCATGAGATAAATATAATATATATAAATTTAGAAATATAAAACATACAAAGATATTAAACTAAATGAAGGATATAACATAAAATTTTATAAAAGGGAAACATATGTCCATGTAAATAAACATGTGTAAGCTAGGATGCCATGCAAATTCACACATGTCAAGAATTGTGTTAAAATGGATTTTCTTCATTTTAATAAAGAGGAAAGAATGATAACTTTTAAGAAACTAAGTGCTGTATAATTTTTTTGTATATCAAACTTCTTTCTTTAAAAAAATAAATAAATAAAGTTAAATCTAAAGCCAAGGGGAACCAAATATCTGAACTATTTCAAGTTTCAACCGAAGAAAGGATATAATTCGGATTCAACTCAACTTAGTCTAGTAGATCAAGATCTGAGGGGGTTTCAAAATCAACAAGCAGCTTCCAGATTTTCTAATCCTTCTTTATCCTCTGTTCAAAATCTGGGTGAGTAATCTCTTAAAATCTGGTATACATTGAATTGGCATGTGGTGATTTTTGAAATGTGATTGAATTATGTTGAGCATATTAAAAAAAATGAAATGATGATTTTTTTTATGTGTATTTTAGTACATGTGAACTTGACTGGAAAAGGTGGATAGGCCTCTGTTCAATATTTTAAGACTTTAACCCTGATTAAAAATTCAAATTTTCTGCATGCAATTGTTTTTAGGCATTAGAGTTGATAGCAGTGAAATATCAGGATTAAAAATGGTTTCCAGAATTTTAATTTAGTAATTAACTCAAGATTTAGAAATAACAGGATATTTTTTTTGTATAAATCAAAAATCTGGGAACATGATTTCGTGTTTGGATTTCGTGAATAGATTCATGTTGGGAAAACATGATTTTCGATATGGGTATCATGAATTTTAAGATTTGGGTTTGAAAGAATTTTCGAGATAAACGGAAATGGGAATTTCGACGATTTCAGGAGATCGTGGAAGATTTGGGCAGTGGGGTTTTGGTCGGAAGAGGCCACGAGGATGGCGAACTTGGCCAAAATGGTGGTTTAACCCGTAGGTTACTGTGGCGTCGACAGTTTGATGAACTAGGGTTTGTCTCAGTTTTTGATCAAGGAAGAAGATCGTGCTATTGCGCCATCGTCGGTGCATCGGAGAAGGCCAGTCATGGGAAAAAGGGGCTTTGGACTTCGGCTAAACTTTGGGTGAAGTCTCGTGACCTCCGGTGGTCAGAGGAGACTGGATGTGGTTGTTTTTGGTCAGGGTGTGTTGTTCCTGTAGGTTCGACTATGTTGATTCTCGTTTTCTTGTTATTTTTGGAGGATTGACGGTCGAGACAGGTAGGGTGGGCAGACGTCGTCTTGTCGACGGTGGATGAGTAGACCGGAGCACCGCCGAGGGTTGGTTCAAGTGCACATCATATCTATTGTGTCAGTTTGGGTTTGAGAGTTTTTCTCGAGTTTAAGCCCGAGAAAAGGAATGAGTTACCTAGGGTACAACTTCGAGTACGCGTGAGTGTTTGAGAGTTTATCAGTTAAAATTTAAACAAGTAAAAAAAGAGAAGATGAAGAGGGAAGGTTGAGCTCGGGAATGAGGCTGGGTAAACTTACGTTTGACTCGGTTTTGTTGTGAGGTAATTATCCAATTTAAAATTTTAAACGAAAATTTAAGTTTAGGCTAATCTTCCTGGAACAATTTCTTCTAGACAATAATAGTCTATTTAAATGATGGGTTAAGAAAAATTTTGTAATTCATTATAACTTAGATTTAGTTAAATCTTAAGTTCATTTATAATCGATTTATAAATAATTAAGAGGGATGAAGTGTTTCGTCATTAAACTTAAGGACTCGTGTTAATTTACAAATTTATGAAAATCAATATCAAGTTTATTAAATTCGGATAAGGTAAAGAAAGTGGTTAAGATAGATGAATTATCTTATAAATTAATTATGGTTTGAATGATTAGGATGTATTAATTAATTAATTATTAATTAAAGATTAATAATTAAGGGTTATAAATTAATTACAGATTAATTAATTGGAAATTAGGGATTAAGTTATTAAGGATTAATTATTTAATAATAAATTAAAGGATCAATGTAGGTGATTAAGTGTACTTAATTACTGGATGAGATAAATTAAGGTTAATCAATAAACGTGATTAATTTAAAAATTACTTGTTAAATGTAATTAATTAAAAGAACAATTAAGTAAGAGAAGTGATTAGAGGATCAATAATTAATGTAATTAATTAATTAAGATTAATTAATTGATTATAAAATTAATTAAGGATTGATTACTTTGTATTGAAGGAGATTAATTAATAATTATGGTTTATTAATTAATAATTAAGGGGGTAATTAATCCGTGATTAGAGATTAATTAATTGATTGATAAGATAATAAAGGATAAATTAATTATAGGTTTGTAATAAACTAACGATTGTTTGAACAGGATTAGATGGTTAATTCTTAAGTAATTAAATTAATTTAAGTTGATTAAATTAATTATATCATGGATTAATAATTCATGTTTATGAATGTTTGTTTGAGTAGAATGTCTATTGGATGATATCTATTGGATGATATATTGTGATATTCTGTGATATGATATTGGATATATCAGTGATAAATGTGTAGCATTCATCTATGTTAAATGCTGTGTAAATTCAATATATTGAATTGAATTGAATTGTATTGTTTAAACCTTTAAAACAACTTGATATTGCTGTGTAACATGTGATATTTTATATCTAAAGTTGAATTAAATTTCACTTGAATAATTTGGGTTAAGGTTCGAAGAGACCGAGGTCGGGTATGAGTAATACCCGAAACCACTTCGATTTATAATCCTCTATAAATTCCTTATGGATTTAATATGTGAAATCAATAGGCTGGAAATGAGATAATTTAAGTAATTAGACCCTTTATACTATTTAGAGGTACATCGATTTTGATGTGTGGAAGTGATGACTATAATAAATTGAGAACTCGTGGTGAAGTATGAGTTACCTCGGGTTTTAAAATAAGTTTTATGTTGTTGAATTGTTTGCTAGATGGGTTTGCTCACGCTGGTTTCCAGCCTGACCTGGGTGTTACTTTGATGTAATGCTCGGGTCAGACCAAGTGTTACAGATTTTCTGATAAGGACGTTATGGAGCTCAGAAGGCGAGCTGGATGGCAGGAACGTATGAAGTGTATTCTGCTGTGCTATATTGTAGATTATCTGGGACAAGTAATTTTAGTTGTCCAATGTTAGGTGTAAATATTGTAACTCTGATGTATTAATGTAAATTAACTGATTCAGTTTCCTTTGTATAACTGATATTTTATTTGATATTATATTTTAATCCGCTGCAATTGTGAGATTCTGTAATTCATTTATGTTTCTTCTTCTATCTCTTTTCTTCTTTTCCTAACTATTTAGAGTTTTCAGGATCGAAAATTTCGGGTCGTTACATTTGGTATCAGAGCGAGGTTAAGCGAGAACTTGGATCTGGTGGGATTACATATTAAGGAATAGGGTCAATAGGTACCCTAGAATGAGTTAAGTGTGTGTGTGTGTGTGTATATATATATATATATATGAGAGCGTACTTGTTATTTTCTTATATAAAGATTTTAAATAATTTTATATAAGAATATATTTTGAAATATAAAGTAATATTTCTTTCTAATAAATATTAAGGTAATTGGTTGTTAATTATTGGAATTAAATTAAGTGGTAATAGAAATACAACCAATTGAAATTAGATAAAGATTAGTTTGAAATGGATTCAAGCTGAAATTAAAATCTTGAATTCGGGAAGAGTTTCAGAATAAGATAATAATGAATTGGTTTCTAGATTTGATAATCTTGGTTATTATCATAAATGATTGTTGTGTATAGTAATAAAATGCGTATTAATGAGTAAGCAAAATGAAATGTTTTAGGGAAGTAAAATATTTAGGCAAGTATGACTTATAAATTGAAGTATGTTTTAAATTGTGAAGTTTTAAAATCTAAGTCTAGAAACATTTGAATTGTTTCAAAGTAATAAAGAAATAATAGATAATATTATTTAATGAATTTGAATGAAAAGGGTTCTAATTCAAACAAGAGTTGTTTGAAAATTTAAAGGAATTTGATTTGAATTAAAAACCAAGGGTGGTTAAAAAAATTTAAAGCAACTTGGTGTGTAAAGGGAATAAATAAGAAATAAAATCTAAGGTTAAGTTCTGAATTTTCCTTGGAACGTGATGTGAAACCCAAAGTGAAGTAAGTTTTTGAACTTATAATTGGGAAGATTATTAATGTGAAGTTAAATAAGTTTAATTGATCAACCTGAATTGGAAATTTCAAGATGAAATTGAGAATTGAATTTGTTTAAATGGGTGAAGAAATAGGTTGTGGTAATTTATCCATTATTGAAGTAGAAGGTAAATTTAAACTTAATTTGAAATTAATGATATGGAATTCCTTTGAACTTAAGATTTGAATGTTAAGAATTGAATTTGTAAATTGAATTTTTTTGAACTCTTACTTGAACCTTGTAATGAGTTAAGTAAGGATAATTTAAATGGAATTTTGAAATTCCGACTCAGAATTAAATTGTTTAAAGACTTAGATTGTTGATTTAAAAATAAGGGATTAAATCAACATTTAAATATTTAACTCGAATTTATATAATTCGTGATGGATTAAATTTTAAATTTGAATTGAATTAGTTCAAATTGAATTTTATTTGAATTAATTGGAATTATGATTGAAGATGGATAAGTTTAAAAATTCAAATAGAAAATTTGAATTGGATTAATTTGAAAAGAAGTTGAAGTTGAATGAGATCAAATTCAAATGGGAATTGGGAATAAAGTTGAATAGGTTTAAAATTCAACTGGAATTTGATTTGAAAATTGGAAAGAAATTGAGAATTAATTCAACTTGAATTGGGGATAAATTAATTTCAATGGAAATAGAAGTTATTTAAATTGGAATCGAGTCAATATAAATGGAGGCGGAAATTTAAATTGAGTTGATGAAAATGGAGGTTGGGAATTGAATAGTTTGACTCTAGACTATTTTCAAAATAAATTGTTTTAATATAAATCTATTTTCCAAACTATTTACTATATAATTTTTCTTAAACCTAAAACTGTCTTATACTTGTTTTATAATTATTTTTGGAACTATTTAACAATTTTTCAACTGTTTTATAAACTAGTTACTATTTTTCAACTATTTTACAAATTAATTACTATTTTTCAACTATTTTGCAATTATTTGAAATTTCTATAATTATTTGACTATTTTCCAACTATTTTACACTTACTTAACTATTTTATAGCTATTTTACAAACTAATAAGTATTATTCTACTATTTATCTATTTAAACTTTTCCAAGCTATTTTCTAAATATAAGATGGACAGAGTGCAAACTGTTTATGATTAATTACCCAATTGAGATAAGTATTAAAGTGATAATCCAAGTGGGATTGAAGCAATTGTGAATAACTGAATAAAAATTAAAGTGAATGTGAATAGAAAGGGAATTGTTTTAGCTAATAATCAATAGAGATAGATATGTAGGATGTACGTATATTATTCTATTCGTATAGTGATTTGATCCAGATTCGAGTACAGAATTTCAAGATAGTTATATCTATCCGAGTTGAGATTTTCACTCGATTTTCGACGGCGAACATGGTTATGGATTATTGATTGGTTTTGGATATTATCTATCATAGTTATGACTATGCAAGGGGAATGAAAGTTTCTGATAAAGAAACCAGATCCGAGTTCGCACTAGGAAATCGGGTGGACGATACTAGTTCGGAAGTGAAATTATGTGATCGAGTGAACAATCAGATTGGTATAGCGTACGGATGATATGTATACATCAAATGGGTTTGAATGAAACTGATATCGGAAATTTGTGGATAAGAAATGTGAAATGGTTTTTGAAATGAAAGCCATATTTTGTGAATTATATGACGAAGTAAAATAAAAATTAGATATTTCTATGGTAGAAATTTACTTTATGGAAGTAAGTAAACTGGTAACTGACTTTATAGAGTAATCAAATTTGAATATTTGATTTGAAATAAACAAAAGTTATATATCTTTGTTATATAAGGCAAATCTCCCCTTGTTGAATCTATTGCCGGAAGGAAAAGGTTTTTGAAGATATTTGATGTATAAAAAGAGTTTTATACAAGTTTGAAATGATCCAAAGTTTTTTTTAAAAAATTATATATATATATATATATATATATATAATGGATCTTATGAGGATTTTGGGAAAGGGTTTTGGAACCTTTGGATTTGGAAAGGCTTTTTGATTTTTGGGCAAAATCAATATTAGAATTTTGAAAAGCCTAGTTGAGAATTATCGATTATTGAATAATCGATTTTGTGACAATGAGATTTATATAAGATTCATACTAGGTGTATGATTTGGAACATACTATATGTGTATAGTATAAAGTGTTTTGAAAATGGCTCTGGAGAAAAAGGCGCTCCCTTGGAATGAACTTCTCAGGAGTACTATAGGTTGGTACTGCCTTGAGCCTCAAAGGGAGAGGTTCTAAAGTTGATCCTGTGAGGAGTCCGGACAAAACCAGTTCTTGAGGATTTTGTGTAGTATATAGTGGAAGTCGAGGGCGCTGAGGCCTACAAAGGCATTTGGGTTATGCTGTGACGACAGTGTAACTAGATGTCACTGCGATCTACTACAGACCATAGCGAAAGTCGTGTGTGCCGCTGAGAGCCAACAGTCTACGTACGATTTTATATCGGTAGACTACGACCTATGTTAACATAGCGAAAGTAGTGTGTGCCGTTGAGAGCCAACAGTCTGCGTTTGATTTTACATCGGTAGACTGTGACCTATGTGGAAGTGGAGAAGTTTCATTTTTGGCAGCGAAAATCGAGGGCGTTGATGCCTACAGTTACATGGACTTTTGCTGCGATGGCAACGTAACCCTGAAATGTAACTGCGATCTGCCGCGGGTTCCATGGCGTAATCGAGGGGCGCAGAGTGCCTACAGTTACATGGACTCTTGCTGTGATGGCAACGTAACCCCGGATGTAACTGCGACCATGGATGGGGGTGATGATTTCCGGAGCATTCTTACCAAAGATGTTTCCTCTATTTTCAAAATGTTTTCTATATTTTCAATAAAATGTCTTCTAAGTATTTTCTCTGGGTGTTGAAAATGGGTCTGCTAAGTACTTATAGATTTTCATTCCTATGCCTGATCAACGTATGACCGAATTTCTGTGAGAATAATGATGGACATGTTTAAACATCGAGTTATAAAAGTATTTTTATAAAAACCATTTTGGTAATATTATATATATTTTTCAGAAGTATTTTAAAAATGATCAAAGAAAATTTATCTTATTTTAAGCATTTTAATAAATTCTGGCTTCGTTCCTTTTCGAGGACAAAAAATTCAAAGGGGGGAGGAATGTGATAACCCGGATTTTTGGCATCTGATAATTGGATAAATTCTGGTAATAAAAAGATGTGTGAATGTATTTGAAACTATGATAAATGTTGAAATATAAATATCTGGAAATGATATATCTTATAGTGAATTAATATATATGGTGATGTGCAAGCTTAATAATGTTGAAAATTTTAAATGTGTTCATATACAAGTGTATAAGTGTATATATATGTTTGGTACATAAAAAGGCATTTATTTATTTATTTTTTCAATGGATTAAATTTTCAAAGAATATTTAAAGTTCTATATCTTCAAAACACTAAAGATAAATCTTTATAATTTTTATTTGAAATAATAATAACTTAAGTAAAGTGTCAAACAAGAGTAGATGAAAAAACGAGGGGGGGGGCTTCATATATATGTATCTCTTTTGGAGATTCATGAGATAAATATAATAGAAATTAATGTAGAAATATAAAACATACATAGATATTAAACTAAATGAAGGATATAACATAAAATTTTATAAAAAAGGTAACATATGTCCATGTAAATAAACATGTGTAAGCCAGGATGCCATGCAAATTTACACGTGTCAAGAATTATGTTAAAATGGATTTTCTTCATTTTAATAAAGATAAGAGAATGAGTTTTTTTAAGAAACTAGGTGCTGTATATATTTTTTGTGTATCAAACTTCTTTCTTCTTTCTTTAAAAAATAAATAAAATTAAATCTAAAGCCAAGAGGAACCAAATATCTGAACTACTTCAAGTTTCAATCGAAGCAAGGATATAACTCGGATTCAACTCAACTTAGTCTAGTAGATCAAGATCTGAGGGGGTTTCAAAATCAACAAGCAGCTTCCAGATTTTCTAATCCTTCTTTATCCTCTATTCAAAATTTGGGTTAGTAATCTCTTAAAATCTGGTATACATTGAATTGGCATGTGGTGATTTTTGAAATGTGATTGAATTATGTTGAGCATATTAAAAAAATGAAATGATGATTTTTTTAATGTGTATATTAGTACCTGTGAACTTGACTGGAATAGGTGGATAGGCCTCTGTTCAATATTTTAAGACTTTAACCCTGATTAAAAATTCAAATTTTCCGCATGCAATTGTTTTTAGGCATTAGAGTTGATAGCAGTGAAATATCAGGATTAAAAATGGTTCTAGAATTTTAATTTAGTAATTAACTCAAGATTTAGAACTAACAGGAATTTTTTTTGTATAAATCAAAAATCTGGGAATATGATTTCGTATTTGGATTTCGTGAATAGATTCATGTTGGGAAAACATGATTTTCGATATGGGTATCATGAATTTTAAGATTTGGGTTTCAGAGAATTGTCAAGATAAACGGAAATGGGAATTTCGACGATTTCAGGTGATCTTGGAAGATGTGGGCAGTGGGGTTTTGGTCGAAAAAGGCCATGGGGCTGGCGAACTTGGCAAAAATGGTGGTTGGACCCATAGTTTACTGTGGCGTCCACAGTTTGACGAACTAGGGTTTGTCTCGGTTTTTGTCAAGGAAGAAGATCGTGCCGTTGTGCCATCGTCGGTGCTTCGGAGAAGGCCAGTCATGGGAAAAAAGGGCGTTGGACTTCGGCTAAACTTTAGGTGAGTCTCGTGACCTTAGGTGGTCAGAGGAGACTGGATGATGCGGTTTTTGGTTAGGGTGTGTTATTCCTGTAGGTTCTACTATGTTGATTCTCGTTTTCTTGTTATTTTTGGAGGATTAACAATCGAGATAAGTAGGGTGGGTAGACGTCATCTTGTTGACGGTGGATGAGTAGACCGGAGCACCGTCGTGGGTTGGTGCAAGTGCACAGCATATCTGCTGTGTCAGGTTGGGTTTGAGAGTTTTTCTCGAGTTTAATCCCGGGAAAAGGAATGAGTTACCTCGGGTTCAACTTCGAGTACGCGTGAGTGCTTGAGAGTATATCAGTTAAAATTTAAACAAGTAAAAAAATAGAAGATGAAGAGGGACGTTTGAGCTCGGGATTGAGGTTGGGTAAACTTACGTTTGACTCGGTTTTGTTGTGAGGTAATTATCCAATTTAAAATTTTAAACGAAAATTTAAGTTTAGGCTAATCTTCCTGGAACAATTTCTTCTAGACAATAATAGTCTATTTAAATGATGGGTTAAGAAAAATTTTTTAATTCATTTGAACTTTGATTTGGTTAAATCTTAAGTTTATTTATGATCGATTTATAAATAATTAAGAGGGATGAAGTGTTTCATCATTAACTTAAGGACTCGTGTTAATTTACAAATTAATGAAAATCAATATCAAGTTTATTAATTTAGGATAAGATTAAGAAAGTGGTTAAGATAAATGAATTATCTTATAAATTAATTAAGGTTTGAATGATCAAGATGTATTAATTAATTATTAATTAAAGATCAATAATTAAGGGTTATAAATTAATTAGAGATTAATTAATTAAAGATTAGGGGTTAAGTAATATAAGTAATTATGGATTAATTAATTAGTAATAAATTAAAGGATCAATGTAGGTGATTAAGTGTACTTAATTACTGGATGAGATAAATTAACGTTAATCAATAAACGTGATTAATTTAAAAATTACTTGTTAAATGTAATTAAAAAGAACAATTAAGTAAGAGAAGTGATTAGAGGATCAATAATTAATGTAATTAATTAATTAAGATTAATTAATTGATTATAAAATTAATTAAGGATTGATTACTTTGTATTGAAGGAGATTAATTAATAATTAAGGTTTATTAATTAATAATTAAAGGGGTGATTAATCCGTGATTAAAGATTAATTGATTGATTGATAAGATAATAAAGGCTTAATTAATTATAGGTTTGTAATTAATTAACGATTGTTTGAACAGGATTAAGTGGTTAAATTCTTAAGTAATTAAATTAATTTAAGTTGATTAAATTAATTATATCATGGATTAATAATTCATGTTTATGAATGTTTGTTTGAGTAGAATGTCTATTGGATGATATCTATTGGATGATATGTTGTGATATTCTATGATATGATATTGGATATATCAGTGATAAATGTGTGGTATTCATCTATGTTAAATGCTGTGTAAATTCAATATATTGAATTAAATTGAATTATATTGTTTAAAGCTTTAAAACAACTTGATATTGCTGTGTAACATGTGATATCTTGTATCTAAAGTTGAATTAAATTTCACTTGAATAATTTGGGTTAATATTCGAAGAGACCGGGGTCGGATATGAGTAATAACCGAAACCACTTCGATTTATAATCCTCTGTAAATTCCTTATGGATGTAATATGTGAAATCAATAGGCTGGAAATGGAATGATTTAAGTAACTGGGCCCTTTAAACTATGTAGAGGTACATCGATATTGATGTGTGGAAGTGATGACTATAATAAATTGAGAACTCGTGGTGAAGTACGAGTTACCTCGGGTTTTAAAATAAGTTTTATGTTGTTGAATTGTTTGTTAGATGGGTTTACTCACGCTGGTTTCCAGCCTGACCCGGGTGTTACTTTGATGTAATGCTCGGGTCAGACTGAGTATTACAAATTTTCAGGTAAGGGCGTTCTAGAGCTCAGAAGGCGAGTTGGATGGCAGGAACGTATGAAGTGTATTACGCTGTGCTATATTGTAGATTATTTGGGACAAATAATTTTAGTTGTCCAATGTTTGGTGTAAATATTGTAACTCTGATGTATTAACGTAAATTAACTGATTCAGTTTCCTTTGTATAACTGATATTTTATTTGATACTATATTTTGATCCGCTGCGAATGTGAGATTCTGTAATTCATCTCTTTTTATTCTTTTATCTCTTTTCTTCTTTTCCTAACTATCTAGAATTTTTGGGATCGAAAATTTCGGGTCGTTACATTTGGTATCAGAGCGAGGATAAGCGAGAACCTTGGCTCTGGTGGGATTACTTATTAAGGAATAGGGTCAATCGGTACCCTAGAATGAGTTGAGTGTATATATATATGAGAGCGTACTTGTTATTTTCTTATACAAAGATTTTAAATGATTATATATAAGAATATATTTTGAAATATAAAGTAATATTTCTTTCTAATAAATATTAAGGTAATTGGTTGTTAATTATTGGAATTAAATTAAGTGGTAATAGAAATACAACCAATTGAAATTAGATAAAGATAAGTTTGAAATGGATTCAAACTGAAATTAAAATCTTGAATTTAGGAAGAGTTTCAGAATAAGATAATAATGAATTGGTTTCCAGATATGATAATCTTGGTTATTATCATAAATTATTGTTGTGTTTAGTAATAAAATGCGTATTAATGAGTAAGCAAAATGAAATGTTTTAGGGAAGTAAAATATTTAGGCAAGTATGACTTATAAATTGGAACTGCATATGAGTATAACTTCTAAATTGAAGTAGGTTTTAAATTGTGAAGTTTTTAAAATCTAAGTCTAGAAATATTTGAATTGTTTCAAAGTAAAAAAGAAATAATAGATAATATTATTTAATGATTTGAATGAAAAGGGTTCTAATTCAAACAAGAGTTGTTTGAAAATTTAAAGGAAATTGATTTGAATTAAAAACTATGGGTGGTTAAAAAAATTAAAGCAACTTGGTGTGTAAAGGGAATAAATAAGAAATAAACTCTAAGGTTGAGTTCTGAATTTTCCTTGGAATGTGATGTGAAACCCAAAGTGAAGTAAGTTTTTGAACTTATAAGTGGGAAGATTATTAATGTGAAGTTAAATAAGTTTGATTAATCAACCTGAATTAGAAATTTCAAGATGAAATTGAGAATTGGATTTGTTTAGATGAATGAAGAAATGGGATGTGGTAATTTATCCATTATTGAAGTAGAAGGGAAATTTGAACTTAATTCGAAATTAAGGATATGGAATTCCTTTGAACTTAAGATGTGAATGTTAAGAATTGAATTTGTAAATTAAAATTGTTTTGAACTCTTACTTGAACCTTGTACTGAGTTAAGTAAGGATAATTTAAATGGAATTTTGAAATTCCGACTCAGAATTAAATTGTTTAAAACTTAGATTGTTGATTTAAAAATAAGGGATTAAATCAATTTTAAATATTTAACTCGAATTTATATAATTTGTGATGAATTAAATTTGAATTTGAATTGAATTAGTTCAAATTGAATTTGAATTGAATTAATTGGAATTTATGATTGAAGATGGATAAGTTTAAAAATTCAAATAGAAAATTTGAATGGGATTAATTCGAAAAGAAGTTGAAGTTGAATGAGATCAAATTCAAATGGGAATTGGGATTAAAGTTGAATAGGTTTAAAATTCAACTGGAATTTGATTTGAAAATTGGAAAGAAATTGAGAATTAATTCAACTTAAATTGGGGATAAATTAATTTCAATGGAAATATAAGTTATTTAAATTGGAATTGAGTCAATTTAAATGGAGGTGGAAATTTAAATTGAGTTGATGAAAATGGAGGTTGGGAATTGAATAGTTTGACTCTGGACTATTTTCAAAATAAATTGTTTTAATATAAATCTTTTTTCCAAACTATTTACTATGCAATTTTTCTTAAACCTAAAACTGTCTTATACTTGTTTTATAATTATTTTTGGAACTATTTAACAATTTTTCAACTGTTTTATAAACTAGTTACTATTTTTCAACTATTTTACAAATTAATTACTATTTTTCAACTATTTTGCAATTATTTAAAATTTTTATAATTATTTGACTATTTTCCAACTATTTTAACTTACTTAACTATTTTACAACTTTTTTACAAACTAATAAGTATTATTCTACTATTTATCTATTTCAACTTTTTCAAGCTATTTTCTAAATATAAGTTGGACAGAGTGCAAACTGTTTATGATTAATTACCTAATTGAGATAAGTATTAAAGTGATAATCCAAGTGGGATTGAAGCAATTGTGAATGAGTGAACGAAAATTAAAGTGAATGTGAATAGAAAGGGAATTGTTTTAGCTAATAATCAATGGAGATAGATACGTAGGATGTACATATATTATTCTATTCGCATAGTGATTTGATCCAGATTCGAGCATAGAATTTCGAGATAGTTATATCGATTCGAGTTGGGATTTTCACTCGATTTTCGACGGCGAACCTGGATACGGAATATTGATTAGTTATGGATATTCTCTACCATAGTTATGACTATGCAAGGGGATTGACGGTTTCTGATAGAGAAACCAGATCCGAGTCCGCACTAGGAAATCGGGTGGACGATACTAATTGGAAGTGAAATTGTGTGATCGGGTGAGCGATCAGATTGGTATAGCATACGGATGATATGTGTACATCGTACGGGTTTGAATGAAACTGATACTGGAACTTTATGGATAAGAAATGTGAAATGGTATTTGAAATGAAGGACATATTTTGTGAAATCTATGATGAAGTAAAATAAAAATTAGATATTTCTATGGCAGAAATTTACTTTATGGAAGTAAGTAAACTGGTAAGTGACTTTATGGAGTAATCAAATTTGAATATTTGACTTGAAATAAACAAAAGGTATATATCTTTGTTATATAAGATAAATCTCCTCTTGTTGAATCTATTGCCGGAAGGAAAAGGTTTTGGAAATATTTGATGTATAAAAGAGTTTTATACAAGTTTGAAATGATCCAAAGTTTTTTTTTTAAAAAAAAATTATATATATATATATATATAGGATCTTATGAGGATTCTGGGAAAGGATTTTTGGAACCTTTGGATTTGGAAAGGCTTTTTGATTTTTGGGCAAAATCAATATTAGAATTTTGAAAAGCCTAGTTGAGAATTATCGATTGTGGAATAATCGATTTTGTGAAAATGAGATTTATATGAGATTCATCCTAGGTGTATGATTTGGAAGGTGCTATATGTGTATAGTATAATGTGTTTTGAAAATGGATCTAGAGAAAAAGGCGCTCCCTTGGAATGAACTTCTCAGGAGTACCATAGGTTGGTACTGCCTTGAGCCTCAAAGGGAGAGATCTAAAGTTGATCCTGTGAGGTGTCCGGACAAAACTAGTTCTTGAGGATTTTGTGTAGTATGTAGCGGAAGTTGAGGGCGCTGAGACCTATAGAGGCATTTGGGTTATGCTGTGACGACAGTGTAACTCGATGTCACTGCGATCTACTGCAGACCATAACAAAAGTCGTGTGTACCTCTGAGAGCCAACAGTCCGCGTTTGATTTTATATCGGTAGACTGCGACCTATGGTAACATAGCGAAAGTCGTGTGCGCCGCTGAGTGCCAACAGTCTGCGTTTGATTTTACATCGGTAGACTGTGACCTATGAGGGAGTGGAGAATTTTAATTTTTGGCAGCGAATATCGAAGGCGCTGATGCCTACAATTACATGGACTTTTGCTGCGATGGCAGCGTAACCCTGGAATGTAACTGCGATCTGCCGCGGGTTCCATGGCGTAATCGAGGGGCGCGGAGTGCCTACAGTTACATGGACTTTTGCTGTGATGACAACGTAACCCAGGATGTAACTGCGACCATGGATGTGGGTGATGATTTTCATAGCATTCTTACCAAAGATGTTTCCTCTATTTTCAAAATGTTTTCTATATTTTCAATAAAATGTCTTCTAAGTATTTTCACTGGGTGTTGAAAATGGGTCTGCTAAGTACTTATAGATTTTCAGTCCTACGCCTAATCAACGTATGACCGAATTTCTATGAGAATAATGAAGGACTTGTTTAAACATCGAGTTATAAAAGTATATTTATAAAAACTATTTTGGTAATATCATATAGATTTTTAAGAAGTATTTTAAAAATGATCAAAGAAAATTTATCTTATTTTAAGCATTTTAATAAATTCTGGCTTCATTCCTTTTCGAGGACGAAAAGATTCAAAGGGCAGAGGAATGTGATAACCCGGATTTTTGGCATCTGATAATTGGATAGATTCTGGTAATAAAAAGATATGTGAATGTATTTGAAACTATGATAAATGTTGAAATATAATTATCTGGAAATGATATATCTTATAGTGAATTAATATATATGGTGATGTGCAAGCTTAATAATGTTGAAAATTTTAAATGTGTTCATATACAAGTGTATAAGTGTGTATATATGTTTGGTACATAAAAAGACATTTATTTATTTATTTATTTCAATGGATTAAATTTTCAAAGAATATTTAAAGTTCTATATCTTCAAAACACTAATGGTAAATCTTTATAATTTTTATTTGAAATAATAATAACTTAAGAAAGTGTCAACCAAGAGTAGATGAAAAAAACAAGGGGGGCTTGGTATATATGTATCTCTTTTGGAGATTCATGAGATAAATAAAATAGATATAAATTTAGAAATATAAAACATACATAGATATTAAACTAAATGAAGGTTATAACATAAAATTTTATAAAAGGGAAACATATGTCCATGTAAATAAACATGTGTAAGCTAGGATGCCATGCAAATTCACGTGTGTCAAGAATTGTGTTAAAATGGATTTTCTTCATTTTAATAAAGAGAAAAGAATGATTTTTTTAAAGAAACTAGGTGCTGTATATTTTCTTTGTATATCAAACTTCTTTCTTCTTTCTTTAAAAAAAGAAAAATAAAATAAAATAAAATCTAAAGCCAAGAGGAACCAAATATCTGAACTACTTTAAGTTTCAACCGAAGCGAGGATATAGTTCAGATTCAACTCAACTTAGTGTAGTAGATCAAGATAAGAGGGGATTTCAAAATCAACAGGCAGGTTCCAGATTTTCTATTCCTTCTTTATCCTCTGTTCAAAATCTGGGTGAGTAATCTCTCAAAATCTGGTATACATTGAATTGGCATGTGGTGATTTTTGAAGTGTGATTGAATTATGTTGAGCACATTAAAAAAAATTGAAATGATGATTTTTTTTATGTGTATATTAGTACCTGTGAACTTGACTGGAACAAGTGGATAGGCCTCTGTTCAATATTTTCAGACTTTAACCCTGATTAAAAATTCAAATTTTCCGCATGCAATTGTTTTTAGGCATTAGAGTTGATAGCAGTGAAATATCAAGATTAAAAATGGTTTTCATAATTTTAATTTAGTAATTAACTCAAGATTTAGAAATAACAGGAATTTTTTTTGTATAAATAAAAAATCTAGGAACATGGTTTCGTGTTTGGATTTCGTGAATAGATTCATGTTGGGAAAACATGATTTTCGATATAGGTATCATGAATTTTAAGATTTGGGTTTGAGAGAATTGTCGAGATAAATGGTAATGGGAAATAGGAATTTCGATGATTTCAGGTGATCGTGGAAGATTTGGGCAGTGGGGTTTTGGTCGAAAGAGGCCACGAGGCTGGCGAACTTAGCAAAAATGGTGGTTGGACCCATTGGTTACCGTGGCGTCGACAGTTTGACGAACTAGGGTTTGTCTCAGTTTTTGATCAAGGAAGAAGATTGTGCTGTTGCGCCATCGTCGGTGCATCGGAGAAGGCCAGTCATGGGAAAAAGGGGCGTTGGACTTCGGCTAAACTTTGGGTGAAGTCTCGTGATCTCCGATGGTCAGAGGAGACTGGACGAGGCGGTTTTTGGTCAGGGTGTGTTGTTCCTGTATGTTCAACTATGTTGATTCTTGTTTTCTTGTCATTTTTTGAGGATTGACTGTCGAGATAGGTCCGGTGGGTCGACGTCGTCTTGACGACGGTGGATGAGTAGACCGGAGCACCGCCGTGGGTTGGTGCATGTGCACAGCATATCCGCTGTGTCAGTATGGAATTGAGAGTTTTTCTCGAGTTTAACCCCGGGAAAAGGAATGAGTTACCTCGGGTTCAACTTCGAGTACGCGTGATTGTTTGAGAGTTTATCAGTTAAAATTTAAACAAGTAAAAAAAAAAAGAAGATGAAGAGGGAAGGTTGAGCTCGGGATTGAAGCTGGGTAGACTTACGTTTGACTCGGTTTTGTTGTGAGGTAAGTATCCAATTTAAAATTTTAAACGAAAATTTAAGTTTAGGCTAATCTTCCTGGAACAATTTATTCTAGACAATAATAGTCTATTTAAATGATGGGTTAAGAAAATTTTTGTAATTCAAGTTAACTTAGATTTAGTTAAATATTAAGTTTATTTATAATCGATTTATAAATAATCAAGAGGGATGAAGTGTTTCATCATTAAACTTAAGTACTCGTGTTAATTTACAAATTCATGAAAATCAATATCAAGTTTATTAAATTCGGATAAGATTAAGAAAGTGGTTAAGATAGATGAATTATCTTATAAATTAACTAAGGTTTGAATGATCAGGATGTATTAATTAATTAATTATTAATTAAAGATTAATAATTATGGGTTATAAATTAATTAGAGATTAATTAATTGGAAATTAGGGATTAAGTTATTAAGGATTAATTATTTAATAATAAATTAAAGGATCAATGTAGGTGATTAAGTGTACTTAATTACTGGATGAGATAAATTAAGGTTAATCAATAAATGTGATTAATTTAAAAAATACTTGTTAAATGTAATTAATTAAAAGAACTATTAAGTAAGAGAAGTGATTAGAGGATCATTAATTAATGTAATTAATTAATTAAGATTAATTAATTGATTATAAAATTAATGAAGGATTGATTACTTTGTATTGAAGGAGATTAATTAATAATTAAGGTTTATTAATTAATAATTAAAGGGGGGAATTAATCCGTGATTAGAGATTAATTGATTGATTGATAAGATAATAAAGGACTAATTAATTATGGGTTTGTAATTAATTAACGATTTGTTTGAACAGGATTAGGTGGTTAATTCTTAAGTAATTAAATTAATTTAAGTTGATTAAATTAACTATATCATGGATTAATAATTCATGTTTATGAATGTTTGTTTGAGTAGAATATCTATTGGATGATATCTATTAGATGATATGTTGTTATATTCTATGATATGATATTGGATATATTAGTGATAAATGTGTGGTATTCATCTATGTTAAATGCTGTGTAAATTCAATATATTGAATTGAATTGAACTGAATTGTTCAAACCTTTAAAACAACTTGATATTGCTATGTAACATGTGATATCTTGTATCTAAAGTTGAATTAAATTTCACTTGAATAATTTGGGTTAAGATCCGAAGAGACCGGGGTCGGGTATGAGTAATAGCCGAAACCACTTCGATTTATTATCCTCTATAAATTTCTTTACGGATTTAGTATATGAAATCAATAGGATGGAAATGGAATGATTTAAGTAATTGAACCCTTTAAACTTTGTAGAGGTACATCGACATTGATGTGTGGAAGTGATGACTATAATAAATTGAGAACTCGTGGAGAAGTACGAGTTACCTTGGGTTTTAAAATAAGTTTTATGTTGTTGAATTGTTTGTTAGACGGGTTTACTCATGCTTTTTCTAGCCTGACCCGGGTGTTACTTTGATGTAATGCTCGGGTCAGACCGAGTATTACAGATTTTCAGGTAAGGACGTTCTGGAGCTCAGAAGGCGAGCTGGATGGCAGGAACGTATGAAGTGTATTCCGCTGTGCTATATTGAAGATTATCTGGGACAAGTAATTTTAGTTGTCCAATGTTTGGTGTAAATATTGTAACTCTAATGTAGGAACATAAATTAACTGATTCAGTTTCCTTTGTATAACTGATATTTTATTTGATATTATATTTTGATCCGCTGCGAATTTGAGATTCTGTAATTCATCTCTGTTTCTTCTTCTATCTCTTTTCTTCTTTTCCTAGCTATTTGGAATTTTTGGGATCGAAAATTTTGGGTCGTTACAATTAACGTGAAAATAGCCATTTTGGCCACTATATCTCATTTTGATGAAACCGGTTTCATGGGATCCATAACAGTGAATTATTGGAAAGTGTCAAGTATCGTGGTAATCGGACTTGTCGTTTGATCGTACAGACTCGAAACGAATAGAAATCAATTTAATTAAATTCAATTGAAATCAATTTTTAATAAGCCGACTTTAAGCTAACTTCTTTATACAATGGAATTGGGACTTGAAACCTGTTCCATTGAGTTTAAAAACATCGAAAACATTTATTTTGATATATGGGATAACCCACTTTTATTTCGGAAGCGAAACGGACTTTTTGAGTCGCAATTGCAATTTGTACCATTTCTATTGTGTTCATATTCTTATTGGGCCTTGTTCGTATAAATTGTTCTGTTATAAACCCTAATTGTTTCTCATTCCTCATTGTTGTACGTACAGCAACTTCTGCCTGCTTCTTTCTTCAATAGCAGAAAAGCAAATTTCTAGATTCAATTGCAAATCCTCATTTAAATTTCAATTTCAAAATCAAACTCCTCAAAACCCTAATATATTATATACCGTTTTGAAGCTCTCGACGAGCGTAATTCATTGCCGCAATTTGTTTTTCGATTCATATCATAGTTTGTTCAGAATTGGCCAAATCATTCTCGGTCGTTCACGGGATCATGATCAACTTTGACGGATCGTCGTATCAATAATATGGATGCGTGGAGATTTGCGAGTGGAGTTTATCAGCTTGGCTCGTTCGTCGTTTCAATGGTTAGATATGGAAAATTCAGTTAAGGTTTCATACCTACGTGGCGGCTTCTCGATTCGAGTCGTGGTCATGCTCGCTTGGAGACGCATGACCATAGGGAGGAGCTTGAAGCGATGGCAGCGTGTCTTGGGAGGAGGGGTCGCGATCACGTCTACGGCGGCGTGCGAAATTGGGTTGAGCGAATAAAGGGAGCAGTCTTGGGTAGGGTTTCGAATGGCCTGGAAGAAGGAAATGCGGGTGACATGAAAGGTGACGTGGCCATGGTAATGTTTTGTTTTTTATTTAATTTAATTTAATTTTAAAACACTCCAACCTCAATAACTTTGTCATATGAACTCGGATTTGGGCGCACTTTGTTCCATTACGATTATATCGAAATTCCAGACATTTTGATGCATGTTTGGATGAATTCCAAGACTGTTGAATTTTGGGCCTTTATTTGGATTTCAAATTGATTTGAAATAAAAGGTGAGTGTTTTAACTCACTCACAACTTCTAAATTGTCTTATGTTAGTTAAATAAAATTTATGATGTGATTAGAAGTTGATTGTTTGCTGTTTGGAATACATAAATCATCATTCAGTTAATTTGAATATATTTGAATTTAACTGCCATTTAATCTATATTGAATTTAATTGTTGGTTAATTACTGTTAATGACAATCAGTTATTTGTTGTAATTTATTGGTTGAATTGAATGATGATTATGACTGATGTTTGATTGTTGATATTGGATGATTGGATGTTATGTTTAGTTTATATATTGTTATCACTCTACAAGTTCCCTATGGGTTGAAATGATACCTACCCAAACGATCTATAGATTAGGGAAAGATCATTATAGGTTGAAATGATAGACCCGAGCCGAGCGATTTTATTGATTTGAATGTTAATTAGGGATTGTGGGTTGAAATGATATATATCCATAAATATAAATTAATTGAGGATTGAAATGGTAAATATCCGTATCACTTGACCATAGGGTAGAGAATTATATACGGACACCGGATTGGTCAAATTTAATGATTTTAAATCTTTACACTTTGAATACATTTAAGCAATATTTCAAAATAGAATTTGACTAATGTAAATTAAATTGCTTTAAGTAATCGTTTAAAGTATTTAACTTGAAATTTTAAGGTTAAACTTGATATTTCAAAATTAGAAATTGGATTTCTATTTGAAATCTGGATATGGTCAAGATTTGTTGAATGTTAGAAATGGTTAAATATGATGTTAATTTTAAATCCTTATCTTAAAATAAATTGTAAATGTTCTTTTAAATTCTAAATTTTAAGATTTTCAACTGTTAAAATCAATTTTAAACCAACTTAATCAATTTAACTATTTAATTTATTTTAATCTAAATTAACCTATTTTAAAGTAATTAACCTATTTAGTCTATCTTAATCTATTTTAGATCTATTTAATATATTTTAATCCATTTTAAATCATTTAAACTTTATTAAACTATTTTAATTTATTTTAAACTATTTAATCTATTTTAAATTCATTTAATCTATTTTAAATCTAATTAATCCATAATAAACCTATTTAATCTGTTTTAAACCATTTAAACGATTTCAAATCTATTTAAAGTTTAATTCTATTTACTCTATTTTAAATTCATTTAATCTATTTTAAATCTAACTAATCCATAATAAACCTATTTAATCTATTATAAACCATTTAAACTATTTTAAATATATTTAAAGTATTTTAATCTATTTTAAATTTATTTATTCTATTTTAAACCTATTTAATCTAATTTATATCTATTTAAATAATGTAAACTAATGAACTATTTATAACCATCTAAATTATTTTCTAAATTTCAGATGGTGTAAAATGGAAATGTTATAATTAAAGCCTTGATTTTAAAGAGAATAAGATTTAATAATGTTATAACATAAGTTGAGATTTGAAATGATATTTGCTGGTGAAATGACATGTTTGAGTAAATATGATGATTTAGAAATGAGGATTTAACCTATTCTGAAAATATAATTTCGAAAGGGGATGTGATTTTAAAGTGATACAGTTTGAATTTAATATGATAGTTTGATATCAATTGTGAAACGGATTTGAAAATTAAAAAACCATCTGGTGTTAAATAAGCGTTTGGTTGTTAAAGAGACCGGGATCAGACATTATCATACTCACTGCCAATACCGAAAACCACTTTAGCAACTGTGTACGTGGTGGAGATTCTAAAAATGAAGTAGGATGGTTTGGCGAACAATTCTGTATGAGGTATTTACATGACTCTGACTCCTGTGAGTCATCTTAGATGTGACTAAAACAGAAGCTATACAGGGCCAAGTGAGGTCATTCCTCCTATCGGGCACATTTCTTCGATATTTTATTTTGACTTTGTGATTCATTTGCTAGCCACCTCTCGATTTTGATTATGGAAGTATGTCCGAGGTGGGCGGTAGTAGCTGCTATGCGTTACCACCAGTCTGGGAGTGCAACTGGTCTATCCACCCTGGCATTGCCTTGAGTGTCGTGTTCACATGCCCTATCGTGCCTTCTACGAGTTTGTTTTGTACCATACATATGGAGTGCCCTCTGATAGCCCTCCAGTTTATGGAGGAATTATGGACTGTATAGACTATGGGAGTATATAAATGTGTTAAAAGGGATATAGTTAATGCCTTAACACTATTTTAATATTTACTTTACTGTAGACACTATTATAATAGCGTATTGTACTACATAGTAGATAGTTTTAACGGATCCTTAGGAGATGGAAATCCCTAACATCTCTTAAGTTATTGCACTCATGTTAGACACTGGATAGGAGATGTCAAACCCCGTAAACATCTCTGACGCCGTTACACTCATATTTATTTATTTTTGATTTAACTTACATAAGATCTTTTAGTTCTGACTTGAGTGTTTTTTCTTTTCAATTCGCTCGGGTCAATCTGAGCTTTTCAGTTTATCGAAGACCGCTTTCTGGAGGATGAAGACGAAGATTTATACTATTATTATTTATTATATTTATTCCGCTGCATCATGTTGTTCCATTGCATTTATTTATTATTTATTCTTATTGTATGTAACTCTAATCTGTATTATATAAAAAATAATCAATGTTATTTGTAAAAAGCTTCATGAACTACTTATTTGATTATTATATTTTGTCATTCCACTGCGAGATTATGTATTTGTTTTCTTTCTTTCTCTCCTTTTTCTTATTTACCCCATAACAATCTGCCCTTTTGAATGGTTTGAGTCTGACTGGTTTATTGGCAATTTAAACCGTCCAAAAAGACAGGTCGTTACATATATACTTACTATAATATTACACACACACACACACACACACACACATATATATATATAATATATAAGCTATTGCGTACCCTTGGAGTATTATTGTTGTTAGGCTTACGATCCGGCTTTATGGTAACAATTCTAGTGGGTGTGTAGAATACATCTTCGTCCACTTCTCTTATTACCTCCATATCTTAACTCTAAAGCTCCTCAATCCCAGCCCAGTATTTCATCTATTTGTGTTTTACTTATTCATTAGAATTTCATATATGTATATTATGTAAATACATGTGTACATACCGCAAATTCGATGGAAGCATCAACTACCCAGCTATTGGCAGTGGACCCATTCGATGACTCAATCTTGTGAGTCCTGTAACAGAGTTGCCATGATGTAGGCTAACTGTGTTGCCCTTCGTACTGAAATTTGAATTTAGCACACAGCCATATAAGTCTATTTTAATTTATCTAAAATGGCAAATAAATTAACAAATAAATAAGCATCAAATCATTAAGATGATCTGTATACGATCTAGAACCACCGGAACGCAATCTAGTAATTCTATTCTTGCTTTCAGCATTCTATTTCAATATTTTCTTAAAGTCCTCTGTCTTCCAATACTGCAAGAACTACTCACATATTTCTTGGACAATGATTGAATGCTTCTTGCGATGGTTATGCATATTATACGTTCATTCATGGTATTTTTGGATATTGGGGCAACCAAGCCCTATATACACTAGCTATTCATGAACACCCTTTTTCCAAGAGAATTTCCTTTGCAAATGCAAATTGAATATATATGAAAAAAATGATATATATATATATATATATATATATATATATATATATATATATATATTTAACGTGTTGTGTTATAAAATCATTTACCATAAATTCTTCAATCATGACTTGACGATATGACACCATGACTTGATGATTATCCACCGCGGCTGTGTCGATGTTGATTAGACATATCTCTTATAATAACTCATATATAGATGTATATAATATAATAATGAATGATAAATCCATCTTCATATTATAGACTTGGTACGACAAATGGAGAAAACGGTCTTTCAATAAATTATACATAAGCTAACAATTTTTGAACATCATTATTAATATCATCATTTACAATATCATCATCATATTCCTATTTATTTACTTCGACATCATCATCGTCGTCATCAACCTCGACATCTTCATCTAAGTCAACTCCGTCAAATACTTCATTGTTAAGTGTTACTATATCATTGGCATCTTTTGTTACTTGGAGCATTTTGTTGTCCTCCAAATCATTTTGGTATGGCTGATCAATGGTTCTGATCATATCCCTTTAAATAACCATCCAAGTTTTGTTTTAATGAAAACCCATCAGTCACTCTTGTTGTTGTTCATGGCAGTTTAAGTGCATAATAAAATTTTGTTGCTTGTGTTGCTAGCATAAATAAATCATTTCTTTTATGTCGTCTTTATGATTTACCTCAATAAGAGATAATCTTTATATACACACATCATACTCCTACATCTGAAGTAGTATCAAATCAATTGCATTTGAATAAAATGTTTTATGCTCCAGTATTGCAGAATAAGTGAGTTCGGTTATTTCCTATAAAATTCATGATAATCTTGTAAATCATCACCACGTTCATTACCTTTAATATATATCCCGCTATTGTAAGCATTTTTACCGGTTTCAAACTCTTTTGTGTGAAATTTAAAGACATCTACGTACAAGATTTGGCATTTTCTATATTACATCATTAGACCAAACGCAGAAGTTTTATAACAAATTATGAGTTAGCGGAATAGGGATCTTAAGGTAAAATTAACACTAGAGGGGTGATAAATAGTGTTTAAAGGATTATATGAATATTATTCTAATTCTTTAAGATTTCACTTGGAATGATGGAATTAAAATCACATAATCAAAGTGCAAAGAAAAGTAAATGCATTAAAAGTAAAAATAAAAGAACACACCAGAATTTTACACTGGTTCTGAATTACCTTACATCCAATCTTGTACAATTCCTTGTGCGAATTTTTTTCAACTTGTAAATGCAAATACAAGCTCGATTTCAAGGCTACGAGAACACCCTCCATAATTTCGACCAATGGGTGGAGCCAATTGATTTTCCAGCCATAAGCACACCCAATAGATTTACAGGCTACTAACGCACCCAATTGATTTAACCAGGCTATAATCACACCTACTTGGATTTTAGAGAAACCAAGCACAACACAAAGTATAAGATTATGATTTGATATAGTTACAGACTCAGATCTATGATTTTGATTATAATCGATCCTATAACTTTTTGAATAGCACTTGATCTTGAGAGAGATGGGAGAAATCAAAGAGTATATGAAAGAGAACCAAACTAGTCATGGTTGAAGTTGATTCTGGTTGAATTTCGGTATAGTTTTGATAGAAATTGTTTTAGAATTCAAGGTAATGAAAAGAGGAGAGAAAAATAAGAAAGTTGTTAATGACAATTCATTTGGAAGTCTGGTATATATAGGAAAACAACGATCATTTCCATTCATGAAGAGAATAGACGAAAAGATACTTCCATTCAGAATTTGAATTTTGAAATTTACAACTAGTATATCGACATATGGGATTTGGATATCTCGACATATCCTTCATAAAATTGAAAAATACTTTATAAAAATTATTTTGAAAATCCGTTTCTTTGTAAAATAATTTGGTACTTTGTAGAATTATAAAAATTGGAATCGATATATAACTTAACAAAACTTTATAAAATAATTTTGAAAGATTTTAATAAGAATATTGAATATAATGTAAATATATATAAAATCAATATAGTCATAAATTATTAAAGTATAAAAAATTCAATATATATAAACTTAAAAACACTAAAATAGTATAATAGATAAGAAAATCATTTTGGAAAATATTTTAAAAATATATTATTTGAAGAAAAAAATTAAAATGAAATTGGAGAAGACGAGAGAGATCATGAAAGTACTATCAAGTTTTTAATATAAATTTATCACTCTATAACCTATCTGGAATATCTTGAAATCTCGAACTCTTCGATACTCACGAGTCTTCGTTCTTGGACTCTTGAAACTTTATATCAATATCTCGAATCTACTACTGATATCAGCATCTTGATACTCTATAATCTTCTGAATCAATAGTTGTCTAATATCCTATAATATATTTGATAAAATGTTGGTATCCATATTTTGTATAATGTCCTTTGGTTGTTATCATCAAAACCAATACCTACGGGACTAGCGGTCTCCTCCTTTTTTATGCTGACAACTCTGTATATAAAATGTTATAACTCCCACTGAGTTACAAAACTCCCCTTAATCTATGCCTAGATTTTATATATTTCTCCCCTTCTGTCATCAACAAAAAATAACCAGCTAAAAACTATAACTCCTCCTAAGATACAATAGTAATAATAATAAGAATGATACATAAGAAATAATGAGTGATAACACGAATCATTAATAGTAACCATACCAAACTATATATACATTCAGTATCATAATACAAAGTAATCACAATCCAGTCAAACCATAAACTATATATATATATATACATACAAAGTAAAACTATCATATCAAATCAAATATGCATACCACACATTAAACAATCAAAGTAAATCAACTATTGTCCTAACATGATTTTCTAATGATCGGGGATTTGTGAATAGGTTAGAGAGGACAATAGAGGCAGAAGTTCCCTTTTTGCTCGACAAGATTTCCATCTCGATCGAAACATACTTCTCTGACGCATTGAACTTTGTTATCTTCCTCCTCCTCTTCTTCCTCCTCTTCTTCCTCATTATCGCTGCCTTGAATTGGGTTATAAACAGCCAAATTTGTTGACTCATCATCAATAACTATTAGATTTGTAGGATTATGCAATAGATATTTTTGCAAATTACGAAGAATTCTGCTTTGCTTCTCTTATTCCTTGGTTATAAGAAGTTATACCACTTCAATTTCATCGAGCTTTCTTCATTTCACCTTCCATTTTAGTGATCTTGGCCATACTAGTGCTTTGGAAGAGGCCTTAGGTGGGAGAAGGGAAGGAAAACGATGGATTTTCTTCTCTAGAACATTTGGGATTATAGGAGGTCGTGGTTTGTCTATTTTAGAAGTTTAAAATAGAGAGAGTAAAGAAAAGTGAAGAAGAAAATCGAAATTTGGTTATTATATAACCAACAATTTGAATTTTGAAGTGAAAATAAGAAAATAGAATTTACCGTTATATGTCGACATATGATAGTAGGGTATGTTGATATACGTAATATTATTTTGTTTTTCTTTATGTTTTTTAATTTTTACTTCATTATTTTTATATTTCCGACAGAGAACAAATTCTCAACTCTCTTCTTAACTTAGTAAATGATGTTTGATTCAATGGTTTTGTTAATATATCAGCTATTTGATTTTCAGTGTTTATACATTCAAGTGACATTATTTCTTTATTTATATTATCTCTTAAAAAGTGATGTCTTATATCAATATGTTTACTTCTAACACGATGAGTTGGGTTTTTAGATAAATTGATCGCACTTGTATTATCATGATTTATTGGTGATTTAGTAAAATTTAAACCAAAATCTTTTAAAATTTGTTGCATATAGATAACCTGTGAACATGTCGATGCTACTGAAATATATTCTGCACTGTTGTAGAAAGATATACAGATATTTACTTCTCACTAAACCAGAAACCAAAGAGTTTCTCAAAAAGTAACAAGTTCCACTTTTACTTTTTATGTCCGATTTGCAACCAACATAGTCAGCATCATTATATGAAATTAATTCAAAGGACTTTTCTTTAATTCCATAGTCTAATGTGTTATTTACGTATCTCAAAAAAAATTCAAAATTTAAATAAGTTTTTTTAGGTTGAGATAGATATATTGCACAGAGGCAAACACTATGCATTATATCAGGTCCATTAGTAGTTATATAAAGTAGTAATCCAATCATTCCTCTATATAATTTTTGATCTAGATATTTTAAATTTTCTTGTTTATTTAATTTTTCATTAGTGGCAATGTTAGTTGGTTTACCATTGGTATTCCACATACCAAATTTCTTATTTACCATATTTTTCTTGACAAATAAAAATTCCATTACATAGTTGTTTTATTTGTAATCCTAAAAAATAATTTAGTTCTCACATATGGCTCATTTCAAATTCCTTAGTCATTCCTAAAAACTTTTTATTTAGTTTATTGTTATAGATCCAAAAATGATATCATCTATATATATTCGTATTACCTGAATATCATTTTTATCTCTTTTAATAAAAAGCGTGCTATTTACTTTGCCTATTTCAAATTTAGATTGTAATAGATAAGATTAAAGCCTATTGTACAAGCTCTTAGAGCCTATTTCAGACCATATAAAGCCTTCTTTCATTTATAAACATGATTAGACAGTTTTTCATCTTCAAAAAGTGAAGGTTGTCATCTTCTTTAATAAAATCGTTTAAAAATGCACTTTTAACATTCATTGATATAACTTAAAATTATTATGACTAGCGAAAGCAAGTAAAATTCGTATAGCTTCTAATCTTGCTATTGTTGCAAAGGTTTCACCAAAATATATTCCTTCTTCTTGACGATAACCTTGTGTAACTAATCGAGCTTTATTTCCTACAACTTCTCCTTATTCATTCATTTGTTTCGATATACCCATTTAGCTCCTATTATGGATTTATTCTCAGGTCTTGGGACTGATTCTCATACATTATTTTTTATAAATTGATTCAGTTCCTATTGCATAGCAAGGATCCATGAATCGTCAATTGTTGCTTCTTTTGGATTTTTAGCTTTAAAGTTGATATAAAAGCAATGTTACTCGTTTTATTTAGTTGATTTCTAGTTTTAAAAACAAATTCAATATTTCCAAGTATATTTTCTATAGGATAATCTTTTAAGTAATTTTTCTTTTATTTGGATGTGAATTTTCTGAATTATTATTACTTTTGTTTTCGACAATCCTATTATAAATAATTTCATTTTGATTATCAATGTTTCCTTCTTCATTAATATTTGGATTATAGACGTTAAAATTTTCATCAAATTATACATCTATTGTCTCTTCAATAATATTAGTTCCAGTATTGAAAACTCTGTAAGGTTTAGTTCTATTTGAGTACCCAAAAAAGATTCCTTTATCTGATTTAATATCAAATTTATCTGAATTATCTTTAGTATTTAAAATAAAAACATTTATTGCTAAAAAAAATTTATATCATACTTTAGGCTTTTTTATAGAATAATTCATATGGTGTTTTCTTAGTTAATGGTCATATTAAAATTTTATTTAGTACATAACATACAATACCAATTGCTTCAGTCCAAAAAATATAGGTAAATTACTATCAATTAGCATAATTCTAGCATATTATTGAATCATCCTATTTTTATGTTCTACTACTCCATTTTGTTGTGGTGTTCTTCAAAATGAAAATTATGAGTTATACCCTTCTTATTATGGAAATTTTTAAAATTTTAATTTTTGAATTCTCCACCGTGATCACTCCGCATAGTTTTAGTTTTATTAGTCATTTGATTTTGAATTCGTTTAACAGTTTTTTTAAACATTTCATAAGCATCACTTTTAAGTTTTTAGAAAATTGTCCAAGTAAATCTGGAGTATCTGTGAGGGACTGAAAAGAACTAGGTGAAGATGTTCAAGGCGTAGCGAGGTAGAAATCAAATCTTTTGATTTAAAAGAACTTTTTCAAAGTTTTCCTAATTGGCATGCATCGCATAAATTATTAACTTTAAAATCTATTTTACGAAGACCTCTAACAAGATCATTTTTATCAATTTTAGATATTAGTTTGGAATTAAAATGACCCAATCTTTTATACCTAATCTATGGGTTCCTTGATTCAGCCAAAAGACATAAGTTATTACTTGAGATTCTCATACTTAATATATAGATATTTCGTTTCCTATTGCCTTCAAAGATAATGTTTGAATCATTATCTTCAATATGACATTTATCTTTACAAATTTAATTTTGAAACCCTTATTACACAATTGATTAATAATCAATAGATTATACTTTAAATTCCTAAATAATAGAACATTAGAAATAGTTGGAGTTTATACTACCGATATTGTTGACGCCTATCACATATCCTTTAGAGTTGTCTTCAAAATTCACTGATCCACCATCTTTAAACTATATTCTAGAAAACCTCTTGAGAATCCAATATCCATTTGTCCTATTTGATCTATACTATTTGATCATCAGGAATTTGTTCATCAAAAGCCATGTAACGCATTTGTTTCTGCAATTCATACCTTTTCAAAAGATCACGTGACTTTTTATAATGAACTGTTGCAAATTTATGTGACAGTATTATAATGATACATAGATTATCTTCTCGAAAATAATGTTAAAAATATTATCAAAAATTTTCATTTAAATATTTTCAAAGATCAAATTATGAATATTTTAAAAACTGATGCTTTGGTACCAAATGTGAGTCAGCGGAATAGGGATCTTGAGGCTAAATTAACACTAGAGGGGAGGAATAGTGTTTAAAGAGTTATATGACTATTATTCAAATTCTTTAAGATTTTACTTCGAATGATGGAATTAGCAATCACAAAAACAATCACCGAATCAAAGTGCAGATAAAAGTAAATGCAATAAAAGTAAAAAAGAAAGAAAACACAAGAATTTTGTACTTGTTTGGAGCTACCCTACATCCAGTCCTGTAGAATTCCTTGTATAGACTTCTTTTCGTGCAAATTCAATCTTGATTTCAAGGCTATGGGACACACCCTCCAAAATCTTGGCCTCTAACTAGAGCCGCTTGATTTTCAGGCCATAACCATACCCATTATATTTACGGGCTACTAAGCACACCCAACTGATTTAACTAGGCTAGAATCACACCTACTTGGATTTCAGTGACACAAAGCATACCACAAAGTATAAGAGTATGATTTGATAGAGTTCACAGATTTAGATCTTCAATCTTGATTACAATCATCCTATAACTCTTGAATAGCACTTGATCTTGAGAGAGATGAGAGAAATCAAAGAATATATGGAAGAGAATCAAACTAGTAATGATTGAATTTGATTCTGGTTGAATTTCGATAGAGTTTTGATAGAAATTGTTTTAGAATACAAGAGAATGAAAAGAAGAGAGAAAAATAAGAAAGTAGTTAATGAAAATTTTTGTTTAGAAGTCTGTTATATATAGGAAAACAACAGTTGTGTCTATTCAAGAAGAGAAATGACGAATAGTCACTTTCATTCAAAATTTGAATTCTGAAATTTATGGCAAGTATGTCGACATATGGGATTTAGATATATCGATGTATCCTTCACAAAATTGAAAAATACTTTATAAAAATTATTTTAAAAATTCTTTGCTTTGTAAAATAATTTGATACTTTGTAGGATCATTTAAATATAGTTTATACAAACTTTAATCAAAATATAACATAATGAAACTTTAAAAAATAATTTGAAAGATTTTAATAAGAATATTCAATACAATGTAAACAAAATATATAAAATCACTATAGTTATAAATTATTAAAGTATAAACAAAAATTCAATATATATAAACTTAAAAACACTAAAATAGTATCTTAATAAGTATAAGTGATTTGAAAATCATTTTGGGAAATATTTTTAAAAGATTATTTAAAAAATAGAGTATTTGAAAAACAATTTTAAACGAAGTTAGAGAAGAAAAAAGAGATTAAGAAAGTGCTATCAAGGTTTTAACATAAATTCTATGACTCTACAACTTATCTGGAATATCCTGAAATCTTGAACTCTTCAATACTCATGTGTCTTTATTCTTGAAATCTTGAAACATAATATCAACATATGTAATCTACTCTTGATATCAGCATCTTAATGCTGCATAATCTCCTTAATCAATATCTATCTAATATCCTACACTATATATATATATATATATATATCTTGATAAAACATTAGTATTTTTGTTTTATATAGTGTCATATAGTTGCTATCATCAAAACCAATACCTAAGGTGCTAACACAAATATCATTGATTTCATTATCAACAACTATTTCATTAAAGCAATATACACATCATTATACGTAATAATTAAACGGTTTCATACTAAGTTTATTCGATAAGTAAATGTGGGTGTATGTATGTATGTATGTATGTATGTATGTATGCGTGTGCGTGTCTATTTATATATGCATGTATATTTATATTCTTACATATTTCTAAAACCAAGCCTCAAAACCTTTATTGGGTTGAACCCTTATATTTTGTTATTCAAAATTGACTGTTAACCAACTTATATTGTTAAGATATACATGATTATGCTATGTAACATGCTACTGATAGTAAATAAACGAGTATATTATCACCAAATAAGTTATGATAATTCTTCAATTTAGTAGCATCATTGTTCTATTTGTGATAAACTCTTTAAATGTTTGAAAACTTCTATCCAAAGGATAACCCAAAGGACATCCATGTTTTTGAAAAATGGAAAGAGAAATGTCAGTTGGTTCATCTGTAGCATCATCATTACAAGGACTAGTGTTAGTACTAGACTTAACATGTCTTCAAAATATTGACTAAAAAATATGGATACTTCTTTAACAATGTATGCTTGAAATATTAAACCTTCAAAGCATGCTTTTTATTTCCATGCTGTTGAATACTACAAGAGGAAATATTTTCTCCAATTTACATAATAATTTGGGTATATCCATTTTTAATTTTTCCAAATCACTTATATTAAGTGTGGTTGAGCAAAACTCTTTGTTGAAAAAATAAGTTCAGTAAAAGGCACCCACACCATCAATGACAAAAGCTTATTGAATACTATTCAAAAATTAGTCATTAAAAAAAGGGCAATGGTGATTCTTCAATCCTGACAGTTGAAGATCCTTCATATCAATACATCTTCTCATGTTAGAAACAATTCCATCAGGAAACCTCAAGTTTTGGAACACTCTAATATTTTTTGTCGACTGTTATTTTCCAACTCGTAACAAGCAAGACATTTGAAAATTGGTCATCCATTACCAATTTTAGGATTATGAAGATTACAGTATATATAATATCCTTTCTTGACTTTAAATCATCTTTTATTTTCCTTCATGTTCATTATTGTGTTAAAGAAGTTCTCGAACGCATTTTTCTCGTTATGCGTCTACATTGTGTCAAAATTTATGATTTTTCGATATGGTAAGTTCCAACATATACTTTATTTACACCAATTGTGAAGCTATACTTTACCTAGAATTTTGGGCTCCTTTTCCTATCTCATGTATTTTGAAATAATCTACACAAGCTCGTACACATCTTTGCTACTCGGAATGGACGGTGGCTCTAAAGGAAGTACCAATTTTCTATCAATACATTGTCAGGTGAAAGTGTTTCTTTACACAAGCTAAAAATTGCATTAACTATGTCTTCCAATGCACTATATTCATATTTTAACGTGATTAACCTACATGTCGTTACAAAATGTGTTATTTTACAACCATCACATTATGGTTTGTTTCGATGCTTCTAACAAATTGAAAAACTGTTTTGCTTTCGAGCCCGGATCTTCCTCTAAATCTAGTTCCTTGGTCCACATACTTAGGCCAACAACATCCTAAACCATTTCAGTTATTACAGTTTCTATATCAATGTTATCTTCAATAAGGGGTTCATCATAATCCACATCCATATTTACTATCTCTTCTTGTACAACATGGTATTTTTATTTATGATACATCCACACATGATAGTTGGCCATAAAATCATATTTGTGTAAATGTAATATCATAATATAATACTCCATAAGTTTCATCCAACGGCATTTCGAATATGGAAATCAGACTTCTTTCATATTAGTTTTATTACTAGACATCACTTTCATGAAGGCATCCACGCCATTTCTAAATTGTAATAGAATCATTTCTCTATTTTTACCACTCATGTACATCTAGCTTTGATCTTTCAAATAATCCATCTTCTGTACTCCACATGTAAAGAAAATTTACATTATCTTTCACACGATTATACTACTTATTCTTTATTATTACTTTAAATAACACTATTAATCTTTATTAATTTAAATAAAATTATTAATTTTGTTCTTAATTTATAACATCATTAAATTTATGAATAATTAAGATAACATTATTAATTTTGTTCTTAATTTAAATAAAATTATTAATTTTATTATTACTTTAAACATTATTAGGTTTATTATTACGTACTTTCATTAATTTTATTAATACATCCTACTTGCCACTAAGTAGGAATTTTTACACATTTTTTAATGGTTGACCATCCTACTTCCCATTACAAATGCAATGATATTAATGTTTCGTAAATCATTTCCAATCAAAGGATTAACTAAATTTTGGCAGACCTTATTCATTGTATCATATGCAAAAGAGCGTACGCATGGAACAACAAGGAAGTATCGTCGAAATTTCATTAACTATTTGATTTGAAATATTGATTTACAAAACATAAATACGATTGCATCTATAACTTATATAATAAAGCAAAAAATCCAACAATCAAGTATTAAATGAACATCGATTTTCATTTCATTTAAAAAATGAATATCCACATAACGATCATACACGGTACTTGTCAAATGGGATAGAATTAAACATCTACATGGTTTTATTAATAATACCATATCATAACAATGACTTTATCCAACAATTTCATAACAATACCAACGATATTTCAAATCATATATGAATTATCATATTAACAAACGTATGTCAACGATCATATACCAACGAATATAAATCAACGAATTTATATCATCTATGAAGTTAATCAAATCATAACATTACATAGAAATCGAATCGGAATAGTAAGTCATATCGATGGAACCTTGAGCGATGACTAGGAGGATGGGATATGCGGCTTGGGCTCTACAACAATGTTAAGCGAAGAGGAGGCAACAATGCTCAAAGTCGATTGGAGGTAGCAGTCTTCCTCGGTGACTGAGGCTTCAAATTAGGGCTAGAGGCTTGCATGGGGAGGGGAGAGGCTTGCATGAGGGAGGAGGGAGGCTGGAGGCTTACATCGGTTGGAGGTTAGGGGCGTGCGTGGCTGGAGGCATAAGGGTTGGAGACTCGAAGCATGGTAGCATGGGGGCTTGCATGGCCAAGGGGGAGGCTGGAGTTTGGAGGCAAAAGTGGTTGGAGGTTGGAGATTAGAGGCGAAAGAGGGTTGAGGCTGGAAGGCTAGACACATGGGGGTTGCACGGTTGAGGTGTGGAGGGTTTTTTAAGATTATGACTTAGGTGGAAACAAGTAAAGAGAACGATGGATTAGAGGTTTATAGAGGGTGCAACGCCATGCCGGCGCCCCGCCAACACTGTAAATTAGGCATAGGTAAGTTTGGGTAGGTAATGTGTTACCTGCACCTTACCGACGCCCCGTTGATGCCATAACGAATGGCATTTCCCTGGCGTCAGTAATTTAAAGTAGGTAAATAGCAAGTTTTCTAGTAGTGCATGTAGAAAGAAAAGATAAAATAGTTGATTTTTTGATCAGAAAATTGGTCAGCACCAACCCATTTTGGTCGATAGATATCGATTTGCCTTTCTTGGAAAACATGTGAATTAACCTATTGTTTATGTTAGAACTTCGGATCTAGAGATATTTGCTCATTCAAACCTAAAATGGTGAAATTCATGCTAGGATCCATCTATAAATAGTAAGCCTCCATCTACAAGAGAGGTTGAGGATCTTCCTCTTCTACCTCAAGAGATTTTAATAAAAACTAAGGTTTACTTAATTGTAAGTCGAAATTGATTACAAATTGTGTATTCCAAGGATAATTCATCAATAACAATAACTAAGTGCACGTAAGCCGGAAATTTTGCCAAACGACTATAAAATCTTGTGTCTTTTCTTTAATTGCTTCATTTTTATATTTGTGTGACTCTTTTTTGAGTGATATTGGAAAGGTTAAAGGTTACCATTTTATTTTTTAATAAGCTCCTACTAGATTTTTAAGTTTCTCATAACCCTTAAAAAGAATAAAGAAGTCTTTCAATTGCTCTAGGAGATGTTATGACTCTCTTGCATTGGGATTCTGACCTTGAGTTTGCTCAACAGATCATAAAGCCACAAACAATGGATTACACTTTAGTAGTTATAATATATACAACTCCTAACCCATGGTTTTTGTTCGAATCTCATTTTGATCTTGAATTTGCTTAACAAATTAAAAGAGATTATTCACTCGTACCTACCATTTCATGATGGCCTAAGTATAGTATATATTCCTTGAGTTTGCTCAACAAATACATATAGTTATCTTACCTCATCTAGTCAATATATTAATAATAATATGTGTGCAATGGGTTAAATGGTTATATTTCAAAAAAAGTATTCCATTTTGGATCTTATTTGGTCTGTGAAGTATAAATTCATTTGGATCAAATCTAAATTAATTTTAAATAAAATCATCATTTTATTTAATTTATAAATAAAGTTTTATTTTAATGTTATATTTATACTTTATAATATAAAAATGTGTATCATATACACGTGTATGTACGTGCATGTGCAATATATATACAACATATATAGTTTAACATGCCCTTATATAAGTGTTGGGTTTACACCACAACGGACGTATTAGCCCCTCCATATACATATGTGCTGTCCAATACACACACATATTGCGATTCATATTATAAATTTGAAAGTTAAATTTTAAAATTAGAATTTGAATCTAAAATTTTAAATATAAATTAAAATTTGAAATTTGAAATATAAATTTAAAATTAAAAGTTTAAAGTTTATTTTTAATTTTCAAATTTGAATTTAAAATTTGAAAATTGAAAATTTAGATCTAGATTAAATTTAAAATCTAAAATCTATAATCTATAATTTATAATTTTAGTTTTTAATTTGAATTTAAAATTTAAATTTGAAATTTGAAATTTAGGATTTTAAATTATAATTTAAATTCCAAATTTTGAATTTTGAATTTAAAATAAATTTCAAATTTCAAATTGAAATTGAAATTTGAAAATTGATTTTTGAATTTAAATATAAATTTTTTTATATTTACATTTATATTATATATATATATATATTTGTATACAGTTATATATATATATATGCATGTATGTATATGTATAATTATGCATGCAATTTCCTATTTTTTAATATTATTATACGTATAATTTTAACAAAGTTTAATATGCAATTTATATGTATTTTATATATTAAAAATCATATTGTTTTAAGACCTTTTTAGAATATTATCTAATTTGAAAAAATATTTAATTTTTCTTTTACGTCGATGAACAATATGCATATATATATATATATATGCATTATATATATATATACATGTATATTTGATATATATGTACTATTAATAAAGAGAATTCAAGGAATAGGATTTCTATGGTGTCATTTTTAAATATCAAAAATGCTCTACATCCATTCACGGAATCTCATCATCGGTTTGCAACCTCCATCACCAATCCCTTCCTAATCACCCATCAATGAAATTTCACAGTCGGTTTGCTTGAAATAATAGTGCTGTGACTAGCAAAGCTTTTGCGCTTATAGCACACATTTGTTCCTAAATTTTTTATTAAATAAAATGTAATATTTCTAGCTATGAGATGCATTGCGATTTGCATTATTGTGTGTATTGAATGTTGGCAGGATATATATACATACATACATATATATATATATATATATATGTAGACTCATGATAAAATACATGCTGTTTAAAGTAGCACAGATATATATGTATTCGTGATAAAATACATACAACCAAAATCATAAGAAAGTTAATATATATATATATATATATATATAATCATATATATATAACAAAGTTATTACCTTACTATAGCCTAGAGTATACACTTTGAATGTTGAATTGCTTAACTGCGCTTGAATCTGAATTCGATCCCGTTTAGAAAGAGCTACCAAACTGAAGACACTACGCATCTATGTTCTGTTTAAATGAATTCTTATTATTTGATGCTTGAAATAATGGAGGAGGAGGGAGAGAGTTTTTGGCCAGAGATGGTATGGAGGAGAGCAATAAAAAGTGGTGCAAAATAAAGGGTTAAGGAGAGTTTAAATATAAGAGAAGAGAAGGAGCAAAGAGTGGATCTAGATCCACAAATCTCTCCACCAATTCAAACACCATTTTAAAAAGAATCAACCCCTTATTCCTACCATGTTTGGCCGGTCATACCTACCTTTATATAGGCCTCCTAATCATTTCAAGCTTGATCAAAATAAAACAAATTCAAATCCAATTTAAACGCACGTCGATATCGCATATCAATATGTATGTATACAACTTCTATATATGAATTATTTTTTAACACACAAATAAAATTTTATAATTAATAGTTCATAAATATAAATTAATTTATAACAATTATAATTAGTTCAAACATGTGGTAGTCGAAGTATTCAACTTTTCGGTTGTGTGACTCTTAAGTGTGAATTCGGTCAGTGATTAATATTGGACAATTCGAATATGAACATTCATACAAGTAACACCCCAAATTTTTAATAACATTATTTAGGAGATTTAATTAGATAAATTAAATATAATAATGAAAATGTAAAATGATAAAGACATTGGCATTTGCAAATAAATCTAAAGGACGTGCTTGTTAACACTAATGGGATTATAAATGGTAACAAATGTTAAATAATTAATCTAAGGGCATTAAAGAAATTACATAACCCACAATCCACTACCCTATACCCACGTTACCTTACCATTCATGTTCATTTTAATCACAAGCAAATTAAACGTAAGAAAGAAAAGAGGAGCCGCCATTAAGGAGTAAGAAGAGAAGAGAAAATTCAAAGTAAAAGCTTAGGATCAAGCTAAGGGGAATCAATCTCAAACAAATCTCTAATTTTCTTATCCAATCTAAGGTGAATAATAATTTTAATCGTCTCTATTTTGTTTTCAATCATATATTTTGGATTTATGAATTAATCCATTTTATGATGATTTGAATGAGGATTTCTTGGTTTCATAACATGTATGATTTAACGTAAATTTTTAAAACATTTATAGGCATGGTTTTAGGAAAAAATTGATAGCAAATGATTTTAGAATGTCATGGGAGAATTTATGTTATGGGACACATGATTTTGGAGTTGGGTTTTAACTTTTATAATTTTCCAAGCCGTGGAGAATTTATTATGAATTTCCAAAATATGTATTATTGGGTTTAGAAATTTATTTTCGATTATCATATGATGAATTTGGGTCTAAAATATACATATACATACATACACACACACACACACACACACACACATATATATATATTTGTGTGTGTGTTAAATAACATGTTAAAAGTAAATTCCTATGATTTTGGGGTTTTTACTAAGAGGTTTATTAAGGAAATTAAATTATTTTAAAAAGAGGACCTAAATGATTTAATTGTTGTTAAATGGGAAGGGCTTATTTGTTAAAAGTTAACCTTATTTTAGATCTGTTAAAAAGATTGCTTTATTTGGTAAAAATACCTTTTACTCAGAAAAGTAGATTCCGCCACTTTCGAAAGGACCCTTTCGACTTAGATCTTCTGCTAACAATCAGGTCAAAACCTAGCAGGTCGAAACCAATACACATGGTATCACTTAGTTGGTACATAGTGGATTGGAGAAAAGCAGAAGGTAGGGTGTCAAAATGTTGCTTTTGACGGGGTCGATACCTTTGTTTTGTTTTCTATAGAAAAGCTTTTGCTTGTTTACGAAGAGGTTTCGAAAGAGTCGAAACTAATGTTTGCGAAATGGTATTTTTAAAAAAGCGTTCAAAAGATGGCCGCCACCTTTTTAAAATAAGTAGCTTTCGAAAGAGTTACTAAGTTTTCAAATTGATGCTTTCGGAAGGGGTAGTTTCGACCAAGTTGGAATCCTGCTATAACTATATGCCTTTCGATGATTTTGATGATATCAATGCTTTCATAAGGTACTTTTTGTTTTATAAATATAAGTTGCTTCCCATAGCTTTTGAAGGGGTTAGGGGTTTCAAAGGAAATGGTGTCGAAAGGGGTTTCGAAGCCAACCTTCACGTATTTTACCCAAATGAGTTATGCTTTCAAAAGGATAGTGCCAATGCCATCAAGCTATCCTCAATACTTTTAAAGGATGAAGAATGGTTTTGAAAGAGATACTTTCGTTTATATTCACTTGAACCAAATAATATTTTAAGTATAAACCCAATGTTTTCGAAAATGGTACTTTCAATGTTTTCGAAACGGGTGCTTCCAATGTTTTTGAAAGGGGTACTTTCAATTGGTTTCGAAGCTATGCTTACAAAATATTAAATGTTAATGCTTCACTATATTCGAAAGGTTTCAGAAGAAAGTTTTAAAGTGTTTGAAAGGCAGGGGCCTTATGTTTTGAAATTAGATTTTTATGCTTTCGAAGGATGGTATCCAATGTGGTCGAAAGCCAGGTTTCGAAGGAGTCGAAGGCTTTGTTTTTTCAAACAGAATTACCCAAACTCAAATTTTTTTAGGGAAAATTCATGGCTAAATTAAACAAGTTCTGTAATTGTTTTAAGAAGAGGCTTTCCTTGAATATATTAGGTTAAAGAGATTAACCATGTTTTTATGAAAATGATTTCAAGGATATAAAACCCACAGTAGTGGTATTGCTATGTTATTATAGTAGCTTCTTTGAATATAATTAAGTTCACATTATAACGGACCCATAACTGCATTCTAGCGATAAAGCGCGGAAGAACCAGTTAGATTGAACCAGTAGTGAATCTAAATTGATTAAACTCCTGGATGAGTAGAATCGCATTCAAGAGGTTTGGGAGACTAGAATATAGGATGCCTAAATATGAAAGTTGTTAGGGAGACAGGTTCATAGTGCACCCATGAAAACTATGATTAAGAAGTTATTGGAGTAAACAATAGGTTCATATTGATCCCATGAAAACTGTGTAATAAAGAGTGGTTGATATGGACTAGTTGATTTTTAGCACACCCATGAAAACTGTATCTGGATTAAGTTATTGATGGTTGCCAACAGGTTCCTAGTCAACCCATGAAGACCCGGGAAAGAGAGGAATTATTGGAGTCACCAATAGATTCAGGGGAAACCATGAATTAATTAAGTTATTTGACAGGGGCCAATAGGTTCATAGTGCACCCATGAAAACCATCCAATGGGATAGGAAGTCCATATATTATATAAATGTTATTAGTAAGCCCATGAAAACTAATAGGTTAATAGTGACTCTAGAAACCATAAATATGACAGGGATGTAGGATCATTTTCACCATAGAAAGGGGGGAATAAGGTCTACTAAATATTAATGCATAAATAAAAACGAAAACAGAAAGTAAAGATCACACTCAATTTTACCCAGCTTCGACAAAAATTTGCCTACATGCTGCCCACAAGGTTTCTACTAGAAATTAAGCAATCAGACGTTTACAAGACCATGTAAATTTGCAATACCCGCCAACTTGATTAACCTAACTCTAAGCCCAAGTCCCTGCCACAATTCAGCCATTGAGTTTCGCATTCTTCAACTACGCCTCGTATTTCGTAACCTATTCAAAACTAGAGTTTACAAATTTAAAAAATGGAAAATACAAAACAAATAAAATTGAAACCCTAAATTATAATTTAGAAAAAGAAATTTATCGGCCCAATATAAACACGTTCGTCCCTTTATTCTTTAGCCCAAGACTTTGCATATGGCATTCGTTCTCTTGAATTTAGAAATCAGGGTTTCTGAAAGATGCGCTTGAAGGTGATATCCAAAACGGACAAATCACGCTCCTTCTTCTTTGCTCCTCGCGTTCTTCAAATTAGCTACGATTGATTATGCGGCTTTTCAACTGTCGAGTGATATTTAGTTGATAAAATGGTATGATTTCTGCTCCTTTCTGACTTTGTAGTATTCTTGACTGTGATTCGAGTTATGAATTAGTTCTTTATTTTAAGGCTTGCTTTCTGATTTTGCTTGAACTCGAATGAATTAATGCAGATAATGACATGTGCTAATTTATAGGGATTGAACCCCCTATATTTTCATTTGGAAATTTCAGTATGAATTTTTCAATTTCTTTTCTCGGACATGGATTTTTGATCGAAAGATTATTCAGTGCTTGACTCGTTCTTCATTTTGATATACATACGAATATATCAATTTCTATGAAATATCTTCAAATATGTTTGCCTCTGTTGATTTTTATCTCGGCCTTGACTTGTTGACTTCATCTTTGGTATTGCAGATGCTTGTTTCCTTTACGTGGAACATTTGCAACCTAGATGCTTGTGTGTATATTAACTTGTTGAACTGTTTTGTTGGTGTTTGTATCTCTGAGTTGCCTTTATGTGCTTTGTTATTTGTTGGTTGTCCAATGATGATGGACTGTGTTCATGTTGCGTCTTGCTTGATTTTTCTGGTTTGATTTGTTTGTTGTATCCACTGCTCTATTACTCGAAACTAATACCTGATGTACATGTATATGCATGTACTTGGCTGTTTTCTTAGTTGAGAACTTATGTGCACTCCGCATTCCTTTGTTGAACTTATAATTGGATCTATCCAATGTGCATGTATTTCTCCTTGCACATTTTAGTAGTGTCTTTGAATAATGATGTATATCTTTTGGTATGATTCATGAGTGCATACTAGTCTCTTGATCTTGTCTTGAGTTCAGTTCCTTGCAACTAGTACATGTGCATTTCATCTTATCGATCTTACTGTTGCACTTGCATTTGTCTCTGCTCTCAACTCTAATTGTCCTGTTTTCATGTGTGTTCATGCTTGAATGCTTGCATATCCATGTACATATGAGCATGTTCACTTGTTTGGTTGCCACTATACACACACACGTGTGTGTACACATATGTATATATGTATGCTGGTGCCATACTAGCTTGATGCTCTTACTTGATTGCTTTGTACCGACCATTGATGTGTTGTTTTTTTTCTTCACCATGAACTACTTGTCATACATGCTTTATCCTCTGCACATGTCTGGTGTACTTTGTATTCTCTGAACTGTAGTCTGGTTCTGGTTGCTTTGTACTAAATGTTTTGATAGGTCTGGTTCCACATGTTGTATGTTGCTTTGTACATTGCTCTGACCATCCATGCTAGTGTGTTCTTGTTGCCTTTGTTATTGAATTTGGTCCGCGTTGCACTGTGATTTGCTACGAGTTATACTGCCTCTGTGCATGTGCATACTTGCTGTTTTCATCTCAACACCTATACACTGTTGTGTTTGTCTGCATTTGCTCATTCATGTTAATCCATTTGGATCTAACATGTCTATATTTCTATTGAGTCTACAGTCATGTTGGTTGTTTTTGCATTTGCACTTGAGTTGAATCCAGTCTAGGCTTGGGTTTGACCTTATGCTCACCTGTCTCTGCAATTTTACCAAGCAAGTGTATATCGATGTGCACGGCCATATGGCATGTACAGTGATACACCGTGCATGTCATAAGTTGTTCGCGTAAGAAAAAATGATGACGAACAACCCAAATAACTAAGGCACAATATTTTCAAAACACACACTTCATTGTGCATAGCAAATATTTATTTTTCAATTTTACTACATCGGTATTTATTTTATAGATAGTTCAAATGTTGGATACAAGCTGAAACAAAGTTGAAGATCAAATACGAGTGATGAATGAATATATATTGAGGTGAAGCATGTATGTAAAATTGTATAGTGAAAATTGTGTTGTAACTGAAACTTGGATTTGGAGTTGTGTAACTATAGTGAGAGCTTAAATTTGTACTATTTGAAATTGTAATAAATGATTTGTTTAAATAAAATATTTTTAAAATAAGAATTCTGAGTTATTTATTTTATTCAACTAATATTTATTTAATTATGTGAAAAAATAAAATAGTACAATAACAAATACATTTAAACGAATATAAATATATATATGTGTGTGTGAGTGTTTGTGTGTGTGTTTATTTTCATCAAATAAAAATCATACACTAGTATATTCTATAATCTCCCCTTTTCGATGATAAAAAACTTATATTAAGATTTCGACTCTATTAAATGTACTTAGTCTTGATGAATTCTATTAGCTCCCCTTATTTGAATACTCCCCCTACAACAAAGCTCCCCCTTCACGTATGCATGAAAATAAAAAATATGCAAATAAAAAACAATAAAAAATGCAATGAACCTAGATGAGAATATGAAATTAAAAAATTTGAACTTATTTTCCAAAACCTTAACTTCTCTCTTCCTTTTGTTATCAACAAAAGAGTAATAGTGTTAGATAAGAATGATAAAATGATAAATATTAATACAACATTTATACCTAACCGAATGTACATATTAAATTTCAAGAAAAAACCAAAAAATAATAATAAATACCTGTTAGGCGCATATTCCATTTTAGAGTGACAGGGGTGATGTCGGCATAGAAAACCATATAGTCGTGTCCATTTGTGGTATATTTATAATAGAATTTTTTTTTATTTCTTAATAACCATGCATAACCATTAGGACTTTTAAGTGAGATTATAGTATACTCTATTTTTATTAAAAAAGAATTCCAAGCATCTTCTAACCACGCATAACTATGAGGACTTTTAAATGGGTTAGAATCAACTCGCCCATTTCATCCGATTTTGATATATGTTCCATACATGCATAATCGTGAGGACTTTTAAATGAGCATGAAAGCACATAATCAGAGATTTCAAATAGTTCACCCATGCATAACCGTGAGGGCTTTTAAATGAGAATGAGTACTTTTGGATGATTTTATTGGTAATTAAAAAAATTCTTGTTTAAATACCACATTTTGACATACTATATTGGATTTTGATGAGTGATTGTCGTGGAATTATGCTAGAATTAGAGATGGTCATGGAATTTTTACCAACCAAAGTTATTGCAATTTTTATTTAATTTTTTAAAGAAATTTTCTAAATATACTATCTCATGACATAATGTATGATCAAGATCAACATTCATCACTTTTTCAGTCTTCGTTTATCTTTTCAATAATCAACGGGGAGTAAGATTAGTTAACATAGGCATTTAAGTTCAAATAAGTAAAAAATATAAAATCACATTTCTAAAATGCCTAAACTGAGACGAAGTCAACAAAAACTATTTTCTGGAACTTTGTAAAAATGTTCGCCAATTGAGAATCAATTGAAATGAAGTTTATGCAGATATTTTCTTTGGAAATGTGATCTCTAATAAAATTATGTTTAACATCTATTTGCTTGGTGCGAGAATGATGTACAGGATTATTTGTGAGATCAATTGAACTTTTGCAACTAGAAATAAGTGTAACTCGTTTAGAATTTAGACTATAGTCTTGCAAGGTTTGTATCATCCATAAGATTTGAGCAGAGCAACCGCTTAGAGCAATATATTCTGCCTCAGTGGTAGATAGTGCAATAAAATTTTGTTTTCGACTTGACCATGCAATTAAGAAATGTCCCAACATAAAACACGTTCTATTAGTACTTTTTCTATCAACTAGACTGCCAGCATAGTCTGCATCTGTACCCTTTTAACTCAAAGTTACCATTAGTTGGATACCATTGACCAAACCATGAGGTGTGCAATGGATACATTATATTCCCTTTTACAGCTTCTAAATGAGATTCTTTTGGATTTGATTGAAACCGTGCATATAAACAAACAGAGAACATAATGTCTGGTCTACAAGCAGTAAGATAAAGAAGTGATCCAATCATGCATCGATATTTCTTTTGATCAACTACCTTACCTTTTTCATCCTTGTGAAGTTTAATTGTTGTGCTCGTGGGATTTTTTTTGTAGGTTTAGCATCTTTCAATCCAAATTTGTTGACAAGCACTCTGATATATTTTCTCTGTGAGATGAAGTACTTTTTTCGTTTTGTTTGATTTGAAATCCTAAAAAGAATTTCAACTCTCCTACCAAGCTCATTTCAAATTTTTCCTACATGACTTTTTTAAATTTATCATACAAAAGGTTGTTAGTGGCACCATAAACAATGTCATCAATATATATATATATATATATATATATGAATAATCAATAAATCATCATTTTCGTGCAATAGAAATAATGTGGTGTCTACACAGACCTTTTTGAACCCATTTTCAAGAAGATAAGTACTAAGACATTCATATCAAGCCTGGGGGTTTATTTTAATCCATATAATGCTTTCTTAAGTTTATAAACATGGTTAGAATGTTCTTGTATTTCAAAACCTCTAGGTTGTTCAACAAATACATACTCTTTTAAAATTCCACTAAGAAAAGCACTTTTAATATCCATTTGTCATAGTTTAAACCCTTTATAACAAGCAAAAGGTAACAAGATTCAAACGGATTCTAGTATTACTACTGGTACAAAAGTTTCATCAAAATAAATTCCTTTAATTTGATTATAACCTTTAGCAACTAACCTAGCTTTATTCCTAACACATTTCTAGATTCATCAAATATATTTTTAAAAACCCATTTGGTTCCTTCAACTGAATAATCATTAGGTCTAGGTGCTAGAATCCAGACATCATTTCGTTCAAATTAATTTATCTATTCTTGCATAACAATAAACCAACTCTCATCATTTAGAGCTGTATCTATGTCTTTGGGTTCAATTTCTAAAATAAATCCGCTATATAGAGACAAATCATATAGATTTCTAAAGGAAGAACGAGTTTGAATATCTGTGGTAGGATTTCCTATTATCGATTCTAGAGGATGATCTGCTTTGAATGTCAATTTCTCTGGTTCTAGATTTCTTTGGACCTCTTCCATGGTTGCAGTTTCCTTTGGATTTTCACCTTCATCTTTTTCGTTCTCCTCTTCGACATTGCTTTTAATTGTTTCCTTGCTTTGATCATCAATGCCTTCATCAAATTTCACATTGATTGATTCGATGATTGTTCTCATACTTTTGTTGTTCACTTTATAAGCTTTGGTTCTGGAAGAGTATCCTATGAACATGCCTTCCTCTGCTTTTAGCTCAAAATTTCCCAGTTGATCACCTTTACCGATAATTTTAAATTTATCGTTGCATCCCATTGTGACTCTGCCACCTTTGTACTTCTCTAGGCTAAGGAACTTTGATTTGTCGCCCATTATGTGCCTGGAACAGCCAAAATCTTGGTACCACTCTTGTTGTTTCTTAGCCTGCCAACACAGCTACACGAGAAAAGAGTTTTGTGACCAATTTGATTTCCTAGGTCGATGATTTTTAGTGACAAAAATTTTCAAAAAATAATTTTGCGTAAAACCGAGACAGTCTATGTTTTTTTCTTTTGGCTACTAGATTTGTTTGATTTCAAGGGATTTTTACATTGGTACCTTTAGAAACCCAAATTGGTATGTTTTTGTGTGTTTGGGTCTATACCAGCAATTATTTTGATTGTGTCCAATTTTTCCACAAATCGTGCACTTGGAGTTGACTTGATTAGTTTCACTTCTACCTTTTTTAGATTGAGTATACCCAAGTCCTTGTCTAATGGTATTAAGAGTTTGTTTCCCTAATAGCATATTTAGTGATCTTTCCCCTTTGGAGAATTTTTCTAAAGTTGTAGATAATTGTTGGACTTGTGAGTTGAAAGATTCATTTTCATTCAGTAACAAAGTGCGCTTTATAAAAGAATTTTCTCTCCTAGTATTTTCACTTCCTTTCAAAATTAGAATTTCATTTTCAAGCGATTTAATTATAGTTTTTGATTTTTTTCATTTCCTCTTCTAATGATGGACACTTATCACACTTAGTGATCCTTTTTCTATAGTTTGAACCGTTTGATCAAGCTGCTTGTTTAGTCCTATCAAATATCTCATTTTGATTGAATTTTAGCGTAGTTCTTCCTAAGTCTTTTTCAGAACAGCCATTTACTTCATGATAATATATAAGTAATTGTGAGTGGGTAAATTTTGATGCCTCGCTGGGCTCATCATCATCGTTGTCACTTGTTTCTGCTAAAAGACACCGATTTTCTCTTTCAATCTCACTGCCAGTACGTTTATTATCATTTTCATCATTTTCATCCCAAGTTGCTGTAAAATAAGATGTTGTTCTATCTAACTATATTGTGTCTACAAAGGTATCTCGAAGAGGGTGAACCTGTGCCAGAATTAGGTGCAACCAAAGAAACACACAAAGATATGTTTCTAATTGTTAATGCATAGAAACTTTCAGATTTCCTATGCAAGAATTATATTCTAAACTGTCTAGACAAGATGTTGTACAAAGTGTATCAGCCTCATCAGACAGCAAAGGCTATAACATCCCCAACTTCGAGGCCTAAAACTAACAGCTACGGATGCTACAGTCATCCATAGTTATTAATCCTCGCGACCAAATATGGAAATGTTAGATACATTAATATAACAGAAACACATGGATATGGGAAAAAAATTAAAAATCAAGAAACAACTTTCTTATTCCATTTCAAAGCATTTCAAATTCATTACATAATCCTAATACGAGAATCACGTTCAGAGAAAATATAATTATTACAACTTACACCAAGAGCAACATATGAAGATTCCCCATTGATTGTCAGAGTATATAACTAGGCAATTAAACAACTTTTTCTTTACAGTAAAATATAGTGGAATCAAAATAGAAAAGAACTCTAAATAGCTCTCATGTCTCTTGCACGTCTCCAGAAGCTTATTCTTCTAAAGAGTACCTAAAAACCTCAACTCTGAAACTACTCAATATCAATTGAGCACTCGAGAGTTTAAGGGGAAACCAAAAACTTCGAGTGAGACATAAAGCCGGGTATGAATAAAATCTACCATCTCAAACCATTTAGATATCTACTGAGACCACGCCGCTTAGCGGAACGAGTTTTTCCCTCACTGGTATCTTATTCAAAACTTTATAAAAATCACATACTGTGCTTATGCATCCATAATGACTAAAACATAACAATTCAAAATATTATGACGATATGTAAACAATTAAATCAATTCTGGATTCCCCATCCCCATTCTTTTTTGACTAACTGTTTCATTTATAGTTTCTAGGGTCACTATTAACCTATTAATTTTCATAGGCTGACTAATAACCCGTATAAAGCTTATGGACTCCCTATTTGGTTTCATAGTTTTTGTAGGATCGCTAAGAATCTATTGGCCTCTGCCAATAACTTCATCATTCATGGGTCCTCCTTGAACCTATTGGTATCACCATTAACATCCCTCTTATCCTAGTTTTCATAGGTTGACTAGGAACCTATTGACTTCTGTCAATAACTTAATCCTGATATGGTTTTCATGGGTTCACTGAAATCCTATTAGCCACTGCCAATAACAGTTTCTAATTATACTTTCATGGGTTTACTATGAACCTATTGGCCCCTACCAATAACTTTTCCTATACATAGTTTTCATGGGTTTACTACGAACCTGTCTAACTGACAACTTCTTTAACTAGTATTTAGGCATCCTATATTCTGATCTACCTAACCTCCCGGACGTAATTCTACTCTTTCAGGAGTTAACTCGATTTATATTCACTACTAGGTCAACCTAGCTGGATATTTTTCCTCTTTTCCCCGAAATTTCAGTTATGGGTCATATTAAAGTGAATATGTAAACTAGAAGAAGCAAACATATTAACATAATAATCATCAACATATGAGATTTAATATCCTTTAAATCATTTTCATATAAAATTAATCCCTTTAACCCATAATTCTATCAAGGAAAGCTTCTTCAACAACTCCAATTTAAAAGCATTTGAAGCTCTTTTACAATGCTATGGATTTAACGTTTAAAACATTGAGATCGGGTTCTTTATTTTGAAAACTATAGCTTTCGAAACCATTAATTTTTACTTTTGAAACCATTAGGAAAACTTCCTTTGGAAAGCATTCGATTCTTCTTTTAAAAACACTAGGCACCAGCCTTTCGGTACACTTTAAAATCTTTCTTTTGAAACCTTTTGAATGTATCAAAGTATTACCACTAGCAGCATAGCTTCGAAACCATTTTAACATACCCCTTTTCGAAACCATTAAGTTTAATTTAAAACATATTTTATTGGGTCTAAGTGAATACAAGCAAAAGTACCCCTTTTGAAAAAAATAAAAAAATAGGGGGAAAAACAGACGGTTTTGGCACCATCCTTTCGAAAGCTTGAACCATTTAAGTAAACATTTGAAGGATAGCTTTGAAACCCCTTTCTAAGCCATTTCCTTCGAAACCCTTGAATCCTTGCAAAAGCTTTAGGAAGTGGTTTAGTATAGGTTTAAAATAGAGGCTACCTTTCAAATTGGTTGATGACTTCAATCCATTCGAAAGACATAGGGACGACAGAACGTTTCGACTTGGTCGAAACTACCCATTTGAAAGCTTTGATTTTAAAACTAACTCATTTGGAAACTACAATTTAAACAAGAAGCAGCAACCCCTTTCGAAAGAAATTTAAAAGTCCTCTTCGAAAGCATATGTTACGACTCCTTCAAAAGCATTTACTAAATAAAAGGTAAGCGCATTTCTTTAGAAAGTAAATCAACGGTTTCGACCTCATCGAAAGCTATGTTTCGACACTATGCCTTCCGCCCTTTTCCAATCCACTACGTACCAACATTGTGTTACCTTATATATTAGTTTCAGCTGGTTTTGACCTGGTAGGTTTTGCCTTAGTTGAAAGCGGAAGCATAGGGTCGAAAGGTGACTTCTAAAAGAGGCGGAACCCACATTTCTAGGTAGTGATGATTTAAGGCCAATTAAAGCAAGTACTTTATAACTAACCTGCCTATTTACAAACATTTAAATGGTTTCCATAACATTTCAAATTCTTTACCAAAATAACTATCGCATAATTTTATATCTAAACAAGAATTAATTTAACAAATAAATCTTTCCATTAAGAAAAACAATTAAATTATTTATGTCCTCCTTCTAAAATAATTTAATTTCTACAGTAAATAACTTAGGAAAAATCCTCAAAAATTACATAAATTCACTTTCAATGTGTTATCTAATATATAAAAAATTTAGACGCTAATTTTTCATACAATAATTGAAATTAATTTCTAAACCCAATTATTCACATTTTCCTTTGAAAATTCATAATAAAATTTCCATATATTGGAAAATTATTAAAATTAAAACCCATCTCCAACATCATATTATACATGACATATAATTTCCTCATGGCGTTCAAAATTCATGATAATCGGTTTTACCCTTAAAACTGTATAAAACTATTTTAAACAATCTTGCTTAGATCAAACATGCTATAAAATCCAAGCATATCATCATCAAAATCATTATAATGGATTTAATCTTAAACCCGAAAATCAAATGATCATTAAAAAATATAGAGATGGTTTAAGTTATTATTCACCTTGATTAGGGTAAGGACTTTGAGATTTGATTGAGATTAATTCCCCTTACTTAAATCCTTAGCTTTAATTTGATTTCTTCCACTTTTCTCCCAAGTAATGGCTAGCTTCTCTCTTTTGTTCGCATTTTTATGAAATGAAAAATGAACATGCATAATGAAGGGAATGAAATACATAAGGGTTATGGTGCACAATTACCCTAAATACCCTTGCGTTAATTACTCTCCTAATTAGCATGCAAAGCCATTTATAACTCCATTTATATAATTAATTAATTAAGCTCGGCCTCTGTTTTGAATTTTCAAACCTCAATCCCCTTATCACTCTAATACTATTTAATTTATCTTATTAAATTTCCTAAATAATGTTATTAAAAATTAGGGGTGTTACAAAGGCTCTCTGGAATGCACTTGCCGCAAAATACAAAGCACAAAACATCGGTCTAAAGAAATTCATCGTAGACAAAATCATGAACTACAAGATGATAGACTCCAAATCCGTAATTACTCAACTACGTAAACTACAAATTAACATTCATAAAATTAAATCAGAAGGCCATAAAGTTGAAGAATCTTTCTTAGTTAAAGCAATAACAGGAAAGTTGCCTCCATCATAGAGAAACTATCGCAACTACCTAAAGCATAAAAAAGAAGGAGATTTCTTTACACGACCTCATTGTTAGACTGAAGATAGAGGTAGAAATATGGGGTTGAGGAAACTATTGGGTTTTTGGAAAGACGGGACATGGCGCTAAAGATTACAACAAGAAGAAAAATTCAAAGGCAAATATGGTGGACAACATGGAAATGGATGAATCTAACTTTTTTGGAGTTATGTCAAAATGCAGTGTGATTTAGATTCCTACATAATTATGGCTTGATACAAGTGATACTCGACATGTATGTTCTGATAAATCTATATTTTTCACTTACAACAAATTCGATCAGGGAGAAAAACTGTACTAGGGTAATTCTGTAGTTTCCATGATTGAGGACAGTGGCACAGTCATCCTCAAGTTCACCTTTAGAAAAATTATTACATTAAATGATGTGCTTTATGTTCCAGAGTTCAGCAAGAACCTAATTTCTGGATTTGTACTATCAAAGAAGGGATTATGAATGGTCTTCGAGTCAGAAAAGATGGTTCTATCCAAGACTAGAATTTATATAGGAAGGGGATATTTATGAGATGGCCTACTTAAGGAAAATTTAGTTGTATTCGACAAAAGAAATACTATGTATTCTGATTATGCAATGAATAAAAATGAAGTTTCTTATTTGGGTGTGCATGAAACTCTATTATGGCATGATAGATTAGGATGCATAAATTTTTGAAAAATGAAAAAACTTGCAAACCTAGGATTAATCCCAAAATTTCAAGTAGATAAAAAATGAAAATGTGAGACATGTGTAGAAGCGAAAATGGTCAAAAAACGATTTCATACTATTGATAGAAGTACCGAACAATTGGGAATGGTTTATACTAACTTATGTGATTTCAAGTCATTACCTATAAGAAGTGGAAAAGGTACTTTATCAAATTCATTGACGATTATACATGATATTGCTATGTATATCTTTTAAATAGTAAAAATTAATCTGTTACACCATTTATAGAATATAAAGCTGAAGTAGAAAATCAACTTACCAAAAAGATCAAGATATTGAGATCAGATCGAGGTGGAGAATATATATATATATATATCACCATTTGAATAATTCTATGTAGAAAATGGAATAATTCATCAAAGAACAACTCGATATTTACCACAACAAAATGATATTTCCGAGAGAAAGAATAGAATGCTAAAAGGTATAGTTAACGCTATGCTACTAACTTCTGGCCTGCTAGCAAACTTGTAGGGGGAGCCTTGAATATGTATAATTGCATACTAAATAGGGTTGCACATAGAAAAATAGGAATAGTTCCATATGAGTTATGGAAAGGACACCTAACAAGTTTCAAATACCTCAAAGTGTGTGGGTGCTTTGTAAAAGTTCTAGTTCCACCCCCAAAAAACTCAAACTTGGACCAAAAATAGTAGACTACTACTATCTAATACGTGCCAAAAATAGTAATGTATATAGATTTTTAGTCTTCAAGTATGATATAAATGAGATAAGCATAAATACAATCATAGGTCAAGGATGCCTCATTCTTTGAAGATATGTTTCCACACAAAAAGAATGATCGAACATTTGCCCTTAAAAGGACAAGAGAAGAAAAGGATGAACCACACGAAGATCAAACTCATCGTGAAAAGGATGAAATTAAACCAAGAAGAAGAATAAGGGCAAGAAATTCCATATTTTTTGGCTCAGAATTCTTAACCTACATGTTAGAACATGAACCTCGAACTTACAAAGAGGCAATGCCGTCTTCATAATCCTCATGTTGGAAAGAAGCAATCAAAAGTGAGATTGAATCAATCCTAAGTAATGGAACTTAGGAATTAGTTGACACTCCACCTGGAATAAAACCAATTAGTGGTAAATGAATCTTTAAGAAGAAAGTAAAACAAGATGGCTCTATTGACAAATATAAAGCCAGAATGGTAGACATACGGTATCATTAAAAATAAAATGTACACTTCTTTGATACTTATTCACCGGTTACACGAATAACCTCCATGAGAATGTTAATAGCAATCGCATCAATCTATAATCTAGAAATTCATCAAATGGATATAACAATAGCATTTTTAAATAGAGGTCTCGATGAGGAGATTTGCATGGAGCGGCTTGATGGTTTTATTTCCAAGGGAATGAGAACAAAGTCTATAGATTAGTCAAATTATTATATGGACTTAAATAGGCTTCGAAGCAATGGTATGAAAATTTTGATAATGTCATGATGAAAAATGATTTTCGTATAAATGAATGTGATAAGTATGTTTATTACAAACAAGTTGGTCAATCGTATGTGATGATTTTTCTATATGTGGATGATATGATAATCTTATTGGTTACAAAGACCATAGAGAAAATGTTAATCAACATTTTAATATGAAAGACTTAGGAGTTGTAGACGTAATTTTGGAAATCAAAATAATGAAAACTTCTAATGGAATTAAATTATCTCGGTCGCACTATGTAGACAAAGTGATTGAAAAATTTGAAGATTATGGATTCAAACGGGTAAGAACACCTTTTAATCATCGGAAGTATTGCACAAAAATATTAATGGAAGTGTAATGTAACTGAAATACTATCGTGTAATTGAATGTTTAATGTATCTCATGAATTGCATAGGAATAGTTGTTGCTAATGCAGTAAATCGACTAAGCTGGTAAACCAGTAATCCAGGAAAGGAACATTGGGAAGCACTAATGAGAGTGTTGGGATATTTAAAGAATACGACAAACTTTTCGTTACATTGCAGAAAATATCCTGCCACCTTAGATGGATATAGTGATGCAAACTGGATTTCAGATTCAGAGGGATCTAAATCAGCAAGTTGTTATGTCTTTACCCTAGCAGGAGCAGCAACATTATGGAAATTATACAAAACAAACATGCATAGCTCGATCCACTTTGGAATCTGAGTTCATCGCATTAGATAAAGCAGGCGAAGAAGTAGAATGGATTCGTCAATTTTTAGAAGATATCCCATGTTAGCCCAAACCAATAATGGCCATACGTATTCACTACGATAATCAAGTAGCATTAAGTAGCGCAAAACTTTGTGTATATGGAAAATCATGACACATTCGTGATGCCATAACATAGTTAGGCAGTTACTCTCGAATGGAACTATTTCCATTGATTATGTAATAACTAATGACAACACAGCGGGTTCATTTACTAATGGTTTATCAAGAGAGAAAATTGACTGCGCATCGAGAGGAATGAGTTTAAAAGCCTAAACCAAAAAGAGTAACCCTTTACGAAGACCCATCCTTATGACTGGAGATCCCACGGACTAGGATCAACAAGCAAACCGATTCTGAGTAACTCAAGAAGTAATGCATTTTTTTGGAGTTAGTCTTACTCCATTCCTATGGTGCACAATAAAATGTGTTCCTACACATGTATTAAAAAGGTTGTGATATGCTTTAAATGATGTTTGTATCTTGAAAACATCAAATGGAGTATACATCGGATAATCTTTATGGAAGTGATCACCAATGTTACTGTGAGTTAGGTCGGCTCTACGAGAATATTAAAAATTGAATTCTCTAAATACGCCCATAGAACCAAATTTGTTCAGGACTAGAATGAACACAACCAAGAGATTGGACATGAAGGGAAACAATGCTTTGTAAAGTTCATTTTGGGTTATACACTAATGGCTAACGATTCAAGACGAAATAATTTACAGATTAACCAAATATATATGATAAGTTTTAACTAGGAAAAGTTAATAGTGAAATATTTACTTATTCTCGATATTATATTTTTCCATATGTACTCTAAGATACTCCCCTTTGTGCGTTGTAGACATATATAGTCATTCATGTAGGGAATCATTATAGATCCTTGCATGGGTGAATGAAGATATAGTCCCACATAGTCAAAAACAAAGAAGTTTTCATGTTTATATACTACTTCTCCTCAACATATATTATCCCTTTGAAAAGTTCAAAGTGAAATATTTACTTATTCTCGATATTATATTTTTCCATATGTACTCTAAGATACTCCACTTTGTGCGTTGTAGACATATATAGTCATTTATGTAGGGAATCATTATAGATCCTTGCATGGGTGAATGAAGATATAGTCCCACACAGTCAAAAACAAAGAAGTTTTCATGTTTATATACTACTTCTCCTTAACCTATATTAGCCCTTAAGGTCAGATAATTTTTTTGCAAGAGTGAGAACCTATATAATCTTGGTTTAAACACACACGCGGGCCACACGCCCATCTGTCCGACTAGATGGGTTCGGGTCTAATGTGTTACTATATTTTAGCTAGAAAAAACAAAGCCTATTTTGAACAGTGGATGGATGTGATTATTGGCTCAAAATAAAACGATCATAAGGCATTGCAAATGATCAACGAACAAAATGAATGTTAGACGTTCCAAATGAATGACGAACAGAAACAACTATTACGCATTGCAAATGAGAAACGAACAGAAACAACTCTTAGGTGTTATAGATGACTCTTTTATTCAAAAGAACAGACACAGCCTTCTAAACAGACGCAACCGTTGAAGGCTACAAAAGGAGAAGAATACTGATCACATTCCTCATCACCTTTTCTTCGTCTTCTTCGTCTTCTTCCTGTCTCAAATCAAAGCATTATGAATGTACACGTCACACTTTTATGCGGGCTATTATGTTATATCTTGGGAAAATTTACAAATAAAGTTTTAAGGAGATTGTTAAGGAAAATCTCATAATTCCTTCTATTTTATATCGGTATCTTACTGCTGTGCATCAGTGTGCACGTTTTCATATGGTTTTTACATTGTGTTTTTGTTATTACTTATTTGTTGATTCTTGTGCAACGATCCCTATGGTGGCTTCTTCATGCTTAGATATTTTGGCTCTCCAAATATCAAGTCATCTGGACTAGTGGAGCTCATGCTATGGATTAATCTTTAGTACAACTGCACTTGTGAGCTATTTTCTGCCGAACCTTTCAAGAAGTTATATGTCGATCCCTCTTTCTTTGCCTTTTAACATGTGATCACTAGATAGGTTCCCTAAGGTCCATATACCTTACTCTCCAAATCTCAACTGCCTTGGACCTTTAGGTCCCAAAATATTGATTACTAAAGGCAAGAGTGCACTTATTTTCTGACATGTGCTGATCCCTTCTTGGTGGACTCAAGTATACCAGTCCCTTGCTAACAATCAAGCCATGACAATACCTCTTATAAGCTATGCCGATCATCTACCTTCTTTGACCATGCCAAACCCTCCTTTGCTTCAACCATGCCGAACCCTTGCATATCCAATCATGTCGGTCCCTATGGAACTACCAAGCCATGCTGATCCCTTGTTTATCCAAGCTAAAATCCATATTTCAAGCATCCTTAATTATTTATCTACCAATTTCACTCAATTCTGGCTTCATATAATCATTTGTACTTTACTTCTAGGTCTTACAATCATTGCATTGTGGCCTTCATTCTTGATAAAGTCGAATTCATCTTGTCCAATCAATTCAACATAGTCGGGTCAGGATATCACGAAACATTTGCCCCCTAAACACGTCTTGTGCGTAACATGATGTGCTGTGAATTAAAACAAGTTTGAATTGTCGAAAAGAGGTTTATCTAGCTTTCTAAATGATTGTTATTCCTTTGTCAAATCGTTTTTCCAAGGCATTGAATTCTTCATTGACTCCAATAACACTTGATCGATATCCATTAATATAAATCCAATGCTATATTCCGCCAACATATACAAATCCGGTTATACGACACTTATAAATTATTTATCAATTTTTCCAACCTTGAACTTGAAGGTTTCAGGTTTGATTTCACTTTCTACCGATTTCAAAAGGTTGAACTTTTAAGCTGCTTTCGTGCATATTCACATACATGTTTATATTATTGGCTCCTGGACGTGTTCAAACGCTCATAGGTCATTGCCAATTTGTATAATATTTTTATGTTCACGTTTACAACCAAATCTTTACAATAAATTTTTCCTTCTTTTTTAAATCATCTATAGGGATCAGCATTCATTATGCCGACCCATCTTTATAGCTACGCAAATAGGGATCGACGGGTTTCAATGCCAACCCCACTACACTTATGACTCGTTCAATTGTACTTGACGCTGAACCCTCTCCTACACATACATACATATATAAGCCTTTCCTTTCTCTCTTCCTCGCCTTTGCATTTAGATGCCTTCACACTGAAAATTCTAGACGAACCCAAGCTCTTCAAACTTCGATTTTAAATCCAATCGCGACTCCAACTAACCAACAAACTTGCTTCTCCTCCGTCTTCGATTCAGTAACCCCCAAAATGCTCGTCCTATCTTAATTCTAACCTCTACATTTCCATACAGATATGATTTCGTAATACTTCTTTTAATTACACGATTAAGTTACCAGCCCCAAGTTGTTAGTGAGTGTTTGATGTGATGATGGCAAATGATCTTGGAAATATGGACAATTGCTAGAATAGGGGTTTTGTGGGTTGAATTAGGTGTTGAAATAGGAAGAGAAGAAGAGAGATGAGGATTCTTTTGTGGAGGAAGAGTTAGGAGTGGAAAAATGTAGGGGTCGGTTCATGACAAGATGGTAGTGGCAGGGATCGACAAGTTAGGGTTCGGTTGTTTATTTATTTTTGTTGAGGAGAGGGATCGGTGAGATAGGTTAGGAGAGAGGGATCAGTAAGGAAGGTTAGGAGAGAGGGATCAGTAGTTGTGGTCAAGGAGAGGGATCAGCATAGGAGCTCATGGGAAAGGGATCGGTAGTGAACACTAGGGATTGACATGCACCTTATCAACTAATCCACCATAATTTGTTTGAACAATCACCACTGGTTTTCCTTTGAGACCTTGAACGTATGATAATAATGGACAATCTAACATGCATACTTAAACCGTCGAATTTGAGATTGAACAATCAAATTTCTAGGACTTTTAATATGGACTAAGTGACTAACTTGCAAATGAACTTAAATAACAAACTTCATACTTCAATATGCCGATAGTCGATCCCAAAACTTTCATAGCCGATCAATTCTCTTATAGTTGAGATGGTCGGCGATGGCAGTCTCTCTAGGCAAAACTCCCAAGTCTAGCCTTTTTATTTCGTTTTTTTGATTTCAAACTGTTTGTCTCTGTGATATATACACTTCACTAATTCACACTTAGCACGAGGGGAACAAGTTATTTTTTCTAATCTCGATTATTTACTGAGTATAGCTTATATAGATTCTAGATGCTCGAAGCATTAAGCTAATATGTATTCTAATTCGGCAATGCGACACATCAGTTCTGAAGCGAAATCAAGTTCCGTAAATATATCTGACAGGCCTTCACCAAGCCATCTTATGGAACAAAAAAGTTTCTAATACATGAGTCGATCTTTTCTCAAATATTCCAGTCCTTATAATGGAAAACATAAGCCCCACTCTTGACGTTGTAAAGGGCGCTATTCTTCTTGATAATCCAGTGGATTCATAGGCTTCTCGAATTGGCAAGGTCGCCCTCCACCGGCTATGCTCCATTCACGGAATTCCGTTTAGGGACATCTTGGTTCCTTCACGATAAGATAGTCGTCACTTGCCCTCAACAGGAGACACAGCATGCAATAAGTTTATGTTTTGGGATGGTTGCATACTGCCCTTCAATTCATTCATCCGAGAAATGCTGAGATATCATGGGATAGCTTCTACACAACTTCATCCCAATAGTTATGCTTTTACACATGGAACCTTCTTATTGTTCATAAATGTCCTATTGTGTCTTCTTGCTACCAAAGATGTAATATTTATCTACAACTTCAAACGACGATCGGGAAGCCCATCTTATGTCTTTCTTGAGTCCTCACTAAATTGCCAAGTTCTGATGGGTGCTTGGAACAAACTCTCACTATTTAGGCATGAATGGATTTACGTACGTTGCCCTCCTGGATTTGCAATACGTTTGTTAGAAGGATGTAAATATTATCTTCATTTCTCTCTCAAGTTCACTGATACAAGCATTACTTTTCCTTTGAATCTACTAACATCCGGAGTTCTTTAAGGTGTTCTCCCACATCCAGAAGGCGTTGATTTTTCAAGAGTATTCGTTGCCATTCGTGCTACCTTCATGGACGACAGGGATATCAAATTTCTTGCAACTGATGAGTTACTATCTACGTTTGGGTTGTTGGAAGATGGCTATAGTATCGGGCTTCTTGGATATGTGGCATTACTGAAAAATGTTTCTGAACAACGAAGGGATACCATCAACACCATCGTGCTCCATGCGAGGGGACTCGGGACAATATTGAGGAGGGCGAGATTAATCATTCTCGAGCTGAAAAACTGAGAGATGTCGATGCATGCCTCGAGAAAGCACCAATTGTTGGACCATCACAAGTCGCACAATCCTAGACACCCACAAAAAGAAAGAAAAGGTTGGCATACAGGCTTCGTAGAAGAAAAACCGCTGTGGATCCAGAGTTCGTTATTACTCCCGTTGAAGAGGATTCATCCTCTCAACATTTGGAAAGTTTGTTAAATGGATTTTAGAATCTTTAGATTTTGGATGACGTCATGTCCTATGACTTTTCGAACGTTAACATTGAAGTACTCAACTCTCCCACCAAAAGTGGTAATGGCATCCGACCTTATGATAAAGGAGAGAAAACGCCGATGAGCAAGGCTACAGTCACCGGTCTGTTGGGGAGAACACTAGGACACTCACAACCACATGCACTTCACCATACACTTTTGTTAATCTTTCATGTGAAAATTACTAATATGCTCTCATTTGGTCTTTATAGGTGCAATATCTCAATCCAGAGCCTTCGATCGCCTCAGAAATCTTCATCATATGACCAATCTAGCTGGGATTTTGAGTCTACCTGGTGCAGGGAGAAGGATGGGGGTTGGGATAAGAATTATCAGTCAAGGGAATCCTCTTCCTCTTCCAAATGCAAATCCCAGCCTCAGACATCTTGTCAAGGTGAACAGTTTGACTTTCCTACTCAAAGCAGAGACTAGCCTTCCTACAATGGCCCTCGTATCGCTGCATCTCACGAGCAACATTATGGCTTTTTGAGCTCTGGATAATCTCATGAACATCAATCAGGCAAACATCCACTTGCTACTTCTGATCTGCCTTTGCCCGCTACCGCTCTCGACGTTTCCATAGTAGAGAAAATAGCTAAGCTCAAGGCTACTTTTTCGAAGATTTGCTTTGATGCTCTCAAATTCCTTCCATTCACATAATTACGGGGCATGCCAAGGAGTTCTCTTGCATGCGTTAATGCTGTATTTGTACAACATGAATCATTTATACACTTGGCAGAAAAAGTCATGGAAGTATCTATTGAGCATCAACATGAGATAGATCGTCTCAAGTTGGAAACTATATATGATAAAGACATAATCAAGCATTAAGACGCTGAATTGTTAGAACTTAAAACCCAACTTGCCAAAGCGGAGAAGAATGCTAAGGAAATAATAGAGGCAGTAAGACATTTGAAAGTTTCTTATAAAAAGGAATTCGGCACAGCAGTTTATTATAGCCTGACACTTGATTTAGAAAAGGACTCCGTGCATAATGAGAAAGACGCTCTGGCTTGAAGCATTGAGGAACTTGAAGAACTTTTTAAGAAGGAAAGGGAGGAAAAAATCGAAGCTCAAGGGGATCGAAGAAGTACCGCGAGGAAGTTATCAGGCTAGAAGCTTAAAGGCTAAACTCGACGAGCAATTCACCAAAACCGAAGCTCTTAAATAAGAAGCTCGAGAAGAGGGCCAAAAGAGATGATCGTACAAGCTAACTCCCAAGTGGATGCTGCCTTGGTGTCTGGAAGGAATGAAATTAAGGACTTATTCGCCCCGTTGATTATTGAATACAATGACAAAGTCCTGATACATCACGACTTAAGTTTTCTTGGTGAGGGTTATCTCGAGTTGTTTGTTGAAGCATGAGATCACATATCGAGATGAAGAAAAAAGAACTAGGTGAAAGCCGAGCTCAATGAAGCAGAAATAGTAAGGGAACTTCTTTGCGGAAACGATCCTTTGGATCTAGCTGCCGCAAAGCTTCGATTTTACAATGCAGAAGCACTTATTGAAGGAGGAGAGAATACTTCCGGGTCTTCAAAGACTTGATCCTAAGGGTACCTCTCCACCCCAAGTAGTCGAACGTCAGTTTATCTTCATATGGAGAAGGATCTAGGCTACTATCCGGATAAGCCTAGCTTCGAATCCAAGATGTTATCGCCCATTTTAGAAGGAGGTACCCTGGAAACTATGGAGAGCCAACCAAATGCTATTTTCGTGCTATACTCTGCAGTATATGAAATACTTTTTGTTATTTTTGCGCAATGGTTTTGAGCTGTTCTTCTTGTTTTCAAAAAATTTCACAGGTCTTCTAGGCATTGGTCAAACTCCCAAAAGTGGTGCTATTGTAGAGCAACATGAGAAAATGGCTAAAGACTCGGCTGCTGTTGATGTTCCGCGACCCGATGCTCAAATCATCGGTGCCCTTGATGAAGATAAGATCGAGGATCCACTCCCGGTCGACAAAACTAATGACGTAATAATTATCAGTGCCTCGGAACACACTAATAAGATTAGCATGAAGGAGTGGATCTAAAAAAAGGAAAGAAAAGCTAAGAATGAACCCACCGAGGTGGAAATAGATGATCCCCAACTTTTGTCGTCGCAAATTATTCCACCGGGTGGGTCGATCCTTGATAAACTTCCTCCCACCTCCACACGCTCTTTGGCCAAAGGCGGTAAAGGGTCCCAAAAGAGAAGCGTGGGTGGCTCTACCCTCGAGAGATCCAAAAGAGAGAGGAAGTTCGAAGTAGTAGCTGTTGCTTCAGCTCAATGTATATAGTTTGCATAGTGTTTCTTTCACTAGTCATAGTTGTACGGGTATGAATCCCGATCTTTTTGGAATAACTTGCACTGAATTTTCGATACCTGTTATGTAAATAAAAGCTTTTGTTTTCTATTATGCTTCATGTGAATTGTTATTTAAGTAGTTGAACGATCACTTTCCATTCAATGTACTTGTAATTCGTTACTTGTAAATTCTGGTAACAATTCACCAACTCCATCCCAAGCCTCCAAGTGGTCTTCGCCTCGAGTTGTATCAAACACTAGGCTCGAACCTTAGTGTTACGCTGTCGGATTCAGCGGTTTTATAAATAACTATGCTTCTGCCCCAAGCATTGATTTGGAGAGGGCAGAAGCCAGATGGCCGAATTCCATCCTTAACAAGTTTATACTCCTCCCGTCGATTTCAAGCTGGAGTTTGTGGATAGAGAACGGTCGAAATCCGCTCATCTATTCATTCATGATTATATCAACATTATGGGGATAAGGTTCAGTTAATGGGCAGTCATTTCGCATCCGGTTTATGTTTATACTCCAGGACTTTGAGTTATCTCGCAGACGGTCGCCGCCCGATTTATGTTTATACTCCAGCCCGCACTTTGGGGAGTTAGACATGTTTCTTGGGAGGTTGGTCTCCACCCGATTTATGTTTGTACTCCAGCTCGCACTCGGGGAACTTAGAGTTGTTTCATGGGCAGTTGGTCTCCACCTGATTTATATTTATACTCCAGTCCGCAATTTGGAGACTTAGAGTTGTTTCATGGGCGATTGGTCTCCACCAATTTATTTCTATACCTCAGTGCACACTTTAGGGAACTAGAGTTAATTTGGACAGTAGTCGGGCCGTACTCTTTTTTGGATGATTAATTTTCTCCCCTAAGAATTTAGGGTTTTGATTTAGCAAGCTATCACACAGTCGCTTCGATTTTTGTTTCAGTCCCACAATCCAGGCAAGGATATTTCAATCTCTATATTATAGGCAACGTTTGTTCCTTATTGTGTATCCTATTCTTTGGATCATAAATGGGAATTGTTAAGCAAACAAGTTAATTGAGCTCATCTTGTTTGATCCCATCGAGAGTTAGCACGATTGATTGATTCCAAACTCTCGGAGCCTGTTTATACACATCTATATGAGTCAGTTTCGCTATCATATTATCATATAATGCAAATAGCAAACATAAATACAAAGGAAGCCTGAAGCTTTATTCATGAAATGGAAAGGAACAACATAAACTGTCGTATTACATATTCAAAAAATCAAATGCTAAAGCAAACTCTGAAAATAAATGCAGCTGAAATGTAAAGGAACTAAACTAAGTGAAATAGCATCATAAATGTTTGCTATTCCACGCTTTTGGGAGTGTAATGTCATTGACATTCTCTAGCTTGAAAATTCCTTCTTTAAGCCTCTGTTTAATGACACATGGTCCTTCCACAATCGGATTCGTGTGTGATGGGATAGGAAAAACCCATTTCAGGATGTGACTGCCAATTTCGAAGGTTCTCGTCGAACTTTAGCGTTGTAATACCGAGCGATTCGATGTACATGTATAGCTGCCCTTAGATCGATTTCTTTTCACTTCTCATCTACAAAGTTCAGAAATTCCAAAAGGAGATATTGATTTGTATTAGGGTCATAATAAGTCACTCGATGATAAGTGACTTCAAGTTCAACGAGAATAATGGCTTCTGAAACGTAAGCGAGAGCAAATGAAGTATCGCCAATCGTGCGTTTGTGAGTGGTTCTGTAAGCCTAAAGTGTCGTAGGGAGTTCATCCACCCATTTGCTTCTAGCCTTCTCCAAATGCTTCTTTGGAATTTACTTGATGATTTTATTTACAGCTTCAACCTATCCATTTACCTGAGGGTGAGCGACTGATGTGAATCTCTTTTCAATACGATATCTTTGACAAAAGTTTTTAAATTCGACACTATCGAATTGAGTCCTATTATCAGTTACAATAGTTCGTGGAAGACGAAAATGACATCATGTTTCGAACGGTGAATTTGATTACTTTATTGGTTGTGATCATAACTAAAGGTTCCGCCTCTGTTCATTTGGTGAAGTAATCAACTACCACAATAGCGTACATCGCGCCACCTTTAGAGATTGCTAATGAACCGATAATGTCTATACTCCATATAGCGAACGGCCATGGGCTGACCATTTGCGTGATTCCTATTGGCAGAGCTCTCGGGACTTTTGCGTATATCTGGCATAACATCGCCTTACATAATCAATGTCATCTCAATTTACGATTGGCCAACAATACCCATAACGTATTATTTTCTTTGCCAGAGTTTGCCTTCCAGTGTAATCTCCACATTCTCCTTTATGAACTTCTTTTAAATATGCTTTATCTCATCATGAGCGATACAACGGGGTAGAGGGACTGAGAAACCTCTCCTGTACATAACTCCTTCTTGCGCAATATACCATGAGGCTTTGTGAAGGACCTATCGTTTTTTATTTCATTTATCAGGCAAGACTCCATGTAGTTAATAACCCTTAATTGGAGTCATCCACGATTCCCTTTCAGATTCCGCCTCCAATGTTCGATCGATTTCCATCATGTTTATACTTGGTATATAATACTTTGACCGGAATTAAACCCACCTATTGTGCACCGCCGGAACTAGTATACTTTGCTAATGATTCAGCCTTTCTGCTTTGATCATAGGGGATATGTGAAATGCCATAGTACTAAAATTTCATCAACAACTCCTAAACTCAAGTAAGGTATGAGGCAAGCCTTTATCCCTTAGCCTGATAATCTCCTCTAATTTGATACACTACTAATTGCGAATCATAAAAGATTTCAAGAGATTCAACTACGAGTTTAAGTCCAGCAATCAAAGCTTCGTACTCAGCCTTGCTGTTTGTTGCTGGGAAATCAAGATTCAAAGCATAACAAATTGACTAGTTTTTAGGGGGTTACAAGCACAATCCCAGCTCTAGAACAATGATCATTAGATGCTCCATCGGTGTATAATTTCCATTATGTAGTAGGGATTTCACTACCTTCTGGAAGATCATCTTGCACAGTAAACTCTACTATAAAGTCCTCCAATGCCTGATCCTAAGTAGTTCTTCGAGGAAGATAAGTGATGTCAAACAGACTGAGCTCGATGATACATATGAGTAACCTTCCAGATGTCTCGGGTCGTTATAGGACCTATCATAACGGCTGATTGGTGTAAATATTGATCAGATGTGCTTGAAAGTATAGACGAAGCTTCCAGTAATGCAATTAGTAAGCAGTACACCAATTTCTCTATTTTCAGATAGTTCCTTTTTGCTCTTTTCAATCGTCTATTGACGTAATACACCAGCCTCTGTTTCCGATTCTTCTCGCGAATCAAGGTGGCACATATAGTATGTGATGATACGGCAAAATAAACGTACAACTACTCATTATTTGTCAGTTTTAACGCTATAGGGGGTCTCTCCATCAGAGCTTGGAATGCGTCTTTACAATCCTGCACCTTTGAAGTTTCTTTTTCCCTTCCTAATCAAATCAAAGAAAGAAATGCATTTTCCTATAGCTCTAGAGATAAATCGACTTAAAGTGGCAACCTTACCATTCAAATTTTGCACTTGTTTAATGGTCCTTGGCACTAGGATATCATGGATATCCTGAATCTTCTTTGGGTTAGCTTCTATTCCATGAGCATTTACAATAAAGCCTAAGAACTTTCCTGATGCAACATCAAATGAACACTTCAAAGGATTGATTTTCATCTTGTAATATCGGAGAATGTTAAACATTTCTACCATGTCTCTGATGTTGTCGCTTGATTTTCATGAGTTCACGAGTATATCATCCACATACACTTCCATTGTTTTTTCAATCTGATCTTTAAACATCCTGTTAACTAAGCGTTGATAAGTTGCTTCGGCATTCTTCAATCCAAACGGAAATACTACATAACAATATAGTTCGACATCTGTAATAAAACTAATGTGCTCCAAATTGGGGATAAGCATCAAGATTTGGTTGTATCCCAAGCATGCATCCATAAAAGATAGTAATTCATGTACCATGGTTGAATCAACTAGATGGTCAATCCTTGTAAGGGGAAAACTGTCTTTTGGACATGCTTTGTTCAAATCGGAGTAATCAATGCACGTTCTCCATTTTTCATTCGTCTTCTTCACAAGTATGAGATTAGATATTCATTTAGGATAGAGGGCATCGCAAATAAACCCATTGACTTTTAGTTTATCCACCTCCTGTTTAAGAGCAGCAGATCTCTCCAGATCCATGCCTCGTCCTTTTTGCATCACCGGAACATACTTTGGATCAATATTCAATGCATGGCTCGCAATGGCAGGGGAGATTCCACATATGTCAAAGTGAGTCCAAGTGAAAACATCTCGATTCGCTCAGAGAAAACCAGCAAGTTCTTTCATCACCGGAGGGCTGGTTATGACCCAATCTTCAAGACTCGTGATGGGTCGTCGTAGCTGACCATGATATTAATCGTCATCTCAGTCGGTGCAGCCTTGGTATCCTTGGGCTCCTCTTCATTATCTCTTGAATCTATATCTCTATAAAACTGACTGTGGCGCCCGAGCCAAGGCTTAGGCGCTGATTGTCAATCTTCGATGGCTTGGATGCAGACAATCTTGTCCAACCCTTTCCTTTTTATTTACATTGAGCCACCCTCGACTCAGCTACATAACAGGCACGTCCAATCATCTGATCACCATGAACAACTCCCACACCATTAGCTATCGAAAACATCAAAGTTAAACACCATGGGGCAAGAGCTGTCAAGAATTCAGCTAGGGCCGATCGGTCCAGAAAAACATTGTATGAAGAGTAAACATCCAAAAAAATAAATGGTAAGATTTGCACTTTCTTTCTTTCACCTTCTCCCAATTCAATAGGCAATTCCACGTATCCAACAGCCACGGTCGCAACGCTATTAAAACCATGAATAGAAGCTTTAGATGGTTTTAAATCTTTAGCTTCCATTCTCATATGATCATATGACTTTTTGAATTTATATTCATCAAAATTTCACAATCAATCAAAATCCTTCTCACCAACGCAGGACCAGTCCAAGCTGAAATGACCATTAGATCAATTGTTGGAGCCTCTACTTTGTCTGCATCCCTGTTTCTAAACACAATATCATCTACCATGGTGTGCTGCTGTTTTGCCGAAGCACCATCTTCCATATTCGAACAACATTAAAAATTTACATGCCTTATCGCACTAGCATAATGCTTCATCTCTTGCCAACTCCTATCCACAAGGTGAGGTCCTCCAACTATCTTATTTATTACCAGTATTCCACTGGCCCGTGCAGGCTCCTCAGCCCTACGCGGTGCTTGTCCTCGATGGGGGTCAGATGTCCCTTATCCTCCATCCCATGTAGTTCTCACAAACTGCTGCAATTTTATTTCTCGAATTAAATTTTCTATAAGATCACGGAAATGCCTACGTTCATTCGTATTGTGCCCATAACATTCATGAAACCAATAATATTTCCTAGACTGCTTCTGCTTTTCTGTCGATTCCATTGAAGATAGTTTCCTATATCGTATGGTATTGCAAGTAGATAGATAAATTTTCTCCAAGGACGTGTTTAGCAATATGTAATTATCATAGATTGGAATCCTAGGCTTTAGTCTCCCAAAATCCCTCTTTCGCTCTCGATTTCTATCTCTATCTCTCTTTTCTTAATTCGACTTATTCTGAACATTCACACGTACCTTTTCGGAATAGTCATCAGACTATTTTGTTGCAATATTACTCTGTATTGCTTCTCTACTCGGTCCTACGAGATTCTTTTTCCTAGAGGACCTGGCTTCCTCCTTCCTCAAAAACTGAGTTGCCTTTGAATAAAAAAGCTCCAACATGGCAGGTGGTTTTCCAGCCAACCAATCACCAAACTCGGATTCCAAATCAATCCCTTTCGTTGGGACCATAAGTATAGCATGATCATTTGGGTTACCGACCTCCATGAAAGTGGTATAAAATCTCTTCCAAGTAATCCTTTGATGATTCCCTTAGAGCGTGGATCACTTTAGAAAGAGGAATCACATCTTTAGGACGAGTCGCATGCATTCAGAATTGCTTTACAAACTTGGTTGCTAACTCGTCAAATCTCGAAATTGATCACAGAGGTAGTCTCATGAACTACATCATTGCTATCCTGGAAAGAGCTATAGGAAAACATCTGCACTTGGTCGTATCGTTGGCTCTCGTAGAATCCATCAGTGATTCGTATCTCATAATATGTTGCCTGGGGTCGTTTTTTCCCTCATAGGCATGCATTGATGGCATGCTGAACCTTCTCGGACATTCTGCATGTAGAAAATTGTTAGTGAAGGGGGTATGGCTTCACGAAATTCCCTAGTCATCGTTAGTCAAGCCTTAGTTCTCTCTCGCCAACTGTCTGATCATCGCTAACAACTTCGGCATTTAGGTAGGTGGTGTCAAGCGGTGGTCACTCTCCACCTAACGTGAATGATCCGGTCGATGTCTACGGGACGTTTGACACCTTCTTGGTTCACCATCCTCCTGACACATACCATGAACATTCATCTCATCGTTATTTCGATAGGGTAGCTGGTCACATGCGTCCAAAATCCACCATCCAAGCTTTTGGGAATAATTCTATCGTGATTCCACAAGTGTAATGGGGGAATTCCTCCTTTAATGGAGGAGTCGATACTGATCCCTAGGGAGGGATCGATACCGATTGGTCTTGGCAGACCCAATGGTCTGCCAAGTGGCGCTGGGACGTTTCTACGTGATCTCCCTTGACCCTGTGATGCTTATGCTTGTGGTATTCATCTGATGAGTTTGAGCTTTTCGATGTTGAGTAAGGAGTAGGATCCCTTCTGTCCCTCCCACGTTATTGTTGAGTAATTTGGTTCATCAGGTTAATAGTAGTCTAAATTTGCTGATTTAATAGTCGACGACCTTTTATTAACTATCTCATTAGATTATGCAATTCAACACTAGTTATAGAATTAGCAGGGTTTTAAACTTCAACCGGATCAGCATTCAAATTTGTAGGTTGATTGCTTGGGCCTCCTTGTTGAATGCTAGCAGTCTCATTTCCATCCACATTCTGAGAAGTAGATATGGTATGTCTCACCGTTATCAATCTCCTTGCTTATATTTTAGTAAATCTGAATAGCACACGCAACTTTATGAAGATAACTATGGATCTCCTTCGGGGGATTTGCCTAATCCAGTAGCAACAAAGTGGATCCTAACACATTGAGAATCAGGTTCTCAGTGAAACCACCAAAATGTTTACAACCAAATTGGTCATAAGCACCTAAGAAAAGATTTATGTAGCGAAGTAAATGAAGAAAATAAAATTAAAACCGAGGAATGGAATAAACTAATAAACAAATCAAAACAATAATCATAAACACAAGAATTTATGGTGGTCCGGCATTGTATGCCTACGTCTACTTTGAAGATTATCTTTATTTGATTCACTAATAGTTTAATTACAATAGCAAGTAGCAAGAAGTAAGAAAAAATTGATTACAATAAAGGCTAATGTAACCAGCAGCCTAAGAATCCTCAGAACAACCCCTTAGGCTAGTATATATAGGTGAAGGTGACCACCAATCTCTTTGAAACTTCGGCTATAGAACCTTCTAATCTATATAGGCCCACCATAGGGGTAGCTAGACCCAAATATCATAAAATAGAGATTGGCACCGATCCCTTCATTTGTCGATTCTTCGGCAGCAATCACTATGGTGGCTTCTTCATGCTTAGATATATTGGCTCTTGATATATTGGTTCAACTCCACTTGTGAGCAGTATTTTTACAGAACCTTTCAAGTAGTTATATGCCAATCCCTCTTTCTTTGGCTTTTTGACATGCGATCCCTAGGGTAGGTCCCCAAGGATCCATATACGTTGCTATCCAAATCTCAACTACCTTGGACCTTTAGATCCTAAATATTGATTGTTAAAGGAAAGAGTGCACTTAGTCTCTAGCATGTGCCGATCCCTTGCTAACTATCAAGTCATGCTAGTTAAGTAGTTATAAGCTATGCCGATTCATCTAACTTCTTCTATGCCGAACCCTCCTTTTCTTTGACTATGCCAACCCCTTACCTATCCAATCATGCTGATCCCTATGGCACTACCAAGTCATGTTGATCCCTTGCTTGTCCAAGCTAAAATTCATATTTCAAGCATTCTGCATCGTTTATCTACCAATTTTGCTCTGTTTTGGCTTCATATAACTATTTGTACTTTACTTCCAGGTCCTTCAAATATTGCTCCATAGTCATCATTCTTAATAACAGTTGAATCTATCTTGTGCAAGCATTTCAACATAGCCAGGTCAGGATACTGGGTAACACCATCTCGAATCAAGAAAGAAGTCATAGTTCATCATATCTTCATCCTAGATAAAGAACCAGATCATAAGAAAGCAAAATCATCTTCCTCAACAGCGTCACCTTCAATTAAGACTGCATCAATATCACAATACACGACACCGAAACCTTCGAGGAAACACGGTAGAAAGGAGGCAAACACAGTGATCTTGACTTAACCCTTAATCTCAGTGATAATAGAAGCATTCTTTTTCCAACCTCTAGAACTTCAACAATACACTGACTCATTCGAACTTAAGTCAACAAAATCCAGACATCGTGACTTCTCTATAAAAACTAGCAAGAAAATTTCAACATCTCTATATTGAAGCAGCAATCAATTCGCAACAAGATTTGACTTCGAACTCATCATTAGAAAGCAAATTTTCGATGGAAAATTTGGGTGACATAGTTCTCTAAACCAAGGTAGTGCATGCCTTTATTTCATAGTATGCGAATCTCTTTGGTGGTGGCAGACTTCCAAATAAATTCTACTTTAAGGTGACGACAATGACTCAACTCTCTATGGCGGCAATTGTAATTTCGAGGCTTCGAACTTCATGAGCACAAATTTCAATATTTGAGGCAAAATTTGAAATTTTTGGAAGCAATGGTGATTTTAGTTTGGGAAATTTCGGGAGTAGTTAAAACAATTTTTCGAAGATGAAGATTTTTTTTAGTTGAAGAAAAAGAGGAACGGTCCATGTTTTTAACAAAGAAAAGAAAAAAGGGATTTTTTACTTCAAGCCCCTTACTGCTTAGAATTTTACATTATTTATTTTATTTATTTAAGGGAATCATTTTTATTTAATTTTTTGAATTTTTTGTATTTCAATATGAACTCTAGTTTAATCTAGGATTGAGCTATGTATTAAAGTTCAAAATTTTGATCTAGGGTACTGAGTTCAAGTAGAGTTGCTGAACATAGGATTAGTATATTCGGGTTAGCAGGGAGTGTGAGTTTACAGGTGTTGTAAGTATTTAAAGATGTAATTCTAGTAGTAACTTTAGGGGCAGCTGTATGCACTAACGGGTTAGTGGCCTGGGCTTGTATATTTTTGTGTCATATACTTTTCACTCTTTCATTTCTGCGTTATTATTATTTTATTCGTGAATTATTTTATACACCTTGTTCGCTCCCTCCTAGAGTATATTGCACGATCCTAACAAGTGGTATCAATGTAAGTTGTTAGGGAAAACATAATATCATGTCTTACCGTAGCTGCTGTAGTTTTAGCGAGAGCCATTCCATTTTCATCCACCTATTTTTAGTAAGATGGATTTTTCATATTGGAAATACAAGATGAAAATTTATTTAAAGTCTATCAATTTTAATGTTTAGGATATCGTTGAAAATGAATTGGAAATGGTCGATAAGAATAATATTTCTCTTAATGCTGATGCTATGAATATTCTTATCTCTGCACTTGATAGATTCGATTTAACCATATCTCTTATCGTTTGACTACACAGGAAATTTGGAGAACTCTCAAAACAAAATTTGGTGAAAAACCAACAATGGCAAGTACTCCCAAAAATTTATATAAGAGTAGAACTTTGTTTGGCGGATACATAAAAGAAGATTCAAATGATGGCAGTGAAGATGAAGATGATAGTGACTCAATAGATGATGAGATAAGTAATTTTTTATTTAAAGGTTTACTTCTCTTGTGTCATGAATTAACAAGAACTATTGATAGCCTCAAGCTGAAAATTATAAATTAAAAGCTGAAAAGTTTGAACTTTGTCAAAAAGTAATAAATTGGAAAGAGAGCTTGAAAACACTAAGAAAATTGAAAATTTTGGCAGTAAAAAATGTTTTTAATTATGAAAATGAATTTGTTCACTTCAATGAAAATTTCAAAATCTTAAAAGTGAAATTTTAATTTTTAAGAAAAAAAATTGAGTGGATTTGCAAAAAATATATTTTAAAAATGGAGTTGAAGAATTTTGAGATATTTGTAAATTCCAAATGTGAAAAATATAAAAACATTGAAAACGCAAATTTGGTGAAAAGTGAGATGATTCTTGATGGGCTTGAAAATGCAATTGAAAAATTAGAAAAGCTAGAAATTTTGAACGTGATAAATGTGTGAATTTCAAAAAGGAATTGATTAAAATTAAAGAAAATTTCATAACCCTTGAAAGTGAAAAGAGGATTTTGAAAAATAGCAAAATTGAAATTATTCGAATAATCACGAATTGGAAAAGGAGATTAAAAAACAAGGATTTTGAAAGACTTCAATTTGAAAAGCATCAACATATTGAAAGAGATTCTTGAAATTAAGACTAAAATAAAAGAACTCGAAAATGAAAATATGTTCATAAAGTGGAACGATTTTGAAAAGAGGAAGAATGCTATTAGTCATTTTTCTAAACTAATAAATGAGAATAATCTTTTAAAATTCAAAGTTAATGAACTCTTGTTGATTATTCGAAAAATTTCCATTGGAGAAATCTTTTAATATGTTATTAGGAAATTAACTCTTTGTGAATAACAGAAAATGACCTAAATTTGAAAAAGTGACGGTTTATAAGCAAATGACTAGTGACACCGCTAGAGGGAGAAATGTGTTTTCCAAATGCATGAAATGTGGAAAAATTGGACGTAATTATAACAATTATCGAACTAGGAACAGAAATAAACAAGGCAAACAAAGTTGGTTTCCTAAGTGTACAGTTGTTAATATCAACGGTTTTCCATATAAACAAATTTGGATGCCAAATATTTTAATTGTGAATAAATGTGGTCTTACATCTCTTTCTAGGCCACTCACTTCCTCTTCTAACATATCAATACAAAGACGGGCTAAGGAGCAACTACAATGGGAGAAAATTTTGAGCTGTCTGACACATTTGATGAACGAAAATTGCAATATTTCTTAGCCTAAGAAAATAGGGTGAAGATCAATGCAATTTAAACAACAATAGTGAATGCGAACGCAATTTCAAAGGTAAGAAAAGGCATGAATTCTAAACCCTACTTTTCAATTTTTCTATTTGTTTTGAATTTAGAATTTCTGACACTGCTCTAGTAAAATTGTCATTTCTTGAGCTCTAAAACTCTGATTTGACAATTTCAATATGTTATAGAAAATAGGCACAAAATTATGTAATTTTTATATTTTGAGTTTCTTCGAATTTTGAACTTAAACAATTGAAAAACTACAAATAATTCGGTATAGTGTTTGATAACATGTTGTGAAACTTTCAAACACGGCTGTGGTATTTAGACCATAAATTTTATTTTGATATTCTGATTTAGAAAATAGTATGTGTTTTGAAAACCTTACAGAAAATTCTACAACTTTCATTCTCTGAGCATTAGGTGACTCATTTCATAAATTCTTGAAAAATGCTTTCATGTTAGTATTATGGTTAGAAATCATTTATGAATTGTTTTAACACAACTGTAATTAATTGATCATAATTTGAACATTGTAAATCTGATTTCTAAAATTCTCTTGATAGATAAACTGCAACTTTCATGTTTTGAGTTTTTACTAATTCGTTACAATCTTTCAAAACAATAATCAAATCAGCACATTGCTTGAAAAATGTTAATGAGTTATTCGAACAAGTTGCAATATTTTGGACATAACTTTTATAAATTTTTCGTTTTGATTTGATAGCAATTTCGTTGATTACAAATTTTTAACATCTAAAACTTTCACATTTAACGCTAAGTCAAATTATTATTTTAAATTTTCAAATAACAGTTTCAAAACAAATTGATATTTTAAAATAACAATGTTCGATGTTTTAAATTGAGAATGATGTATTGATATACATATGATTATGATATATTTTTTTGGCCGATATCATGTTTATTGCTTTGGTTGATGGTTGAAAAATCATTTGTTCGAGACTTTTTGGTCTTTGTACTTTTGTTTAACATAAGTGGCTTTTCTGGGAAATTTGAATGTTAGAGCCTAATTCAAATGACATTGTAGAGTATGTTGTGCACATGTTTGATGATGCTTTACTTCATGCTTGACATTAATTATGACGATTCAAAATTTTTGAACATTTGAAAAAGAAATATTTAATTGATTTTAAATATTTGAACGTTAATTTAACTTGAATTCCAAATATCATTATTTATTTGGATAATTAATATTGGATTTAGCAATTGGAAATTTGATAAATTGTTAAATCTAAAATTTTATGCTGTTTAAAAATAGGCTTAGAAATTTTATATTGACAATACTGAAGATAATGGAAGTTTCAGGATTGAATTTGAAAATGATTTGATCAGTTTTGAAATTATATCGCTTAAATTGGGATTTAAAAATAGTCTTCCGAGGCACAGTCTCGGAATTTGACAAAACCAGTTCTGTTGGATCTGTAATAGTGTATTATTATCGGATTTCATCTGTAGCATTCGGAGTTGTCGTGTGATCGTACGACAAGAAAACGCGCTGAAATTTAAATTAAAAATTTAGTGTTTCAACTAGTCCAAAAAGCTATCTTCTCCATACGATCGAATTTGGACTCGGAACCTTTTCCATCGCGTTCGAAATAGGGGTATAACCTTATGAATACCTAGCGGTACATCTCGATAGGAGATAGAAATTTTAGACTTCGTTTTCTAAACAATTTAAATTTAAATTTAAAATTTAATAGTAAATAATGTTTTCACAAGACAAAGGAAATAAGTTTTCTTCCTTCACACACCTGGCACCCTTCCCCTCTTTTGTGTAGCCACGCGTTCATTTGGTTTAACATGCGTTGATTTGAAAAGAAAAAATATATACATGAATATCTCGTCGAAAAAAAAGTAAGAAGCGAATGAAATTTTTTTTCATTCAAAAGCAAAGCAATGTTTCAAAAATTAAATTATTGAGCCTCAGATTCGCGAAATAAAATCCATGGCCGCCGCATCCTCCTCGTTCGAAAATTAAATCACGCAGCTGCCTGGGCATCGCACGCGATAAGGGGGAGCCCTCGCCGTGGCTTCGATTGAATGTCGTGGTATCAGAAATGGATGCGTACACGTGCTTGAGTTGGGGAGCGGTGATGTCATGATGGCTAGATGCGTCGACAAAGGCGATCGCGCGCGCACACATGGCCAGACGAGGGATGTCTATCAATTTAGGGTTTCGATTCGAGCAAGTCAAAGGTCTAGGCATTCGTGGTTGCGGCACCGATGTGTTTGAGGGCAGGCTTGGGCGTGATGAGGTGCTCGGCTAGGCTATGATCGATGAAGCAAACGGCGTTGTCTTCGACAAGCTAGGGCAGTGAAGTATATTTTTATATATAATTTATTTATTAAATTTCATTATTTGTATATATACATTTTACGGAAAAAAATATAGCAGTAATATACATACAAAAATTACAGTGATGTATTAATGTTTAACTTACTGCAAAATTTTGGTTGATTAAGTCTATTAAAAAGAAATTTAGTTTAAATTTAAAATTCTAGTTAAATAAAAAAGAATTGGTTTAAAATTAAAAAAATATTAGTTTAAATAAAATTCATTGGCTAACTGAAATTATTGAATGGAAATTTATTTTCCAATTAGGGAAAATTTTAGTTTAATTAAATAATTGGTTGATTAAATTTATTTATATAATGATTGATTATTTGTTTGGTTCAAATATTTTATTAAAAGGAAATGTGTTTAAAAAAATTATTGCTATAAATCCATTTTATTATCTAAAATAAATAACTAGGGATTAATTGTTTGACTAATTAAAATATTAATCAACTATATCAAATTGTTTATACAAGGTCTAATACGATGAAGTAAACAATCTGGAATAAAAATGGATTGCATGCAAAGCAAAGGTGAGATCTTCTCACTCAATTGGAATTTCCAGTTTAATTTTAAATAGTTAAACTTAAAATTGTTGATTGTGTACTTGGATGATAAATTATTATCAGTCGTATTGGATTAGATCCTATGCACCGCATAATAGTAGATGATATTATATTAAACCCATGTACCGCGATATTCCACCTCCAAGTGGAATTGGTATTATATTTGTATTTGGATTGATTGATTTCCCGCATTATATGGCGGATGAGACCCTATGCGCCACATAATAGCGGATGATATTATTTTGATTCCATATACCATGATATTCCACCTCGAAGTGGAATCGGTATTTAATTGCTGTGCTTACATCTGTGGATGCAGAGAAACAGGTTGGAGGGATCCAACTGGATTTCTCAAATATTTGAATTTGTTTCATATGTTGTTTGTTGATTTAATTATAATCTGTGTATGATTCTATTTGTGATTGAAAATTTTTGTAGGCTATGATTTGGCCGATTTTATATTTGGTATCATAAGATACCAGAAATATTAAATTTATTTTAGGGAATTGATTAAATTTAAAAGGAGGAACTTTAAAAGGATAAAGTTTTATTTTTGAATCCTATTGAATAAATTCTAAAAATATGAAAAAGAAATTTAATAAATGGATTTCATGTAATATTATTCAAAAGTTGAAGAATTTATATTAAAATATGGATTTCAATATAGTTTGGAAGAGATAAAGGAATTTATTTTACAAACAAATTCGGGAATTGATTTGGTGTTAAAAATAAATCTTTAGGAAATCAATATGAAAATTGATTTGGTGTTTGGTGAATAAATATGGAATTTTATTTGGTATTTAAAATAAAATTTGAAATCAATTTGGAAACCGATTTTGTGTTTGGAAATGATTTTCGAAATCAATTTGAAAATCGTATATCAGTGATATTTGGAAAATTTAAATTCACAACGGGAATTTAATACGAAAAGGGAAATTTGTTTTAAAAATAAATATCGATTTATTTTTAAAATGTGGAAAGAAAATTGCGGATTTAGGAATATATATTGAGATAAATCATGAAGAATTTATTTATTGATTTAAATGGTCCATTTTGAAATGGAAGGTGTATTTTCCCTGGAAAGGCGAGTATGTTTTTGAAGTAGCATTTAAAATATAAATTAAAAGTTCTAGAGTTGGTTTTAAAAGAATATTTTGGAGAAATTATTTTCTTAAGTTATTTTGGAAATCTTTAAAGTAAAGATTTATTTAATTAATTATAGAAGAAATGATTTAAAAATTAAATTGATATTGGTTTTAGAAAATGGTTATTTAAATAGTTGTACCTTGTCTTCAAATTTTATTTCTAATTAGTTTGGACTTGAAGTTATATGAGATACGATTAAAATGTTTTATCCAGCATGCCAAGATATGAGATTTGTGGCATCTTATGACCTAGATATTCCAACCAACGTTGTTGTCGCAGATTTAAATCTTTCTGGATGAAGAGATATTTCAAAGATCTGTGGTCGGTGAATAATTCGAATTTTTCACCTAAAGAAAGAGAGTTCAATAAGTATATTTGTTAAGTTAAGTTAAAGTCGTAAATTGTTGAGAAACCTAAAAAGATTCTTACCCAGAAGATAATGTCGCCGTATTTTCAAAGCGAAGATAGCCGCTAGAAGCTCTAAATCATGGGTTGGGTAGTTTCTTTCATGAGGACGTAATTGTCTACACGTGTAGACAATTACCTTCCCGTTCTGCATTAATACTACACCCAAACCTTCACCACAAGCATCGGTATAAATAGATAAACCCTGGTACCTGTTGATAATAACGAGAATAGGAGCAGTGGTTAATCTCTTCTTCAACTCCTAAAAAGCTTCGTCACATTTCGGAGTCCAATTGAATCTTGCATTCTTCATTGTTAGCTTAGTCAACAGACTAGCTATCTTAGAAAAGTCCTGAACAAACTTCCGACAATAACCTGCTAAACCCAAAAAGCTTCGAACTTCCTTTGGGGTAGTGGGTTTTCTCCAATCAAGAATAGCGGAAATTTTGCTAGGATCAACAGAAATCCCTTCTTCATTAACAATATGGTCGAGAAATTTAACTTCTTTGACCCAAAAATGGCATTTGGAAAATTTTGCGAATAGAATATTTCTCCTTAATATCTCCAAAATGATTCTAAGATGCTTGGCATGCTCCTCTTCGGTCTTGGAATAGACCAAAATATCATCAACAAACACGAGCACAAATTTATTCAATACTTCCCGAAACAAACGATTCATAAGATCTACGAAGTATGTTGGAGCATTGGTTAGCCCGGAAGGCGTGACTAACCATTCGTAGAACATATTAGGACCCCTGAAAGCCGTCAAATAAACATAATGTTCAGCGATTCGTAGTTGATGGAACCCCTGGGCTAGATCCATCTTCGAAAAGAAACGAGCGTCGTGCAATTGATCAAATAGATCATCAATTCTAGGTAGTGGATATTTATTCTTAACTATGAATTAATTAAATCTTAACTAACTTTATCAATTAATTATTCTTTAATTAATTATCTTAATTTATTAATTCTTAATTGTTAACTAACTAAATTTTAATTACTTTTATTAGTTAACTATTCTTTAATCAATTATTAATTATAAAGTAATTACAAATCATTAATTGTTTAATCATTATTTAATCATTATAAATAAATTTGGTTTTAAGTTAACACTTGAATATTTGATTTACTTCTCAAATTTTATTAAGTTAAATGTAAAACAATTTTTATTTAAAAATATAAATTTGAAATATCTTTGAACTTCATTAATTTCAAAAAAAACCTTTCAATATCATTTACTTCACCTTCCATTAACAACTATCTTTATTTTATAAAGAATGCTTTAGAAAATTGTTTAAACTTAAGTTTTCAAAATTTTCAAACTGGAATTAGCTGTTTTCGTGGCCAACCCGAGGCCGTCACGAGTCGTCCCTGAGAATAAATGCCCCCTGCTTCGAGTTTTTACCCGGATTGACCCGTATAATTTTTTTCACAAAAATTTGTTTAAATTTTTGAGCGACCCGGTGCAACGCCAAAACGACACGACCATGGCTTCGAGCCTTCTCCCCCAAACCCCGTGTAGCGCTTCGAGTCAAACATCACCCTCACCCAAAAACGAATTGCTTGCTGATACAACAAGACCGTGTGCACATTGCACACCATCCCGGTCATTACTGATCGAAGCCACGACCATCGTCAGGTCGACGACGAAGTTCTCGACCCATCGAGCCACCCCAAAACACGAACCATCACCACAATCGAAAACGAGCTCCTCGACCCGTACTCCATCGAAACCCATCACCAGAAAATGGTCTCGCCCCACCTCCTCTGGCCATCAGCGGTACCAAAACTTGCCCGAGGCTTCAGCAACGTTAGACGCCGCGATTATCACCAGTGACAGGAAGTCCGATCACCTAACGACGACGCAGCACCATCATTTCAGACACGATCAGAAATGGGTTTTTAAACCCTAATTCGATCTGGAGTTAACAATTTAAATATTTATAAATTCAACTTGTATTTTTCTGGTGATATCAAACACTCAAGCTAACTATGACGACGAACTCGAGGCCCACAAACGCTTAGATCATCAGAATTTGACAAAATTTCTTTTTTCTGATCAACCCCAATATCTCAGTAAAAACTTTATGAAAAATTTTGATTTTATTTTCTAAAATCATTATTTTCAGTGGTGATTCAGATGGCATTACTGAGATTAAAATTTATGAGCTTTGAATTCTTGCCTTATTTGGGTTGTGACTGTGTTTTCACAGTTTCCAGAAAAACCCATATTGGTTTGCTTTGATTAGTTACTAGAACATAATGCATGTCCAAACAACACTTTAATTTGTTTATCATTCAATTCCAACAGAAAACAGGGAGAGGGGGTTTGTGTTTGGCATGGTTTACTCTGTAAACCAGAGACTTAGAGGAACAGGGAAGAAAATTATGAACATAACATTCCCAGGCAAAAAAAACACAAGCACATAAATTTGTTCACATGCAACCATTTTTCTACATCAATTCAGGCATTCATATAACAACAAGTGATTGAATAGATTAGAGGTTTACTCTCCTTTGCCTGAAACTAGAAAGCTTCTGATAGTTTTTAAAATAAGGATGAAGCCTGAATAATTTTTCCTTCTTTTCCTACTTTAATCTTGAAGTTTAAATTTGCATCTTGTAAATAAAAATCTTTGCTTATTCTTAGTTGTATTTGTTTACTTTTTTTTTCTTTGGGTGTTGGAGTTTGAAATGCTCAAATCTTTGTTACTGTTCTTTCGGTGATTTGGGAGGCTAAATAATTTGAAAATGGAAGCTGAAAAGTTTTTATGATTTTTAAATTTTATTATTTTATTCAACAAATTATATTGAATGCCATTTGTTAAAAGACAATCATGAGATCTCAATACATGTTAATTTCTTACTCCATCTCCTTTATGCATGTCTAACACTTGTAATTTTACAAAGACAAAAGGATTTTTAAATAAATTTTATATCATATTCACTTTATACTTAATTATACCCCTTATTCATTTGTATATACATATATACAATGTTAAAAGAAGAATTGTTTTAACCAATATTTACATTATATAAATTACACCTTAATGATTTAAAATGCCAATTATTTTTCTAAACATTTATTTTAAATTTAAATTCAAATTCCCATTCAACTTGAATTATAACCATTTATGTCCATTTATATATCCGTACTTATACTTGTATAATTTAAATTCAATTTCAATATTTACATTCAAATCCACTCATATATGCCTTATACATATGAAATTTAAATTCAAATGATTTTTAAAACATTCGTTATTTCAATATTTTTTAACTCAAAAGAAATTGGAATTTTACTCATACAAATTATCACTTATTTTGTTTGTTTGAGATTTTTCAATACATTTTCAAATTAAATCCCAAAGGTTTAAATATATTACCAACTTAAATTGATAAATTTTGGGATGTTACAGATATCGCCCCTCAAGAAAATTTCATCCTCGAAATTTGAAAGAGAGAGAAAAACAAACAAAGAATATACGAATTCAGAAAGAGTAAAGGAATGGCTTACCAGCTTAAGCCGATATATCCACTCTGCAATTGGGATGTGATTTCTGCATATTATCTTCAGTTTTCCAAGTGCAGTCCTTTGGATCACCACTCCACTGAACTTTAACTAGTTTCACAATTTTTTTCCTCAATTGCTTTTCATCACGATCCACAATCTTTATCGGTTCTCTTCTAACTGTTAAATTGGGAGTGATATCGAGATCCTGTTGAGCAGCTTCTTCAATAATACTATCTGATCGTGCACATACTTCCGAAGGTTAGAAATGTGGAATACATCATTCATGCCAGATAACCAGGTAGGCAACTGAACTCGATAGGCTAAAGAACCGATCCTCTCCAGAATAGGAAAAGGATCAATATATCGTGGTACCAGCTTACCGGTCTTCCCAAACCTCAATACACCTCGCATTGGAGATACTTTGAGAAAGACAGAATCTTCAATCTGGAATTCCAAATCCCTTCTTCTGCGATCATAATAACTCTTTTGATGACTTTGAGCCGTCCCCAATTTCTTCCGTATAAAATCAACTTTCTTTGTGGCTTCTTTAATCATATCCGGTCCAATGACGAGTCTATCACCTGACTCTATCCAGCATGCAGGTGATCGACACGGATGACCATATAGAGCTTCAAAAGGAGCCATCTCGATACTGGCTTGATAGCTATTGTTATAAGAGAACTCGACAATATGCAAATGGTCCTCCCAAGAACCACCAAATCAAGTATACAAGAACGTAATAGGTCTTCTAAGATTCGGTTAATCCTCGTAGTCTGCCTATCAGACTGTGGGTGATAAGCAGTGCTGAAATTCAGTTTTGTTCCTAATGCGTCTTGAAATGCCTCTCAAAATCTACTGGTGAAGATCGGATCACGATCACTCACTATGCTGCTAGGAACGCCGTGGAGACGGACAATTTCTTTCACATATAATTCGGCTAAACTTGTTGCCGTGCAGGTAGATTTCACTGGCAAGAAATGGGCTGTCTTAGTAAAACGGTCCACAATGACCCAAATTGCTTCATTGCCCTTTCTAGTACGAGGCAAACTGTCGATGAAATCCATCGATACTTGGTCCCATTTCCACTTGGGTACCTCTAAAGGCTGAAGTAAAGCCGCCATTTTCTATCGATCGCTTTTGATTTGTTGGCAAGTAGCACGGCGACTCACATATATTGATATGTCCCTTTTCATCGTCTTCCACCAGAAAGTTCTTTTGATATCTCTATACATCTTGTTAACTCCTGGATGGATACTGAATTTAGATTTGTGACATTCATCTAAAACTTCACGTTTCAGATCAGTGATGTCCGGGACACAAATCCTGCCTTTCATCCTTATAACTCCATTATCATCAATCCGAAACTGGAGTTCTCACCTCGGCATATTCTTTTATGAATTTCTCGAAGAAACTTGCCTTCAGTCTGCTTGCTGGCGATCTTTTCAAAGAGAGTAGGAGTGACAACAAGATATGCAAGAACATCATGCCTCCTATTTAAGCGTCGGCAACTACATTGGCTTTTCCGAGCGTATATTGAATGTCACAAATTTTAGATTATCTTGGCAACTAATAAAAAGATATATATATATATTATATATGTAACTCAACACTCCTACTTCAATCTGCAAAAAGGATAACTCAAATCCGATTTGAATCGAATGAGTTATGATGTCTCAAACATGGACTCGGGCCATGTTTGCAACGGTTCAAAAACCAAAAATGTACAGGCTTGAAACCATCCTAGGTTCAACTTTCAGGCATAAAACAAAGGAATAAAATGAGAAAAATAAGTTGGGACTTTATTTTATTTATTTGGGTTAAAAAAATGGAAAATGGATTCTATTTAGAGAAAATGCAATAATTTTATTCATTATTGCCAATTACTTCTTTTAATAATTTTTAAAGGAAGTATTTGGTTTTTAAAGGTTGTATATTATAAATGAAAAGATGAAAATTTGTTTAAAAATTTTGACCCTTAGTGATCAGAGTGGCGCAGCGGAAGCGTGGTGGTCCCATAACCCACAGAGCTAGCCAAGCTTGAATTAAGTATCAACCTTGGCTAGCTCTGTGGGTTATGGGCCCACCACGCTTCCGCTGCGCAACTCTAATCAATAAGGATCAAAACACATAATTTAAATCTAAGTCACCTGAGGTCTAATTTCTACTATTTCAAAAAAGTGATATTTAAAACCCTTATAATGTTTTCAAACATATTATCCATTCAAAGGAAATGAAAAGACTAAAGGCACGATTGAGGAAGTCGTAACACTTGTATTACACTTTGATGTACCGTAATATGTGTTTCTGTTCTATGTTTATCATATTTTGTCCTGAACTCAGCTCTGACCCCAAGCTGTAACGCCCCACTCCGAGACCCACATTAGCAAAGAGTATTACAAGGTAATACCGTCTGCTAATACAGAGAACAGAGATGGATAGGAGCGACCATCTATGGCCTTGTCTTAACTATCTACTGAATACATCGATAAATGTAGCATATATTTTTTTAGGTGGATCGACATATCCAATAGATATTTAATACAAAACTATAATGGCTATAAGATCTAACAGAATAAAATATAAAAACTCAAGTGTAAAACACATCACAGAACAGTAGATCATCACATACATATACACATATATAGATACATCACAGAGTATACAAAATGATACATGTCAAGTGGTGTAGCAACCACAATATACAGGCGAGTCAAAAGAATATACAAGTTTCCACAAGGTAATCGCTATGTATCGAGTGGTTCAAAAGACCTACTTTAAAAGGCGATACTCTAGGAAAATATAAATATCAATGATACAAAAGATGCACGTGCTCGGTATTGTATAAACAAGGATCCACAAGCCCGAAGGCGACAAACCCAAGTATCTCTTGAGCAGTGACGAAGGACCAACTCCAAAAGCGATACTATAGGGCAACAAACCCGAAGGCGAAAACCCCAAGTATCTCTCGAGCAGTGTCCATGGACCAACTCCAAAAGCGATACTATAGGGCAACAAACCCGAAGGCAACAAACCCGAGGCACAAACCCGAAGGCAACAAACCGTAGTGGCGAAGGTCCGGAGGCCCAGTACTGGACACCACTAACTGGCAATATGTGTCACAAACTCTCGGAAAGGAACCCGAAAAGTGTTAACGTGTGTCCCATACCACATGTTCGCACTAAACAGTTTACTAACCGTTAGTCAATTCCACACTTAAAGCAGTACAAAGTTTACCTCATCTCAATGGTAAACCAGACCCGAAGGTCAAAATGATCAAACAAATAGATTAGGAATTAATTAGAAAGATAAACGCATGTATTCCATAGTACGTGTTTTACCCAACCATTTAATTACCTTCCCACTTCGTTCGAAATGCAAATGTGTATAATTTTACTAAGAAAATAATTTGAAACGAGTTTAGAAATCGTTTGAAAACACTTTGGAAATTGCCTATGAAATTCTCCTATTATGGAGTAAATAATTTAATACTTAAAAATAATACTAAATAATAACTTCACAAGCCAATTTGTTTAAAAAACACTTTAAAATGCTTTATAAAACCAATGCACGAAATCTAGAGAGAAAACTCAAGAATTCGAGAAAATATCAAAAATGACGGAAATTATTCCAAGTCTAAAAAAACCGGTGAAAACACCCTGCGAACCCAAGTTCGACAACAGGTTTGGACCTGCAAACCGAGTCCAAATGACATGAAATTTGGTAGGAATGTATTTATAAAAAATTATTTTCTTGCATAATAAAATGAAATAAAAATTTAATGTTTAAGAATTTCATGGATGCATTTTAAAGAAGTAAAATTACTAAAAGAATTTTTGAGAAAGAAAACATCCATGTGAATGGAAAATCTTTCTAACAAGAGATATACTTATGTATATAACTTGATTTTTTTTTATGAATTGATTATATGGTTGTATAATTAGCAAATGTTTTATGTTTTGAAAATAAACATTGTTATAACCAAGTTTAAGATTAATTAGCAAAATAGTAAGTATAAAAGTAAGCATGCTTGCATTTTAAACGCTTAAAATGAAAGGTATGAATTGCTAAGTGTTTATTTGTTATGAATTATATATATATATATATATATATTGTGTTCCGATCTTTTGTTCGATATATATCTATAATTCATATTTATGAAATTGTAAAGGGCTCTCCATGCAAAGGAGACTCTGCCGAATTTTTCAAAAAATTAAACACATAGAAAAATTTTGAGAAAATTTAATTAGTGAATATTTAGAGCCATCGATGAAGGGTCTAATAAGTGTCCTTTTTACTCATAAAGTAAAATGGTTTAAAATTTGATAAATTTAATGGGAAAAAATATGTGTTGCAAACTAGAGAATACCTATGGAAGAATTAGAGAATAAATAACTTAAACTCTATTTACTCTAATGAAGAGTAATGAATTTAAATTTAAAATCGAAGTAAAAAGCTTTAGAAATTTTCAATTATTGAAAATTAAGAATTTTAAATCTTGAAGATAATGGGTTGGAAAACTTTAAGAATATTTGATTAGTAAGAAAGAATTTGAAAATCTATCCCCTATGTTTATCTTGCCTTTGTGCAATTATTTTACGACTTGCATTTATGTAGTCGTATGAGTTTGGTGGTATTGGGGGAAAACCGCCTACCACTTATTGGGTTTTCTTTCCATAATGGATGTCGATCTAATATCGGTATGACTCCCTTCGTAGTCTTATACGGAAAGTCGTATCGATTATCATCTTGTAGATTGGAGTTCGGGATAAAAGTTATGACTAAATCTCGACTCTATTCATGAAGCATCTTAGGAATCGATCTCACCCGATTTATCTATTGCGTAACATCCTATATGTGTTTTGCTTCGATGGTGAAACGCCTTCGAAATAGGGATGTACTGCTCGTAGAAATTCAATGGTCCACAAATCCCAGTAATTCCACTAGGAAAACCATAGAATTAATCGAGCAATCTTATCTTGGTCTTCTTTCATCTTGAGTTGAAAGTGAGGAGTTTTGATATCGTGCTTGTCTATCCTACTTATGATTGATGAAATAATTATGTTGAATATAAACTCTTCTCTAGAAATTGCGAGGACGCAATTTTGTTAAGGGGTTGGTCAGCCGTAAGGCGTGATAGTCGAAAGGCTGGCCGTAAGAGTAAGGGCAGCGTACCATTGTATGCTACGGCGGGGCTGGGATGGTTGAAAAGCCTACCAGTCGAGATTGGCCGCTGTCGATGGTTGAAAAGCCTAGATCGTTATAGCTTGGTATTTATACTCGGGTCAAACCGAGGTGTTTCAGGTTAGGTACATTTGGACTTCGCATATTCTGCTCCGCATGGACTATTCTGCTAGCTCCTTTGTTATAGCTTTTTGTGTAGTCCTTTTTGTCGTAACTCTGATATGTAAATTCTTTTGACTCACCCGTATATTGTGGTTGCTACACCACTTGACATGTATCATTTTGTATACTCTGTGATGTATCTGTATATGTGTATATGTATGTGATGATCTACTATTCAGTGATGTGTTTTACACTTGAGCTGTTATATTTTGTTCTGTTAGATCTTATAACCATTATAGTTTTGTATTAAATATCTATTGGATATGTCGATCCACCTAAAAAAATGTATATGCTACATTTGTCGACGCATTCAGTAGATAGTTAAGACAAGGCTATAGATGGTCGCTCCTATCTAGCTCTATTCTCCGTATTAACAGACGATATTACCTTGTAATACTCTTTGCTAATGTGTATCTCGGAGTGGGGCGTTACAGCTTGATAAAAGATTAATCATAACAAGCCTCATATCATCGGCAACTCAATAAACAAAGGATATGATTATCCCAAATCAAGCCAAAAAGGCAAATAACAAATACCAATGAAGGTAGCACAAGTTTCCACAAGGTAATCGCTATGTATCGAGTGGTTCAAAAGACCTACTTCGAAAGGCAAATGCTCTGGGGAAATATAAATATTAATGAAACAAAAGATGCGCGTGCTCAGTACTGTATAAACAAAGATCCACAAGTCCGAAGGCAACAAACCCAAGTATCTCTCGAGCGGTGACGAAGGACCAACTCCAAAAGAGATACTATAGGGAAACAAACCCGAAGGCGACAAACCTAAGTATCTCTCGAGCGGTGATGATGGACCAACTGCAAAAGCGATACTATAGGGAAACAAAACCGAAGGCAACAAACCCGAAGGCACAAACCCGAAGGCACAAACCTGAAGGCAACAAACCATAGTGGCGAAGGTCCGGAGGCCCAGTACTGGACACCACTAACTGGAAATATGTGTCACAAACTCTCGTAAAGGAACCCGAAAAGTGTCAACGTGTATCCCATACCACATTTCGCACTAAATGGTTTACTAACCGTTAGTCAATTCCACGCTCAAAGCAATACAAAGTTTACCTCATCTCATTGGTAAACCAGACCCCAAGGTCAAAACGATCAAACGAATAGATTAGGAATTAACTGGAAAGATAAACGCATGTATTCCATAGTACGTGTTTTACCCAACCATTTAATTACCTTCCCACTTCGTTCGAAGTGCAAAAGAGTGTAATTTTACTCAGAAAATAATTTGGAACGAGTTTAGAAATCGTTTGAAAACACTTTGGAAATTGCCTTTGAAATTCTACTATTATGGAGTAAATAATTTAATACTTAAATATAATACTAAATAATAATTTCACAAGCCAATTTGTTTGAAAAACACTTTAAAATGATTTATAAAACCCGTGCACGAAATCTAGAGAGAAAACTCAAGAATTCGGGAAAATATCAAAAATGGCGGAAATTATTCCAAGTATAAAAACCGCTGAAATCAAGCTGTGATCACTAGTTCGACAGCAGGTTTGGACCTGAAAACAGAGTCCAAATGACATGAAATTTTTGATTGTAAACTAACACCCCTACTCCAATCTTCAAACAGAATCATCCAATTCCGACTTGAAATGAAGATTCTGCGTCGCTTCGAAGTCGGACTAAAACCACTATAAACTGATGTGTAAAAATAGTGCAAATGTTTAACTCGACGATGAGTTTGAAGGGGCAAATGAAGCCAGATCTTCATGAAATTTGGTAGGATCATAGACTAGTACTTCTACTATGATTTTCAAAAAGAATCATTTGATTCCGGCTTGAAACGAAGAAGTGGCGTCGTCTCAAAGTTTGACCGAAACTAGGATTTTCTGTTTATTCAAAGCAGCGCAAAGGTCCAACTTCGGCAACGAGGTCGACATAGCTAACCAACCCATATTGTCATGAAATTTCATAGAAGCGTAATTCAACACTCCTAATTCAATCTGCAAAAAGGATCACTCAAATTTGATTTGAAACGGATGAGTTATGATGTCTCAATCATGGACTCAGGCCATGTTTGCAACAGTTCAAAAACCCAAAATGTGCAGGCCTGAAACCATCCTGGGTTCAACTTCCAGACATAAAATAGAGGAACAAATGATATCGGATTGAAAAATTCATCTTTCAAACAAAAAAAGAATCATGCAATTCGAAAAAGAAATGAAAGAGATAGGCTGTCTCAAACATGGACTCATGCCATGTTTGCAGCAACTCAACAAAATGTGCACAATTTTCAGGCTGCGTGTTGATTTTGCGGCGACGATTTGAACATCTAAACGGAAATATTTTTCAACCAAATTTTGCAGAAACAAAGATCAACATATAAGCTTGACTCAAAAAAGATCCTGTAGCATTTCGTTGCCGGAGATGAAAGTTATGGATAGCCAAATTTGGCACCTCGGGCCAGAAACGAAAATAGACTACAGTGAATAAACTGTAACATAGACAGCAGATTCAAGCGATTTCTCAAGCGATTTAGCTAGTATTTGTGAGATATTATTCTCACCTTGCTGATTTATTGCAAAAACTCGGATTTTTCCGCAAAGTTGAAGCTTTCATCTTGATTGAAGCTTCTAAGAACCTATAGATATTTCTTTTAGAGATATTTATGGTACTTTATGACCTTGCGTGTTCATTATCATATAGCTTATCTAACTACAGCCAGATTGACCCGTGTATTTTTATACTCGGGTCAGACCGAGTTATTTCAGGTTAGGTACATTCGGACTTAGCCTATTCTGCTTCCGCATGGACTATTCTGCTATCTCCTTTTTTATAGCTTTTTGTGTAGTCCTTTTTTGTTGTAACTCTGATATGTATATTCTTTTGACTCGCCTGTATATTGTGGTTGTTATACCACTTGACATGTATCATTTTGTATACTCGGTGATGTATCTGTATATGTGTATATGTATATGATGATCTACTCTTCTGTGATGTGGTTTACATTTGAGTTGTTATATTTTATTCTGTTAGATCTTATAGCCATTATAGTTTTGTATTAAGTATCTATTGGATATGTTGATCCACATTAAAAATATGCTACATTTATCGACGTATTCAGTAGATAGTTAAGACAATGCTACAGATGGTCGCTCCTTTCCAGCTCTATTCTCCGTATTAGCAGACGGTATTACCTTGTAATACTCTTTGCTAATGTGGGTCTTAGAGTGGGGCGTTACAGCCAAGATAATTTTCAAGGAGAGTAGGAGTGACAACAAAGTTTGGACTTGAAGCTATATGAGATACGAGTAAAATGTTTTTATAGCTAATATTTAAATAAATGTTTAGAAATAGTTTATTCTAAACGTTTCCAAGCATATTTTGGATAAGTGATTAAAATTATTTTAAAGTATTTGAACTCGGCAGATTTTCAGTGGAAATGAATAAATATTTGGAAATATATTCCGCATAAGGAAAATGATTTGAAATTTGTTTTGAAAAGATTGAAAGGAGAAAAGTGATTTGAAATTTGTTTTCAAATGGTTGAAGTGTTAAAACTATATCTTGCAAAGATGTTTTGAAAATAAATAATTGGGGAAAATTATTTAAAATCTGGTGATTTTTGTGAATATTGATTGATAGTTAAATAACCGACTATCAATATTGACCCTTAAACGACGTTTGAATTTCTGTGCGACCAGGGGTCAGATTCCAAACGGTTATCCGAAAACCACATCGAATCATTGTGTTGGATCTTTTTTTTAAAAGATCAAAGTGGAAATTTGTTGTGATTTGCTTGAAATCTGAATGTAACACTTATTTTTAAAAATAAGTGCACGTTATTCGGATTAGTCGGGAGAGGACTTTGTGTCATAAAACCCATTTCGAATAATGATACGACGAGATGGGATTGCATTTGAAGATGGTGTTGAAGATTGGGTATTTTCGAAAACGAAAGGATTACTTATCGAATGTCTCTGCACTGGGTTGCTTCGGTATAGAGATTTTATCACCCTTTATGATGGGGATTCCGGACGTGATTAGTGAATATCCGGATTGCAAGGGCTTCTTTTCAAGTGCCTTCGGTTCCCTTCGATCCCAGAACGGACTTGTATGGATGTGTGACTGACATTACACTTTGAATATAAAGCTGGTTTCTATCAAATACCTTTCTGTTGGTGGCGGAGAATTTATTCTCTTAGCTTAACACCCTTCTCTGAGACGTACGAGCTCAGAGGTTATGTAGTTGATGGTCACTAGTGATAAATTTCCAATTTGGTAATGTGACATACGAAGTGCTGCTGATATTTGTTGATCGAAGCATGACTTTTTGAAAAGTGGAGATTTGTGGACGAGACTTCGTCGGACCTCACACCCTGGAAATGGTCCAAATAAGAAGGATGCAGCAAGGTTATTTGGGGGTAGCGCCCTTGAGGGTATGTTCATTTCCTTCTAGAAAAGGGTTGTATCATGGTATGGAGCCCAGGTATTTAACCTATGTGGTTGCTGCAAATTTATTACTTTTTGGTTGTTTCTTTGTGGTTGAGGATCCTCGGATAAGGGTCGCTAACGACCGGGGGATGGCATGCTCGTGACAGTTAGTTACCTAGTTACAGAGGTAATCCTCCTTGTGTTGGCAGGGATCCAGTTAGGTTCTCGAGGCGTCCCTCCAGAGGCGTGCCCATGTGGCAATAGGAAGTTCCTTAGCCTGGCCATTTATTGGAAATCCAATCTCCAATATGCGCCTTGTACGGTTTTGGTTGTATAACCTGCCATTTACTTATGGTGGTCACCACTGTTTAGATGGTAGCTATAATAGGCATATAATAATGGTTGTATGTTGTCTAAGATTAATATTATCCTTTCAAAATGTTTTCACACTATGCACTAATAATAACATTAAAAAGGATTTTGCGTATTAAGCATGTTTGACTATCATAAGGGGAAATCTCTTCCAATTCTGCATTTGCATTGTGTGTGGCTGGAGGCCTCATGGTAGTTTCATTTTCCAAAAGCATAGCGGATTTCTTTTTATTTTCTTTGTGAAAAAATAACTATTTTTAAGATCTCACACCAGTCCCTTGACTGACCTAGAGTTTATTGTTCCCTTTATAAACTCTGGGTGCCTATAATTTTCCAGACGGGCAGCCTAGAGTCAGGTTATCAGTTATTTCTAGAGCGAAGTCAAGAAGTTGCTGTGGAGATTTGGAACCCAAGCTGGATGGCGATATGTATCACTTATATTGTAGTGTCCGCTGTGTATGGTTTGGTGCAAGTCAAATTTCTTGTGCACAAGTTATTATAACTGCACGATTTGTGTTGTAAATCTTTGACAATGTGATGTATAAACTGATATAGTGCTTTTGTTTTAAAAATTATTCATTTATCTATTATATTTGTTCCGCTGCGAAACGTGAGATTTTGTTGTTTTTCTGTTTCTTCTTCTATCTTCTTCTTCTTAAACCCTAATGGTTCGGCTTTTGGCATTCAACTGTGCGGCATTTGATACAGTGGACGTATTAATGTCGACTTTTGAAAGTCAAAAAATTGGGTCGTTACATGTGGTATTAGAGCATTTGGTTAAGCGCGTATTTTTTGTGAATATAAAATATTTTATATTGTGTTGACTTATTGGTTGATTGTTTATAGATTTTGGTCGGTGTAGTTTGGCCAACTGTATCGATAGGGGTTTCTAAACCCTTAAACAAGATAAACCGACACGGTGTTGTTTTAAAATAGGGTAAATGAAATAATTTTACCCAAATTATTTCTGTATATAAAAGGAAATAATCTTTGTAAATCATTATAGTATATGGTTGCTTGATTGTTAGGAAGTACGAATATTAAATTATTATTATAAATTATTGAATTGAAACCATAACTAAAAGATAAGAAATATAAATCCATATGTAAATATAAATTTATGAATGTGATTTATAATTTGAAATAGAATTCTAGAGAAATATTTGGAAATGTTTTGAAAGGATTTGAAAATTTGAAATTTTTTGAAATTAAATCCCTTTTGAGTTTGAAAATGATTTTTCAAGGTTTGGAAAAATGTTTTTGATGGGGTGAAAGCACAAAACTCTTTTCAGTCGCTGGAAAATAATTTCGGTGATGACTGCAGCATCATCGATGTTCATTTTCGAGTTTTTAGAGGAGGAATTGTTGTTCAATTATTTAAATGGGAGTTGTTTGCAAAACTGGGTTTGGTTTTGGAAATTCAAAGGATAATTTGAATTGATTTCAAAAAGATTTTTGAAATGTTGGAAAGACTCTGGAATCTGATAAAAATAGTGATGGACTAAAATTTATTAAGGTGGAAAATAAATTGTGAATGAATAAATAAATTTACAATTGCAAGTAAATGAAAGTGAAGTGAATGTTGAAGTTTATTTCGAATTTGTAAGCAAATAGAACTGGAATTGGAATTGAATTTGATTTGTGATAAACAAAGAGAAGTATTGAAATAAAATTAGTAAGTGAAACTAATTGAAGGGATGACAAAGTAAATATGGTTTGAAAATGAATTGAATTCAATAATTATAAATGAAAGGTAAATTGAATTCATATGAAATTGGAAATCCAGTTTAATTATAAGTAGATATAAACAAAAGTGGTTAATTGAAAAAAAAAGTCTTATATAGAACTTAATAAATAAATGGTAAAATTCTTAAGTAAATTTGGAATTGAGGAAATATTCTAAGTTAAAGAGTGAATGAAGGTTAAACTGGAAATTTGTGAAATGGTAATTGTGAATAAATGAATCAATGTGAATAAAGGAAAAGAAAATTGATATAGCTAATAATCTATTGGAATAAATACATGGGATGTACGTATATTACTTTATTCACATAACGATTTGATCCAGAATTCGAGCACAGAATTTCGAGATAATTATAATGATCTGAGTTAGGATTTTTCACTCGATTTTCAGTGGAAAACCCTAGATATGGATTTTTGGTTGATTTTAGAAATTCTCTATAATAGTTTACGGCTATGAAAGGAGAATGACAGTTTCTAATCAAGAAACCAGATTTGAGTCCGCACTAGAAAGTCGGATGGACGATACTAATTCGAAAGTGAATTGTGTGATCGAATGAGCGATAGAATTTGATATTACGTACGAATGATATATGTGTATTGTACGGATTTGAATGAAATGAATATTGAAATTTTGTAATGTGCAAAATGATAAGCAGGATATATAGGTGTGTTACAGGAAAAAGATAAATTGGGATTTGATTTCGAAGATAATTTAACAGCTCGACAAAAAGGTATGTATTTGAATTTCAATATGAAATTTAATGATTTTCTTGTCCAGCCGCTTGGCTTTTCGTTTTCTTTTTGAAATCTTGGGCCCATTACGGCATTTTGTAGTCGTACCGAGCTAGCCGTGCAAAGGAGACGCTGGCGAAAATTTTCGAAAATTTTGGGAGTTAGAAAGAATTTGAGAAAACTTTGAAAATTTTAAAAATTTGAATTGTTAAGAAAACAATGTTGTTTGGAATCTAAGGAAGATTCTGGTAAGTTATTTGAAATGATAATGGGGATCTAATAAAAAGATTGGTTTTGAAAAGTTGATCAAATTATTTGTTTTTGGAAAGATAGCGAATGGGTTAAGGACCATTCTTCTTAATTAGTAAGCTCGGGACGAAATTCTTTTAAGGGGGAAAGAACGTGATGACCCTGAAATTTTGAACATTTGAAAAAGAAATATTTAATTGATTTTAAATATTTGAACGATAATTTAACTTGAATTCCAAATATCATTATTTATTTGGAAAATTAATTATTGGATTTAGCAACTGGAAATTTGATAAATTATTAAATCTGAAATTTTATGCTGGTTAAAAATATTCCAAAGGCTTAGAAAATTTATATTGACAATATTGAAGATAATGGAAGCTTCAGGATTGAATTTGAAAATGATATGATCTACTTTGAAATTATATCATTTAAATCGGTATTTAAAAATAGCCTTCCGAGGCACAGTCTCGGATTTTGTCAAAACTAGTTCCGTTGGATCCGTAATAGTGTATTATTAACGGATTTCAATTTCCGTAGCATTTGGAGTTGTCGTGTGATCGTACGATAAGCAAACACGCTGAAATTTAAATTAAAAATTTAATGTTTTAACTAGTCCAAAAAGCTATCTTTCCCATATGATCAAATTTGGGCTTGGAACCTTTTCCATCGCATTCGGAATAGGAGCATAACCTTATGAACGCCTGTCAACACGCCTCGATAGGAGATTGAAATTTCAGGCTTCGTTTTCTAAACAATTTAAATTTAAATTTAATAATAAATAGTGTTTTCACGAGACAAAGAAAATACGTTTTCTTCCTTTATATACCTGGTACCATTCCCCTCTTTTCTATAGCCACGCGTCCGTTTGGTTTAACATGCGTTGATTTGAAAAGAAATATATATATATATATATATATATGAATATCTCATCGAAAAAAAAGTAAGAAGCGAACGAAAAAATATTTCGTTCAAAAGCAAAGTAGTGTTTCAAAAATTAAAATGTGGAGCCTCAGATTCATGAAATAAAATCCATGGCCGCCATGTCCTCCTCATTCGAAAATTAAATCACGGGGCTGCTTGGGCATCGCACGCGAAAAGGGGGAGCCCTCGCCGTGGCTCCGATTGAATGTCGCGGTATCTGTAATGGCCGCGTACGTGTGCCTGAGTATGGAAGCGGTGATGTCGTAGTGGCTAAAGGCGTCGACGAAGGCGGTCGCGCGCGCACACGTGGCTAGACGAGGGATGTCGATCAATTTACGTTTTCGATTCGAGCATGTAGAAGGTCTGGGCATTCGTGGTTGCGGCGCCGATGTAATCGAGGGCAGTCTTGGGCGTGATGAAGTGCTCGGCTAGGCTATGTTCGATGAAGCAAACGGCATTGTCTTCGACAAGCTAGGGCAGTGAGGTATATTTTTATATATAATTTATTTATTAAATTTAATTATTTGTATTTATACATTTTATGGGAAAAAATATATATGCACACACATATATATATATAGTAGTAATATGTATACATAAATTACAGTGAGGTATTAATGTTTAACTTACTATAAAATTTTGGTTGATTAAGTCTATTAAAAAGAAATTTAGTTTTAATTTAAAATTCTAGTTAAATAAATTTATTAAAAAGAATTGGTTCAAAATTGATAAAAAATATTAGTTTAAAATAAAATTCATTAGCTAACTAAAATTTTTGAATGGAAAATTATTTTCCAATTAGGGAAATTTTTAGTTTAATTAAATAATTGGTTGATTAAATTTATTTAAATAGTGATTGATTATTATTTTGGTTCAAATATTTTATTAAAAGGAAATGTGTTTAAAAATAAATTATTGGTGTAAATCCAATTTATTATCTAAAATAAATAACTAGTAATTAATTGTTTGAGTAATTCAAAATATTAATCAACTGTATCAAATTGTTTATACAAGGTCTAATACAATGAAGAAAACAATCTGGAATGAAAATGGATTGCATGCAAAGCAAAGGTGAGATCTTCTCACTCAATTGGAATTTCCAGTTTAATTTTAAATAGTTAAACTTAAAATTGTTGATTGTGGGCTTGGATGATAAATTATTATCAGTTGTATTGGATTAGACCTTATGCGCCGCATAATAGCGGATGATATTATATTTAACCCATATATCGTGATATTCCACCTCGAAGTGGAATTGGTATTATATATGTATTTGCAGTGATTGATTTCCCGCATTATATAGCGGACGAGACCCTATGCACCGCATAATAGCGAATGATATTATATTGATCCCATATACCACGATATTCCACCTCGAAGTGGAATTGGTATTTAATTATTGTGCCAACATCTGTGGATGCAGGGAAACAGGTTGGAGGGATCCAACTGGATTCCTCAAACATTTGAATTTGTTTCATGTGTTGTATGTTGATTTAATTATAATCTGTATATGATTCTATTTGTGATTGAAAATTTTTGTAGGCTATGGTTTAGCTGATTTTATTTTTGGAACCGTAAGATACCAGAAATATTAAATTATTTTAGGAATTGAATAAATTTAAAAGAAGAAACTTTAAAACGATAAAGTTTTATTTTTGAATCCTATTGAATAAATTCTAAAAATATGGAATGGATTTCAAGTAATATTATTCCAAAGTTGAAGAATTTATTTTAAAATACGGATTTTAATATGGTTTGGAAGAGATAAAGGAATTTATTTTAAAAATAAATTCGGAAATTGATTTGGTGTTAAAAATAAATCTTTGGGAAATCAAAATGAAAATTGATTTGGTGTTTAAATGAAAATCAATTTGGTGTTTGAAATAAATTTAGAAATAAATTTGGAATTTGATTGGTATTTAAAATTAAATTTGAAATCAATTTGGAAATTGATTTGGTGTTTGGAAATGATTTTTGAAATCAATTTGAAAATCGTATATCAGTAGATATTTGGAAAATTTAAATTCACAATGGGAATTTAAAAAGGAAAGGGAAATTTATTTTAAAAATAAATATCAATTTGTTTTTAAAGTGTGGAAAGAAATTTGCGGATTTGGGAATATATATTAAGATAAATCTAGAAGAATTTATTTATTGATTTAAATGGTCCATTTTGAAATGGAAGGTGTATTTTCCCTAGAAAGCCGAGTATGTTTTTAAAGTAGCTTTTAAAATATAAATTAAAAGTTCTAGAGTTGGTTTTAAAACAATATTTTGGAGAAATTATTTTCTTAAGTTATTTTGGAAATCTTTAAAGTAAAGATTTATTTAATTAATTATAGAAGCAATGATTTAAAAATTAAATTGATATTGGTTTTAGAAAATGGTTATTTAAATAGTTGTACCCTATCTACAAATTTTATTTCTAATTAGTTTGGACTTGAAGTTATATGAGATACGGGTAAAATATTTTCATAGCTAATATTTAAATAAGTGTTTAGAAATAGTTAATTCTAAATGTTTCCAAGTATATTTTGGATAAGTGATTAAAATTATTTTAAAGTATTTGAACTTAACAGATTTTCAGTGAAAATGAATAAATATTTGGAAATATATTCCGCTTAAGGAAAATGATTTGAAATTTGTTTTCAAAAGATTGAAAGGTGAAAAGTGATTTGAATTTTTTTTTCAAATGGTTGAAGTGTTAAAAATATATCTTGCAAAGGTGTTTTGAAAATAAATAATTGGGGAAAATTATTTAAAATCTGGTGATTGTTGTGAATATAGATTGATAGTTAAATAATCGACTATCAATATTGGCCCTTAAACGACGTTTGAATTTCGATGCAACCGGGGGTTAGATTCCAAACGGTTATCCGAAAACCACATCGAATCTTTGTGTTGGATCTTTTTTTTAAAAGATCAAAGTGGAAAATTGTTGTGATTTGCTTGAAATCTGAATGCACGTTATTCGGATTAGCGGGGAGAGGACTTTGTGTCATAAAACCCATTCCTAATAATGATACGACGAAATGGGATTGCATTTGAAGATGGTGTTGAAGACTGGGTATTTTGGAAAATGAAAGGATTACCTGTCGAATGTCTCTGCACTAGGTTGCTCCGGTATAGAGATTTTATCACCATTTGTGATGGGGATTCCGGACGTGATTAGTGAATATCCAGATTGCAAGGGCTTCTTTTGAAGTGCCTTTTGGTTCCGTTCGATCACGAAACGGACTTGTATGGATATGTGTCTGACATTACACTTTAAGATATAAAGCTGGTTTCTATCAAATACATTTCTGTTGGTGGCGGAGAATTTTTAGCTTAACACCCTTCTCTGAGACATACGAGCTCAGAGGTTATGTAGTTGATGGTCACTAGTGATACATTCCTAATTTGGTAATGTGGCATACGAAGTACTACTGATCATTTGTTGATCGAAGCATGACTTTGTGAAAAGTGTAGCTTTGTGGATGAGACTTCGTCGGACCTCACACCCCGAAAATGGTCAAAACAGGAAGGATGTAGCAAGGTTATTTGGGGGTAGCGCCCCCTGAGGGTATGTTCATTTCCTTCTGGAAAAGGGTTGTATCATGGTATGGAGCCCAGATATTTAACCTATGTAGTTGCTGCAAATTTATTACTTTGTGGTTGTTGCTTTGTGGTTGAGGATCCTCGGATAAAGGTCGCTAACGACCGGGGGATGGCATGCTCGTGATAGTTAGTTACCTAGTTACAGAGGTAACCCGGCCTTGTGTTGGCAGAGATCCAGTTAGGTTCTCGAGGCATCCTTTCAGAGGCATACCCATGTGGCAATAGGAAGTTCCTTAGCCTGACCATTTGTTGGAAATATAATCTCCAATACGCGCCTTGTACGGTTTTAGTTGTATAACCTGCCATTTACTTATGGTGGTCACCACTGTTTAGATGGTAGCTATAGTAGGCATACAATAATGGTTGTATGCTAGCTAACATTAATGTTATACTTTCAAAATGTTTTACACGCTATGCACTAATGATAATATTAAAAAGGATTTTGCGTATCAAGCATGTTTAACAATTATAAGGAAAAATCTCCTCCAATTCTGTGTTTGCACTGTGTGTTGGCGGGAGGCCTTATGGTAGTTTAATTTTCCAAAAGCATAGCGGATTTCTTTTTATTTTCTTTACGAAAATACTTGTTTTTAGATCTCACACCAGTCCCATGAACGACCTGGAGTTTATTGTTCACTTTCTAAACTCTGGGTGCCCATATTTTTCCACACGGGCAGCCTAGAGTCAGGTTATCAGTTATTTCTGGAGCGAAGTCAAGAAGTTGCTGTGGAGATCAGGAGTTCAAGCTGGATGGCGAGACGTATCACTTATATTGTAGTGCCCGCCATGTATGGGTTAGTGCAAGTCAAATTTCTTGTGCACAAGTTATTATAACTGCCATTTTTGTGTTGTAATAAAACTCTGATAATGTGATGTATAAACTGATATAGTGCTTTTGTTTTAAAGATTATTTATTTATCTATTATATTTGTTCCCTTGCGAAACGTGAGATTTTGTTGTTGTTTTGTTTCTTCTTCTATCTTCTTCTTCTTAAACCCTAACGGTTCAGTTTTTCGGCATTCGACTGTGCGGCATTTGATACAGTGGGCGAATTAATGTCGACTTTCGAAAGTCGAAAAATTAGGTCATTAAATTAATGATGAAAGCTTAAGAGGTCGAACATAAAATCAGTGTCTAAGGTATCATTGTACATCACCACTAATATATTGAGAGTACAAGTGGTATCATCATTCGCTACCGTAGATAGCCTTGAGTACAAGTGGTATCATGAAAGTTTAACTTGTTCTTTCTTCTCAGAATATCTGATATGATTTTTTACCTTTGTGATTCCTCAAGTTTGATATCATTGATAAATCATATATCTCATGGATTGACTAATGTTTCATGCATTTTACTTCTTATACATGTGGAGGGCATGCATTTATGCTTTTTTTTGTTTTAAAAAAAATCCAAAAACATGTTTTGTCCTTAGAATTTGTTTTGTGCTGAAAAATAAAAACCCAAAAAAGCATGTTTTTGTTTTCTTAGCATTTTTTATTTTGCTCTCTATATTTTTTTTCATGATGTGAATAGTTATGAAATGAGACATTTTGGCTATATCTGTACCATAAGCTTTCAATCAGGAATTTCTTATGGAGAGGATTGATTAGAAGATCTTTTGACATAAAATTGTTAATATGAAACCTCTGGATATGATTTATTTTAATATGGAAATGACTTTTGGAAATGTTGTTGCAAAATGAAATTTGATCTTTCCAATGAACTTGTGAAATGAGTTTTTGATATTCAAAACCTGACATGATTTTGGGAGATAAATTTTAGAAATGAAAATTATGAATTTTGTGATGGAATCTTTAAATATATGCATTTGATCTTTGTTTCAATATATTAATGTATATACCTTTAGACCATGTGTTCCTCTTTACACAAATAGCTGTAAAAGTAATTCATTTTGTATGTTCAAAGATCGAATATAAAACTGAAAATATTTTTTGAGATATTTAAATATAATATACTTTTGAAATCATATCACGATCGATTGAGTTTTCTTATATGATTTTCCAAAGTATTTATACTGATTACATAGATGATGAAGGATATTACATTTATGCTTAACTAAATAGTGGCATTATGGTATTTTTGATAATCGAGCATATGTTATAGTTTCTATTTTTAACTTTTGCATATCCCACATCATCTTTGATTCTACTACTTGACTATAAATTCTATCGATTCACCGTACTTTCCTTCTTTTCACTATTATTCTTGTTCTCATATGAGTTGGAAAAATTGACATACCCAAAATTTATTGTTGAAAGTCTGTGGAACGTGAAAAAATTACACATATGATATAACAGACTCTTTAAGCCCCAATATGCCTATAAAATAGGTGCGTCGGTACTCTTCAAGTAACGTCCATCATCATCTAAGAGACCTTGCAATAATGCATAGATGGAAGGCTCTTGGTCTCATCTACGATGATTTGGAGATAAGTTATTCAGACTTTAATAATATTTTTAGTCACATCCATTCTTATCTAAGAAACCTTACGGCAATGCATGAATGAAAGTGACTTGATTTCAAAATGAATTAAGAATAAGCTATTTGATGGTTATGTCATATGAAATCCACTACATATGCCTACACTCATTTTTTACCTCTTTCCACTTATTGGATATGACTTTGATCAATATAGCTATAGTGATTTGTGGTTAATTGTCTTTAAATGTTTAATGTCATATTTTGATTGAATTTCATCTTTTAGTATCACTTTCTCATTATGTTAACTTGATATTTATAATTTTGATCGAAACGGAAGGGGAAGAGAGTGGTTAAGATTCGATGACATTATAAATTCTCTGTTAATATTGAAAGAAATATCATTGGCTTAATATTTTATTCTCAAACACATATGCAATCTGCAAGAGGAGCACATCAATAGAAAAAGCATCTATATCGGTGAAGCTTAACTATAACTTATCAAGTTACACACATCACTTTCACATGAAAAACACGTCTTTATTTTATTTGTAATTCTTAACATATGTCTATTGTTATCAAAGAGTTTATGGTATAGTGTCATCAATGATTTTTGTTTAATTTAACATATTTTTCTAGTATTGTTTATTTACGGGGTTTTTTTTATAAAATATTAGCTGTAGAAAAGTTTCCTTTCAGTACAATAAAAGGCTGCATATACAGATAAAAGGAAATAAATAAAGGCCTAAAGCAAGATGAAATATATCAACACGCAATCAAAGGTTGTATATATAAAGTAAAACAAATACAAATCAGAAGGGGAGAGAGATACATCAAATTTTGTTTCCCAATGATTTTTATCTTCTACAAAGAGAAACAAATTATCACACAAATCATGTCTTTCTCTGTATATACTCATATATATATAATTTTCCATACACAGACATCATCTCCATTAGCCTATATGAACTCACACGTTACATCAAAAGAAAAAAATCGAGTTCACTAAAAAAACAGACACAAATATCTAAACCAAATTTTCATATAATATCAGTGATTATACAAATCCGATCAAGTTCTATGCTACTAAGTCCAACATCAAATTGTAACCATGTTTCATTCACCACCTTGGTTTAAGTCATCATCATCTCAAAGCTTCAAGATTCAATCATCATTTTTATCAAAAAAAATTAAAGCATCAACGAAAGGAAACTCAAGTTAACATCTTCAACGTCTCCGTTACATAGGTGCAACACGGTACACTCAAATCTTCTAGACCAACTACAAAGGCCATCACCATTAATCACAAACTGCAAGTGATAACACCAAACTTATAACTCAAAACATCAATCGAGTCTAATCTTTACAAATATCACAACAGTCCATTCACCATCCCCGATCAAGAAGCAAGTCATATTTCATCATCACTTCATCCTATATCAAAACCAGATCATAAGGCAACAAAAGCACCTTCCTCAGCAACATCACCTTCAATTAAGAATGCATCAATTTCTCAATACTAGACAGCTGGAAGTTTTTACCTGATTCCATCGAAGAAGCTCAAAGGTGAAGGAATCTCGGAGCCGCAAAGCCCTAACCAAGGAGAAGCGACGGTGACAAGGAGGCAATGTCACGGAGCTTGGAGGGTTGTCTGAACTTGGAGCTGATTTTGTTTGGTGAAGAGAAGAAGTTTGTTCGGTGCTGATTTAGGAAGCTAGGGCTTCGTTCAGGGTTTAGAAGTGGAGCGGCATTGGTTTGGAGTAGTGAAGTGATGAAGACCGAACCAAAGTTTTCGTTTGGTGAAGTGATGAAGACCGAACCCAAGTTTTCGTTCGGTAATTCGAAAATGCCGCTTCATTTGGAGTGGTGGTGCTTGTGTGATGCTAAACCAAATTTTTGGTTCGGTATTGTGTCAGTCCAGTTTGCTTATCGGTCTAGATCTCTCGTTCAACTACCGGACCAAAAAAGATGTGTCTATGTCGGTCCAAATGTTGGAATGACCGGGCCAAATTGTAAAGGACAAGATGCATGCCGAACCAAGTAGTGACGCTCTAGATGTTTGATTCGAAAATTTGGCTATGCCACACCAGATGTGCCGTGCCAAAACCCAGTGTTGTTATATAGTAGCTACCCTCCTCATATCTTCACTCTATAAATAGTGGACCTTCTAGACAATAATGGTAGCCATCCTAGAGAGATGAAACTCTATAGAATTTTGTCTGCATTGTAAATTCTTCTTATGTATTGCCTCCACAAGTGAATCAATCTTGTAACTCTAATATTTTAGATGATTAATAAAATCCCCTCTCCCCAAATGGACATGCACTACCTTGGGGTAGTGGAACCACTATAAATACTGGTGTTATTTATTTTTTGTATTGCACTGTTCTGTGAGTTTTGGTATTTATCTCTATTTATTTCATATCATTACAATCACGATCCAGTTGTCTTCCATTGTGTTGGGTTTTTTATTCCCTTAGACTGATCATATAAAGGGATGTTCCCTAACAGTCTGGTATCAGAGTTGCAAGGTTGATTGAGGAGTGTTAGACACTATGACAAGAGATGAAGCGACTCCAGTAGTTACAAGACCCTATACTAGAGGGATGTATATTGCGTCAGGATCACAGTTGGCAATTGAGAAATGGAATGGTGATAAAAACTTCGAGAAGTGGCAATGGAGGATGAAGGGTTTTCTAATGAGGAATGAAGTCCATCCAATAGCATTTTCTCATGAGGAGACGGCTGACATCTTAGTCGTGGAAAGAAAGGAGATGGAGAAATGGGCATTTACTACTTAACAACTAGCTATGGGAGAGAATGTTATCTCGGAGATTAGCAGTGAGACCACTACCAGGGGCATTTGGACTAAACTAGAAAATCTCTACTTGAAGAAATCTCTGACTAACCATCTGATATTGCTGAAGACATTTTTCACTATGTGGATGAGAAGGGGTACTTCAGTGAAGGAACATCGTAATTTCTTTGATGATCTCGTGATAAAGGTGAAGACTGTTGACTTGAAGATGATGAGGAGCAAATGGCAATGATTCTTTAATGTTCTCTACCGGAGCAATGCATAGGTTCCGCTAACAGTCTTACCTTTGCTAGAGACACGTTGACAGTGAAAGATGCGAAGTCAGGCCTCCTATCTGAGGGATTGAGTGATCAGATGAAGGAGATAAGCGAAGGAAGTAGAGGTGGAAGTAGTAGTCATGACCTATTTGTTGAAAGAGGTAGAGAAGATAAGAAGAATTGACACATTAGAGGGCGCTCCAAGTCTAAGAAGCCCGGTAATGGCAGAAAAGGAAAGTCTAAGGATGGGAAGTGCTTTGTCTACAAGAAACTTGGTCATTGGAGAAAGGATTGTCCAGATTTGAAGAAGAAGGAAGATGACGGGTCTTTATCATTGTAGTGGAGAAGTTTGTATCTGACGATGTGTTGTCTGCAGCAGTATCAGATGTCTCAGACCATTGGGTGCTGGACTCGGGGGCATCATTCCATATGAAGCCTATTAAGATTACTTTAATTCATTCATTAGATGAGTGGGAGCTCAATTCTTATAGGTGATGATGTTAGTTGTAAAGAAATGAGTGAAGTTATAGTGAAGATCGGGATGTTTGACGGAGTGATACGCACTTAGACAGGTGTGTGGTATGTTCCAGGTCTTCGAAAGTCCTTAATTTTTTAGGACAATTGGCATCTTTGGGATGTAAGGTAACTATCGAGAAGGATAGTATGAAGGTTTTGAGAGGTGCACTAGTTCTTATGAATGGAGATGTGTTTTGAAATCTGTATTTGCTAAAAGGAACCACAGTTCTTGGAGAGTCGTGTGTTGGAGTAGATAGTTCTCATGCATTGGATGCCACAAAGCTTTGGCATCTTAGGTCGGGTCATATTTCAGAGAAGGTCTTAGAGTTTCTTTGGAGATGGAAGATGATCAAAGGAAAAAGCTTTGACAAGATGGACTTTTGCCAGGAGTGTTAGGAAAGAAAACTAAAGTATCTTTTGGAGTTGGATTCATAGATCAAGGTGAGTACTTGAGTAAATGCATATAGATGTCTGGGGACCAGTTTCTACTCCTTCTATTGGGGGAGCAAATTATTTTATCTCATTGATGACTTTTCTTGAAAATTATGGGTGTATGTGATGAAGGCCAAATCAAAGAGTTTTTAGAAGTTCAAAGACTCAAAAGTGCTTGTTGAGAATCAATCTAGTTCTAAGTTGAAGGTGTTGAGACCGATAACGGTGGTGAATTTATCTCTAGGGAGTTCCTCGATTTCTGTAGATAGCATGGCATTTAGAGACATTTCACTACATCCGACTATCCGCAATCCAATGGGGTTGCAGAAAGGATGAACAAGACTCTACTGGAGAAGGGTCGTTGCTTAAGATTGACGGCGAGCTTGTCTAGAGTGTTATAGACTGAGGCATTATCAACTATGGCGCATATCATAAATCGAATTGCATACTCATCCATAGATGGGAAGATTCCAGAGGAAAAGTAGAGAGGTAAAGCAGTGTACCTTGGTTACTTTCGAATATTTGGTTATCCTGTGTACATCACCGTACAAGGGATGATAAGTTGGAGGATAGAGCATACAAGGGCATACTAATAGGATACACCAATGGTATCAAAGGGTATCGAATTTGGAACACTATTGATCGAAAGATTGTTTATTCCAGACATGTTATTTTGATGAGTCTGCTATGTTCAATCCAAGGAGAAGCTACCTACCACATCAGAAGATTCTGATAGGCCTAAGGAGATGGAAGAAGTACCCATATTCTAGCCAAGGAGTAGAGATGTTGTTGATGTTGCCGAGGAAAACGCAGTTGATGAAACATCATAGGATAGTCCATAGGTACCTCTTAATAGTGCTGGTGATATGCATAAATCTAGAGAAGTTCAGTTCAAGGTGGAGCTGAAAGGAGTTTAGGCGAAGTAGTATCTATCTAGGTCAGACGTAGGACTATTAGGCCATCCGAAAGGTACGGTGATTGGCAGTTTGCGAACCTTAGCCTTGGCGATCAATTTGACTATGCCCTATATGTGGTTTTTAAGGAGCCGCTTGACCTTGATGAAGCTTTAAAGTCATGTGATAGTTAGAAGTGGATGTGCACTATGGAAGAGGAGTTAGAGTCGTTGAAGAAGAACAAGACTTGAGATTTGGTACTACCTCCTCAAGGAAGCTAAGTCATAAATTGCAAGTGGGTGTTCAAGGTGAAGGATGATGGGAGATACAAGGCTAGACTAGTTGCCAAAGGGTTCTCACAAAGAAAATGGTTGGAGTATGATGAGATATTCTTTCCAGTAGTGAGGCATGTCTATCCTATTTTTCTCGCTATCGTCGTGACTCATGACTTGGAGCTAGAGAAACTAGACGTGAAAACCGCTTTCTTGCATGAAAACTTAGATGAGACCATCTACATAAAGTAGCCAGAAGTATTTGTTGTAGATGGGAAAGAAAATTGGGTTTGCAAATTGAAGAAGTCTTTGTATGGACTTAAGCAGTGGGCTAGACAACGGTACAAGAGGTTGACTCTTTTATGCTTTCACTTGGTTTTGATTGTAGCATCAAAGCCATTTATGTGTACTTCAGCATTTAAAGAATGGAAGATGGGTGTACCTACTTTTTTACATGGATGGTATGTTGATTTCTTCCGAGGATAAAGATGAAATCGATAGTTTGAAGCTAAAGCTAAAAGCGGAATTCGAAATGAAGGACCTTGGAGAAGTAAAGAAAATTCTAGGCATGGAAATCCAAAAGGGATAGAAAGCTAGGATTTTTGAGCCTCACTCAAAAGGAGTACATTCGAAAGGTGTTTGCTCAATTTAGCATGGAAGGGGCAAAGGAAATCAGCACACCCATGCCTTTGCATATACAACTTTCTAATAAAGTCTCTCTGATCTTGGAAAAGGACAAGACCTGCATGGAGAAGGTCCCTTCTGCAAGTGCATTTAGCAGCTTAATGTATGGCATGCTCTGCACTAGGCCTGACATTGCACAAGCAGTTGGATTGATAAGAAGGTTCATGACACATCCAGGAAAGACACATTGGGAAGTAGTGAAGTGCATCTTCAGATACTTTAGAACAACTCCAAACCACGGACTTGTTTTTGGTGGCAGAGGAAGAGATTTTCAGCTTGGTTGAATTTTGTGATTTCGACTATGCCAGTGACAGAGATCGAAAGAAGTCAACCTCCGGATATGTGTTCATCATTGGTGGGATAGCGATCAGTTGGAGAGCGAGATTTCAGAAGATTGTGGCTTTTTCCACTACAGAGGCAGAACTCATAGCTGCGGTTGAAGCAGCTAAGGAGGCGCTTTATTTGAGGCAACTACTGTGTGATTTGAGGTTTGTATATGAAGGAGTGGATGTATACTATGATAGTCAGAGTGTAATTCACTTAACTGATGGCATTTAGCTCGAGGACGAAGCATATTGAGGTGAGAGAGTCGTTCTTTGTCTCGATGAGTGAAGATAAGCTAGTTTACCTTCAGAAAGTTCACACAAAAGCGAATGCAGCAGACATGTTTACCAATTCGTTGCCTGTTGCTTAGTTCGAGCATTGCTTGGACTTGATTTGCTTAATGAAGTGTTAGGTGGCATGGGTGACATGGGGGGAGAGTTGAGATGGTTCATGGAGACGTTTGTTTTCATGGTGGAGATTGATCGGTTCTACATGGATTGGATACTTTTAAAACTTTATTAACGGACGATGGCCTTGCCGGAGTTCGTTAATAAAGTGTAATGGGTGATGGAATTGCCGAAGATCGTTGAGTAAATTTATTGCTTGGAGCATAGTGGTGTAGATGGAGTTAGAAGGCTTGTTGGAATAAGGTATCAAGGTGGAGATTGTAGGAAGTTATTACCTGATTCCATCGGAGAAGTTCGAAGGTGAAGGAATCTCGGAGACACGAAGCCCTAACCAAGGAGGAGTGACAGCAACAAGGAGGCGATGTCATGGAGCTTGAAGGGTTTTCCAAACTTAGAGCAAATTTGGTTCGTTGAAGAGAAGAAATTTGTTCGGTGCTGATTTGGTTAGCTAGGGCTTCGTTTGGGGTTTGGAAGTGGAGAGGCATTGGTTTGAAGTGGTAAAGTGATGAAGAACGAACCAAAGTTTTCGTTCAGTGAAATGATGAAGACCGAACCAAAGTTTTCATTTGGTAGCTCGAGAGTGCCACTCCATTTGGACTAGTGGTTCTTGCGTGATGCTGAATCAAATTGGTTCGGTATTGTCCCCCTCCAGTTTGCTTACCAGTCCAGATCTCTCATTCAACTACCGAACCAAATGAGATGTGTCTATGTCAGTCCAAATGTTGGAATGACCAGACTAAATTGTGCCGGAGCAGATGCATTCTGAACCAAGTAGTGCCGCTCTAGATTTTTGGTTCAGGAATGGGGTATACCGAACCAGATGCGCCGAACCAAAACCCAGGGCTGTTATATAGCAGTTAGCCCCTCATATCTTCACTCCATAAATAGTGAAGCTTCTGGACAACAATGACAGCCATTCTAGAGAGGTGAAACTTTGTAGAATTTTGTCTATATAGTAAATTCTTCTTATGTATAGCCTCCACAAGTGAATTAATCTTGTAACTCTAATCTTTCAATGATTAATAAAATCTCCTCTCCCCAAGTGGACATACATTGCCTCACGTTAGTGGAACCACTATAAATATTGGTGTTATTTATTTTTCTATATTGCATTGATCTATGACTGTCTGTTCTGGTGTTTATCTCTGTTTATTTCATCTCACTACAATCACAATCTAGTTGTTTCCCGTGTCGTTGGGTTTTTTATTCCCTTAGACTAATATCTGAAGGGATTTTCTTTGAAAAAAAACACTGAAACCTTCAAGAAAACATAATAGGAAGGAGGCAAACATAGTGATCTTGACTTAACCCTCAATCTCATGTGACTTCAGAAGCACCCATTAGCCAACCTTCAAAATTTCAGCAATCCACCGACTCGGGGGAACTTAAGGTAACAACATCCAAACATCACGACTCCTCCATAAACATTAGCAAGAAAATTTCAATATCTCCATATTGAAGTAGCAGTCAACTCGCAACTAGATTTGACTTCGATCACAGCACGATAAATCTAGGTGGCACAGTTCTCTAAACCAAGGCAGCGTGGGGTTTTTTCACAGTGTGCGAATTTCTCCGAAGGCGGCAAACTTCCAAACGAATTCAAATTTAAGGCGGTGGCAATGACTCAACTCTCTGCGACGGCAGTTGTAATTTCAAGGCTTCGAACTTCATGAGCACAAATTTCAAGGCGCGAGACAAAACCTAAAATTTTAGGAGCATCGGCTTGTTTAGTTTCGGAAATTTCGGGAGTAGTTGAAACAATTATTCAAAGATGAAAAAAAATTGGTTGAAGAAAAAGAGGAACGATCCAAATTTTTGAAAATGAAAAGGATAAAGGGATCTCTTCTTCGGGCCCCTTGGTTAGAATTTTACGTAGGTTATTTTTATTTAATTAGGCTAATCTTTTTATTTGTTTTAAATTTGAACTCTAGTTTCATCTAGAATTGAGTCTAGGTGTTGTAGTTTAGAGATTCTGATCTCACAGTGTTGAGTTAAGGTAGAGTTACTAGACATAAGATTAGTATATTCGGGTTAGGAAGATGTGTGAGTTTACGGGTATTATAAGCGTTTGAATATATAATCCTAGTAATAACTTTAGGGTAGCAGTAGTCACTAATAGTTTAATTGTCGAAGCTGGGTATATTTGTATGTTATTTACTTTTCACATTTATGTTTCTGCATTATTAATATGTTTATTTGCGAAGTATTTTAAATACCCTATTCAATCCTCCCTCTCTAGGGTACATTACACGATCCTAACATATGCTAACCTTATAGAGATAAATTCTCTATTAAATAGTGTTTTACTTCCATATTTCTACTTGATCCAACTATAGGCGTTTGATGGACGTCGTGCCATGGTTTAACTATAATCAAAGTGGAGTTTCCACATTAAAGCTCAACAGAATTCTCAAGTTAAGAGAACTATGTAATATTAACAAATCGATATTTTTTTTATTTGATCTTATTAATATTAACCAATAGAAAACTATCAATTGAGTTTGTAATGACCCGCTTTTTTGATTCTCAGAAGTCGACACTAATGCATCCACGATACTCACATATCGAACATCTAAGTGTCGTAAAGATAGATTGTTGGGGTGAAAGAAAGAAAAGACAGAATAAAATCTCACAACGTGACGAGTAATATATAATATACAACATGTCTATACAAGTAAACTATAATATACATACATCAACCAGAGTAAATTATCTATCATTAACCTAGACAACTATAACAACTATCCTCATAAATGCTGACGAATATAAACAAGAAGTGTAGCAAAATTAAAATATACCTCAATACATCTTGGAGGCATCTAGCTCGTTTCCTTAAGCTCCAAAGCATTCAAATTAAATCTCGAAAACATGCTTAGGCTGACCCAAGCATTATAAGAGAAATATCACTTGGATCAGTCTGGTAAACCAGCATGGGAAACACACATCAAATGGATTTTTAATGTTATAAAAATCTTTCAAAATAAAGATATCTTGTAAGACCATGCCACACATAAACATGGATGGCTTTATACCTTATGATAACCAAATTATTTCATAGGAAATATTCTGAATTATAATAATGTCTAGGATTTAAAATGATTATTGAAACATAGCCGAAATTGTTATATTAATTATGTTCCAGCATAATAGGTATACAGCTTAGTTCGAAAGACATTTATTGTATAAGGGACTACATACAATGACAAGGCTATTGGGGAACCGCTTGCCACAGTACACCTGTAGAAAATGTATCGAGGTCGAAAACTTTTCGACCCTTGCAAATCAAGACAAATCTACTCTTTACTGGATAGTGCCGAATATGTCATCACCCAAGTTGTTTGAAAGACACTTAAAAGAAGGGTGATGACATACCCTAATGGTAGCGAAACACATAGTTCTAAAGCATATCTCATGTTTTAGTCATTCCTAATTGGTTAGGCATGAGGCTCGTTTTATCTTTTAGATAGTAATCTCACTTAGAATGCTAACACTGTCCTCCAAGTGACAATGTAATGTCAGCATTCGTCAATATACGATGTTCAGGATATGAACAAACCGAAGGCACTACTTCTGTTACATCTATTTGGGAATAACCCACATGATTAGTAACAAGTAGCCCTTGCACTTCAAAGAGCTCCATCTTCAATTCCATCATCTTCAAGATGCTTCCAATTCAAATGTCTAAGTTCGTTCGAAGTGATTTCGGATAATTCATACTTATCTGATCCCCGACTCTTCGAACCAACATTCGATGGTTTCTGGTAAAATCAACTCTGATTTATTTGAAAATAAACAGACAATACATAAGGGAAAAGATCGCCTCCGAATAGTTTAAGTGGATGGATTTTCTTATCATTTGTCCTAGAAGTACACACGAGTTTATACGTACAGTATAACACCATCAATGATAACTGTACCATAAAATTCTCGTATTTTCTCTAAGGTTTTTCCTAAGTTAAAAATTAATCCAGATTTGATAGTTTGTTATTTAACTATTAAACAACCAAACATAGATTTAATTCCATGTAGAATCCACAATGCCTCATTTATTCAAATCTTCCATTAGTTAAATCACTGTACTTATTTTCAAAGATACTCATATACTTATCTCACCGGTATAAGATTATTCCTAAACCATTTTACTTTCTATACTTGAAAGGCTTTTCCATATACTTATACAATGGTATAAGAATATTCACAAAACATTTTAAAAAGATTTCTTATTTCAAATCATAATTAAATCGATCAAAAACAATGTCATTCAAAAAATATTTACTATAAACTCAAACTGCTTATCCTTCAGTGCCACGTATGGAAAAATGCTACCATACCACCACAATTAAAAAAGATTATTTATTAAATTCATAAACTTGATTTTTCATAAATGATCCAATTTATATAAAATCAAAGGTTTTATAATCTGAAAACTTCTTTTCCAAATTCCAAAATCTCTTTCCAGTTTATAAATTTAACAAACCCTTCATTAAAATAATTCTCATTATGAAACATTTACTACTTTAAACACTTCTTATTTAATAAATTGATTACCTTTCAAACTTTTCTGATAAATAATTTATTAGTTTTAAAACATCGTTAGTAATTAATTAATTGACCTTAAAACACTATAGTGAATAATTAATAAAACTTAATCACTATTAAGTAAATGATTAATTAACTCAAACCACCATTAATAAACAATAAATAAATTCCAAAACCGTCACTATTCATTAACTAACTAGAATAGACATCATTAATAAAATTAATAAATTAACTTTAAAATAACTTAAATAAAATAATCAAGTAACTTTTAGATATCATTATTAAATAATTAGTTAACTTTGAATTATTATTATTCAAATAATATTAACTTAACCCTTTAAATATAGGAAATACTTCACTTTAAATATTTTAAAGTTAATGTAAATTCAAATCCACTTCTTTTCAAGTTTGGAAAGGAGGCTTAACGAACCCAAATGGCACTTAAACAAGCTACCACTTATTTTCATTTAAATAGTCTACATCATATCACTGATACTTACATATGCAACATATATGTAAATGAAATTCATTATTGAGGGACACCAGATAACACATCATCTAGCCAAGTCATTGTCATATCAATAAATGTCCAAATTTATAAAATATCAGAGTGGGGATTTATTCTATTACATAGGTGTCCATTAAAATCTATTCAATTTGAATACAGCAGAACGGTGTCTTATTCTGCTAACATAATGTCAGTGATAGAATATAGTTACCTAATGACGTAATTATTTTCTACCACTATTAATTTATCATCAAATTACACTTCACCGGAACTATCAACCATTTTATTAAAGTGTTGAACTCGTAAATACTAGTTCAGTGAAAGAAATCGCTAGTTAAACGGATCGAAAATGAGCCAGTTATTCATTTTTGAAGTTTGAACTTATTTAAATTAAAATTTTAATTTACTAAAACACTTCACTACACTCACTTCCCAGGACCAACTCCCTTCCTTATTACCAAAAATAAATTCTAAACTTTTTTCCCAAATCACTTTCCAAAACATAATGCACGTGAGTGCACTATGCACCTCACCCCTATCCTTCGACCACCACCACGACCATCCGCACAAACTCCAATGGGCTTGCGCAACCTTCATGCACCTTCTTCATTCCCTCCAACGGCCTCAATCAAAATCCGATTCCATCCCCAAATTGAAATCATATGGATGCTTTTAGGTTTAGACACCCAACTGCAAATCATGCTCGCCACGTCACCTCGGGGAACGACCGGCCTTGCCACCACTTCCACCAGAACCTCCATCCCACGACACGCCTCTAGTTGCCTCCACGTTGAAGTCGACACCTCCACGCTTGCGCCAGACCTATCTTCTCAAACCTAAAAAAAAGACCTCGAACACGAGCTCGACAAGACACCTTCGACCACCATACTCCTTGCGATCATGTCCCACCTCTCCGCCTTGACCTCAGCCTCCTTCCCATGCCACGGCTCCTCCCATCGAAGATTTGGTGATTAGAATTTAAAAGATAAGCAGAAAACAAAATGAAAACAATCATGGCCAAATCCTTTAACACTAGGCACTACGAACCTCCTTAAAAATCTCGAATTGATGATACAAACACTTTCATACCCTTCATTTGCTACTTCGTGATCGAAAAAAATCTCACCATTTTCTGACACTCTCTTAAATTGGGAAAATTTGATGACCATAGTTGACTAAACGTTGAGCACCCCTTTTTACAAATTATTATAGATTATACCGAACAACTCAACATTTGATCATCTTAGCTAATTCTAGATGGATCGAAAGATACTGAATTTTGAAATCTAAAATGGAAAAGGTTACTTCATGTTTTCATAGAACGATAAGTAGAAAAACAATTTGAGTTAGTTTCTGTTGATTTCCAATAAGCCTATTCTTTCATTTTTTAATCAAAACATGTTTTTTAAACCATTATTTAAATATAAGAGTTGTAAAAAAAATTAGCCAAGCTATATATAAAATTATCATAACAATTATATCATTTAAAATAAAACAAACAAACAAAGAAATGTAGGTTTCACCTTGCACAATTATTGTAAAATCCAAGCTAAATTATTTTTAAGAAAAATGTGTTCTTTTTTTCCTCCAATACTCTTGAGTGAAGAAAAATGAAATTGGTAACAAGGAGATGAAGTATGAAATATAAGATGAGAATAGTGTATATATAAAGGGGTTACATAAATAAATAAAAATAAACAAATAAAATAGAGATGCCCCTTAAATCACAATTTCAACTCTTACATCAATCTAAGCCACTCAAGTAGCATTTCATATGAAAGCATGGCGGATAATAGAGTGGCTCAAGTCCTTTTGTTAACTTGATTACTTAAGGTATCTTACATATTTCCTATTCAAAATTTGAATGTATATTTCTTTTGTTATCATTATTTTATTTACTTCTTCTTACATTCCAAAATTTAAAGTCTTTTCTTCTTTAAATATTTTAGTATTGTTTTTAAAGCATATGAAAGGGTATTACAACTTTTTCACATTTTCATTTGACAAAGAAAGCAAAATTCAAAAAGTGGGTTTCGATCATATTTTCGGTTCTCTGTCCAACTATCTATTTATGCAAAACAGAACTCAAAAATGAATTTCTCATCATTAGTTATAAATTAAAAATAGTTTATTTAATTATTAAAACTATTAATTAAATATTCAAATTAAATATTCACAAATCAAAGTGGTAAAATTCTGGGTTTTTATAGACTAATTTCAAAGTTAGCCAATCACTAACGGTATGTAACCCATTGGTGGCCAACATTTGGAGAGCATTACGTACTCTAGTCTCAACATATGTACCAATATCCAGTCTTAATACATTTTGATTAGAAATTTAAAAATGTTTTATTTACTTTCACTATGATAAATTTCTTATGATTACAACCCATTGTAATTACTATCATAAAATATATCGTTTATAAATTTTCTATTAAATATACCTAAACTAATTACTTAATCAATTTATCACAATATAACAAGTATATATAATAGAAAGAAAAAAACCATTTAATTTGAACAAAAATGGTTATAGAGCTAGATATATGTAACAAGTTGCATAACTACCCATGCGTCATACCCTTAACTCTATCGGTTACAACCACCGCACGTCGTCACGTGAGATCCATGATTTAGATATAACTAACCTATAGAAGAGCCTTGATGAGTCATTCTATGTTTAATACACAATAATTACAAGTATGTACTCTTTTCGTGTCTCCAATAGTCACAAGTAAATCACCATCCATTATATAGAGAGCATTACACACTAGTCTCGTTGGTGGTTTTATACCTTTTTCTCGAATCACCTTGTTTACGAACATTTAATGATTAATATTTATATACCATTTTATTACTTACAATTAGGATCACAATCATAACTATAGTCGGTAAATATTTTCTAAAAAAAATGGTTACTTAGGTGGTAGTACATAGTAACACTATAAATCATGTGTATTATATAACATTCACATATCAATATATGTTCAGCAGTTCAAATCATACTATGCAAGTTTCAAATGCATTACTTCTCAAACCAAAGTTGGAGCGCCTAACCATTGAAATAGTGGTGCTAGGCACAATCGGTTAAATACAAATTCCTAAAGATTTTTTGTTATATATGTAAATTTAATAATCAATAAATATGAACATACAAAATAGAAACAAAAACTTAAAAAACATATTTTTATTTCAAAATATTCATATGAAAGAGTTAAGTGTGCAATCATATAGCCAAAATTACACAATTGCCCAAGGGCATATATTCAGTCTATAAAATTAATCTTTTCAAAATGTGTTCTAATGAACAAAGCAAACACATCATTTCATGATGCCTTTCATTGTAATTAGTCGCAGTCTTTGTCTAAAAAGTTGCTTTATTTCGATTGTTTTCATGAATCGAGTTTTGTGAAAAGTATGACCATGTAACATAAATTGTAATCTTATTATTTAGCCATGAGGCAATGTATGAAAGCTAACTGCCGTTCCACCTTCCTCTACTAGTCGTCAAAGACAAAAGCACCTACATTATTTGATGAGGCTTTGACATAAATTGTGAAAACATAGTTTTATGATAAAAGTAGTAAAACATAGTGTATTCGGAGGAGTATGCGGTGTTGAATGTGATGAAAGTGGTCTTGTATGTGATGTTGTTGGGTTTAGAAGAAATTTATAACTATAATCGGTTTTGTGGTCATTTGTAGCCGTTAAAGATTAGGTGTTTATTATATAAATGCCTTAAACCATACATCTATTTTGAAAAGGCATGCCAACAAGCATTTATAAAAGAAATGTATGATGCCATGCAACCTTTTAGGCGCTTAAAAACTTCAAAATAAATGCTTGTTAGTGATTCAAATTCCTGAATCATGAACGTAAGATTTGTTAGGGTTTTCTCGCATGTTGCAAGGAGGAATGATGATTTGAAATTGAAATGATCCCACGTTACTAAATAAATTGAAGAAGTGGTGTATAAATATGAGTTGGTATGCACGTAACACTGGAGATTTCTTTTGTTACGATAAAGTGCGTGTCATCCATATGCTTATGCCACATGGTAGATATGGAGAGTTTGGTCTAACCACCATTACATAAAAATTGTACCAAAGCCGAATGTTGCGAACTGGGTCATGTAGAAAAACGGTGCTCTCAAAAGTACTCTAAGGGGATGCGAGTCAAATGTGATATTGTTAGGGTTGTCTCGTGCGTCGCAATGAGGAATGAAAGTTTGAAATTAGAATAGTCTCACATTGCTAAATAACTTGAAGAAGTGATGTATAGAATTGGTAGGCATGTAATATTTGAATTCCTTTTGTTATAATAAAGTATGTGCCAACTCATGTGCATACGATACATGCTTGAGATGGGGAGCTTGGTTCGACCGTTGTTACATAACAAGATTACCCTTAAGTGTTTCAATGTAGAAAAATGACTTAAGTTCCTAGAATTTGTGCATTGAATCTAGGTGATGTTGGAGATGGTCTTCGCTTTGGTGGAGTCGTCGATGGACATAGTTTTGGATTCACCTGGCTGTAGCCTAAGGCAATTTAACATTATTTTTATAGGAAGTAAACAATAACATACTATTATTTGCCCAATAGCCAGCCCACTCTCAAAATAATTGAAATAATAAATCTGGTTCTCCGATACCAACGAATACAAAATTCTCTTGGCTTATAATTAGTTAAAAATTAAAAAAGTAAAATACATTCCATAATTGTTTAACCAATTTTTTTTAACGATGAGCAATCCTTTCGTCTGGCCTATCTCCACTTAGTTGACTCACCACCAACCACCCTGTCTAGTTCGATGCTCATTACTCCACTCCAATCTTATTTGCCTCATCAATCTTGATTGTTTGACTTTGGTAACAAAAAATGTTGATAATTGATGTGTCTTTTGATAAATGATAATGGTTTTAACTATTTTAACTAAATGATTGTTTTAGTTTTTGACTGGATTTGGAAGTGAGTATACATGTTTCCTAACCTAGCAGTTGCTTAAAAAAATATGGACGATATATAATTTTCAGGGGTTGCTTTAAAAGTTAATCATTTTTCTTATTACATTAGCATTGTGTTGCTTTGTGTTTTAATGCTCTCTTATAAGGGTGTGTTTTTTTGTTAAGCGAAAGTGGTATTCTAAAAAGGTATTCTGTAAGGTGTAACTTAAAGAAAGTAAGGGGTAACCTAATTAAAAACAATTGTGTTTTTGTATTATGAAAGGGATATGTGAAAAAGAATAATTCTTTGTATGTTTGGTTTTTATTGTTTTAAATATTGTAAAATAATTTTAATAATTGATAGCAAATTACAAACTAATGCAAAAACACTGAATTGGACATAGAACCAATACTTCATTTTTTCAAATAAAAACCAATACATTGCAGTTTTTAAATAAAAACTAATTCACTTCATTTTTAAATAAAAACCAATACATTCCATAGACCGACATTTGTTGCATGAGTACCTCTTCATGCATATTAATCAAAGCTAGCGAGCTCACTACTGCCTGGTCGGTAATGGCTCTGGAGGTGGTGGAATGAGATAATTTGCATGATAAGATGTGAAATAAAGGAAAAAAAATCAGAAAATTTGAAAAAAAAAATATGTTGCAAAGAAAATCGAAATAAGCACGAATATATATATATAAAAGATTCCGAACTTTTGCTCGAAATTGCTTGAATTGGCTGGAAAATGCTTGGATTTGGGGTGAAGATGGTGATAGGGAAAGAGGAGGAGAGTTATATAGGAGGAGAAGATAATCCTTGAAAAATGAACAGTTGGCACTCGATGCATCGGACGCATCTGACACCAACGAATCATTTTTACTGCGTGCATTAAAGGGTTCAAATTCAGTAGTTATCCAATTCTCGTATGTGATGTGCATGGCACGTTAGATACGAGGACTGGGTAACTGTTTAATGTGAATGCACCTTAATTGTATCGATTAAGTACTAATTAACTAATAATAGACAAAATTAAAAATTGATTTTTAGCCATATTATTAGTGTTTTATCCATAAACTACTAGATCGGTATTAAATAATAAAAACTTCTGGTAAGTTCGTTTAACAGCAAAGAGGAACATTTCTGGTAGGGGTGAGCAAATGTTTAGTTTAGTTTGAAATCAATAAAATGTTGAACCAAAATAATCACTCAAGAAATAAAAATTGAACCAAACCAAACCGATTTTTTTCAATACCAAAACCAATCGAGCCAATAATATTTGATTTGTTTTGTTTGGTTTATTTTAAAATAAATTAGATATTATGGTTGTTGATATAATATAAAATTAAAACAATTAGTGACTATATCATGCAAACATTTTCTAATACAAATTTCACTTCTAAATTTTTTTATACAGAAAAATGAGTGATCCTCATAAGTAGGAGAGCACTAGTGTAATTTTGTTCTACACTGAAGAAGGAGCTACCAACAAGTTTGGCAGGTTGCAAACACCCCTACACTATACAAATAAGAAATAAAAAACCCTCCCAAAAACCTATATAACTAAGGTCCATAAAAATATATAGCAAAACAAAATGCGCTAAATGCTCAGATCCTCAAGAGCGGCAGATTCCATCCAATCCACTTACTATACCGTAGTTACTAAGAAAACTATACAAAAAATGTAAGAACAGCACACACACACAAGTATATGTATATATATGTATGAAAAATAAGATAAACTAAACTAATAATAAAAGCATAGAATGAGCAACATTTTAATTAACATTAAGGAAACAAGAAAAGCATAACTAGCTTAATACAAATATGTGCATATAAATATATATTCATACACACACATACACACAGATATATATAATAATAAAATATACCTGTCTAAAAATAAAAGACTGTGGACATCCAACCATTATGATTAATAATAAAGAATATAAATCACATATATTACATGAAAAATCAAATAAGGTAAAAATTAAAAACGACGAAAAAATTGACTTCAAACTGATTTCCTAATGTAGACGAATTATACTAAATGAAACTGATACATACTTAAACAAACTAAAACAAAACTACTAGTAAAGCTGAAGTGTAGTAAAGTGATATTATAAATATTACCATTACATGCCAATACAAACTAAATTTGAATTTTGGATAATCCTAACTATTATTATAACCATTACATGCCTATACAAATTACAACTACACTCAAGGACGAAGCCAGGATTTCAAATCACCAAAGGCTATATATTATTAATCTTCGACCAAATATGTTGGAGTGTATAAAATATGGCTAAATATGAATACATTAAGAAAACCTGATAGATTGAAAGTAGAAATGAAATAATTTTCAAAAATTAAATATGTATCTTTTATTGTAGTCTTCAGTCGGACTTCTTATTTATAAAAAAACCTGATTGACAATATAGATTATTAAAGTGTAAGATTTAGCCTATTTTCAAAGGGTTAATAGTAATGGGATTTACATGACTTGAAAGATGTATGTGTGTGTTTATGTTTATATATATATATAATATATATATATATATGAAAAAGGTAAATGGCATCTGCAAACCCTAATATTTCGGCGAATCCCGCTTCTTCCACGACTTTCGATCCTAGTGTAGATGAATATGATTGGGTGGAGGTGAAACGTAAGGGGAAGGGCATAGCGAAATAGGGAGGAAAATTATCATTTGTCGAGATCCTTCAGAAACCCCAAATGATACAAACCCTAAATCCTAGATTGAGGCGATTGGTAATCAAGTGGAAATTAAAGGTAAGGTGAACTATATTGATCCAATTATTGATGGAGAAGACATCTATTAGATTATAGATGAAGAAGATTATGCGGAAGCTCAAAAACTATGGAAGAATTCTATATATACGTGTATATGGCTGGTAGGAGACCGTATGTTGTCCATCTGAATGCATATATAAAACGAGTATGGAATCCTAAGGGAGCGTGGAATGTCATTCCTAGAGACAACGCCTTTTATCTTATAAAGTTTGATAATGAAGATGACTTTGATAAAATTTTAAAAGGCGGTCCCTGGTTTATGGACATCAAGTTAATCATAATGAAAAAATTGGAGGCCGAACTCAATTTTGAAAGGGAAATGTTTTCATCCTATCCAGTCTGGATAAAAATGCATAAACTTGACCTGGCACTTTGGAATACAAGATGTATTAGTAAATTGGCAAGTATGATTGGGAAACCTTTGGACATAGATGATAATACAAGAAAGGTTAAAAGAATTAGCTACGCCAGAGTTTTAGTTGAAATAAAAGCAGACAATGCTCTACCAACAATTGTCAAAGCAAAAAACAATAAGGGACTTTTATACACACAGGAAATAGAATATGAGTTTGTACCTCCTAGATGTACCTCATGCAAGTGTTTTGGTCATTCAACTTTACAATGTAACAACATTAAGGAGAAACCAGAACAAATATGGGTGGAGAAAAACAAAATTCACACCCCTATACAAAATGATTCTCCTTCTATCAACCTACAAAATATAGCAGCCACAAAAAAAACATACAAAAAGCTGCAATCAATCCTAATAAGGATGTTAGTTCAGAGGGCTCTGGATCAGAGCAAGCAGTTCTTCCAATTCAGGATCTGGAGGTAGATCAGTCTACAGTCCAAGTAGTGGAGCAATATCTGGAGGATGAAAAGATGCCTGAGTCTCTGGAGGAAATCCAAAAGATGAACATACAGGTAGAGTCGTCGGCTGAAGAAAGTGAAGATGACATAGAAGATCTTCGTAAATACATGGAAATCAATAAGCATTATGAACATATGTTTAATAAGAAAGCAGATGTTGAGGCTTCAAAGGAAGCTACTGTTGGATATGCTCCAATCACTTGGAGCAAATCCAATAAAATTAAATGACAGCTTTGTGTTGGAATGTGGGAGGTCTAAACAATGACATTCTTCAATTAGACCTCCACAACTTAATGGCCTTACATAGGCCATCCATAGTAACGTTAAAATAAATTCTCAGAAGGAAGTTTAAAATTGTTTCAAAATCAAGTAGGCAACCAATAGAACATGGAACACAATATTACCTCAGCAAACTAAAGGAAGAATTCTTGTGTTATGGGATAAGAATGCTTGGTCTGGGACCATTATTGGCAAGAAAGAACAACAACTGACTATGTTTTTAAAAAATGCAGGAGTCCTGGAAATTTATATTATATTTGTTTATGTGAAAAACTTGGCTTCAGAAAGACAAGTTTTATGGAAACAAATAATATATCATTCTCGACAAATTAAAAAGCCATGGTTCGTCATGGGAGATTTCAATGCAGTACTGAAAACTAAAGAAAAGAGAGGAGGAGTTACACTGAAGGTAGCCCAATTAGCGGAGTTCAACGACTGTGTACATGCAAGTGGATTAATGGAAGCATCACATACATGCCTGCATTTTACATGGAAAAGTGGTGAGGGTAGAAATATATCTTCTAGAATTGACAGAACTTTATGCAATTCAGATTAAATAAACAAAATCCTTGCTTTGCAAATTATTGTTCTTCCTAGCTCGACTAGTGATCATTGCCCCTTACTTGTAAAATTTAATAACGAAAGTAACAATAGTAAAGGCAAGCCATTAAATATGCTAATAATTGGTACCAGTTAGAAGGGTATAAGGAGCCTTAAACTTGGAAAACATCATACTTCCTTCGGGGAACAATATGTACAAGTTTATTATGATGCTTTAGACCATGAAGCAGAGGCTAAAGGAGTGGAACAGGAAGAGGCCCAAAAATAAAGACATTATTATTAATACACAGAGTCAACTAAGGGAATACAAGAATCTCTTGACAAGGATCCCTTAAATGAGAATCTCAATAGTCTGTTCTATCAGATGCATGGTAAACTAAAAGAAGAACTTCACAAACAAGCAATGGAGATCAAACAAAAGGCAAAAGAAAACTAGTTAACACAAGGTGATGAATGTACTAAATTCTTCTATACCAAAATGTCTCAATGAACTCATTGTAATAATATCTTGAACTGTTTGAATGAGGAAGGAAATGTAGTGAATAATTTGAAGGAAATAAAAGAGAATGCTTTATCATACTTCATCGAATTATATAATGGAAACTCAATACAAGAATTACCTACTGTCCATTGTAGAAGAAAAATCTCTCAGGAGGGATGTTCCATGCTCAAAGCTAGGATTTCTGAAAGGGAACTACTGAGAGCTGTTCAATCCATTCACATCGATTCCAGTCCTGGACCTGAAGGTATGGCGGCAGCTGCCTTCAAAATGCACTAGGTACACCTAAAAAATCCTATGTTAAAAGCATATCAGGAAGCTCTAGACATTGGTGAGTTTTTACAAGAAATGAACCATACATTTATATCTTTAATTCCTAAAGTTAAAAAACCAAATAGAATGGAAGATTATATGCCTATCTCTTGCTGCAATGTTTCTTACAAGATTCTTAGTAAAATCATATGCTCAAGACTAAATAAAGTTCTCCCAGATTTAATTGCCCAAAATCAAAATGCATTTATAAAGGGGAGATTAATTTCAGAGAATTCTCCATTGGCACCTGAGCTTATCAGAGACTTCAATAAAACGAGAGCAGATAAAATGTATCTCAAAGTAGACTTACAGAAAGCATATGATAAAGTGAACAGACATTTTGTTGTACATATGCTTAAAGCTATGGGGGTTCTAAATAATCTCTTAAAGCTGATAAGGTTCTGTATATCCACTCCAATATTCTCAGTTCTTATCAATGGAGTTCCTAAAGGATACATTTCTAGCAACAGAGGACTAAGACAAGGGGATCCCCTATCCCCTTATCTATTTGCATTTGCAATGGAGTGGTTTTCCCTACAAATGAAAATAGCATGTCATCAAAATAAGATAACCCCTGTGCATAAAATAACACTAAAAGTAACTCACCTTACATATGCAGATGATCTTATTGCCGTCATGAAAATAACCTCACTAGCAATTGATACCCTTAAAGATATCTTCTATCATTTAGAATTGTATGGAGGGTTGAAACTAAATAAAGGGAAAACAAAATGTTACTTTAACAAGTTTTGCAAAAAGAAACAGAGATTGCTCATTAGAATTGGAGTATCAGAAGGGGAACTTCCAGTTAAATATTTGGAGATTCCATTGTCTATGAATTCCATTACAGACAGAAAATGTGCTAAACTGATAGATAAGATTAGAGAGCAATTACAAGGGTGGAGGTCTAAATTGCTGTCTTTTGCTGGCAGGGTTGAACTAGTCCATACAGTGATCACCTCTAAAGTCAGATATTGGCTCCAAACTTTTCAAATTCCAGACTGCTCCCTAGGAAAAATTAATTCTGTTTGTGCAGATTTTATTTGGAGGGGAAAACTACACAAAATAAGCTACAAATATTTGTGCAAACCAAAGAAAGAGGGTGGAGTTGGACTAAAAAACCTTTTTGAACTTAAAAAAGTTTATGGCATCAAGCCGGCTTGGAATATACTATCTTCTAAAAATTTATGGCCCAAGTGGATGAGAGCTAAATACAATAAAACTAATTTTTGGACAGATCCCTTAGACAACAATGCATCTGTCACATAGAAGAACATTCTGAAATACAGAGAATAAATAAATCCCTTAATGGAAAGAAAAATAGCAAATGGATACACAACAGATCTTTGGAGAGATCCTTGGTCCAGCAATAAAAGCTTGATTGATAGGGTGGGATTGGAAGGATTCTCAGACTATGGTAACCCTAACTGCACTATTTCAAGCATTATTGAAGAAGGCAGATGGAAATGTGATAACCAGATTATTACAAGAAATTTTGAAGAGGAGATTCATAAGCTACCCATATATATTGAAAGAGCCTTTGATGATTGGAGCATGAAGAACTCAAAGAAAGGAAAGTTCCTATTCCAAGAAACTTGGGAGTACACCAGGTATAAACATCAAAAGGTAGAATGGTACAATACAGTCTGAAGCAAATCGGTAACTCCAAAAATGGCTCAAGCTACCTATAAAGCCATTCTAGGCAGACTCCCGACTAAAGGCCGTCTAAAGAATTGGGGGATTATTGAAGAAACCATATGCAGTCTCTGCTATGAACAGGACGAAAGTCATGACCACTTGTTTTTTAAGTGTAACTTTACAAAATCTTTATGGAGTCTACAAAAAATGAAATGCGCCTGCTCGAATGAAGTTAAAAAACTGAAAGATGAAATCTTTTGAACAATAGGAGAAACAGCTCGAACCTTTTGCAAGTAGTATTCAAAATTTGTCTCACAACTACCATTTGGCACATTTGGAGAGAGAGGAACTACAGGACTTTCAACAAGGAGAAGAAGAACCTTCAATTAGTCAATTCCTAAATTGATCATAATGTGAAGATGATTATCTCTCAGATTAATAAAAAACACTTACCAGCCTAATGGAACCAGAAAAACAACTACTGATGAGGTGGAAGACGAAGGTAGACTGTGAAGGAATTCTAATAAACTATCGGGAGCCGTCATGAAATTGGAAAAGTGATTTTTATGTGATAGAAAATGGAAAGATATGAGTTTGTAATGATTTTGTCGATGTCTTTGTAACTAGGGCTTCGGCCTATTTATAGAAAAGTAATAAAGATTTAACCTATTTTCAAATATATATGTATGTATGTATGTATGTATGCATGTATTGTTAGAAGTCTCAAAAATAGTGAATGAGATATATCCCACATCGTCAAAAATAAGTCCATTTTCTGGTTTATATATTATACGCTCAATCCCTATATTGGCCCTTAGAATCGGTAATTTTGTGCGAGGGAGGACCTACATAGCCATGGACTAACGCGCGCGCGCGCCATCGCCCGCCCGTCCGACCGAACCGGGCCCGGTCGGGTCGGGTCGGGTGCGGATGCGGGTCCAAGAAGAGTGGGTAATGTTATATTTTTGCAGTATAGAAGTGAACGGTTTTCTACTATTTAAATTTAAATAGAAGTGACTATTGGATTGGACGTGACTGATGCAAACAGCAACAGTTTTTCGACCGTTGCAAATGAAGAGGCGTGACTGTTGCGAACCGCAACAGTTTTCGGCCATTACAAACGAAGAGGCGCAACTGTTGCAAACCGCAATAGTTTTCGGCCGTTGAAAATGGAGAGGCGCGACTGCTGCGAACCGCAATAGTTTTCGGCCGTTGCAAACGAAGAGGCACGACTGTTGTGAACAGTAACACCTTTTGGCGTTGAAAATGAAGGGATGCTACTTTTCTCAACTGGTGTAGCCATTGAGAATTCGACTATAAATAAGGAGGAAACTTGATCACTTTCCTCACTCAATATTTAACTCCGGATTTGCTCTTTTTCCTCTTGATTTCATAATCTCTACAATCCGTGCGCATTTTCATATCACACAGAAGATCATGCACATCACAATCTCGAGCAGATTACGTCTATTATATCTTGGGAGAATTTTGAAATAAAATTCTTAAGGAAATTGTTACGATAAGCCTCAGATGAAATTTTCTTCTTCAATCGGTTAGATTTCTAGTTGATTTATATATATATTTCGTTTATACATTGTACTATTTCTTTAAATAGTGTAACGTTTGATTTATCGCTAGAGTTATTATTGCTATAGTTGGTAGTTTGTTGTTGTAATTAATTACAACATACTTATTGTTAAAATAACTAATACAGAATTCCAAAGTAGTGGAAATCTGATTTGTAAACTTATGAGACAAGTTTATTATTGATTAGTCTCTGTTTTGCTATACTAGACGTTTAACATCTTAAGGATTTTATTTCTTTTGCTAAAACAGAGATGTCAATAAAAGAGCTCTCAACAAAGGCTACTACACACAATAGGCTCGATCCTTTTAAAGGAGATGGTGATGACATTCTAACATGGCAGAATCAGATGTTATTTTATTTCACCACATTCGGTCTAAACGGTATCTCGAGGAGGAGGAACTGATTCCTGCACTAGGCAAGGAATCATATATTGAAACGTGGAAGCATTCCGATTTTCTATGCAGAAACTATATTCTGAATTGTCTCGACAAGGTGTTATACAAAGTATATCAGCCTCTAAAGACAGTAAAAGCACTTTGGAATGCACTTGCCATGAAGTATAAGACGTAAAATATCAGTCTTAAGAAATTCATTATAGAAATTTCATGTACTACAAGATGGTTGACTCCAAACCGGTGACTGCTCAACTGTATGAACTTTAAATCATTATTCATGAACTCGAAGCGGAAGGTCATAAGGTTCAAGAATCGTTTTTGGTTGAAGCCATCATGGGAAAACTGCCGCCATCATAGAGATATTACCGCAACTATCTAAAGCATAAGAAGAAGGAAATCTCTTTACATGATCTCATAGTCCGACTAAAAATTGAGGCAGATAGCCGTGGAGTTACTAATCCAAGCGAGGAAGCATTTGTGGCTGAAGGTTCAAAGACCAAAAAAAGAATTTTCAGAAGAAAAGGAAAGCTCCAAACAACAAACTAAAATACAGCAAACGAACCAAAAAGTTTAATGGTAAATGTGGGTTTGTGGAAAGGTTGGACATGCCGCTAGAGATTGCAGACACAAAGAGCAACGCAACAAAGAGGCAAATATAGTAGACAACATGGAAATAGACGAGTCCACCTTCTCGGCAGTTGTATCTGAATGCAATTTGATTCAAAATCCTAACCAATGGTGGGTAGACACAGATGCTACCCGTCATGTCTGCTCTGACAAATCCATGTTTTCTACATACCAGAAATTTAACCATGAAGAAAAACTCTATGTGGATAATTCTGCAGTATCCATGATCGAAGGCAATGGCATAGTAATACTCAAGTTTACTTCTGAAAAAACTATCAAGTTGAATGACATGCTCCATGTTCTAGACATACGCAAGAATCTCATCTCTGGTGCAGTACTATTGAAGAAAGGATTCAAAATAGTGTTCGAATCAGACAAGATGGTTCTGTTCAAAGCTGGAATGTATATTGGAAGGGGATATTTATGTGATGGCCTATTTAAGGCAAATATAGCCATTATCGGCAATAAAACTATGTATTCTGATTGTGCTATTAATAAAATTGAAGTTTCTTACTTGCTTGAGCATGAAATTTTACTATGACATGATAGATTGGGACACATAAATTTTTGAAAAAGAAAACATTATCAAACTTGGGATTAATTCTGAAATTCCAAGTAGATAAGAACTACAAATGTGAGACATGTGTAGAAGCAAAAATGGTAAAAAAAACATTTCAATCTGTTGATAGAAGCATCGAACTACTAGGTTTGGTTCATACAGATTTATGTGATTTTAAATCGTTACCTACAAAAGGTGGGAAAAGGTACTTTATCACGTTTATTGACGATTATGCGCGATATTGCTATGTATATCTTTTGAATAGTAAAGATGAAGCAATTACATCATTTATAAAGTATAAGGCTGAGGTAGAAAATCAATTAAATAAAAAAATCAAGATAATGAGATATGATCGAGGTGGAGAATATGAATCACCATTTGAACAATTCTGTGCTGAAAATGGTATAATTCATCAAATAAAAGCTCCATATTCACCACAACAAAATGGTGAGCCAAGAGGAAGGATAGGACATTAAAAGAAATGATTAATGTCATGCTTTTAATCTCTGGTCTACCGATGAACTTGTGGAGGGAAGCCTTAAATATGTCTAATCACATATTAAACAAAGTCCCTTGCAATAAAAAAGGAACAATTCCGTATGAGATTTGGAAAGGACACAAACCAAGCTTTAAATACGTCAAAGTGTGGGGGTGCTTGGCAAAAGTTCCAGTTCCGCCTTCCAAGAGAGTCAAACTTAGACCAAAAACGGTTGATTGTTACTAACTAGGGCCAGTCCAAAATAGTAATGCCTATAGATTTTTGGTATTCAAGTCTGATGTAGCTGATATTCATGTAAATACAATCATGGAATCCAGAGATGTCTCATTCTTTGAATACATGTTTCCGTACAAAAGGAATGAAGAGAATAATGTCCCTAAAAACACAAGAGATGAATGAAGCAATTACATGAAGATGAAACTCATCATGAGATTGAGGAAGTTGAACCAAGAAGAAGCTTAAAGGCTAGGACTTCCAACACATTTGGTTTGGATTTTTTCACATATATGTTAGAACTCGAACCTCAAACGTACAAGGAAGCAATGTCATCTTCTGAATCTTCATGTTGGAAAGAAGCAATCCAAAGTGAAATTGATTCAATTCTAAGTAATAAAACTTGAAAAATTGTTGATATTCCACCTGGAATAAAACCTATTGGCTATAAATGGATTTTCAAGAAGAAAATGAAAGCAGATGGCTCTATCGACAAGTATAAAGCCAGATTAGTAGCCAAAGGATATCGTCAAAAAGGAGTAGACTTCTTTGATACATATTCGCCGGTAACACGAATAACCTCTATAAGAATGCTAATAGCAATTGCATCGATCTATAATCTAAAAATTCATCAAATGGAGTAAAGACAGCATTCTTAAATGGAGATCTCGATGAGGAGATCTATATGTAGCAACCTGAAGGTTTTGTTTCCAAAGAAAATGAAAACAAAATCCATAGACTAGTAAAATCATTATACGGACTAAAACAAGCTCCAAAACAATGGCATGCAAAATTTGATAGTGTTATTGTGAGAAATGATTTTCATATAAATGAATTTGCTAAGTGTGTTTACTATAAACAAATTGTACAATCATATGTGATGATTTGTCTATATGTAGGGATTTGTTAATTTGATCCAAACACTTCAGTAATAGAGACCACACAAAAAATGTTAATTAGCAATTTCGATATGAAAGACTTAGGAGTTACAGACGTTATTTTGAGAATCAAAATAGTAAGAACACCTAATGGAATTGAATTATCTCAGTCACACTATGTAGACAAAGTGATTGAATTTTTTTAAAATTTTGGAATTGAAGGAGTAAGAACACCTTTTAATCCATCAGAAATACTGCATAAAAACACTAATGAGAGTGTAATGCAACTGGAATACTCTCGTGTAATAGGATGTCTCATGTGTAACGATCCATAAATTTTCGATGTTAAATTTTTGTTATTTTAATAATATTTTATGAGTTAATATTGAAAGAAATAAAATATTGCAATTTTATAATGGAATGATAACTAAATTTAGACTGAAACAACGTTAATACAAGTCAATTATCAACAATCTAAATGAAACTCCAATTCATTTTATTTAAGCATGATACGTTTGGTTATAAAACTAAATATAAGTAACAAATGTAAACATTTAGTTATTGTACAAAATAGATAGTAAATGGTAATTGAATAAGATCAGTATTGTGTAAGGAATGATAATATGGGTGGTACTAATGGTTACACTGATTTATAGTGGGATAAAAGGTAATAAATTTATGGATAATTTGGGTAATAAAATAAATTTATTTATGGAGTTAGATTGGTTATATTATCTTAGGCTATAAACCAAATAGAAGAGAACAAGCGTAAATCTTAAGGGTGTAATAACAATTATTATATATTACCTAATTTATTGGTCAATCAATTTATTTGAAATAAAGTCCTCTTGAATGTTAAGTAATTTTAATACTGTTATGGGGGAAACGTTACTTAATGATTTTTAATTTTAGTAACGGAAGAGTGAATGAGAATTTATAGAGAACATAAAATATTTATAAGTAAAAAAGAGTATATATTGAACAAATTTATGATAATTGGATAATGCAGTGTTATTGGAAATTAATTAGTGTTATATATGGGATTTATACCTGGGTGGGCAAGTAGTAAACTTATAAATGAAAGAAGGTGAGTAGGTGACCCTTTATTTAGGTTATTTATTCATTTAATATGTTAAATAAAAATTGGAAATCAGATCTCAATTAAGGGAAACTAAGTTATACGTTAATTTGAAATAAAATCTACTAAATATTACATTTATAGGGAATGTAGTACGAATGGTTAGGGATTGTCAAATTTGGTAAAAAGGGATTGGACTTAGGAAACTTTGTTAATTGAGTTTAAAACCTTAATTAATACGCGTAATTGACAAGATTCATATTTTTAAAAAAATAACCGTTGATACAAATCTAAGATGTATATAGAAGTATTAATGTAGTGAAAGACAAACAAATATTAACTATGTTATTTGTGTAATTAATGGATAGGAATACCAAAGGCTAATTATAGTGAGGAATATAAGTGGTAGAATAATAACAATTTACGATTTTATTTTTGTTAACATATGTTAAGAGATATGTTTATTATCTTAATTTGAACTTCTACTAATAACATGTATTACAGTAAGATTAAAAAAAATGATAACATACGTCAGGTGTATTTAATGACATTGTTTGAATGTAATTAATAACGGTGTTTTTAATAATAAATGTTAATAAAGAATAAGAATGAATAAGTTTAGTAAAAGAGTAAACATTCATTTAGTAAAAATATTTGGCAACTAAAAGATTGATTGTAGAGATGAGAAACTATTATTTAGTAAGAAATATATATAATTACTGTTTGTAGCAAATAGTGTATTAATATGTTTAAATTACTATTAGATAGGAAATAATTGTTATACTTCTCATTACATTTATTTAGTCCATTTTGAAACTTAATCAACTGAAATTAATGTAATTGAAAATTTCCAATTGATAGGAGAGAGAATACTAATTGTAAATTAATAGGTGTAAATAAAAGCAGCATATGTTTTGTGAAAATATAGGGTAAGTTTGACTTAATAAAAAGAAAATTTTACATCAAATAAAATGAATGTTTCATCTGTGAATGTACGTTTAATTTCATTAAAATAAGAACAGAAAGATTGATTTTAAAAAAAGAAATATATATTTATTTGAACTGTGTTTTAGCTTACAGACTGATTACAAGAATAGGAACATAATCTATTTATTACTCTTGTGTATAAACAATAAATTTATAAACGTGTTTAAATAAACAATTGTTCTATTTCTTTATCCATTTTAGTTGTCTGTTTTAAAATCTAACTTTGTAAGTAACTGCAATTAATGTAATTCAAATGTGTCAATTAAAAAGAAAGGAAACGTTAATTGCAATTAATAGATTTAATAAAAGAAACGCACGTTTTGTGTTAAACAAAAAGGGTGTTTTAATGGAAATAAAAGATCATTTTGAGAAAACAAAATTGAACGTTCTCATTTTTAAGGTAAGTATAAATATTTTATTTTGCGTAAATAAAAACCTAAATGCGTACAAAATTCTACTTTCGTTTGCAAACTTTTCCATTCCTACGTACATTCCCTTATCTATTATTAATGCCTGAAGCTTTAATAATAAAACGTGACATTTATTTTTTTTCCCTCCACATTCATTTCCTAATTATAAATAACCTACATCTTATTTCTTCTTCTACATTTTGTTTCTCCTAACACCTCATATTCAAAAGCTCTTATTCTTGCAACTCCAAAAGCATTCTTTTATAAAAATGATTTTTCCATTTTTCGTACTGGAGAAGAACGAGGTCCTGTAGCGTGCTAAAGCTTTTGCTGACGTGGCTTATATTTTTGTTAGGTATGTTTATTTGTTTGTATAAATTAATTTTGTTTTCAAGCGATTTAATGCGTGTAACTTTCTCATACGAACTCCGTTTCACACGCGATTTTTTTTTGGATCGTAATAAAATTCCGGATTTTTTGACGCTTGTTTGGACGAATTTGGAGACTGTCCAATTTTTGGGTTTAAATTGAATTTTAATTCAATTTAAATTCAAAAGATGAGTGTTTTAACCCATTCACAACTTCTAAGTTTTCTTATGTTTGTTAAATTGATTTAAGATATGAGTAGAAATTTATTTATGACTGTTTTGCATATTTTATTCATCATCTCAGCTAAATTGCATTTATTTAATTTAACGGTTAATTAATTTTATTATTGCATATAAATTGACAGTTAAAATTTATTTATTTTGCATATAAACTGCTAGTTAAACAGTTATTTATTTATTTATTTTATTGAATATAAACTGTTCGTTGATACCTGTTATATTTTATATGCTCTATTGATGTTTGTTTAAATTGATGATGATTGAAATAAATTGGTTGATGATTGATATTGGGTGAATGGATGATGTGTTCTATATTATAAAAACTGCAAGTTATTTTGCATTTTCATTTCATTCGGGATTGCGGTTTGAAATGATATACAACCGCATTTTTTTTATTTTTAAATTGCGGATTGAAATGATAAATATCCGTATCACTTGACCATAGGATAGAAAATTATATACAGGCACCGCGGTATATATATATATAATTATTTTTGAAATGATTTTTATGGTTTGGATATGATACGGTTTAATAAATATTAAATTTGGATATTATATAAATATATTTTATATATACATATATAGTTAATTTTTTTGAATTTAAGCTATGTATAAATCAGTTAAATAAAAATAAATAAGTTGAACAATGGAGTTTGATTATTTATGTTAAATGGTTAAGTACATGTCTAAGATATCATATGTATATATAGAGTTTTAATGATTTGAATCAGTTAAGATTGGGAGGTAAATTAGAAATTTATTTGATGGAACTTATTTAAAAACTTCTCTCCATAAGTTGATGTAAACTTATTAAAATTGAAAATTTTAAAGGTATGATATTTATAACTGGATTTTTATTTAAGATAAATTAAATGAATATTTCTAGCATAATAAATTGAAGGAAATATTTAAGTTGTTAGTAACTGAAATTTTAATTTAAATGACTTTGATCTATTGTGTAAACATTTCAAAACTAAATAATAGGACAATGAATTTGTGAATATAAATTTCCAACCTTAAGTTTTGAAATCGTTAAATACTAAAAGTTAGAAATATATTGAAATTGAAGTGGTTTATTTAAATGAAAGTGAATTTAAAATTTATGGATTTAGACTAAATTTTAAATGAATAAAATTGTGAAGATGCGGAAATTATTTTATAAAGTAATTTTAAATTCAAACTATCTTATTCTATATACTATTGAATATCCAAACCATTCAAGTTTTAGAAGTATGGTTTTAAAGCTATGAGTTTCGAAGTATTATGTTTTGAAAGTTATAATTCAAATGTTTGGTTTCTAAATATTATAAATTTTAAAGCAATATGATTTTGGAAAAGAAATATATTTGAAATAAAACGATATTATATTAATTTGGGTTTTATAAAAATAATATCAAATGAGTTTGTTTTGAAATGGAAAGGAAATTGTAATTATATGGTTTTGAAATAAATACTTTATTATGGTTTTGAAAGTATAAACTATTTTTAAAGACCGCGGTGTTATAATAACGTTTGGTTGTTGAAGAGACAGGGATCGAAAGTTGTCATACTCTCTGCCAACTCCGAAAACCACTTTAACAACCGTGTACGAGGTGGAGATTCCAGAATGAAGTAGGTTGGTGGCGGCGTTTCCTGTAAGGTAAATACGTGGACCCAACTCCCGTGAGTTGGCATAAGGTGGCTAAAACAGGAGCGACTGACGGGTTAATAAGGTAGCATCTTTGATCGGACACTTCCCTTCGATACTATACTCTGACTTTGGATTGATTCGGTGGCCACCTTCACTTTTGATTTCTTTGATTTGGGGGAGTTTGTTCGAGATAGGCGGTAGCTGCGCGCTACGCGTTACCACTGACCCGGAAGCGTAATTGGTATATCTACCCTGGCATTGCCTAGTTGTGTCGTGTCACCTACCATACCGAGCCTTCTACGAGTTTGGTTTTCTCCCGTAGCCCGTGTGGTATCCTCTGGTGGCTACCCGATCAGGAAGGACTATGATATTGGATGGACTACTGGGACTATTATTGTGTTAAGGGGGAGATTAGGTAACTCCTTAACGCTATTTAAAAGTAAGTTTATTTTACAATTAGACACTATTATAATAGCGAAATGTACTACATAGTAAATAGTTTAACGGATCCTTAAGAGATGTGAATCCCGAGCATCTTTTAAGTTATTGCACTCATATTTATCCCTTTTGATTTAACTTACATAAGTTCTTTTAGTTCTGACTCGAGTGTTTTGTCTTTTCAGTTCGCTCGGGTCAGTTCGAGCGTTTCAAGATCGAAGATTTTAGCTCTGGAGGACGGAGACGAAGATTTCTATTATTATTATATATTATATTCCACTACACTCATATTGTTCCGCTGCATTGATATTTATGAGTATGTGAACTCTGATATTTATTGTATAAAGAAGAATCAAATGTTTGTGAACAGTTTTATGAACTGTATATTTATTATTATATTTTATCCTTCCGCTGTGAGATTCTGTTTAGTTTTTTCTCTTCTCTGTTTTCTTATTTACCCCATAACAATCTGCCCTTTTGTATGGTTTGAATTGGCATGTGTGTCGATTTAAAGCGTGAGAAAAGGTGGGATGTTACATCTGGTATCAGAGCTTTGGTTTAGCGATAAACCTTAGCTTTGTGGGGTTTGACTCTTTACTAATAGGGTAGTAATACCCTATGGGAGTCGCTGAGTGTATATATATGAGAGAGTGTATTTGTTAGTGTTATAAAAAGGTTTTAATATTGTGTTAATCTGTTCCGTTTTGTATTTATAAATTCTGGTTGATGCATGGGACGCTATGACATCAATAGGGATTTCTAAACACTTAATAGGACAGACCGACATAATATTTGTTTTTAATATAGGTGAACGAAATAATTTTGCCTATTATATTTTCTATATATAAAATATAAAATTTCAAATGATATCTGTATTTGGCCGCAATAGATTGGTTGTTAGGTAATAAAATGTATAAATAATAATAGAAATAAGATTGAAAAATAAAATAAATGAAATTTGGGAAATTTAGAACTTAAATTCCGGGGTTTTGAAATTTCTTACGAATAAATTTTGGAATATAATAATATTGTTTATAAGTACTTTCTAATATAAATATTTATTATCATTCGGAAGAATTATTTTAAAGAAGATTTTGGAGAAAATAAGTTTTGTACTTTCCTCTCTATCGTTGGAAAATAATTTCGGTGATGGCGACCGCAACATCAACTTTCATTTTCGAGTTTCGAAGGGGGAAGACCATTGTAGTAGTTCTACTGCAGATTCATTTTTGAAAAATATACAAATTTTGAATTGTTTTAAATATAATTAGAGATATATAAGTTGAAAGAATATATTTATCTATTGTTTTAAAATAAATTGAAAATTTAACCCGGCATTAAATTCTTAAATTTCCATTAATTAATTGTTTCAATTTATTGTAGTGAAATGAAAGGTAAGTAATTAATAATTGAAACCTTTAATTTAGGTAAGAGATTTATGGCTAAGTTATGAAGGAAATAAAAAGGAAGTTGAAATTGTAACTTATAAGGAAAAGGTAAAAAATTATTTGACAATTAATTAATTAAAAGAAATGAGAAAACTTGTATAACTTTCAATTACATTCTTTAAAAGCATATATATAACTTACCAAATATTAAAAGTTGAAATGTTAATAATAAAATGTAATAGATATTGTACAAGTAATAAATTTGAGGTAATGAAAGTAATTAATGAAATTCCTTAATAAATAGGAATTTGATGTTGTAATATTATAAGCTTAAGTGTAATTGAAAAGACTACTAATTGAAATAGAAAGGTAGGTATTATAAATGGAAGAAAATAAATAAAATTAAGTAGTATATATGTAAGATAATAAACTTAAGTAAAGGATTGAAGCTATTTATTAATAAAATAAGAAGAAAAGATGAATGCAGTAAATATATAAATGTAGACTTAAATTAATGTATTAATGTGCTAAGAAATTGATTTGCACATGAATACTATAAACAAATGAAGTTATGCAATATGAAATGAAAAGAGAAAAATGAATTATATATATATAAGTATAAGTGCAAACTAGTGTAATAAACACTAAATTAATGAATGGAGATAAAAGTTGTAAGAAATAAATGTAAAGTAATAAATGAAATTTATAAGAATGAGCTTGATTTATTATTTGGAATTGTTGCTTGTTTGGTTTATGGTTGTTTGGGGTAAGATACTTTAAATTTGGATTTGGATGGATGAATAATCTATTTAGTTTTATCTAAGGCTGCTGAGTAAATGATGCGGTAGTAGTTTATTCTTCATTCCGTGTATTTTAAAAGTTTTGAACCCGAACAACTATTTGTTTGTTTGATTGAATGGTTGTTTTGTATTGTGTATGCTGTTTGTTGAAACTGATGGTTGTTGTATTGATTTGTTGTTAGTGATTGAAACCACCTAAATATTTCATTTTTTATAAATTGTTAACCCTTTGCATTATATAAGTAAAATGAAGATTATGGAAGCAATTACTACTGCTTTTGGTTCCATAAAATAAGCGTTATTGCCCGACAAATAGGTACGTTTTCGGATTACGGGTTTTAGCGTTATTATTTTGAAAATATATGATATATATTGTTATAATTAATATTTTATTTTTCTTCCGAGCCTCTCCGTACAAAAGAGACTCTACCGAAATTTTCCGAAAATTTCGGACTTAGAATTTTTTTTCTTCCAAACTTTAATAATTTAAATATAAAAGATTAAATAGTTATAAATTAGGATATCTTATTTAAATTAATTAATTTTGTAAATTTAATTGTTAATAAAGCTAATGTTTTGATAAGATGTATTGTTTTTATTTCTTGTTTTTTTCCTTTTTTTCCCTTTTCGGTGACGAAAAGTTTTGAGTGGGGAAGAGTGTAACGACCCATAGATTTTCGATGTTAAATTTTTGTTATTTTAATAATATTTTATGAGTTAATATTGAAAGAAATAAAATATTGCAATTTTATAATGGAATGATAACTAAATTTAGACTGAAACAACGTTAATACAAGTTAATTGTCAACAATCTAAATGAAACTCCAATTCATTTTATTTAAGCATGATACGTTTGGTTATAAAACTAAATATAAGTAACAAATGTAAACATTTAGTTATTGTACAAAATAGATAGTTAATGGTAATTGAATAAGATCAGTATTGTGTAAGGAATGATAATATGGGTGGTATTAATGGTTACACTGATTTATAGTGGGATGTAAAAGGTAATAAATTTATGGATAATTTGGGTAATAAAATAAGTTTATTTATGGAGTTAGATTGGTTATATTATCTTAGGCTATAAACCAAATAGAAGAGAACAAGCGTAAATCTTAAGGGTATAATAACAATTATTATATATTACCTAATTTATTGGTCAATAAATTTATTTGAAATAAAGTCCTCTTGAATGTTAAGTAATTTTAATACTGTTATGGAGGAAACGTTACTTAATGATTTTTAATTTTAGTAACGGAAGAGTGAATGAGAATTTACAGAGAACATAAAATATTTATAAGTAAAAAAGAGTATATATTAAAAAAAATTATGATAATTGGATAATGCAGTGTAATTGGAAATTAATTAGTGTTATATATGGGATTTATACCAGGGTGGGCAAGTAGTAAACTTATAAATGAAAGAAAGTGAGTAGGTGACCCTTTATTTAGGTTATTTATTCGTTTAGTATGTTAAATAAAAATTTGGGAATCAGATCTCAATTAAGGGAAATTAAGTTGTACGTTAATTTGAAATAAAATCTATTAAATATTACATTTATAGGGAATGTAGTACGAATGGTTAGGGATTGTCAAATTTGGTAAAAAGGGATTGGACTTAGGAAACTTTATTAATTGAGTTTAAAACCTTAATTAATACGCGTAATTGACAAGATTCACATTTTAAAAAAAATAACCTTTGATACAAATCTAAGATGTATATAGAAGTATTAATGCAGTGAAAGACAAACAAATATTAACTATGTTATTTGTGTAATTATGGATAAGAATACCAAAGGCTAATTATAGTAAGGAATATAAGTGGTAGAATAATAAAAATTTATGATTTTATTTTTGTTAACATATGTTAAGAGATATGTTTATGATCTTAATTTGAACTTCTACTAATAACATGTATTACAGTAAGATTAAAAAAAATGATAACATACGTCGGGTGTATTTAATGACATTGTTTGAATGTAATTGATAACGGTGTTTTTAATAATAAATGTTAATAAAGAATAAGAATGAATAAGTATAGTAAAAGAGTAAACATTCATTTAGTAAAAATGTTTGGCAACTGAAAGATTGATTGTAGAGATGAGAAACTATTATTTAGTAAGAAATATATATAATTACTGTTTGTAGCGAATAGTGTATTAATATGTTTAAATTACTATTAGATAGGAAATAATTGTTATACTTCTCATTACATTCATTTAGTCCATTTTGAAACTTAATCAACTGAAATTAATGTAATTGAAAATTTTCAATTAATAGGAGTGAGAATACTAATTGTAAATTAATAGGTGTAAATAAAAGCAGCATATGTTTTGTGAAAATATAGGGAAAGTTTGATTTAATAAAAAGAAAATTTTACATCAAATAAAATGAATGTTTCATCTGTGAATGTACGTTTAATTTCATTAAAATAAGAACATAAAGATTGATTTTAAAGAAAGAAATATATGTTTATTTGAACTGTGTTTTAGCTTACAGACTGATTACAAGAATAGGAAAATAATATATTATTACGCTTGTGTATAAACAATAAATTTATAAACGTGTTTAAATAAACAATTGTTCTATTTCTTTATCCATTTTAGTTGTCTGTTTTAAAATCTAACTTTGTAAGTATATAACTGCAATTAATGTAATTCAAATATTTCAATTAAAAAGAAAGAAAACGTTCATTGCAATTAATAGATTTAATAAAAGAAACGCACGTTTTGTGTTAAACAAAAAGGGGGTTTTAATGGAAATAAAAGATCATTTTGAGAAAACAAAATTGAACGTTCCCATTTTTAAGGTAAGTATAAATATTTTATTTTGTGTAGATAAAAACCTAAATGCGTACAAAATTCTACTTTCGTTTGCAAACTTTTCCATTCCTACGTACATTCCCGTTATCTATTATTAATGCCTAAAGCTTTAATAATAAAACATGACATTTATTTTTGTCCCTCCACATTCATTTCCTAATTATAAATAACCTACATCTTATTTCTTCTTCTACATTTTGTTTCTCCTAACACCTCATATTCAAAAGCTCTTATTCTTGCAACTCCGAAAGCATTCTTTTATAAAAATGATTTCTTTTCATTTTTCGTACCGGAGAAGAACGAGGTCCTGTAGCGTGCTAAAGCTTTTGCTGACGTGGCTTATATTTTTGTTAGGTACTTTTATTTGTTTGTTTAAATTAATTTTGTTTTCAAGCGATTTAATGCGTGTAACTTTCTCATACGAACTTTGTTTCACACGCGAATTTTTTTGTTAGGATCGTAATAAAATTCCGGATCTTTTGACGCTGGTTTAGACGAATTTGGAGACTGTCCAATTTTTGGGTTTAAATTGAATTTTAATTCAATTTAAATTCAAAAGGTGAGTGTTTTAACCCATTCACAACTTCTAAGTTTTTTTATGTTTGTTAAATTGATTTAAGATATGAGTAGAAATTTATTTATGACTGTTTTGCATATTTTATTCATCATCTTAGCTAAATCGCATTTATTTAATTTAACTGTTAATTAATTTTATTATTGCATATAAATTGACAGTTAAAATTTATTTATTTTGCATATAAACTGCTAGTTAAACGGTTATTTATTTATTTAATTATTTGAATATAAACTGTTCGTTGATACCTGTTATATTTTATATGCTCTATTGATGATGTTTGTTTAAATTGATGATGATTGAAATAAATTGGTTGATGATTGATATTGGGTGAATGGATGATGTGTTCTATATTATAAAAACTGCAAGTTATTATGCATTTTCATTTCATTCGGGATTGCGGTTTGAAATGATAAACAACCGCATTTTTTTATTTTTAAATTGCAGATTGAAATGATAAATATCCGTATCACTTGACCATAGGATAGAAAATTATATACAGGCACCGCGGCATATATATATATATATATATATATATATATATATATATATATAATTATTTTTGAAATTATTTTTATGGTTTGGATATGATACGGTTTAATAAATATTAAATTTGGATATTATATAAATATATTTTATATATACATATATAGTTAATTTTTTTTGAATTTAAGTTATTTATAAATCAGTTAAATAAAAATAAATAAGTTGAACAATGGAGTTTGATTATTTATGTTAAATGGTTAAGTACATGTCTAAGATATCATATGTATATATAGAGTTTTAATGATTTGAATCAGTTTAGATTGGAAGGTAAATTGGAAATTTATTTGATGGAACTTATTTAAAAACTTATCTCCATAAGTTGATGTAAACTTATTAAAATTGAAAATTTTAAAGGTATGATATTTATCACTGGATTTTTATTTAAGATAAATTAAACAAATATTTCTAGCATAATAAATTGAAGGAAATATTTAAGTTGTTAGTAATTGGAATTTTAATTTAAATGACTTTGATCTATTGTGTAAACATTTCAAAACTAAATAATAGGACAATGAATTTGTGAATATAAATTTCCAACATTAAGTTTAGAAATCGTTAAATATTAGAAGTTAGAAATATATTGAAATTGAAGTGGTTTATTTAAATGAAAGTGAATTTAAAATTTATGGATTTAGACTAAATTTTAAATGAATAAAATTGTGAAGACGCGGAAATTATTTTATAAAGTAATTTTAAATTCAAGCTATTTTATTCTATATACTGTTGAATATCCAAACCATTCAAGTTTTAGAAGTATGGTTTTAAAGCTATGAGTTTCGTAGTATTATGTTTTGAAAGTTATAATTCAAATGTTTGGTTTCCAGATATTATAATTTTTAAAGCAATATGATTTTGGAAAAGAAATATATTTGAAATAAAACGATATTATATTAATTTGGGTTTTATAAAAATAATATCAAATGAGTTTGTTTTGAAATGGAAAGGATATTGTAATTATACGGTTTTGAAATAAATACTCTATTCTGGTTTTGAAAGTATAAACTATTTTTAAAGACCGCGGTGTTATAATAACGTTTGGTTGTTGAAGAGACCGGGATCGGAAGTTGTCATACTCTCTGCCAACTCCGAAAACCACTTTAACAACCGTGTACGCGGTGGAGATTCCAGAATGAAGTAGGTTGGTGGCGGCGTTTCCTGTAAGGTAAATACGTGGACCCAGCTCCCGTGAGTTGGCATAAGGTGGCTAAAACACGAGCGATTGACGGGTTAATAAGGTAGCACCTTTGATCGGACACTTCCCTTCGATACTATAGTCTGACTTTGGATTGATTCGGTGGCCACCTTCACTTTTGATTTCTTTGATTTGGGGGAGTATGTTCGAGGTGGGCGGTAGCTGCACGTTACCACCGACCCGGAAGCGTAATTTGTATATCTACCCTGGCATTGCCTAGTTGTGCCGTGTCACCTACCATACCGAGCCTTCTACGAGTTTGGTTTTCCCCCGTAGCCCGTGTGGTATCCTCTGGTGGCTTCCCGATCAGGAGGGACTATGATATTGGATGGACTACTGGGACTATTATTGTGTTAAGGGGGAGATTGGGTAACTCCTTAACGCTATTTAAAATTAAGTTTATTTTACAATTAGACGCTATTATAATAGCGAAATATACTACATAGTAAATAGTTTAACGGATCCTTAAGAGATGTGAATCCCGAGCATCTTTTAAGTTACTGCACTCATATTTATCCCTGTTGATTTAACTTGCATAAGATCTTTTAGTTCTGACTCGAGTGTTTTGTGTTTTAAATTCGCTCGGGTCAGTCCGAGCATTTCAGGATCGAAGATTTTAGCTCTAGAGGATGGAGACGAAGATTTCTATTATTATTATATATTATATTCCACTACACTCATATTGTTCCGCTGCATCGATATTTATGAGATGTGAACTCTGATATTTATTGTATAAAGAAGAATCAAATGTTTGTAAACAGTTTTATGAACTGTATATTTATTATTATATTTTATTCTTCCGCTGTGAGATTCTGTTTAGTTTTCTTCTCTTCTCTGTTTTCTTATTTACCTCATAACAATCTGCCCTTTTGTATGGTTTGAATTGGCACGTGTGTCGATTTAAAGCGTGAGAAAAGGTGGGATGTTACGTCATGTATCTAATGAATTGCACAAGACCGGATATAGCTTATGCGGTAAGTCGACTGAGCAGGTATACAAGCAATCTAGGAAAAGAACACTGGAAAGCACTAATGAGAGTGCTTAGGTATTTAAAAAATACCGCTAATTATTCCCTACATTATGGAAAATATCCTACCGTCTTAGAATGATATGGTGATGCAAACTGGATTGCTGATTCAGAGGAATCAAAATCAACGATGGTTATGTCTTTACCTTAGCAGGGGTAGTAGTGTCATTGAAATTAGGTAAACAAACATGCATAGCTCGGTCCACTATGGAATCAGAGTTCATCGCTTTAGATAAAGCAGGCGAAGAAGCAGAATGACTTTGTCATTTTTTAAAAGATATTCCATTTTGGCCTAAACCTGCCGGCCATATGCATACACTATGATAACCAAGCAGCATTAAGCAGAGCGCAAAACTTTGTGTATAATGGAAAGTCACAACACATTCGTCGACCTCATAACATAGTTAGGTAGTTACTCTCAAATGGAACTATTTCCATAGATTATGTGCGAACAAATGATAACCTAGCGGATCCATTTACTAAAGGTTTATCAAGAGAGAAAATTAATTGTGCATCGAGGGGAATGGGTTTACAAGCCTAAACCAATAAGAGTCATCTTATATGGAAACCTATTCTAACGACTTGAGATCCCACGGGCTAGGATCAATAGGCAAACTAGTTCTGAATAACTAAAGACATAATTCATTTGTTTGGACTTAGTCCTACTCCATTCCTATGGTGCACAATATAAATGCATGCCTATAGAAGTATTAAAAAGATAAAACTAATTTTTTTAATGATAACCATATCTTAAAAATAACAAGTGGGGTATATGTAGGATACACTTATGGTTGTGATCACCTATGTTAGTGTGAGCTGGGTCGGCTCTATGAGAACATTAAAGGCTTTTATTCTCTAAAAACACTCGTGGAACCAAAATTTGTTCAGGACCAAAATGAACACAACCAAGAGATTGAATGTGAAGGGAAATGATGCTTTGTAAAGCTTATTGTCTGGTTATACAATAACGGCTGACGGTTCAAGATGAAATAATTCATCGATTAGCCAAGTATATCCGATAAGTTTTAACTAGGGAAAGTTTTAATTAAAATATCTGCTTATCCTTGATATAGCATTATTTTCATATGAACTGTGTGATATTATACTTTGTGTGGAGGAGACATATATCGTCATTCATGTGGGGGATTGCTAGAATTCTCAAAAATAGTGAATGAGATATATCTCACATCGCCAAAAATAAGTCTATTTTCTGGTTTATATAGTGTACTCTCAATCCATATATTGACCCTTAGGGTCAAGTAATTTTGTGCGAGGGGGAGGACCTATATGGCCATGGACTAACACACGCGCATGCCACCGCCCGCCCATCCAACCGACCGAACTGGGTCGGGTTGGGTGCGGGTCCAATAAGAGTGGACCATGTTATATTTTTGCTGTACAGAAGTGAACGGTTTTCTAATGTTTAAATTCAAATTGAAGCGACTAGTGGATTGGACGCGACTGTTGCAAACAGCAATAGTTTTTCGACCGTTGCAAACGAAGATGTGTGACTGTTGCGGACCGCAACAGTTTTCGACCGTTGAAAACGAAGAGGCGCGACTGTTGCGAACCGCACGAAGAGGCGCGACTGTTGCGAACAATAACACATTTTGGCGTTGCAAATGAAGGGATGCTACTTTTCTCAACGGGTGTAGCCATTGGGAATTCGACTGTAAATAAGGAGGAAATCTGATCATTTTCCTCACTCAATTTTAACTTCGAATTTTCTCTTCTTCCTCTTTGTTTTTTAATCTCTACAATCCGTGTGCTTTTGCATATCACACAGAAGATCATACACCTCAAAATCTCGAGCAGATTATGTCTGTTGTATCTTGGAATAATTTTGAAATAAAATTCTTAAAGAAATTATTACGACAAGTCTCAGACGAAATTTTCTTTTTCAGCCGGTTAGATTTCTAGTTGATATATATATATATATATATATATATATATATATATATATATATATTCGTTTATACGTTGTACTATTTCTTCAAATAGTATAACGTTTGATTTATCGCTATAGTTATTATTGCTATAGTTGGTAGTTTGTTGTTGTAATTAATTACAACATACTTATTGTTAAAATAACTAATACAGAATTTCAAAGTAGTGGAAAACTGATTTGTAAATATATGAGACAAGTTTATTATTGATTAGTTTCTGTTTTGATATACTAGACGTATAACATACATACATACATATATATAGTATAATGGGACACAAAATATAGACATAATTAGTGACATAATGGATTTTCACCTTTGGATTGCTTCTGAATTTCACGTTCTATATGAGAACAAAAAAAATCCAACGGTTCAAATATTTTGTGTCATCCTGTGTCTAATTTTGTGTCTAAGTAGCCGGTTTCATATACGTGCGTTTGTAAAAGTAATATAAACTAAAATTCCAGAGATTCATTTAGGCTGTAGCCCAGGTTGCATTCACCATGGATCCGTCCCTTGCTAAACTACTAGTAAATATGTATATAGTCCTGCTATACTTTGTCTGATAGACATATTCAAATAGAACCTGTATATCGTGCAGTGTACAACTTTAGTATTCAAAGAAAAAGGACGATTTACCTAAATTTACTGTTCATTGGTATCGACGTTTAACAGTGTCACAAACGAGTCATATAACACTGTAAAAAATAATTTTTTAGAAAAATTTGAACACTTTTCTAAATGAAAAACCAAAACTAAACACACTATTCAGAAAATAGGTCCTAGAAAATTATTCTAACCGACTTATCAACGCAAAGAAAATGAAATTATGGGCATTTTAATCTATTTCATAAAACCTGTATATGCAATTTTGCATGAAAAATGAGGCAATCGTCAAACTGAAAGCAACTAAAGTGTCTAACTTTGTGCCTGAAAACATCTAACTGAAGTCAAATAGAAATCTTATGTAAAATAAAACCTGCATGAAAACTAATGGTCGTATGCGTCTCTGTTTACACAATTCAGACGATGATCCTAAATAATTTAAGATCCTTAGTAAAGATGAAACAATATTAATAACCAACCATGTTTGAAATGGATACAGCTTCTACCACCCTAGTTACACGTCAAAATATATCAAATATTTACTATTGGGCCATCATTTGTGGAAAAACATTGAATATTATAATAAAGGATTCTAACAATCTTTGAAGTACCCGATGTAGACAAACTTAGATTTAAGATTAAATGTCTGAATACTTGAATGAAGTAACTGCGAAGCTATTGAAATTTAATAGCCGCAAGTCTGAATGAAAAAACAAATTTTATGCCTCACACTAAAAAATGTATACATTTGCGAGGCCATGCATAAAAGTAAGATAGTCTGAATAATAATGTCTACTCTAAAATGTACTAAAAGAACTGTATATGCTTAGTTGCTGCAACGTATTATCAGTTGTATAAACAGAGACATAATTGATAAATATAAATCTAATTACTACCAACAAATAATACACCGAACAAAGCATCTAAATGGAATTGAATTCCATAAAATTTTGCTACACGATCATGAACTCCATAAAATAGTACTACATAATGATTACCAATTAGACAATTACATGCATAATAGAACTCCCAAAATCATTACTTATTAAATCCAAATTATATCAAATTTTGCTATATAAAGTCCATATTCCAAACTGACAGTTCCGTACAAAAACCAAAAAATATGACAGCGCATCGGACTAATTAACATAGGATATGCAGCTATTACTAAAGATAATTTAATAAAATGCGGTATAATCTCATTCACCTAAAGCAGACATTACATGAAGTTATTTTTCATCGAGATTTTGCCTAAAACAATCTTCACGGAAAGTGAATCGCAGCAATGTTTGTGTCCCAGCAGACATCCCCATCCCTAGAATACTATAATAGAATGGACATGTAGTTATTTTAGTTAAGTTGGATGATTTTGTTTATTACAAAAGGCAGATAATAATTCACCTTAGTCTACTCTTTATGTATCCAATTCCAAGTTTACTAATAATAAAATCAGTCAAATGGGAAAATTACAATATACGCAATGGTGCAAATAAAAATAAAAATTTACTATCTAAAAATAAAAGACCTAGAACTAACAATAATTATAATTAACATTACGCATGGTACCAAAATGTTTATAAATCAAACATATATGATAAAAGTCTAGTAAAGGCAAATATCGTATTAAAGAGTATGCATTTAACACGGTACAAATAAAATAACGAAGAAATTAACTACAAGACTAATATCCTAATAAAGGTGAAGCACTAAGCATAACCCTAGATTGATTATCCAAGGAAGCTAAATTTTGATTTATATTGTTATTTCTATTGGGAATATTTTTGTTTTTAAAAAAGTCAATATGAGATTTTGTTTTTTTAAGAAGCTCTTTAAAATTTTAAATTTTATCTAATTGATAACTAGAGTTTGAAATCCACTTAAAACTAAACTAAATAGAGAAATAGCATATACTAAGTTATCCAAACCTAAATTAATATTATTACAAACTCAGTGGTTTATTTTAAGCCAAATATAACAACATGTAATTGTGTAAATAGTGTCTAGTAAAAATCTATGGTAACCCTTAAAATAAAATCTAATATTATTCCAATACAACTCAGAATTAATATGTGCATAATTTATATTAAAATCAAGTAAATTTAGAGTTTTTACAAGGATAAATCTAGTGATATTACATTTAAAATATAAGTGCATAATATCTTCCATTTTATTATTATATAAATAACATTTTCTACCGTTAAATATGTTTTTCTTTTTTAAAAGTTCTATAGTATTCAACTTTGCATGTAAAATTAACCACATGTGCACCTTAGTTTTAAGTGGAGCACTTATTTTCCTAATGTGGTTAAATGTTTTCAATTTAATTTTCGAAAAATTTTATGAATTTATAAAATGAATGAGATGTGTTTTTCTTACTAATGTCCCAACACCATGTTTTAGTATGGATCTCATTATCCATATTGTACAGTTCTAATTTAGCACATAGAAAAGCAAATTGTGCAAACGTATTTTCCATTAACGTACGATTAAAACTAATTCTCAAGGAAAGCTTAAATTTGGCCTATGGATTTCAGAAATTGATACATTTCTAAAATTCCAAATTTCATATTATTCTTCCAATTCCATTTTAAGTGGAATAACTGATAATCGACATTCATGCCAACACAAGTATTATTACCATAGTGTACAATATTATTAATTCCTAAATTATGTATATCAAAATTTAAAATTATTGATTTTCAAAAGTGAGATATGTTGTTTGTATTATTTGTAACTGAATGATATAAATTAAAAATACCTCCATACCATTGGTTCGATATTAATTCTTTCCATAATAGATTCTCTTTACTATTGTTAAATTCCAGCAATCATTTTCCTAAAAGGAATATATTTAAGTTATGAAAATTTATAATTCCCTAAACCTCCCTTATTTTTAGACCTACGAACCATTTTTCAATTTACAAGACATTTAGAGCTATTATTTGGATTGTCTCCAGTCCATAAAAAATCTCTATCAGTCTTATCAATTTTATCAATTACCCACTTAGGGAAGCGATAATACGACATCCAATAAACAGCTAACGCAGATAAAACTGAATTCATAAGAACAATCCTACAAGCTATCGATAAGAATTTACCATTCTATTTGGACGATCTTTTATTAATTTTATCTGTAATAGTATATCAATCATCATGTTTAACTTTTTGTGGTCTAATTAAAAACCCTAAACACTTCATAGGATATTTCATTGTTTTACAATTCAATGCGTATGCAGTTTGATTTTCAGCATTGTCTGTATCATTTAATACTAAAACTGAGCTTTTGTCAAATTAATCTTTAAGCCAGAAAGAAGTTCAAAACTATATAAAATAAATTTAAGCGTAATAATATGTTTAGGCAAATAAGATGAAAAAATCATAATATCATCTGCAAATTGTAAACAGAAAGGACATTACTAGTGATCTCATTGTGTATACCATTTAGTATCATATTACTAGTAGTTAATTTGATACTTCTAGAAAAAATATCAGTAGCTAAATTAAATAATAATGATGACAATGGATCTTACTGTCTAAGTCCGCGTTTTGATTGAATGTTAGCTCTTAATGTATCATTAACCATAATACTAGAATTACCCGTTTTAAGCAATGACATAATCCATCCTACCCATCTAATTATGAATGAGATATCTCAGAACCGATAATTATAATTACAGTACTTCAAGTTTGGGCCTTGCATTCAGGCCAATAGTCTATTTACCAAATAATTGATGTATGTTGTATAATATAAATACTTGTACACAGTCTATTGTATTGTAACGAAGTGAAGTAAAATTCTCTCACTTTTATCATTCCAATCATCTTTTCTATCATTGTATTGGAGCATAAAATTGTCAAACGACAGTAAAAAATTTCTGATCATCCCCTAAATCTCATTAGAGAATTGCAGCTTCATCATCGAACCATCCAAAGGAGATGTCAGATCAGTATCACCATCCATCATCCTATGTTGCTCTCAGCTATAAGCATTCTCATCAGTTGAGAGTGCAGTATCATCTCTCTTTCCGTGTTTCTAATCAAGAACCGCTAATCGAGGTGCCACGCCAAGGATCTTGCATCAAGATTCGCAAGTTTGGCTGCACCACAATAGACCCAATATCAAGAATCTCAACATCACTTCTAGATACTCCACCATGGCAGGAGATGATGATGTATGCATTAAGTGGAATCAAGAATCAGGAAGGGTCAAGACCAAACAATCAAGAATTATTAGCCATCGAAACAAACTCCTGCAGTATTATCAAACCAAAGAATAATTTAGTAAGCACTGCACTTGATGAAAACAACTTCATATTATGGAAATATCAAGTTGAGACCAGCATAAGAGGCTACGGTTTAGAAGATTATTTGTATGGAACTGCATATATTCCTGCAAGAATGGTCACCAACAGCAAAGGAGAATGAATCATCAACAAAAATTCACCAACTATCAAAGACAAGATAGCTTATTAGCATCATGGGTGCTATCATCTGTTGGTCCAGCCTTGCTATCTCAACTTGTTGGATGTAAGACATCATATGAGATATGGACTGTAATACAATAAATATTCAACTCACAGTCAGCCACAAGATTCATGTATTATAAGCAACAATTGCAAAACTTAAAGAAAGATAATGTGACAATGAGAGAATATCTGACTAAGATAAAGTCATACAGCGATCTTTTTGATACTGTTGGCCACACAGTGTCATAAACAGAGCAAATTCTTACTGTACTGAATGGTTTAGATGCAGAATATGAATCAGTTGTTGCAATCATCCCATTACAACAAAATCTACCCAACATGCAATATGTTCACTCAATTCTACTATCACATGAAGGAATTGTGGAACGGAGAAAGAAATAGAACTATCAATCAATTATGCATCAAATTCGAAAAACAAGACACAAGGAAAAAAGCAAGAAAATCAAAAATGTCAGATAAGATTCATATAACCAAAGTGGTGGTACCAGTCAGAGTAGAAGAGGTAGGAATAATAGATGGAATAACAATAGAATAAAGTGTCAGATTTGTGAAAAACCTGGTTATACGGCAAGGTAATGCTACTTCGGACTCAATAATGAATATTACCCAAGTCATCAGAAAAATGGTGGATCAAGTGCAAATATAGCATACATTGACCAATGATCAAGCAATCAGTCATAAGGTACAAGAATGCAACAGTTGGGTTCAGAAAGCCTTAACAGAACAGAAGACTTAACAAGTGAAGACTGGTATCCAGACTCAGGTGCTACCAACCACCTCACAAGTAATCTTCAAAACCTCAATCTTGACAACAAATAATACACAGGTATGCATACTATACATATGGGAAATGGTGAAGTTATAAACATCACACATGTTGAAGCTAGCAGTATCAAAGGTAAAAGACATCTTTACCTTAATAATTTGTTAAGAGTTCCTCAAATTGAGAAAAACTTGATGAGTGTATCTCAATTTGCTAATGACAACAATGTGTATTTTGAGTTTCACCCAAAATTTGTGTACTTAAAGACTTACTGAATAAAAAATTATTGCTATGGGGTAAATTGGACAAGGGTTATACAAGTTCAACTTTGGAAATACAGAAAAAGGAAAAATTAGAAATATGTGGTGTAATAGTTCTGTATCAAATGTTAAGAAAGGCAAAGAAATCTTAGACTTGTGGCACTGTAAACTTGGACATCCTATTGTGAATGTTGTAAAACAAGTGTTCAATAATAATAACATTTCTTTTGATGTATCTGTACCATATATATGTACTACTGTCAGTTAGGCAAAAGCCACAAGTTACCATTTGCATATTCCAATACTATAATCAGCAAACCACTTGAACTGGTGGCCACATTCCTATGGAGACCTGCACCAGTAAGTTTTGACTATGGATACAGGTGCTATATATCTTTTGTTGATGCCTACTCTAGATATACATGGATATATTCTTTTAAATCAAAGGCAGATACATGTAAGGCTGGTAGCTATAGCAAGCATAATATAATGGTACCTATGTTGGCTAAGATTAATATTATACTTTCGAAATGTTTTCCAGACTATGCACTAATAATAATATTAAAAAGGATTTTGCGTATCAAGCATATTTGACTATCATAAGGAGAAATTTCCCCCAATTGTGCGATTGCATTGTGTGTGTGCCGGGAGGCCTTATGGTAGTTTCATTTCCCAAAAAGCGTTGCGAATTTCTCTTATCCCTCTTTGTTTTCCTTTTGTTGAAAATAACTGTTTTTAAGATCTCACACCAGTCCCATGACTGACCTGGAGTTTGTTGTTCCCTTTCTAAACTCTGGGTGCCCATAATTTTCCACACGAGCAGCCTAGAGTCAAGTTATCATTATTCTGGAGCGAAGTCGAAAAAGAGATGCTACGGAGATTTGGAGTTTGAGCTGGATGGCGAGACATACTTCCGTATATTATTATCATTCCACTGTGTATTCAACCATAGGGGCAAGTTATTATAACTGCCATTGTTTGTGTGTTGTTGTAATACTCTGATGTTGTAATGTGTAAACTGATATAGTGATTTTGTTTAAAGATATTCATTTATCTATTATATTTTGTTCCCCTGCGAAATGTGAGATTCTGTTATTGTTTCTATTTCTTCTTCTATCTTCTTCTTCTTCTTTAACCCTAACGGATCGATTTTCCGGCATTCGACTGTGCGGCATTTGATACAGTGGACGTATTAATGTCGACTTTCGGACGTCGAAAAATCATGGTGAAGTTCATGTAGGATCGATTTCATCCGAGAGGGGGTGAATAGAGTGATATTATTAATTATGAAAAATAATTGTGGAAGTTTATAAGATAATTGCAACACAGATATAATAGAGTAAAAGCAGCACAGATAATAGCAGAATAATAAAAACAGAAAATAGAACATACAGGTTTACCCAGCTTTAGCAAAACCCTGCCTATGTGCTGCTCTCAATGTTTCTACTAGAAATTATAGTCAGATGCTTACACACGTAAACTTGCGACACCCGCTATCGACTAATCTAACTCTACGGTCAAAACCCTGCCACAACTCAGCCACTGAATTGCGAATTCTCGAACTACACCACTGTAGTTCGTCCCCTAGTCACACGACTAGAATCTACAAATGTTTAAAGAAGAAAATACAAATTTAAACAAAATTTAAAAATAAAAACCCTAATTGGAATATGCTAGAGCCCAGAAACAATATAGCCGGACCAACAACATAGTGTAAATAGATTTCTCCCTTTTTCTCTTTTTGATGTTGTTCGAGCTGTTCTTTGTATTGCATTGAAAGAATGGCTTCGTCCTTTTTAGTTCGTTCCTCGATAATTAGGGTTTCTAAAATTGAAAGCGCCGACTTTGTTGATCGATCAGGTGGGTTGTTCTCGTGATTGCTCTGACGATCGATTGTATCTTCTCTGCTTCAATTTGAGTCGAATTTATCTGTTGCGAAAATTGGTACGTTTGTTCCTTCTTCGATTTATACTATACTCGACTTTGATTCGAGTTGAATGATTGTTCTTTGTTGCTTGAACTCGAATGATTTTTTAGGCCGATGATGATAGGGTTTTATAGGATTCAAATTCCTATATTTTTGTTCATATAAGTTCATTGAATTTGTCAATAACTTTGTCCGGCCACATGATTTTTTGAATGCTTGAGATGATTTTTGACTTCTTTAATTTCGTATATTCTGTTTACTTGCTTGTCACGGCTTTGGTTTCAACTTCCTTAGTCATCACGGCTCTAACTTCTTTGACAACGTTGATTTATCTTGACTTCGGCCAGTGATGATAATTTTTTTTTGCTTCGACTTTTTGTTCATTCCTGATGTGTCACATTCTTTGACTTGTTTCAGTCATATCACTATACATGTTGTTTACTGCGTATATATATTGCATCACACTGTATTGCCACTGGTGAATTTCTGAAATCAATGTCGCGGTCTGATATGCTATGTATATTGTGTATGTTGGTGCACTTGTTATCTTCACTTGCATATTGACTTATGTTACTTTGGGACTTCTTATATATATCATTTTGAAAAATATGGATGCTTTGTACTGCACTTGTATTCATGTTGCAGCGTCTTCATTTACGGTTTAGTTATATGCATGTTGTCCATCATATATGTGTACATTTTACCTGTTGATCTGCATTGCTATCACTGAACTTCAAGTGATTTGTTCCATCATTCTCTAGAGTCTGGTTTGATTGCTTTTGAGTTTCTAGATTCACTACGTACATATATGTATATGTTCACTCATGTAGTATTGAATGTGATACACGCCTTGTCTGGTTCATCTTGTAGTATTTGTGAAATGTTGTGTCTGTTCTTCGATTGTTTGGTTGCATCTCATTTAGTTGTGTTCATTGCTGTACATATATGCTTTTGAGGCTTGTTCATGTCTTCACCGTGTATGTTTGTCTGTACTTTTTTTGACTGCATATATATTTCCTGTGGGTTCTGGTTGCATTGCATATTGAATTGGTGTGTGCTTTCACTGCAGCCACATTGTCACTTTATGTTTGATGTATGGTATGCACTTCCACATTGCTATGTTGTATTGTGTTGTTTGGTCTTCGACATTTGATTCGACTGCACAGTGCACTTTGTTGGTTGCCATTTTGAACTGCTGCATTGCTTCCATGTTGCCTCGAGTACATGTATATTGTTACTGCATTTTCTTGTATACTTCACTTGTGCTTTGGTCCTTTGATTTTTTTGGAATTGCATTTGTGTTGAATCCAGCTAGTAGCTCGAGTTTGACCTATTCTCATGTCGTGACTTCATATTTATTTCACTTAAGAGAACCCGGCTTTTAATTTGGGTTTGACCTGTGCTCATCTGTTGTAACAACCCGCATATTTATCGATTGTATATTTAAATATTTTATTTAAATATTTTATCGATACTCGGTCCGAAAGGCTACTTTTTGCATACGGTCGAATTAGGACTCGGGACCACTTCCATTGAGTTCAAAACGCCGTTTGTGATCTTTTTGAGTATAAACTTTGATATGTTTGGAGTTAGTGGAATTTTGCCACTTTTCACTTAGGGCTTTGGTTTGGGATGAGCCCTATAACCCCACTTATTAACTCAGTCCCAACCCTCTCCTCTTCATTTACTTTCTTTCTATTTTCCTAATACTCAAACTTTTATAACAATGGAGAGTGGAATGGGAAATTGAAACTCAAGCCCTAGTTTTCTTTTGCAAATCAAGCTCTAGCTCCAAACTAATAGAAGAAACTTTGGTAAGCCTCTTCTTCTTCTCCAACTCATTCTCTTATCAATTTCATAAATTCCTAAACCTAACTTTGGGAATGTTCTTCTTTTTGAGCATAGATTCAAGCTCGTTTGGATTGTGTTGAAGAGTGGTTGATTCTCCCTTTGCTTTCAAGCTTCTTCTTCATTGTTTTTGTGAAAAGGTGAGATTTTTATCTCACATCTTAGTCTATAACTATCTTAGATGGTTAGGTATGAATTCCTAACGCTTATTCTTGTACAATTGCTTTTGGTTTGGATTGATTTGGTGAATATTCCAATTTTTGGTGTTTTGGGTTCAATTCTTTAAAAATCATAGCTTTGATGTCTTGATCATGTTTTTGGTGATGAACCGAAGAGCTTCTATGGCCGGGTAGTCGATTGGCGTAAACCCTTAGTGTCGTTGCTCAACCGATAGCAATTGGGAAGGGAATGGCATTTATTAGATAGGCATGGGAGTGCTGGCAACAGGCTCCGGTCGACCAAGCTCAGGGTCCGGTCGACCGACCTGCTACCCGAGCACTTCCTGCCTCTGGTTTGGAAGTGAAGGTTACAGGCTCCGGTCGACCGAGCTAAGGGTCCGATCGACCGACTTGCTACCCGAGCACTTCCATCTCTGGTTCGGTCAACCGACTCAGGGAGTCCGGTTGACCAACCTGCTCCTATTCGCCAATTTTGCCGATATTGCCTATTTGTTTGAATTTCCAACTTTAATCGATTCGTGTTGTTTTCCTTTTGTTGTTATCATTTATTATCGACTTTGATGACATTTTCTTCGTAAATATCCATTTTGATTGATTTGATATCGATTTCTTTGGATTTTATTCACGTCTTCGTATGTGAATTTTTATGATTGATTGTTTCTACAATCACTTCTATGATTTGTCACTTTAAAATATAAAGGTTTTCTATACTAGTAGTAAATATCAAAACCCTTTCATTAAAATGATTTCAACACCATTTTATTACAAAGCTCCTTTCTTAAACCGTTTTCCAATCTATTAGTATATACAAACCTTTACCTCACTCGTATGAGAAATCTAATTAAACGGCTTAGTAAAACGAGTGGTATGAAACGCTTGCGTTTACTTCGTCGGTAAACTCTTGGACTTGTTCGATTGAAACTCTTGTGACAATTTTCTACTGGAGATCTATAATTTGTTCGCAAATATTTAAGTTAAGCTAGAGGTAATGGGACATGAAGCTAAACTCATATATTTACTAGCTTATTGCAATTGACACTTCTTGATGATCGATGATGATCATTTTATGGTTTAGACTAGCAATGTTCGATGTCTCTTTGTCCACATGGAGGACTGTACTTCATTTTTATTGAGCTTCGTCTCATTTCTTTGTGGGCTAGCGACCCATGTACTTTTATTGTGTTTCGATTCATGTGATGTACCGTTTGTACTACATCGATGTCTCGGCTTTTCGGTTCATTGGACGTACCGTATGTACTGCGTCGATGTCCCGAATTGTTTTGTGTTTCGATTCATGTGATGTACCGTTTGTACTACATCGATGTCTCGGCTTTTCGGTTCATTGGACGTACCGTATGTACTGCGTCGATGTCCCGAATAGTTTGTGATACACGTGTTGGTGAGTTTTCATGCTCCCGCTTGGGATTGGCCATCCTTTTCTTGTGATTTCTGGATTTCTAATTGATGATTTCTGAAATTTATGTTTCACCAACTTTTGCGATTGGCATTGATATGTATGTCATTTTTTATGGCTTGGTGAATTAAATAAAGAATATGACATTCTTTTTATGCTATGAGATTCGTGAGATATTTGTATGATTTTCCTTTGTTGATTTTCTAATGTATACTTGTCGTAGTATGACATTTTTGGTTATCATACGTCTTTTTATTATATCTCTTATTATATCTCATTTTAACTGATAATTATAGCTAGACTGATCTGTTTATTATTTTCTTCTTAAATAATACTCGGGTCAGACTGAGATTTTACAGGTGCTTCTACTTGACTCCTTATCGGACCATCATCTGATCTTTTGGCTAACTACTCTAGTTTAGTAGTTTTTGTTGTATACTATTGAGATATAGACTCCTTGATGTATACGTATTCTTTTGTCTAGCACTTGTATCTATTCTTTTTGATATTGTGGATCTTGTTTGACCACTACTCTGATGTACACTTTCATGTGTTATATTCATATCTATTTCCGCCTTTGTGATATGAATTATCTGTGACTGATTTGTGTTATGTTTATTTCTATATTTATTTCCGAATAATATATATAGCCACTGTGTAGTAGCCTTGAGTTTGCATCGGCATGTCAGATTTCCTCTCGAAATCAAATGCATGTTATACTATCCGACATAGCGGTGCTCGCACAAAGCAATTGCACGGACGGTCGCTCCTCAACAGCCTTATTCTCCGTGCTAGTTGACACCATTACACCGTAATGTTCTTGGCTAGCGTGGGTATAGAGGTGGGGCGTCACAACTTGGTATCAAAGCCAAACTTCGGAACAATGTAGAATAATCTAGCAAGGATCATCATCCTAAGTCTTTCTTAGGAGTCGTGCTTTAGGATTTAATTCGAGTCTTCGTACCGATTCATCCTATTTCCTTTATGATTCCTTGTTTTATCTATCAAGATTGCTTGATATTTATTTTTGAGAATAACTTTTCTTCTTCTTTCTTTCTTAAAGAAGAGAAATGGTTAGACCAAACCATCCCAGCATCGGTCAGTCTAGTGCTACTCCCCAAAATGGAGTATTTATGTCTGCTCAGCAGCTTCTTGATCTAGTAAAGAACGCTCAAGCAGCCAGACCCATTCCAGAGCCTACTCATCCTAGATCCGGTTTTGCACGCTTGTGTAGAGACTATACGGATTTGGGTAGAAGGCCATTCATGGGATCCGAGGGCGTTATAGAAATTCAAGCTTGGCTCAAATCGTGCGATCGCATCTTTACTCGCATGAATCTTATTGACCTTCATCGAGTCCAAGTGGCTTCTAGCATGCTCCAAGAAAGAGCGTTAGATTGGTATGAGCTCTTGACTTCGGAGATTATCGAGGCGGATCTTACTTGGGAGCAATTCTGGGAACGATTCGAATTAAAATTTGTGCCGGAGGCTGAAAAAGTAACTTTGGCCCGGCGTTTTATTGACCTTGTTCAAGGTGAATCTTCTGTGAAGGATTACGTCGCATCTTTCGAATCTCTCTCTAAGTATGGGGTTGAGTATATTAATACCCTATTGAAGAAAAATCAGAGATTTGTCTATGGCTTGAATAAGAATCTTAAGAAGCCATTACTTCTGAAACTCAAAGTTTCTTTTGATCAGCTTATTGATATCGCTCTTCGTCTTGAAGAGGCCAATAAAGAGTGTGATGTTGAAGTTGTGGGTGCCAAACAAAACTTCAACAACAACATGAAGAGGCCTATTATGTTCAAAGGCCCTAATTCCAATAAGAAGGAGAAGCAACAAATTCCGGTAGCAAAGACTCCTACCTCTAGTCGTGGTCAATGCTACAATTGTGGTTCCACTGACCATTATGCGAGGGAGTGTCCGAAACCCCTCTTTTGTCGTTATTGCAAAAGTTCGGGTCATCTTTTATCTTCGTGTCCTAAGCTTCCAAGCAAGAGAGAAGGAAAGCTGCAAGCCCCTAACAACTCTTCTCTTGGTCAAGGTATTTTTCACTCAATCCTTGATGGCATTGTTTTATTTCGTGATCTTCTTATTCGAGTTCTTTTTGATATGGGTTCCATCTCACTAATTTATATCAAATGAACTTGTCGATTCTTTTTTAAACATTTTTGGGCTTGAAGACTTCTTTGAGGATTGCGAATCAGGATTGGTGGATCCGCAACACTCAATTTGCTTTGTTTTGATGTCGAAATTATTTTACGTGATTTTTCTTTCCGAGCTGATTTTTTTTCTCAGGCTTTGGAATTGACTTTTGTGAGGATAGGCATAATTGTTATGAAGCCATATCCTTTGTCCCGTGTGGACTATTCATCTTCGACATCTCAATCTGTTAAGCAGATTTCTATTTTTCTTTGTGATTTTGATTCCAATTTGGTGGCATCATTTTATTCTTTAAGGCCGTATGTTGAGTAAAGTGTTATTTCTTTCATTTGGGTAGTTGTGAATTTTCCGGTATTTTTGAGCTTGTCTTAGGATTGCCACATAAGTAATCTTTTGTGTGGTGCTAAGGTCTTTTCAGTTCGACTTTACCACCAGTTTTCATTTGCTACGAGTCGCGGAAGCTAGCATTCCACTTACCGCATTCCGCCCTCGTTATGATTCTTATGAATGACTTATTATGTCATTCAGTTTGTCCAGCTTATTTCATCCATTTTACAAATCGAGTATTCTATGAATATTTCGATGAGACCATCCTTGTATATATTGATTTTGGATGAAAATAGCAATTTAAAATTTTTACAAATCTTTTTCATAAAGATTTATTTATAAGTATAATTGGATTTTGTTTTTAAAACGAGCAAAGAATATTCTTAAAACTTTTTAAGAGACTTATTTATCCTATAAAAGATGATTTTGTGATTGTATTACCCATTTAGTGTTTTAAGAGTTCTGGTCGATGCGCTTGATCAACGTTATCGATAGGAATTTCCTAAACGCTTTGATGAGACAACCAGACACGATATATTGGCTTGTAAAATGTAAATTTTTCTAGAAATATTTTTACATTGAGAAAACTGTAATTTTGAAAGTTTTAGCTTTTTGGGAAAGAAGATTATTTAAAAGAACTCTTTTTCGATACTCTTATTCTTGTGATTCCCGAAAGGAACCAAGACTCCATCTTTTGTACCGATGCTTATCGTAGTGGTTTGAATGTCGTTCTCTTGCAAAAGAGAACGTGCTATTACTTATGTTTCTAAATCATTAAAGCCTATCGAGACTAGATATGCCATTCATGATCTAGTGCTCGCGGCTATTGATTTCACTTTTAGAATTTGGCATCATCATTTTTGAATGAGAAATTTGTTCTCTACCCCGATCATAAATCTTTGGAATATTTATTTTCTCATAAGGAACTTCATGTTGACTCGAGTTCCTGGCATCTTATGATCTTGATATTCTTTTATTCCTGGAGGGGAAATCATGTTGCCAATGCGTTTAGTCGTAAGCAACAAGTGGTTGATTCTTTGATGATGTCTGAATGGAATTATCTTTTTACCAATTTCATCGGACGTTTTGATGTACTTCATTTTATTGAGCTTTGCCTCATTTCTTTTCTGGGCTAGCGTCTGATGTTCTTTTATAGTGTTCGATTCATTGGGCGTACCATTATTGTACTACGTCGTTGCAACGGTTAAATCTTCTGCTATTCATGACGATTTCCACGTCTTTTATCTGCGGAAATACCATAGGGATTCCGATTTTATTCTTGAGCCCGGTGTTATTGAGGAAATTGAAGTTTCACCAGATTTGACTTATGAGCAACATTCCATTCGCATCATTGCTTCGGAGGTTGAGAGCCTTCGGAATAAAGATGTTATTCTTGTGAAAGTTCATTGGTTCTCAGATCCTAAGGTTTTCTCTTGGGATTCCTGGGAATTCATCGAGCGATCCCGTTCAGGCTTACCCTTTCATGCTCTTTATGGTGAACTTCCTATTTCAAATTCCTTTTGTGTTGATATGCTTTTATGGTTGTTACTCTTTATTTTCTTCTTAAGTATTGCGAGGACGCAATTTCTTTAAGGAGGGGAGTCTGTAACAACCAGCATATTTATCGATTGTATATTTAAATATTTTATTTAAATATTTTATCGATACTCGTAGTTTAGTCCGAAAAGCTACTTTTTTCATACGGTCGAATTAGGACTCGGGACCACTTCCATTGAGTTCAAAACGCCGTTTGCAATCTATTTGAGTATAAACTTCGATATGTTTGGAGTTAGTGGAATTTTGCCACTTTTCACTTAGGGCTTTGGTTTGGGCTGAGCCCTATAACCCCACTTATTAACTCAGTCCCAACCCTCTCCTCTTCATTTACTTCCTTTCTATTTGCCTAATACTCAAGCTTTTATAACAATGGAGAGTGGAATGGGAAATTGAAACTCAAGCCCTAGTTTTCTTTTGCAAATCAAGCTCTAGCTCCAAACTAATAGAAGAAACTTTGGTAAGCCTCTTCTTCTTCTCCAACTCATTCTCTTATCAATTTCAGAAATTCCTAAACCTAACTTTGGGAATGTTCTTCTTTTTGAGCATAGATTCAAGTTCGTTTGGGTTGTGTTGAAGAGTGGTTGATTCTCCCTTTGCTTTCAAGCTTCTTCTTCATTGTTTTTGTGAAAAGGTGATATTTTTATCTCACATCTTAGTCTATAACTATCTTCGATTGTTAGGTACGAATTCCTAACGCTTATTCTTGTACAATTGCTTTTGGTTTGGATTGATTTGGTGAATATTCCAATTTTTGGTGTTTTGGGTTCAATTCTTTAAAAATCATAGCTTTGATGTCTTGATCATGTTTTTGGTGATGAACCGAAGAGCTTCTATGGCCGGGTAGTCGATTGGCGTAAACCCTTAGTGTCGTTGCTCGACCGACAGAAATTGGAAAGTGAATGGCATTTATTAGATAGGCATGGGAGTGCTGGCAACAGGCTCCGGTCGACCAAGCTCAGGGTCCGGTCGACCGACCTGCTACCCGAGCACTTCCTGCCTCTGGTTTGGAAGTGCAGGTTACAGGCTCCGGTCGACCGAGCTCAGGGTCCGGTCGACCGACCTGCTACCCGAGCACTTCCATCTCTGGTTCGGTCAACCGACTCAGGGAGTCCGGTTGACCGACCTGCTCCTATTTGCCAATTTTGCCGATATTGCCTATTTGTTTGAATTTCCAACTTTAATCGATTCGTGTTGTTTCCCTTTTGTTGTTATCATTTATTATCGACTTTGATGACATTTTCTTCGGGAATTTTCGGAAATATCCATTTTGATGCATTTGATATCGATTTCTTTGGATTTTATTCACGTCTTCGTATGTGAATTTTTATGATTGATTGTTTCTACAATCACTTCTATGATTTGTCACTTTAAAATATAAAGGTTTTCTATACTAGTAGTAAATATCAAAACCCTTTCATTAAAATGATTTCAACACCATTTTATTACAAAGCTCCTTTCTTAAACCGTTTTCCAATCTATTAGTATATACAAACCTTTACCTCACTCGTATGAGAAATCTAATTAAACGGCTTAGTAAAACGAGTGGTATGAAACGCTTGCGTTTACTTCATCGGTTAACTCTTGGACTTGTTCGATTGAAACTCTTGTGACAATTTTCTAGTGGAGATCTACAAGTTGTTCGCAAATATTTAAGTTAAGCTAGTGGTTGTAGGACATGAAGCTAAACTCATATATTTACTAGCTTATTGTAATTGACACTTCTTGATGATTGATGATGATCATTTTATGGTTTAGACTAGCAATATGCGATGTCTCTTTGTCCACATGGAGGACTGTACTTCATTTTTATTGAGCTTCGTCTCATTTCTTTGTGGGCTAGCGACCCATGTACTTTTATTGTGTTTCGATTCATGTGATGTACCGTTTGTACTACATCGATGTCTCGGCTTTTCGGTTCATTGGACGTACCGTATGTACTGCGTCGATGTCCCGAATTGTTTTGTGTTTCGATTCTTGTGATGTACCGTTTGTACTACATCGATGTCTCGGCTTTTCGGTTCATTGGACGTACCGTATGTACTGCGTCGATGTCCCGAATTGTTTTGTGTTTCGATTCATGTGATGTACCGTTTGTACTACATCGATGTCTCGGCTTTTCGGTTCATTGGACGTACCGTATGTACTGCGTCGATGTCCCAAATTGTTTTGTGTTTCGATTCATGTGATGTACCGTTTGTACTACATCGATGTCTCGGCTTTTCGGTTCATTGGATGTACCGTATGTACTGCGTCGATGTCCTGAATTGTTTGTGATACACGTGTTGGTGAGTTTTCATGCTCCCGCTTGGGATTGGCCATCCTTTTCTTGCGTTTTGTGGATTTCTAATTGATGATTTCTGGAATTTATGTTTCACCAACTTTTGCGATTGGCATTGATATGTATGTCATTTTTTGTGGCTTGGTGAATTAAATAAAGAACATGACATTCTATTTATGCTATGAGATTCGTGAGATATTTGTATGATTTTCCTTTGTTGATTTTCTAATGTATACTTGTCGTAGTATGACATTTTTGGTTATCATACGTCTTTTTATTATATCTCATTTTAACTGATAATTATAGCTAGACTGGTCTGTTTATTATTTTCTTCTTAAATAATACTCGGGTCAGACTGAGATTTTACAGGTGCTTCTGCTTGACTCCTTATCGGACCATCATCTGATCTTTTGGCTAACTACTCTAGTTTAGTAGTTTTTGCTGTATACTATTGAGATATAGACTCCGTGATGTATACGTATTCTTTTGTCTAGCACTTGTATCTATTCTTTTTGATATTGTGGATCTTGTTTGACCACTACTCTGATGTACACTTTCATGTGTTATATTCATATCTATTTCCGCCTTTGTGATATGAATTATCTGTGACTGATTTGTGTTATGTTTATTTCTATATTTGTTTTCGAAGAATATATATAGCCACTATGTAGTAGCCTTGAGTTTGCATCGGCATGTCGGATTTCCTCTCAAAATCAAATGCATGTTATACTATCCGACATAGCGGTGCTCGCACAAAGAAATTGCACGGACAGTCGCTCCTCAAAAGCCTTATTCTCCGCGCTAGTTGACAGCATTACACCGTAATGTTCTTGGCTAGCATGGGTATAGAGGTGGGGCGTCACACCTGTCCCTGTAATTTTATCGAGTGTATATCGGTGTGCACGGTCTTGTGGCATATACGGTGATACACTGTGCATGCCACAAGTTATTCGTGTTTCATGAATTCAAATTTAAAGATGACGAACAACCCAAATAACCGAGGCAAATAATATTTTCAAAAGTACATTTTATTTCACACTGTAAAATATTTTCTTTTTAATTTTACTGCGCCAGCCTGTATTTTTGCAGATAGCTCAAATGCTGGATTCAATCTGGAATACAGTTGAAGATAAATACGAGTAATGAGTGATATGTAGTGAGGTGCTAATGTAAATGAAAATTGTGATGTAGTCAAATTTGTATTGTTTGAAAATTGTATATATAGTGAGAGCTCAAATTTGTATTATTCAAAATTGTAGTAAATATTTATTTGGATAAAATATCTGTTTAAATTTAAATTCTGTGTTATTTATTTTATTCAGCAAATATTTATTTAATTATGTAAAAAATAAAATAGTGTATTAACAAATACATTTAAATGAATATATATATATATATATGTTTATTATCATCAAACAAAAATCATATACTAGCATATTCAACAATCTCCTCCTTTTGATGACAACAAACATATATTTAAGATTTTGAATTTAGTAAATGTATTCGATCATTCCATTTTCTCCCCCTATATGAATGCTCCCTCTCTGTACAAAGCTCCCCATTCATATACGCATGAAAATAAATATTCAAATGAGCCTAGATGCATATCGAAAATATTTGATCTTTATTTGCCAAAATCTTAACTTTTCTCTCCCCCTTTTGTTATCAGCAAAAGAATAATAGTGTTAGAAAAATAGAGATTAAGTGATAGACATTTATACACATCAATACCCAATCAAGTATAAATATTAAATTTCAATAAAAAAAATCAAACAAAAATCATAAATACGCTGATTGACGCATATTCCACTTTAGAATGATAGAGATGATGTCATCATATAAAACCATATAGTCGTGTCTATTTATGGTATATTTATATCAAAAATTTGAATATCTACTAACCATGTATAACCGTTAGGAGTTTTAAATGAGATTAGTAGTACTCACAATTTTTTTAATTAAAAAATGAGTTCAAGTATCTTCTAGCCACGCATAATCGCAAGGACTTTTAAATGAGATTAGAATCAACTTGTCTATTTAATCACTCAATTTTGATATGCATTCCACACATGCATAACCGAGACAACTTTTAAATGAGCATGGAAGCATGTAATCAAAAATCCCAAGTAATTCACCCATGCATAGCCGTGAGGATTTTTAAATGAGAGTGAATACTTTGAATGTTTTTATTGCTAAAAATATAATAAAATGAAAGTGCATAATATCCCATTTAAATACCACATATTGACATACCATATTGGATTATGATGGGTGATGGTCGATAGAAATATGATAGAAATAGAAATGGTCATGGAATATTTACCAACAACAAGTTTTTATAACTCTTGTTTAAATTTCTAAAGAAATTTACTAAATATACCGTCTCAAGTTATAATATATGATTAATATCAACACTCATCACTTTTTCAATCACTATTTATCTTTTCGATAATCATTAGAGAGTCAGATTAATTAATGTAGTCATTTAAAGTAATATCCAAAAATAATTATAAAACCAAAATTTTCAAAAATGACTAATCTGAAACAAGGTCAACAAAAAATGATTTTCTAGAAGGGGTTTTAGAAAAATATCTGTAGACTGAAAATTATTTGAAATGAAAAATATGTACATATTTTCTTTGAAAAAATGTGATGCAGCTAATGAATGTCTCGGCATAAATCACGTTCCACTAGTAATTTTTCCATCAACAAGATTACCAACATTATCTGCATCTGAATTTTCCTTTCACTCAAAATTATCATCCATTGAATGTCATAGGCCAGACCGTGAAATTGCAACAAATACCTTAAAATCTTTTTACAATGAAATTCTTTTGAATTTGATCGTGCAAATTTACCAACAGTGACCATCGTGTGAGATCTATAAATATATTCACGTGTATCATCAAAAATCAATACAAGACAATATCTCTTATCATTTAATCTTGAATATCATTAGTCCAAAAACTATCGGCATATAAAGATAAGTGGACAACTATCAGAATCAAAAATAAGAACAAGTCAAATAAGAACATATCAGAATAAGTCATAATCAAAATTATCATTTATTTTATGTTATGATCACATAACTGGCTGAAATAAATCAGACTAGGGTGCAGATTATCACATCAAATATATCATTCAAGATGGATGTATCGTTTCCTATTTTACCTTTACAATAATTTATCGTTGTTGCCCATTGTGATTCTGTCACCTTTGTACTAGGCTAAGACTTTGATTTGTCGCCCTTGTGTGTCTGGAACAACCGGAGTCCAAATAACATTGTTGTTGTTCCTTAGCCTGACAAGAGAAGATTTTTGTGACCTATTTGTTTTTATAGGTCCATGGTTGTTAGTGGCAAATGATTTTGAGAGGTGCGTTTGTGGAGACCCAAAACTATTTATATTTGTTCCTTTTGGTACCCAGATTTGTTTAATTTTAAGCGATTTTATATTCGTGCCTTTGGGAACCCAAATTGGTATAGTTTTCATGTGTTTGGGTATCACACATTTCCCTTTAACAGTGTTATTAGTTGTTTGTCCATATTTTCACACTTTTGAAAATCCAGATGCTTTCCTTTTATTCTCGAAGATTTGATTTTCTAAGAGTATATTAAATGATTTATCTCTAGTGAAAAATTTCTAAGTAACCAACTCAAGTTTATTAATTTTGGATTTTAAAATTTTATTTTCATTTATTAGCTTCGAACAACAACTAATGCTATTATCACTCTTTTCAAAACTATTCATTGTTAGTTTCATATTTTCATTTTGAAGCACTCTAACTTTATTCTCAATTTCAAGCACCTCGGATTCAAAGAGTTGGTGTAACAACCCGCATATTTATCGAGTTTACATTTAAATATTTTTATTTAAATATTAAATCGTTAATCGGATTTTGGTCCGAAAAACTATTTTTTGCAAACGGTCAAATTAGGACTCGAGACCACTTCCATTGAGTTCGAAATGTCGTTTACAACTTTTTAAGTATAAACATCGATAGGTTTGGAGTTAGTGAAATTTCACTAACTTTTCCCGCTTTGGACTTTGGGTTAGTTTAGCCTATTAAGCCCAAGTTCCAACCCTCTTCTCCTCACTCTTCATAAATTTCCTAACTAACTCAAGCTTTAGCATTAATGGTGAAGAGAATGGGAAATTAAAACTCCAAGCTCAAATTCAATTGCAACTCCATCATTCAACTCCAAATTCAAGTAGAAGATATTGGATTCAAGCTTTGGATTGCTTCTCCTTGCTTTCAAGCTTCATCTTCATAAATTTTAGTGCAAAGGTGAGATTTTTATCTCACAATTCTAGCCTATAATTATATTGGACTGTTGGGAATGATTTCCTATCATTTTTGCATGCATGTTAGCATTTGGTTTGGATTGGATTGGCAAAAAACTCCAATTTTTAGCGTTTTGTTGAATTTTCTGCAATTGAGTCGTTCTGGCCATTTTTAGGTCGTTCGGAGTTAAGTCGTTCGTCCATGAGTCGCTGAGTCGTTGGACCCTTGAGTCGCTGAGTCGTTGGACCCTTGAGTCGCTGAGTCGTTGGAGCCTTGAGTCGCTGAGTCGTTGGACCCTTGAGTCGCTGAGTCGTTGGACCCTTGAGTCGCTGAGTCGTTGGACCCTTGAGTCGCTGAGTCGTTGGACCCTTGAGTCGCTAGGTCGTTGGACCCTTGAGTCGTTAGGTCGTATGACCCTTGAGTCGTTAGGTCGTTAGACCCTTGAGTCCTTAGGTCGTTAGACCTCATTTTATCTTCACTAGGTCGTACCGTTTTGGTCGGGGCGCTGCCCCCTGGACCCCCGCGACCTGACCGGGCAGGTCGAACCCCGTAAGCGGTGGCGTTGCCCCCGCACCCCCACCTTGGGGGGTTGCCACCCCCCCGGGACCCCCCCTCCGTAGGCGATCTTATCTGAAAAACATTCAACAGAACTTGCTTTGTTGAGATGCTGAGTTGGCCATTCTTCGAGACAAACCATCTCTGGTTATCTCGGCCACGTTTGGTCGTTGGGGAACTTCCACTTTGATGCTTTTGAGCCGATTTCCTTGGATTTTTATTCACATCTCCGAATGTGATCTTTGTGATGATTGTTTCTACAATCTCTTCTGTAATTTGTCATTTTAAAAATATAAAGGTTTCAATACTAGTAGTAAATATCAAAACTCTTTTAACAAACAATTTCAACTCTATTTTTAATAACAAAGCTCTTTTCTTAAACCATTTCCCAATCTATTAGTATATACAAACCTTTACCTCACTCGGATGAGAAATCTAATTAAATGACTTAGTAAAACAAGTGCTATGAAACGCTTGCGTTCACTTCGTCGGTTAATTCCTGGACTTTTTCGATTGAACCTCTTGTGACAATTTTATTAGTGAAGATTTACAGTTTGTTCGTAAATATTTAAGTTAAGCAAGTGGTTATGGGACATGAAGCTAAACTTCTATATTTACTAGCTTAGTGTAATTGACACTTCTCGTTGATCATGACGATCATTCTGATGATTTAGACTAGCAACTGTGCGATGTCTCTTGTTGCGAGGTTAGACTAGACACCACTTGTGTGATTCCACTCACACATACCTTTTTGCTTTTTGGTTAGTCTGGACCTTAATCTGTGTGATTCCATTCACACATGTGGGGTAGCTCCCCTTGGTCTTCGGACCGTCATGTGATAGGCCTCTTTCCCTTTTTATGATTTCTGGATTTCTCGTGTTGATTTCTGGAATTTATGTCATTTACTTGTTATGAGTACAAGTTTAGGGTATGATGCCCCCTTCGAATCTTTGAGAAGATTCTTGTGATATTGATTATCTCTTATTGATTGATCTTCTGTTGATCATTATTTACATACTTATAGTGGTATGTCGTTATGGATGTTTATGTTTATGCCATATCTTTTATGTTATATCATGTCATCTGATATTTATAGCTAGACTGATCCGTTTATTATTTTCTTAAATAATACTCGGATCAGACCGAGATGTTACAGGTGCTTCTGCTTGACTTCTTCCCAGGGATTCATCACTCTGACTTTTGGCTAACTGTTTAGATTAGCAGTTTTTGTTGTATACACTTGAGATATAGACTCATAGTTGTATTCTTTTGTATAGCACGTGTTGCTATTCTTTTGTATTATCGTGGATCTTATTGACCACTACTCTGATGTACACTTTCATGTGTTAGTTATATATTCATATCTTCTCCCGCCTTTGTGATATGGATATCTGTGACTGATTTGTGATATGATTATTTCTATGTTTGTTTCCGAAGATTATTTATAGCCACCGTGTGATAAGCAATTACATGGATGGTCGCTCCTCAACAGCCTTATTCTCCGTGCTAGTTGACAGCACTTCTCCGGAGTGTTCTTGGCTAGCGTGGGTATAGAGGTGGGGCGTCACAGTTGGAGTTTTTTGAATTCAATTTTTTCAAAATCCTTGATTCTTTCAATTTCTTTTTCAAACTCGTGATTTAATTGAATAATTTCAGATTTGCTCAAAATCACGTTTTCTCTTTCAAGGGTTTTGAAATTTCCGTTGATCTCATTTAATTTCTTTTCAAAAATCGCATATTTAGAAATTTATGACTTTTTAAAGCCATCCAACTCCTTTTACAAAATTTTGTTTTTACAAATCAACTCAGTTTTGTTTTTCTTTTGAATTAAAATTTTGTTTTCAAACTTTTGAAATTTTTCATGAAGACGGGCAAATTCTTTTTCATGATTCAAACTCCTTTTGCAATTAAAACTTTTATTTTTCATAATATTTTTAAGCTCATTTTCCAAATCATTATTTTTCTGATAAAGTTTATCTTGTTCGCTTTCCAACTTATTATTTTTCAACTCAAGGGCTTCATTATTTTCAATTACATTTTGGCACAAGAGAACTAAATCATTGATAGGAAAATCACTTATCTCATCGGCTATTGAATTTCATCGCTGTTGCATTTTGCCAGTCCTATCAAGCACGTTTCTGAGTTGATTATGGGGGACCTCTCATGGTTGTTAACTTGTGCACCACATATTGCATCTAAAGTGTTCCAGATTTCCTATGCATTTTCACAACGAGAGACAGAGTTAAAATTATCTTGATTAATATGAGAATATAATACATGCATAGGAAGAGCATTAATCGAAGTATTTTTCTCATCTATTCTATTACACCCATTTTCAATAATATCCCAACATTTAACATTAACAGACTTTAAATAAAATTCCATTTTTGATTTCCAATTCAAAAAATCTTTTCCATCAAAAATATGAGGGATATTAATGGACCGACCCTCAGCAAAAGAAGCCATTTTAAAAATTCAAATTTGTAAAAAAATCGGTCTTTGAAAAATCAAACTTTTTAAAACAAAAATGACTTTTGTTCCTAGCTCTGACACCACTTGTAGGATCGATTTCACCCTAGAGGGGGGTGAATAGGGTGATAATATTAATTATAAAAATTATTGCGGAAGTTTATAAAATAGTTGCAACACGGATATAGTAGAGTAAAAGCAGCACAGATAATAGCAGAATAATAAAAACATAAAATAGGATACACGGGTTTATCCAGCTTTGGCAAAACCCTGCCTACGTGCTGCCCCCAAGATTTCTACTAGAAATTAAGTAGTCAGACGCTTACAGACGTAAACTTGCGACACCCACTATCGACTAACCTAACTTTACACTCAAAACCCTGCCAAAACTCAGCCACTGAGTTGTGAATTCTCGAACTACACCACCGTAGTTCGTCTCCTGGTCACACGACTAGAATTTATAAATGTTTAAAGAAGAAAATACAAATTTAAACAACAGTTCATAACACAAGCAGAGAAGCAAATAAACAGTGAACTCAAAATATTACAGATTGATGGAGGTAGTGAATATAAACCACTAAGGAAATACTTTCTAAAAAGGGGAATTGTTCATAGAACCACTTGCCTATATACTTCAAAACAAAATGGGCTTATTGAAAGAAAACACAAACATATAGTAGAGATAGGGCTAACTCTACTAGCTCAAGCCTCTCTGCCCATAAAATTTTGGCCAGAGGCATTCAACACTGTAGTTTATCCGATTAACAAACTTCCTACCAAAGTACTCAAACACCTAAACCCCATTGAAGTACTATTTGAGGTTAAAGCGAACTATGAAAGTCTAAATACATTTACGTGCTTGTGCTTCCCATGCCTTAGACCTTATAACAATCATAAACTAAGTCTAAGGTCTACCCTTATACATTTCTAGGATATGGAAACAATCAAAAGGGATATAGATGTTTGAGTAATGATGGTAGAATATTTGTCTCAAGACATGTTGTATTTAATGAAAACATTTTTCCTTTGCAGATGAAAATATTAGAAACACAAAGAAAGTATATGACAAAAGAAGTACATCATTATCCTCAATACCTGTTATATCGAACTGGAGTACCAGTCCAACTAATGGAGGCATACAGAGAAGCAATGAACCACAACTCACTGTATCCAGAGAAGATACTAGATCAGGTCATGATTCTCAAGAGATCTCAAACCCTCCTAATAATACAAGCTAGAATAATGATTTAAAGGATGAAGAACAGTCTCCATCCAAGTCTCAACATACAGATGATAACATCAGTGCACATGATCCTCAGTCTGCAAAAAAAGGACATCATATGATCACAAGATCAAAGAGTGGAATATATAAGCCAAAAATGTACAATGCGCAATTAGATCAGACTGAACTAAGCAACTATAAGGATGTTGTTACAATCATCATCTGGAAACAAGCAATGGATGAGGAATATAAAACTCTCATTAAAAACAAAATTTGGAGTCTTGTAACCAGAACTAAAGACAACAATGTAGCTAGATGTAAATGGACTTACAAGATTAAAAGAAATCTTGATGGAAGCATTTCCAAATATAAAGCAAGACTTGTAGCTAAGGGGTACAATCAACAATATGGTTTTGATTTTAATGAGACATTTTCTCCTGTAGTTAAACCAACTACAATAAGAGTCATACTGAGCATTGCATTATACAAGAAATGGAGAATCATACAATTGGATGTAAATAATGCAGTCCTCAATGGAGATCTAAAGGAGGTCGAATTTATGGAACAGCCAGAAGGGTATGAAAAAGGGGTCAATAGCAGACTTGTGTGCAAGCTACATAAAGTTATCTATGGTCTAAAACAAGATCCACTAGTACGGAATGAAAAACTCTAGTCAACATTGATGGAGAAAGGCTTTACACTGACAAAATCAGACAACTCCCTTTATATACAGTGTAAACATGACAGAATTACATATATACTGATATAGGTCGATGGTATCATTATTACAGGAAATGACAAAAAATCATAAATTAGACAATAAAACAGTTGGATCAAGCTTTCTCCATCAAGGATTTGGGTGACCTAAGATACTTTCTGGGTATAGAAGTCAGACTGAAATCAAGTACACAACTATTCTTACGCTGGAGAAAATACATTCTAGGCATACTAAAAAGAGCAAACATGGATAAGGCCAATTCATTACCTACCCCTATGACTAGAAATCTCCGACTTTCAAAAGACAGAGGTGAAGCCATTGAAAATGATTGAAGCAATGTGGAGCATTATAATACATTACTATAACCAGATCAAATATAAGCTATAGCGTGAATAATATATGTCAATACATGCATAAACCTCTCGATGAATACTGAAAAGCAGTTAAACGCATCTTATGATACCTAAAAGGGACTTTGAATCATGGTCTGATATTTAACAATACAAAGCAATTAAATATATAGGCTTACTTCGATGCAGACTGGGCCTCCGACCCCGATGACCGAAGATCGACATCAGGGTATGGTATTTACCTGGACGGCAACCCAATTTTCTGGAGCTCCAAGAAACAAGCTACCATGTCTCACTCTAGCACTGAATCTAAGTACACTTCTCACGACCCGAAATCCAGCGATTGAAAATCGACATCAAATATCTCACTTGTATTCGACTGCCAAAAATTCAAACGTCGAACTTCAGTTCGGATGGAGCTTATAAGAACATCAAATGAATATAAACAGCGAAAACAAAATGAATATCATATATCAACATCACAGATACAACACCGACACAATATTTGGTTACAATCATCAGAGTTTATATACAAGATACAACAACAAAGAGATAACAAATTTATCTCAACTTCAAGAGAGTTCCAACATACTTCATCTTGAGAAGATCCTCCAAGAACTCCAAACACTTCAAAATATTTCCATGGCCAAAAGCTTCCAAAAGAATCTGATAGCTATCAAATGACTTCAAAAGATTCCAAGCTACTCCAAAACACGGATAACCTGCTTCTAGCTGCCTGTTTGGAAATTATGGGCACCCAGAGTTTAGGAAGGGAACAATAAACTCCAAGTCAGTCATGTGACTGGTATGAGTAAACAAAACAGTTGTTTGAAACAAAAATAGTTTATAAAAGAAATTTGTTCATGCTTTTGAAAAATGAAACTACCATAAGACCTCCCTCCACACACACAATGCAATCGCAGAATTGAAGGATATTTCTTCTTATGATAGTCAAATATGCTTGATACGAGAAAATTCTTTGATACTATTAGTAGTGCATAGTGTGGAAAATCATTTCAAAAGTATAATATTAATCTTAGCCAGCATACCATATTTCATCGTATGCCTACTATAGATACCATGTTTTGTAGCAGGTTATCGCCACGCTGCATGGCAGGCTATACGACTAAAACCGTACTGGGCTCGTACTGTTTCTTTGGATTTCCAACAAATGGTCAGGCTAAGGAACTTCCTTAAAATGAGACGCCTCTAGAGGGACGTCCCCAAGAACCAAACTGGTTCCCTACCAACACAAGGCCGGGTTACCTCTATAACTAGGTAACACCTACAAGTAAGCCATCCCCGGTCGTTATCGACCTTTATCCCAGGATTCACCAACTGAAAGCAATAACCACACAGATAAATATGTGGGCCCCATATCATGATATCACCTCTTATCCATAAGAAAATAGACATACCCTAGGGGCGCGACCTCTAAAAACCTTGTCGCAACATTCCTGTTTCGACCATTTCCGGGTTATGAGGTTCGACGAAGTCTCGTACACAAAGCTACGCTTTTCACAAAAGCCATGCTTTGATCAACAAATGATCAGTAGCACTCAGCATGCCACACTACCAGATTGGGAGTATATCACTAATAACCTTCAACTACATAACCTTTGAGCTCGTACGTCCCAGAGAAGGGTGTTAAGCTAAGAGAATAAATTTTCCGCCACCAACAGAAATGTATTTGAAAGAAATCAGCTTTATATCTCAAAATGTAGTGTTAGACATACAACCATACAAGTCTGTTCCGGGATCGAACAGAACCGAAGGCACTTTCGAAGAAGTCCTTGCAATCCGGGCATCCACAATCCCGATCGAACTCCCCATCACATATGGAGATCTCTATACCGGAGCAACTCAGTGCAGAGTCGTACGACAGGTTATCCTATCGTTCTCGAAGATGCCCGGTCTTCACCACCATCTTCAAATGCTATCCATTTCGTCGTATCACATATTCAGAATGGGTTATATGGCACAAAGGTCCTCTCTCAGCTAAACCGAATAGTGAGCGCTCAATTTAAAAATATGTGGATATATTAATCAAAAAGATTCACATTTAGGGTTCAATGTGGGTTTCGAATAACCAACTGGAATCCGACTCCCTGTCGCATCGAAATTTAATTGCTGTTTCACGGGCCAATGGGTTTACACATTCACACAGAAACAAATCACAAATCACAATTCAGCACAAAGCAATTCACATCACATAGTATCACAATCACAAACAAGGATATCAAACAGCTCAAAGCATTTCAATAATAATTAATCATCTAACAATGAGATGAATTAACAGCGTGATTATAATCAATTTATCACATAATTTTTTTCATTAATTATCTTTAATTAATGATTAATTATCCTTAATTTTAAATTAATTAATCCTTAATTATTAATTGATTAAATATTAATTAATAGTTACTTAACCCTTAATTATTAATTAATTAAATCTTAATTACTTGTTAATTAAATCCTTAATTATTAACTAATTAAAACTTAATTACCCTTGTTAATTAACTATTCCTTAATTAATTACTTTAATTAATTAATACTTAATTATAAATTAATTATCCTTTAATCAATTATGAATTAATTGTTAAGTAATTATAAATCATTAACTGTTAGTCATCATTAACAATATATATTAATTAACTTTTAAATTAAGTTAATAAGGTAAATATTTAATTATCTCCTTAATTACTTTGTTAGATTTTATTTAAAATAAACCTATTGAAAATATAATTTAAAACATTCTTAACTTAAATGATCTAAAAATATTTTATTTTAAAACCTTAAAATACAATTTGCAGCTTAACAATGATTATCCATTTGAAAAAGAATAAAATTGGAAAATAATTTGACTTAAAAATTTTAAAGTTAAAACCGAAAAACGTTATCACCCTAGAGCTGCTTCGAGTGACACCCAAGGATCCCTCAGACCTACTTCGAGTTTAACCAGGAATCAACCCGATAGCTTCAAATTTTAGAATTTTGTTTAAGTTTAAAAAGCAACTCGACGTATAGCCAAAATTTCTCAACCCAAGCTTCGAGTCATCAACTCTGAACCCCGAGTGGTACTTCGAGTCGAACATCTCCTTCCACACAACAAGTAACTGACACACACCTTGGTGCCGTGCACATGCACGATGGCACTGACGAACTTCGATCGGTGCTGTGACCATCGACACGTCGACGATAGCCCCCTCGATCCATCAAACCACCCAGAAAAGCAAATCCACGTCGCATTCAAAATTGAGCTTCGCGACCCAGACTTCATCAAAACCAGTTCACCAGAAAATGTCTCATCCCCCTGCCTCTGGCCATCAGAGGCCATGAAAACTAAACTGAAGCTTCTTCTTGATCATACGCCGCTATCCCCATCGGAGCGATCAACTCCGATGGTCTGACGAAACCGCGGCAAACTCATTTACTGCTGCAACCAAATCTTGGGTTAAAACCCTAGACGAACGTCGCACGGAAACCACAATCAAATAAAAATTCTTTAAGCATTTTTCCTAGAACCCCCAACGCCTCAGCCATCTCCACCCACAACATCGACCATCCTCATCACGCCGATGACCAAATTTCGGCAGAAACCCCAAATTTGATCAACCCCACATTAATCAGTGAATACGTGATTAAAAAATATGATTTTGCTTTTAAATTCATTATTTTCAAAGACAATTCGATTGATATGCCTGAAAACAGAAATTGTGATATTTGAATTTTCAAATATTTTGAAGCTTGCCTGTATTTTTAAATTTCCCAGAGAACTTTAATTTATTTTTGCCAGAATCTGTTTTGAAAATTTGAATCATGTTGAGACTAACAACTTTAATAGTTTACTTTAGATCAGAGGAAGAGTAATTAAATTTTTGAACAGAATTTGAAATTCTGGAAGCTAAAACAGAGTCATATGACTGTTTTTTCTGACATGCACACACAAGATCTGCATATAAAATACATGCAAGTTTTCGTTCAACCATATTCTTATCATTCAACACAAGCATTGACCCAGATTCAACTTTTACATGGTGTTTACTCACCTGTGATGTTTTGAACAGAGAGGGCTGTTTTTCTTGAATTTGGGAAAACTGAGACAAGTTTTCCAGGCTTTGCTCTATTGTTGAATTTGTGATGATCCTTGCTCTTGTTTTTGCTTGACTTCTGGGTTGAGATGATTTAGTTGCAATTGTTCTTCTGGTTTGAATTCGTGAGAAGCTTTTTTTTAAGATTTTTGGTCTACTGGATTTTTTTTCTGTCTTTGTTTTGGATGATTCATAGAATTTTTTCTTTTCGAGGTTTGTTTTACAGATTGTTTTTTTCTTTGAGAATTTTCGTCCTAACTTTGGAAAATTTACAGACTTTTGTCTTTTGGAAATAATGTAAAAGAAAAGAGAGGGAGAGAGTAGGAAGTTTATGTATATTTGTTTCTTATTTTTATTAATTTTCTTAAAACAAAATGACACTTGTTGAATCTAATTATGAGATTATTACACTCGTTCATTTTCACACCATCTTTCTCATACATGCTTAACACTTGTTTTATCTCTTATTACATGCTTGACATTTGTATTTTATATGAGTTAAATATTTTCAAATAAAACTTATGTCATATTTACTTTATTAACAAATACATTTCCTATCTATTTTTATATACAGTGTTAAAAGAAAAAATGTTTTTAACAATTTCTTTTACATTAAATAATTACATATTTATGATTCCAAATGCAAATTATTTTTCTGAAACATTTATTTAAAATTCAAATTCAAATTCAAATTCAAACTTGAATTATAATCCATTTATATCTATACATATACTCATACATATACTTGTATAATTTAAATTCAAATAGGTTTTCATAATATTTATATCTTTGAATTCTTAAATTCAAATGCAACTTCACAACCATATATATATATATATAATTCAATACTTATTTCATTTATTTTAAAAAATTCAAATAAATTGCACAATTTATTCAAAATTCACATTAATTATTAATTTTAAATTGATATAATTCTAGGGAAACAAATTTTCTTCCTACATATATGTAACATTCCTGATTTTTAAGCCTAATTAATTTGGAAATTAATATAAAATTTTGGTTAAATTATGAGTTAATTGAGAATTAATTTAAATATTTGGGAATAAATATAAATTGTGTTTGAATTTTCAAAATTAATAAGATGTATGTTTATTTATTTTTAATTTGGAATTTGGTTTCAAAAAAAAATTCAAGGATAAATATCTTATAAATAAATATTGGATTTATTAAACTTTATATTTCAAGGAACTAATATATATGGATATGTATAACTATTTATGAGTAATGAATAAATTGATTTCAAATCATTTGTTTTAAAAATTGTATAAGTATAAGATAAAGTGTGATTTTGAAATTTAATAAATATATTGAATTTAAAATTTCTATATATTTGAAACTAATAAAATCTTGTTTCTTAATTTTTGTAAATATGCATTTTGATTTGAAAGATATATAAGGACAAGTAATTGAAATGTATATACATATATAAACAAGAATGAAAGTTTTAAAACTCACATATATGTATATATATCTTTGAAATAAATATAGTTGTAAATATAAAAGAATAAAACATTAATCATAAATATATTAACATGAAGGTTTAAAAACAAATGTATAAATAAATTTAAGAGAAAGGACTTAAACATAAAAGTTTGGGTTTTGACAAGTGTTTAACAAATAATCATATAGATTAACAAATGTAAATCTATGAGACAATTGGCAAAAGAAATAAACTTTTCTTTTAATTTGAGATTAGAAAAAAAACATGCATGAAAAAAATGAACAAAGAAATAAACAGGCTGTTTTCCAAGAGTTCTTCATATTCTTTTCTCAACATTTTCTTTCATCTTTATGAGTATACATGCACGTCCAGATGGACCTGCATGCATTTATAGTTGCGTCTGTGGAAATCGATATGATAGTATCATTGCTAGCATAAAATGAACCAGAAGCAACGATTGAGGCGACCGAGACAATTGAAAAATATCCATAAAACTAATAACTTGAAAGCATTCATAGTTTTATCGTTCATTTCTTTTGTTTTGGTTTAATTATACTGTTGGAAATGGAAATAATACTTGTATTTTTATATGCATATGCTCTTTTAGCTAATGTGAGGTGTGAGCAAAAATAGCCTTGGTTGCCTTATGATAGGACCAGACTGGTTGAAACAAATTCACGAATACACCTAATTGCAGGGACATAGAAACGAACATGAAAAAAAATTCAAGAAAGAAAAAACATTGATGATAGGAACATAACAGCAACCTGATATTGAAAAGAAAATTTAATAGATTTTTGAGGTAATATTTTAGGTGTGAATATGTATTAATTGGGAATTAATGTTGAAATTCAATTAGTTGAGCAAACAGGTTTCAATTTTATGTGTTAGAGTTGATAATTTCTGCATATTCATTACCAAAAAAAAATTCTATCTTCTCTTTCAGCGAGGATATGGGAGTAAACAACTTGCTATAATAACATTTAATACCCATCGGAGAAGTAAAGTGAGTTAGTATATGTCCTAATTTTCATATACAGGTAATTATAGACAAATAAATTAAACAATGCTTCTCACACAATGTTGTATACCATGATGTACTATTAACATTTTTAGTTTATAAATTTTTAATAGTCCAGATAATGAGTGAAAGATTATTTGGGTGTATGATATAAGTACTATAATGTTGATATTATGAAAACTATGTATATTTACAAAGGCATGTGTTTAAGTAAGCCGAAGTTAGCTCCTAAGTAGGTACATTCTATACAGAAAATGAAGACAATCTCAAAAGAAACAATACAATTTTTCAATTTATTATAATGAAATTTCTAATATGTTTACACTAAAGCCGAATGTTAAATAAATCAACATGGTAACAGGTAAAACCAAATAAGGAAAAAGAAGATGAGAACTAAATATTAATAACTAAATGCTTAGCAAACTTCAAGACAAAGCATTCCACGAACAATAAAAAAAATTCACACCAAACTTTATTTAAGCTAGAACATTTCAAATATAATCTTATACTAATAGAGTAATCAAGTTAAAAATAAAGTGGTATGATGGGTTGGTTTTGTGATAATACATTGAAATAATGTCAAAAGCATTTGAAAATAAAAAGGCAAGGTCAAATGGCATAAATATTTAATGGATATAATTGCCAGTTTGTTAAATTATGTAACGTTGAATGACAGCATCAACCAAATAAGAAAATCATTTATGTTAGTTGCCTAACGAAACATATGTTTACATGATAGATGATTCATTATGGTAGCAGTTGTTGCTATAAAACCAAAATGATCCATAACAATTCAATTTAAGCATGGAAATTTATTTTTATAATCATCATTATCTTAGTTTCTAAAGTTTTATGAAGTTCACATAAATCAATATAGGCTTGTCGATTTTTATAAATAATAATTGGATTTCAATCTTACAAAAATTAATCGTAGATAGGAAATGTGAAGTACATGGTGAAATGTATTTTTTGAAATATTGTTTGTTACAGCTTATATAAGTAGGACTATACACTGTGGTTTGTATAAGTTAGCTTATGTTATATATTACATACAAATTTCTGGTTTTATTTTTGAAAACATTTTTCCGGTATCAAAAAATTACAGATTGATAATTTAAACATTTTTAAATGTTAAAATTGGAATTTTTATGACTTTATGTATTTAAAATTTGAATTTTTTACAGAATTAGCGAGTTATAATGTATATTGTGTAGCCAGAACTCCACTGTATTGTTTGATAGGAATTTGCAAAGGAATTGTAATTTGGAAAGAATTGACAAATAAAAGATAGGAAGATATATAGATTTGTGTTTATATCAGTGCTGCAAACTAACACATGGTAAGTCATTAAAGGTTGTAAAAAAAGTTCCTTTGAAATGAACTGCATATTGGAACAGACTAACACATTGTAACCCATTAAAGGCAGTAAAAAGAAGGTTCCCTTGAAATGATTTGAATTTGTACATAGTGCTTTAACATTAAATATGGGACAAAATTCTTTTCATTTCCTTGAAACGGTTTGAATTTTACCCATTAAGCCATATCGCCTTTACATTTCTGACACAAAATCATGTTCCTTTCCAAATTTACGGATTACTGTATAATTTAAATTAAATATGAAACAGTGAACTGAGGCCTTAAACAAAACATGTAATTTACAAAGAAAACAACATTTGAGCTGAAAACACAAAAATAATAGTTGATCGTGTGTGTGTGGCAACTAAATATATTACAAACCTTGATTGTGGCAGCTCATCCATTAATAGCTCCTTAAAAATCCTCAGATGTATTTTCCAGTCTTAAGATATTGGGATAGTAGGATTGTTGCGGTGGAGATTGCAGTAGTCGGAAAAAGAATCTAACCGATTTCTGGTAGTTCTGAACAGAATTAAGATCATATGAAAGAAGGGGATTGCAGTTTGGACTGAGTAGACAGTAGCCGCCGTAGTTTTGAGATTACTGCAGGGAGTTTTTGCGGTGATTGTACTGCGTTGGTGGACCGTAAGCTGCGATCCATAAGGAGGGCGATAGCGATGAGATTTCTGATCGATTTCAAAGGTACAGGAGCCATGGATTCGATCTAGGGTATTAGAAACAATGCGAGGTAGAGAGAGGACAGAGCGATGACAAAGGAGTTTGGATTGAATATCGAATAGCTTCTGATTTAGGAGTCTCATAAGAACTAAACGTATTTGGTCAAAGGGTATTTTTGACAGTTCAAAAAGACACGGTTGAAATTAGTTTATGGAGTTCTCATTATTAGTAGTAAAGATGTTCATATCTGAAAACAAAAATCTCAATCCACTAAAACCATATCAAAATCAAAAGTAAGCAAATACTCACAAAAAAATTACAAATTTGTAAGTTTGAATCAGAGAAAATTAAATCACCGGTCTTTAATTGCTATCCATAACGTCGTATCATTATTCGGAATGGGTTATATGACACAAAGTCCTCTCCCGACTAAACCGAATAATGAGCGCAATATTTAAACACATATGGATATTGGGATTTCAGTTAAGTCACAACCCAAACTTTTCTTTTAAATGGTTTAAACAAATTACCAGTTTAAATATTTAAACGAAAAGATTTACTTCAGAAATTTCACCCATCTTTCACAAAGCTTCATTCACAAATTTCAAACAATTTCCATTTCAAATCTTTTATAGAAAGGATACATTTTAAGATCCCTTTTCAATTTGAAAACAAAGTATACCAATCTTTAACAAAGATTCATTTATATTCTTTCAAAAAAATTTCCCTTTCAAATTGGATTAACTCATCCAATCTTTAAATCAAAGATTTAATTCATAGCTTTCAAAACCATTTCATTTCAAATCTTTTAAATTCCTCTTAAGTTTAAAAACGAAGTTCAACAATCTTTCAAAAACAATTTCATTTCCATTTGAAATCTTTTCAACACAAATTAAAAATCTTTTCTTTATATGAAAGCTATAGTTATTTGAAAACAAATAGATTTCATTTCGGAAAAATCCGATTTCATTTGCACAAATTAAAGCCCTTCAAGAATAAAACTTAGATTTAATTCAAATTCCCAAAACAATACTTTCAAAATGGTTTAAACCCATATAAACACATTTATAATTTGTATAACCCTTTTTAAACCATGATTTCCAGACATAGAATTCAATTTTGAGTTTTGAATTCAAATTTAAATCAAATTATAAAAAATTTAGCAAGTTATTCAAAAATAACTTCTATTTTTGAAATTCCTTTTCAAAAGCTTTTCCATTTCCAAAACCGTTTGAATTCAAAATTCAACTTTAAAACCATTTCAAAAATATATAACTTAACCAATTTCCTCATGCAGTCCATTTTTGTATGTGTATAGTGCAGTACAGGGGTTTTACCCAATAGTGCAACAACATCAATCATCACAGATTCAAGTACAGTAATATTTGATAAGCGGTATAATCCTATGATGCTTATCATCATTCATAGATTCACAGATAGATATGTAAATGCATCACAGATAAATATGTAAATACATTACAGATAAATAATATACACACATAGCTCAATCAAAGCAATCCACATCACAGAATCAACTTAAGACATTCATATAATTCATACATCCATAAGCAAAATCAATTAATTGTCCGATTAATTTAAATCAGATTAATTACTTATGAATAAACACTAATCCTGGTTAATTAATATTAATTAATTACAAATCATGTTAATTAATAATCCTTTACTCATTTACTAATTAATAAATTAATTAACCCTAATTAATAAATTAAACAACTATTAATTAATTAATTAATAATTAACCTTTAATCGTTAGATAATTAACCTTTAGATTATTTAATTATCCTTCATTTAATTAATCACATAAATAAATTATTCCTTAATTAATTATCATTCTTAACTAACTACCATAAGTGATTACCCCTAATCACTTATATTAATTAAATCACAAGTCAATTTTAATCATTCGATTAATCAACCTTAATCATTTATTAATTAAGTAATTATCTTTAGTTACTTTCATTAAATAGTTATCTTTAAGCAATTAATTTCCCTTAATTACTTTCATTTATAAAATAAACCTTTAATAATAAACTTTAAGACTCTTGAGTTAATTAATTAAATTAAAACATTATTTAAGATAAGCCATTTTATCTTAATCATATTTAATTAAACATAATTAAATCCCATTTGAGAACTTAGGAAAATTTCTAAATAAACTTAACTAATCCAAGTTAAAACAATTATTCATCTCTTATTTATCCAAACTTTTTAAATCAATATTATTTATTTATAAGTAATTTATTTTAAGAAGATGGTTCAAACTTGGTTGTTTTTTTAAAATTTTAAACTTGATTTATTTGAAAATTTAAAACCTGAATGTTTATGCAAGATAACCCGGGCCAACTCTTGCCTTACCCTAGACAACCACGCAACTGCACGAGATTGACTTCGTGTCTTCACCAAAACCAACCGGACCTTTTCTTTTTAAAACTTAAATTTTGTTTAAGTACTTTTATACCCGGTATGCCATCAAAATACACGAACCCATTTACGAGTCAACACATGAATTTCTCGAGAACAACTTCAGTATACCTCCTCTTTCCCAAACCTTGCTTCCTGACACAAACGCATACACGTGCACCGTGCACACTGCCACAACCACCACTGATCATTGCTTCCATCATCGACAACTCGTTCTCGACCATCTCCTTCGATTCTGGCCATCAAGCTCCTGAGTTAAACACGATATCGATATTTTGGTTGTCTGAAACTCCTTTGGAACCAACTCAAACACACAAAATCGCCTCGCCTGATCATCACCGACCTTCGATGACCCTGCGACTTCGACTGGAACTTCGTCACACTCCCCACTTTCCATTTCCACCGGACTGAATGACTCCGATCAACCCACGTTTCTGCACGAGCATGAAGAGCAACATCGACCCAATTTGGGTTCTTAAACCCTAAAATGGCGTCGCTCGACCTCCCCGATGGTCAAAAACCCCTGCGACTATTTTTCCTGTGACCATCGGACCTCCAACCTTCTTCAGCTCCAACCCCGATGATTTTAGACAATGCGATCATCGGAATTCGACCAAACTTCCTTTTCCGTTCAATTAGAAAGTTCCCCATAAACACACGCTTAAAAATACCAGAACTATTATCAAAAATCATGAATCTGCAATACGAATTTAGTTATGTAATCCAAAGTTGAAATTAAGATAATAGATTTTTGACATATATATGGTCTTCCCTATTAATTCCATATTTTTAAATTAAATATGAAATAATTTCGTCTGAATTTTTTTTTAAAAACAATGTTATACCCTTATGTACATTTCATCTTCAAATTTCTTAGCTTAGAATTTAATGTGTGAAGAGAATATGAGTTTATTCATGTGGATTTAGCCTGTAACTACAAGAACATGGACCTGTATACCGATATCTAGACATGCATATCACAATTCATACTTATAAACACATGAAGATACATGTTCATCACATTCATTTACACAATAGCAAATAAACATCAAAACATATCAAAGATTCAAGCTTGTCAAGTTTGCTCACCCGATGGGTTGCACAGAGCAGAGAACAATCTGGGAGTGTTCTTGCCTTTGAAAATTGATCTGGGTTTTGATGTTTTTGAATTAAATCCGAATCTGGTCTTGTGTCGAACTTGAATTGCTTTAATTCTATTCTGATTTTAGAAATGCTTCCAGGTTAAAAACTTTGATTTGTTTGTTTTTGATCTGGTTAAACTAGAAGCTGATTTCCTTGACTTTGATCTTGCTTTCAGGCTTTGATTTTGTTTGCTTTTTGATTTCCAGGTTGTAGCCTGATTTGAGATGATCTTTGTTTTGATCATTTGATCCGAGATGGTCAGATCAATATTCTGATTTGATTTTCTCTGATTTAAACTTACAGGTTTGTAATTTTTTTTGTGATAATTTGCTTACTTTTGATTTTGATCTGGTTTTAGTTGTTTGAGATTTTTGTTTTCAGATATGGATATGAATATGAAGATGAAAGAAAATGTTGAGAAAAGAATATGCGGAACTCTTGGAAAACAACCTGTTTATTTCTTTGTTCATTTTTTTCATGCACATTTTTTTTCTAATCTCAAATTAAAAGAAAAGTTTATTTCTTTTGCCACTTGTCTCATAAATTTACAATTGTTAATCTATATGATTATTTGTTAAACACTTGTCAAAACCCAAACTTTTATGTTTAAGTCCTTTCTGTTAAATTTATTTATACATTTGTTTTAAAACCTTCATGTTAATATATTTATGATTAATGTTTTATTCTTTTATATTTACAACTATATTTGTTTTAAAAGATATATATACATATATGTGAGTTTTAAAACTTTCATTCTTGTTTATATACATATATACATTTCAATTACTTGTCCTTATATATCCTTCAAATCAAAATGCATATTTACAAAAATTAAGAAACACGATTTTATTAGTTTCAAATATATAAAAATTTTAAATTCAATATATTTATTAAATTTCAAAATCACACTTTATCTTATACTTATACAATTTTTTAAAACAAATGATTTGAAATCAATTTATTTATTACTCATAAATAATTATATATATATCCATATATGTTAGTTCCTTGGAATATAAAGTTTAATAAATCCGATATTTATTTATAAGATACTTATCCTTGAATTTTTTTAAAATCAAATTCCAAATTAAAATAAATAAACATACATCTTATTAATTTTGAAAATTCAAACACAATTTATATTTTATTCCAAAATCTTCAAATTAATTCTCAATTAACTCATAATTTAACCAAAATTTTATATTAATTTCTAAATTAATTAGGCTTAAAAATCAGGAATGTTACACATAGAAAGCACAACAACATAAATCACTTGGATATAATCTCTACTACATGAAATCAAAATTGATCTCAAAAGTACACCGATTATCTGGTGTGGCGACCTCAATCCAGTTTCCCTCACCGCAAATCCTACTTTACATTCACGAATGAAGCATATCGAAATTGATCTTTACTTCGTTGGTGAGAAAGTTATAAATGAAAGATTGAAAGTAAACCACATTCCAGCCTTTTATCAAAGAGCAGACATCCTTACGAAGCCACTTTCTACAATAAATTTCATTGGATTAAAGGAGGAACTCAGAGTTAGAAGTGGCGGCGAAGAGATGGAGAAGTAGAAAGAAATCCTAGATCTAATTGAAGGGGCGAATTATGAATGAGATATCTCAGAACCGATAATTATAATTACAATACTTCCAGTCTGGCCTTGCATTCAGGCCAATAGTCTATTTATCAAATAATTGATGTATGATGTACAATATAAATACTTGTACACAGTCTATTGTACTATAACGAAGTGAAATACAAATTCTCTCAGTTTTATCATTCCAATCATCTTTTCTATCACACCTAACACTAAACCCCTAGCCAATGGTACATCTTTGAGAAATCCCAATCAATTGAATCAAAAGCTTTTAAAAAAATTAAGTTTTAAAAGTGCACAAGTGATATTATTTTTGCAACAGTAGTTAATATATTCTTAAACTACTGCTATACCATCCATGATATTCCTATCCTTGATGAAAGCCATTTGAGTGTTATCTATTAACACATTCATTTTAGTATTTAATCTGTTAGCTAAAACCTTAGAAATGATTTTAAAAGAACAATTTAGTAATGAAATAAGTCTAATTTTTTAATTGATTAGCACCTAATTTCTTATGTAATAGGATAACATTTGCAAATTAAATCTACCTAACTATAACGAACCATCATGAAATTCATTAAACATTTCTACTATATCTTCTTCTAACACATTCCAAAAAGTTTCATAAAATAAAATAGAAAATCCATCCCCACCCGGAGCTTTATAGACGGGCATATCCTTTATAGCCTTCACAATTTCCTCTTTCGTGAATAGATCATCTAACCCTACTAAATCAACCTTAGTATCCTTAGTAATAAAGCTTATCCCAATTTGCTTTAATTCTTTGTGTATTTGTAGTACCAAAAATATCTATGTAATAATGAGTAAAAACTCATTATTAAGTTCTGTTTGACCAAAATTCTCAATATCATTAATTAAAATGGAATTAATGGTATTAATATGTTTTCTACCATTCGCTACTTTATGAAAAAGTTTAGTATTCATATCGCTCTCATATATTCATTGAACTCTAGATCTTTGTTTCCACATCACTTCTTCTTGCTTATTTATTTTATTTAATTCTTCTTTTAAATTTGAAAGCACATTTTTTCTGAAATATTCAAACTTCTAAATTCCTCGATTTTATTTCATTTTAAGATTTCATTCATTAGTTTTTCAGTTTTAACTCCAATGTTACCAAAAACTTCCTTACTCCTTTTTTTTGAGAATCAATCTTAAAGCTTTAAGTTTTCTAACTAAAATTTTTGCAGTGTCACCCGAAAATCTATAATTGTAATTAATCATGGAAAACCCTTTTTTTTCAACTAAATTCTAAAAATTATTTTTTAACAACCACATTTTTTTCAAATCAATTTTTTTTATTCTCAACATTAAGGTTAGTACAAAAAAGAATTATTAGGTAATGATCCAAATAAATAATCAGGAGCCTAATAACCTTACGAGTCAGAAATTTATCCTCAATTTCATCATTTATAAAAATCTATCATTCAAAGCCATCGATGGATTTTCTCTAATATTTGACCAAGTAAATTGTCTATTACTTAGTTTTATCTCTATTAAATTACAATTAACAATAAGTTGATCGAATTCTTCCATCATACCAAAATTCCCTTCCTTGGGGCATTTTTCGTCCAAAAATCCAGTAATGTCAAAATGCATAATATGAATCGAAGAAAAAAAACTAATATTGTTAGAAAAGCATGGTAAATAATTGCACTATGGTAATTATGTTATTTTAGATAACTTAATTTTTAAATTTGGTTTAATTGGTTGGTTCAGTTTTCAAATGTTGAAAACCAAGCCCAACCTATAAACCAAAGAATTATAAAAGTAAAACTAAAACCAACAATCAACTAATAAAACCGAATCAAACCGACCGAACTGAATTAGTTTGGTTTGTTTGTTGACTTTAGCCACTAAACTTAATTTGCCCGCTAAATTGAACTTAAGACATATAAATTACATATTTTTTACTAGACTAGTAAGTGTGTAACTACGATTTACTGTTAACGGGCTGTCGCACCTAGGCCCAAAAAGCGCCGGACATCAGATCTGCACCTTTTCGAACAGTGAGGCGCGCAGCTGCGTAAGGCAATGGATGGGAAAGCGCCTTAGCCGCTGTTGCGAGTGAAGCTTAAAGCGCTTAAAAAAGCGCGCTGCTACAACCGAGCCCGGCCCCAGTATACCTCAAATCTGCATCTCGCGACTCGCTTAATCATCGTTCTAGGAAAAAGAAAAAACCGTCGATTTCAACAGTCGACTGCTGTTTCTGCCGCCGCCGTGCCGCTGCCGATCTTCTGCTGCTGCCTCCACCTCCTCCACCTTGCCAAGCTCCAGCTGACGACTATCTAGGGTAAAATTTTCCACTCTTAATTTATTATTCAAACTTGTTTGGTTTTATTTCTCCTTGAATTTAAAACTATTTGTTGGCTTTAGAACTAATTAGTTTAGTGTTAATTTTAATCTAGTTTAGTTTAAATTTTAAAACTATATAAACTGATTTGAAAAATAAAAATGGTTTGATCACAAAATTAAAACTATTAAATATTTACAATTTAAAGTACAAACTATGTTTAAAATGATTTTTTAAACTAAATTTTAATTTTAATTGGTTGAGACTATTCTAATTTTAAGTTGAATTTTATGTTTTAAGTATAAAGTTTTAAAGAGTAGAAACAAAGTTAATTTAATTAAAGTTTTAAATTTTTTATATTTAAATTTTAAATTAAAATTTGTAATTTAAATAATAAATTAATTTTTATTAGTTAAATAATATGCAATATAAGTGTGAACTTGGATTACAGTTTGAAAGAGGATGAAAATTTGAACATGGTTTGGAGGATTAGGATTATGATAGCTTTGGTCTCAATCATGGTATGAGTGATTGAAAGTTTAAAAACTCTATTTAAGACTAAAAGCAATTATGCAGTAATCACTAAGTATTTTGTTGTTGTAGACTTAAAGTTGAATGGCTTTGAGATTTCTGGTTTTTGTGTTGTGATGAATTGATAGTTTTTTTTTTTTTTTTTTTTTTATTATTAATATTGCATATGTATGCAGTTTTCTGAAGTTTAAAATTCAATTTCAGTAACAACTGCGATTTGCAATTAATTTTTTTTTGAAGACAGAAAAATTCTATGCTTAAGGCATCCAAAAAAAGCATTAAGCACAAAAATGCGCTAGGTGCTGGCCTTGAAGTTTCTTCTGGTTGTTATTATTATTATTATTGCTGTCATCATGATCATTATTATTATTATACTGAAGACGCGCGGTGGATGCGGAAGCACTCGTGAAGAAGAACTTAGAATAGTAGATAACAGTAAAATGATCAATATAATTTTCCCAGAAATAATAGAAAAGTTAAAGAGTACAGGGAAAAGATTTTTCCATTTAGGTCTAATTGTAATAGGAATAAAAGCATTAACTAGAAATGGCTTAGGAACAAAGCTGTTAACATTAATCCTAGATAAATCGTGGACCTCCGATATCGAAAAGGCATTAATATCAAGAATGGAAGTAGATTTAAGCAATAATTCCGCTCTTATATATTGTGCACCAGACATTATTAAAAGTATAGATAATTTAGCAAATCTAAAAAGGGGATTTCAAGCAAAAGGATTTGAAGGATATATTGAAAAAAAATTAATATCAGTATATGATTACTAGAAAAAGCATCAAATAGATCAGGTATGAAATTTAAGCTAAATTTAACAGGAATAGTATAAAAAATAGCAAGTAAAGACATTCAGATGATAGAACCTAGACGAATAAATCCAGAAGATTTAGCAGGACTCGAATGGTCCTTAAAAGATTTTGTCACCAATGATAAAACACTATTAGTTCCAGAATCGCATACCATATATACAAATCAATATAACGAACAAAGTATTAGATTTAATAATTATAAAACAAAACAATCTGAAATAGAATAACATAGTGATGAAGAGACATAATATAATAACTTAAATTGGGAGGAAGGACCAATTTACGATAAATATGATAGTGATGAAGAGACATAATATAATAACTTAAATTGGGAGGAAGGACCAATTTACGATAAATATGATAGTGAGATAGAACTAGAATATGATGAACTAGAAGACGTAATCGGATACTTACCAATAGACAAAGAGATAATACAACAAATAGATGAAATCCAAATCGAAGACGACTTTATTAAAGAAATTGAAAATTTGAAAACATGATTTAAAACTGAAACAAAAATATCCTTAGTAGAAATAATGAATAAAAAACTAACAGACGAAAATATAAGAGAAGAAATTGATAATATGATCATACAATGTATGATGAATCTCCAAATGAATTATCAAACAGCATTCAACACATTAAGTGAATATTATAACTTAGCATAAGTAGATGATATAAGTACAAGAAAAATTTCTTTAAGTGATATATACACCCAAAAAAATGAAACAAATTATCAAGATTCAATGATTATAGAAGCCTCATCAAGTAAACGGCTAAGAAATGAATTTACAAGATCAGGAGTATGATATGATGAAAAAACATTTGAAAGAGAACCATGGAATCCTCCTGGTATTAGTTATACAGAAGGAAATACAAAATAGAAAAAGGAAATAGGAAATCATATACAAAAATTTATAGTTCTAATATGTTACTATTAGAAAATCAAAGCCCTCAATTATGACCAGATGAAATATTAATCTGGAAACAAAATGTCATACGCCACTGAGAAGTTAATAAATGAGGGGATATAGATATGCTTGCAGTACTAGAAACTACTTTAGGCCCAATGACATTAGGAAAATATCAGAGTTTTAAAACAGTAAATCCAGGCGAAATAGTTAGACAAAAATCGTGAGGAGACAATCCATATAACTTTACATCAATGATTCGAACGATAATAATTGGTATGGATCCAGCTAAAGGAAACACAACACTACAAGATACAGCTATAAGAAATCTTGAACAATTAAGTATTAGTGATTTCAAATACATTAAAGAATTTAGCCAAGATTTTGCAACAATGATAGCGCAAACAGGTAAAGCTTTTGATAACGAATTACATGATAGATACTTTACAAAATTATCAGGAGATTTGGGACGAAATATACATAAGGAATGGAAAGATAGTCATGGAACAGAATAAAGGTTAGGTATAAGAATAAGAATTACTTTTGTTTTCCGAAAATTAGAAGAATTATGTAAAGAAGCCACTATGCAAGAACGGATTAAAAGGCAAGCATGGACATTTTGTAAAACAACAATATATACACCTCAAGCATATGGATATAAAAGGAGAAAAAAGTTTTTAAGAAAATCAGCAAAATATGACAAGCGTAAACAAAGTCGATATGTTAAAAAACAAAGACCATATAATAAGAAATGTACCTGATATATATGTGGCGACCCGAACCATTTAGCTAATAAATGTCCTAATCGTACAAATAATCAGTATAGAGCCAATCTAGTCGACGAATTAGGAGAATACGATCTACAAAGTGTAAATGATAATTCCGGTAATGAATCTATTTATAGTATAGTTTCCGAAGAAGATAATGATCATCCTAATCCTATAACTTATACCCCAATGAATCAAGAAATCTGTTTACATGAATGGATATAAAATAAAGGAAGTGATCACATACCCTGCTACAACTGCAATAGATACACAACAATTAATAAGCGATTTCAATGTATGAATGTTATAAAGAAATATGTTTTTTATGCGCCAAACAAATCTTTAACATAGAATTAACCAAAAAAGAAACAGAAACACCAAAAAATAGCTTCTTACAAAAAAGAGTAGACAAGCATGAAGTTCAAATAAGGTTACTCCAGAATGAATTACATGAAATAAAACGAGAATTAACAACCTTAAAACAAGAAAAGAAGTAATAACTGAGGTAAATAAAGAAAACTTCCAACAAACAACAGAAATAATTCAAGTAAAAGAATTCTCTACAACTTTGCTAACCCTAGAATGTAAACTATGGTTTGATCATCAAAATTTTATAACCACAACAACTCTAATTGACACTGGTAGTGCAAAGAGCCTAGTAGCTCATAAACTAATTCCTAAAGAATTCCAAGTACCTTTAACATATAAGCTATTCTCTAAAACAGCCGAACAACGCATTATGCAATTAAAATATAAATTACCTGTTCATACACAAATCCAGTTTAAAGATTTTTCTGGTAATTACAGTAGTAAATATGATTTAGGACAAACAAATATTACACCACCTGAAATTAATAGCTCCGAGTTTTTATTGGGGCTAAATTTCATATTAAATCTTAATGGCAGTATTTCCATTAGTAAAAACAGCATTACCTTTAATAAAAATACATACACCTTACCTACTAACTTTTACCAAACAAAATCAGAGTTGCTGCAGAAGCGGGGTGGCACCCCTGAGTTAGATTTTTTCAAACAATCTAAACACCAATTTTTTTTGTTATTAGACGAAAAACTAGAAGCGTTTAGTCTTTTAGCACAAGATAAAGCAAAAACATTAGAAAAGGAGGTAGACATATTTGACTCAATTAATTACTCCTTAATTCAAAAATTAGAAAAAATAGGCCTTATAGGCGATGACATTACCAAAAGCAAAGTACAGTACATAGCGAAAATAAAAATAAAAAACGCAGACATAACAATAAGGACAACAAATATAGAATATTCACCTGCAGACGTTGCAGAATTCAAACTCCAAATACAAGAAATGTTGAAATAGAACTTAATCAGAAAATCGAAAAGTCCCTACAGATCAGCTGCTTTTATTGTCAGAAATCATGCTGAAGTTAGTAGAGAAAAACCCCGAATAATATATAATTATAAAAGAATTAATGATAATACAGAAGATGATATGGCTACAATATCCCAAATAAAGACATAATAATAAATCTAATTCAAAATAAGAAGATCTTTAGCAAATTTGATTTAAAATCAGGATACAACCAGCTGCAGTTACAAGAAACCTTTAAACCATGGATTGCATTTAACATGTTCAGAAGGACATTTTGAATGAAATGTTCTGAGCTTCGGATTAAAAATAACCCCAACAGTTTTCCAAAGATTTATGGATAGTATATTTAAAAAATATGACTTTTGTCTAATTTATTTCGACGACATCGTAATAGCCAGTAATACAGGCCAAGGACGTGAATCTCATTTAAAGGTAATCTTTGAGGAAATATAAAAAAATAGGATAGTTATTTCAAAAAAGAAAATGGAATTATTTAAAAGAAAATTTTCCTTTTTAGACCAGAAATTGGAAATGGTAAAATAGAACTACAACCACATATTTCTCAAATTTTTTTAGAATTTCCAGACAAACTAGATAGTATAAAAAAGATTCAAGCATTTTTAGGACTCATAAATTATGCTAGAAAATTTATCCCAAATCTTACCAAACTAGTAGGACCATTATACGATAAAATATCTAAAAATGGAGAAAGACGATTTAATAATGAAGACATTAAGTTAATAAAAACAATCAAAGAAGAAGTCAAACGAATTAAGCCATTAGAACTCCCATTAACCACAGACTATATTATAATCGAATGCGATGGATGCAAAGAAGGATTGGGAGCCATCTTTATTTGTAAACCAAATAAATTTGTAGATAAATCACAAGAAAAAAAAGCGTCGTATGCTAGTGGTACGTTTAGTTGATTTGGGCAAAACTGGACTAGTATAGACTTTGAAATACAATCTTTTATTAACGCATTGGACAAATTTAAGATACACCTAAATAAAGAATTTACCCTCAGAACAGATTGCGAAGCCATTGTCAAATTTATCAATAATGAAAACTCCAAAAAGATAAATAAAATAGATGGTTAAATTTGCAAAATTTGATTCAAGGATGTGGTTATAAAATAATTTTTGAACATATAAAAGGCAAAAACAACCATTTAGCAGACTTACTTTTCTGGCAATTAGCCAAATGTTTTTTTCATTATTTCCAGCTAGCTATGATGAATGCAGAAGTAAAAACAGAATTTAAGGAGGCTAACACCTCTCCAGCTATTCAAAAGACAGAAAAGGAGGTTAAAACCCCTACAGTGCCAAGTAGTTCACAGACAAATACAGCACCAGCAAATACTTTCAAGATTCCAACAATGACATTTGGTCAATATAACATAGCTATTTTTAAGATAAGACCCAAAAAAATTTAGGCCTATGGTCAGAATCACAGACAAATCGCAATAGTGCCTGTTAGATCATTTATGGAATCTAAAAACAGTAGATACAGACCGTAAACACAAAATGATTTTGGCGAACTGTTTTGCAAACTATTTTTCAAAAATACAACAAAAACCATTATCAAAAAACTTTTCCTGCTATGTAGTCTTTGAAGGACTATATGTTGGAATTTTTAAACATTTTAGTCAGGTCCAGAATTCGGTTCAAAATTATCCTAACCCAAGATTTAGGGGATTTTATTCTTTAAGCGAAGCCATAGAAGCACCTAGACAACAATTGAGTTTCAACTTCTACATCGACCCACAATGTCAGCAATCATATTCCCAAATTACAACTTTAATGCCACAATCTCCAGAACATATAATGAATGACCAGGCAGCACAGATTTATGCCTTGCAAGTTCAGTTAAATCAAAGTCAACAGTAGTCGTTCCTACTCCAAGACAAGATAAAAGACTTAGAAAACTTTAAAAGAGAATTAGCCTACATACAACAAACGAATCAGCATTATGAAAACAGGATCTTTGTCTTAGCTAAAGAAATAAAACAATTAAAGCAGGAAACCATCATTCCTAGTACAACTCTATCATATCAACAACTTCAAGCTATGCTTAAACTTATACCCAGAAAGGCACTAAAACCACTATACGACAAATGACCTGATTTAGAAATCAAGATTAATGAATTAGTAGCACAAGGATGGGAAAATCAAATGCAGAATTTACAGGAGAAACTAAAAGAATGGACAGAAAATTCACCAAGAGGATGGAAAATTGTGCAAGATTTTAGATCCAATATGCTTAGAGCACGAATAGACTTCGACTTAACTCCAGTAGACTTTGACACTGTGATCACGTTATTTGACTATGGTATGCTCTCACGACTCAAATTAAACATAGATTGTAAAACATAGTACTTAGACAAGTTTGGATGGAAGCTAAAAGCTTAATTCTCCATAATATGCTCTCATTCGGGAATCCAGTCACATTATGTATTAATTCCACTTGCCCAAAGTTCTTGTTCGATAGCAAAAATACCGAACGACCAGCTAAACACAGAATTTCTATCTTCGTTAACAAAAATTCGCAGCCCTATGCAGTTGCAAAAGGAGCACGATATATGAGCGAAAGCCAATTTGGTTTCAAAACCATAGACCATGGGAGTTTCACCAAAGAGAAGAATTATTGTCACCACCATCCCATTGGCGTGAACTTTACTTTTATGCAGAAACCACTACAAAGCAGATATGGGGCTCTACAGGGTTCAAATACTTACTACCATTCTATCTTATAGACAGCTTTGATCCACGCATGCATGTAATTAGGTTTGCGGAAGATAGTAATTTAGAAGCTATGGAAGATATGAGCGACATCATGGATGACGAATCTGATGACTTGTCAGCACTTTCTAATCACAGAGCCGCATAAAGCATTAGAAGTCTCTACTAAAGTCCAACACATGCATACCACCAAAAGAAAATGCCAGCACTAAAATAGCTTTAACACCTGTCGGGCCAGCTTTATATTTTTATGTCAGCTTTGTACCTTTATATAGATTAAGTGTCCTGTAAAATTTAGTATGTGTAAGTAATCAAATAACAGAATCTACCAGCTAATAGCCTATATAAGGCAATCATGTAACTCAGTTGTAATCATATATAAAAAACTTAGTCAAATAAAATCTATAAGCTCTCTGCAATCAATGGCAGCTTAAATACCTTCTGTTCATCTTCTATACTTCCTCTAACTTAAAATCTTGTTTCTCCAAAAAAACCTTAAGTGCTTCCGCATCCACCGCGCGTCTTCAGTACTACTCCGCTCCGCCGCATAGAAGCCAAGGCTTTCTCAATTCTATTCAAACAAGGAAAACACCAGGTATGGATCTCCTTGACTTGGTATATTTCTTGATTTCTATAGTTCGAGTAATAATATTTTATCTAGCTGGATATGCTTTTGGTTTATTTGTAAATATGATTGAAGAACTATTAATTCTATACGACCAACAAAAAAATTAAAAAGAAGAAGAGAGTAACCGAGCTCAAAAAATATCGGCCTCATACCCGTTTTTGGAGGAACAAGATTTTAATTTAGAGGAAGTATAAAAGATGAACAGAAGGTATTTAAGCTGTAATTGATTGCAGAGAGCTTATAGATTTTATTTGACTAAGTTTTTATAAATATTACAAGTGAGTTACATGATTGCCTTATATAGGCTATTAGCTGGTAGATCCGGTTATTTGATTACTTACACATACTAAATTTTATAAGACACCTAATCTATATAAATGTACAAAGCTGACAGAAAAATATAAAGCTGGCCCGATAGATATTAAAGCTATTTTAGTACTGGCATTTTCTTTTGGTGGTATGCATGTGCTGGACTATATGTAGAGACTTCTAATGCTTTATGCGACTCTGTGAGTAGAAGGTACTGACAGATCATCAGATTCGTCATCCATGATGTCGCTTATATCTTCCATAGCTTCTAGATCACTATCTTCCGCAAACCTAATTACATGTCTGTGTGGATCAAAGCTGTCTATAGGATAGAATTGTAACAAGTATTTGAACCCTGTAGAGCCCCATATCTGCTTTGTAGTGGTTTCTGCATAGAAATCAAGTTCACGCCAATGGGGTGGTGGTGACAATAATTCTTCTTTTTGGTGAAACTCTCATGGTCTATGGCTTTGAAACCAAATTGACTTTCGCTCATATATCTGTGCTCCTTGTGCAACTGCATAGGGCTGCGAATTTTTGTTAACGAAAATAGAACTTCCGTGTTTAGCCGGTCGTTTAGTATTTTTACTATCGAACAAGAACTTTGGAGAAGTGGAATTAATACATAATGTGACTGGGTTCCCGAATGAGAGCATATTATGGAGAATTAAGCTTAGCTTCCATCCAAACTTGTCTAAGTACCCTGTTTTACAATCTATGTTTAGTTTGAATCGTGAGAGCATACTGTACTCAAATAACGTGATCACAGTGTCAAAGTCTACTAGAGTTAAGTCGAAGTATATTCGTACTCTAAGCATATTGGATCTACAATCTTACATAATTTTGCATCCTCTTGGTGAATTTTCTGCCCATTCTTTTAGTTTCTCCTGCAAATTCTACATTTGATTTTCCCAATCCTTGTGCTACTAATTCATTAATCTTGATTTCTAAATCAGGACATTTGTCGTATAGTGGTTTAGTGCATTTTTGGGTTTAAGTTTAAACATAGCTTGGAGCTGTTGATATTATAGAGTTGTATTAGGAATGATGGTTTTCTGCTTTAATTGTTTTACTTCTTTAGCTAAGGCAATGACCTTGGTTTCATAATGCTGATTCGTTTGTTGTACGTAGGCCAATTCTCTTTTACAGTTTTTTAACTCTTTTATCTTATCTTGGAGTAGGAACGACTGCCGATGACTCTGATTTAACTGAGCTTGCAAGACATAAATCTGTGCTGTCTGGTCATTCATTATATGTTCTGGAGACTGGCATTAAAGTTGTAATTTGAAAATATGATTGCTGACATTGTGGGTCGATGTAGAAGTTGAGACCGAATTGTTGTCTAGCTGCTTCTATGGCTTCGCTTAAAGAATAAAATCTCCTAAATCTTGAGTTAGGATAATTTTGAACCGAATTCTGGACCTGACTAAAATGTTTAAAAATTCCAACATATAGTCCTTCAAAGACTACATAGCAGGAAAAGTTTTTTGATAATGGTTTTTGTTGTATTTTTGAAAAATAGTTTGCAAAACAGTTTGCCAAAATTATTTATTGTTTACGGTCTGTATCTAATGTTTTTAGATTCCATAAATGATCTAACATGCACTATTGCGATTTGTCTGTGATTCTGACCATATGCCTAAATTTTTTTGGTTCATTATCTTGAAAAATAGCTATGTTATACTGACCAAAGGTCATTGTTGGAATCTTAAAAGTATTTGCTGGTGCTGTATTTGTCTGTGAACTATTTGGTGCTGTATGGGTTTTAACCTCCTTTTCTGTCTTTTGAATAGCTAAAGAGGTGTTAGCCTTCTTAATTTCTGTTTTTACTTATGCATTCATCATAGCTAACTGGAAATAATGCAAAAAACATTTGGCTAATTGCCTGAAAAGTAAGTCTGCTAAATGGTTGTCTTTGCCTTTTATATGTTAAAAAATGATTTTATAACCACATCCTTGAATCAAATTTTGCAAATTTAACTATCTAGTTTTATTTATCTTGTTGGAGTTTTCATTATTGATAAATTTAACAATGGCTTCGCAATCTGTTCTGACAGTAAATTCTTTATTTAGGTGTATCTTAAATTTGTCCAATGCGTTAATAAGGGCTTGTATTTCAAAGTCTATACTAGTCTAGTTTTGCTCAAGTTTACTAAACGTACCACTAGCATATGACATTATTTTTTCTTCTGATTTATCTACAAATTTATTTGGTTTACAAATAATGATGGCTACCCATCCTTTCTTGCATCCATCATATTCGATTGTAATATAGTCTGTGGTTAATGGGAGTTCTAATGGCTTAATTCGTTTGACTTTTTCTTTGATTGTTTTTATTAACTTAATGTCTTCATTATTAAATCGTCTTTCTTCATTTTTAGATATTTTACCGTATAATGGTCCTTCTAGTTTGGCATGATTTGCGATAAATTTTCTAGCATAATTTACGAGTCCTAAAAATGCTTGAATCTTTTTTATACTATCTAGTTTGTCTTAGAACTCTAAATTTTTTTGAGAAATATGTGTTTGTAGTTCTATTTTACCATTTTCAATTTCTAGTCCTAAAAAAGAATTTTTTTTTAAATAATTCCATTTTCTTTTTTGAAATAACTATCCCATTTTTTAATATTTCATCAAAGATTACCTTTAAATGAGATTCATGTTCTTGGACTGTATTACTGACTATTAGGATGTCGTCAATATAAACTAGACAAAAGTCATATTTTTTAATATACTATCCATAAACCTTTGGAAAACTGCTGGGGCTGTTTTTAATCCGAAGCTCAGAACATTCCATTCGAAATGTCCTTCTGAACATGTAAATGCAGTCCATGGTTTAAAAGGTTGCTTGTAACTGCAGCTGGTTGTATCCTGATTTTAAATCAAATTTGCTAAAGATCTTCTTATTTTGAATTATATTTATTAATGTGTCTTTATTTGGGATATTGTAGCTATCATCTTCTGTATTATTATTAAGTCTTTTATAATTATATACTATTCGGGTTTTTCCTCTACTAACTTCAGCATGATTTCTGACAATAAAAGCGGTTGACTATGGGGACTTTCCGGTTTTCTGATTAAGTTCCGTTTCAACATTTCTTGTATTTGGAGTTTGAATTCTGCAACGTCTGTAGGTGAATATTCTATATGGGAAATTAATTTAAAGGACAAAAATTTGTATATTTTTTGCCTCAAGGACATGACCTCAATATTTTTACCACAAGGACAAACATTCTTTTGAAAATTATTCACAAGGACAAACATTTTCCAAAATTATTCATAAGGACGACAAAACTCCTACCGAGCTAAAACTGATACATAAAAACTGCTACTGATAACTACAAACTGATACCTAAAAACTGCTATCAATAACTAAAAACTGATACCTACAGAAAGTTGTCCTTCGGGATAAAATATTGAAGATATGTCTTTGAGGTTAAAAAGCTGTGAAATTTTATCTTTGACAATAATTTCCTGTATTTTATATTTGCTGTTCTTATTGTTATGTCTGGGTTTTTTATTTTTATTTTCGCTATGTACTGTACTTTGCTTTTGGTAATGTCATCGCCTATAAGGCCTATTTTTTTTTCTAATTTTTGAATTAAGGGGTAATTAATTGAGTCAAAAATGTCTAGGTCCTTTTCTAATGTTTTTGCTTTATTTTGTGCTAAAAGACTAAACGCTTCTAGTTTTTCGTTTGGTAACAAATTTTTTTGGTGTTTAGGTTGTTTGAAAAAAATCTAACTCAGGGGTGCCACCACGCTTCTGCAGCAACTCTGATTTTGTTTGGTAAAAGTTGGTAGGTAAGGTGTATGTATTTTTATTAAAGGTAATGCTGTTTTTACTAATGAAAATACTGCCATTAAGATTTAATATGAAATTTAGACCCAATAAAAACTCAGAACTATTGGTTTCAGACGGTGTAATATTTGTTTGTCTTAAATCATATTTACTACTGTAATTACCAGAAAAATCTTTAAATTGGATTTGTGTATGATCATGTAATTTATATTTTACTTCTTTTCCTGTATCTTTCTTTTCTTATTTTAAGGTTGCTAATTCTCGTTTTATTTCATGTAATTCATTCTGGAGTGACCTTATTTGAACTTCATGCTTGTCCACTCTTTCTCGTAAGAAGCTGTTTTTTGGTGTTTCTATTTCTTTTTTGGTTAATTCTATGTTAAAAATTTGTTTGACGCATAAAAAACATATTTCTTTATAACATTCATTTACATTGAAATCGCTTATTAATTGCTGGGTATCTATTGCAGTTGTAGCAGGGTATGTGATCACTTCCTTTATTTTGTATCCATCCATGTAAACAGTTTTGTCGATTCATTAGGGTATAAGTTATAGGATTAGGATGATCATTATCTTCCTCGGAAACTATACTATAAATAGATTCATTATCGGAATTATCATTTACACTTTGTAGATCGTATTCTCCTAATTCGTCGACTAGATTGACTTTATACTGATTATTTGCACGATTAGGACGTTTATTAGCTAAATCATTCGGGTCGCCACATATATAGCAGATACATTTTTTATTATACGGTCTTGGTTTTTTAACATATCGACTTTGTTTACGCTTGTCATATTTTTCTAATTTTAAAAACTTTTCTCTATATATATCCATAGGTTTGAGGTGTATATATTGCTGTTGTATAAAATGTCCATGCTTGCCTTTTAATCTGTTCTTGCATAGTGGCTTCTTTACATAATTCTTCTAATTTTCGGAAAACAAAAGTAATTCTTATTTCTATACCTAACCCTTCTTCTGTTCCATGAATCTTTCCATTCCTTATATATATTTCGTCCTAAATCTCCTGGTAATTTTGTAAAGTATCTATCATATAATTCGTCATCAAAAGCTTTACATGTTTGCGCTATTATTGTTGCAAAATCTTGGCTAAATTCTTTAATGTATTTGAAATCACTAATACTTAATTATTCTGGATTTCTTATAGCTGTATCCTGTAATGTTGTGTTTCCTTTAGCTGGATCCATACCAATGATTATCGTTCGGATCATTGATGGAAAGTTATATGGATTGTCTCCTAACGATTTTTGTGAAAACTATTTCGTCTGAATTTACTGCTTTAAAACTCTGATATGTTCCTAATGCCATTGGGCCTAAAGTAGTTTCTAGTACTGCAAACATATCCATATCTCCTCGTTTATTAACTTCCCAGTAACGTATGACATTTTGTTCCCAGATTAATATTTCATCTGGCTATAATTGAGGGCTTTGATTTTCTAATAGTAACATATTAGAACTATAAATTTTTGTATATGATTTCCTATTTCCTTTTCCTATTTTGGTATTTCCTTTTGTATAACTAATACTAGGAGGATTCCATGGTTCTCTTTCAAAAGTTTTTTCATCATATCCTACTCCTGGTCTTGTAAATTCACTTCTTGGCCGTTTGCTTGATGAGGCTTCTGTAATCATTGAATCTTAATAATTTGTTTCATTTTTTTGTTGTATATATCACTTAAAGGAATTTTTCCTGTACTTATATCATCTACTAATGCTAAGTTATAATATTCACTTAATGTGTTAAATGCTGTTTGATAATTCATTTGAAGATTCATCATACGTTGTATAATCATATTATCAATTTCTTCTCTTACATTTTCGATTGTTAATTTTTTATCCATTATTTCTACTAAGGATATTTTTATTTCGGTTTTAAATCCTGTTTTCAATTTCTTTAAAGTCGTCTTCGATTTGGATTTCATCTATTTGTTGTATTATCTCTTCGTCTATTGGTAAGTATCCGATTACGTCTTCTAGTTCATCATATTCTAGTTCTATGTCACTATCATATTCATCGTAAATTGGTCATTCCTCCCAATTTAAGTTATTATATTCTGTCTCTTCATCACTATGTTGTTCTATTTCAGATTGTTTTGTTTATAATTATTAAATCTAATACTTGGTTCGTTATATTGATTTGTATATATGATATGCGATTCTGGAACTAATAGTGTTATATCATTGGTGACAAAATCTTTTAAGGACCATTCGAGTCCTGCTAAATCTTCTGGATTTATTCGTCTAGGTTCTATCATCTGAATGCCTTTACTTGTTATGTTTTGTACTATTCCTGTTAAATTTAGCTTAAATTTCATACCTGATCTATTTGACGCTTTTCCTATTAATCCTATACTGATAATAATTTTTTTCCCAATATATCCTTCAAATCCTTTTGCTTGAAATCACATTTTTTGATTTTCTAAATTATCTATACTTTTAATAATGTCTGGTGTACAATATATAAAAGCGGAATTATTTCTTAAATCTGCTTCCATTCCTGATGTTAATGCCTTTTCGATATCGGAGGTCCACGATTTATCTAGGATTAATGTTAACAGCTTTGTTTCTAATCCCTTCTAGTTAATGCTTTAATTCTTATTACAATTAGACCTAAATGGAAAAATCATTTTCTTGTACTTTTTAACCTTTCTATTGTTTCTGGGGAAATTATATTGATCATTTCACTGTTATCTACTATTCTAAGTTCTTCACGAGTGCTTCGTATTAAAGTAGTGTTTAAGTTCATCACTCCTGTTTGATATAAAACGTTTGGATTTAGCACATCTAGTTGATGGTTATTATATGTTTATAGATTTTTATCTATATCTATTTCTTCATCAAGTTGTATTACTTGTTTGTCTTTCCTTTTATTAAATAATGACATGATTTTGATATTTCATCTCTAGTCATAGTAGTAGAATTACGTCTTGTTAAGGCTCTACTGAATCCCGATTCTGGTTGTAAATTTATTATCTTGGTTTCCAAAATTTGTAAAGTTGTTCTGGCTTTTTTGTTATTATTTGTAAATCCTTTCCTACTGATAGACTATTTATTTTTTCTGTTAGTTGGTTAATTTTTTCAATTAACTGAAGATTTAAGCTTATTAAAATATTGAATAAATGTTGATATTCTTGATCTGATTGACTATGTCCGGAATACCTAGAAAAGCCTTGATCGGGGACTGGTCGTAAATTATTTTCTGCTTTAAATTCGTCCGCTTTCTTTTTTGCTTCCATCAGTTCTTTATTCATTAACTTGCTATTACCTTTTTTATTTCTTTGAATACTTGTTCTACTTTCTTAATTTTATGATCAAACTTGACTGTTTGTTTTTGTAAGTCTTCTAATATTCGTTTTGATTCTGTTTCTAGATATTTAGGTTTATTAGTTTGCAGCAGGAATTTAAGTTGGATTAATTCTTCTTTAGTAGGTATATTCCTTTTAATATGAATAAACTGGTTTTGAGTAGTATTATTTTGATCCTTAAGAAAGTCTAGATTGGAACTAATCTGCTTTAAAATTTTATTTTTCTCTTTAGTAGCTTCTGTTAAGTTATTTAATGTCCTAGTTATTGTGTTATTATGGGTTTCGAGATTACTTGCTTGACTGATTAAAAAGTCTACAATACTATTTATTTGAGTATTATTACCGTGCAACTGGTGACTAAATTGCTGTTCAAAGCAACAAGGAAACTTATATTTGTCTAGACTGACAATATTTCGTTCTTTGAAGGAATATTCTAAATTTAAATATTGTAAGCGTTTAACTGAGTGTTGAAAATCTATTTTGAGAACATCACCTTCTTTACTTCATAAACTAATTACTCGTTCCTCAATATTTAAAACAAATTAAAATGTTGAAAACTAATTAACATATTTTAAAATAAGCAGCTAGTTATGTTTTGATCATGGACTTGATTTTTTCCTTTTGAGTAAGCAAAAATCTTATATTAAATTTTATCTGACATAATTAGGCTTTACGCTCTTCCTGTCTACCTGGGTCAGACTTGTTAGCAATACAAAACTTGTTTTACTGTTCAAGGATAAACCATGCTCTGATACCAAAACGGGTAGGAGGCCGCGTACAGAAGTAATGGTTCTTCAATCATATTTACAAATAAACCAAAAGCATACCCAGCTAGATAAAATATTATTACCCGAGCTATATAAATCAAGAAATATACCAAGTCAAGGAGATCCATACCTGGTGTTTTTCTTGTATGAATAGAATTGAGAAAGCCTTGGCTTCTATGCGGCGGAGCGGAGTAGCACTGACGACGCGCGGTGGATGCGGAAGCACTTAAGGTTTTTTTTTTGTGGAGGAACAAGATTTTAATTTAGAGGAAGTATAGAAGATGAACAGAAGGTATTTAAGCTGCCATTGATTGCAGAGAGCTTATAGATTTTATTTGACTAAGTTTTTTATATACGATTACAACTGAGTTACATGATTGCCTTATATAGGCTATTAGCCGGTAGATCTGGTTATTTGATTACTTACACATACTAAATGTTACAGGACACCTAATCTATATAAAGGTACAAAACCGACAGAAAAATATAAAGCTAGCCCAAAGGTGTTAAAGCTATTTTAGTGCTGGCATTTTCTTTTGGTGGTATGCATGTGCTGGACTTTATGTAGAGATTTCTAATGCTTTATACGGCTCTGTGAGTAGAAGGTACTGACAAGTCATCAGATTCATCATCCATGATGTCGCTCATATCTTCCATAGCTTCTAGATCACCATCTTCCGCAAACCTAATTACATGTCTGTGTGGATCAAAGCTGTCTATATGATAGAATGGTAGTAAGTATTTGAACCCTATAGAGCCCTATATCTGCTTTGTAGTGGTTTCTGTATAGAAGTAAAGTTCACGTCGATGAGGTGGTGGTGACAATAATTCTTCTCTTTGGTGAAACTCCCATGGTTTATGGCTTTGAAGCCAAATTGACTTTCGCTCATATATCTGTGCTCCTTGTGCAATTGCATAAGGCAACGAATTTTTGTTAATGAAAATAGAAATTCTGTGTTTAGCTAGTCGTTCAGTATTTTTGCTATCGAACAAGAACTTTGGACAAGTGAAATTAATACATAATGTGACTGGATCTTCGAATGAGAGCATATTATGGAGAATTAAGCTTAGCTTCCATCCAAACTTGTCTAAGTACTCTGTTTTACAATCTATGTTTAGTTTGAGTCGTGAGAGCATACCATAATCAAATAACGTGATCACAGTGTCAAAGTCTACTGGAGTTAAGTCGAAGTCTATTCGTGCTCTAAGCATATTGGATCTACAATCTTGCACAATTTTGCATTCTCCTGGTGAATTTTCTGTCCATTCTTTTAGTTTCTCCTGCAAATTATGCATTTGATTTTCCCATCTTTATGCTACCAATTCATTAATCTTGATTTCTAAATCAGGACATTTGTCGTATAGTGGTTTTAGTGCCTTTCTGGGTATAAGTTTAAGCATAGCTTGAAGCTGTTGATATGATAGAGTTGTAATAGGAATGATGGTTTTCTGTTTTAATTGTTTTACTTCTTTAACTAGGACAAAGATCTTGGTTTCATAATGCTGATTCGTTTGTTGTATGTAGGCCAATTCTCTTTTACAAGTTTCTAACTCTTTTATCTTGTCTTGGAGTAGGAACGACTGCTGTTGACTCTGATTTAACTGAGTTTGCAAGGCATAAATCTGTGCTACCTGGTCATTCATTATATGTTATGGAGATTGTGACATTAAAGTTGTAATTTGAAAATATGATTGCTGACATTATGGGTCGATGTAGAAGTTGAGACCCAATTGTTGTCTAGCTGCTTTTATGGCTTCGCTTAAAAAATAAAATCCCCTAAATCTTGGATTAGGATAATTGTAAACCGAATTGTGGACCTGACTAAAATGTTTAAAATTTCCAACATGTAGTCCTTCAAAGACTACATAGCAGGAAAAGTTTTTTGATAATGGTTTTTGTTGTATTTTTAAAAAATAGTTTGCAAAACAGTTTGCCAAAATCATTTTGTGTTTATGGTCTGTATCTACTGTTTTTAGATTTCATAAATGATCTAACATGCACTATTGCGATTTGTCTGTGATTCTGACCATAGGCCTAAATTTTTTTAGGTCTTATCTTAAAAAATAGCTATGTTATACTGACCAAAGGTCATTGTTGGAATCTTGAAAGTATTTGCTGTTGCTGTATTTGTCTGTGAACTACTTGGCACTGTAGGGGTTTTAATCACCTTTTCTGTCTTTTGAATAGCTGGAGAGATGTTAGCCTTCTTAAATTTTGTTTTTACTTCTGCATTCATCATAACTAGCTGGAAATAATGCAAAAAACATTTGGCTAATTGCCAGGAAAGTAAGTCTGCTAAATGGTTGTCTTTGCCTTTTATATGTTCAAAAATGATTTTATAACCACGTCCTTGAATCAAATTTTGCAAAATTAACCATCTATTTTTATTTATCTTTTTGAAGTTTTCATTATTGATAAATTTGATAATGGCTTCGCAATCTGTTCTGACAGTAAATTCTTTATTTAGGTGTATCTTAAATTTGTCCAATGCGTTAATAAGGGATTGTATTTCAAAGTCTATACTAGTCCAGTTTTGCCCAAGTCTACTAAACTTACCACTAGCATATGATGCTTTTTTTTCTTGTGATTTATCTACAAATTTATTTGGTTTACAAATAAGGGTGACTCCCCGTCCTTCTTTGCATCCATCGCATTCGATTATAATATAGTCTGTGTTTAATGAGAGTTCTAATGGCTTAATTCGTTTGACTTCTTCTTTGATTGTTTTTATTAACTTAATGTCTTCATTATTAAATCATCTTTCTTCATTTTTAGATATTTTACCGTATAATGGTCCTACTAGTTTGACAAGATTTGGGATAAATTTTCTAGCATAATTTACGAGTCCTAAAAATGCTTGAATCTTTTTTATACTATCTAGTTTGTCTGGAAACTCTAAATTTTTTTGAGAAATACGTGGTTGTAGTTCTATTTTACCATTTCCAATTTCTAGTCCTAAAAAAGAAATTTTTACTTTACTACCAACTATATTTTTGGTCTAAATTTATTTAGTCAAGATAAATTGTTTGTTTTTCATTTTATTGCTCAAATTTATACCGCAAAAATTTATGTTTCATTGATGTTTTGTAGTTGTACTTTGTTATAACACTACAGGTTAAAAAATTAAGAAAAAATAAAATAACAAGTCAGCATACTCCACAGTTATTTCTTAGGCCCTCCCTTTGGTAGACTGAAGTTTTTCGACATTGAAGTCCAGAAAGAATTATATTTGAACAACCGTGACATGGTCTTAAATGAAAGTTTACTGTGAAAAGCATGATAGTCACACCTTTATTGAAGTTGTTTTTAAACATGATAGAACTATTTTTCTCTGAACTGGTTGCAGAAATTATCTTGATGTTTTAAGATAAATCATTTTCTGACTTTATGCTTTCGCTGAATTAAGTTATAGCTATTTCTTTTTGTATGTTTTTTATTTTACATCATGCTAAACTTTAAAAATACACATATATCCATCATTTAATATATATTATATATTGATGGCATCCCAAAATTGTCTGTGGCTTGGGCTACGCGTTCTTTGGTCTGCCCTTGGATGTGCTCCACTTGAATTATTTCTTTTTTGAAACACAGCGTTTATGTTTTGTTTGAGTTTGTCAGGGTTCACTTGCGTTTTGAGACTGGTATTGTTGATGCGAAATCACTCTTATCATTGTTTTTATTTTTACTTTTGTCAGAAGGCTGAAAATTTTAGTCTGTGACAAAGATGCATGCAAATTCAAGCTCTGAAGAATCCAATCTGGATCTTCTTCAACAGTTGGAATCTATCTTTAATCATGACAAACTCATTGATGAAGTAGGATTTCTACACCCAACCCAGCTTGCAGAATTAAATGAAGATGCGGATATTGATGGTATTGATGTACGAAATGACAAGTTAAACATGCTTCAGTATAACAGAAAAGTTTTTTGGGTTAAAAATCATAAGTTAGCTATTTCAATCCGTGTGTTAACCGGTTTATACAATGCTGCATATCATGCATATAAGGATTTAATTATAAGTTATAAAGAATCAGTCAGATCAACAGTCAAAAAAGACTTATTTGATGATGCGAAGTGTGAAGCTGAGATCTTAAAGCATACAACGGTTATTCTAATTTTGAGCTACGATTTCAAGAGCATTTGGAATTCAAGGAAGTTAGTTCTCTCAAGGAAGCAGGACACATTATTATTTCAAGATGAATTCCAGCTATCTACATTAATACTTTCATATGCACCAAAAAGCGAAAGTGCTTGGAGCCATAGGCGGTGGCTTATTAAGATTATTGCAGAGAAACAGCATGATCTGTATGAACTTATAGGCAAGGAATCAGAATTTGTGAAAAGCATCGCTGAAAAATCAAAGATGAACTACAGAGCTTGGAATCATCGATGTTGGCTAGTTTCTTATATGTCAAAAACACAGATGGTTGATGAGTTGAACAAATCAAGAAAGTGGGCTGAGTTGCATGTTGCTGATAACTGCTGCTTCCATTATCATAGAAAGTTAATGCTTAAAATTTTAGATGATGATTTTGTAAAAGGAGATAAAGGGTCAGTCGATATATATGCTTCTACTGTTCACAGCATTTGGAAAGACGAGCTCCAATGGAACAAGATGCTTTTACAACGCTACATTGGGAGAGAGGCCTTGTGGATTCATCGAAGATTTCTATCGCAATGTTGGTTAAAGAAACTCGCTCCAGTTGATGCCGTGGATAATTTCTTATGTGAGGAGACAGAACTTCTTTACGCCTGTCTTGATATTATGGATGATGAATTTAGTGATGGTCGCTCTCAAGCTAAGTATGCTGTTTCTTACGTTCTTTGGGTATCGAAGCACATTGACTTGAATGAAGAGATTAAGTTTCATAAGAGGTTGGAAGAGATTGGAGGATTGGAGGTTTTATTGGACAAGAACTGCCCTGAAAGAAGGCTATTGTGGAAAAAACTTCTAGGCTGAATGAATGCCTTTTCATTGATAATTATTAGCTTAAGTTTTCATACGGGTTCAATTTGTTTTGTGCATGCTTTCTTTGTATCATACAAGCCTAGCCAGGTAATTCAAGGTTGCCTTGTATGACTATGTTTTCACGTGTTAATAAATATCATGGTTTAAAGTGCGATGGTGTATCTCTATTGATTATAAAGAAAACCTCACATTTCAATGGTCAACAAGCTAAACTACTCTGGGTTATAGTTTTATGTTTAAAAATCAGATTTTTACATAAAAAAGGTTGGAGTATGTTTTATGTGCTACACTTTTCTGAATTGGTAATAATGAAACTCACAAGAAATTGCAATATGCAATACTTCAATTATAAATTCACAATATGAATCCAGAGTAACTTGCCTCTAGCAGGCAAGCTTTATTTATTTATTTATTTATTTATTTTCGTCGGTTTTTCAGGCAAGCTTTATTTATTTATTTATTTATTTTCGTCGGTTTTTCATATTTTTAGTTGCAGGTATTTGAATCTATGGAAAGCTGCAATTATATTCTAGAAACGGAACCTTCTCCAGATAAACTTATGCTTGAATCAATGGATACAGGTGTCTTCTCATCTTATTTCTAAATATATGAGGGCATTGTGGCTTAATGTTATTTTGATTACCACTACTTTTCTATGTGCTAAAGTAAAAGATGGCTGTTTTTGCATCTTTTTCGCTAAATTCTTCGTAAGCAATTATTTTTCTTGAAGTAACTTGTATTATATGTTTCAAATGTTTGTTCAATTTCGCTAGGTGTCTATAAACATTATTCAGCTTTCGATAATTGCATCGTCGTGTCATAATGAAAGTGGATGCCTTTTGTTTTGATTTCGTTATGTTTCTGCTGATAGCAGCAAATATTAGGAATGCACATCATCCAGCATCTATTACTGCAATATTTAACGGTGAACTGACAATCAAACGTAAATTGGTTTAACAGAAAAATATATTTGCAGAAACCTTTTCATTTGCACCTTTGAATGCCACGGCTCTACCATCGTCATTCATCCAGTATCATCATTTGCAGTTTTGAATGCAACGGCTCCTAATACCCAAATTTTTTAAATAAGACTTGATTGACAATAATAAACAATTTTGAAAGTGAATCGAAGGGTAATTTAGTAAATTTCCATTAAAGGAGCAAATTGGTCATTTTTCAAATAGTGGAATTCGACGTCGAAACTAGCGTCGTTGCAACTGTTTTGTTTTTCTGATTTCCATCGTATATTTATTTGTTCGATTCAAAGAACGTACGAAGGAGATATGGACGAAATATGTGTTGGTTCGTTATTGGGCGTTGGGTTTTTGAGATTTTGAATTTGAATTATAGCGGTTGAGTATTCCCCTTCAACTACTTTATTCATTTCAAAAACGAACAATATCTTCTTCTTATTCCCTCTTCATCTCAAATATTCAAAACGTTATATGAGTTTGGGGGCGAAACTGGATGGTGCAGCAAGTCCAAGTCCGACAGCAAGTGACAATGGTGGAATTTTCACACACAAATTTCTCCTTACAACGCCAAACTTCAAATTAGCACATCTCCTTCGTTTCTTGATGGAATTCGACGATCCATCCCTCGAGACGATCGTATGGAAGAGTACCACATTTAAAAAAAAGGGTCTAGGGCAAAATATGAAGGTTGCTGGCCGAAAATAGTAGAACAACGAAGGTAGGAAACCATCTTGCCGTTTATGTGAGTGTTGGTTCTTCAATCTTGCTATAGTACTTTGATGATGCTATAGGATGTTTTAAGGCTAAATTAGGATTTAAGTATAATATATTTATTAATCTGAAATGACCCAAAAACAAAGAAAATAAAATGAAAAAAGTAGTTAAATGTTAGAAATACAGTGAAAATCTAGTTCAATGATTATTTGGATTTAAACCTTATAGCAACTTTAAATATGTTGTATATGAACACATCGGGACCTTAGAAATGTAATGGGCATTGATACATAAGGTATAGGATCTCTAGAAACCAAAACCGAAGGAAAAAATCGAACTTGGAAATCAAAAAATTAAAACAAAGAAGAGAATGCGTTTCTGACTTGTTCATTGGTGCATCGGTGGTGCACACCGGTCCACCGTTGGACAAGTCAGATTTGTACATCTCGGGCTAATTGAAAACCCGACTCGTCTTGCGTTGTTCCGATCTATTGCATGGCAATCCCTATGGGTTTTCTAGACGCTTCTATGATTTGGTTGGCTAATGTTTGGATGTATATGTTAATGGTATGGAAGATATATCGTTGTAGAACATTTGGTTTGGAGTAGGGGTGCGCACAACCCATAGTCGATCCGATTCAACCCACCAACTTGACCCAACCCAACTTGGTTTGTGCCGTTGCAACACATACTATACACTGGACGAGTGTGGTATTTTATTCAACCAATCCTATTTTTACCCAACTCAACCCTATATGTAAAACTCATTCAATATCAGTCCATCTAAAATTAGAACGGTCAAAATGTGCAGTAAAGGATATATATTCTAGACTGTGCAGTTAAAGCCCCGCTAAATCTTCGCTATAGCGCGTAGTGCTCTTCAACCACTATGCTTTTTCAATATAGTGCTAGTGAATGGTAGATTCGTTTTAAGCCCTGCAATTTTCTTTTACACCTGCTAAATCAAGGCTTTTTAATATCCGTTTTAATAATATTAAAATAAAAAGGCCGATTGACTAGTTTTTAAAACCAAATCATAAAGTTAGTGTAAAAACCTAATTTTAAGGTAAAAGTGCTCAAAAGAAGTTAGAAATCTATTGTAGTCACAAAATGTAGATTGCATAAATCATGATATTCTTCGATTTTGTTATATAAAATTATAAAATATTTATTTTTCATACACAACTATGTGAGAATAAGAATAAGTTAAATTTAAATACTTTGTTTTATATCTAATTATGCCTTTTGCACCCCTATTTTTTTCTGATATATCCCCACTATAACTTTTTGTACCTCCACCGATGTAGAGTCGCTAAACGCCTAATTATATAGAGTCTAGAACAAATATACTAAAAATGCCATATTCTATGCTAGTCCAAGTAAAATTAGAGAGATCAAAAAACATAGGATTGATTAAGAGATTTTGAGAAGTATTCTAGCAGCATTTTAATGTAGGAATGGAACTCTTAATCTAACATGTATAGTGAATCAATTCTATGTGATAATTTTCATAATGAAATTCTACTAAAATATGCGTTGTAGTGAATTAATTATATTTAATGAATTATGCTAATTAAAATCTGCTATTTTAATATTGAATTTTGATGTTTTCTTCTTCAAATTTTCATTTAGCTATTAGATTTATGTAATCCAGTCTAACCCTACTAAACCCGACCCAGCCCATATCCAACCTCATATGGAGTCTGGTACTGATTGAACTATGTTTAACACATACATATATAGGTTGGGTGAAGTATTTTGTCCAACCCGACCCAACTCATACTTTATGCAGCCTTAGTATGGATTGTTGAATATACGAAGCACATTTGGAAATGAAACTTGTTGTTGGTGAGGCATGAAGGTAGTATATGCAAATTTGGGCAATTGGGTGAGTATGTAAGACCTAGATGAATACGACGTGATACAAATGCAACGTGTATGACTTTGGATGTCGTAGTTTGGTATAGTGTATTATATAGTTTGGGTAGATGAATGAATACCTGAATCTTTTAGCACACGCAACGTGTCCTTGATTCATGGTATTGATGTGGCATTCTCCTGTAGAGCATCGAGGCTGATCCAGGAGTGTTATTATGGACAAAAGTCGACCTGTAGTGCACGTGGCAGAACCATGCGTGAGTCCAGTACGTAACTATCCTTTACCGCAAAGAGGCGAGATCGGATAGTTGTTGACATGTGATCCTTTACCGCACAGAGGCGAGACCGGAATACATTTAGGGTTTTATGTAGTATAATATTGTTCTTTAGCGCGGTGCAAGCAGTCCAGAAGATATTATACTTAGGCTTAAAATATTTTATATCATCGTCACAGTAATATACTTATATTAGATTTGTTTCACTCACTTGATGTATATCTAACCCACTCCTATATTTTATTTTATCTATATTATCCAAGGTGATGGAGTTCAGAGAGGAGATGGATCGGAAGACATGGATCTGTATATATTGTATACATATTGTAAATAAAAGTGTGTATCAAAGACATAACGTGACAGTGTGTGAAGTTGATTGGATATTGGATTATACAGAATTATATATTGGCATCATATATATTATTTGAGTAGTATGATATTTTGTGTGACCATTCACTATGAGACTCCGAAAGTTATCAATTAATTTAGTTTATGATTTATGCTCTCTATGTATATCAATTTGTATCCTATCACTCAACAACTCACTGTTTTGAGATGTTATGTAGTTACGGGGTTCTGAAATGGTGGGTTGTCATATTTGGTATTAGTGCGCAGGTTATAGAATTATGGAGGTATTGAGTGAGCATATTTATATTTTCTGTTAGATATATCATAAATGTTGAATATGTTTGTAGCTGTTCCAGTTGAGCTATCTATCTATTGGGGAGTTGTTAGTGAATTCCAATTACGGATAGCAGGGAATGAATAAGTCGATAAGGATGGAAACTGGAATAGAGATGGATATTGGTGGGGACATAACAATAAATGGAATGGTACTAGAGTCAATCTTAGGGATATTATGATATAAACAACCATGTCCAGTTCCATCGATATCAGTAAGCAATGAGTCGTATCAGTGTAAACCCCATAGTACTTGCATTTGGTGTATGAGGAGCAATTCTTAGTATTATGTTGGAAGTGTATCCCAATTGACATTGGGAATGTGGCTAAGTACTTGTGAGAATATATGTGATCATTTGGATTTGGTGGATGTATTAGATAGTTGGTTACTGCGGATGGTAAGAGGATTGAGTTTCGAAAGTAAAATATTTGAAGAGAGGAAATTTAGAGAAAATATTCAAAGGGAAAATAGTTTTGAAACTGGGATTATAAATTTCATTTATCAGAAAATTTATGAATTGATATTGTATTTATATATGATAATGGGTATTTGGATGATTTTTAAGATTTAAAGTTTGATTCAAAGTAAGTAGAATTTATATTCATTTTTAAATAAGAAATTGAAGGAATTTTGAAATGTAAATTTTGAAAACATTTATAGAAAATACGATTAAAGGTCGCAAAAATGGTTTTCTAAATTTATATGATCGAGGTGAGTAGTTAGAGTGAATTTTGAAGCATATTTTCACATATATATGATGTGTTATTTAAAGGTGTTGGAAAATTTCTGCTTTACAAAATAAATTTTTCATATACTAATATCTACAATAATATGACTATAAATTGTTTGAAAAGATGTTCTGAAATAAAGAAAAAGTATTTTTGAGGATAACTATAGCTTATTAAAAGTTTAAATATATTTTAAGCGGTTAACATTAAATCATTGAAGGTATAGAAGTAACTAGTGTTGGAGTTAAGTTATAAAGACAAAGTAAATGTTTGATGAAAAGATTTTATTCATTGATTGGTAGTAAATGAGATGTTTTGGTTAGAGCAATATTTGGAAAAGTGGTGATGTATTTTAAAAAGCAAATGGAAGTTTTTAACTTGGATGTATGATAAGTTTCTGACAACAAATCTTTTATAAAGTATAAAAAGGAATCATGAATGGTTAACTTTAAAGTTTGTTTGATGGCTCAAAAAGAGAATAAGGAAGAGAAAGGTTATGGAAGTGTCCCTTAGTGCAAATATGCCAGGATTAGTTATAAAGAAGGGAGAACGGATCTTGAGTTGGAAATGAGTTGTGATTTTGGATAAGAAATGCGGTGGTAAATAGTTTAACAGTAATTCTCACACAGTATGTAAATCGACTGATTTTGGATTAGGTTGAATGATTCATTATGGAAAGATGTTAGAGCAGATAGAAATGTGGCTTGGATAAGGATAAATGGACTGGGCATGTTTTGGTCATATGTTGTGATCCCAATAGTTGCCTTGGAGTTGAATAGAGAAGGAAAGATTGTGGTTATAGTTAGAAAGAGAGAAAATAAACCAAATTGTCATATTAAGGTAGAATATAGAAAAGATGTTCACATATCAGCATATTTAATTGGTTAAGATTTATATAAAAGGGAACTAGGCCTAAATTATACTTATCTGATATTGGAGAATTTTGAAGGTGCAATTGAAATAAATTTGGAAGATGGCTAGTATAAGAGGCGTGAGTGATATTGGAGTTTCAATTGATTAGATCCCATTAACCTATTGATTGAGGATATTTTGAGATATGGATGAAGATTTTAGTTGAATGGTCAAGGGTTTTGTTTGGAATAGGGTCTTGATGACACAATGATGCTACTATGTGATCTGACTCGGTGATTAGTTCATATTACAGAAATTGAAGTGATTAACATTTGCATAATTTTGTTCTGTCTCATTGCAGTAATGATTGGAAATGGAAGTGAATGATATTTAAAATACTTTATTGTTTGCTATCATTGTAAAGGTAGGTTGTTGATGGAAAACTAAGAAATTTTATATTAATAAATGATTTAAAGATGGAACTATGTGTTCCAAGCTAGGTGCTCAGAATATGGAACTTTGTGTTATGGGCCGATGGCTCGTAATATAGAAATTGTTGTTAGGATAGCTATGTTTTAGGAAATGTGTGATCATTACTATGTACATGTGACTATTTATATAAAACCTTATAAGACTGTATGAGATGGTTCAATATAAACTAATTTATTAAAAAATGAAAGGTTGGACATAATGAAGTATAAAGGTTGAGATGTTTGGATGGGCCATGTTATTTCATTCAATTTGGATATGTGATGATGGCCAAGGTATTAGGAAGAATGGTAGTACCCTCACCAAGTAGATGATAGATATAGATTGTTGATACTTGAGTAATAAATGAAATTGCGTATAAAATTTCGACGGGGTGTGACACAAGTTTGATGACATATTCACTATGTAAGGACATCATTCCTTGTTCTGATGTTCCTAGGTATTTTATGGCTTAAGATATTCAAAATATTTTGTTTATTTAAATTATATGTGAGGCGTCGTTCCTATTCAGTTGTCTCATCCATAATATAGAGGAATGGTAAGTCAGTAGAATGATACATGGCAAAAGAAAATATTGGCTGGTTATTATCTGAAAATGAATTGAGCTTGGATTTTGGTTGTAAAGGATATTAAGTGTGAATTCTCAAATGTAGAAGATATTCTGGATTAGATTTGGTATAAAACTATACCAAGGTAAGTATGTTGGTAAATTGGGTGAGTTTTTAAAATTACTCAAATACAGATGGGCATTAAGATCATATGAGTTTGTGTTATTTGTGAACAAGATGAAGTATTTGGAATTTTATATAGATTACAATTTGGAGAATCTGGACTTCTGTTTAGAATAGAGATTCCAATTTGCATTAGCGGCAAGGATTATAGGAAAGGTTTATCTAATTTGTGCAGATAAAGGATTTCAATAGTGGATTTGAACTATTAAGATAAACTTGATTTTAGGAATTGAAAGATTGAATGAACACTAAACTAAAATAGAGGAGTACCGTAGAGTGGTGTGAATTCAAGTGTTCCATGGTAATTAAAGAAATATTTATTTGAAAGACCAAAGAGAAGATGTATGGTTTGCACACATAGAAGCAAACACGATTTTATGGAAAATGGAATTTTGAAATGTTTGGATAATTGAGGAGGTGATACTTTGAATATCGAGCTTGTTGGATATTGGAAAAAATGACAGCGTAAGTGAACTGGTACTACTAAAGTTAGATTTGAGATTTTGATAGGATATATGTTATGTTCACCAGGTTAAGTCATCGATCATTTTGGACGTTCTTAGGTTAATGAAAGAATAGTATATCAATTTAGGACTTTTGGATTTGTTTGGGTAAGACACTGTCCACATTGAATTGCCTTACCTTGACAATCCGAACGATGAATTTTGGAAACTACCGTTGGATAATTTTAGTGTAAGTATGTACATTTAGGGATGGTATAAGGGACTATAATTTTGTATGGACATTTTGTACTAAGGCTACATGTTGTTATGTATTGTGGCATTATTGATTCGAGCGGAGGTTGCAGAGTTGTAGACATGCACATATGATTGAGATTGGTATTTTGGATGAGTTATGCCAATACTAAACTTTGTTGGATTATTTACGGGTATGGTTTGGTTAGGGAGAATTGAAAAGTGGAGGAGTGGATCAGATCTTTTCAATTTGATTCTTTCCAAAGCATTTTCCATTTGATTGATTATTAGTTTAGTTAATATCTATGTTTGGCTGAATTATTGTTTGAACTCATTGTTGCTTTTATTATGTATGGATATGTTATTAGCTTGATATGTTTTGTATATTGCGACTTCATGATTTGTTGCCATACATATATGTATGTGTGTGTGTGTGTGTATTTACCATGTGATATTCTAGTGTTATTGATTGTGCATAATACAGAGTTTAAATAATCACCCCAGGACGCCCACATCATACTTTATATATCATAAAGTACATAAGCACCACTATATGTATACGCTATAGACACACATGTACATTATTGATTTTAATTTCATGACTTCATATACTATTTATGGATGCTTGGTTTGTTTTGCGTGTTGATGATTGTTTGAATGAATGGTTTTATGATTGACTTCATATGCTTATATATTTATGTGATATGAGAGAGTGCAATAAATATACATTCTTGTCCCTTGGGAATTTTGAAAACAGAATTTAACAGAGGAAAATGTAACACACTAAAATATTAAATAAGACTTAAATGATAATAATAAATAAATTTGAAAGCGAATTGGAGGGCATTTTGATAAATTCCATTAGAGGGGAAAAATGGTCATTTTTTAAATAGTGGAATTTGATGATGAAACTAACGGTGTTAAATTTAGAGATCATACGAAGGAGATACAGGTATGTGTTGGGTTGTTATTGGGCTTTAGGCTGTGGGCTTTTGGGAATATGAATTATAGCGGTAGAATATTTCCTTCGAACTACTTAAGAAAGAAATATGTATTGTTATTCATTGTCAGAAACAAACAATATCTTCTTCTTCCCTCTTCATCTCAAATATTTGAAATGTCATATCTCACCCACTTCTTGACATAACCAAACCATTGGAAAATCGAAGCATGTGGAAGGGAATAAGTATATATATCAGTTTGGGGGTGAACTTGGAAAGGGATTTGGTGCGACAAGTCACACAACAAGTGACAATAGTGGAATCCCCGTATACAAATTTCTGCCTTCAATACCAAATTTCAAGTTAGCATATCTTCTTCTTTTTTTGGCGGAATTCGGCAACCACCCCTCGAAATGGTCGTATAGACGAGCATTACAATCTGGAAAAAGGATTTAGGAAAAAATATGAAGGTTGCTGACTAAGAATAGTAGAACAACGAAGGAGAGAAACCATCTTGGTGTTTACGTGAATGTGGTTTCTCCAATCTTGCTATAGTACTTTGATAATGTTATAGGATGTCTTAGAGCTAAATTAGGATTGAAGTATGTTATGTTTATTAATCTAAAGTGAACCTAAAAACAAAGAAAAAGAAGAACTGAATTTTGGAAAAACTTTGAAACCTAGTTTACTAATTATTTGGATTTAAACCTAATAGAAACTTCAAATATGTTGTATATGAACATATCAGGACCTTAGAAATGTATTGGACATTGGTATAAGGGTATAGGAACCCTAGAAACCAAAACTGAATTACAAATCAAAAGCTAGAAATCAAAAATATTAAGGCAAAGTAGAAACCTATTTTTGACTTATTTACTGGTGCACCGGTGGTGCACAGCGATCCACCTATGGACAAGTTAGATTTTTATATTTTAGGCTTTTTGTAGGCCCAATTATCATGCATTATTTCAATCTCTTGTGTAGTGATCCCTGAGGGTTTCCTAGACACTTCAATTGAATTCAATTAAATTGATTCTTATGCGTTTCGAGTCCGTACGATCAAACAATAAGTCTGACCGCTACGAATCTTGAAATCCTACAATAATTCACTGTTATGGATCCGACGAAACTGGTTTCATCGAAATCCGAGATAGTGATCAAAATGGTTAATTTTATATTAAATAAATAAATCATTATTAAAATAATTAAATCAATTTTTCAATTCAAAATTTTGTAATTAACAAATTTTATCATTTTTTTGGTTAACTAGTAACTTAAAATCTTTAAAAATAAATTTTCCATGTCATTTCAATTATTAATATTGCACTAATTACTGCATTCCAATTTCAATTGTAATAAATTCATTAGTTACAATTTAAATCCCAATAAATTGATTTATTTTTGTTTCAATCTTTTTATTTAATCAGTCATTGCTTTATGGACATAGTTAACATTGGTTTACCATTTATTACATCAATATTCTACAAGTACTATCTTAATTCACATTGACTGCAATATTTAAATAGGTTAATTACAATTAATTCCAATTAAATTTTAATGGATTGAATAAATAGGTAACAAATAACAATTTCCATCTTTTACTTAATTTAATCACATTTATAAGTTTATTATCTATAACAAATGTTATAACATTTACACAACACTGATTTTATCCAATTACAATTTATTATATATTATTTCATCAATTAATATAACATTCAATCTATTTTCTTATTTACAATTTATAACCAGTTTTACTCTACCATCATTTCAATTAATTGGAATTACATTAAAGTAGTTATCAATTACATTATATTAACATCATTAAATTTCATTCTGATTATTATTCTCATTAATAAATCTTAAATTTTTAATTTTTCACAACATTAAATTCCAAAACTTATTTAATTAAAAAAATTAATTATCGAAAATTACAGGTCGTTACACCTACATGTAATCGATTACACCTAGTCAATTGTTTCACATACAACTCCTATCTTGTAGTTTTTGTGCTAATCTCCTCTTTACCTTGAGGAAAGCTCAACAAGTAAACAGAAGTTATTCACTCGTACCTACCATTTCGTGACGACAAAGTATAATGCATACATCTTGAGGAGAGCTCAACAAATATATGCATGTATCTCACCTTGTATAATCTATGTACTAATAGTAGTACGCATAAAATATTTAGCTTGAGTAAAGCTCAACTCAACAATTAAAGAGTATGAAAGTAATCTATTAATATATAAATGATAGAGAACAACATTTATATTAGAGATTCGCAGTCGTTAATACATTTATTTTAGTGATATCCATTTAGCAAATAATATATTTCTTGTGAAATACCCTCGTGATTCAACTGTCAAACACATCTGAAATCATAGTATATGTACTACATGCATGTATTTATTACTTAAACTTAATTTGGGTTTATTATAATTCCACCTTTTATTATATATTCATATTATATAAGTTTAATTTATAGCATTTTATAATTTAAATCAACTTAAATTTTTATATACAGTATTATATTATTTTTATTAATTAATACTTATTTAATTAATTAAATAATTAACATTTTAATTAATTTAATTTTAAACATTTAAATTGAATATGTATTTTATAACATTTATAGCAACACACTTATATCTTAATACCTATATATTATATTGTTAATTAACATTTAATCAATTTCTTTAATTAAAACCAATTTTAATTAATTTCAAAAACTATATATATATATATATCAATTACCTTAAATTTTTAAATTTTTTTTACATAAATAAATATACATACGTACATGCATGCACGCACACATATATTTTTTGATTTAATTAACTAAATTTTAATTAATTTAATTTAATTAAACCAAATAATAATAATAATAATAATTTTTGAAAATAATAATTTATTTTTTTAAAACATTTTGAAAAACATTTCATAATATTTATAAGAATTCAAATATATTTTAAACTTAAATTTTAAATTAAAAATATTATTTTGAATTTTAAAACGAAATTTGAAAATTATCTCAAGATCTAAATCAATTTGGGCCTCTACTGGGGGCATACCATTTGGACTTATTATATCTAGTCGGGCCAGGCCAGTGCCAAGAAACAGAGAACACTTGATTATCCAACCCTAAGCTTAGACGCTATATTCTAGACACTCAGCCGGTTATATAAGCTTTAGTTTGTTTGCCTTGGTCCAAAATTTGCTAATTTTAGAACGCATAAGCTATTGGGCTTTGATACCATTATCGGAATTGGACCAACAAGCATTAGGTTAAATAGATGAATTTCAATTTTTTTTCACTATTTTGAATCTTATTGGACACATGAAGCCTAAGTTAATTTTTTACCTAATCTAAATTTGATTTTAATAAAATATTATTTTATTTAATTTACTGGTTTAATATATAAAATAATGGATTTTGGTTTGAATTTAAATTTGAATTTAATTTAAGTATATCCAAATATACTCATGTGTGTATTGTTCACATGCAACATATATATGTATTATGTACATGGTTAATATGTACGTGTGTAAGTGTTGTGATTTACAATGCAACAAACACATTGGTCCTTTATATGCACATTGCTGTCCAAAACAATATTAAATTGCATATATATAATAATTAAATTTTTTACAAATTTTTTGTAATAATATAAGTTATTTTGAATGGGCTATTAATTTTGAAATTCAAAATTTATTTCAAGATATTTAATTTGTTTAATTAATAAAATAGTTTAAAATAGATTTAGATCTTTATGTTTAAATAAATAAATAAATTATAATTTCAAACTTTATAAAAATATCATAAATATATTTACATCATATAGTTATCGAATATAATTTTTTTAATATATTTATTTAATAACAATACATTAAAATAATTAATAAATTAATAACTATATATATGTTTGATAAAATGTCTTGCAACTAAAAACGAATCACACATACACAGATATATATGTATGTGTATATGTATATATATTAAAATTCTATAAATAATAAAGTTAAAATTTATTAAATAAAATTATAGGTATATATAATACTAGTTAATAGTTTATTTCGTTTCCGCTGCATTATTATTTTATCATGCATAAATACAAATACAAATATATATATATATATATATATATATATATATATATATATATATGTTTACATGTGCAGTTAAGACAGTGTTAAAATCGTTTTAAAGTAGTTTTATAAGGTTTTAAAAATATTTAAAATTATATATAAAATTCATTACTGTAATATATATATATGTACATAAAATAATTTTTTATTTATACAAAACAATTAGAGTTGATCGATAGTGGAATTTGCAAATTTATACTTATGCATACATTTGTATAACAATGCAATTGAACAAGACAACAATTGTGCACATAAAATCATTCAAATATATGTTAATTAACTATATTAACAAGATAACATATCAATCATAGAAAATAGGATGTTACCTCAAAAATTTTGCCTTATATTTGCACGTTGATTGGCTGAAGTTCCTAGATTCGATCCTAATCAGAGCTCTTAGCTTTGCAACCACTTGGAGAACCACTTTTGATTTTATTTGATGTTTGGATCTGGTATTTTTTTGGTCTAAGAGGGGTAGAAAAGGTGGCAATCACAGAGGAGAGGGAGAGCGAAAATGTAGCCTTAATAATGAAGGATAGTGTGGCCATTCATAAAGAAAGTAAAGAAGATATTATCTCCTTGGTTTACTCCATCACTATTACCGATTCTAGACCCAACTTTTGAATCTTTAGCCCCTCTCGTACTCTCCTATAGATGACCCTAGATAAGGATATATAGGCCTTCAATCATTCTAAACCCATTATCAATTAATCAATATAAATCAAAGTTAAACACATGTCGATATTAAATATCGATTCACACATGTATAACTTTTATATACGCACATAATTTATTACTATTGGCACCTAGTAAATACTAATGACACCCAATGCCTCAAATAAAATAATAATCATTATTTCATAAATATTTTTTAATTTACAACAATTATAAATCAATTAAATCGTATTGTACATAAAGAATCTACCAGTGTGGTTATGGGCTCATAGGTGTAAATTCATTCAGCGATTAATATCGAACAACTCGAATATTAATGTTCACACCTCACCTTACCTAGTTGTGTGAAAGTTTGGTCGGGTTTATTGCACACATATTTTTTGGTAAAAATCTAGTTTGACTATTTTAAGCGGTACTAAGTAGTAATGATTATTTACACCAATTCTCTTCGTCAAAATTATATCACATTTGGACTTATGGAATTTGATTTTGATAAAAATTCCAATATTTTCCACATTCAACTTGTATAATCCAAACACAAAGTCCTTGGTTCAATAATAACGATTATTGTTAAAATTGCTCTTGCAAGAGAAATTGACTTTGAGTTAACTATAGTTGACCGAAATAATAACCTTATTTAATTGAGAAGATGGATTCATGTGTTTCACTTCTTACGTTTCAAATCAAACCCAATTATAGTTGATCGATGGACATCATGCCATAATTTAACTATAATCGAAGTAAAGTCCATATAACGTTGAACAATATTCTCAAGTCGAGAGAACTGTGTAGTATCATCACTTTGAGATTCTCAGTTTGATTATAGTTATATTAACCAATAGAAAAATATCGAGTGAGTCATTCCATAAATACTAGTATATACCCCCTTAGTGCCCCTAACAGCCATGGGTAATACATTGCCCAACATTTGGATAGCATCTCAACAGATGTATCGATATCCAATCTTGAAATATCTTAAATAGGAATATTTAAAACAATATGCTTATTGCAGTAAATATCTCATGATGACAACACATCATAATTAATATCACATAACATATCATTTAGGGATTTTCTATTAAAAATACTTTAAGTTAATTACTTAATTAATTATATCACAATATAACAAGTGTACAATAGAAAGAAAACACCTTTATGTTGCACGAGAATGGTTATCGAATTAAATATATATAACAAATTACATAATTGCCCCTAGGGCGTAATCCTAACTCTATCGTTGCATTATTTAACACATTAAACTGTCCATTGGCTACACAGGTATTAATCAAAGTAAAGCATCAAAATAAATAATAGCTGACCACATTCGTTATCTAGTTCAGCATAAAATGGCTGACCTCACACGATTTCCTTGTCTTTGAAGTAGCACCAACCCTCCTACACCTTGGAAGCAGGTTCATCCTCTGTTCTGGAATCTACATCTACATCGTCGAGGGGAAGACATTCAATCACGCAAGATCTTCAATTCTAAGCCTCCCAAAACGTGAACCACATGGTTTTATCATTCCTAAGGATGACCAACCCATCTTAATGGTCTTGGATAACCCTCTAAGTCAAACAACCTCCGGGCTAATTGTGAAAGAACTGAGGTTGATCTGCTTTAAACATGAGATTCCTGTGGATGAAGCACTTTTCTCGAAACCCCAACAAAAGGCTCATCTTTCTCCAGCCGGCAACACTATATGCAACAGATACATGTGTCTCTCCGAAGTTGTACCTTTGTTTAATTAATTCCTTAAGTTCAGTTTTCAAAAGCTTGGGCTTTCTCTAACCCAAGTGCATCCAAATGGTTGTACCTTGTTGAACTCTCTTTACATCATATTTATGTTGCATTTGGGTCCTTCCTCTACTTTTGAAAAGCTTACTTACCTGCTCAACTTCAAAAGGAGACAAGACAGTCCTTCTCTTCTAATAATCAAAGCTTTCAATTGATGCAAGGTTGTCCAAGAGATCCACAACAGAGGAGTTACTTCAAGGGATATTGTTTCTTCGTTCAATGTCCTCAAGGCTTTAACCGTTATTGGTTATCTGGGAGTAAGCTTCCTCATTCAAAATCTTTACCACAATTGGGTTTTTCCCCACCCAAGCGACTAATACTCTTTTCTATATCCCTAACAGATATTCCCAAAAGAGTTCCAACTCTTGCTCTTGCAAACACTTTGAAGTTCTTGGAGGGAAGCAATCCAGACTTAAGGAAAACTTCCTACCTCCTTACAAATGCTCGTATATGCCAGTTCATCATTATGGTCTCCATCATTAAGGAAAACTTCCTACCTCCCAAAAGAGTTCCATCATCTCTTTCTAGCAAGCAATCGTCCTTTCTTGCAATCCATTCATTATGGTCTCCATCCCATCCTTGCTTATATAGATGGATGGAGAGTTAGCTCTTGAAGACCCTCTTGCTGATTTCCTCTAACAACTACCTAGTTGATTGTCTGGTTATTTTGAATCTTACCAAGTCTCAAATCAATGAATTCAAAATTTTCTTAGTGAAAGTACCAAAATATTCAAACCAAAAATGACATAAACACCCAAATGATTGAGTAGAGAATAAAAAGTGAAGAAAAGTAAATCTAAAAGAGCAAGCAAAAAGCATAATGCATTTTATAGTGGTTTGGCTAATCTTAGCCTACACCCACTTAACTTTGTTGATGGTTTATAGTGATGTTTATATATCTGTTCTTATGGGTCATTATGAATTTGTTGTAGATTGGCATAAATCCTTTGGTGATACAAAAGAATTTTGTTGAGAATGAAAAGAAGAAAAGATGCCTCGAAAATGAGACTTAGCCCTTCTATTTATAGCTGTAGGTTGCCTAAAAACTTTCCTCCATGATCCCCATCTCATTCTCCTTGCCCAAGACCAGTTTTTCATAGAAAATGGTGTCCACCTCATTGTTATTTGTGGACCAATGTCGATCCATGGTCCTGGATTAGTACCGATCCCTAAAATTACCTTATGGATTGTTTTGAATGTTTTTTCTGGATTAATTCGTGGTTAGCTTCATAATTTCAAACTTGTTTGCACCATTATTTGCTGGTTTCTAAGTCCAAGTGATAGATTGGTTGAAGAATGAAATTGTAGTTTTTTGGGGTTTGTGGAGATCAATCATTGGAGCATGCAAACGATTATAGGAGGCTAGAAATAGTTTGTAAGTAGCATGGTTTTTGAGCGTAGAAAGTTAGAGGCCAATTGATCGAAATATGATGGATCGGTATCGATCCATGAGTTTGATCGGTACCCATCCATGAGTTTGATCGTTACATATTGTATTTTGGTTCCACATTTTTTGGAATGAACTTATGTTTTCTTTGTAATCTTAGTTGTATTTCGGTTCTGGACTCTTATGGCAATCTTTCTAGGCTTTCTGTCTTGATAGCTTTCAAGTTTGACTATCAAGTTTGTCTGTATACTGCCTGGTCAAAAGGCGGGATAACAGTAAGGAAAGGGTAAGCAAAGATATTTTACTTTATGAAAGGATGCTACAGAGGTAAAATTTCCTTTGTTTGGCTGGCTATTATATGTAGTACACCAAAAGACATAGCAAAGATTTTTACGCCCTTGACATGACTTATTTAAAAAAGTTAAGATTTCTCATGGAACTTTAACATGTACATACTTTTATTAGTCTAAAGGAGTTATTGACTAAACTCCCTGATGTTTTAAAAGTGTGTGCACTTTATACCGATGTTTGTGGTATACGATTAAGTGATGAGTTGATGTAGAAGGGTAAAGTTGTTTGTTATACTAGTCGATAGTTGAAAGTACATGAGAAGAATTATCAGACCCATGATCTGGAGATGACAACTATTGTTTTGCTCTCAAGTCTTAGAGGTGATTTAAGTTGTTTATTGGTCATAAGTCCCTAAATATTTGTTGTTTCAACATTGTTGAAAGAGGAAGACGATTTAGATGGTTTTGTGGATGGGTATCGTTGATTCGAAGTCCTAGGTAACATTACATCACACATGTTTATTTTGACTTAGCGAATTATAGGTAACCAAGCAAGTAGGCTGTCATCTTACTGGACATGTTCCATGATGATATTTATTAAGTATTGAAAGTTGAGTTATCATCGTAACCACAAATACATTGTTTGAGGCTAATATGACATGAGTTTTATATCATATTCACTAGGCTAGTATCCTAGATAAGTTTTCGGGTACTACATTGTTTAAGCATTGAACATTATTTCTACTTGATTATATCGCAAGACATTATTCCATCTTGTGTTGTCTCGATCATAAACATTTAAAGTGAATGGTAAGAAGTTATGTTTAGGGAAAGAACCTATTAATGAATTGCATTAAGAAATGGTAAAAATTTAGAAGTTCAAATTGCAATAGATATTCTAGGTGAAGTTGTAACTAAGATAACACTAGAAATGGCTAACTCAAGAATTTGGATTCTCATTAAGTGAAAGATATAACAATTTGCATGCATTAAGGATGTGAGGCGATTTTCATGGAAAGCAAGACTTGGAGATTTTGATAAGATTTTGAGAAGGGGATAGTAGGATTATTTTCAATAATCCCATGGACTAAAAGGAAACTATTTATTTAAAATAGGCATCGATTAAGGGTATATAGTTTGTATTGCATAACAGTGACACGTGAATGATGTATCACCTAGTCGACTACCTTTAGAGCTAAAATAAATTTAGGTTAGGATTTCACTTAAATTTAGGAAGTCACTTATACTTAGGATTTTAGTTTCTATATTTGAATATGTGAGTAGATTAGGAATACTTTACTTGAATGCTTGAATATTTATTGCTTATGCGATTGTAGAACTTAGCATAAAAATTTCCTACAAACTAGATATATGGTACCTAAGTATCCAATTGTTGGAAGATTGGAGATGTGACATCATAAGTATAATGATACAGCTAAAGTTGAATCAAAATTGAAAGACTGGTTATAGATTTTGATATCGTTATGTGAAAATGAGGAATATCAAAAGATTTCAAGTTATTAGATACTATGAGAGACACTGTCCACTTTCGGTTATCTTACCTTAGTATCAAGAAGATGGAGTAATTGATATGCTAATGGGAAGATTTAAGGCATTGTGTATGTGCATTGAGGGTTGCATAAGGCTACATTTCTTTTAGGGCATGTTTGTGCTTAGGTTAACAATTATGGTGCATGTCGAAATTATTTTATTTGAGTTTGTAACAAGGATTGCAGAAGTTTACCTAGTCACATACATTTGTAGTGATGTGGATTGAACTAGTATACCAGTTGTAAAGTTGATAAGTTGAGGTTAAAAGAACGATCCAGTAACAGCACTTGGAAAGCTGAAGGGAGAATCTGATCTTTTCTTTTCGGCTCTTCACTGAATGATTTTCCCATTTTCTTGTTATTAGCTTGATTAGAGATACTTTGGGGAAATAGAGTTAATCTATAGAATAATGAAGACTACACATGATAGGAAGAAATCATATGCCAATAGGGGATGCTTGGATTTTAAGTTTACAGTGGATGACACGGTCTTTGTGAAGGTCTTATCTCCTATACACGTTATGAGGTTTGGTAGTTCAAGAAAGTTAGAACTAAGAGTTGTAGGGCCTTTTTTGATCTTAGATAGACTTGGGAAGACCTTATAAAGTAGAGCTTACCGAAAAGTTCATGACAATTTATAATATTTTTCATGTGTCACATTTATGGATGTATTTACTTGATTCAACTACAATGGTTGAGTCGTGTTAGTAGGAAAAAGTTGAAGTGGGGAGAGAGTCACTTATTCACCATGCTTTAGCTGTATTGTAGAGCATAGGACAAGGCAACTCCACAACAAAGTAGTTAGACTTGTTAGAGTCCAACGGGGAGACGATCGAGCTGAGATGTAATGACTTGATTTTTCGATACCCGAAAATCAACATTAATACGTCCACGGTATCAAATTCCGAACAATCAAATGCCAAAAAATTGAATCATTAGGGTTAAAGAAGAAGGAGGTAGAAGAAGAAATAGAAACCAACATCAGAATCTCATAAATGCAGCGGAACAATATATAATAGATAAATGACTAATCTTTAAACAGAAAGAATTAAATATGTTTATACATTACATCATCAGAGTACAACAAAATCCATAACACCCAACTGGACAGTTATCATACATTGTCCTCCCAAAACTGACTATACAATTAATCAAACACAGCGGAATATTCATCAAATACGTGTGATACGTCTCGCCATCCGGCTCATCTCTTGAGCTCCACAGCATTCTTTCCTGTACTCTATAATACTCGGTCTGGTCCGAGCATTATAGTTAAATAACACCCGAGCCAGTCTGGAAAACCAGCCTGAGAAAACACACTCAATTGGATTATTAAAGTTTTCAAAAATCCTTTTGAAATCAAATGTATCTCATAAGACCACGCCACAAATAAACATGCCGGGTTTTTACCTACGATAACCAAACATTTCTTATAAAATCTTCTAATATTATAGTAGTGTCTATATACAAATACGTATTCAAATAGCCAAAATTGTTACATTATTAAATTCCAGCAATACTAGCCACAAAGTGGGTTCTATAAATAAAAACGTAAAGGCACGTAGGGAGAATGGATTTCCATCAATGGCAGGGCTACTGAGGTATCGCCCGTTACAGTACGTGGTCTACATCACCGTACCGGGGATCCACCTTGATCCCCTGCATCACAATACCAAAGCTACCCTTTACTGGATAGTCATAATAAGTTCATCCAGTGGTTGGGATCAACAACCGCCCACACAGCTGAAATAAAGAGACATCTAGACAGGGGTGACCTTGCCCTAATTGGTTGCTAGCCACTTAGCCTTGTGTGCACCTCCCCTGTTTTAGCCATTCCCAGTTGATAAGGCTCGAGGCTACGCATTACCTTTTTAGCACACATTCACTTAGAATGCTCATCGTCCTCCCGACGATGTTCTAAAAGAATTCGTCCATACAAGTCTGTTCCGGTTCGAATGGAACCGAAGGCACTACTTCTACTACCTCCAATTTGGAATCACTCTCAGGATTAGTAGCGATTAGCCCTCGCACTTCACTACTCTATCTTCGACTCCAAGCTCTTGTCTTCCTCATGAAAACGTTCAAACTGGATCGAAGTGTTTTTCGAGAAATTAATCCCGATCCCGGTCTCTTCGAACTGATCAATGCATTGTCCAATATTGATAGTCGGTTACTTAACAATCAAATAACATTCATAAACAACCATCAGACTTTAAATAATTTTCCAAATTATTTATTTCAAAATACCTTCGCAAGCTATTTTCCATACTTCAACCCTTTGAAAATAGTTTTCGAAACATATTCCTTTTGCAGAATAAATTCCCAAATATTGTTTGTTTCCACTGAAAATTACAAAGTCTAAATACTTTAGATTTAAAATAATTTAAAATCGCTTTACCCAAAAAAAATATACTTTAAAATATTTAAAATAAAACCACTTAAAAGACTTTATTAAAAAATACTAGTTATGAAATTTTATAATAACTGCTCATGTAAAATCTAAGCCAATTTTTTTTTAAAAATAAAAGTTATGAAATTCTATACAAGTTTTTCAAATAAAAACTTTAACCAAACTATCTTAAAATAAAACTACTTTATATAATATAAATATTAATAATTATATTTTTGAACTATAATACCAATTAACTTTTTAAAATAATTACTACTATAACTAATTCAATATATATTTGCCTTTAAAATTTTAAATAACTTAAATAATAATTCTTAAAATCATTCTTTTAAAATCACTTTAAAACTTTTAACTTATACTTAAAAATCTGCTTGAAAACGTACTTGGATTTTCAGGGAAATACACATTTCTTTCACACCTTTAGAAATAAACCACTATTTATTTCTAAAACAAATTACCCATTCATTTATAAATTCCCATTCCGAATTTATATTTCCAAATTATCCTCTGATAAATATTTCACTTAATTTATAAGCCCCGTTTATAAATTCCATAATCTAATCTCCTTTTAAAAGTGCAGTACTAAATCAATTTCCATATTGATTTCCAAAATTTACTTCATTTTAAAAATAAATTCCTTTACTTACTCAATTTATTTCGAACCCAATAATTCCATATACACTTCTTTATTTAGATTTAAAATCTTATTTAAAATCTGAAATATTAATTTAGACTACCCATCCAGAGCCCTTTTTTGGTATGATTCCATTTAAGTTAGGATATTTACTTGTATATAAAGTATTTTGCTTTATATATTCCATAGGTAAGAATATTTGGATGTTAGGCATGGTTGTTATCGCGTCACTAGGACATGTTTTGGATGATAGTTGGTAACGGTTGTATTTTATTTGTTAGCATTGCATATATGGCTTGATATATCCATGTTGGCCTACGATACACATTACCTTATTTATTTATTATATCAGTTATATGTATAATAGATGTTGCATTTGTTCATGTGTATTGAATGGTTGCTAATCCATATATAACAATAACTATATACATTGGAATATGCATGCATCTTGGATACATGACATAAGAACTTGCATTTTAGAAGGCCTAATAGTTTAGGGAACCCTCTAATTCTGCATTACCTATATGTTCATATGCATTACATATCTATATATACATGCTGCATTAGAAATTGAAACCGAGGACAATGTTTACAGCTGGTTAATAGTTAAGTAGATGCATGTAGATATTAGTTTGCTTATAAAAAACTTACAGTGTTCCATTTTTGGAGATTTTAAGGACGAAATCCTTTTTTAGGAGTAAGAATGTAACACTTCGAAAATTTAAATAATAACAAGGGAAAAAATATTTTTCATTAAAGGATAAAAATATAAAATTTCGTAAGCATTGGAATTAGGCTACAAGATTTATTCCATTATGCCCAGAATGCCGCTTAAAGTTAAGAAACAAATATAACTGGTTAAATTTGATAAAATGGACCATACATCGTGGAAAATATGGCCAGTGACAATTCTGTAAATTTGGATTTTGGGATTTGATTTGGAAAACCTAACTTTTAGCTATAAAATCCGAAACTAAACCCACATCCTCTTCACTCAACCCTGGCCTCCACCTATCTCTAGTTCATCTCCTCCTTAATTTAAATACCTATTCTCTTCTTCAAATTACAAAATTAAAGGTAAAATAGAACAACAGAAAAGAAGAAAGAAGACATAGAATCTAAACTGAAGATAAAGAAAGAAGAAATCAAAATTAGCAAATTAGGAAAATGTTAGGATTAGTAGATTCAAAACTAATTATAAGAAGAATCATTTCAAGATGAGGGGGTTTATCTACTATGTGTATATGTTGTAGATGGGGATTTGAATTTCTTTTATAACCTTATAATAATAAAAACATGTTTTGATATTAAATCAATGCTTATTACAAAAGTATTTATGAATGGGAAAAGTTAGAAAATCCTAATTGATAGATTTGTTAAACAACCACTATGATTTAGGAGCGAATGGTAGTTTGAATTGGACTTACACTAACTATATAGATGTGATTTTTGTATAAAATTTAAATTAACCTTTAATAGTTGGAAATGAATAAATATGCACCTTTGAATTTAACTAGGACTTAAACCTATTAATTCTGAATTCAACTATGATAATTGATGAAATAAATAGAAAATTGATTTAAAATATAGGAATTAAATAGAAATGTTATACGTGATAAATTAAAAGGAACTATTTGGAATTAGGTATAGAGATAACAAAAATTTGCAATCAAACCTTTTTAGAAATCAAACCCAATACATACATTCTAATTCATAAAGAATAAGAAATAAATTAATAAATACAATAAGCAAAGTTCATCAAAAATATGAAAATTGGCAAGGATGGACATTTAAAATTGTAATCAGATATCTAAAACCATTTTTAGATGTATAAATTTCAATCTTTATAACCAGAGAACAAGTTGTTCAAATTTAGCTCAATTCAAACATCTAAATTCTTTTTCAGTCATTTGGAATCAAAATCAAATGTCCGAGGAAGAATCCATATATCTGAATTGCTAATGCATGATTTTTTTTGTATGGTTGCATGTCTGAAGAAATTTTTAGATGTTTGAATTATGCCAGCCAACCCTGATTAAACATGGACCCGGTACAAGCCAAATAAGAAGGACTAGGGAAATATATTCCTACTTCCTTGTTCATGCAGCCGAGTGGAGTCATGTTGTAAGCTGGAAAATAATCACATTTGGTGAAGTCGTAGGATCAAGCTTCATAAATTGGACGAATGTGGTGTTTAAAGTGGCGAGCGATTAAATCACAATTAGAAGCTCTTATCATTCGTAATTGGTCCTAACCTATGTGGTGGAAGCTGGAAATAGGTACTGTGATGACCCGTTCTTCATTATACCCTGAATCAACATCGAATAGCAGCAATTAACTCTCAATACCATAAAATACAATCCAATCGGGTTTAAAACTAAACATCATACCAAGGCACATCGATACAATATCACTACTGAATAATAACATATTAATATGCTAAATATACATGAATATAACCGGATAAACAATATATATAAGAGACAACACTAGCGGAAGCGATTGATAAATAAATATTAATATAGATAGTTAGGTTACATCAACTCCTTATATATAGAGTTCAGATTAATAGAAAATGATACAACAAGTCTCATATATTAATACATCCTATCATGTACTACTATAATGTCAAATATATCCGAAATATCGACATCGCCTCCATGGAATGCTCCAGCTGTCTTGTAAGCATATCCCCAAAATCTGACTTCCAAACCACTCAATCGAGTACCCACGACTGTCATGACATAAACAAACAAACACAAAATATGGGCCAGATATAAATCCTTGTGTAAGGGGAACTATCTCAAAATACTATATATTAAAAATATAAACAAATAAAACAGGAAATTACTAAGGCACAACCTATCCTCTCAATAAACATGGCTTAAGTGTAATCTAGACTGGCTATGAACAAGTAAAGTAAACTCATTCAAAAGAATAAGGAATTTTAACTTATGCTACCCTCTTCCTATATCCTTAAGGTCTGTCCATCATAAAATATAATGATTTAACTATAAACTGGCATGCACAACAGTGAAATGTAAGGCACATCCTATTATATAAGTGCAAGGCCAAAACTGTACTCTCTCGAGACTAGTGGCAGTATAGGCATCCAAATCTAGGTCTACCTCTAATGACAAATAAAATATACAAGTGTACATGAACTTTATAAAGGAACCATACTATCCACTATCTATCGCAAATCGTTTACTCAAATGATGCATTATAAATTGCCTTAAATATGATATACTATTGATTGTCTATTATACAATACGTTGGTAAATGTTTACTATAAAATATGCTATTCATCGTCCTCCCATTGACTATCCATTGGAGAAACCAAAAAAAGTCAATATCTAAACGTACCATAGACTGTGAGTTGCATCACGATGCAATTGACTTGTATAGACCTCACATTGACCTTTACAATAGGCACGAGTGATATATGATCTATTCCAGATAGCCATCGCCATTGCTCTCCGAAGATTCTCCAAAATTTCGTATGCAAGATGTGTAGTTTTCCCATGGTATTATGGATTATCTACTTAACCACTACATATCCATACTATATGGATAACAGGCGTATCCTGAATAATGTGCTCTTGGTAGGTCAAGTCGGACCACATAGCCGTATAAAATGTACCGTCTCTCAAATATATGTATCAATCAAGTAGAACTAATATATAACTCTTATCCTACCTAATGAGCCATATCATCATCATGTCTCATGGATAAATTCTCATTCGCATCGAGTGAAAACATCATATGAGTCCCACCTCTTTTATACATTATTTCTTTCATTCGAGACCACACGAGGGTCCATTCTTGTTTTGCATCGAATCTGGTGGACTTACATCCTTATAAAGGTTTCCAAGAGCGTATACTTCAAGTATCTAGGGGATCAAATCAAGATCGGGGTGCAAATCACCCTGTTTTCGACTTATTGCCCATTTTAGCCAATAACCAGTTATTAACCAATGTCATTTTGACCACATTCATTTATCGTCATGTTACCAAAACACGGTACTCGATCCCCGCAATTAGACTACAATCTACAAAATGTCTCTCCTTTAATTAATTTGCTCATTTAAATATATTTCTTGAATATCATATTCAACCAAATATATTTCTATGAGCTTACATTAAATATATATAAACTATGTATACACATTCTTTTACATAGTTTACACATTCAACTTATTTGATTGCTCAATGTAATCCATACTTATCTACAATTCGATTGACTAATCAACCAATTCACACTAATAAGGAATTCGTATAAACCTGAGCGTCCAATTCAATCAAATGCGTCTTACTTGAGCAATTAATTTAATAATCATATTATTTATTTACTCAATATCATATCTACTTCGTATTACTTTACAGAATTTTCAAACTCATTTTATAAAATCATATACTTGCCTAACATTCTACTATAAATTAATTTCACTTAGTTCTCCAATTAAAATTAAGTTTAGCTATCAATAAGGCCTTAAAATATAATATAGCTCATGCATACAATTTCTACATATATATGTATACACATATATCTCAAAGCATTTATAGGGTCTAAAGTCAGTAAATCACAATATAACAATATTCAAGCTTTTATAACCTTAACCAAACTCCACTAAATAATAAAATATTCTTTTTGTAATTTTTAGCTTCTTAAATCCCCTTATAGAAATTTACTAGTTAGTTAATTATTGGTTTAGACTATAAATAACCAATATCAAGGCCAGATAAACTTCAAAGTCATTTTAATCTAAGTTTTACCTACCTAAATAAGGATTTTAGCCTTACATCTTATTTTAAAGGTCATACGTTTAATTTCTGACTAGTAATAAAATATATAATAATATTTCTATCACTAGTGTAACTAAAAATTAAAGTTTAATTAAATTATAACCATATAGATTAATATCAACTTCATCTGATTCTATTCAATACAAATAGAATGATATATATATATATATATATATATATATAAGATTTTCAATTAATTGTCCTGAAAATCAATAATAAAATATATAATAATATTTCAATCACTAATATAACTACAAATTAGAGTTAAATTAACTTATAACCATATTATATATTAATATCAACTCCATCTATCTCTATTCAATATGAATAAGATACAATATTTATATGTATGGGATTTTTAATCAATTATCTCTAATGTCAGCAATGAAATGTATAATAATATTTATATCACCAATATGACTATAAATTAGAGTTAAACTAATTTACAACCATGTTATAAATTAATACCAACTCCATCTTTCATTATTCAATACGAATAGAATAGAATACATATACATACACACACACACACACACACACACACACATATATATATAGGTTTTTAATTAGTTATCCCGAATATTTACTCAAACAAATCAATCAAATCGGTGAATAATCACACACATACACACACACAAAACTTTTACCTCCTTTAGGTAATATTTTTTTAGTATATATATAATTACGGGGATTTATATTGAAATATAAATTTAAGGCTATAATTTTGCTCATATGAGCCATAAATTCTCAATTGCTCGAATCCAATCCAAGTTCATACCATGACGTAGATAATCTCACTATGAGTGCAATGGCGAATATCACATCTCGATTGGACCTCATATGCAATAGATATGAATTAAATACGAATCTAAATTATTGATTTTATTGATTAACTTTAATTAATAATTAATTACCTTCATCAATTCAAACTCTTCTTCCCCCAAATTCAATCCTGCTCTTGCTTATAGCCTAACCCACCAAGGCTGTCACTACACCATTCTATGAGCTACATTTGATGAAATTTCATGCTACTTATTGTGTTTCTCACGTTGAAGGATGATGAACTCATATTGCCTTTGAAGACAGGCCCGCACCCCGCTTTGAAATCACGACTTCAGCCCTTTGTCTTGGCTAGGAAAATGTCATAATTTTCCATTGTCAATTGCATCCCCTTCAATGAGCCTCAACCTGCATGGAACTTCAAGAGAAATGTGATGCAACCCCTCTTTTCCGCTAACTTTTCCTCAAACTCCTCCATCCTGACCAAACCAAAAATCCTAGTTACTTTCTGTGACAAGAATCATCACCGCATCGGTCGATACTGGTAATACTACATGCATCTCACCTAGTAGAACGTTGTGCCACTCTCTTTTGCCTACACGATCGTCGAGGCTCATAATTTAATTTGAAGGAGGTATTAGCCATGCTTTTGAGTAAGGGGACGGAGAGAATTTCAGAGTGGGAGGTAGAAAAGTCAAAGAGGGAAAGTCTAAGAGTGGGTGTATATACACATATAATAATATATATAATTTCTCAAATAAATCGCCATAAGTTTTGAGCTCGTATGATCACAAGGTACTCCCGATCGTTGCGAAACTCGTTGGCGCATATCACCTTCTTTTTTAGATCCCAATGGTATAAATTTTGTCACCATCTAAGATAACGCTCTAGAATGATAATTTCATTCATTCTAGATCATTTTGGCCATCGAATCTTCCAACTCCAAAATTCTTCAATCATACATCTCATGATGAAGTGCTTATCTCAGAAATATAAGTCGTTACTCTTGATTCCATTGGACCAGACCACACAAGTATTTTTATAAAATACATATAACAATACGTAAATAAAAAAATTGCATGACTTGAAATAAAGCAATATTTATACTCATTTTGATTTGCAACATCGATCCATACTTTATAGACGTAGTCTTGAGTCCTAAATCTCCCATATGTAAAAGGTCAGATTTTGGACTTTCAATTAATTGATGACTCAATATTTAAATTAATTATTTAAATATCCCATCATTAAAAATGTAGGTTGTTACATCATCCCCTCCATAAAAGGATTTTTCCCTTGAATTCCAAAAGTAAGGAAAAATGTCTCCTAATCCTTAGGTTTCCAAAGCCTCTCTTGTTTCGAAAAATCTGACAACATCTCCTTTGCACGACTAGTTCTGAAAAAATCACAAAAAACATATATGCATATAATTATCATTTCCAAGGCATTGCATATCCGAGGCATCTCATTTCTGAGGACAAACAAGCATGTATACCCAGATCTACACTATGGATAATACATATCTATTTCATAGGAAAAGCATGCCATTTTGATGAGAATACAAGTGAATAAGTACCCCAATAAGACATAGTTTCTTAATCACGTACTCAATAAAGAAGATTAATCATAATCACAATATTTTATCATGAATTTAAGCATGATAATCATATATAACAATCTCCTCAAATAAATGTGTCATACCAAACTATGCAACAAGCCTCTCAATTAGAAATGTTACAATAAACTACATAAGAAGCACATTTAATGCAACAAGCATCTCTAATAACATGTCGTAACAAATAATGCAACAAGGATATCTAATAAACATGTTATAATAAGTATGAAACATGCATCTCTAATGCAATAAACATCTCTAATGCAACAAGCATCTTAGATAAACATATTACAATCAAAGACAATATACACACTTGTAAAATACAAGCTACAATAAAGCTAGCTATAGACTATGATTTCTTTTATATTATCAAAACAAAATTTTGGTTAAGTAATTGAAGACATACTAATACATAGATCCATCAAACCCAAATATGCCCTCATCAATCTGAATTTGCTTTGCCTCATTATCAAATATATGAATAGGCCTTCAAGATCTATAGCTATATCCAGTTCACATCCACTTTATCTAGTCGACCCATCACGATGACATCACTAGAATGACATGCTTATATAAATAGAGTTCACAAATTACATCGTGCACTTCTTCTATAGAAATAGGAAAATTTACACAACATGCTAGCGATAATAATCAACAATGAGCAATCAATAAGCAATAAAAAGAAATAAAAAGCAATAGCAATCAATGATGAGCAACCAACAATCAACAAAAAGCAATAGCAACCAACGATGAGCAATCAGTATGCAATAAAAATCCATCAACAATCAATCAATAACAAGCAATCATGTAACGATTCGTAAATTTATCACGTGGGGTTTAAAGGTAAGAAACAACCATATTTTAAGTGTTAAATAATAAAAGTTTTTTTTTTGGGAAAAATATTTTCGAACAAATTACCTGAATAAAATATTGATAATTTGTAAATATCGTCCTAGGTAAAATATCGATAAAACAACGAAAATCGTTTTATCAATAAAACTGCTTTTAAACAGTATGGATCATGCATAGCTCTAGATTCAGACACTAATAAATAAGATTATAAAATAAAAAATTTATTTTATTTTTTGAAATAAAACGTATTTATGATATCGACCGTTGATATCATCGGTTTTATATATTTCTACGATAATTTAAGTTAAATTTAAATAAAATAAATGGGTTTTTATTTACAAATAAACCTATTTTAATTATTTAATAATGATTGTAAAATAGTTTTTAATTTTTTTAAAATAGATAGTTGTTAAAAGAATAGAAAATGTGACTGAAGAACGAAATTTCAATTTTTCGACACCAAAACATTGTCAGGAACGTTGTTCGCCTTTATGCTCGATGTATACACATATATAGTAGATAATTAACCATATATTAATATACTAATAATATATTATCTTATGTTAATTATGTTTAGCAAGTGATGTGACAAGACATGATTTTAAAATAATAACTTACAATAACATCTCTTGTCATTTCTTCAAGTACCGTCATCATTATCCATCATGGCCTAGGGGATGTGACTAGAGAGGGGTGAATGTGAAATATGAGGGGAAGGAAGGTGGTGATGTGACTTGTCAAAATAATGATATGTTAGGATATTTTAAAACTAAGGTTAACATGGTAAATTTTCTACTTTCTTTCATCTATAAATACACATCCTCTTCACCATATTTTCATCTACTTTTCTATTTCCATCTCCCTAGATCTTTCTTCATGTTTCATGGCTTCTTATGTTAGTTTATGTTAGTTTATGTTTTTTTTTTAAATCAAAGATTTAAAGATGCAAACTTTTTTTTAAATTCTTTCTTCTTCATTTTTCCTTCACTTTATTCGACAATAACTTTCTCTATTTTACAAAAAATCAAGGTTTTTGTTTTTTCAAATAGTATAAAATTTCAGTAGCTATAACTTTCTTTTTATCACTTTTTCTAATTTCAAGCATAGTTTTGCAAAATCTCATTTCTTTGCAGTGTACTTTTAAACTCAGAAATCCAGGTCCGAAAATAGCTCTCCTTCTTTTGACCATATCTACCTCAAACAAAATCTGATTTAATGATTCTTTTATTTAAATTATAGATTAACGAATTTTCTAAAACTTTCCTTTTGATCACTTTTACAAAATCCGAGAGTAATATGTCAAAAAATAAGTGGAAGATGACATATTCTTGGGGTGATTTTTGGTGCATCTAAGGCATTTTAGGTTTCAAAGATTTTTGGTGAGTAAAACAACTTTGTTTTGGAAAAGTTTTGACTTTATTAAGATGTGTTATTGTGATGATAATATGATGGGAAAATTGAATAGTTATTATGTTGGTTGATGGTTATTTGATGGATGTTATGTTCAATATTGAATTTAAGATTTGAATGTGATGTTGTCGAGTTAGTAAGCATATAACCTTATTTTTATATGTGTGTTTCATTGTGATATTAAGAGTATGGTAGTATGGATGTATGGTTGTTATTTAAGAATCAAGAATGTTGAGTTGAAACAAACTTAACAACCTTATGTGTTGCGACGGATGTGAGATCCGATTTGAAATCAAAACTTTGATTTCTAATTTCAATGTTTGGAAATGGTTTTGAGTTTTATCTAGGTTTAAGTTACCAAAAAATTTCTAAATATTATTTCAAAAAATGTAGGAGTAAGAATTTAAGTGAATTATTTCACTTAAAATAAATAGAGCGAACTGCGCTCATAGAGATAATCGCTATGGATGCAGCTCGACATAATTTCACGGTTACCATCTTTAAGTGATTCATTTTGGAATTGTTTTGCAAAAGTTTTCCAAACCAAATTGGTAACAAAAAAAGATATAAGTTTAGATTATTTAATAATTTATTTGTTTAATAAAATAATTAAAGGTAATCGGTAGTTAATTAGAATTAAGTTAGTGATTAAGGTTAAGTAACACTTAAGGAATGTTAATGACTAATTATAGATTAATAAGGTTTTAATTAGTGATTAATGAAGACAAGAATTAATTAAATGGTCAATTATTATTTTATTAAGTAGGTTAATTAATTTTTATTTAATTAAGTGATTATTAAATTAATTTTTAATTAATTAGGGTTTAACTAATAATGAATTATTTAAACCGAAACTAAGATACATTAAGAAGTTAATTAGGACTTAACTAAGTCAACTAATTTAAATAAATTTTAATATTAAATAAATTTTTATTTAATTAATATATAATTAGGGTTAAGTCAACCAAATATACTTTAATTTTTTCAAAGGTTGATTCAAACTTAATCAGTTATGTTTTAAATCAATTTTCTTTTAAAGTTTAATTGATTTTAAATCAAAGGATCTCTCATCTTGACCATTAAGTTGCCAAATGAATTAAAATAGCGATTGTAAAACGTTGACACATATTATGGAAAGTAAGTTTACTTATGTTTAGCACAATTTTTTAATATTGGTAATGTGATAAACATAAGGAAGTTATTTCAATAATCGGGTATTGGTAACTTAAGTATATAGAATATACTTCCATATATACATTTTTCACCGATAATTGATTCACCTATATTTGTAGCTTTGGCATCTACCTATGATTGATTGTGTGTTATATGAATCCCTTTTATATCTGATTTTGGCTGTGTCCATGATATAACCTGGATAAGTGAAACCCAAAACTAATGATCCATTATAGTCATTGAGCCTCCAATTGGTTTTTTAAAGAAAATATTTCATTTCTTTTTGAATTGGTTTTCAAAATTATTCTATATCGAACAAGATATTTGAAGAATGATTTAACAAATGTTTTGAATATTATATAAAGAAGTTCTATAAACAACTTTTAGGTATTCATAGAAGGAGCTTTAGAAATAGTTTTGAATTTTTATAAAAAGATTTATAAATGGGTTTGGACATCCATAAAGGGAAATTTTATACAAGGTTTGAAAGTTTAGAAAGAAGTTTATATAATCGGGTTTGAATATTTATAAAGAGTCTCATAAACGAGTTTTGAGGTTGATAAATGTTTTGTAAATGGGTTTGGGTTAAAGAAAAAAGGATTTCATGGGTAAGGGAAATTTATAAAAGGATTTTTTGAAGATAATTTCAATAGAAATTTGAGGTTTGGGTTTCTCGAGGCTGCCCTTTTAAGAAATGGTGACGTGAAACATTTATGCCACACTTTACACTGAAGGAATAGTGCTTAGAGTTATCCTTTTCTCCAATTTCAATAATGTAGTTAAATCCTTTTTATAGATTTAGTAATGAGAAATCTTACAAATGTTTTGTGAGTATACTTACGTTAGAAAGATAAGTATATGATTATTTCTAAAAGAGATTTGTTAAACAAAGATATGTTTTGAGGCTAGTGATTGCTATGGATAAATATATCTTAAATGGGTCAGGTTGTTGATCATTTACTTGATAGTTAAATAGTAAACTATCAAGTTTGACCCAATTTGAATTAGGAAGTATGAACGCAAATTCGAGTTCCCCTATGAAGACTCAAAAACATACTCCCAAAAGAACTGGGAATTAGTCAACCAGAAATTATCAATTGTTGGTACGGTAACATTAGGGTCATATTTATATATCTGAAAACCAACCCGAACCAACATGCACGTTCAAGTGGAAGATATCTTGATGATGATTGAAGATGGTGCTATTTGAAGTGCAAGGGCTATTGCTACTAATCTTGGGGATGATTCCAAAATGGATGCAGTAGAGTTAATGCCTTCGTTTTCTTTCAGACCCAAAATGAACTTGTGTGGATGAATGCTGGCATTGTATTAATGCCTGAGGGTAGTGTTAGCATTCCAAGATGGATCTCTATTTAGAAAGGTAAAACATAGCCGCAAGCCTCATCAACCGGGAATGACTAAAACAAGAGATATGAAGCAGGGATATGTAGGTCGCACCCATTAGAGTATATCATCACCCTTCTTGAAATATACACAATCATAAATAAACTCGTGTATATGGGAGCGCTCGGTTAAAGGTTGCAAAGCAACCGAGGTGATGATATATTCGGTACTATCCAGCAAGGGATTGGCCAGTCCTGTGTTGGAAGGGGTCATTAGGTATGACCTCAGTACATTTTTCTAGAGGTGTACTATGGAGGGCGATACCCTAGTAGCTCAATAATTAGCTGTAATCTATTCTTTAATACATGCCTTACGTTTTCGATTGTAGATCCTAGTGTAGCGACCCAGAATTTTGATCATTCAAAATTTGGATATTTAATTGATTTTAAATATTCAAAAGTTGATTTTATAAGTTGAATAACTTATACTTCAAATATAATAATTTATTTGGATAATTAAATTGTTAATTTAATATTTGAAATTGCAGAAATAATTAATATTTGAATTAAATGTGAATGAAAATGATTTATAAAGTGGAATTATATTCTATTTGAATTAGAATGAAATTAGTAAACTTTTAAATTTGAAGCTTTTAAATTTGATTTAAAAGCGATTTAATAGAAATTCAAAATTTATTTATTTAGTTAATGTGTAAAAATAGACATTTTTGATACTGTCTCGGATTTTGACGAAACCTATTTCATTGGATCCGTAATAGTGAGTTATTATAGGATTTCAAATTTTATGTCAATCGAACTTACGTTTTGACCGTAAGAAGCTGAAACGCACTGAAATTTATTTAAGTAAATTTAATTAAAATAATTCGATTCGAAAACCTATCTTCCAAATACGATGGAATTGGCTTTCGATATATATTCCATTATGTTCGGAATAGGGGTAGAACATTATAGATGCCTGGTGGCGCACTTCGTTTGGAGTTCTAAAATTTTTCACGTTAATAGTGTTTTAAAACGTTGCCTATTTAAGGACGTTCACTTTTGCCAAACCCTAGAAAACAAGGTCTAGCCGCCAACCCTATTTTCTGTGGTTAGAATTACATGATCATTCTCTTCCAATATCTACAAATCCATCGATTTTTACAAGAAACCTCAACTAAAAATTTGTAGAGCTCGACGAATACTATCAATCCAATGGTCGAGATCGAGAATGGTGAAGCGGATTGGTGGCAATTTGAACATGAATCGTGCTGTTCATGCACGATTTTTGAGGAGGGGGAAAAGCCGAGCTCATCCATGCTCAGGGCGGTGGTGCAACAATGTTAGGGCTTTGAAATGGTGGCCCCTGATCGGGTTCTCTTGGTCGTAAGAAGGTGTGGCCATCAAGGTAAGGTTGACATTTATAGGTTGTTGCATGCGTCTTTACCTGGCGACGTAGACGAAAGTAAGGTGCGGCTTTGATCTATTGGTAATGGATCATGCGGCCCTGATTACTTGAGGTTTAAAAAAAAGTTGTTGTAAATTAGATTATATATTCATGTAAACTTGTAAATGTCATAACTTTGTCATACAAGGTCTGTTTCACATGAAACAAGTCGTGTTGGGTTCGGATTCGCAAACATTACGCGATGGAGCTAGTTTGGATTGATTTGCAGTCACTAGGAATTTTGGGTAAAATTAAACGTTAGTTTTATTTTATTTGAAATAAAATGCTGCAACGTCTATTGGAATCAAAGTGAGTACAACTCACTCTTTCTGTCTCACTTATATTTTTATATAAGTGAGAATAAATTTATTTATGTTGATTGATGATTGTTTGGATGGTATATGGCATATATTAAATATTTTGGATTGTTTGGATATATTCCTGCATATTTTAGTGGATGAGACCCTATACGTTCCCGTGTATGAGCGGATGACCCTTTATTTGTGCATCTGCCTCGAAGCAGGCATCGTACACATTCTCAAATGCTTATTTGAGGCAGGTTACAGGTTGGAGGGATCCAACTGGATTCCTCACCGTTGCTGTTTATTTTATTTATAGATATATTTATATATATATATATGTTGTAACATGTGATATTTGATGTAAGGGGACAAGTTGCGAGAATCAAACGGGATTTCTCACTATTATTTGATTTTTTTATATACATATGTATATATGATGTTTGATGTTTTAGATGTCGTAATTGTTGAATTGATTGTTTATCCCCTTATTTAGACTTCAGCAACATTGGGCCATATTTTCAGTATTTTGAATTGCTATAAAAGTGATTTTGGTTTAAAGTGATTTTTTAACGATTTCAAAATATTTGTGCTTATAATTATTTATGAATTGAGAAATGGGTTTATTTAAATTAAAATGGAATGTATGGTTTTTTGTTGTTTTAAATTTGCAGTTTTTATATAATATTTTGTAAATTAGTAGATTTCATATAAAGGATATATAGACGTAACATTTATATAAGGTAAGCAATTGAATTTTGTAGACATGGTTTTATAAAAAATTAAGAAATCGAGATTAATAAAATTTGAATGTATGAACAACTTGTGAATAGAATTGCACAGTTTGACTATAAGATGTTTCATAAAATAGTTGATAAGTGAGAAATTAGTTGAAACCCGATATTAAATTTTGGTAAGATAATTAAATGCCTATTTATAAATATTTATCAAGGAATGGTAATGTTTGTTTATTATCATTGATTGATTGGATTTATTTGATATTAAACTTGAAGTAAAATACCTTGTGAATTTATTTTCACGATTTGACTATAAGGTATTTAATAATAATAAAAGGTGTAAGGTTAGGAAATTAGTCATGAGCATGTTTGAAAAATTCACGATTTTGGACAAAGGATAATCCTTTAAAATAGATGTGTAGTAGTAATAGATTTAAATGAAATATTTTCTAAGTGTTGAAAATAAAATGATTTATGAATATGCTTATTCCGTTGAGATAAGTATATAGAAATGTTTTTCAATTATTGAACATTTATGGAGTTCGATTGTGTAGGTTGTTGATGATATTGATATTTAGGATTTCATAGTGAAGGACTGCTTATTGATCATTTGGAGTTAAAATCCCAATATGCATATAGTTGCAGTAGCCTCTTTGTTATGAAATATCCAACGTAAGGACTATTCGCTACTAATCCTAGGGATTTCCCGGTGGGATGTGGTAGGAAAGCACCTTCGGTTTGTCCCGTTTCTGAACAACTTGTATCGATGGATGTCTGACAGTGCCTTTTCTGAGATTATGTACATTGGTTTTTACAAACATACATCAATGGTGGCGGAGAAGGAAACTTCTCTTAGCTTAACACCCTCCTTGAGACATACGAGCTCAAGGGTTGTATCTTTGTGGAAGGCAATTAGTAGTCAACGGAAATAGCAATGTGGCATTCAAAGATGCTGTGATATATGAAAGGTAATCGTTACCTCAGGCCTCGTCAACCGGAAATAACCGAAACATGGTTAGATGCGACAAGGCTAAGTGGGTCATTCCCAATTAAGATATGATCATCACCTTCTAGATATATTTCTTCCTGCTATAATGTTCGGGATGTAAATTATTGTGGATGTATGCTATGAGGGCCCTCGGATAAAGGAGGGTAACGACCGGGGATGACATATTCGGTACTATCTAGTTACAGAGGTAGATCGGTCTTGTGTTGGTAGAAGGAAGATGTTCTTTGCCTTGGGACATCCATCTAGAGGTGTACCAACCGGATGGTAGTCCCTTCACCTGGTCATTTTTATCAAAATCCAAACTTCGCTACGTGACTACCATTTGTTTGTATTACCCACTTTGGGCTATATGCTGGAATTTAATCAATGTAACAATTTCGGCTATGATTAATATTATTTGTATACTAGACACTAGGATAATATAACATGATTTGATAGAAAAGGTTTTGGTTATCGTAAGGTAAAAACATGTCCGTGTTTAAATGTGGGCGTGTCTTACTAGATACTTTTGTTTTGAAAAGAAAAGTTTTTGTAATTTAACAAATTCAGTTGAATGTGTTTTCTCACGCTGGTTTACCAGACTAATCCAGGCATTATTCCCTTTCAATGCTCGGGTCAGACCAAGTATATTTACAGGTTCAGATTTGGTGCTTTTGAAGCTTCAACAGGCGATTTGAAGATCTTCATGTCATATACTAGCATCTGTATATTTTCCACTGCATTGTTGTTATTTATGTTATCAGTAATTGTAAGGATAGGTTATTACAACTGTCCAGGCTGATGATCTTGACCGATTGTTGAACTCCGATGGATGTATGTATATGATATTATAGTTTCTGTTTTGTAAAAAATATTAATATGATATCATATGTTTTCCGGTGCGATGTGAGATTCTGCATTGTTCTGTTTGGTTCTCTTCTCCCTTTCTTCTCTTTTCTTCTTCTTTCTTCTTTCTTTCTCTTGACTTTCCGTTGTTCTGTTCATTTTGGATCGGACATGTGTGGTTTATTGTCGATTTAAAGGGTATGGATTTGCGGGTCGTCACACGTGATATCAAATCTTAGGTTTAGTATATTCCTAGGCTTTAATGTGTACATGGTATAAATAGAGTCAGAAGCACCCTAGATTGAGTTTAAGTGTATTATACATATGAGCGCATATTTGTTAGTTATATAAAAATGTTTTATATTGTGTTTACTTACTCACTGAGTTGTTTATGAATTCTGGTCAGTATATGGGACACCATTTTATGGATATGGATTTCTAAACACTTAAACGAGGCAAGTGGACATAGTATTATTTTTTACATTGGGTAAATGAAATAATTTTACCTCAATTATATTTTATATAAAAAGGAAATATTTTTCATAAATTACTATAGTATATATAAGTTTATTGTTTGGTTATTTGAAAATGTAAATATATATAAGTTAATAAAATCTATTTGAATAATCTAAATAAAAGCAACAATTTTAAAGAATAAATTACATAAGCAAATGAATTATAAAGTATCGAATTATAATTAATATGATTTACAATTGTGAAATAATCTTGTATATAAGAAATGAAATTACATGAGCATATTTATAAATATGAGTTATGAAAAAAATGGATTTAAACAAAGATTTTGAGAATTTGAATCCCGTTGATTTTGTTAATGGTTTTTCAAAGTTTGAAGAATCTAAATAAGATAAATTAATTTAGAATGAATCTTATATAAGTAAAGTAAAATAGTGAAATTATATAAGTAGAACTTTATAGATGTGATTTATAAATATAAAAAAGGATTTTAAAAGAATATAAAAGCACTGAATTCACTAACGTTGCTAGAAAATAATAAGGGTGATGACTGCAGCATCATCAGTATCATTTTCGAGTTTCTGTGTGATTGATTTGCTAGTAAATTGAAAAGCTAAGTTTTGTTGTGATAAATAAAATATTTGAATTTAAAATCCAAGTATGGTTTGATTTATAAGAAAAATAAGTTTTGAACTTATAACTGGAATTAATATAAATAAGAAAAATAAATTTCAAAATTTTAGTTGTGAAATTGAGATATGAAATTAAAATTTAATGTTTAAATTGAATTGAGTTAGTAAGTGAATTATATAAATTGAAGTTTAATTTAAGGAAAGTTAAATAAATTGAAGCGGATTTGAATTGAATTAGATAAGTTATTGAAACGAAAATTAAACTCTAGTGGTAAGTGATTATATAACCATGAATTGAAATTATAAAATGTGAATGGAAGTAAACTTAAGTAAATATTCGTGAAATTATAAATAAATAAGTTGTATAATTTATAAAATGGGAAAATGTAATAAAACCAAATATTAAATGGTAAAATAATTTTGTTTAGCAGAACAAAATCTGAATTTGAATAGTGGTACGAAATTTGACTTAAGTAAAAGTTAAATAAAATAACCTTAGAAATGAAATCTATGTTAAGTTAAAAGGAAATGATATTTGAAAATGAAATTTAACTCAAGTAAAGCAAAAAGAAATGAGAAATTGAAATGAGTTAAATAAAATAGAATTTGAATTAAATTAGAAGTGAACATAAGTTGTATAGTGAAGTAAATGTAAGTGAGAATGAAAGGAAGCATCACTTAAGTGATGTTGAATGAAGTTGAAATTGATATTAACAATGGATTAACAAAGTAAGTTAAAAATTTGAAGTGATGAATATGAACTTGAGTTATGAAATTCAACTATTAAAAAGAATTAGCAATTGAATTAACGAATGAATTGAATTGAACTAGTGGAATAAATTAGTAAATAAAACATTGATTGAATGTTATTCTATTGAATGTAAATGAATTTATATGGAATAATGGATGTAAGTATTAACTCATTAAAAGCTAATGAAATTGGGAATTGAATAATCGAATGAAAGTAAATTGAATATTAACCAATTAGAATTAAAAATTGTTAAACCAAATTAAAGGTAAACGAAGTACACAAGAATGTTTGAGGGTAAATTACATAAATTTGGTTATGTTGGATACACATTGGTTTGTTAGTTGATTCAATGGAAATTCATTAAATATTAATGGAAATTGAATTAATAAAATTGAAAGCCAACATAATTGACTTCAAATTTGTGGTAAGTGAATCTAAATAGAATTGAATTTGATTTAATTTGGAAGTGAATTAACTTGAATGTTAATTAGTGAATGTAAACTAATTGAATTTGAATAAACGAATGTTAGTAAAATCCAATGTTATTGAATCAAATGTGATTAAATTGAAAACCAATTCAATTAATATTAGTGAGAAATGAATGTATATTGATTTGGTTATGGATTGATTGGATAGATATTGGTTTGTTGGATGATAGTAGGATGATAGTTGTTTGATGGATAAATTTGTTGCTTTTGATTGCATTTTCTATATTGGCATATATAGTTGTTGTATTAGTATATGTTGTATATTAATATTACTTTCCATATATACATGTACTTATTGTTTGTTGAGGGTTTAGCAGGTGCGGATGGTGTATGCCTCGCATTTGGAGCTCGCTTTCGTGCTATATTAGCCGTATATGCCTGCTAAATAATATATAAGGTACGTATCTCGGATTACATATCGTACTTTTATATTTTTTCCAAACAGAATGCATCATTCTCGAAGATGAGATGTATATTTGTGATATTATATATGTTACCCAGTAACTTGTTTTGGGTACGAGGTACCGATTATTGACCTTAGGTGCCACCGATCGACATCTCTCATTCGACCACCAGTGCTCGGCTAGGGTGGCTTGGCACTCGGTCACTCGGCATAGGCATGCCGCTCGGCCCAAGTGTCATTCGGCCAGATCATGTCGCTCGGCACAATGCCTCGTTCGGCATCTCCCCTCGCTCGGCACATGCCTCATTCGGCATAAGATCCTTACTCGTCTCAAGTACCTTGTTCTGCACAATGCCTCATTTGGCATACGAGTGCCGTTCGGCACGCATTCCTCGCTCGACATACGTATGCCATTCAACCTGGATATGTGGCTTGGCATACGAGTGCCATTCTGCATGGAGCCTTGCTCGGCACATTGTGGTTCGACTAACCTTGCTCGGCAATTGCTGTTCGGCATCCCTGGTTCGGTGTGCAGAAGATACTAACCACGGGCCGAGATACCTTATTCCTAGGCCCATGAGGGAAGTCCAACCCATCTTCTTCTATAAATAGAAGAGCAGGGGCACAGTAAAAGGGACCTTTTTCGAGAACACCAGGGAGACTCTACCGCATTCAAGACTCATTCTTTTTCACTCAGCACTTGTATTGAAGCCTATTGTATGGATTGTATCTGTATTCAATCATTTGTGAAAACAATAAAGATCAAAACTTAAGTGGACGTAGGCAGTTATGCTAAACCATTATAAATCCAGTGGTCTTGTTTTTGCAGTTAATTTAGCATACAGTTCTCTGTTTTAATTTACTTTCTTTAGTAATCTCTCTACATAATATTTCTCAATGGTGTTAGTGACCAATTCTAGTGCTAACATTTTGGTGCTTTCACTGAGAATCGAATTCTTAGGCCGTTAGGATCTACTTGTAGCTACTGGATTGAATAAATCCCCCAAAGGAGATCCAAGTCATTCACAGGACGTCCGTTGATTCTACTCAGAGTTTATATCAACAACTCTATTATAGGAAGACTACGTACCGGATCAGCCTCTCATAATGCGGATGTCAACGAGACTATTAGCGTACAACAAATAGGACCTAGCAATCAGAAAGTTAATCCTGGCGTAAGGACTGTCGACGCCCATAGCCAGATGAAAGTTGTCACTAGGACGGAGTTCAACGACCTGATGAGGGAACTCATGGAAAGCAAGAGAAAACTTAGCGAAAATATTCAAGTTAGCGCCAACCTTATGACTCAGCTCGCTCAACAACAGCGTCAAATGCTGGAGGTAGTCCCTCTCCTTACTTTTCATCCGATAGCTCGACTTCATACAATGAACCTCCCAGGCGTAGACGTCGCAAAACTGATACTACACAAGCTGGTGCCGCTGATCGATCAACTACGGATCACTTACACCTTGGACACCACATCCAAGCTGGTATAGGAAACTTAGGATCCAGAGCAGGGATGGAGGCTAGACGGCCTGCTCACCAAGTCCCTGATAAAGCCGATGCCCAGGATACACGTTTGGCAGATTGCCAACAGAGGCGACATCAACTCGAATGGTCCCATGGAATAGATTACAACCTTCCATATTCCATACAAACCCTGGACCTATTGGCTATGGTAAGACAGCTGATGAGAGAAAATCAATGCTTGACCAATGAAGATTGGAGGATATCCCGGAGTCATACTCCATTCACAGATACTATTCTACAGGACGAGTACCCCAGGAAGTTTAGCATGCCAACTATCCCGACCTACGAAGGGAAAATTGATCCCCGACAGCATGTGATGAGATATGAATGGATGATGGATTCAGCTCGAGAAAATAATGCAACTAAGTGTAGATGCTTCCCAATTACTTTATCATAAATTGCGACCATGTGGTTCACTCGACTTCCACCGCGGTCTATATCTAGCTTTGATGAATTGGCAACAAAATTTGTAGAACAGTTCAGGATACATGCCACTCATCCCAAGGACGTGATGTCCCTATCTAGTGTGATCCAGGCTCAAGGGAGTCTTTTAAGGAGTACTTACAAAGATTTCATATTACGGCTACCGAAGTTAGCAACCCTAATGACCATGCAATTCTGATGGCTATAACGCGAGGAGTGGATCCGGGTTCAGAGTTTGGAGATTGGTTGGCAGGAAAACCTTCGACTATGCTAGAGCATTTTTACTCAAAGGCTCATCAGTTCATAAGAAGAGAGGAAGCAAGGTGGACAAGGCGAGATAAGGCACCAGGGCCTGTTCAGAAGACTGTGAAAAATAACATCGCTATATAACAATCCGGTGACAATTTAAGGAAGGTTCAGGTCAATGTCTAGAATAAGCAAGGGCAATCTAAGGGGTCCGGAGGAGGAAATCCTGGAAAGAAAAGAGAACCAGGAAAATGGAAGCCAAGGATTCCAACTTACAACGAATATACTCCTATGAATGCATCTCTAGAGAATATTTACCTGTCATCTTGTAATACTTTTCAATACAGAAAGTCGCGCCCAAAGGAGTCAACAGAGGAACAAAAGCGAACGAGGGAGTACTGTCGCTTCCATGAGACTTACGGGCACAATATAGAAGAGTGTAGACATCTCCACGATGCCATAGAAAAGCTGATTAGATAGAAAAAGTTGAAGGAGTTTGTCAAGAACCAGCAGGAAGGTAGGCAAGGAATGTCAAATCCCGGATGCAGGCCGGCTCCACGCCATCTAGAGGAACCTGCCCAAACTGTAGGTAGACTAGTCATAAACACTATAGTTGGTGGACCTCATCCTACAGACAGAAACTAGCAGGAAATGGAGCAGTATGCTAACTCCTTAAGGCATGCAGATTATGAGTGTTGTTCGAATATGGAGGATGGGACCCCCGCTAAACAACAGCTCATGATGACGGATGATATAGTATTCAGGAGCCGAGATACTGACCAGGTGGAGGCTCCTACCTTTGACCCAATGGTCATATCCATAACAATCAGACCAGCATTTGTGAAGATAATTTTAATTGATTGTAGAAGTTCTGTTAACATCATCTTCAAAAGGCGTATGACCAAATGGAGATGGAGACGAAAGATTTAAAACCATCTAAAGCCTGTATCCATGTCTTTAATGGTGCAGTGACCGATGCAGTGGGGCATGTTGAATTGCCAGTTGAACTAAGACAAGGTGAATGTAGGAGGGTGCGAATCCTACCTTTCATAGTTTTGGATGTTGATTCTCCATACAATGTGTTTCTGGGTCGACCGGACCTGACGGAGTTTAGGGCAGCTTTGGCCCCGTGGTGTTTAACTTTGAAGTTTCCTATAGACAAAGGAGTTGGTGTGCTGCATGGCGATCAGGCGACCGGTCGTGCATGTTATGTGGCTGAGCCGAGAGAGGCCCAACGGAGAGAGAAAGGAAAGGTTGTGGACAGCTCTGTCCACATCCGGAACACGGACAATTGACAAATAGTGCCCGAGCCCTGGCTTGGGCAACTTTCTTGGATCTATAGAGACATAGATCAGAGAGATGATGATGAGGAACCCAGGGAAGCAAAAGCAGCACCGGCTGAACTGACGATTGACATTTCAGTCAGCCGAGATGATCCATTGCGAGTACTTAAGATTGGATCACAGCTCGACCCCTCGATGGCTGAGGATCTTACTGATTTGCTCCGAGCAAATCTGGATGTTTTTGCTTGGACACATTATGATATGTGTAGGATTTCTCCCGCTATAACGAGTCATATGTTGAACATAGACCCAGGATACATACCAGTAAAGCAGAAAAGGAGAGGCATGGACCCAAAGAGGTCTGCTCCTCTCAGAAAGGAGGTAGACAAACTCAAAGCCAATGGCTTCATATGTGACGTCCTCTACCCTGAATGGGTGTCTAACCCTGTGCTAGTAAGGAGAGCAAATGGGAAATGGAGAACTTGCGTAGATTACTTCGATCTGAACAAAGCGTGCCCCAAGGATAGTTTCCTTTACCTAGGATTGACCAGCCGGTTGGCTCAACAGCGGGACACGAGTTACTGTCATATATGGATGCGTTCTTGGGATATAATCAAATCCCAATGCACATTTCAGAATAAGAGCACACCAGTTTTATCACAGATGTTGGGCTATATTGCTATGTAGTGATGCCTTTCGGATTATAAAATGCGAGAGCAACTTATCAGTGTCTGGTAAATCGAATGTTTAAAGATCAGATAGGTAAAAAAAATGAAAGTCTATGTGGATGACATGCTCGTGAAGTCATGATAGTCAAACGACCACATTCGAGACTTAGCGGAAATGTTTGATATACTAGGATATTATGAAATAAAAATCAATCCTTTGAAGTGTTCCTTTGGCATTGCGTCATGGAAGTTTTTAGGTTTAGTTGTTAACGCATGGGGAATCGAAGCTAACTCGAAGAAGATTCAAGCTGTTCGAGACATAGAAGTTCCCAGAACTATAAGCAGGTACAAAGCTTGAATGGAAAGGTAGTCGCGCTGAGTCAATTCATATCCAAAGCCATAGATAAGTGTATCCCCTTCTTCGATGTAATAAAGAAAGGAAAGAGAAATTTTGAATGGACATCCGACTGTGAGGAAGCATTCCGAGCTCTGGTAAGGCATTTAGAAAGTCCCTCGGTGCTATCGAAACTGGTAGACCATGAAATGTTGTATGTGTACTTGGCTGTATCCCAGCATGCTATCAGTACGGCTTTGGTTCGCGAGGAGGACCGAGTTCAAAAGCCAGCATACTATGTCAGTAAATTTTTAACAGGGGCAGAAATAAATTATCCCAAGATCGAGAAACTAGCCTACTGCTTGGTGATTGCATCACGCAATCTTCGTCCATACTTTCAGGCACACTCACTCAGTGTTTATACCAATCATCCCTTGCGACAGGTACTCCAACGACCAGAAACCTCTAGAAGGATGTTAAAATAGAATATCGAGTTAAGTCAGTTTGATATTACCTACCTGTAAGGGAAAACACTAGCAGACTTTATCGCTGAATTCACCGTGTCAGACGAATCAAACAGTCACGATGTCATACCTCCTGTTCGATGGAAGCTATACACCGATGGTTCATCTAACGATCGTTGCTCTAGAGCTGGTATAGTTCTTGTGACTCCCGAAAACTGATTAATTTATTATGCTCCGAAGCTTGAATTTCCAGCAACAAATAACGAAGCTGAGTATGAAGCATTGATTGCTCGCTTGAAATTTATCAAAGAACTGGGGGAAAAATCTGTTGAAATCTTTTGTGACTCACAGTTGATGGTATACCGGGTGTGGGGGGACTACCAAGCGAACGGACAGAGACTTGCCCCATTCCTTGCATAGGTTCAAGAGATGCTAGCAAATCTAGAATATTATGATATTTCGTATGTGCCGCATGAATAAAATAGAGAAGCCGATTCATTGGCAAAATTTGCAAGTACTCGCGATGCACATTAAATGGAATTGGTTCCCTTTGAAACCTTTCATGCTTTGAGTATAAATGTGATGAAGATAGATTCGTGTTAGAAATAGAAATCGAGAAGGAATCATGGATAACTTTATTCGAGCAATACTTGCCACACGGGGTCTTGCCCAAAAGAAAGAGCAAAAGACGATAAATCATTCGTAAAGCTTCATGATATGTGATGCAGAACGGGATAATGTATCCAGGGGATTCTCGGCCTCCTTACTCTGGTGCATTGCCCATAATGAAATAAAACGAGTCCTGAAGGAAGTCCATGAAGGAGAATGTAGTGACCATACTGGGGGGCAGACATTAGCAAAGAAAATCCTCTGCTATGGATACTATTGGCCAACTGTAAACCGAGATGCTGTAGACTATGTAAGGAGATGTGACAAGTGCCAAAGGTATGCAAAAATTCCGATAGCTCCGCCAACGGAACTCACACAAATGGTTAGTCCATGACTACTTGCAATGTGGGGGATCGATATAATTGGTTCGTTACCCATATCCAAAGGTGGTGCGAAATACATAATAATTGCGGTTGATTACTTTACAAAGTAGGCAGAAATAGAGCCCTAAGCCACGATCACCACCAAGAAGGTCATTAATTTCATTGTATGAAACATTATATGCCGTTTTGGCCTCCCACGGACTATCATTACAGACAACAGAACTCAATTCGAAAGTAGAGAGTTCAAAGAATTTTGTCAAAAGTATGGCATTGAGAAAGGTTTGCAGTAGTTGCTCATCTAAAAGCCAATGGACAAGTAGAAGCTATGAACAAAATAATCAAGTCGATATTGAAAAAATGTTTTGAAAAGGCTAGAGGCAAGTGGGTGGATGAACTTCCAACAATGCTTTGGGCTTACAGAACCACCCACAAGTCCGCGATTGGCCACAATCCATTCACATTGGCATATGGCACGGAAGCTGTTATACCCATGGAGCTTGAAATTCCGTCACATCGGGTAACTTATTACGACCCTAAGATGAACGAGGATCTTTTACTGGAGTCACTGGACTTCGTTGATGAAAAACGTGAAGAAGCTGATTTGAGGGAGGCTGCATATAGGCACCAAGTCGCTCGATATTATCATAAAAATGTCCGACCAAGAACCTTTGATGCCGGCTATCTCGTTTTGAAACGAGTTTTCCCGGTCCCATCGCACATGAATCCTACATGGGAAGGTCCATAGGTCATTGAACGGAGGCTTGGAGAGGGAACTTTCAAGCTAGCGATTGTTGATGGCACGACCCTCCCCCGAGCATGGAATAGCGAGTATCTGCAGCATTATTATACTTAGTTTATTCCTTTTGTATCTTTGTTGCAATTATTTCTAGTTTGTTTTTATTTCGTTGATTCTTAGTTTTCGGCATGTAATAAGACAATATAGTTTTTTTTCATTAATAAAGACTCGAAGCCAACGTTTCCATGAATTATTGATGTTTCCATATATGATAACTCTATGGAAAATAAATTAGAGTTACATTATTCTGTCTGACGTACGAACGCACATGAACGCTCAAAATCTCCAAGTCCCCGGAGTGTAGACCGGAGTGCTCTAAGTCCCCAGATTGTGGACTAGAGTACAAACGACTCAAAATCTCCAAGTCCCCGGAGTTCGGACCGGAGTACTCTAAGTTCCCTGAGTACGAACAAGAGTATAAACGACTCAAAATCTCTAAGTCTCTAGAGTGCGGACTGGAGTACTCTAAGTCCCCAGAGTGCGGATTAGAGTATAAACGACTCGAAATCTCTAAGTCGCCGGAGTGCGGACTGGAGTACTCTAAGTCCCCAGAGTGCGGACTAGAGTATAAACGACTCGAAATCTCCAAGTCCCAAGAGTGCGGACTGGAGTACTCTAAGTCCCTAGAGTGCGGACTAGAGTATAAATGACTCAAAATCTCCAAGTCTCCGGAATGCAGACTGGAGTACTCTAAGTCCCCAGAGTGCGGACTAAAGTATTAACGACTCAAAATCTCTAAGAGTGAGGACTGGAGTACTCTAAGTCCCCAGAGTGCGGACTAGAGTATTAACGACTCAAAATCTCCAAGGCCCCGAAGTGCGGACTGGAGTATCCTAAGTCACCAGATTGCAGACTAGAGTATAAACGACTCAAAATCTCCAAGTCTCCGGAGTGCGGATTGGAGTACTCTAAGTCCCTAGAGTGCGTAGTAGAGTATAAACGACTCTAAATCTCCAAGTCCCCGGAGTGCGGAATGGAGTACTCTAAGTCCCCAGAGTACGGACTAGATTATAAACGAATCAAAATCTCCAAGTACTCGGAGTGCGGACATGAAGTACTCTAAGTCCCCAGAGTGCAGACTAGAGTATAAATGACTCAAAATCTTCAAGTCCCCGGAGTGAGGACTGGAGTACTCTGAGTCTCCAGAGTGCGGATTAGAGTATAAACGACTCGAAACCTCTAAGTCCCCGGAGTGTGGACTGGATTACTCCGAGTCTCCAGAGTGCGGACAAGAGTATAAACGACTCAAAATCTCCAAGTCCCCTGAGTGAGGACTGGAGTACTTTAAATCCCCAGAGTGCGGACTAGATTATAAATGACCTAAAATCTCCATGTCCCCGAAGTGCGGACTGGAGTACTCTAAGTCCATAGAATGCAGACTAGAGTATAAACGAATCAAAATCTCTAAGTCCCTGGAGTGAGGACTGGAGCACTCTAAGTCCCTAGAGTGTGGACAAGAGTGTAAACGACTTAAAATCTCCAAGTCTCCAGAGTGCGGACTGGAGTACTCTGAGTCCCAAGAGTGCGAACTAGAGTATAATGACTTAAGATCTCCAAGTCCTCGAAGAGCGAACCGGAGCACTATGGGTCCCTAGAGTGCGGGCTAGAGTATAAACAATTTGAAATCTTCAAGTCCCCGAAGTGCGGACTGGAGTACTCTAAGTCTCCAGAGTGCGGACTAAAAAAATATTCTAAGTACCTGAAGCATGAAATAGAGGATGTACAATTCCAAAAATTCTCCGAGTTGTATGAAAATGAATCAGGGGTTTTTGTAACTCACAAGAGCTTGGGTTTCGACCGCAGTTATATAGTGACCTGAACAACAAAAGTCATTTGAAAGACAAAGAAACTAAATTTTATTTATGCAATCCAAAATGAAGTCCTAGTACAATCCCTCCAAAGCTCGGAGTCAAAAGTCTATCTACATTGACTATGAAAATAAATAGAAATAATTACATAATCTAAGCTAACTCTCATCGAACAAGAGCAACAAGTACTTCTTTGGTTTCTTCTCCTTCCTTATTTTCTCGGATGACTCCTCCCCTATGCATTTTCGTTTGGACGCTTTGCTCGCTGGGGAAGTAACATCCGAAGAAGGAAGAGGAACTTCCATTGGCCTAGACCCGCCAGGGATAATGACTTTCAAAGGCCTGTTCAACGGATCATCTAGTTCCACAACCTGGGGCTCGACCTTGATCTTAACTTTCTTCTTTTTCTCTTTTGCCAGTTGCACCATCATGCTCATTTTGAAAGTGTGTACGGAGGCGCCTATAATCTCAACTTTATAACTTTCTTCGACGGGTGACGAAGTTTCATATTAGTCCTCATCAGGCGCCTCAATCACTTGACCATCAGGACCGGGAGCCTCTCCCTCTTGAGCAGCCTCGCTCGCCTTCTCCTTCTTTTCCTTAGAGTCATCGCTCCTTGGAGTTGGCTCAAGATCAGAGTGACCTATGCAAAAACAAAAGAGACAAACATTAGAATACAATAACCTTCCCCCGAAAACAACGGCTCTTTAAACTTTAAGAAGAAGATTTATATACTGGTTTCTTGCTGACTCTCAACCGTCCGAGGAGTCTCACTCTTTGGAATGGGAGATAGAACATGAATGTCAAGGCCAGGGTCTTCCGGGTTATAACCAACATGCTGCTCAAACGGATCAAGTACTGGCCGTCTAGCCGATTGTGTAGGGGGAAGAACTGGAGATTTGGTTCCAGGCAGATCGGCAATGTCATTCTTTCCTTTTGACGAGGAGGAACCTTTACTGTAGAGAGCCTTCGCCGGAGACAAGTCTGAAAGCTCATTCCTCCTAAGAAATTCCTTTACCAAAGATTTCTCGTCAACCTCTTCGGTGCCCAACTCAACCTTTCTGATCTTTATCAAATTCTCCCATGCCTCGGCTAGGGATTCGAGGTAACCCTCACCAAGAAAAGTTAAGTCCCGATGCATGAGAACACGGGCATTGTATTCCGCTATAAGCAGGTCGAACAAGCACTTGATCTCCTCCCTTCCAGCCTCTGTAGCCGCCTCAAGGCGAGAATCAATCTCCATGGATGCTATTCTTTTTCCCTCCTCACGGAATTCATACTTCAGTATCTCAACTTTAAAGAGTTCATCCTCGAGCTTTGTCTTCAGGAATCGTGTAGTAACAATCTCATCGCAATATCATTGCGACTCTTCCTGAGCAGCAATTTTTTCCTCTTTTTCTTTAAGGAATAGCTCTCCAACTCTTTAACTCGCTGGGCGAATGCGTCTCTCTCCTTCTAAATAGAATCTTTCTCTAAAGCTAAGGCCCTACGGCGTTGAACCGCTTCGTCAATTTCTTTCTTTTGTTTCGCCTCCAGATGATTAACGGCCTTCGTTGTGTCTTTAGCACTTTTTAGGCAGCTGCGAGCTGAGTCTTGTATGAAGAGAGTTCTTCATCCTAAACTTTAATGATATTTTTGTTGTGAATAGCCTCGAGCTTCAGGCGATCAATTTCGTGTTGACACTCAATAGAGACTTCTGAGACTTTTTCAGCTAAGTAGACAAACGCGTCGTGTTGAATGTAAATGTCGTTTTTAAAAGCAATGGCGCTTTGTTTGACGTGTCCCAGAATGTGATGAATCGCCGGAAGAAATTTCAAACCATCGAAGCATATTTTCGGGAATGTGGCCTTTAGCTCAGTAAGTCTTTCCGTTACCGACGTATCACATATAGGAGCAGGAGGAGTTTGCTGGGAAACTATAGATGTTTTGTGGGGTTTCCGGGATTTCCTGGTGCTAGAAGAACCAGAATGTTGTTCTTGGTGGGCCTCAGGCTGGGGCCCTTTATGCGCAGACTTCTCCTTGCCTTGCTCTGATTGAGAAGGAGGATCGTGAGAGTAGGAGGACTGGCTGTATGTTTTTTTGCGATAAGATGACTCTCGGGGGTGGTAGTCTCGATCGCCAATGTCATCTCTGTCTCGGCATTTTCCGAAGCCCGAATCCCGGCCAAAATGATGAAAAATAGATGACCCGCGAAGACGATCGAGTCCGTGAGTACGTCCCATATCACCTGCACAGAATTTAAATAACGACAAGTAAGTAAAGAGTAGAGTCATGGCTAAAATTTAAGTGCAAAGTGAAGTGCATGTGTCCGTGTGTGTCCTAGTGTTTCCCCCGACGGACCAGTTTCTTTATCTCTACTTATAGGAGTTTTTTCTCCTTGGTTATGGGCTTGAGCGCCTACATTGCCTCTTGCGGGCGAATGAAGCTTAAGGGCTTCCGGATCATTAAAGCTATAATTAAGCAAATAGTCGAGAATAGTGAGGTCCGACAAGCCCTTAAAAGAACTCTCTAAGTGTTGAGGAGAAGGCTCTCTCTCCACGGGGGTGATTGTGACCTTAGAGGTTCCACCCCCTATCTTCTCCCTCCATTTGTAAGTCAATTTCTTCTTTTCCTTCGGAAGGGGAGCCGTTACTTCGATATTGTGAACCACAATCACCGGCTCCCGAGCAGGACTAATGTTATCACCTGGTACTTCGGGCTCTTTAGCTTCTCTGATCTTGCCCTCCTCAGATATGTCTGGGGCATCATGTGTTAAAGGCCCCGCTTGCCTTTTTCCTTTGTCCAAGGCAGACCCGGTTATAGTGACACCGTGAGGAAGATTTATTCGACGACCTTCCGCCAGCAGCCCGAACTTCGAGAGTGATTCGTTTGAAATAATAGATCTTATGTCCCGATCTTCCATGGGGATAACTTAGATTGCTTTAATGGCTTCAGAATACCCGAAGCCTTCAGGATGTGGGCTGATACCTATAAAAGTAGAGAAAGAGTTAGAAAAGGTGCAATTTCTGCCAAATGCCAGTATCGATCTAGAAAAGAGGCTTACTCCCTTCTGCCCATCTCCTTGCAAAGCCAGGGGGACAGTGCACGTAGAACCATTCCTACTTACACTGGGTGAATTTGCTCCATGTCCCATTCAGAATTTGACACTTGTTATGCGGCTCAAGAAATACAAAAGATTGGCTGTCAGATCGTCTCTTGAAACGATAAATATAGCGGATGTCGCCAGGAGTCGAGAGCCTGAAAAGGATGCTCATGAAGAAAATGCACGTGCCGTATACGAACACGTGACTGTTGGGATGTAACTGTGATGGAGCAATCTCAATATACTGTAACAGGTCGCGGAGAAAGGAGTTGAATGGTGGCACGCTACCAACCCAGCACATAAATTTGTTGCAGGCCGTATATCCGACTAGGGCAAGTGAGGACGATCTTGTTCCGATGGAACCAACACATCGTCAAAAGGAATCCCATGTATTAAGCATATGCGACGAAGAGCGCTTTCGTTAATTCTTGAAGCTTGAGAATCGACCGGATTGTCTAGAAAGATCGCTGCATCCAAGGCATCGGGAGCCAAGTCGATGGATGCAATCGTGGTGCTCAAAATATCTTGTGTGGGATCTATCAATGGATTTGAGGTTCCAACCATTTCCTGTTGAGAAGATGGCTCAGGTCTATCTGAGACTGTGGAAAAACTGGATTTTGTAGACATCTCTAATGAGTGTTGGATCTGATGAAACACCTGTTTAGAATATACTTGAAAAACAATCAACCTTAGACATAACAATAAAAATACTCCCCCCGTGTGGTGTGTGAACTAGTGCAGTCATTCGAGTATAAGTGCCAAAGAATTAAAAGTCACAAAGCTGACAAAATAAAGTTAGGCTTTGAACTATCATCTTCAAAGACCGACATCGCTGACCGTTTTCGAGAGGTTGTCGTATGATGGTTTCAGTTTCGAACTCGGCATCGACGTTGTATGTAGAAGGTTATTATCTATTTTAATCGAGTTAAATTCAGATGTATAGTTGTCAAAACAAGGGAGTTATTATTTAGATTGTTCGGTATGCTTGATTGCTTAAGTCCTTGTCCATGTTCACTGTCATATGTTCAGGCATAGGAAGTAAGTTAAGTCAACATGCATTATGTTCGTGTTGGGATGGTTCTGACTGTTGTAGCCTATTACCAGACTTAATGCCGAGCGACACTACAGAGACTCGACTATTATTTCCTACTTCACTCCTACACCCCCTCTCCACCATTCGACATTCAGCAAGTCATGCTGAGCCGCGGTCATGCCGTGCCACATCGCTTGGAACGTTGAACCCAACACCTACTTCCTTCCTACACTCCCTCTCCATCGTTCGGCATGCAAAAGTCATGCCGAGCCATAGCCATGCATTCTCCTCCAAATCACACGTCACACTCAACTAATACTCCGTAACCTCACCAGTTCATACTAGGCCAACCACACTTCCTATTCCCTCGCTCAGCGACCTAACATGAACCTACATCTCAGCTACCTCCGGTATCTTTTGCCTTCCTCCTCTAATCCTAAGGCATGTTTAAACCTTAGATCTATCTTCCTTATCTACATGACTTCCATCATTCGTGAGTTAAAGGAAAGTCTGAATTCGAATCTCGTACAAAACCCTTAATTGGGGAAAGTTGAACAAGTGGAAAGTTCGTACCTAGAAGAGAGGATCGAAGTGTAGGGAAGTGATCAGTTTGGAATTGAAGACTGTCCAGGTTCATCGATAGGAGGGGACGTGAGGCAACGTACTGGGTTCGGAAGGAAAAGGAGTAATAAGGTGTTAGCAGGAGTCTGGTTGAAGACGAGTTCGAAAGTCTTGTAAAGCGGAGGAAAAAGTAAAGGGGAAAGAGAGGAGAAGTGTTGGCTTTTATATTAGGAAAGAGGGAAGGCAAAAAGATAGTGGTCTGTAGAACCGGTCAAGGCATCCCATTGGGTCGGCATCCAATGCCTCGTTCGCAAAGCAAGGCCTGGGTTGGCATCCAATGCCTCGTTTGGCATTCAGGGCCTCGTTCGGCATACAAGGCATCGTTCGGCATCAAGCCCTCGTTCGGCATTCAGGCTCTGCTCGGCGTTCAGGCCTCGTTCGGCATTCAACCCTCGCTCTCCATTCAAGAGATCATAAAAGTCCACTGTTGAGGAGTCAGAGCAAGGGCTTAAAAGAAGAAATGGATTGCTCGTGATTCAAAGCGCATTATGCCGATTCACAAGATACGCTTTGGGGGGAAGATGTTACCCAGTAACTTGTTTTGGGTACGAGTTACCGGTTATTGACCTTGGGTGCCACTGGTCGGCATCTCTCATTCGACCACCAGTGCTCGGCTAGGGTGGTTCATCACTCGCTCGCATAGGCATGCCGCTCGGCCCAAGTGTCATTTGGCCAAATCATGTCTCTCAACACAATTCCTCATTCGGCATCTCCCCTCGCTCGGCACAAGCCTCGTTCGGCATCTCCCCTCACTCAGCACAAGCCTCGTTCAGCATCTCCCCTCACTTGGCACAAGTCTCGTTAGGCATCTCCCCTCAATCGGCATGAAGCCTCATTCGACATCTCCCCTCCCTTGGTACAGGCCTCGTTCGGCACAAGAGCCTTGCTCGGCTCAAGTATCTCGTTCGGCACAATGCCTTGTTTGGCATATGAGTGCCGTTCGACATGCATTGCTCGCTCGGCATATGAATGCCATTCGACCTGGATATGTTGCTCGACATACGAGTGCCATTCGGCATGGAGCCTCGCTCGACACACCCTGGTTGGACCAACCTCGCTCGGCAATTGCCGTTCGACATCCCTGGCTCAATGTGCATAAGCTACTAACCACGGGCCGAGATACCTTGTTCCTAGGCCCTTGAGGGAAGTCCAACCCATCTTCATCTATAAATAGAAGGGTAGAGCACAGTGAAAGAGACATTTTTTCGAGAACACTGGGGAGACACTACTGCATTCAAGACTCATTCTTTTTCACTTAGCACTTGTATTCAAGCCATTATTGTAGGGATTGTATCTGTATACAATCATTTGTGAAACAATAAAGGCCTAAACTTAAAGTGGACGTAAGCAGTTATGATGAACCACTATAAATCCGTTGTTCTTGTTTTTGTAGTTAATTTAGCATACAGTCCTCTGTTTTAATTTACTTTCTTCATTAATCTCTCTACATAATCTTTCTCAAAGGTGTTAGTAACCAATTCTGGTGCCAACAATATATATTGTGATTTTTTTTATGTTGAACCGTGCAAAGGAGGCTATGGTGAACTTTTTGAAAATTTAAGGTATTAGAAATTTTTGGAAATTTTTTTATAACTAAAATTTTGATTTTGAGTTAAAAGTTAAACAATATTAGCTGGTTTTGAAAAGTTAATTCTGAATTTGAAAACTTAAGAAAAGTTTTTATAAGAAGTTTAACTAAATGATTATGGGAAAGTTAAACACTTAAGAGATTTGGTAAATCGAACTTAACTAATTGTTTTGAAAATTTAATGAATTTTGTGGCTTTTCTCACTTGGTAACTTCGAGGATGAAATTCATTTAAGTATGAGAGAATGTAACGACCCAGATTTCAATAATTCAAAATCGAAATATTTAATTGATTTTATATATTTACAAATTAATTTTATTAGTCGAGTAACCTATATTTCAAATATAATAATTTATTTGAATAAATAAATTGTTAATTTAATATTTGAAATTGTAGAAATAATTAAGATTTGAGTTTAATGTGAACGAATATGATTTATAAAGTTAAATTAAATTCTATTTGAATTGGAATGAAGTTAGTAAACTTTTAAATTTGATTTAAAAGCGATTTAATAGAAATAAAAAATTTATTTATTTAATTAACATGTAAAAATAATCATGTTTGACGATATCTCGGATTTCGACGAAACTAGTTTCATTGGATCTATAATAATGAGTTATTGTAGGTTCCAAATTTCACGTCAATTTGACTTATGGTTTGGTCGTGCGAAGCTGAAATGCATAGAAATTTATTTAAGTAAATCTAATTAAAATAACTTGATTCGAAAACCAAACTCCTAAATATGATGGAGTTGGCTTCTGATATGTGTGTGTGTGTGTGTATATATATATATATATATATATTTCATTATGTTCAGAATATGGGTAAAACATTATAAATGCTTGGCGACATGCTTCGTTTGGAGTTTGAAAATATTTCACATGAATAATATTTTAAAGTGTTGCCCATATAAGGACGTTCACTTTTGCCAAACTCTAGAAAACTAGGTCTAGCCGCCACCCTTATTTTCTATGGCCAGAATTACACGATCTTTCTCCTCCAATTTCTCCAAATTCATCGACTTTTACAAGAAACCTCCAACTACAAACTTGTAGAACTCGACGAATACTATCAATCCAACGGTCGAGATCGAGAATGGTGAAGCGGACCAGTGGAAATTTGATCGTGTAGTCGCACCGTTCATGCATGATTTTCGAGGAGGGGAGAAGGCCGAGCTCGTCCATGCTCAGGACGGTGGTGCAATGTGTTAGGACTTCAAAACGGTGGTCCCTAATCGTGTTCTCATGGTCATATGAGGGTGCGACCATCACGGGAAGATTGACGTTTATTGGTTGTTGGTGCGTCTTTGCCTGGCAACATAGAAGAAAGTAGGGTGCGGCTTTGATCTATTGGTGATGGATAATGCGTCCCTGATTAATTGAGGTTTAAAAAAAGTTGTTGTAAATTAAATCATATATTCGTGTAAACTTATAAATGTCATAACTTTGTCATACGAGGTCCGTTTCACATGAAACAAATTGCATTGGGTTGTATTCATGAACATTACACGACGAAGTTAGTTTGGATTGATTTGGAGCTACTAGGAATTTTGGGTAAAATTAAACGTTAGTTTAATTTTATTCGAAATAAAATGCTACAACATTTATTGGAATCAAAGTGAGTATAACTCACTCTTTCCGTCTAGCTTATATTTTATATAAACGAGAATAAATTTATTTATGATGATTGGTATAACGACCTGCTATTTTCAACCATTCGTATCAACACATGCCAGACTTGAATTGCTCAAAATATCAGATTGTTAATTTAAATTGTCGAAACTCAGTATATACGGTAAATAAATCAATTACAGAATCACAGATACAGAGTAATATAATGCAGCGGAATAGATAAATAATAGTTCATGAAGCTACTATATAAACATCAGAGTTAGAAATAAAATACAATAGAATATCTCAAATACATTGAAGTCTCCAATACAAACTGATGACCACTCTGAACAAATCAACTGGAAAGCTGAAAGCTAAATCTATGGTTGGATCTCCAAACGAAGCTCCAAACTCTAAAGGCGAGTCTCGAATGCTGAATTACTCTGTCTGACCTAAGCGTAAAGCAAAACACAAAACACTCGAGTCAGGATTAACATTCTTACATTAATAAATCCAACTCAAGTGAAATATCAACCGAAATACATTTAACTTAAAGGATGTTTGGGATAACCATCCTCTAAGGATCCATGGAACTAAACGTCATAATAACACCGTGGTCCTTTCAAAATAACTTATACTTTAAAACCCAAATGTCATTTTCATTTCAAATGTATCTATTTCCAAAATTTATACATAATAAAATGATTTATAAAGTACAGTGCGTGTAATTTCCTCTAACTTGACAATCGCTTCAAAAATCAACTTGACTTCCACATTCAAATTTAATTAAATCCTAAATTTAACAAATTCAATTCAACTTAGTTTCAAATAAACAATCCACATTAGATCGATTTCAAATCATTTAAATTCCAATGTACTTCAACGCTTTAAATACTCAACATTTTCAAAACCGAATTTATGGTTTCATATAGATATTGATTTAACTTCATTATTTTTCTTCATCTTGAAATATTCACTTTATAAATTCAATATTATTTATATAGCCCAAAAATATTAAAGTGAATATTTCTTTCAATTTATTTGAACTTGAAATATCTATTTAATCACTTTAAATCAAAATCGAATTATAAATTAAACCTCAATTCAATAAGTTTCAAATCGGTTTAATTAAATAAAATTCTTTATTGAATACAATTCCAAATAAATTCAAATTCCTCTCAATCTTAACTTATTCAAATTATTACCAAAAATCTATTTTGGAATACAAATTTAAATAAATATTTAAACATATAATATGTATTAAATGAATCTTAATCAAATATTATTATTAAATCTATATATATCATTACCATTTATATATAATATTTTAAGAATCACATTTATTAAAACCATTTTTTTTTTCCAAAACCATAGAAATTATTTTCCAAATATTTATATATGGACCAACGGTGTCTGCATATAGAATTCTATCATATAGTCAAGTGATATGGATATTTATCATTTCAATCCGTAATTTAAATATATACGGGTAGATATCATTTCAACCCATAATCCCAATTCAATTTAAATGAAAATCGCTTGGGTTTATCATTTCAACCCATAATGATTTTCTCCTATTCTAAGGTCCGTTCGGGTATGTATCATTTCAACCCATAGTGAATTCTATGCTAACAGGGAATTCACAGAGTGATAACAGATATGAAAATAATATAACAGACATATATATCAGCAATAACTATTTAATATAAACAACTGGACATGGTGTCATATCCTATAGGTGAACATTTACAGATAATAGCATATATAACAATTTAAATAACAACAGTAGCATATTTCAATTGTCGTTTCAATTGAAATAAAATTTAATAATATAAGAACGTTAATCGTGAGTGATTGCTCACCTTTCGAGGATAGAGAGTTGAATGAGAATGAGAGAAGTTGCTAATCCAAGCATGAATTCCAAAATAAAGATAGATTGGTATGAATTTGACAGACAAGCAGATAAATCAGAATTAATGAATAAAATCTGAAGTGGATCGATGAAGATAATTGATATAAGGGGACTTATATATATATATATATATATATATATATATATATACACACTATATATAACTACATATGTAAAAATATATTCTTAAATTCAAACCGTATCAAAATCTTTAAGCATATACATAAATGATATTAAGTTTAAACATATATATACATATCCAAATCAAAGTCTGTAAGTATTAGAAATCAAGATACCACTACCATGCGATGTACTATGGAAATATATGCATGCGACTTTACATACCATTATTATTATAATATATATACATATTACCAGGAAAACCAAATACGTACAGGTTTTGTAAACTTACACGAACATAAATATACACTCGACGGAACCTACTATACATATATACAAACACAGGCATAAATAAAAACTCGCTTAATGCATATATACAACCATATATATATAATATCCTTTAACAAACTGTTAATATATATATAATACTTCACTGTACTTTCTTGTTTTATATACATTTAAGATTAATATATATATATACACACACACACACCATATAATAACAATAGATAAGAATGTGGACTATATATATGCATACATGCTGGCTACTCAGGCTTATGCAGACATCGTACAACTGAATATATGTCCACATGTTATATACATATAAACTATCGTAGATTAAACGTATGCAGTTTATACATATCCACTAAAATATTTTATATAACTGTACGTATATATTAAACTATCATAAATCTATTCCATATTTTCACATAACTTTACAACATAAATTAAATTATATATATTCAAGCTTATACGTATATATATAGGCCGAATTTTAATACTTAAAGGTAACAATTTGCTAACTCATATATATGTATAACCTGTTATATATCACAACTATATACATATATATACATATATACATCAACAAAAAATGCAACTCTAACCTTACCCATATACAATACATAACTAACCAGTTTACAAACTAAGAGTCGACTGTATACTAAATGTATATATATATATATATATATATATATATATATATATATATATATATATATATATATATATAACTTTTATATTGAAAACATACAGTAGTATATGCAGTAACAGACAAACGTGCTACTTCCTTTGTAAAACAAGTTTATAAACTACTAAATTTACAAATAACAGCATAATATAGCTATATAATACGAACCGATATATATATACACAGGTATATAACTACACATATATATAACGTATTATTTATATATAACTAATAAAATATGTAATAGTAAAATCAAAAATTAACAGACTATAGTCCAATATACAAATAGATATATCTATACTTCCTTTATAAACAATATAATATATAAACCCCTATATACACTTACCTGCATGAGTCAATGCACAGGGGAAGGCGACACTTCGGCCAAACATGTGATGTTGGCGCAAGATGGAGGAGGGGAGGAAAGCTCGGGTGGCATGCCTGTCTCAGGTGACCGGGATGAGCGTGTGAGGTTAGGAGAAGGCGGGAGGCTCGGCTATTGAAGCGGTGGGTCCGAGTGTATGGTCTACAGATGTGCTTAGGTTTGCTACGATGGCTTGAGGAGAAGCTCGGTAGTTGTGCCACTCTGGTATTTAGGTGGAAGGCTATATGGTTTGGGGTTTGGCCGCCGTTCAGGTTCAGGTGCAGGTGCAGAGGGCCGGGGTCTCGGCAGTGGTGGAAAACGGGGTGAGCAAAGCCTGGCACCGCTCTGAAGGGTGAGGAGTTTGGGTTGGAGGAATTTATATGGGTGAGTGGTGATGGCGACGTTGGTTGTCGAGATGAAGGTGAAGGAAAAAAGAATGAGCAAACTTCCGATTCAAAACCGATATCACGGCTTCATAAAAAAATGAAAGAGGTGGGAAGAGGAATTGAATAGTTCCAACTTTCAAATTATATATAAATTATATAACGTAAATGTTGAGATGAAAGGACACAGACAGTTTATGTAAATGAGACGCAACGAAATAAATATGAAGCAGGGGTATGGTAAAGTCACGGACGAAAATTCAGAGAATAACCAAGGTAAGCTATTGACGGGTTTGTCACTGATAAAATTTTGAACGGTCAGAAAAATAAAGCAAGTGTAACAGTAGAATCCCTTGATTTCGTGCAAATGAAATTATTAAAGTAATTAATGGGTTGATTGGACAGTATGTTTTAAACCTTGAAACCGAAGGAAGAAATAAAGTCACAATATATGACATCGTTACAACAAACAGTTTATTGTTTCCGTCGCGAAATGGACCTCAGAATATGAAAATAAATATACCATAGAGATCAACACGACGAGGTGATTAAAAAGTATCCAGATATCAGTGGTACGATCATCCAATCAAAAGTCGATAATTAGTACCGATATACGTTGCTATTCCGTACGGAAAAATCCAATCGGAGCTAGAAACTTTCGAATTTCGTGAAACGAATTTCGCAGTCTGATTCAGAGTGTTCTAGTTAAATTTTCTCATATTGACCCATTTAGGTTTCGGAAAACTTTTAAATTCAACTGTTATTAACTGATTTAAATATGAATAAAATTTCATAATAAAATAAACTTTAGTATTGTCAAATGATATTTTTTTCAATTGTTATGTTTAAATAGACGCATTCCAAATAATAAATTTTTATTTTCAATTTTTATTGTTTAAAATTTCACAAAATTTCAGTTAATTAAATAAAAAAATCACTAAAATTTCTGGGTCGTTACAATTGGTGGTTGTTTGGATGATATATGATGTATTATATGTATATATTGGATTGTTTGGATATATTCCTACATATTTTAGTCGATGAGACCTTATACATTCTCATGTATGAGCGGATGAACCTTTGTATACGTGTCTGCATCGAAGCAGACATTGTACATATATTTTCATATGCATATTTGATGCTTGTTACAGGTTGGAGGGATCCTACTAGATTCCTCATCTCTGTTGTTTAATTTATTTACAGATATATTTATATACGCTGGAATGTGTGAAGTTTGATGTAGAGGGACAGGTTGGGGCAATCCAACATAATTCCTCACTATTGTTTGATTTTGTTATTACACATATCATTATATATATATACATATATCTGTGTGTGTGTCATATGATGTTTGATGTGGTGGATGTCGTAACCGTTGAATTGATTATTTATCCCCTAATTTAGTGCTTCAGAAGCATTGGGCCATATTTTTGGTATTTGGAAATGCTATAAAAGCGATTTTTGTTTAAAAGTGATTTTTTTAATGCGAAATATTAGTGCTTATAATTATTTATGAATTATGAAAAGGAGTTTATTTAATTAAAATGGAATGTATGGTTTTTTATTGTTTTAAGTTTTCAGTTTTTATATAATGTTTTGTAAATCGAATTTTTAAATCGATTTTTTTATAAAAGGATGTATAGAAGTAACATTTTTATAATTTAAGTAATTGATTCTTGTAAATATAGTTTATAAATATTTATGAAATCGAGATTAATAAAATTTGAATGTATGAACATCTTGTGATTAGAATTGCACAGTTTGACTATAAGAAGTTTCATAAAAATAATTGATAAGTGATAAATTATTTGAAACCTAATATTAAGTTTAAGAAAGATAATTAAATGCCTATTTACAAATATTTATCAAGGAATGGTAATGTTTATTCATTATCATTAATTGATTGGATTTATTTGATATTAGACTTGAAGTAAAAAATACCTTGTGAATTCATTTTCACGATTTGACTATAAGGTATTTAATAATAATAAATGGTGTAAGGTTAGGAAATTAGTTATGAGCATGTTTGACAAATTCACGATTTTGGACAGTGGATAATCCTTTAAAATAAATGTGTTGTACCAATAGATTTAAATGAAATATTTTCTAAATGTTGATATTAAAATGATTTATGAATATGCTTATTCCACTGAGATAAGTATACGGAAATGTTTCCAATTATTAAATATTTAAATGAAATATTTTCTAAATGTTGATATTAAAATGATTTATGAATATGCTTATTCCACTAAGATAAGTATACGGAAATGTTTCCAATTATTAAATATTTATGAAGTTTGTGAATATACATCTTTTTGTAGCTATATTTGAGTGAGTGTGTGTGTGTGTATTAAAAGCGATTTGGTTTATAATAATTATAAAAGGGACTAATAATTGCTTTAGTACTATATTACGCATATTGGCAAAGTTTCGGTTCCTTTACTTGATGTGGAAACTGATTAGTCGTGTCCTTAGCACGTGGCCAATTGTGTAGGCTTGATTATCATTTGTGTTGTGGATGTTGATTCATATAGTGCGGAGTATTACTCTAATCTATCGAGCTTCCTTCTTGGCCGAAGGATAGCAAGTTCAAAGTTGGAACCGGGAAAAGTCTATGAGACTTGGTTTCTATATGAGGTTAAGAGCCAATTTTTTATACTGGTGCGGAGAGACTGGGGTCGGATTTATTCCGAGAACCACTTCGAACCAATGTATATGCGTTCGATTGTGCAGGTTGTTGATGATATTGATATTCAGGATTTTCATAGTGAAGAACTGCTTGTTGTTCGTTTTGGAGTTAAAATCCTAATATGCATATAGTAGCAGTAGCCTCTTCGTTGTGAAATATCCAATGTAAGGACTATTCACTACTAATCCTAGGGATTTTCCAACAGGACGTGGTAGGGAAGTACCTTCGGTTTGTCCTGTTCCTGAACAACTTGTATGGATGGATGTCTAACAGTGCATTTTCTGAGATTACGCTTATTGATGTTTACAAACATACATCAATGGTGGCGGAGAAGGCAACTTCTCTTAGCTTAACACCCTCCTTAATACATACGAGCTCAAGGGTTGTTTTTTGTGGAAGGCAATTAGCAGTCAACGTAAATGGCAATGTATCATTCAAAAATGATGTGATATATGAAAGGTAATCGTTACCTTAGGCCTCATCAACCAAAAATGACCGAAATATGGTTAGGTGCGACAAGGCTAAGTGGGTCATTCCTAATTAGGATATGATCATCCTCTTCTAGATATATTTCTTTCCGCTATGACGTTCGAGATGTAAATTATTATGGATGTATGCTATGTGGGCCCTCGGATAAAGGCTGGTAATGACCAAGGGATGACATGTTCCGTAGTTATATAGGTAGGCCAGTTTTGTGTTGGTAGATGGCAGATGTTCTGTGCCTCGGGGCATCCGTCTAGAGGTGTACCAATCAGAAGGTAGTCCATTCACCTGGTCATTTGTATGGAAATCCAAACTTCGCTACGTGCCTGCCGTTTTGTTTGTATTACTCACTTTGGGCTATATGCTGGAGTTTAATCAATGTAACAATTTCGACTATGATTAATATTGTTTGTATACTAGGCACTAGTATAATATAACATGATCTGATACAAAAGGTTTTGGTTATCTTAAGGTCAAGACATGTTTGTTTTTACGTGTAGGCGTGTCTTACGAGATACTTTGGTTTTGAAAAAAAAACTTTTGGTTATTTAATAAATTCAGTTGAGTGTGTTTTCTCAAGATGGTTTACCAGACTAATCCGGGCATTCTTCCATTTCAATGCTCAGGTCCGACCAAGTATATTTACAGGTTCAGATTTGGTGCTTTTGAAGCTTCAGTAGGCGAGCTGGAGATCTTCATGCCGTATACTAGTATCTATATATTTTCCACTGCATTGTTATTATTTATGTTATCAGTAATTACGAGGATAGGTTATTACAGCTATCTAGGCTGATGATCTTGACTAATTGTTGAAGTCTGATGGATATGTGTATATGATATTATAGTTTCTGTTTTGTAAAGAATATTGATATGGTATTATATGTTTTTTGCTGTGATGTGAGATTCTATATTGTGCTGTTTGGTTTTCTTCTTCTCTCTTTCTTCTATTCTCTTCTTCTCTCTTCTTTCGTTCTCTTAACTTTCTGTATTCTGTGCTTTTTGGACCGGACATGTGTTGTTCAGTATCGATTCAAATGGTATGGATTTGTGGGTCATCACAGCCTAGTATATTAGAATGTGAGATGTAAACATTTTAGCTATTTTATCTATTTAATTTAAACCTAGACACTATGATAATATTATTGGAGTTTGATATAAAACGTTTTAGTTATCGTAAGGTAACAACCTATCCTTTTTTATATGTGGTGTGGTCTTACGAGATACCCTTTGTTTTAAATGTTTCTAATGCAGAAATCTGTTTGGTCGTTACTTGTTATCGAATTTTACTCACACTTTTTTACCAAACTGACCCCAGCGTTATTCCATGTAATGCTTGGGTCAGACCAAGCATGTTTTCCCAGGTTTAGCTGGATACTTTGGAGTTGGAGAGGAGCCAGATGGTCAATAGTATTCACACGTATTTTTCTTCCGCTGTATTATAGAGTCTATATGTTTATCAATGAAAGGATAGGTTTATATAACTATCCAAATTTCGGATAAATCTAGTGCACTCTGATGTATTGTGTATTAATCGCTGAATTGTGAGATTTTGTATTGTATTCTTCTATCTTCTACCTTCTTCTTTCATCCTAATAAATAGGTGTATCCAGCACTTGAATGTTCGGCGTTTGATACAGTAGACGTAATAGTGTCGATTTTCGAGGGTCGAAAATCCGATTCATTACATTTGGTATCAAAGCTGAAGTTTAAGCAAGAACGTTGGTCCAGGTGAGGTAAACTCTTTTCGAATGAGACCCTAGAATGAGCCTATGTGTATTATATATATGATTGCGTACTTATTAATGAGTAAAAAATGTTTTATATTATGTTGTTGATCTTTAGAATGGCTTAAGAATTCTGGTCAATGTGTTTGGCCAACATTATTGATATGGATTTTCTAAACACTTCAACAAGTCCAATTGACATAATATTGTTTTAAAAATTGGTAAATGAAATAGTTACACAGGATATATTTAAATATAAATGAATGATTTTCAAAAGTCTGTAGGGTTAAAATTGGATTTAGAATAGAATATGTTTAGTTAAAAGAAATCTTTAGATGACCTTATAAAAATGAACATGAATTGAGAACATTAAATTCCAGTGGTTTGATAAAGAGTTAAATGATTTTGGAAATGTTGTGATTGTACTTAAAGAGATTTTAAGATATGAATATTTTAAAATGGATCTAAAGTAAAGTTTTCTTTGGACTATTCGGGAAGGAGTTTCAATCTGCTTTGTGATAATCAAAATAATCTTCTAAGTGACAATCAAATGCTTGCCTAGGTAGATATGATAATGCACTTAGTAAATTATCCTCTTTGTCATTGTATAATCGAAATAAGTTCGAATCCAAATGAATCCAAAGCTAGTGGATGATTTTATTAAAGAACTATTTATCTATAAATATATTTTTTCTTTCAAAAGGGAATTTGTGAATAAAGTAATATTTCTACGATTCACTAGTTTGAGTTTCTTGGAAATGACTAAAAATGGGTAAGAGATGTGTTCGGATGGTAAAAAATTCTCTTGAGTATTTCTCTACTTAGTAAAAAGGATATATGATACTAATTGGTAGTACCTAGTTCCTTGATAACATTTTAGAGTTACTCGTACTATATATTATGTTTCAAAAGGATTAAATATAAAGTATCATTTCAAAAGGTCTTTTAAAATAAAACCTGGCATTGTGTTCTCGAATCCCTTAAAAGCACAGAGTTTTCAAAATAAATGGATGTCTTGATTAAGAGAGGGTTAATAAATAAAGTTTTAAATTTGTTGAACATCCTAGGTTAAGTAAAACCAATTTAAGATTTGGAATTGTATGTACTCTTTTGGATATAGAAGAATATCATACTGAAATGAATTTGAGTTATAGAATGTTAATAAAATAACGTAATGTTCTTAAGTAAAATGGTGATTCTTTAAAAAGGGTAAGTATAATATTGGGAAGTAGGAACCAATGGGATTAGTACGTTGGTTGTACATAGATCATTTCTCCTTTTCACATAATTCTCGATCCTAGATTCGAGTACATGACTCAAGGTGTTTCACACAATTCCGAATAGGGATTTATCACCCGATTTTTGACGGCAAGTGTTGATGAGGATTCTTATGTGGAACCAAAGGTTTTATATCATAGTTTATGGCTATGCAAGGAAAACAGAGGTTTCTAACTAAGAAGCCTTATCAAAGTCCGCATTAGGAAGTAGAGTAAGCAATACTAGTTCGGAAATGAAGTTATGTATTCCATTGAGTAATCGAGCCAGATTTTTACATAGGAATAATCTACGTACATCATACAGATTGATGAATAGTTTTAAGTATTTCTGGGAATAGAGTTGTGTTATAATTTCGGGGCAAATTCTTTTAAGGGGGAAAGAATATAACGATTCGAAAATTTATCACTTGGATAAATTATATTTATTTTTAAAATATTTAGATATAGGTTTGAAATTAAGAAATAATCATGTTTTAGATGGTAAATAATGGTAGTTATTTTGTTTTGAAAAAATATTTTTGGACAAATTACCTAGGAAAAATATTGACAATTTGTAAACAACATCCTGGGTAAAATATCGATAAACCAACCGGAAATCATTTTATCAATAAAACTGCTTTTGTTTGCACCAAAATTTGTCATAAACATCGGTGATAGATTTGTGTAGCGAAATAAATGAAGAAATCAAATGGAAAACGAGGAATAACACTATATATTGTAAGATAGAACAACAAAAAGTAAAAACAACAGGATTTATAGTGGTTCAGCGTTATCTGCCTACGTCCACTCTAAATATTCACTTTATTGTTTTATCAATCACTCGACTACAAATACAATACACAAGGGAAAGCCTGAATACAAGTTGGAGCAAAGAGAAAATGAGTACAAAGAAGGCAGTCTTCGTTAGGTTCTCGAAAAAGATCTCCAAAAGTGGACCCTTACCCCTGTATTTATAGATGGAGGTTGCCTGGCATCTTAGAGCTTTGACTTCCCCTTGGTCACTTGGGCCCATCACCAAGAGAACCTAGCTCAACATTGCTACATTAACAATGCCGACATGATAGTGCCGACAAGAAAATGCCAATCCCATAAGGCCGACCCTATAATGCCGACCGCTCCAGACATGCCGACCCGGGCTCCAAGCATACCAACCGCTCCAAACATACCAAACTCTCCAAACATCCTGACCGCTCCAGACATGCCGACCAGAAGCCCTTGGCCCTTTATGCCGACCCGAAGTCACTCGTGCCTTATGCCGATCCGAGTGCAAGCATATGGAATACCGACCTGGACGTCATCTTATACCATTTTTTTCCCGACCCCTCTAAGATATGTCGATCCCATGGATACTACAATATGTTCCAAGCTTCTGCCGACACCTTCAAGCTATGCCGATCCGAAGTAACACCCTCCTCATGTTGTTTGTCGATCCCAGAGACGTTTGCCGATCCCTTGCATTTCTCATAGCTGACCTGAGTATTGACCCAGAGTAAACACTACATTGACCTAAAGCCAAAGCCATGTTGACCAAAAGTAAACCATAGGCAACTCACCTTTTTCCAAAATCTATATCCTAAATACTCTGCGTCGTTCACCCATCGACCATGCTCCTATTAATAACCAGTTTCGATCCCTGAAGTGACCTTTTTATAGCCGGGCCAAGGCACCGGGTAACATTTGGCCCCCAAAGTGCGCCTTATGAATAACATGACGTGCTTTGAATCAGCGAATAATCCATGTTTCCGGAAGAAAGCTCGTTCAAGTCATTAACTAATCGTTATTTTTCACTAATCTTTGATGAAGTCTCGTCTCGTTTGAATGTATAAGTTTAGTCGTATGAAACCCTCGGGTTTTCCTTGTTTAACTTTCCAAAAGTTGAATACATATGGCCTTTCAAAGGTTGGATTCACAAGGAACTTTCTCAATCTTACGATCATTTCCCACTCAAGCATTATTTTATTTTATTATGTTCTATTTTTTCTTTTCATTTTTTTATACAAAGGATGGGTCGGTATAGGAATGCCGATCCCTTTATGGATCCATATAAATTGGGGTCGACATACACAATGGCCATCCCCTTCAACTGTGATGACCAGGTCTCTTGGAAGAGACCGTTCAACTTCCTACCCCCTTCCATATAAAAACCCAAATTCACATACTTCTCCACCTTACCTTCATTTTCTCTAAGTTTTATCTTTCATCCGAACCACCATATGCCTTCCTTGCTGAACCACCATCACCATAACAGCAAGCCATCTTCCGTATCACAGCTTCCCATTAATTCTCAATTCCAAGTCTTGACATCCACCTACTCTATTCGAAACAACCACTTAGGTTCATGCTTCACTTCGAATTATTGGGCCATGCCCTTCAAACTTGACCTATTTTGAGAGTCGTGTAGGCACATTGGGTCTTCCATTGAGAAGGAGAGGAGAAAACGAGGGAGAAAGAGATAGAGAAAGCAAGAATGGAAGAAAGGGCTTCGACGTAAGGCGGCGCTGGTTTGAGAGATCTCAGTGTGGGATGAAGTGTTGGGGTTAGCAAGTGATCGGCATAGGAAATATAGGTAACGAGGTCGGTATGTTTTAAAGGACTGGTATGTTTTGATAGAGAATGGGATTGGCATACTTATAGTTTTGAGAGAGGAAGAGGAAGAGGGATCGGTATAGGGCTAGAGAGAGGGTTCAGTATATTGGTTTAATTTAAGGGGTCAATATAATGTAGAGAGAGAGAGGGATCAGTATTATTCAGGTTCTAAGGGATCAATATATTTCAGAAGAGGAGGGATTGGTATTTCCTTAGAAAAATCAGGGTAGGCATATAGGTTAGAGAGAAGGGGTCGGCATATGTAGCTGGGTTAGGTGTTGACATAGTTAAACCATCTTATCTTGATACATTCAAGCATCTAACTGCATACTCCACTGCCTTAATACAATGTGACGAAAAATATCAAGACTAGCATATATGAACTAATGGACTCGAACATGAATGAACAAATTTCTTTTTACCCAACATGAGTCAAGTGTAAAGCTAGCCCAACATATTCAAACAACAGAACCACATAATCCCGAATTTCAACACCCAATCTGAAAGCTTTCATCGTCAATCACCTTTTACGTCGTCCGAGAAGGTCCACGGTGACGGTCTCTTCGAATGAAAACTCAGAAAGTTAAACTTTTCTTTCGCTTTTTCGATCTTAAATTGTTTGCATTTATTTCAGATCCATTGCACTTGTTCACACATAGCATGGGGGACGGATTATTATTACTTCTAATATTGGTCGTCTTTTGAGAATAGCTAACACAGGTACCAAGTTATACAAAGCGTTCCCCCGCGATATCTTCTAGATCCAATAGGAAATCGAGCTCCGCTACTTTGTTCGATAAGCCCGGACCAAGCCAGCAATAAGAGGTAGTAGTGACGTCAAGCCAGCAGTCAGACCTTTTTTCCGACATCCCAACTCTTCCTGTTGAGGTTATAGATGCAGCTCCATATGCTATGGATAATGCCAACGTCTTGGATAACCCGACCGATTCACAGACTTTAAAAATCAACGAAACGGCCCTTCGTTGACCGTGCTCTATTCATGGGACTCCTTTGACGGTGTCCTGATCCCGTCGAGGCAAGACATATGCACTTACCCTTAGCCAGGTACATTGCATGTAATACGTTCATGTGCTGGGCCGGGTGCATGCCACCCTTCAACTCCTTTATTCGCAAAGTGCTGAAGTATATGTGAATCGCCCTTACTCAATTGCATCCCAACAGTTACGCATTTATCCATGGCACTTTCTTGCTTTTCATGAGCGTCCTATTCTGTCCGCCGACTCCCAAGGACATCCGATATATTATAACTTCAAGAGATGAGCCAATAGTCCCTTGTACGTATTTCTCGAGCCACTACCCAGATGTCAAGTTCTAATGGACGCATGGAAAAAGTTCTCCTTGTTCAAGCAAGAGCGGTCCTATGTGCAATGTCCTCCCAGCTTCGCGAGAAGGTGGTTGGAAGGACATAAGTTTTATTCCCGTTTTCTCCCTTAATTTAAGGACTTAAATCACATTCTCTGTAATCCCATGAACTTTTTCAATCTTCTAGGTGCTCGCCCTTGGCGCAAAGGCATCAGATATTCTAGGGCAGTTGAGGCTGTCCATGCTAATTTGGTAGAAGATTGAGACATCAAATTGTTGGTCACTGACGAGCTGCTCTCACTATTTGGGCTACTAGTAAACGACCGCAGAATTGGCCTTCTAGGAAGTAGAGAAATCTCAAGGGCGATCGTCGATAAGAGGAGAGAACAAGTCGGCTTAATGGTGCCCCCTATTGAAGGAGTCCATGAAGGCACCGAGGAAGGGGAGATCAAAGAAACAGTAGCCCCAGAACCTAATAATGAAAACACAAGTTCTGGACAGGCGTCAGCAGCTAGTGCTCCTCACATAAGCCAGCCGCAACCTTCTCTGAAAAAGAAATTTGGCATATAGGAATAAAAAGAGGAAAACTTAGGAGAACCCAAAATTCGTTATAACTCTCGTTGAGAAGGGTTCATCTTCCCGGCAAATGGAAAGCCCGTTGAAGGGACTTTCTGACATTTCTATTCCGAGCGACCTGTTAAATTACGACTTCACTAACATTGGTGCTGAAGGGCTTAATTCTCCCGCAAGAAGCAGTGAAGGTAGGAAACTTCCTAACCATGGAGAATAGACTCCTATGAGTAAAGCAAAAGCCACTGGTCCGTTGGAGGATGCACTAGGACACACACAAGCACTTACACTCCTCCATTCACTTGCACTCAACTTTTTATATGGAATATACTGACATGTCCTCGTTTTATCCTATTTACAGGTGCAATGACTCGTTCACATGGCTTCAATCACCTCCGTGGCTCTTCTATCTTCCACCACTCAGACTGCAATTCTGAGTCCGGAAAACTTAGGGAGAGAGATTATCGTTCTAAAGAATCATCCTCATCTTCCAAAAGGAAATCCCTGGGGCATACTTCACATCTAAGCGACCCTACAAATCCTCCTGCGCATGATGGGGACAAGCCCACACATTGAGGTTATCAGTTTGATGCTCCTCACAACCAACATTCCGTCTCCTCAAGCATAGCCAGTCTCGCGAGCATTATAAGCAAACATTGATTTTGTCGGAATAAATTCCTCCGGTTCCTGCTCATGACTCAACTATAACGAAGAAATTAGCTGAGCTCAAAGCCACCTTTGCAATGATTTGGTTTGACAGGCGAAAATTCCTTTTGGCTATACATCCCATCCTTGGGACTACGAAAGCAGATTCGCTTGCATGCGTGAATGTGGATATGTACAACATGAGGCGTTCATACACTTGGCTGAAAACGTCTCGGAGGTTTCAATTGAACGTCAACATAAGATCGACCACCTTAAGTTAGAGGCCATCAATAGCAAGGACATTATAAAGAATCAGGATAGAGAATTGCTCTTATTCAAAACTCAGCTCGATGATGTAAAAAAGAATGCGAAGGAGACGACTGAGGCGATTAGTCACTTAGAGGCTACCCACAAAAAAGAATTAAACAATGCACTCTAACGCAGCGACACTTTGGCTCTGAAAAAGGTCTCCCTACAAAAGGAGAAAGACACTCTAGTCCACCGTGTAAAGGATTTAGGGAAACTGATATCTAAGGAAAGGAAGGAGAAAATAAAAGTGCAAGAGGAGTTGCAGAAATATAGCGAGGAAATCATCGAGACAAGAAACCTGAAGGCGAAGCTCGATGAGGAACTCTCCTAGATTGAAGCACTGAAGGAATCCGCTCGCAAAGAGGGCAAGAAAGCAGTACTCATGGAGGCTGACTCACGAATTGAGGCAGCGACCGAATACGGTAGGGAGGAAATCAAGTGCTTGTTTGACCCACTCATTGCTGAATACAATGCAAGGCTTCTCCTCCACCGTGATTTAATCTTCTTGGGCGATGGCTATTTCAAGTTGCTTGCTGAAGCCTGGGACCCTCTCATTAAGATCATGAAAGTAGAGTAGGGTGTGGCGGAGATTGATAAAGAGGCACTTGCAAATGAAGTGCTTCATGGAAACGAGCCATCCGACTTGGCTGCTGTAAAGCTCTGGTTTGGCAGAGCTCCCACGCCGCTTAAGGAAAAGGGAGATATTGTCAAGTCATCTGGTATTGAGCCCTAGCGTCCTTCTCCTATTCAACCGCCTGGGACTTCGTCTTCTCAACTCCTTGAGCAACACAACCGTTATGACCTGGAGAAACCTAGAGTCGGCATTCACTCATTATCCCTAATCATTGAAGGGGAACTCCTATGACCACCGAATGCTAACCGGGCTGGTACTATCCTTAGCTCTTCACAATCTAAAATGTTGTTGTTATCGACGAATAATTGGCCATAATCTAACATTCGCTTTTCATGAAACCCTATAAGTCATCCTAGTCTTGAGTCAACTCCAAGAAGTGATGTCGCCATAGAGCAGGAGGGAAAAGAAGCTAAGGCACCAACTATTGGATACATTCTTGATCCTGTTGCTCAAGTAATTGGGGCACTAAATAAGGATAAACCCGAAGATCCATTACTTGCGGAGGAACAAAATGATGTTACGATTACAGGTACTTCTGAGAACACTGCCACGCTCAGTCTGAACGATTGAAAAAGAGGAGAAGGCAAAGCTCAAAGTTAAGGGTGAGGCCTAAGGTAGTGGAGGCTGATGATTCCCATAATAGGCCTTTATATTTTATTCCTCCTGGTAGGTCTACTCCCATCATAGTTTCCCCTCCTTCCTCAAGTACCTCCCATCAAGGCAGCTAGGGGTCCTGAAAGAAACGCTTGGCTAAGACGATTCCCAAAAAGAAGAAGAAAGATAGAATGGTGAAGAAATAGTCAGGGCCTTGTAACTTTTTGCATAGTTCGAATAAATTAGAGTTGTTTTGTTGTTTTTCCGCTTTTCTTTTCCTTGTTAGCAGCAGATGTACAGACTTGGCCTCCGAACCTTCGAAGGGGCTATAAGGAATTTTTGAAGTGTAAACAAAATTTTGTTCCTTAGCTAACCATCAAGCGCATTATTATTTCAATGGCAGATTAATCTTTATGTTCCAAGTAGTTGTGATAATTTTTTTAGACTTTGCTGATAATTTATTATCTTAATCTCAGAGCTTCTCCGCGGATTTCATTGGAAGTCGCCGTCATCACCAGGTCAGAATTGTAGCCAACATTCATATTCCGTCGCTAACGGTTTGAGCATTTTTCATCGATCTAAGACCAGAGCTCGTAGGTAGTAAAAGGTCGAAAGTTTTCTCGTCCATTCGCTGATTTGGACACTTGCATTTTAAGTTTTCCCCTTGGACTTATAGAACTTTCTCACATCACTTATAATTTAGTCCACAATTAGGGACTCGAAGATTTTACAAATCATTTCTACTCTAATCCGCATTCTAGGGACCCAGAGTACTCCAATCCGTACTCTGGGGACTTAGATTTTTCAACTCGTTTATACTATAGTCTCTATTATAGGGACTCAGAGTACTCTAATCCGCACTTTGGGGACTTAGAGATTTTTCAAATCGTTTATACTCTAGTCCACACTCTGGGGACTTAGAGTACTCGAATCCGCACTTCGGAGACTTAGAAAAATTTCAAATTGTTTATACTCCAGTCCGCGCTCTAGGGACTCAGAGTACTCTAATCCACATTCGGGGGACTTAGGGATTTTTCAAATCATTTAAATTTTAGTCTGCGCTCTAGGGACTCGGAGTACTCTAATCTGCACTCTAGGGAATTAGAGATTTTTCAAATCACTTATGCTCTAGTCCGCACTCTAGGGGATCAAAGTACTCTAATCCACACTCTGGAGACGTAGATATTTTTTAAATCGTTTACACTATAGTCCACGCCCTGGGGACTTAAAGTATTTTCTTTTTTAATTTAACTGGTCGATTTTTAGTTCTATGTGTGCGTTCATAAGTCACATATGTTAGCACTAATAAATCTCAACACATAATTATATAACATGAAACAACAGTAGTTCATAGAAAAGTAGCTTCAAGCTTTTATTCATCGTAGAAAATAAGGACAAACTTATTTGTCTAATTACATATCGAAAACAAAAACAACAAGAGAGGCAAATACTGAAAGCAATTACCACTACACCAGAAAAGATCTTTTATTGTGCTGAAAAAATGCTACCAAAACTTTTAGTAAAGTTTCGATAAATGCTGTGATATGACAAGCAACTAAAATTCTGAAACTTTTTATAGCATTGTAGAAAACGCTACCAAAACTTGACCTGTTGTAGGGTTTTAGAAATGCAACAAAAAGTTTCAGATTTTTAGTAGCATATCGTATCGTAGTGTTCACTAAATGGCTACTACATTTTTTTGATAGCGATTTTTCAACGCTTCAAAAGTCATATCGCATCTATTTACATTTATTTTAGTAGCATTTTTAAAACGCTATTAAAAGTTATTAACTTCTTTGTAGTATACTGTACATGCTACTATTTCATCTTTATGGCTTGTACCCTTTCCAGTATCGCTCACAATAGTCTTATTGCAACCATCAATCAATCACGTAATTGTTGTATTCAAACAATCAATCAATTATATAATCATATTCAAACAATTAAAATTCAAGTTAATCACATACTCCTATATAATATCCATAACTATTTCGATAATAGTTTTTCAACAAACCGAGCAAATTCACATAAAATCCATAATATATATGGCTTACTTTATCATATCAGGGTTTCAAAAAATCTACTTCTGATCACTGGGAGTTCTGGCACGATAAATTTCAAATAGGCGGATTGCATTTGTTGACATGAATAAGTAAAAGGAAATGCATAGCCGGTGATTTCCACAGTTTATCGATGCCACACAAACCAGTTTTGATAGTGGTGATGCTAGCCAATCTAACCTGGTAATGCAAAACAAAGAAATGAGAAAAGAAAATGAAGAGCTGCAATCCTAGATCAATGAATATAAAGAACTCGAGAGGAAGATATGAAAGATGCCTGATTCAATATGTATGGTCGGTGAAATGTAACATGCAGATTATAATATTTTCCTCACATTTAAAGTAAGGAAAAACTTGATGTATTCAAATAAAAAGAATAATCAATAAATGCTAGGACCATAAATAGTTTTGCAACTTAAAAGAAAGAGTTTTGTAAAATGAACTCCAATGTTAGTTAAGCAATTTGGCTATATTTGATGCAAAATATGATTGAGTTTGAATTACAAATTGTTTGCTGTCTGGATTTAAAACAGTGATTCATGTTCATAGGAAGTCAAGTAATTTGTCAATTAATATAAACACAAAAGAAAAATGATAAACTTTTGACATAGTTGTACATGCATTTTTGAAGAAGCAAAATACAACTTTGCGTTTTTGGAGACTTATTATTCATTCATAAAGTAATGGACACATGAAAGGTGAAACCGAACCCATGAATGATTATTATTCAGCGATAAAGCTTTATAATACTACGTGCACCCAACTTAAGTATAATCTTGTACTTTTTAAAACCACCTTCCACAAACAGTTCCTTAAATTCTCTCGTTGCCCTTTGCTTCCCATTCAAATGAACCAGCATCTCAATATCAAAGTAAATTTGAGCTTCAACCAGCTTTGGATTTTTAATCCTACTATTTCCAATAACCTTATCAATTATGATTGCCTTGCCTCCTTGTTCCTTTCTTTACTTTTCAAAAAACCTCTAGCTTGAATTACTACAACTAATGTGCAGTTGGCTCATAATTTAATTAAGGACGGAGTCAGAAACTACAATTGCATTGGGTAACTCAAGCTAGTAACCAGATTTTTCAATTGATTCATTATTAGTAATGTATATAAAAAGAAATCAAGCTTGTGAATGATTAATAGAAAGGTTTCAAAAGTCACTACACCAAAAATCAAGCTGTTAAATGCTTGCTGCATCAGAAAGTTGATACTTAGTATAAGCCAATACATGCACCTACGACATACTACGCATAAGCAATGTTGTAAAACAAATTGAAGGGATAAATTGTTCCGTTTTCTAGAAGTGGTTGCTACATATAGCAGGATTAAATGTATAATGGTCTAGACTAATGGATGTGCTTTAGCATATATAGTAGTTCAGAAATTCACTAAAACACGCTATTTGATTTAACTTAGCATAAACCCAAATCTTTGAATGACCAAGTAGAAGTAAGGGTATATCATTATCACTAAAACTCTTAGCAAGAGAAACTAGCTACTGGCTAATAGATCACAATAGACCAAGCATAAAACATAAAATAAAGTAGATATAAAGTATGAGTGGATAAAAATAGTTTACCTCGACAATTTTCGAAGATAAAAGGCCAAACGTTTCAAGTCTATTTAAGGCTCTCCTTATGTTATAATTGGAAAATGTTTCATTCCCATGAAGTTCGTTGGTAGGTAATTTCTGAATTGACCCTTTCCCATACCATTTCCCAACATTGCATAGCTAAGGAGTTGACGAAGACGACTCCTAGGCACTCTTCTAAAGTAACCTAAATGTTATAATCATTGTAAGGTTATGGTTGTTATATTACTTTTAAGTAAATTCATAGCATGAAGCTTACCTTAAACATTGGTCCTATGAGTCCACCATTAATTATTTCCAAAATAGCCACAAGTTCTGTAAGATCCATATGCTATAAAAATATAATCGCAAGTTATAATTTTTTCTTTTATGGTTCTAAACAAATGATAATTATTTATATCATTTGACGATCCTTTCTTTATTGGGATGCATATGTCTTAGTAACTGAGATACCACTAGCAATATAAAATGCAACTTTGAGCATATGTTTAATTATAAGCACAAAAGCCGGTCAAATATATTCATTTTATAATTCAGTGTTTCACCATGTTAACTCCAATTAAGCAAACCTATATCTATTACGGTGTTGCTATTTAAATACAGAAATTTAGACCGAGATAAAACTTCCAGTATTTCATAAAGTGATTAGAGCGTTTCTATTTTGAATTGATGGTACAACATAATTTTTTTACCATGAGAATCAACTTCAAGAGTAAAAATACAAACTCAATTTTGTATAGAATAGATATAAAAAATATTTGATCATTATCGGTAATTAAATTTTCTTTTCGGCTATTAAATACAAAGAGAAATATAAGTACAAAAAAGCGTACAATGATGCATAACAGTCATATAATGTTGATATCAAACCTTGTGGCATAGAGGTCAATGCTCCCTATCTGAAATCTTGACCGTGTATGCGAGTCTCTAACATGGAGAAATCTGAACCTGAAAATGAAGTGATATATAATCGAATTGAGAAATAAATGGTTTAAGAAAAGTAGAATACAGTTAACGATAGAATAACCACAACTGAATGCATTTGCTTGTTGCCTCGAATTTACTTCAAAAGTTTTACGTTGAAACCTTCTCTTAAAAAACTGAGAACTCTGTTTATCTAACTCATACCAATTTTTGCCACCATCATCACTTCCTTTGAATATCCTATAAATTGTGGTTTCAATTTCACAATACTACAAAACTCAGCACTTTTGATTGATATAAAGTTATTGCTAACCGTGTATGTCTAAAAATTAACTAATCAACATATCAATCCTTCGAATCTCAGGAGCATCATTAGCTGACATAAGCTCATAAGGTTCTAGTTCATACAGTTCACCATTTACGGTCTTATATATTAACCAACCTATTTGAAAAATAAATATGATACATAAACAAGTATTGCACAGAATTTAGAATACTTGAATATAGTCATGAGTAGATTCAAATATGTTTGAAAAATAAAACAGCGCCCACAGTTGCCTTCATTTGCAATTGGTTTAATTACATAACATTTTGCTCAATTTTAGGTGTGTTCATTCACAACCAAAAATTTATGATTAAGTATTTTATAATGTAACAAACTTTAATTAGCATAATATGTATGTAAAACTCTATAATGCAACAAGTGTTTAATGGTTCTATTCAGCACTACGTATTTTCTAAATGCAAACAAAGCATTATATACTTTTAGCAACATTAGGTTCTTCCCATTTAGATGTTTGGAGGCCATCAAATGCAGATGTCGCCTGCACTAGCAAACAAATAGTCAATAAAAATAGAAATTATAAGTAGTCGCTAAAGATTTCATCAACAATTTAGCTTACGATTCCAAAGGGAAGTTCTTCACCACTAGCAAGAACCAAATCTGAACAAATTCTATATCTTTTCGAAAACTTCATGATATATGTTCCATTGATATTACTTTTCATAGTATCAACATGCTCGTTAATTGCATCTATCGCTACAGGTAAAGCTAAAACAGTTTGAACAGGATCACCAGCTATGCAAATGAACATCTTTCCATCATTCTCAGATTCTTTTTTCAAGGAAACCAAAGAAAGAAAACCTTCAATGCACACACTCGAACAATTCAATAACTTTAAATCAATATTAGGTCTCCATTCTTTATATGTTAAACATCTAAGATCCCGAAACAACTTCTTTATATATTAGTTGCACTAGTGCATTTAAACGAATTTAGGAGTTCATGTTCGAGTCTTTGATATTTTTCCAAATCATAACAATGGCTTCAGTGTATTCACTACAAGAAAAGAAATTTATATTATATTGCTTTCAACAAGGCCTCGAAATATTATATAGCTCATGTCTCTAATACACATACATACATACATATGTATGTATATATCTCTATCTCAAACCATTTCTTAGGTCTAAAGTTAATAAATCATGTTATAACAATATTTAAGATTTTACAAACTTAATCAAACCCCATTAAATAGTGAAATATTCCTTTTGTTAATTTCTAACTTCTCTAGTCACCTTTGTAAAAGTTCACCCATTAGTTAATTATTGGTTTACACTAAATAACCAATGTCAGGGCCAAATAAACTTCAAAATCATTTTAATCTAAGTTTAATTTGCTTAAATAATTATTTCAACCTTTTATATTATTTCAAAGGTCATAAGTATAACTTCTGATTAGTAATAAAATATATAATAATATTTCTAGCATCGATTTAACTACGAACTAAAGTTTAATTAATTTATAACCATGTTAAAATTTAATATCAACTCCACTCGACTCTATTCAATATGAATATAACACAATAATTATATATACATTATTTTTATCTAATTATCTTGAATATCAATAATAAAATATACAATAATATTTCTATCATTGATATAACTACAAAAAGAATTAAATTAATTTATAACCATGTTATAGATTAATATTAACTTCATCCATCTCTGTTAACTATAATATCTATATTTATGGGATCTTTAATCAGTTATCCCGAATATCAGTAATAAAATTTACAATAATATTTGTACCAATCATGTTATAAATCAATCTCAACTCCATCTATCTCCATTCAATATGAATATAATACAATAATTATATATACGGTATCTTAATGGATTATCTCGAGTATATACTCAAACAAATCAATCAACCTGAGGAATATTCACACACACAGATATGTGCGTGTGTGTATATATATATATAATTAATTCTACCTCTTAGGCAATATTTTTCAATATATACAATTATAGGGATTTACACTGAAATATAAATTCAAGGTTGTTATTCCACTCAATGAAACCATAAATTCTCAATTGCTTGAATCCAGTCCATGTCCAAACCATGATGTAGATAATCTCACTATGAGTGCAACGACGAAAACTGCGTATCGATTGGACCTTGAATGTAAGTGATATGAATTAAATACGAATCCAGATTATTGATTTTATTAACTAACTTTACTTAACAATTAATTACCTTCATTAGTTTAAACTCCTCTTCCCTAAAATCCATTCCCACTCTTTTCTATATTCTAACCTACCATGGTCATTACTTCATTCTACCATTCACTGAGCTTTGGTTGAAGAAATCGATTGCCACCAATTTTGTTCTTTACAGTGATGGACTACGAACTAGATGGTGCCATTTAAGATAAGTCCGCATAGCCCCTTGAGATCGTGACTTCATCCCGATGTCGTGACTACGAAAATGTCTCAATTTCCCACTATCAATCCTAGCCCATCCAACGAGCCTCAAACTGCATGACACTTCAAGAGAAATTCAATGTTACCAACCTTTTTTTACCAACTCTACCTCAAACTCCTCCACCGTAACCAAATCCGAAACCTTTCTTGCTGCTGTGATAAGAATCATCACCACATTGGCTATATGGGTACTACTGTGCATCTCTTGCCTAGTGGAATGTCATGCCACTCTCCATTTAACCACATGATCATTATGGCTCATAATTTAATTTGAAGGAGGAGGCAACCATGTTTTTCATAAGGATCTGGAGATAATTTTAGTGTGGGAGGTCAAAAAATTAACGAGGGAAAAGTCTAAGGTGTATATATAATTTATTTAATTTTTCAAATAAATTTCCATGCATATTGAGCTCATACGATCACATTGGACACCTCATCGCTACAAAATTTGTCGACACATGTCACCTCATTTTTCCAATCCTAATGGTATAAATTTTGTTACCATCTGAGACTGTAATCCACGATGATAATTTTACATATTATGAGATTGGTTTGTCCATCGGATCGCCCGATTCCAAAAATATTTCAACTGTACATCTCATAATATAGTCCTTATCCCATGACATAAGCCGACAGTCAAGATCCCACTAGACCTAACTACGTATGTATTTTATGATATATATATATTAATATGCAAATCCTAAAAATACTATCACTCCAAATATGGTAATATTTATACTAATTTCGATTTGCAACATCTGTCCGTGTTAACTGGGTGTTTGTCCGTCGAAATCAATAGGAGTTGGAACGTCAAGGTGAAGACTCAATCAATAGGAGTTGGAAGCATGCTTAGATAAGGAATAAGACGTCTGAAAGAAGATCCAACCAAAATGGAGCCAACCATTCAAATCGGTATTGACCTTTCATACCGGTAGAGACTTTTACAGGCATTGAGTTATCTACCCAAACTTTGCATGAATCATGCTTAGCTAATTACGAGTGCCTAGGAGATTTCCAATACTTTCGAACAACCAATTAAAAGAATGGAAGGGTTATAAGTCAAAATAATATAATAATTCAAAAGATGATGGAACTATCATTAATGTCAATCAGTTATCCACGAAAACATCATGGCACACTAAGTGGAAATGGAAATGCAAAAAGTTCAAGGCAATTGGAATTAACCACACATGTTGACATCAATATGAGAGGTCGGTACTGACATGTCATATTGACCTGGTAGTACTTGCAACTTTCGTGTACACCTTTGAGCCTTCGTTTGGACTCTACGCCAACTCTTCTTCTAGTACAATACGACTACTACCCCTACAAGTAAAAACCGCTGAGCAACCAAAACAGGATCTAGTGTTTCTACCATCATTACAAATAATTTTTTACCTCTTCTTCATCTCCTTTCTCTACAAAATAGTCACCAAGCCAGCTACTTTAGGCAAATCTAAAACTTAGAACAGTCTAACCCATGTACTTGTGACTTATTTTCTTTTAAACCCTTTGTAATCTCAATCAAAATCTATATGGAACAAAGCTATAAAGTGGATGTAGGACAAAGATTACTGAACCGTTATAAAATCTTATGTCTCCCTTTCTTATTGATGTTTATTTTCTTTTACTATTACCATTATCTACTAGATCTAGGTCTCATAGGTCTCTTACAACGTATTCTTAGGTGCTGTTCCATTTATGGTATTAATATTTTGGTGCTTTTATTGAAAACGTCTGAATCCAGGCTTAGATCTAGCTTGTATTTTAGATTAGAAGAGATCTAGAAGTTATATTCATAGAATTTTCTTTCAAAATTTGTAGGCTTGCTGTTGAAGATCAATAGCACCTAGAAAATAAAAATCTACTTCTGGAAGATCCACAAGAGCAACTGTAACGACTCACACATTTATCATTTCGATAAATTATATTTGTTTTTAAATTTATTCAAATAAAAGGTTGATAATACAAATAATATTGTTTTGAGTGATAATAAATAATAGTAAACCTTATTTTGAGTGGATATTTACAAAAATATTTTTCCCTGGATTTAAATCGACAAAATTGTCGAAAACTATTTTATCGAAAACCAGCTCTCTAATTGTAAAACTCACACATGGAGCTGAATATTTACACTTATTTTTATGATTAAACAAGAATATGAAATAAAATTAATTATTTTAATTTTTAGGAATAAAGTGTATTTAAGACATCATCAGTGATGATCTTATATTTAATAATTGATTTATTTAATTTAATTGAGATTTAATGATTTAATATTTATTGTAATTAAACAAATTTGATTTTTAAATAATAATAATTCATTTTAATCATTTATAAAATAATATTGAATGATTTATAATGGTTATATAAAGTTATAAATGTAATTTGAAATTATAAGGAAAATCGATATCGTTTTATCGATATAATGGCGATTTTTGTAAATAATTGTTAATATTAGTTTATATGGTTTTATAAATGAAATGTGATCATTTTAAATTTATTAAAAATGATAAGAAATTAGTTTTCAAATTTTATTACGTTTATATGTAATTTAAAGTATAAGTGAAAATGTGACCGTGAATCGGTTTTTTGATTTCAACAGTGTGACGAACGAAAGCTGTTTTAAATCATTGCAACCTTTTTTTTATGTCATGTGCACTATACAACATAGACATACACACCCTAACACGAATATGAACAAATATACATATACACATAAACATACACATTTTTATATATAAACATATAAAGGAAAAATCTAAGATATTTTAGAAGCTTAACCCTTAAGTTTTCTTTAAGTCAACAATCTCAAATCAAAGTATACACTTGAGTATACACACATAGGGGTTATGATGGTGAATGTGGCATCCTAAATGATGGATGGAAGTGGGCACATGGGTGATGCAGATGGAGCATGTGGTAGTGATGTGGGGGATGATGTAAAGGTAGATATTTTCCTCCTTCTCTTTTCCTATAAATAGTCCTCCACAACTCATTTTTTCATCCTCCACAACTTCTTCATAACTGAGCGAAATTTTTCATTTCTTTTTTCCAACATTCGAAATTTCAGTAGCTACAACTTTCTAGTTGACCAAAGCTAATCTATGCTCTAATCTCCATTCTTTCCAGAGCATTTTTGAGCCTAGTTTTAAAGGCAATAATACCTCTTTTTCACTCGAATATATCTACTTCAAATCTGATTGAAATGTAGTAATTCTATTTTTTAAACAATATGAAATTCCAGTAGCTACAACTTTTAAGTTGAACATTTCTTTCTTTTTTGAGCATAGCCATGTCAAATTCCACTTCTTTACAGTGTATTTTTGGGCTTCATTTTTATGAATCCGACAGTACCCTCTATTCTTTTGATCATATCTTTCTCATAATAAATTGAAATCAAGTTTTTCCTTTTTGAAAATTTTACAAAAAAGAATTTGCAAAAACTTCCCTTTTGATCACATTTCAAAATTCTTAGAGCAACATGTCCAAAAATTAGCTAGAAGTCGACCCATTTTCGAGTGTGATTTTTATAAATCCGAGAATTCCTCTTCTTCATTTAACGATATCTCATTCAAAACTATTCCAAATTGGATGATTCTTTTCTAGAAACCGTAGAGTAAAGTATTTTCTACAACTTCCATGTTGACCATGTTTCCAAGTATAATGAACAGAATGTCCAAAAGTCCAAGAGAAAATGACCTATTTTTAGGTCTAGGTTTTGGTAAATTAAATAATAATATAAAGTACTACACCTTATTCCCCATGCTTGGTCGAGTACAACTTTGGTATGGAATGGTCGAGCATACTAGGAGGCAAGTTGTAGGGATTCGTGAGCTTGGATCGCGAGTTAGTGAAGTTATAGCCTTTTTCAGATAGAAAATAAATGTGAAAAACTCTTACTTATATTATATTTTTTAGATGGTGATATGATGTTTGTAATGGATGTTTAATATGCTTTGATCATCAATTTTGGTTGTTTAATATTATTGTTGAATATGTATGCAAGTCAGGGAAATACACGTCGATAAGCACAAAGGAAATCACTTTCCTTTATTTAATGAATGGGTGTATATGGGATGTTAAACCTCTTTAAAAAGGTTTAAAAATGAGTTTGAATAGTTTTGTAAATATATAAATGTGTTTTGGTGAAGTTTGAAAGATAATTGAAAAGTTAGATAAAAATAGGCGTGCCGCGTAACGGCAGCTTGCGATTTCGTGCCATAAAAGTCAAACAAGCGTATAGAATGGAATATAGCTTTGAATTCATTGAGATAAGGATTTTACAAACTATTATATCCATAGTTTTCAAACAAATAATGAATATCTAGATTTCCATAAGTAGATTTTGAAACATGAGTAAAACAAGTTTTTGGAAAAATCGTGATTTTGCAGTTCGTAATCCATAAAAGGGTTTCTTTCAGAATGATATTTAAAATTGTTTAAATATATAAAATAAATTATAAAAATCTTTAACAACATTTAAAAATGATTCGAGTTCTAAAAAAGAATTTCCAAATGATAAAAGGTCGTTTTGATCAACATAGCTTAAAAAGCATTTTCCGCAGCACTTTTCTATAACTTTTGAAATATAGTTTTAAACGCAACCTTTCTTTTCCAAATATTTTTTAAATGTTTTCAAATGATAGTATTTTAAAGGTTTGAAGGATTTATATAATGGTTAAATAAATGTTAAATGATTTAGAGTCAATCAAATGACTTGATCGCCTTATGGGTGACAAAGAGACAGTGTCTAGGCTTGGATTTGGAAAACCTGTTTCCTGCTCTCCCTAGCTATTCGAACTGGCCCGATAAAGGGGATAGTAAATTTGATTTACTCGGATAAAAATTTTCCAAAGTATAAAGAAGGGGTTTTTAGGCTAAAGGAAAATGTTAGAAAAAAATTTAGTTTCAGGGACAAGAAGTTTGTTTTTTAGGCTGATGGACACTTTTTAGTCTAAATCACAGAATGATAGTTGTAACTATCATTTTCATTTTACACTAAAAAGTGTCCTTAAGGCTAAAAAGCAAACTTGTTGTCCCTTAGACTAATTTTTTTTGCAAATTCTTCCTTGTGCCTATTTACCTGTATAAAGAATATAATTTTCCAAATATAAAACTTGGATTTTATGGAAATAATCTTCTTATACTTGGTGTTACATCCTGAAAAGGGAAATCGTACTATTCATGGAATTTAAAAGGTGATTTCACCATTGTTCCATCCATAATACTTGTTGAATATGGGAAATGATATTGAGTAGAATTAGATGATTTCTATAGATTCTTCTCACATAATATTTATTGTTTTTTGATTAATATCTTAAACAAAATGGTTTCAACCTGTTAAAAAGGATATGTATTGGGAATAAGAAATCTTTTGTTGAAAATTAAATTTATTTGGAATTACTTTAGTTCCTGCGGATTCTTTTGATTCAATTAACTATTTTTTGGTTTACAGCGAACGATATCTTAAATAACATTGTTTTTAACCTGATTAAAAAGTTATGATTTGAAATCTTTATTAAGATTTAAACGAAATTATTTGGATATATTTTCTTAAGTAAAAGGGCGAAACGATTTGGAATTTTCCAAGATTCAAAAATGTTTTAAGTATTCAAAGGATTTGATAAAGAGAGGTTTAATGATTCCGTATATACGAGGAAGAAAAGTTGTAAAGATATATATCTTTTGAAGATATTTTTGATAAAAGGAAGTAATAAATTAAAAGAATAATTCCCAATTTACTTAACATTCTTTTATCGATGATTGGCTCGAAGAATCGGGGTCAGATTTGGGTGATTCCTATCCGAAGACCACTTCAAACCAATTTACATCTTCGAAACGAAGACATGTAAATGATTTGGAAAATGGAATGTAGGGCTTATTGTCACTAACCCTCAGTGGAAATTTCCCATATCATATTATGTGGCAGTAGTTCTTTATTTAAGATCTTCGATGCAAGGACTTCTCACTACTAATCCTAGGGGTAACTCCCGACAAGATGTGGTAGGAGAATGACTTCGGTTTGTTCTGTTCCTGGGTAACTTGCATGGACGAATGTCCAATGTTGCATTTCTAGTTATATAAATTGATCTCTATGAACATATCATATGTTTGGTGGTGGAGAAGGCAACTTCTCTTAGCTTAACACCTTTTCCTCAGACGTATGAGCTTAGGGGCTATACTTTTATAGAAATCAGTTGTGTGACCATGGGGTGATAATGTCGCATTCAAAGTGGAACGTACTATGTGAAAGGTAATCGCTACCTCAGGCCTCATCACCCGGTAAGGGCTCAAACAGGGTACGCCGCAAGGCTATGTGGTTCGCAACGATTAGGGCATGATTATCACCTTTCTAGATTACTCTCTATATATTGAGTATGTGGTGTATGTTATGGGCCTAGGATAGGTCGGTTACAACCGGGATGATATCATATTCGGTTCTATCCAGGCCATGTATGAGTGCCAAATAGAGATTGGCCGATCTTGCCAGATGCAGAGGATTGTTTTTGTGTCCTCGGTACATTACTCTAGAGATGTACTGTACGGAAGGTAGAGTCTTACCTACCATTGTATGGAAATCCATTCTTCGAATGAGCCGTGTAAGAGTTTTGTTTGTAGAGCCTAACATATCCAGAATTTAATAAGGGTAACAACTTTAGCTAAGATTAATAAGTTTAGTTGCAAATGTTTTCAAAGGAATGTCATTAAAAATAATATCCCAATATTTTGCATAGCAAATGTTTTGGTTATCATAAGGTAAAAACCCATTCTGTGTTTATGTGTGGCGTGGTCTTATGAGATACCTTTTCTTTTTAAACCGCGTATTTTGAGTTTCTCACACCAGTCCCATGATTGACCCGGAGTTTATTTCCCTTTTAACTTAAACTTTGGGTGCCCTAATTTTCCTAGGTAGCCTAGTAGTCAGGGTTAGTTCTAATAAATCTAGATGGAGCTTGGAGCATGGAGTTAGAGGATTCTTCTGAAGATTTTTATCTTTTACCACCACACTTATGTATCATTATATTCCGCATTAGTATTTATAATTGCCCATGTTTAACTCTGATAAATATTTGAAATTTCTACTGTAAAGGTTATATGTTGAAATAATTTATGTTATTCCATTCATGTGAGATTCTTTTCTATCTTTGTTTTCTTTCTTACCCATGATAATCCGCTTCTCTAGTACTTGGATTTGCGGCACGTAAATACCGAGGATGTATTAGTGTCAATTTCTAAGGGTCGAGGAGGTGGATCGTCACAGCAATAGTTGGTGGTGATGAAGCAAAGCTCCAACAAACTAAAGTGAGCAATGCTAAAAATCATCGAACAAAGGTTAATACTAGAAATCTAGCATCAGGTTCCTTCACTCGACATGATGTTGTGACTAAGGCGGAGCTTGACCAGATGGTTGACGAGCTTAACCATAAAAAGGTCAATAGCCAAAAGGCTTTCATAGATAAGATTGATTCTATGCTAGCGATGTAGTCGCTGAGCGCTCCGAGAGCTAGACAAGAAACCAGAGCTACCATGGAGCAAAGAATTCCTTTGTTTCGGGCTCAAACAGGAAGAACTATAAACAAAAGCAAAAGGAGGTTGTTGGTGGAGCTGCTGGAATCGTAATAGAAGGCAATTTCAAAGCACTCCTCTTACTGGAAATAGTCTGCTATAAACCTAAATCTTAGGGTGAAAACTCCTCAAGTGAACAACATAATTCTTGTTTTTGACTATGAATATGACATGTAACTTGATGGTGGTAGATTGGAACCGAACGTACGATGTAAACATGCAAAGTGTTAGAAATGAAGTTCAAACTACCTCGGTAAGACCAACTATGTGCCAACGGGACCTTGCAAGTGTGGTTTCTTGAAGAGTGGAGAACCTAGGCTTCAGTTGGCAAATCGAGGCCATTTGTGGAGTCAAACACTTGGTATAGCCCCTAACGACAACCTGTAGATCAACGTGTTAGCAAGGAGCACTTCTCTGATATGGTCAAATGGTCAATGGAGGAGAGTAGGGGTAGAAAGAATGAAGATTGGAGTTTCGCATTGAGCCGAACTCCTTTCACTGAAAATTTTATAAGAAAAAAGTATCATAAGTAGTTCACTATGCTGACTATGCTATTGTATAATTGAACGACAGACCCTAAACAACACTTGTACAAATATGAGTGGTATATGGATGGAGTTAGGGTGATGGATACTATCCGTTGCAGATGTTTCCCTATCTTGTTTGAAGGAGTTGCTTCCATGTAGTTTACTAGACTCGCACCGAAGTATATTTCCACTTTTGATGAATTAGAAAAAAGTTTCTAGAGTAGTTTAGATGCCTACCTCACAACCAAAAGACGTGATATGCTTATCTAGCTTTTTCCAAGGACCCAACGATACATCGATATCTTAATAGATTCAATACTGCAATTACTGAGATAAGCAATCCAAAGGAGGATGTGATTTTTATGGCTTTGGTCTGACCCATTCACCCAGATATGGAATTTGGTAGATGGATTAAAACGAAGACACAGAATTTGGTAGATGGATTATAATGAAACAACCCACTACGATGTAGGAATTCCACCGAAAGGAAAAGTAGTATTTGTGACTAGAAGAGGCAAGTATAGTCGAAGGCAAAATGTCGGTGAATAACCAAAGGAAACAACTTAAAGCAACGTTGTGGTTAAGCAAGATGGAAAAGTGCTAGAGCTACAATAGGAAAGAATTCAAATTAGAAGAAGGGGAATCAGAACTCTAGTAAGCGCGTTGGGAAAGGGAAACGTCTATGGAATCTCAAACCAGAGGATTATACGCCATTGAATGATAGATTAGAAAACATTTACCTTGCCACTCAGGGAACTGTGCGACACAATAAATCACCCAAGTAGAAAGCGTTTGAACAACGAAAGAAGTCGGGGAAGTATTGTCGCTTTTAGAAGACTCATGGGCATAACAAAAATGGATCTACATCTGAAGCACTTAATTGAGGAACTAATAAGAAACAACAGTCTCAAAAGTAAGTGAATAAATCATAGAATTTTGACCAACCAGCTAGACCTCAAGTTGGAAGCAATCAAGGAAATCAATCCAGACCCAATGGAGAAGGACCCAAATGATCTGATCAAAGGTTAGTGATAAGTACCATAACTAGAGGACCTCACCCAGCTCAGAAGATTTAGGGCAAGATGGAGCGATATGTTAGTTCTTTGAAGCATGCTCCTAAGGATACCTGTTATGCCATTGAAGAAGTGATATGTTAGTTATTTGAAGCATGCTTCTGAGGAAACTTGTTATGCCATTGAAGATGGAACCCTGGCCAAACAACAGAAAATGATAACTTATGACATTATATTCTATAATCGGGATACTGAAGGTGTAGTGGTGCCAAACTCGACCCAATGGTTGTAACAGTTGGGCCAGCAGTTGTGCATATAGTGTTGGTTGACAATGGAAGTTCAGTTAACATCCTTTTTCGACAAACGTTTGATTACATAAAGGTTAGTATGAAGGATGTGACTGCTTAGAGGACGAACATTCTTGGATTTACTAACAAAATAAAACAGCCAATCGAGACAATTGACTTACTGGTAAATCTTGGAGAAGGAGAATTAAGTGTGGTTCTTACTCAGACCTTCGTGATAATCGAAGAATTCTCAGCTTACAACGCTTTCTTGGGCCAATCGACCGTTGTTGATTTCAGAATACCTAGGGCTCCATGGTGCCTTACAATGAAGTTCTCCACAAAAATGAGGTTAGAGTGGTAAAGTGATACCAATGCGAGGCAAGAGAATGTTACGTTGTCGAATTGCGTAAAGCCAAACGATGTGAGAATGGAAAGAATGGAGGGAAGTCTCTCCACATTCGTGACTCACAAGCGTAGAAATTACAAAACGGCCCTTAGCTTGGGACCATGGTTTCTTCGACAAGACTATGAACCCTAGAAAGAAGAGTGCAGGGGATGAATGTGCAGCACTGATGAAGTTTACGGTTGTTGTCCCTATCGACATGGACGACCCAACTTGGATCTTGAAGATAGGTTTACAACTTGGAGTCAAGATGCAAAACAAACTAATAAAATTCTTTAGACCAATCTAGATGCGCTTGCTCGGATGCATTCTGATATGTGTAGGATATCGCCAAAAATAGCGTGTCACACACTTAATATCGACCCCAAATTCTCTCCAATATGGCAGAAGAGAAATAATTCGGGTTTGGAACAATCCGCTGCATTGAAGGAGAAAGTGGATAAGATGTTGGCCAATGCTTTATCCATAACGCAACATATCCTGAATGGATGTCCAATCCTAAACTGGTCAAGAAATCGAATGGGAAGTGATTGACTTATGACGACGGATTTAAACAAAGCTTCCCCGAAGGATAGCTTTCCACTACCTAGAATCGACCAACTCATTGACGGAACTGTGGGGCCTAAGCTACTCTCATTTATGTATGCCCATTTTGGATATAGTCATATTGTGATGCATGAGCCTAATCGGGAGAACACCAGCTTCATTACTGACTTAGGACTGTACTATTATCATGCAATGCCCTTTGGCTTAAAGAATGTTAGTGCAACTTACCAAAGATTAGTGAACGCAATGTTCAACAATTAGATCGAATGGATGATGGAGATATCTAGGGATAACATGCTTGTGAAATCATGAGTATATAGAAGCCATCTAGGTAATCTTTAGAGATGTTTGAAATCCTTCAGAAGTATGGAATGAATTAAACACCATGAAGTGCTCATTTGGTGTTTCGTCAGGAAACTTTCTCGAATTCATAGTAAATGCAAGGGACATTGGGGCTAATATAAAACGGATCACTACATTACAGAATGTCAAATCTCTATAGACAAAAAAGGAGCTGCATACTCTGAATGGGAAGATCATAGCATTGAGTCGCAACATATCCGAAGTGATGGGTAAGTGTATACCATTCTTCAATGCATTAAAGAAGGGTAAGACGAACTTCGAATGGAATCAAGACTGCCAGACATCATTTGAGGAATTACTTTGACACATGGAAATACCACCGATTCTATCTAAACGATCAGATAGGGAAGATCTATTCATCTACTTGGCAGTGTCTGCCTATGTGCTAAGTGCAAGACTTGTGTGTGAGGAGGCCAGGATTTAATGGCCGGTCTATTACATCGAAGATGGTTCACTGAAGTTGAACGAAACTATTCAAAGTTTGAAAAGTTAGCATATTTCTTATAGATAGCATCATCAATGAAATTGCATCCATATTTCCAAGCTCGCCCTATCAAGGTGTTGATGGATCAAACCTTGAAATAGGTACTTTACTGACTCAAGACTTCACGACGACTTCTAAAATGAAATATCGATTTAAGCCAGTATGATGTGACTTATCATCCCCAAAGAGCGATTAATAGACAGGCGTTAGTCGACGTCATTACTAAGTTCACAATGCGAGATGATGAGTTGCATCAAAATGGAAATTATTTTTTGACGGTGCATCGCACAAATTTTGCTCAAGAGCGAGAATGCTGCTTGAAATTCCTGGAGAATGGTCGATATGTTATACTCTAAGGTTAGAATCCCCTAGTACTGACAAAGAGGTGGAGTATAAGGCTTTAATAGCAGGGTTGAAGATTGTGAAGGAATTGGGAAATAATGCTCTACATATATCGCGACTCTCAATTATTCGTCTGTCAAGTGAAATGAGAGTATCCGGCTAAGGGAGCGAACCTTGTCCCTTACTTGTCAAAAGAATGGAAATTGCTTAAAAATTTCGAACACTACACGATAACTAATATGCCTAGAGAACAGAATGTGAAGGCCAATCACTTGGCTAAACTGGCTAGTTCAGGAGATGCACGGTCCTTAGGATTGATTTTAGTTGAAGTATTGTCTGCCCTTAGCATAGATCTGATGGATGTCGACTAGATTCTGGAAACCATGGAAGAGGAGGAATTATTGAATACGCCGATCAAGGACCACCTACTTAGAGGAATACTCCTAATGGAGTGGAATGAATGAATGAAGCTCCTTCGGAAGATGCCATGATTCATAATGCATAATAGAGTACTGTACGAGAGAAGGTTCTCCACTCACTTACTCAGGTGTGTGACCAAAAAAGAAGCCAAGAAAATCCTTATGGAGATTTACGAAGGCAGTAGCAATGACCACACTAGGTGGAAAACATTGGCAAAAAAGGCACTCCGCTATGGATACTTCTGGCCAATAATAAACCAAGACATGGCAAACTATTCCAGATGATGTGACTAATGTTAGAGATTTTCAAAGATTTCGCGAACCCCGTCTATCGAACTTATGAAAATAGTCAGTCCATAGCTGTTTGCAATTTGTAGGATTGATCTAATCGGCATGTTACCAATAGCAAATGGAGGAGCTAAATATGCGATTATTGTAGTTGATTACTATACAAAATGGGCCAAAGTGAAATCGCTTGCCACGATTACTACTAAAAAAGTGATTAAATTTGTAACTAAAAACATTATTTTCATGTTTGCAGTGTCAAAGAAAATTATCACTGACAATGAAACCCAATTCAAGAGTTTGAGTTCAAAGATTTCTATAAGCGTTACCGAATCAAGAGAAGCTTTTCTGTAGTAGCACATCTGCAAGAAAATAGGCAAGTGGAGGCAGTGAACAAAATTATCAGATCCACTATAAAATAGAGTTGAAAAAAGCTAAAGGAAATTGGATTGATGAGCTTCTGCTTGCACTATGGGTTTATAGAATGACACAAAAATATGTGACCTGACACCTCCCTTCACTTTAGCTTATGGTTTAGAAGTAATGATACAAGTGGATATAGAAGTCCCCTCTTATCATATAAGGCATTTCAATCGAAGAGAAAACGAGCAACTGCTGCATGAATCACTTGACCAGATCGATGAGAAGAGGAAGGAAACTGAGCTCAGGATTATTGCTCAGAAAGGAGTGGCAAGACACTTCAACACCAATGTTCAAAACCGTACTTTCGAAGTGAGAGATCTCATCCTAAAATGGATCTTCTCGAGTGTAGGAGTGCTTAGCCCAAATTAGGAAGGAACCTATGTGATCGACCAAAAGAATGGAAATGGAACATTCAAGCTGACTATGGTCAATGGAATTCCAATTCCCTATGCTTGGAACAGCGACTCACTATGGTACTACTATATTTAATACTTATATATATATATATATGTTTTCTGTTTTTGCAAATAAGCTATCCAAGGACATTGGAGGCATTATAAATAGAAGGACTTGGCTTTCCTTCTATTAATAATATATCTTACTTCTTGAACTAATGGAGCTGCCTTCTTGTAAGCAAACTGCCGAGTCGACAAGGAAAATCGACACAAATCACTAAATCGACAAGGAAAATCGATCGACATCTTCTGAGAACTAGCACTGCCCCAGAAACATTGGTAATGCCTATCTCCTCATCCACCACCAATAAGCCACACATCATATTTTGAACCGATGGAGTTATGTTCAAGTGTGCAATACATCCTACGCACCACCAATAGCATCACGTTGTTACTTGAACTGCTGCAACCACGTTTAAGTACACAATACCCCTTGTGCGCTGCCAGTAAGTTGCACGTTGCTGTTAGAACCGATGGAACCACATTCAAGTACGTAATACACCTTATGCACCCCCAATAAGTCGCATGCTGCTGCTTGGACCAATGCAATCGCATCCAATTACGTAAAACCCCTTATGCGCCATTAATAAGCCGCATGCCGCTTCTGGAATGGATGGAACCACATTCTTGCAAGAAACATGCATCCCATGCGATTGAGAAAATAATTCCCAATCTCCGGGTGGGGAGTATATCCCTCAAACTGTCGGATCAATAGAAATTTTGACTCAGGATTTCTTAAGTACCATTGTTGCCCCAACAACACTAGGAAATCCTTTTATTTTCTAGTAATTGATGTTATCCTCATAACACCGAGAGCTTATCCAAACTTTTTAAGTAAAGACATTGCTCCAACAACATAAGTAAAGTTTTCTATTACGGGATTGGTGGAAATCAACATTGCTCCAACAATATCATAAAAGTTCGAATCGCCGGATCAATGGCAATGTCGGAGGAAAGTCCAAGTATTTGAGCTGTTCGAAAGTTTCCGAAGATAAAAACTGATATGAAAATTGGATCTCAACATTGAACTTGTAAGAATTCGATCATTTTCAAGGAACGAAATGCTCAAAATCGAGCATCCGAACCACGGGTTCCCAATGACATGAGTCTACCGCGCGACCCACACTAAAGGCAACCAAAAGAGTTTCCCTAAACAACTAATCTCTAAATAACTACTTAAACCCCGAGTTCAGATTAACCAACTCTGTGGAGTAGGTGGCATACATACACCAACACATAATTGGGACATGCTAAATCGAGATACACCACTTAATGTTATGAGTAGAGTATTTTTGAAAACCATAACTGATCTAAGTAGTATAATATGCTAAATAATAGTAGGAATGCCATTTACATGCACAAAGTTGCCATAAATAAAAATATATCACAGACACAAAAGTATATGATATAGGAAATTACAATACATGTAATCACATTATATACACAGGCGGTTGTTTATAAATGAGTACAATACATAGAATGTAGAAAAAGTACATAGGAGAGATTACAATTGAAATGATAATATTCCCTAACTAATAACTTTTATGTACAGACTCAAAAAATAGTAGATACATTGACTAGTTTCAAACATCACACAACAAAAAACCAAATAAAATAGAAAGTACAAATTCTATATTCGTACATACTCGATCGACTCAAAAATCATGAAAAACCATAAATGCTCTATTCCATTAGAACTCGATCACATCATCATTTATTTCCACCATGGATAATTTACCATCCTTGCCCAGGCGAATTAGAAGCTTCTTCCTCTTACTTTTCTTGCCATAGGCAATGATACCATCTAAGAATAGGACTCTCCTCCCATGGTAACGCCAGACCCCTCAGAACCTTCTGTAGTGGCGTATCCATCCTTTGACCTTTAGAGCTTAATTATAGTCCTAATCTTGCGCTTTGTTTCCTCCTTATCCTTCTTCGCATGCAGCCCCTTCTTTTCCTTCTCAAGTCTCACCACCATCGTCTCCTTATCGGTCGGGTTTGACTCACCAATCATTTTCACTTATTATTCTAGAGACATGGAGACATCCTCCAAGTTATACAATGTCGTTTTTTACTTAGAGTCGGGCCTATGCCCAGGGATTGAGATAGGAATCATACCCGAAGCCACTATAGAGATAGCGGTGGAAGTAGTAAAGATGGCTGTGGCTCCCTAGCCCTATGTAGCTAGAGAAGAAGTAGGGAGAGGCAATTGACCTACAAGTTGAGAAACACAGTTGTATAGTTTAGTAAAGGACTCCGGAGCGAACTGGTGTTTTTGTAGTACTTGATAAACAAGGGAAATACTAGAACCAGGAGTTTGTTTGTGAACTTGAACTTCGAAATCCCGTACTTGAGACCCTATTTCGGTAGGTTTCTTGACGTTGGAGGAAATTATAGCTCATGCATAGCTTTAGAATATGGATGCATGTGGGTGGATTCAGAACTAACTGTTTTGGATGACAGAATGGTTGTTACTTGCCTTTGAGATTTAAAAGCAGATATTTTACCCTGACTCGAAGAGCATGGGCTAGCAAGAGCTTTAATGACTGCATTAGTGGCATCCTTCCTTCTTTTTTCTCATAAAATCTCCCTGTCGGTTGCTAGGAAGTCTATATCCTCATAATTGAGATAAGTTATCATTAACTCTTCTTTATATCGCATATCCTTGGCTCGCTCTAATCTAACTAACACTTCTTCTTAAACCATAGTGGGAGTCTAGGGATAATCATTTCTCTGCCACTTCAAATTGCCCTTGTTCATAACATTGCAATTATGGAGATATAGCACGCTGGCATCCATTTGGCTCATTGCTTCATCATGCTCCTCTTGATGGTCCAAGAGCTCCGATCATGAGACCAAATGGTCAATCTTGGCTGTCAGTTTATCAGATGCGATTTGTTCTTTCTCTTGGCTAGCCTTTTAATCTCCACGTCGAGTCGAGTGAGTTCAGTGGCCTACATAGCAATAGAGGTGACTTGTTCAACAATAGTTTGGTCCAGGACCTTTACATCCCTCTCTTCTTCAGTGATTTGATCTTTCAATTTTGTCTGTGAGCTTCTTTGAACTGATCATTGACCATGAGAAGCTCTTTGTCCTCGGCCAAGTTTGCCTTTGTTAGAAGCTTATCACTGGCAGCTTTTCCTTTTAAGACCACGTTTCTCTCGGTCTTCAACTGAGCTATCACATTGTCACGATCCTTAATTATTCTATTATGGTCTTCCCTTTCTACCTCGAATGAAAGAATCTCTAGTTGTTAATACGATTCACATCGAAAAGGGTTTGTACGAGACTCTGGCACTCAAACCCAGCTTCTAAGTCCTCACGGACCGCCTCGAGATGTCAGAGAGAAATTACTTTACTGGTGAGCTTGATGTTCTTATCAAATTTAACTTTGCAAGAACAAATGTAGGTAAACAGCTTGAAGTTAGGCTGGACCTGATGGAAGTGTGAACTTTTTTCCCCGACTAAAAGAAGTAGGGGCAACCATAGTAGTTATGGCCTGAGAGGATGAGATTTCCTACATCACAGTAGTTTAAGTCTACGTGAGAGGAGGATTAATGAACAATGAGGTCTTGATATGATCAAGAGAATCCATGTGGCGCTTGAACACATCACTGGGGCATCGCCTTCATTGTCCCTTTTTCTCTTTTCTCCCCTCTCATGCTCTCTCTAAGTGGCGAGCCTTATCATCTTTTCTCATCTACCTCTCTTCATAATAGTTTTGTACTAAGAGAGATGGGCTGGATTCGGAGTTTGAACCCTGCAGAAGTTAGAATGTTGACACAGTTGATGGTATAGTACACCACTCGTGGTACCTGAAACAGAAAGGAAAATGAAGTTAACACTTGAGCTCCACAACTTAACTCGATGCTAAAATGTGTGTCCATGATCCTAAAGTGAAGTTTATAGCGCCGATGGCCCCTTATATATTTTACAAACCATATCCGCATGATTTCGGAGTTGAAGTCTTTCCATCTTTGCTTATGAATGCACTGGAAGATATGTCAATATGTGATCCAATCTTACTTATCATCCATTAATCGTGAAACCCTTGAATTCATTCAACTGAATGGAGATGTCCCTTAGAGAATATGAATATAGCTCCAATAGAGGTTTTAATATCTTAACCTTTAAGTGGTTAAGGAATTTCAGTGGTTGGTTATTCTTAAGAAGAAATGAGAAGCTCAGGACCCGACTCCTTAGTAGTTAGCAGTTTCGAAGAAGGTAGAGGGAGTGCATGGCTTATTACGGGTGACTCGTCGAATGACTCCATCCCTTCCTCATCAACATGGTAATCGTTGTCATCGTCATCAGAATCATACTCCTCTTCACCAACAACCTTCTTTTTTCTTGACCTCTTCACAAATCCCACATCCTCTTCCAAGATCGTGGGCATCCTCGTGTCATCACCCTCATCACCAACGACATCATCTTCTATAGGCTCGTCAGCCCCTTTCCCAACAGCTTCTTCCTCATCATCCCTCACAAGCTCATGCCTCTGTGTCAACAGTCCCCTCTTCATGTTTACCACCTGATCCACTTTTGTAACACCCCATCTCAAGAACCATATTATCCAAAAGTATTACAAAGTAATACCGTTTGATAATACAGAGAATAAGGATATGAAGGGTACATACGTGAACATTCTTTTGGACTAACACCGGTACATATTAAAACATTAAGTAAATATCTCACCTACACGTACACAATACCGATACAAAGCAATAAATTCATGTGCCTCTAGGATGGAACAATAATAATATATAATAACAATATAGAACACAGAGCCAGTCACAGCGATAATATTTAATACATAAGATATAATAATGTTATAAGAATGTAGTACAACTCAATGTCAAGTATATATACATACCGTGTATCAATGTCTTTTGAATATTGTACATCCTAATATATCTCCTCTAAGCCTACTGAAACAAATGCTGGTCAAGTCGTCCCTGTACCCGAAATGTCTAGGACTGACCCGAGTATTATATAAAATAATAAACGGGTAGACTATATATAAATCAAGGGTAAATAAGATATAATATGTATAAACAAATATGTAAATCAATAATAGACTATATTGAAATCAAGGGTAAATAATATATAATATTTATAATATAAAGAAATAATCAGTAATCGACATACCTATCTTATATAATAATATCAAGAAATATGTAGATTTTTCTAGTTAAAATATTGCAAACTGTCTCAAAAAGATTGTATAACATCAAATACCACAATACATAAAGATGCCATCACCCATATAATAAAACACATCAAATTAAAATCACTAAATCATTATTGAATGGGTGCATCTTACATATATAGAATTCATCATCAAATCTAGGAACCATCAAGGATGAGATATCATCAAGTAATGTTAGGCAATGATGAGGCGATTCCCACAATCTCTCTCGATCTCATATTACATAAATCAATATCAAATCAACAAAATAAATAAGCAGGATTTTAGCTAGCTCAAAATAGAAATCATATATCTCGGCCCACCGTCCTTAGGGAGTTGAAAATCTCAACTGAATGGCCCTAAGAGATATAAATAGAAAATCAATAATAAAAAAGCCTTCTGCCTGACAAGGACACGAAGTTGATCATACTCTAGACATAGCCTCAGGTATAATCCCGTTTATACAAAATATATGTCTGTCTACTACCTGCATACCTACACATACATCCACATATACTTGAATCAGACGGAAGACTGACAGCATGTCTGCTTGCACCAGGAGCCATACGTGGTCCACATAACATGACTCCTACAATCCTCGGTTGTCATTACCTTTTCTCTCTCGGTATCATGGCAACGATCCACCATAACTCGAAGACGGCAGCCTCTTCGGCCATGACTACCGACATATGCCTTTATATGATAATTGATTGCTGAACTATGTGACACAAGGGGCAACTAATACCAATCTTGTGATGCGCATCAGATATCATAAACAACAGTGTCACAGATCTACGATGCGACCTCTAGATCAGGCCACCAAGTTGGATACGAGAAGATTTGGTTCACCCCCAAAAAATAAAGGGAGTTGGACAAAGGTAGATAGATATAGAATGTGCCCAAACTATTTGGCTAATAAGTAGTCTCCATACGTACTCACCGCAGCGAGTCACACACCACCACATACCCCTACATGAGTATCATTCATAAGCAAAGAATAACCGAATAAATAACACAACAGTGTCCCATACCACCATATGTTATTATTCCATCTATTTAGTGCTCACACATTACACTTGTTCCTTTATTATTCTATATAACAAGTCGAAAGAATAATCGAAAAACTATTACCGAAAGTCTCGTACCAGGTGGTTTCACTAAACTATTTATTTAGATTTCTCGTTACACAAAATAAACATCAAATAATCAAACGAATAGAATGTCATCACCATATCATATTAAAATCATCAACCAAATCGAAATCGGTGGCAAATCACTCGTAATATCAATGAATATAATATAGGAAATTAAAAGATAAGGAAATCATAATAAAACCACAATTTTGAATTCAAACATTGAGTAATACCAAAGTTTATTAGTGTATTTCTTTCAAATAATTAAAAGAAATATTCAAATAAAATTATTAAAATCGATTTCTAAACCAAGAATGTGGTATATATATAAGAACATTACTATACTTCTGTAATTGATTATTATTTCATAGCGATATGTGTATATAAACATTAAAATATTTTTTATCCTTGTTTATAATCATAAATAAATTTCGTATTCCTAATTTTAAAAAATCTAAATCTATTAAGAATATAACAATTACATTTAAATATTCCATATAAGAAAATCTTTATATTAAAATATCGACTTTCACTTAGTAACTCTTATAAAAGAGTCTCTTAAAAAATATTTATATTTTTCCTAAGACAATTTACAAAACTCTAATTTAAACATTCTCTTAACTTCCTAAATCATTTAATAAAAAGAATAATCAACATTTGCATAAACCATAAATTTATTCAAAAATATTGTGTCAAATTCTCTCGTATGATCGTTTAGGAATCCTTATCGATAATGCCAATCAGACTATCGGTCGAAATTATTAAATCACTCTATGGAAAACTAACACCAAAATAAATCACAAAATGTTTCTATTAATTTTATAAAATCAAATTCATTGCTTTTATTGATCACATACTTGTTTGAATACAATATTTATATTTCAATCTTCCATGTGAGAATTTCCACTATGCACCAAATCAATGTTTTATTTAAAATACAGTTATTGTCTAAGCATTTAATTTAGTAGCACATAAAGTTGTAAAACAAACCATAATAATAAGGTAAGGAATAATATATATATATATATATATATATATATATATATATAATGGAAAATACAAATTCGTGCCTAGATGATTACCCCAGCAATCATCATATACTCCTAATATCACTTAAGTATAAATAAAAATCTACCACACATCCACCAAAACAGTGACTCTAAATCTCACCTAAGGTCAAGACTCATGTCTTTGATATACTGTATATTGTTCTAAACCTGCTCTGATACGATTTTGTAACACCCCATCTCAAGACCTATATTATCCAAGATTATCACAAAGTAATACTGCCAATAACATGGAGAATAAGGCTATATAGGGTACACACGTGAATATTCTCATGGACTAATAGTGGTACGTATTAAAACATCAAGTAAATATCTCACCTATACGTATGCAGTATCAGTACAAAATAATAAACATGTACGCTTCTAGGATAGAACAATACATAATACAATGAAAGTAAAGGAGACGTAGCCCATCGCAGTGATATATATAATACAAAATATGCAATAATGTTTTTAGAATATAGTACAATTCAATGTCAAATATATGTACATACTATGAATCAATGCCTTTTGAATATTAGACAACATCCAAATATATCTCCTCTAAGCCTACTAAAACAAATGATGGTCAAGTCGTCCCTGTACCTGAAATGTCTCAGACTGACTCGATATAAATAAAATAATAGACGTATCAAACTATATCTGAATCAAGGGTAAATAATATATAGTATTTGTAATATCAACAAATATGTAAATCAATAATCGACATACCTCTCTCATATGGTAATATTAACAAATATGTAAGTTTATCCAGTAGAAATATTATCTCAAATAAATTGTGTAACATAAAATATCACAAACCCATACATAAAGATGTCATCACCAATATAATAAAACATATCAAAGCAAAATCACTAAATCAATATTGAATGGGTGAATCATACATATCTAGAATTCATTATCAAATCTAGGAACATTCAAAGATGAGATATCTTAAAGTAACTTCGAGCAATGACTAGGCGATCCCCATTGTCTCTCTCGCTCTCATATTATAAACATCATTATCAAATCAATAAGTAAGATTTGAGCCAGCTCAAAATAAAATCATATATCTCAACCCACAGTCCTTGGAGAGATGAAACTCTCGACTGAATAGCCATGAGATAATTAAATAGCAAATCAATAATAAATAAGCCATCTGATTAAGAAGGATAGAGGGTTGATCATACTCTAGACACAGTTTCAGGTATAATCTCATCTATACATAATATATATATCTATAAACTACCTACATACATACACGTACATCCATATATACAGGAACCAGACGAGAGACTAATAGCACGTCTGCTGGCTCGAAGAGCCATACGTGGTCCATATGACACGACTCCTATAGTCATCGGTTACCATGACCTCTCCACTCTCGGTATCGTGACAATGATCCACCATAGGCTCAACAATTCGTAGTCACTTTAATCACGACTCTCGGCATGTGTCCTTATATGGTAACTGACTGCCGCCTATGTGACACAAAGGGCAACCAATACCAATCTAGTGATGCACATCATATATTATAAACAAAAATGATGTCACAGATCCGGGGCGTAACCCTAGATCAAGCCGTCAGGGTGGACACTGCCAATCTGGTTCTCTTCCTAAAAAATAAAGGTAGTTGGACAAAGGTATACAAACACATATTGTACCTAAACTATATGGCTAATAAGTAGCCTCCATACGTGCTCACCGTGGGGAGTCACACATACCACACACTCCCATATGAGTGTCATCCATGAGTAATGAATAACTGACTAAATAACACAACTGTGACCTATAACAATGCGTGTTACCAGTCCATTTATTTAGTGATCACACATCATACTCGTTCCTTCATTATTCTACATAACAAGTCTAAAGAATAATCAAAAAGTGTTATCGAGAGTCCCATACCAAACGATATCATTAAATTGTTTATTCAGGTTTCTCATTACACAAAATAAACATCAAATAATCAAGCAAAAAGATTATCATCACTATATCATACTAAAATCATTAACCAAAGTTGAACTCGACAGTAAATTACTCATAATATCAAAATATGAATATAATATAAGAAATTAAAAGATATGGAAATCGTACTAAAATCTCAATTTTCAATTGCCTAAAAGCATAAGCAATACATGTTTCTTTTGCATGAGAACGGCTCCCAAACCAACACGACTAGCATCAGTATAAACAATCAAATCTTGGTTCCCTTCGAAAATCACAAGAATAGAAGCATCGGAAAGGAGTTCTTTTAATTTCTGAAAAGCAGCTTCATATTTATTTGACCAAATGTACTTAACTCCCTTCTTTTTCAAACTAGTAAGAGGTACGAAAATTTTAGAAAAGTCTTTTATGAACCGACGGTAATAGCCCGCCAATCCAAGAAAGCTACGAATTTCTATCACACTCTCCTATCTCTTCCAATTTTGAATCGCTTCAATCTTTGAAGGATCCATGAAAATTCCTATTTAGAAATAATATGTCCCAAAAATTTCACATGAGATTGCCAAAAGTGTCACTTAGAAAATTTTCCTTTTAATTGATTGCTCCTAAGGGTTTCCAACAAAATTCAAAGATGTTTTTCATGCTCTTCCTTGATTTTAGAATAAACAAGAATATCATCTATAAAGATGAGAACAAATCGATCGAGGAAGTCTTTGAAAACTCGATTCATAAGGTCAACGAAATAAGCTGGAGCATTCGTTCAAATGGCATAACATGCCATTCATAAGATCCATAACGAGTATGGAACGACATTAAAGGAATACTATCCCCTGCAATTTGAAGCTGATAAAAACCAGTTGCTAAGTCTAACTGTGAAAAGTCTCTAGCAATGCTAAGTTGATCGAATAGGTCATCAATCCAAGGTAAGGGATATTTATTCTTGATGGTGAGATCAATAAGCTTGTGATAGTCAACGCAAAGCCTAAGTGTACCATCAGATTTATACATAAAGATAGCTGAAGCAACCCAAGGGGAGGAATAGAACGAATAAATTATTTCACTTCCAATTCGAATAATTATTTATGCATTTCCTCTTGTTCCTTATTGGACATATGATAAGGAGGACGAGTGACAGGTAGAGCTCAAGATATTAGATTAATTCTGAACTCAATTGCTTGTTAGGTGGTAATCCTAAAATGGGCTCAAATATATCGGAAAATTTACGAACAATGTTAATGAGGGAAATGACATCTTCCTCATCATCATTATTGTCATCATGTGGATTTAGATAATATAAGGATGCCACCGAATTGGAATCTAAATCTTTAAGAATAATAGAAATCTGCTTAACAAATTGGGGATGTCGAAGTTGGGCAGTCCTCTCGGGGCATAGGATGTGGGCTTCATAACAATTAAGCCAATCCATTCACAAAATCATTCCAAAACCTAAGTAACGCATAACATGCAAATTGACATGGAAAGCATAATCAATTAGAATAATTTCGACAACTTTACAAAATAAACTGAGTATTGCGGATCCACCAATCGAATTTGCAATTCTTAATGAAGTTATCAAGCCCATAACAATCGAAGAAATGGTATCAACAAGTTCTTTTGATATAAAAGAGTGAGATGCACCTGTATCAAAAGGAACTCGAACAGGATGATCATGAAACATAATAATGCCATCAAGGACTGAATGAGAAGTACCTTGACCAAGAGAAGCGTTACTGGAAGCTTGCACAACATTTAGCTTTCCTTCTTTCTTGCTTTGAAGTTTGGGACACGAAGATTTAGGATGACCTAAACTTTTGCAATAGCGACAAGTAAGGGGCTTCAGACACTTATTTACATAGTGGTCCTTAGAACCACTATTGTAGCATTCTCCACGACTAGAGGTAGGAGTCTTTGCTACCGAAGTTGCTTGCTTCTCTTTCTTGTTAGGATTAGGTATTTTGAACTTAGTAAAGGGATGCCTCTTCTTGGTGTTATTGATGTTCTGATTGGCACCCCCAACATCCCCATCACTTTCTTTATCTACCTCTTCAAATCGAAGAGTGATATCTACAAACTGATCGAACGACACTTCTAATTTCAAAAGTAAAGCCTTTTTGAGGTTCTTATTCAACCCATAGATAAGCCTCTGATTTTTCTTCAATGGGATATTGATATACTTGATGCCATATTTAGAGAGGGATTCAAAAGATGCTATATAATATGTAATAGAAGATTCACCTTGAACAAGTTCAATAAAGCTTCAGGCTAAAGTTACTTTTTCAGCTTCCGGCATAAACTTCAACTTGAGCCATTTCGGAATTGCTCCAAGTAAGATCCACTTCAACAATTTCCGAAACCAAAAGCTCATATCAATCTAATGCTCTCTCCTAGAGCATGATAGAAGCCACTTGGACTCGGTGTTGATCCACATGATTCATGCGAAAAAAGATGCAGACGCATGTTCTAAGCCAAGCTTGGACTTTTATAACGCTTTCGGGACCCTTGAATGGCTTGTCACCTAAATTGGTATAATGACTACACAAGCGTGCGAACCTGGATTTAGGATGAGCTCTAGAATGGGTCCGGTAGCTTGGGCATTCTTTACAAGATCCAAAAGCTGTGGAGAAGACATAAATATTCCATCCTGAGGAGTAGCACTGGATTGGCCGATGCTAGGACGGCTAGGTCTAATCATTTATCTTCTTTAAGAAAGAAAGAAAGAAAGAAGAGGAAAAGGTTACTCTCAGAATGAATTCAAATAAACTAGATTGATAAACAAGGCATCATAAAAGGAAATAGGATAGAATGGGCCCTAACACTCGAATTAAATCTTAAGGCCTGATTCCTAAGAGAGACTTAGGACAATGATCCTTGCTACATTATTCTACATTGTTTCGAAGTTTGGCTCTAATACCAAGCTATGGCACCCTACCTCTATACTCACACTAACCACAGACACTATAGAGTAATGCCGTTGCATGAAGAATAAGGCTGTTGAGGAGCGACTATTTGCGTAATTGATTTTTGTAAGTACCGCTATACCAGATAGAAGGTCATGCATTTCGTTTCAAGAGTAAATTTGACATATCAAACACAAACTCAAAGCTATTTGGCTATGCGACCTTCGAAAACAAATATAAAATAAGAATAACACAAAATTAGTCACAGATATTCATATCACTAAGGCGGAAACAGATATGAATGTAACATATAGAAGTGAACATCAAAGTAGTGGTCATAAAAGATCTACTACATCAAAAAAGAATAGGTACAAGTGCTAGACAAAAGAATAAGTATATATCAAGGAGTCTATATCTCGAATGTATAAAACAAAAACTACTAAGCTAAAGTAGTTAGCCAAAAGTCAGAACCTAGTTCTTGCTAAGAAGTCAAGTGGAAGCACCTAAAACACCCCAGTCGGAACCGAGTATTATTTAAGAAGAAAAATAATAAGCGGATCAATCTTGCTATTAATATCATACAAGATGAGATATGATAAGAGATATGACAAAAATATATGATAACAATAATGTCATAATGTGATAAGTATATATTTGATAATGATGAAAATCATACAATATCTCAAGTCTCCTCAAATATCCAAAAAGAATATCATATTCTTTAGCTTATTCACTAAACCTCAAATATTGACAAAACATATCAATGCAAATCGCAAAAATTAGTGAAACACAAATTTCAAAAATCAATAATTAGAATCCAGAAAGACACAGAGGGGGAGGTCTATCATAAACGGGAGAATGAAAACTCACCAACATGTGTATCACAAACGGAATGCTATTCCATGGTCGTTAACCCATCAAATTTGAGTCGAAGCTCCACAAATGTCTCGAAGATCAAGGGTAGCTACCCCACCAATTTGAGCCGAAGCTGCACCAAAATGGGGTTTAGTCCCCCATGCAGACAAAGTGACATCTCACATCGCTCGTCTAAATCACAAAATGATCATCATTGATCGCTAAGTGTAAATGACACCAAGCGAGTAAATAAATGAGTTTAGCTTCATGTCCCATAACCACTAGCTTAACTTAAATATTTATGAACAGATTGTAGATTTCCACTCGAAAATGGTCATGAGAGTTCAATCGAAAAAGCCCAAGAATTAACCGACGAAGTAAACGCAAGCGTTTCATACCACTTGTTTTGCTAAGTCGTTTAATTGGATTTCACATCCGAATGAGGTAAAGGTTTATATATACTAATAGATTGGAAAACAATTTTAGAACCGAGCTTTGTATTAAAAGTAATGTTGAAATCATTTGTGTGAAAGAGTTTGAGTATTTACTACTAGTATAGAAACCTTTATATTTTAAAATGACAAATCACAGAAATGATTGTAAAAACAATCTATCGCCAAAAATCCACATTCGACGACGTGAATTAAAACCATGAAAATCGATATCAAATCAATCAAATGGAAACACCAAAAACCCAGAAAATAAATCATCAAAGTCTGCATTGATCGACAATAACTATTCGAATCATCAAAGATCGATAAAAATTGAAAATCCACTCAAGAACATGCAAAATATACTAAATTCAATAGGACCAAATGTCTGGTAGGTTTAGCTACACGTCTGACCCTGGGTTCTGGAAAATTATAATGTTTTCTCCTTTTTCTTTTTATTTCCTGAAGCCATCCAGACGTCTGATTGGATTTAACCAAACGTTTGGTCTTAGGCTTTGGAATTTTATTTTGTCTTTTATTTTATATTTTTTTCCAAAAGCCCCTACCAGACGTCTAGATTTTTCAACCAGATCTTTGGTTGCCTCACCTAAGCAGAAATTTGCCTAGGCCAAAAATGGCCAAATCAATTCGAAAGCGATCGGACGAGCCACGAAGGCTAGAGATTTATGCCGAGCGACAACCCTTCCCTATAAGCTCTTCAATACACCTCAAACAACATGTCCAAACATTCAAGATAGGATCTTTAAATATTTTGACTTCAAAACCAAAATTGGAAAATTCATCAAATCAATTCAAATCATAAGCAATTAAACATGAAATAGATGATAGGAATTCATGCCTAACAACAATGAAAGCTATAGACATAGAAGCGAGTTTAAGAACTCACATTTAAAATTAAAAAAAATGAGTGAGAAGCTCAAAAAAAAAGCAAAACAAATTCCTCTTCACTACACCCTTAGAATCTTCAATCTATTATCAAATGAAAAGTTTTTCCTAAGTTAGAAATCAAGAACTGAAGAAGGATTGTGATGGAGAAGATGAAGAGGATGCTTACTTAAGCTTCTCCTTAATTTTGGAACCTGAATTTGAGTTTCCTAAGAGAACTAAGGCATAGGAGTTTAGTTTCCTCTTCCCACCATTTTTCCTAAGGCTTGAGTGTTAGGAAATCATGAGTCGAATGAATCAATGAAGAGGAGTGGAGTGTGATCTATCAGGCAGAAGAGTTTGGATCCTCTTATTGGGTTAATGGGCTAGAACACAAGCCAAAGCCCAAACAAAATACCAAAATCCTAATCAACTCCAAACATATCAGTGTTTACACTTAAACATGTTGTAAACGTCATTTTAAACTCAATGGAAGTGGTCTGGTCTCGAGTTCGGATTCGACTGTTTATAAAAATTCACATTTAGACTTTAAATTCAACCAACGATGCCATGTTTAAATAAAACATTAAATATATAATTGTAAAATATGTGGGTTGTTTCATTTAACCTCAATTTCTCAAAATAAAGTTCAATTTTTTTGTAAAACACTTGAAATAAAATTCATTTCTTGTTTCTGAAACCTTTCTATAGTCGTAAACCATCAAAACATAGCTTGAGTACAATTTATAATCAATAACTTCAAAACTTGATTTACAAAAGACCTTCACAAATAAATATACAAAATCATTTTATAATCAATCTTTCATTTCAAAATCAAATTTCCCAAAAAATTAGCTTCTTACTTTAGACACTAAATAATATCAATATGACTTTTCACTATAAAATCCAAATCTTCATTCAAAATGTTACTACTTAGAATTTTTCTACCTTTGATTTGTGAATATTTAATTCAATTTGAATATTCAATTAATTGTTTTAATAACTAAATAACTCTCTTTTAATTAATAACTTATGGTAGGATATTCATTTTTTTGAATTTTGTTTATATAAGCAGGTAGTTCAACGGAATACTAAAAAATGTAAATGAAACCGCTTTCCGGATTTTCAGCTTTTTAGCGAACGAAAAGTTGTAGAAACTAGTTATACCTTGGGATATACTTTGAAACAACATTTAAATGCTTAGAGAAAACATTTTATTTCAAAATGTAAAGATAAATTAATAAATTAATAATAAGAATTAATATATATAAAATAATTAAATTTGAATATGAAGTGATGGGTTTGATGGCTTAAGTATAAAATTAGAGAAAGGTACATGAACCGTTCAAAAATCCATCATTTTTTCATATGGTTAGGACTTTGGTTGCTTGGGAAAAGATGGAAGAGTTGGAAAAAATTTAATTAAGGGTATTTTCGTCTTTAATCTTCTCAACATTCATTTTAAATTTCATCTTATATTATGCATTTCATTTAATACTTTTTTTCAATCCTCATACTTAACTTTATTTTTCGCCTTTTCTTTAATTTGTGAATATTCACGTCGTTTTAGCTTAATTTTTTTTACTTCATTCAACCATCAAAACATAAAGCATTTTAACAACGTGGAAGGTGACATATCTAATCTTTGTTTGAAATGAATGTTTTTTGTCAGTAGCTTGATTTAAAAATGATACTCATATTTATGTAGTTTTTTAAAAATCGTATTATGTGGATATTTGCTTGGAAAGTAAGTGTTAGGCTTGTTCTACATGAAACATACATAGGGATATAGGAACATGAACACTCATTTTTCTTCTTTTTTTCTTTTCCCGCTCGTCTTTGGAAATAAACATACCCATCTCATATTTGGAAATCAACATCTCTTAACCTATCGAAAATAACTAATGAGATAAACTGATGGTCCTCTACCAACACAAGACCGACCTGCCTCTTCCTAGATAGTACTGAACATGTCTTCACCCCAGTCGTTATCGACCTACTCGAATGCTCTCTTTGCATACAACACATTAATTTAATACCCAACGTCATAGCGGGATAAATATATCTAAAGGGGATGATCATACTCTAATGATTGAAAACCACATAACCTTGCTGCATCTACCATATTTCGGCCATTTTGGGTGTGAGGCTTGAGGTAACGATTACCTTTCACATAGCACATCATCTTTCCTCTTTGAACGCCACATTGCCATTCCATAATCACATAATTAATTTCTACAATTGTATAACTTCCGAGCTCGTATGTCTCAGGAAAGGGTGTTAAGCTAAGAGAAGTTGCCTCCTTCGCCACCAAACAGATAATATGTTCATACAAATCGATTTATGTAACTCGAAATGCAACATTAGATATTCATCCATACAATTTGTCCAGGAACAGGAATAACCCAATGCACTATCCTACTATGTCCGATTAGGAATTACCCATAGGATTAGTAGTGATTAGTCCTTGCATTGGATATTTCATAATGAAGTGACTACTACTACTATATGTATATTGGGAATTTATCCCCAAATGATCAATAAACAATCCTTCATTATGAAAATCCTAAATATCATATCTATGTCTTCACTTCGGACACGTAATTGGTTCGACTTGGTCTTCAGATAGGGATTACCCAAATCCGACCCTGGTTGCTTCGATCCGATCATCGATAAAAAGTTGTTCTGTGAATAGGGAGTCATTCTTAAATTTATTAAGTTGATTTTATCAAAATATCTTTTAGAGATATTTTAACTTTAAAATACTTCTTTCTGGTATATACAGAATCATTAAACCTCTCATATCAAATACTTTGGTTTCTTAAAACCTTTTTTTAACTTGGAATAATTCAAAATCATTTCATTTTTCACTTAGGTAAAATTTCCAAATCATTTCATTTAAATCTTAACAAATATTTTTGTAATTCAAAACTCATAATTTTTATTTGAGTTAAAACCATGTTATATGTTAATCCAAAATCATTACATATTAAATGAGCAGAATCTATAAAAATCATCTAATTCTACTCAATATCAATTCCCATATTCAATAAATAATACTGGCGGAATAACAACGAATCACCTTTCAAATTCCATGAATATCATAAGTTCCCTCTTAGGGCTTTAACACCGAGTGTAAGAAGATCATCTCTATAAAATCAAATTTATATTTAATTTAAATTCTGAAAATTTAAATCTTTTTATACTTAACTCATTTTCGACATTTCGACCTTATCTATCCCTTGCCCAGGGAAGAGGCCAAGTGAGCCATGGGCACTGGTTTCTCCCGAATATCTCCTTAGCTTAAGCTCCTTGCATCAGAATCTCACGAATAGACAAATCCAGTCTACATGTCGGCTTTTAGAGCAAAGATTAAATCACTTGATTTGTAATAGCTTTTCTTTAAAAAGTTTATTTAAACTCTTTTAAATAAGCTTATAAAAACCCTAAATCATTATTAAAAACCTAATTATTCATTTGAAAACATTTATAAAAGACTTGGAAAAGAATCATTAAGTGTAAAAAACTTCATTTCTAAAGTTGTTAAAATGACAGCAGAAAAGTGCTGCAGAAAGTGCTAAATTGCTGATTCGATTTAAAACATTCCAATATTTGAAAATCCATATTTTTCAATTCAAATTTCTTTTAAACTATTTTTAAAGATTTTTATATTTTTTTTTCTTTTAAACAATTTTAAAATATCATTTTCAAAGAAATCCTTTTATGGATTCCGAACTGCAAAACTACAATTTTTTCAAAAACTTGTTTTACTCATATTTCAAAATCTACTTATCGAAATCTCGATTTTCTTTCATTATTTAAAAATTATGGATATATTAGTTCAAATAATTCTTATTCAAAGAATTCCAAGATAAATTTCATTCTATATACTTGTTTAACTTCAATGGTGCTAAATTGCGTATTGGGGTTACGCAATGCCCCTATTTTTGACTAAATTTTCAATTACCTTTCAAACTTCACCAGAACACATTCAGATGTTTATAAAATATTTCAAACTCATTTTAAATTTATTTAAATAGGTTTAACATTCCATATACACCAATTCGTTTAATATAGAAAGCAGCTTCCATTGTTCCTATCAACGTGTATTTTCATGACTTGCATATATATATATATATATATATATATATATATATATTCAATATTCATATTAAACAACCAAACTTGATGATCAAATCATATTAAATATCCATTGAAAATATCATATCATCATCCAATAATATAATATAAGTAAGAATTTCTCACCTTGGATTCGAAAGATCTAACTTTAAATCAGTTATAGCTCCGCTACCGTCGACCGAAGCCTATAGAACCGTTCCTAGACCATAGGAAGGCCATGGCCCAAGCTAGAAGAGGTGGAAGGGCTCGACCATGATGGTGATGTTGGATGGCCATGAGTTTGAGTGGGGATAAGGAGGTGATTTGAACTAGTTTTGAAGTGGGTTTATATTATAAACTATTGTATATATATATTTCTATGAATAAGAAACCATTAAAGAGGCCATTAGAGTTTGAACAGCATATGAAGAAGAAGTAGACAATGGCTTAGGAATTTATGAAAGAGGATATTGTATTTATAAGAAAACATGCACCATCATCACCACCACATGCACCGTCATCACCACCACATGCATCATCATCATCCTCCCCCTTAATGCATGGCTACAACCCTCTCTCCCATGTGCCTATGACTTCCATCACTTTAGGCTATACATATGTTGACTTTTGTATGCTTAATAAGTAAGGAAACTTAATTTTTTTAATATATTTTTATATTATATTTATATACTTAAATATACTTATATATTTTTGTACTATATTTATATAGTTAAATAAGGTTGCAATGATTTAAAAGAACTTTCGGTCGTCAAACCGTTAAAAACGGAAAATCGATTACTAGTCACATTTTCACCACTTAATTAACGTACATATATTTGTAAAACAAAATTGAAAAATATTTCCTTATCATTTTAGATGAATTAAAATGACCATATTTGAATTATAAAACCATAACAATTATTTACAATAATTGTTATTATACCGATAAAGTGATATTCCATATATATTTTAATCAAAAATATATCTATTACAAATGATTCATCATCGCTTTATAACTATTCAAAATGGATTATCATCATTTAAAATTATTATTTGAATGATTAAAATAAATATTTATATCATTAAATCTCAATTAAATTTAATAAATCAATTATTATACTTAAAGGCATTATTAATAATGTCATAAATACATTTAATTTCCAAAAATAAAACGAATTAATTTTATTTCATATTCTTGTTCAATTATAAAAATAAGCATATGTATCCAGCTTCATGCGGATGTTTTATGATTATAGAGCAAGTTATCAATAAGACAGTTTTCAGCCATTTTATTGATTAAAATTTCTGAGGGAAATATTATTGTAAATATTTATTCAAAATAAGATTACTATTATTTATTATTACTCATATCAATATTATTCGTGTTATTATCCTTTAATTTAAAAATAAATATAATTTATCAAAGCGATAAATTTGCGGGTCGTTACAGACTTCCCCCATTAAAAGATTTCGTCCCAAAAATTACTCAAAACAAAAACACAAAGGTTTTGTCCAAAATATTTATTTTTAAACATACACCCATACGATTGATCATCCGTACGCAATTTCTGATTCGACCTTTTATTCGAATTCACAACTTTACTTCCGCACTAGCATTGATCTCTTGATCCTTTAGTGCGGACTTTGACCAGGCTTTCCAATCAGAATTTTTGTTTTCCTTACAAAGCTCTCAACTATGATAGAAATTCAAGTATCCAACCATAAACCATCATTAATGTTCGTCATCAAGAATCGAATGATAAATTCTTTTTTGGACTGGTGTACACACTACCAAGCTCTGCACTCGAATCTTTGATCAAATTATGCGACGAAATAATCCACATACTTCATATGAATTTATTAATCTTTCAATTTTTTAATGAAAACGTTTCATAAAACTCCATTCTTTATTCAAAACTTTATAAAGATACTTCTTTATACATAACAATTTTCCATTTTTATTTCCAGACATTTCTACATAAAAACACATTTCTTTTCAAAAGATAAATATATTTTTAGTATAAAACATCTCTAAACACATCTTAATGGTCTCTAAAGTAATCATTTTCAAAATAATTCATTAAATTGATAAATCACCATAAACTTCCTTTAACTAATTTCAAATGTGAAAACATTTTTTATTTAGTTAAAACATCCTTTATCAACTAACTCTCCTCTGTATTAAATCTTTATTTATATACAAATTCTCTTTACTTATACTAGTTTTAATACTTAAAAGTATTTATACAGTTACTCAAATGTTATGAGTATATTTAACAAGTTTTTTTCCTTTTTACCTTTAAAATATAATCAAAGAGATTAAAACAATTATTACCAAAACATTTTGTAATGAACTTTCTCTTTTTGTAACATGTTAATTATAAATATTTAAAATCCCATTATTAAAGATTCAAATATACCCATTAGATTTGTTCTAAATTGTCATTCAAGGGTTCAAAAACAATTTTGCTAAAACATCATTTATTAAAAACCCAAAACCATTCATTAATAACTTTAAACATTTATTTTTAACATCAAAGCACACCCACGCTTATCAATTAAGATAATATACTTTGATAAAAATTGACAATCCTCAATTAATTTATCAACTAATGATTCACATTATGCTTTTTAACTTTAGAAACTAATATTGATCGAGTAACTCAAAAATGATACCAAGGAATTGGGTATTGCCAATTGTATCACATATTTCCTTAACGAAAAAAGGAATACTTAAGAGAAGCATTTACCATCCGAACACCTCTCCTGCCCATTTTTAGCTACTTTCGAGCCACTTGAACCAATTAATCATAAGAAAGTTTTTCGCTTTCGAATCCCATTTTAGAAATATTATATTATTATTCATTTTCCAAAAATCATTTGAAATTCCTTCTAAAATACCAAAATATTAATTCTCAAAAATTCCTTTATAAAGCACGTTTTATAAATCCATTTTATAAAATCACTTATATAAAACATATTCATAAGATTTATTTATCTTAAATAATTTCCTTTAATCTTAAACCAACATTACTATTTAAAGAATACCCCGTAGTCAAATTGTGAAACTAAATTCATGAGGTGTTCGTATTTAAACATTTAAATTAAACAATTAATCAATGATAATAACTGGGTATTATCATTTTCTTAATCCAATAACCATATTAATTTTTTTTATTATATTCAAAATATATCATAGATAATATTATTTTATTTACGAATTTTCAAAACAAAAACCCTTTTCTTGATAACAAATACGCGCCTCCTATATAATACTCTTAAACCCATTCTAGGGTGTTACTAACCCTATCTCTAATGAGTACTCATCCTAGGGTATTACTAACACTATCTCTAATGAGTTACTCATCCTAGGATATTACTAACCCTATCTCTAATGAGACTTTACCCTACCAAAGCCAAGGTTCTCGCTTAACCTTGTGCTCTGGTACCAAATGTATGGACCTGTTTCTTCGACTATTAGATAATGACGCTAATACATCCTCGGTATTCACGTGCCACAAATCCAAGTGTCGGAGAGGTGCATTCTCAAGAGTAAGAAAGAAAATAAAGACAGAACAGAATTTCATACGAATGGAATGACATATATATTATTTCAACATAATCTTTACAGCAAAAATTAAAATAAATTTATCAGAGTTAAACATGGACAGTTATAAATTTCGATCCTTACGAATGCAGAATACTATAGTACACGAGTGTGATGAAACAGATAATAATCTTTGGAAGAATCTTCTAACTCCATGCTTCGAGCTCCATCTAGATTTCTTTTAACTAAACCCGACTGCTAGACTACACGAAAAAATTAGGGAACCCAGAGTTTAAGGAAAATGAAAATAAACTCTGGGTCAGTCATGTAACTGGTGCGAGAACTCAAAAATATGCATTTTTAAAACAAAAAGGTATCTCCGCACATAAACATGGAATGGGTTTTTACCTTATTATAACCAAATCTCTATTACGTAAAAATAAGGGATATTATTTCTAATGACATTTCTTTGAAAACATTTGCAAGTAAACTTACTAATCTTAGCCGAAATTGTTGCATTATTGAATTCCAGCATACTAGCAACAAAAGCGGGTTCTAAAAAAAATGGTAGGCACTTATTGGAGAATGGATTTCCATATTAATGATCAGGTGAATGGACTACCTTCCGGTAATACATCTCTAGAATGTACCAAGGCCCAGTTGTGGTCCTCTACCAATAGAAGACCACCTACCTCTTTCAATAACCAAGATAGTACCGAATATGTCATCACCATGGTCCTTACCGACCTATCAGAGAGCTCTCTTCGCATATACCACATTAACTTAATACTCCACGTCATATCGGGAATAAATATATCTAGAAGGGGATGAACATACCCTAATGGTTTCGTACCATATAGCCTTACTACATCTACCCAGTTTCTTCCATTTCTGATTGTGAGGCTTAAAGTAACAAGTACCTTTCACATAAAACATCATCTTTTCTCTTTGAATTCCGTATTGCCATTCCATAATCATACAATTGATTTCTACGAAAGTATAACTCCTGAACTCATACATCTCACGAAAGAGGGCTAAGCTAAGAGAAGTTGCCTTCTCCGCTACCAAATAGATAATACGTTTATGGAGATAAATTTATGTAAATAGAAATGCAACGTTAGACATTTGTCCATACAAGTTGTCGAGGATCAGGACAAATCAAAGGCACTCTCCTACCACATCTCGTCGGAGGTTACCTATAGGATTAGTATCGATTAGTCCTTGCATTGGATATTTCATAACGAAGAGACTATTGCTTATATATGTATATTAGGAGATTATCCCCAAATGATCAGCATGCAATCCTTCATTACAAAAATACAGAATATCATATCTATGTCCTTACTTCGAATATGTAAATTGGTTTGAAGTGGTCTTCAGATAGGAACTATCCAAATCAAACCCCGGTTCCGTCGATCCAATCATCAATAAAACGTTGTTCGTTGCATATGGAATCATTCTTAAGTTGATCATGTTCTTTTATTAAAATCTCTTTTGGATATATATTAACTTTTATACACTTCTTTTAGGTATATACAGAATCATTAAACCCCTTTTATCGAATCCTTTGATTTCCTAAAACCATTTTTAACTTAGAATAATTTTAAATCATTTCATTTTTCACTTAGGAAACCATTTCCAGATCATTTCATTTAAATCCTAACTAAGATTTCTCAATTCAAAACTCATGATTTTGAATTGAGTGAAAACCATGTTATCTAGGATGTTAATCCAAAATCAGTAAATATTAAATGATCAGAATCTATACAAATCATCTAATCTACTCAATACAACTTCCCGTATTCAACAAATACTATGGACGGAACAACAGCGAAATCACCTTTTAAATTCCACGAATAGTATGACTTCCCTCTTCAGGCCTTATCACCGAGTGTAAGAAGATTATCTCCATAAAATCAAAGTTCTATTTAATTTAAATTTGGAAAATTTATATCTTTTTATACTTAACTCATTTTCGACATTTCGACGTTATCTATCCCCTGCCAAGGGAAAAGGCTAGGTGAGCCAGGGCACTGGTTGCTCCTGAAATTCTCCTTAGTTTAAGAGTATCACATCCAGATCTCACGAATAGAATAATCCAGTCTATTCATTGACTTTTAGAGCCCATATTAAATCACTTAGTATGGAATAGCTTTTCTTTAAAATGTTTATTTAAATATTTTAAATAAGCTTATATAAAAACCCTAAATCGTTATTAAAACACTAATTTTCCATTTTAAAACATTTATAAAAGATTTGAAAAAGAGTCATTAAGTTTAAAAACTTTATTTCTAAAGTTGTTAAAACAGCAACAGAAAAGTTCTGTGGCAAGTGCATAAAAGATGATTCGATTTAAAACAACTTTTCCAATATTTGAAAATCCATATTTTTCAATTCAAATATCTTTAAATTATTTTAAAATATTTTTAGAATATATTATATATTTTTAAACAAATTTAAAATATCATTTTGAAAGAAATCCTTTTATGGATTTCGAACTGCAAAATCGCGATGTTTTTTTGATAAATAAGGTAGTGGTCAAAGTTGACCACGCCATATATATGTAAAAAACAAATGTTTACAATACAACACAATAATACATATACTACAATATAACCACCAGAACTACCTGACACACACAATACAACATCACAAGACTAAAACTATTACACACAACACAAAACATCAAACTCAACACAACATAACAGACAATCTAACCACACAGACAAGATCAACAACCACAAAAAGAACTGAACACAAACATTACAACATAATAGTGACCCAACTGTACAATAGAAATACATATAACAATCTTACAACACTGATGACATAAACAAAGCAACAAAAATGGTATATTATATCAACATAAGCACCCCCGTTCAGCAGTCCATCAAAAAATAGCAACTCCAAGACATGCACAACCATAGTGTCAGTCCAACAAAAACTATGCAACAAAATATAAGTGATTAAACTTCACAACAATAGTCCATCATCCCCTATGCTCTTTGACCCTAGTTGCTATAGAGTTATAACATCAACCATATCATGTTTTTTAATACCTGCCTACCAGTACACAAACTTAAGAATGGAAAATAGAATAGAATTAGATGATTTATGTTGAGTAAGAAAACATCTTCTGTTTCTCTCATTCCAAGTGACCCAACAAAAAGCAAGATTAAGTATTTCAAATAAATTTCTACTCCTACTATCCTCCAGAAGGAATCTTTTATAGTTCCAATATTCATATTGATCTTCAATAAGTAGCTCCCACTCAATCTTTAAATCCAACTTTACCGAACATTTTGTCCATACATAAAAGCTGAAGTCACACTCTAGAAGAAGATGCTTATAATCCTCTTCTTCTATATTACATAAGTAGCATTTGTCAGACAAGCACATATTTTTCTTCTTCAATGGAGAAATAGTATTGAGTTTACCATGCACTAATATCCACATATGAAGGTTTACTTTCAGATGCACCTTGATAGCCCACATTTCTTTGAAACCAGACAACACATACTCAAAAAGTTAAAGATATTATAAAAGGAGTTAACAATAAATTTTTTCTTATCTCTAGGCCATGAAAAGTTATCATTTTCATTACATCAATTACCACACCTTCCAACACTTCCATACGCTTGATAAATTGGAATAGTACTCTACCTTCCTAAAATCTTGTAAAAGATAAATTCCACTTAAAATCAGTTGCCATGCCTCTAAATACCTCATGCACAATTTTAAACTTCTCAAGAGACAACATATATATACTGGCAAATTCAATAGCAAGGGGTATCGGTAGAATCCAACAGTCATGCCAAAACAATGTATTCCTACCACTTTTCAAATTGCATTGTAGACATAATTTGAATAAAGGTGCCAACATCCGAATATTCCTCCAAAAAACTAAACAATCTTTAAACTCTATATTCCACTAGAAACAATCATTAAAATATAACTTCAAGACCCATTTTCACCACATGGCATCTTTATTATTGACCAAATTCCAAATCCATCTACTTAGCAATGCAGTATTCATTTCAGCAATATTCAACATACCCAAACCCCCTTGTTCAGTCAATTTACAAACTTGATCCCAAGAAACTAAACATTTTAAAGAGCAACCATTTTTACCACCATGCCAAAAGAAATTTCTTATAATACCAGCTATTCTATTCAAAATCCATTTGGGGCATCTATGGAAAGATAACCCATATAGAGGATGTTCTGATAGAACCAAATTGGTTAGAACCAATTTACCAGTTTAGACAATGAAGAACTTTTTCATCTAGCGGGCTTGACATCAAATTTGTTAACTAAAAACTGCAAATCCTCCTTGTGCAATTTAATTAGCCTAATTATAATACCTAAATATGAAAGGGGAAAACTACCCACTTTACAATTCAACATATTAGCTATTTTAATATCATCACCAATGCTACTACTTAAAGTAATAACTGAACTTTTATGAAAGTTAATCATTAGCCGCAATAGTTTTTTAAAAGAGTATAAGAGAATTTTAAGGGCTACAATATACTTACAATCAGGAGAACTAAACAGAATTGTATCATCGGCATAATGTAAAGAAATAAAACCTCTTGAAATAATTTTGGCCCCAAAACACTTAATCACATCATTAACAGCAGCCACTCTCAAGATTTGTGTAAAAACATCAGCTGTAATATCAAATAAAAGAGGAGAAAGTGGATCTCCTTACCTTAAACCTCTTTTAGAAACAATAACATCTCTAGGCACACCACTAACACAAATATAGGAGGTACTGGGCCATAACAAGTCCCTAATCAAACAAACCCACTTTCTATTGAAACCTCTAGCCACTAAAGTATCCAATAAAATATGCCAATCAACGGTATCAAATGCCTTTGCAAAATCTAGTTTTAAAATTGCATAAGGTACCTTGTTCTTATCACAGTAAGAAATAATTTTCTGCACCATTGCTACCCTATCAAGAATAAATATCCCTTGTATAAATGCAGTTTGAGCTTTATCAATTAAAGAGTCCATTTTAGTCTTAAGCCTATTAGCTAAAACTCTGGTAATACGCTTATAGCTGTTGTTCAAAAGACTTATTGGTCTATAATCTGCTAAACCCAACGCACCTTCTTTCTTAGGCAAGAGAACAATGTTAGCATGGTTTAATTCTTCAAATTAAATTTTCCTTCATAAATTTCATCAAAAAATTTCATAATATCAACTTTAATCCAGCTCCAGTACTTTTAAAAAAAAGAAGTTTGGAAAACCATGTGGACCCGGTGCCTTATATCTAGGCATATCATTAAGAGAAACCTCCACTTCTTCAATTAAAAAAGGAACATCTAAATCGGATAAATCAAACGAATTAAGATATAACACCTCCAAATCAGCAGAAACTCTCTCCTCCAAACAACTACCAAGAATCAATTGATAATATTTTTTAAAAGCCACATTTAATTCCTCCTACTCTATAATCTCTTTACCTTCATGTAACACACGACAAATCCTATTAGACCTCCTTCTATCATTGGTGACCTTATGAAAATAACTATTATCCCTTTCCTTCAACCATTGTGCACGATCCCTTTGCCTTTAAAATTTTTTCCCCTGATCCATCAATTTCAAAAGTTCTTTCTCCTTTAAAAGTAATCTACCTTTTTCTTCAGCGCTTAAACATCTCACCTCCCCAATTAAATACAATTCCAAAATCTAATTTTCAAGAAATTCAATTTTCAATTTAATATTTCCAGAAGCCTCCTTATTCCGTTTACTCAAATATTTTCTAAAAAATTTCAATTTACCAACAATAACAAAACCAACATCCTTATTATTGAAAAAAGACTGCCACGTAAATTTCATCATTTCTTCAAAAGGAGTATTTAGCCTTGCAAGCTGGTCCTTGCCAATTCACAAGGGATTCCACGTGCCCCATGCTACTCGGTCAGAGCATAAGCTAGTGATGCTTTCAGCTACTGGACTCTAGCCATCTAGGGTGCAACACTCCACTGCTTCGCCTAGCAGCACGATGCTTGTATTGCTCTACCACAACCCCATTTTCATACGCTGCTCCCTTTCACTCGCCGCTACTATGGGAATCGCTTTTACTTTCTTTTCCTTTGCCTATCCATCCTCCAAAAACCATATTTTCTCAAACTTAAAGAGATTTTTGCACTTTATTTTGTCTCCCATATCAAATATAATGGGACAATGATTAAAAATAATACTGGCTAACCCTCTTTAAAATGATAAGGATGTAACTCCTCAAATTATGGGTTAGTAAAAAAACCTATCTAGTTTCACCAAAGTTGGTAACTCCCTCCCATTACTCCAAGTATAACTCCTATATTTAAGAGGCAAGTCAATCAAATTGCAATTACAAATAATATCACTAAAATCATTCATATTCTCCCCTCACCATCACTTCTCTTACCATTAAATCTCATAGTGTTAAAATCTCCCCTAATAATCCAAGTGCCAGCAATGTTTGGATGGCTAAAAGTCTATCGAGTTAGAAAATAGCCAAACGAATTTTGAAACAAAAATAACCGCAACTGCACGGTATACGATTGAAGCACGTATGCGGGTACAGTGGGTTCGTAGGGAATTGTTAGAGTTTAAAAATCTACTCAATCAAATTAGACCAAATGGAGGAGAAATTGTTAACTAAAAGAAAAATGAATCTAAAACTAAAATCAAAATGAGAATAAAAACTATGAGATTAGAAAACAATTTAAAGACAATTTAACTCTCATATTTTTGTAAATCAACAAATGACTAATTTATGATCTCTAGTTTTGGGAATAAGTAAAATAATTGTTGCATTTATCATAAGTATGGTTTATTTACGTCATTAATTAAGATAACTTAAACCATCAAACTATAATGCAATAAATAAACCACTCATATATTCTCATGAAACTGAAACCAAAGAAAAACCCATTTCTAAGTATGATCTATTTACTATGGTAATTGGTGATATAGATCATCAAACTTTGTTTTTACTTTATTTTCAAAATCAAAAATCAATTAGCAATTGATGATGTAAATTGTATTTATGTTGAATAAGAATAGCTCATTTTCATAAGCAATATAAGCTATCAAACCCACTTGTATAAACTTACACAAAAATTCACTTTCATGAAACACAAATTAAAGAGATCATAAATCATAAAAAGGTTGAAAGTACATAAAGTTAGAGAGCTTCATTACCCCTAAATTGAAAGGGTTTAACCTCTCATTTGTGTTATCAAATCAACACTCATTAATTTCAACATTAAAAAGCAAAAGAAATAAAACTTAGCAAAGAGAAAAAAAGAGATTAGCTACTAACTACTTGCATAAAAATTAAAGCTAAACTACTTGCATTAATAGAGATCTATGCTATAAACATAAAAGCATAGAGTTATACATCAACATAAAAGCAAGGAAAAGCATGTAGAAAAGAGAGGAGTAAGAGGCTTGGAAGCAAAATATGAGAGATTAGAAGTTATTTACATGTACATAAGAGGGCTATTTATACATGCATAAAACCCTAATTCAATTTTTAGGATGCTTTCCAAAATGTCTTTTAGGAAGTGTGGCCACCAAGTAACCATTAGCCATTAATTAATCCATCATTTAATGTGCATGAAGCTTTAACCTCCACTTATTTCTCCACTAGTTTCTAATTTTAGATTTCTGTAAGTGGGTGGGGTTCTCCATGATCATGAACTTGAATTGTTTCCTCTTCCTTCCTTTGTATTCCTTTTTACTTGCATATATCTTCATGAATCCCTCTTCCATATGCATCAAAATATCCTATAAAAATCATAGAAGTTATCTAAGTAAAAATTCTCAAATTGACACATGCACAATAATGACCAATTTGCCCCTGAATGAAGAATATATGATGATTTGAAAACAATTGAATTTTGGTTTTAAACATGTTAAAATGCCCAAATATGATATTTATATAAATAAAAAGAGATAATATATGGACGTATATATGCACATTTACATGCGTATCAAATACCCTCACATTTATCTTTTTATTCAGCCTCAAATAAAGGAAAACACTACACCACAAAAGGCTTTTAACAACGTTTGATAAACGCTGTAATATGATACAACAGCGTTATTAGAAACGCTGTATAACGACATGCTGTCGTATATACATAACTTACAACAGCGTTTCTATAAACGCTGTTGAAACATCTCTGTGACAGCGTTTATTACGAGCTGTCAATAATGTTTTCAACAGCGTCTATAACGTGCTGTATTATGTTTTCTAGACGCTGTTATTGAATCATCAACAATTTCGACAGCATGTTAAAAACGCTGTTATTGAATCATCAACTATTTCGACAGCATGTAAAAAACGCTGTTATTGACAATTTCAAGATAATTACAGCACGAATTAAACGTTGTTGTTTCTTCATTGACAGCATTAATCAAACGCTGTCTTCTATTTATATAACAGCTTCAATATTCCACTCTATTTTTGAATATTCCAAAACTATATTTTAAGCATATTCAAGCAACTAGTATATATAACAAGTTCTAATAACTATTAATTAGTTACATAAACTAGTTAAGACAGTATTAATAAACAAAAGACATCCATAAACCAAGTTTCAATAATATCCATAAACAAAAATGGTTTCTCCAAAAAACACCTAAATCAAATACATCTCTATCACCTAAATCAAATACATCTCTTTCACCGTCGCAAAGAACAACCCATAAGTTTCTATCACGAACTCCTCCCCTCAAATCAAAATTTGATCACCTTCATTGCAAACCATCATAACAACCTCCCACTGCCTTCTACTCCTCCACAACATACACCAATCTGAACACACTACTTTACAAAACCATGCTACTTCAATCTCCCTTGCACACCACTTCCTTTACCCAGAACAAACTTCCCTAAACCTCTGCACACCACCCAGTCATTCAACCACTTCAGCCGAGCCACTGCAACTTCAATGCAAACTCCTTCACTTCAATCTACATCGCCTGCCTCTTCAACATTCACTGTTCCACCATACAAACAGTTCCTCTTTCACCGCATTTTCTGTTACATCTCCATACAAACAACATACACAACAACAATACCCACACTTCCTCAGCAAACCAGAAATCACCACCTAGTCATGCCAATCCTGAACCATTCAGCCCAGTCGTGCCAATCCCGAACCATCTCAACAACCTGCATATTATCCAAACAAACAATGACACAGTAAATACTGCCACAACTTGAACTTTGATTTATTAAAAAAATCTGAAGTTAGAAGGGAAAGAAATCAATGCTTGCTTATAGAAGCTAATGCATTGAATTAAGTTTATTAACAACTAAATCTTAAAGTCTAGTAAAATGCATAATAATTCAGCACCTAAAGCTAGCATAATACTACTGTTCAGTAGATGTTTGTTTCCTAAAGTTTGAGATAATCCATTGAATAATAGGGAGATGGATCAAATTTGATATCATAAACAAAACAAATGACAAACTGAATATTTAATGATTAAATTGCACTAATTCCAAAGAAAAATAATGATGTTGCTAAAAAACAACTTAGTAATATAAACCTCAAAGGAAAGAAGTCAAGTTTTCATGCCACATTACTAACAGTAAATTCAATAAGTTATGAATAAAAATACCGATCAGGCTATCAGCCTATATATTTTAACGTTTGAACTTTGAATGAAACATACCGTTAATGCAGCTAATGGCGAGCCACCATCCAGAGAAGAATGGACCCAATCACTTTTCAAAAAAGCTTCATAAAGTTATCTCTGTATCCAAAGCCCAAAAAAAGTTTCCTTTTTCAAATTCAATTTGGAATAATATACTTCATAAATGCAATATCACAATAAATGACAATCAAGACAAGAAATACCTAAGACTTGCCAATTCTCCTCGAATACTTACTTAAAAATTATAATATTACCATTAAAAATCATCATATTTAAGTACGAATCATTTTGCATAATCAAAGCTTGGAATTTAAATACTTAATTTTCTGACTTTAAATGATTTTCACTGCAAATTTCTATTTTAGGAATAATTACTAGATATACATTCTTGAAACTATTTTTAAAAGTGATATCACACTCTTATAACCATTTTTCACTCAAAGATCAAGGCCTAAAATAGATTATAGGAAGAGCAATCGAATTTATTTTAATGGATGGGAACCTGTAATACTAACAGGGTGATATATATACACACATATACAGATAGGCACAGGTATTTCTAAATTTATATACATGCATTTATATCCATAACAGAACATTTCAAGTTATCACCCATATCCATCATCACAGGCATCAAGTATCAATTCAGATATCAAAACATATAGATGGGTTCAAGTGAGTTTGCTCACCTGTCAGTGGAGAACAGAGCAGTATATATTTTTTTCTTTTTATTTGATCTGGATTTAATTTGAATCTGCATTTTACTTCTACCTGATCTTTGAATCACTTGAAACTTGATTTGTTTTTGGAATTGCTTGATCTTGAACCTTGTTCCAGATTGAAGATTTTGACTCAGCTTTTGTTCTGAATCTTGGTTTACAGGTTTTGAATTTGAAAACTTTCAGACTGGGAATGTTTTTGATCAGGCAACCACATATAAATGGTTTTCAATGGTTTTGAATTTGAAAACTTCCCACTTCAACCACATATCAAGCACTTATCCACTACAAACAGTTACAACAGTCATTCAAAACCATCCCACAGCAACAAAACAAACATTTAACCATTTTTGTTTCAATCACAAATGCAGAAGACAATAAGCAAATAATACCAAACTGAAAAAGATTGAACTAAATATTAAATCATTTAGTTCATCATCAAGCCATGCCAAGAAGAGTTATCAGAAAATCATCATCATTCAACTATTTGGCTGCTTTCAGTTTTTTTATTAAGAAAATCAAGAAAACTGAAACTGAGGTCATCAACAAGCCTTGCCAATGATCAAGATCACTGGCTGCTCTCCGATCCAATACAAGAAATTAGGCAAGTTCACCTGAAAATTTTGCTTTCATTCAGCATTTGTCTGCGAATCAAGTTCTTGGTTCTCTCTTTCATTTTAATATCTTGTTATTCATTCCATCTTTGAAGAAATGGACCTTGAGGATCTAGTACGTTCTTCTTATACTTTTGTTTCTTAGGAGTTGAATCTTATTTAGACTGAAAATTGAAACTGGTTTTTAATGCATCAATCCACCAGTGGACTGATCCCCATATATTGCTTAAGATAGAAGCAAATATGTTTCTTCGCCTTTCATTGAATAATTTTTCAGAACTCAGTGACTGTTCAGACGTCCAATCCTGAAATCTGTAATGGGTTTAAAAAAGACTCAAATCGATTATTCAACAAAACTTGGAAACAGGTGAATATGGTGTCATCATTAACAACATACTGAAAATTACCATAAAGAAAAAGAAAATGGGGACAAAATGAATGTGATCCACTAGTTATGAACATGTACTGCTAGTATATTCTTTCATGGTAAGCTTGGTCTGAATAACAAATGATTATTACTGTTAATGTAAATATAATATGGCCATATAAATATTAAGTTAAGTTTAAACAATCTACAAACATCATTAGACCGGTTTACAACAATTAAAAGAATTTATTAACATTTGAAGAAAAATGCATTAACATTTTACAAAGTTCCTGCCAAAAATGGTTTTCAAGATCAAAATAAACTCAATCTTTGTTATTATGTACTTCACTTTTGGACAAAAAATTGTACAAATTTTTCCAATACATGAATGGAAGAATTTCTTAACCTTTAATTTTACAATACTTTTGGACAAAAATTGTACAAATTTATCCAATACTTTTGGACAAAAATTTTACAAAGTTTCACCAATGATGTCAGAAATTTCTTAACCTTTAATATAAAAGAATTGAATCTATAATGTTATTGAACTCAATTTGTCATTATAAACCGATGTTCAGATTCTCAAAGTTATTTGAATGTTTGTGATAATCCCCCTACTGATGTTCAGATTCTCAAAGTGCAGGAGTTTACTTGCAGCTCATTCGAACTATAAGTTGAGAAACGCTAACTTGGCTTTTAAGACATGCAAAGTTCAGCAATATCCATTCACTGTTAACCAAATGATCTCACCATTGGATTAGGAACAGTATGCTTCAGAAATAATCAGGTATATAACATAAAGGAAATTACTTGCTGAAAATAACTAAATAATATTATTAGTTACCTTTGCGTGATGAGAATTTAGGTTACCTTTGTGCCATCACAGCATGAACCGGAGTCCCACACGTAGGGTGAAGCAACACATCCAGCCCAGTAAAGGAGCTTAACCAAAGTCCAGAATCTTCAGATTACCTATGATATTGATAAGGCAAGAGCTAAATAGCATAAAATTTAGGAATCTTCCCAATTTTTATGCTATTCAACTATGCCTCATCAAATTTAGGAATCTTCCCAATCTTCCCAATTTTACAAATAGCGGTTCGGGTATAATATAGCCAATTGGGCTGTGTATCTGAATCGGCCCACATAGAGTTGCACACTATAAATGCAACTATATCATGTACAAACTGAAGCAATTACAAACTGATTGAATAAAAAGCAATTGCTATTGTATATCAATTCTCTTGCTAAACATAGTTTTTCAAATTCTCTATCATGGTATCAGAGCTGTTTCAAGCTTAACGGCATTGAAATCAGATTTTGAAGAAAGAAAGAAGTCAAGATATCATCAGAGAATTATCATCATCTGATATCTTGATAACCCATCAGGTATATCTCATCATTTGGGTTACATAATTGATTTTTCTTATTAAAACAGGTGTCGTGCCAAAGAAATCAACAAGTTTCTGACTGCAACAAGTTTTTAAGCAAATTCCAAAGCAAGAAGATTCAGAAAAGAAAAACAGATATCAAGAAAGCAATCAAAGGCAGAAAGAAAGTAATTTCCCTGCCAAGAAATCATCAGAACACATTCAACATTTGATTCTGGCTGCAACTAACCTGAGCATACTGCATCTGAAGCAATCTTGCAACTGCAAGTTTCTGAATCATCAAGCTAGTTATCTCTTTTATTGATTTCAACACGGCTGAAGGAGACACCAACTCAGAAACCTCTGATAATATCACCAATCCTCAACAACAAACTGCAGAAGCAGCTGGAAAGTTGATCAAGCCTGTCCTTAGCCCACAAAGTCAACTTATCACCATCCATTTTGAAGAAGATAATCATCTTCTATGGAAACTTCAAGTTGAAACTGCAATTCAAGGATTAATCTGCAGTATGTTAATTGATCACCAATATTTCTTCTCACATTGCAAATTTACTTCAAAAGCATGAAAATATATCCTTGAAATATAATGTTTCATACAATTTAAGATGAAGCCGTGTAGGAATGTTCATAATGGAGAATGTTCATAACTCTTTGGTGCTCATTTCTAATAGTGGTATGCTATATACAGGATTCAACAAATCAACAAGCCCTACTCGGTAGAATTACGTACATCTGATTCCAAACTCAGTTCAAAAGCCACTTTAATTAACTTATTGTCAACTAGTTAACATGTTAAGTAAATATATGTATATGCGAGCATAGAATCATTTTGATATTGCACCCTCGTAATTCACTCTAAAAGTAAACTACAATCAAAATAATAACCAGTAGTAGTTGAACTTATATGATATAATAGTGCAAACAACCTAGCTAACATGTCTATCACATAACATGAAGGATATAAATATAATAACTGTGTTTTACATGGTTTGTTTTCTATGCAGTGGACAACACAAAGTCGCAGTAACCTAACGTCACTTGATAATGAACCCAATTGATGAGGTATGAAACTATTATCTCAACTCAAAAATACGAAACACACTTGAATTGCTGGATGCAGCAAAAGATGTAAATTTTTCGGGCAATTGTTATCTTAAGTTTGCTTTCATCTTCAATTTTCATAAACCGAAATCATTTACGTTGAGCTTTTATTCCAAACTTTACTGTTATTGTTTCCAAACCGAAATCATAAAGTGAAGCAGTTAAATTTCCAAACTGAAAACTAGGGTTGAGAAAAAACGCTCACCAGTTTCCCGTTCTGTTGAGTTTAGGGTTACCAAAATCGAAGTCTAGGACAGAGATGCTAAACCAAAATCGAAGCGGTGGATGAAGGAAGATGATTTCTACTGTTGAAATCAAAATCGATGCATGGCCGAAAGTATGAAAATTATGAAGGGAGGGAATGGAAACTAGAAATTGGGGAGGGAATGGAAACTAGAAATTGGGGAGGGAATGGAAACTGAGAATGGAAATTGGGGAGGGAAGTGGCGGCAAACGAAATAATCACTGATGTATGCGGTGCGGCAAACAAAATAAGCACGAATAGTTTTGTCAGCGTTCAACCCTTAAAAACAATATTCTCACAAACGCATTCTACAGCATTAAAGTTTTAAACGCTGACAATGACTGCTGTTAAAACTCATTTTTCTTGTAGTGAAACTAAGATAAATTCATTTTCATAGGGATCACGATTGCATTGGGCGTATGCAACAAGCCGTTAAACCTTTGGATGTCCCCATTAGGACGAGTGTTGTCTCATGAGGGTTTTTAGCGGACACTACTCCCAAATGCAAAGTGAAAATATTTACAAAGTGTAAGATCGATATATAATGGGATGAATGCAAGTTTTTGAAAATATGAAAAATTTGCTTTTAAATAGACATAAATAAGTTGAATATAAGTTTTAGTCATTATCTTGAAAATTTAAGTCATATACTTTTCAAAATATCCAACAAAAATCAAGTTATCATAACGAATAGACTATAGTTTGGCTAGTTGTTTCGGTTGATAACACAAAGTAATTATGAAATGGATCCTTAATTGATTATCAACGTTTATCAAAGCGGTATTTTCATTTCTTTTCAATAACAAGTTAAATCACACAACTAAAAAGAATGCTTAGATTTCAATTGCTTATTCTTCTTATTTGAAAATTTTATTGGTATTAATAATATTTACATATGCCTAACTCGGGTAAACTGAGGCCAGATATATTACCCATGATTGCCTTACAGACTAATGTGAGAGGAATACAGAGTGTGGTGGGTGAACACACACATATGAGCACTTATCGACTATAGGCTTTATTAAAATTAATTTTTATATACATACACCTAACTCAAATAAACTGAGGCCAGACATACCGATCGTGCACTGCCTTTCGGGCTTACATGAGAAGGGTACAGAGCATGACAAGTGAACACACAAGTGTGAACACATGACTCTAGGTGTTGAAAATATATACATATATACAAATGTTTTTTACTTATATATTTTTTCTTTGTGCTTTTTTAGAAAGAGAGAGTTTTCATCTTAGCACCGTTTACTTAAAAGATAAAAATGTCATGCCCTTTACTTTAAATTTGCCACTTTTTTAAACGAAGATTTTCAATTAGAATATACTTCATAACTAACACATATGAGTCTTTCTATATACTAGTTAAACCATTGTTATTTGTAATCAAACTTCATTTTTTTGTTAAGACAAACAAAATTTTCAAAATTTTTAATTACTTAGCCAAAACTTATACTTATCCCATAGCGTTTCTTCAAAAAAATAAATCAAAATGCTAAAAAGGAAAATGATTTTGAGATTTAGACATTTTGAGATTTTTTTAAGTTAAAGAAAATGAAAATTCAAAGATGCCATGAAACTTAAAAAAATGAAAATGAGACCCCCCACACTTAATTTTTAACCGTGTCCCCACAGTCAATGCACGATATAATGAGTGTAATAGGGAGATTGTTGAATATGCGATTATATGATTTTTGTTTGATGATAATAAACATATATACATTCATTTAAATGTATTTGTTAATATAATATTTTATTTTCACAAATTAAATAAATATTTGTTGAATAAAATAAATACACAGAATTTGAATTCAAACAGAAATTTTATTCAGACAAATATTTATTACAATTTTGAATAGTACAAATTCAAGCTCTCACTATACATATACAATTTTGATTCTAATTACATCACAATTCAATTTACATAAATTCCTCACTACATATCACTCACACTCGTAGTTTATCTTCAACATCATTCCAGTTAGAATTCAGCATCAAAGCAATCTGCAAAAATATTCACTAATGCAGTAAAATTGAAAAATAATTTTTTTCGAAATATAAAATAAAATATGGATTTTGAAAATATTATTTGCCTCAGTTATTTGGGTTGTTCCTCGTCATTTAAATTTGAATTTATCATACACGAACAGCTTGTGACATACACAGTGTATCACTGTATATGCCACAAGGCCGTGCACATCGAAATATACACTTGATAATGCTACAGGGACAGGTGAGCACAAGGTCAAACCCAAATAAAAAGATGGGTTCAACTCAGGTGCAATATAAATAAAGTCTCGACATCAGCACAAGGTCAAACCCGAGTTTTAAAATTGGATTTAACGCAGGTGCACTTAAAAATGTGCAAGTATGGAAAAACTGTCACGGCAACTAAAACAAGTCTCAACCAAAAATCAGTGACATAAGTCAAAGCCCAAATCCAAACTATTCAAGTACCAAAGAAACCAATAACACAAGCTCGGTAAAAATCAAACAATATATGCATACACAAAAACATATGGAGGTATGCACATATATGGTAAGACTCAAGCATTATATCAGAAGTGGTCAAAGAATAGCCATACACAAAGATAAAGCACCAGTACACAAGTGTACAACTACTACAAAACTGCATGCACATAACCCGACCCCAAGTGCATCAAGACAGTCCACATTTACTCAACTGAATAGACAGTGCACAAAATTCAATTCAAACTACAACAGAAGCAACAATGGATACACAATGGTCAGAACCATACTACAAGATGAACCAGACAAGGCACATACCACATTTAAGACTACATGATCAACTCAACTCAAACCAGGACCAATAAATAGTGCCAACAGATCAAATGAAGTCTGTACACATGGTATGAAGATCACAAGGCTCAAGTCTACAAAGTAAACATGTATATGCTACAGAGAACAGGGGGACCAAGCTACAGACTTCAAGAACAGGTCAAATGAAAACTACCCGAGTTCATCGAGAAATACAAAAATGTCAAGTAACTGAGTACATAACTACAAGCAAGTGCACACACTAAATCAAAGAAGTGAAACTTGATAACAAAGACCAATATCATTGCACAGTGATACCATGAAGCCAAGACCAGAAAAACAAAACTACAAATGCTCAAGTAGCAGTTTTAATATAAAGAACGACCACTAAATCAACAACCATAATGACCAAAAGCAATGTCGAACAAGACAAAGTGAGAGACCAGAATCAAGCAACAATATGTATAGGTCATTGAACAAAATCAAGTCAAGGTCGAAGTCAACCAGAACGAGAACGAAAAAATTCAATGACCGTAGCCAAAGTCAGAATCGATCAAGCCGCGGTCATCACGAAATGAATCAAAGCCGTGAATGTCAAGCAACCAAAATATATACAAATTGAAGAAGTCAGAGATCAATCTCAAGCATTGATACAAAAATCAACCGGCCGAGAAAAAGTAATTGACGAATTAAAATATATTTGTACGAACGATAATCAAGGGTTACAAACCCTATATTAACAAATCATCATCGGCAATTTCAAGGTATCGAATTCAAGCATACAAACAGAAAAGAAAAAAGAGCAGAAATTACATACCGAAGCTTTTCGAATTCGATCAAATTCGAAGCAGTCGAAGCAAAAAAAGGAAACCATCGATTGACAGAAAAGGAACGCCGAATCAATAATTCAATCGAGCATTTACAGTCGCAAGCTTTGAATTTCAAATAACCCTAATTTCTGTAAAGAGAGGAACGACGACCATTTTTCACAAAGGAACGAAGCAAAGAGTATCGGGTCAAAATATAAAAGGGGTCGGCCTTTTTAAGAGCTTTACTTTTAATATTATAAGGGGATTTATTTTTAAATTAGGGTTGTTTTTTAATTTAAAGTGTTTTTGATTTGTAATTTAGTTTTTAAACTGGTTAAATTTCTAGTCGTGTGACTAGAGGACAAACTACGTGGCGTAGTTTGAGAATTCGTAACTCAGTGGCTGATTTGTGGCAGGGTTTTGAGCGTAGAGTTAGGTTTAGTCGATAGCGGGTGTCGCGAGTTTACGTGTGTAAGCGTCTGACTATCTAATTTCTAGTAGAAACCTTGGGGGCAGCACGTAGGCATGGTTTTGCCAAAGCTGGGTAAATTCTGTGTCGTTCTATTTCTACATTTATTATTCTGCTATTATCTGTGCTGCTATTGTTCTGTGATCCGTGTTGAAATTATTTTAAAAGCTTCCGCAATTAATTTTTATAATTAATACCATCACCCTATTCACCCCCCTTTAGGGTGAAATCGATCCTACAGGAATAATATGTACATATTTGCAAAAGAGGGTTAACATTCTTACTAGACGTAGCTTGGCTCATGAAGAATCATGAGCTCCTCCTTTTGGTTACTTGAAAATTCCAAGAAAGGTTTCAAACGATGACCATTGACTTTGAAAATCAATCCATACCTAGGGTTTTCTATTTCTATGGCACCATGTGGAAAAATAATTCGTACCACAAAAGGTCCGATCCATCTCGATTTAAGTTTCTCAGGGAATAAATGAAGTCTCGAGTCAAACTTTTTGGTTAGGCGAAAATATTTTTCTTAGGATTGACTTGTCATGAAAACTTTTGTTTGTTCTTTGTAAAGTTTCCCGTTTTCATACGCGTCGTTCCTAAGTTCTTCTAGTTCGTTGAGTTGTAGTTTTCGATTTTCGCTAGCTTTCTCATGATCAAAGTTTAGGTTCTTTATTGCCCACAATGCTTTGCGTTCGATTTCAACGAGTAAATGGAAAGCTTCACCGTAAATTAAAAGACATAGGGGCATCCCTAGGTTAGTTCTAAAAGCAGTATGCTAAGCCCAAAGCGTCGGTCAATTTCTGAGACCGATCTTTCGATTTTCGTTGATAGTTTTCTTCAAGATTTGTTTTATTTGATGATTAGAAACTTCAACTTGCCCATAAGTTTGAAAAATGATATGGAGTGGATAACTTGTGGGTTATCGAGTATATTTTCATTAAAGTTTCAAAAGAACGATTGAGAAAATGGGTTCCGTCATCACTAATTATTGTGCGTGGTGTGCCGAACCTCAGAAAGATATCTTCTTTGAGAAATTTCACAACAATTCTATGGTTGTTGGTTTTGCAAGGAACGGCTTCGACGCATTTTGAGACGTAATCGACAATGGAAAGGATATACAAGTTTCCAAAAGAATTAGAAAAAGGTCCCATAAAGTCGATGCCCTAAACATCAAAGATTTTGATTGTAAAATGAGATTTAGAGGCATCACATCTCGTCGAGAAATTCATCCAAATTTTTGACATCGATCGCAAGTTTTACAAAATTCGAACGAATCCTTGAAAAGAGAAGGCCAATAGAAACCACACTGAAACACCATTTTCGTAGTTTTTCGAGGATCGAAATGTCCAGCGCACGCTTGATCATGGAAAAACGAAAGAACACTCTTGATTTCATTATCCAAAATGCAACGTCGGATGATTTGGTCGGGACAATATTTGAACAAGTATGGATCGTCCCAATAGAAATATTTCACTTGGGACATGAATTTGCATTTGTCCTGTTCAGACCAAGATGAGGGAGTTTCTTTAGTGACTAAGTAGTTCACTATATCAGCGTACCATGGATCGATATAAATATAAAGAAGTTGTCCATCGAGGAAGTTTTCATTGATTGGCAAAGAAGATGGTGCGTTCAGAAGACGAGACAAGTGATCGGTTATGACGATATCAGATCCTTTTTTGTCCTTAATTGTAAGGTCAAATTCTTGAAGAAAAAGAATCCAATGAATCAAATGGGATTTAACATCTTTTTACCAAAGAGATATCAAAGCGCGGAGTGGTCCGTGTACACAGTAATGTGTGAACCTATCAAGTACGGTCAAAACTTTTCGAATGCAAAAAAGACAGCTAGAAGCTCTTTTTGGTTGTTGTGTAGTTGAGTTGAGCATCATTCAAAGTCATACTTGCGTAGTAAATGACATGAACGATTTTGTTGATGCATTGTCCTAAGACAGCGCCAACCGCAAAGTTAGAAGCATCACCCATTATTTTGAAAGGAAGATCCTAATTGGGTGCGCAAATGATTGGAGCAGAGATGAGTTCATTTTTGAGACGTCCAAAAGAAGAGATACACTCAGAGTTGAAATCTGTAACGACCCGGAATTTTAGGCAATATCAATTTAATAATCTGTATTAATAATTAAATTGATTTGATGATTTTTCTTTATAATTTAAATCAAAATGGTAAATTTAATCTTTTGAAGGTTAACAAAATTTTAATTTGGCAATTTTGATAAGAATTATTTTTCAAAGCTAATAAAATTTTATTCTGTTTATAATATATATATATATATATATATATATATATTTGATATATATTGTGAATGGAAGATCTTTTGTTTTAAATAAAGATGAATTTTCAAATTGTAATATATATAAATGTATATGTTATAATTTGACGTTGTTTTGAAATGTAATTTAATCTATTTATAATTTATATATGTATGAATTGTAAATTTAAAGCCATTTATATTTTCAAAAGTTAATTTAAAGATTTATTCATTTGTTTTCAAGTATAAGATAATTGTTATTTTAAATATGATAGTAAAAAGGGGATTTAAATAAAGTTTTGTTTTGCTTGCTTTTTAAATTGATTAATATAAATTGTTATAAGTGTATATATATAAATGTTTAGATTTTAAATTATATGTATAAGAATGTATTTGTATTATAATTAGTTTTCTAATATTTTCTTAAAAAAGGATTTAAACTTATATTTACATATATAAATATTTATTAATTAAGTAACTTAAATATGAAAGCTTATATTTTCTTTTAAATTAAATGAAAATTAATAACACTTAAGAGACATGTGTAAACATGTTGAACCTCTTAATAACAGTTGTTAAACTATTAAGCATAATGAATGACATTTGTAAGTTTTTGAACAAGTGTCTTTATTTTAATTTTATACTTTCTTTAATATTAATAAACATAACTCTTTTTCCTTATCTTCTTTTCTAAAGATTCAAAACCAGATATTTTCTTACAAATCTGAAAATTTAAAACCCAAAGACAAATTAAATCTGAAAGTAATTTTCTGCAAATTTAAAATCCTGCAATCAACAAATCTGAAGCAAATGTCAATCTGCAATTTACAAAGCAAGAGGAAACCTGCATTTCTAAAGGGAGTTAACAGCAAGTTCAAAATCAACCTGCAAGAAAAATAAAATCCTGCAATTCCAAATCTTCTGTAAATTCAAAGGAAGAATGAAGATCTGTTTCAACTTTTAATCAATCAATTGAAGCAAGCAAATGGGGTTCTTTTTTTTTACAGCAAAGCAACGCCTAGAAATTAAAAAAAAAAGAAACCTGCTCTGCAAAAATTAGGTGAGTTTTTTTTTTAAAATCAGTTTTTTTCATAGTGTAATTGAATCTATTGTTGCATGTGTTGGATTTGGCTTTGTTAATGAATATTTGTACTGTTATATGTGTATGTTGTTGATAGGAAATGCTTGAGAATAGGAAACAGTTATTGATCATCTCTGTTCTTTACAGAAAACCGTTTTCTTAAGAAAATTTCAAAAGAAAATTAAAAATCTTTTAATCCAAACTATATTAGATCTTGATATATGAAGAGAAGTTGTTTCTTATTGTTTGTTGTAACTTTTAAAAATAGTTTCATAATTTAAAATGAAACAAATAATTTTTGAAAAAGGAATTAACAGTGAAACTTGAATATGTGTTAAAAATTAACTATCTTAAATTCTAAATTCAATTACAAGCATGTAATCTTGGTAGAAAATCATTAATTTTGATATGTAATTTGTGATTTTTAGTTGAGTATTCGTTGAGAATTTTGGTTTTGTGTGTTTTTGGGAGTTTTGGTGATTGCCGATTATCCACGCTATAATTTTGTTTGAAATCTTGGTTGAAGCTTGTGTATGGGTTGTAGATTATAGGAAAAATGCTATGAAAATTTTCAATTGAGTGAATTGTTGGGAATTGAAGGAACTAGGGTTTAAGCTTGCTTATCCTTCGGTTTTACTGTCGAAGTAGTTACGATGTGTAGGATGGACTGGAGTTGTTAGCGTTTGGGGGAGATGTAGTTTGTGGTCATGGCACTTCGATGGAGTGGTCGCCGAGGTTTGTACGGCGACGTGGCGTTGGCCGTGGAGGGGTTTTGAATCACGTTGTTCTGCAGTTTTTGATTCGAATGATCAAATTTTGATTCGCACGCATATTCTTGGATCTGGGTGTGTTGTCGAGCTCGTGTGGGTTAGTGAGATTGTCGGCGATAGGCGTGAGGATCAACGGCGGACAGGGATGATGTGCTAGGTGCACCGCGCACATTTTTGGTGCACAGGGAAATGATGTTTGGGAGAAGACGAGTTGGTACCGAAGCTTCGCTCGTGTTTCTCGCGTGTCGTCTCGAAGTTGAGGGGTTCGGGGTTGTCTTCGGGGGTAGCTCGAGTAGTTCTAGTGATTTACTCGAGTATTCTTAGGATTGTATATTTTGTTAGTACCGTGTATAGTAAGTACTTAGTTAACTCGAGTTTTGTAGTTTTGTTCTGTATAGTGTTTAATTGCAGATAAAACTTGTAGTTTGCAATAAATATAGATCAAGCTCTAAACTATAAATAAGATTTATGAAAGAAACGATTCAAAACTTGTTGTTTAAAATAATTAAATCAAACTTTGAAAGATATTAATTAAATTTGTTTTAAATTTAAATTTGTTTGAAATGATTCCTTTTGAAAGTAATTTAATTTAATTACATTTTGGATTTTAAATTTAAAGAAGTATGTTTTGAATTTAATTATTAAATCAAAGTTTTAAACAAGATTTTAAAAGTAATGTTTAAAACGTAAGTTTCAAATTTTATTTAAAATAAATAAGTTCAAATTGGATAATTAAAGTGTTTCAAATTTTATATTTGATTTCTAAAATTCCTTATTTTCAAATAGGATTATTATTATGATTTTGAAAACCAAAAAGAATAATTAGTTTTTAAATTTGATCAATTTAAAATAACTTATTTATGAAGATATATAATGTTAAATTATTTTGATATGAATTTTAGAATACGTAATTAAATATGATTTATTAATAAGTAAGTTTAATTAAGAAAAATGTTTTCTTAATTAATTAAAGATTTTGAAATATAAGATGTTAATTAATTGTTTAAATAATTAGTTAATTGTTTATTTAATTTTAAATAATCACTTAGTTATAAATTAATTAATTGTAATTACTTAATGAAGTAATTAATGGTTAATAATTGAATGTAATTGAGAATGGTAATTACTTATGGAAGTAATTAGTGTGTAATTACTCATGGGAGTAATTAAATGGTAGTGATTAATGGTTAATAACATAATGTTATCTATTAAAGAATTGATTAATATAATTATTGAAGTTAATTAATTATGAAGTAATTAATTAATTAAAGAATTAAGGATTGGTTAATGATGGAAATAATTACTTGTTAAATAATTAATTAAGAAAATAATCAAGATTTATTAATGAAGTAATTAGAGATAATTACTTGTTAAGTAATTAAGAGTCAATTACTTAATTATTTTAAGTAATTAATTAATGAGATTAATTAATTAATGAAATGTGTTTAATTCTAGATTAATCACTAAGGGTAATTAATTAAAATTTAATTATTTTATAAAATAATTAATTAAGGACTGTTAATTTAATTGATTAATAATTACTTAATGAAGTAATTAAAGATTAATTATTGTATATGGTTAAGGCTAATTACTTGAATGTAATTAAAGAATGATTAATCAAGGGAGATTAATTAAAGGTCATTAAGAGATGATTTATTTATTTATTTGGACTAAATAATTGAAGAAGGATTTAGATAATCCAATTGATTAAGAGTTAATCAATTCTGCTTTTGGATGATTGGTTAATATTGATTATTAATTGACTGATATTGGGTGATTGATTGATTTTGGATGATTGATATTGGGTGATTGGTTGATACTGGATGATTTGGATATCTATGATATGTGATATGCTGCTTTGTGAGATGAATATTGATATGATTTATCTATTGTGATAATGTGATTCATCTATCTGTTTATATCATCCTGGATATAAGTTAATTGTTAAAACCCTTAAGTATAACTTGGACATTAAAATGGCGTTTGGTTTCGGTGAGTCCGGAATCGGGTTTCCATATTTGGATATCCGAAAACCACATCGATTCCAATTAAACGTTAGGTCATGAATCCAATTGGAGCTTTGTGAAGACTCGAGGTGTAAGAACTATAAGTCAGTATAACTTTGTGGGTGATTCCGTAATGAGTTTGACAGAATAGTACTTATAGGTTCGAGATGGTGATTTAGAGTGCAAGGGCTATGGTCGTTGACTCTGAGGGTGATTCCAAAATGAGTGCAACGAGATAGTGCCTTCGGTTTCGTTCGATCCCGGAATGAACTTGTATGGATTGAATGCTTTCAGAACATCGTCAGGTGGACGATGAGCATTCAAAGATAGATGTGTTCTATAATGGTAATCGTAGCCTCAAGCCTCATCAACCGAGAATGGCTAAAGCAGGGGAGGTGCAGCAAGGCTTCGTGGGTATCCCCCACTGGAGAGTGAGATTTACCCCTATTTAGAGGTCCCTTTCTATTTCGGCTTAGTGTGTGGTTGGTCGTGCCAACTACGGGGTGGTCTTGTTCGGGACTGTTCAGTAAGGAACGGTTCCGGCCTTGTGTTATAGGGAAGCGGGCGTACTCTTCGGTACGTTGATCTAGGCCACATACTATGACGGGCGGTACCCCAGTAGCCCTGCCATTGATGGAAACCCATTCTTCCTACGAGACCCTATGGTTTTGATTGTATTACCTACTTTTGTGGCTAGTAGCTGGAATTTAATCATGTAACAATTTCGACTATTTATTATTTACTTGAAAACCCTAGACGCTATTATAATATCACTGGATTCCCTATTAAATGTTTTGGTTAGCATAAGGTAAAAACTTTTCCATGTTTATGCGTGGGAAGTCTTACGTGATACCTTTTCTTTTCAAAGGTTTTTCTAAAGTTAAGCAACTTTAAACCGTTTACTCACACTAGACCCCTGTCTGACCTGAGTGTTTATTTTCTATTTTATTAAACTCTTGGTTACTCATATTATGTATGAGTAGTCAAGTGATTCAGGTTTGCTTGACGAATTCTGGAGGAGTTGTGGAGCAGGAGGCTTCCATGTGTAGATATATCATAGTTCCGCTGTGTTTGTGATTGTATCTGTTGTACTTGAGTTGTATAGTTAGACAGATGTTTATACTGTCTAATATGTGTTGTATAAGTTGTGTACTCTGATGTAATATGATACCGTGTAATATTTTATGTGATATATTATATTTTACTCGTTCCGCTGTGAGTTCTCTGATGTTGTTGTCTTTCTTCTTTCTCTTTCTTTTCTTCTTCTATCCCTTTCTTTCTTCATTAGCGATGCGTCTTCCTAGAGATAGGAAGTCGGGTCGTCACAAAATCAAATGGAACGTCTTTTTCGAGAAGGGTCGTCAAAGGACGAGCGATTTTGCTAAAGTCTTTCACAAAGCGTCGGTTAAAGCCATCATGTCCTAAAAATGATCGAATGTTCTTAACAGATTTGGGAATGGGTAGGTTTGCAATTACATCGATTTTCGTTTTATCTACCTCAATGCCTTTATTTGAGATGATATGTCTAAGGGCTATGCCTTGTTTGACCATATAGTGGCATTTTTCGCAATTCAAAGTCAAATGTTTTTCTTTACATCGATTTAGAACCAACTTAAGATGATGTAAAAATTGGGAAAAAGAATCGCCAAGATAAAGAAATCGTCCAAAAAACTTCTAAAAAGTGCTCAATCATGTCAGAAAAGATGCAAACCATGCATCGTTGGAAAGTCGTAGGAGCGTTACAAAGTCCGAATGACATACGTCGATAAGCAAAGGTACCGAATGGACATGTGAAAGTCATTTTCTCTTAATCTTCGGGAGCAATTGGAATTTGGTTATAGCCGGAATAACCATCAAGAAAGAAGTAGAATTCATGGTCGGCCATCCATTCGAGCATTTTGTCGATAAAAGGAAAAGGGAAGTGCTTTACGTATTGCGGCATTTAGTTTTCGGTAGTTAATGAAAACATGCCAAACCGTTTGAGAATGAGTTGGAATAAGTTTTCTTGAGTCGTTCTTTACAACGGTTAGCCCAGACTTTTCGGTACATCATGAATTGGCCTAACCCATGAACTATCAAAGATTGGGTAAATGATTGCATTGTCGAGAAGTTTAAGAATTTCGTCATGAACCGCATCTTTCATTTTTGGATTAAGTCTTCATTAAGCATCACGAACAGGCTTGGCATCGTCGATTAAATGGATGCGATGTTGAACAAGAGTGGAACTAATACCCTTTATACCGAAGATCGACCATCCCATCGCTTCCTTGTTTTTGGATAGGAAAGTAAGGAGGTTTCCTTGTCAAGAGAGAGTTGTGGATATTATGACGGGCAACGTTTCGTTATCACCTAAATATGCATAATTAAGGTGATCGGGAAGTGGTTTGAGGTCTAATTTCGGGAGTTTTTCGATCAACGAATTAGGTTGAGATTCGGACTCAAGTGGAAATGATTCAAAAGGAAGAGTATATTCAATTTCCTTGGGAGTTTCATGAAACAATTTTTCGTACTCGGCTTCGCGTTCATCGTTAAGATCAATTGTCTCATTTTCTAAATTTTCGTGAATGACACTAACTTCCGAAGTTTAGTCATGAGGTTCGTTCATGCGGCGACCTGCAATTATGTGCCCTTTGCGCCAACAATAAACCATACATGTCAAACCCAAATTGCACGGAATTGTAGATTATCAGGGAAATATAGAAAAATAGATAGAACAGAATCTGACACGAACGGAATAACATATAATACTGAACAAATATCTTTACAGCAGAAAACTTTTAAATACATGCATCAGAGTAACCTAAATTCAATTTGGACAGTTATAAACATCTGTCCTTACAATTGCCGACAAACATCAACTAAACAACTAAGTATAGCGGATAATAGAATATGTCCATACGTAGATGAATATCTCTAGCTCTCCTCTGGAAACTTCAACCATCTTCGACTAACCTGAAACTACTTGGGTCTGACCCGAGCATTGAAAATACCCGGATCAGGCATGACAAACCAGCGTGAGAAAAACTCAATAATAAATGATAGCATCATATATCAGCCTTCGAATAGAAATCCTTTCAAAAGAAAGAGTATCTCATAAGATCACGCCCACACATAAACACGGACGGGTTTTTACCTTATGATAACTAAAACACTTTTGTATTAATACATTTGATATTGTTTTTAATGACATCTCTTTGAAAACATCTGCAAATAAACTTATTAATCTTAGCCGAAATTGTTACATTGATTAAATTCCAGTATAATAGGTCTACAATCAAGTTCGAAGGTTCTTTCTGGAGAATGGATTTCCATACAAATGACCAGGTGAAGGATCTACCTTCTGAATGGGTACACCTCTAGATGGGTGTCCCGAGGACCATCACAAAGGATCCTCTGCCAACATAAGACCAGCTTACCTCTGTAACTAGATAGTACCGAATATGTCATCCCCTGGTCATTACCGACCTTTAACCGAGCACTCGTTTCCATACACCACATTAACTTACATCCCGAACATCATAGCGGGAAGAAATATGTAACGACCGGAATTTTCGATCTCAAAAATTCCAGATAATTAGGAGAAGAAGATAAGAGATAGAAGAAGAAACAGAAATGAAACAGAGAATCTCACATTCGTAATGGATCAATATATAATATCAAATAAAATAGCATTTATAAAAGGGAAAACTGTACCAGTCAATTTAGATTTTAAAATATCAGAGTTACAACATTCCACAAAACACCGGACAGTTGAAGCAACATGATCCAGATACAAATCAATAATACTCAGCGGGTTACACTCAATACGTTCCTGCCTTCCAGCTCGCCTCCTGAACTCTAGAACGTCCTTACCTGAAAATTTGTAATACTCGGTCTGACCCGAGCATTACATCAATGTAACACCCGGGTCAGGTTGGAAACCAGCATGAGTAAACTCATCTAACAAGATATACCAACGCATACAACTTTTTAAAACCTGGGTAACTCTTATCTTATCATGAATTCTTAACTTGCATAATCAAAACTTATTTCAATCAAAATCTCTTAAGTACCATTACATAATTTAAATGGTCCAGTTTACTTAAATTATTTCATTTCAGCCTATTGATTTCACAAATCAAATCTATAAAGAATTATTGAAGATTCCAAATCGAAGTGGGGTCGGGTATTTTTCAGATCGAAGACAAGTAACTTAATAGAAAAAGAGAGTCTCTGTTCAAAATTGTTAACATCTGAAAACAAAAATCAAATTTTTAAAGAAAAGAGGATGTTGGAACCCTGTAAACAGTCTGAGAAATTAAGAAGACAGAAGCAAGAAATCAAGCAAGGATTAAAATCAAGTTCAAATTCAAACCATCATGAGAATTCAAAAAACAAGATTTCAACGTTTTAATCAAAGACTTCAACATCAAATTTCAAGGCTTCTGAAATCAAGTTGTTCAAGCTGAGAAACTAAATTTTAAAAACAGGAACTCTGTTTTCTGTAAACACTTATGTTCGTTTAGCATTCAAAAATCAATATCTCTTCACCTAGGTCATTTTGCATGTTGATGTAAACTAGAAATCTGTTTGTTTTCTGGTATAGCTTGTGTTAAAAATAGATTTGTGAAAATTTATGCTGTGCAGTTTGATAGGGTTCAAATTTACAATAAACAATCAAATTTTTGTGAAAAATAAATGATTTTAGTTCCAGATTTCAAACATGCAACTGTGATTGTCGAATGAAAATTTGAAATTTAGTGAAGGAATTATAATTTTTTTAGTGAATTATGGTTTGAGAAATAGGAAGATGAACATTTTCAATTCAAAAATGAATTTCAGGCGACTTCGTCGTCGTGGGGTGGAGCGGTCAGGTCAGGGAGAGGCAGGTGATCCTACGTAAGAGTTACCGTGGCAGAATTTTCGATTAATGCCTGGATGGCGGGAAGCGTTCGAGTTTAGGGTTTAAGGGTGGCAAGGTAGGGCCGACGAACGCGATGTTGGTTTAAGGTGATGGTGCGACCGCAGCCCGTGGTTTTGGGTGGAGAGGTAGCTACATGTATATGCTTCCGCTGGAGGTGGGTGGCGAGTGCAGTAATGGTCGGTCGGTAGTGGGATGGACCGAATTGGTGGAGATGTGGTTCTCTGGTTTCGATTTTGGGTAGGTAAGAGATTGATTTTTGATCAGGGGTCGTATTTGCATCGTCGTTGTGGCAAACTTAGGTCGTGGAGTGATGAGCGACTGGGTTTGAGTGTCACATCGAAGAGATGGTCGAAGGTGAGGCTTTGCATATGCACAACGTGCACGAAGGGTGTCAGACTGGATTCATGTAACGACCCATAATTTTTATTAATTAAAAATTGAATATTTAATTAATTTTAAATATTAATAAGTGAATTTATTTGTCGAATAAATTTTATTTCGAATAATTGGATTTAATTGAATAATTAAATCGATAAGTTAATATGTTAAATTATGGAAATAATTGAAAATTGAGTTAAATATGATTGAAAATGATTTGTAAAATTTTATTTTATCACGTTGGAGTTAGAATGATATTTTAGAACTTTTAAAATCGAATTAAAAATTTATTTGTGAAAATTGAATATTTTAATATTTAATCGACTAGTGAAAATAGTCAATTTTTGAACAGTCTCAGAATTGGACGAAACCAGTTCCATTGGATCCGTTATAGTTAGTTATTACCGGATTTCAATTTTCGTAGCAATCGGAGTTATCGTTTGATCGTGGTAGCTCGAAACGCATCGAATTATTTTTAATATTAATTTGGCGAGTTAAAATAGTCATTTTTCAAACAGTCTCGGATTTCGACGAAACCAGTTTCATCGGATCCATAATGTGATATTATTGTATGGTTTCAAATTTCGTGTCAATTGGATTTACCGTTTGTCCGGTGCAAATTAAAACGCCTAGAAAATCATTTAAATCGGTTTAATTTAAATTGAACGTTTATAGCCATAACTCGCACAGATGTCCGAATTAGCTTCCGAAACCTGTTCCATTGTGTCCGGAACGCGGGATAAACCCTAGGAACGTCAGTTTCGACGCGTAAATCGGAGTTCGGAATTTCCGGAATGAATAGTGTCGTTCGATTCTCTATAAATAGCCACCTTCACAAATAATAAAAAAAAAACCTAAACCTAATACAACCGCCACCCCCCTCAACCCACGGCCGAAATTGTTCCATCTTCATCCTTATAAACTTCCAATCCACAAACTTTCACACAAAGTTGTCAACTGCAACATGGAAGAGCGTGAGGAGAGCTTCAATTCTATACGGAAGTGATCGTTTTTAGTTGCATGGATTGTCATCAATTTGGCCGCATTTGGGGTCAGTTGCGCACGCATTTCGAGCGTAAGGGGGTGGCCAAGTTTGAAGATGCTCTGGCCGAGCATGGAGGTTGGGTCGGCCTTCGTAGTGGTGGTCTCTGATCATGCTGGAAGCGAGTGTGGTGGTTGCAAATTTAAACCCTAAATGGGTATGGATGGGTTCATATGCGGCTATTGTCTGTAGATGGAGTTGGGGGAGATGCAACGTGCGGTCATGATGAGGGGAGAAGGAATCCAGTGGCTGAGATTTGTGTAGGTTAAAAATAGTTAATATATATTGTAAATTATGTATATAAAATTTGTGTAAACTTCAAAAATTCATAACTTTTTCATACGAGGTCGAAAACGCGCGAAACCAGTTGCGTTGGAATCGTATGGACGAGCACTATGCTATGGAATTGGATTGGAGTCGTTTGGAGTTAGTGAGAATTTCGGGTAAAATTAAACGCGCGTTTAATTTTATTCGAAATAAATCGCTAAAACAGAATTGAAATCAAGGTGAGAACTTCTCACTCAATCGAATCAGTTTCGATTTTATTTTAAATAGTTATATTTAAAATATTTGAATGCATGTTTGAATGATGATTGTTATCTATTGATTGTTAAAATAGACATTATGCGCCGTTAGTAAGCGGATGTTATTTATTAAAAACATATACCGCGAATATTTCATAAACAGTGAAATTGGTATTATATAAAATAGCAATATATATATATTGGCATATGTATATATTGGAGTTGTTGATTTCCCGCATTTGTATAGCGGATGAGACCCTATTACGCCGTTATTAAGCGGATAATATTTTAAATCCCATATACCGCGATAATTCCGTACTGGAGTGGAATTGGTATTGTGCTAATGTTTGTGGATGTAGGAAAACAGGTTGGAGGGATCCAACTGGATTCCTCAATAGTATTTATTTGATTTCAGATATTTTGATATTTGATGGACAATCATATCGATATATGATGTCGTTGTAGTCGTGATTGACTATTTGGTGTGTAGCATCATTGGACCAAATTTTGGAATTTTAAAATGGTTTTTAAAGTGATTTTTGAAAATATACTATATTTTTGGAATTGATTTATTTTAAATAAATAAACGTTATAATTTTAACGTTATAAAAATTATGGTTTTTTGAGAAATATAGTTAAAGGTTGATTTTTGAAAATATGGGTTAATAATTTTATAAAAAGAGTTTAAATTGGGATTTTTGGATTTATTGTAAAAAGTTTAAAAATAGGATTTATAAAATTTGATTATTTTATAAATCAAAATGGTGAAATTATAAAGGAGATTAAAGACGTTTTAAAAGAATAATATAAATTGATTTATATAAAAGAATTTATAAATTGATATTTATAAATTAAAATATTTGAGTTATAAAACGAGTTTTTATAAGTGTTAGAATGAATTGTGAATGAATTTCATAAATGAATGAAATTCATAGAATTATAAACGGTGAAGTTATAAATGGAATTTTATAAGCAGTAGGTTTATAAAATTTATAAAGTTATTAAAAGAATGGTTTTGGATAAATAATTGAATCTTATAAGTTATAAGATTTATAATTATGAAGTTTAAAGAAACGATTGTGCAAACAAATAAATTCTAAGTATTTAACTTATAACATGAACTTTTGTTTTATAATTGAGATATGAATTGAGATAGGTTAATAAAGGAATTTATAAAAGGAAGTTGTTACAAAATAAATAGAAATGGAGTTTATAAACATTGTTTTATAAATCCGCAAACGACTTATTTTGATAAGTAAATTGTTATAACTTATTTATGGAGTTATATTCACATTTTAGACTGTGAATAATCCTTTGAAATAAAATGAATAGAAAGGATGAAGTTGGTTAACGTAGCATATTCACGTTTTTGAATAGTGAATAATATGTTAAAGAAATTGTTTTGAATGTGATGTTTTAAGTAGAATTAAAACGATCTAACAATGTTTTTAAATGTGTTAAGATTCGAAACCATAGATTTCAACATTCATTGTTGAAATAGACGTTTTCGAGAAATAAAAGGAAATGGTGTACTATAACACTGTTGTTATAGTAAATGATTTCCGAAAGGAAATGTTTTGTATAGTATTGGGATTTATATATCTATTTAAATTTTGAATCCCTATACTAGTGATTTTGGGTTGTCGTAACGATGTTTTACGCAACATTCGTTTTGGCCCAAATAAATATGGTTAAGAGAATGATTTCCTTAAAGAATGAAATATGTACTTAATCTCCATTGAAGTATATTGAATATTTTCCCAGTGTTGAAAATAAATGGATTTGTGAATTACTTATTAATAAATAAGTATGGAAATGTTTTCCAATATAAAGTGAATATTAGAGAATTTATCTTTTTGAAGATAAATTGAAATGAATAATTGAAATCGTATATGCATGGATATTTTGGAGTGAAAATTCACTATGAAATTTATAAAAGAATGGGGAAATTTGTTTAAAAATAAATATTGATTTATTTTTGAAGTGTGAAAATTATATATCTTGTAAAGATATTTTTGGGAAATAAATAATTCGGAAAATTATTTGGAATCTGGTGATGTTGTGCATATCCATTGATAGTTCAATAACCGACTATCAATATTTACCTTTGAAAGGTATTTGTTGTGATTTGCTTGGATTTGAATGCTACACTTATTTTTAAATTATTGCGCTCGTTATTCGGATTACCCATTCCGAATAGTGATACGACGTAATGGATAGCATTGAAGATCGGTGTTGAAGACCCGGTGTTTGCGAGAGCGATAGGATGACCTGTCGATTGACTCTGCATCGAGTTGCTCCGGTAAAGCGTTCTCCATAAGTGATGGGAAATCCGATCAGGATTGTGGATATCCGGATTGCAAGGACTTCTTTGTAAGTGCCTTCAGTTCTGTTCGAGCCCGGAACAGACTTGTATGGATTGTATGTCTGACATTACAAATTGAGATATAAAGCGGATTTCTTTCAAATATATTTCTGTTGGTGCCGGAGAATTTATTCTTTTAGCTTAACACCCTTCTCTGAGACGTACGAGCTCAGAGGTTATGTAGTTGAAGGTTATCAGCGATATATTCCCAATTTGGTAATGTGACATGCTGAGTGTTGCTGTGAAATGATCATTGTGTTGATTATTTGTGATAGGATCATTTATTTGATCGTCTATCTTGGTGATCATTTCTATGATCATTTGTTGACCCAAAGCATGGCTTTTGTATAAAGTATGTTTTTGTGGACGTGACTTCGTCGAGCCTCACACCCCGGAATGGTCAAAACAGGAAAGATGCAGCAAGGTTATGAGGGGTAGCTCCATTTAGGGTATGTGCATTTCCTTCTGGAAAGGGTGGTATCATGGTATGGAGCCCAGATACTTACTCATGTTGAAACACTTTATTTATGATTGTGTGATGATGGTGACGAGCGCTCGGTTAAAGGTCCAATGGGACCGGGGGATGGCATATTTGTGTCAGTTGTTACCCAGTTAGGGGTAACCCGGCCTTGTGTTGGTAGAGATCCGGTTTGGTTCTCGGGGATGTCCTTCCAGAGGCATTCTCATGTGGCAATGGGAAGTTCCTTGGCCTGATCATTCGAAATCCAATTCCCAATACGAAACCCTGTACGGTATTAGTTATAGAACCTGCCATTTACTTATGGTGGTCACCACTGTTTAGATGGTAGCTATAGTAGGCATACGATAATGGTCGTATGTTGGCTAAGATTTATATTCTATTTTCGAAATGAATTTTCTCTACACTATGCACTGTAATAATATCAAATGTCCTTTTAATGCGTATCAAGCATCTTTGACTATCATAAGGAGAAATCTCCTCCGATTCTGCGTTTGCATTGTGTGTGTGCGGGAGGCCTTATGGTAGTCTCATTTTTAAAAGCATTGCGAATTGACTTTAGAAATATTCCTCTATTTTGATTTTTAAAGATAAATAAACTGTTTTGAGTTCTCACACCAGTCACATGACTGACTCGGAGTTTATTGTTTTCCTTCCTAAACTCTGGGTGCCCACCAATTTCCACACGGGCAGTCAAGAGTTAGGTTTATCAGGATATTCTAGAGTTGCTGGAGGCAAGCTGGATGACATGGCGTATTACTAGTTTATATAGTATTTCTTTTTCCGCTGTTTGTTGTTGTACACTCTGATGATATGATGTAATGAAATGTAATGTATGAAATGTAATAACTGATATAGTTCTTTGTTTAAAGATTATTCATTTATTTATTATATGTTGTTCCGCTGCGAATTGTGAGATTCTGTTATTGTTCTGTTGTTTTCAGTTCCGTTCTATTTTCTATTTCCTTTCCTCTCTATTTTTCTATCTTCTTATCTTCTTCTGTTTTTTTTCTTTTTCTAAAACCCTCTTCTCCCTATTTTCTATCTTTCTCTCTCTTCTTCTGTCTTTTTCTTATTTCTTAAACCCTCAGTGTTCGGTTTTCCGGCATCCGACTGATTGGCATTCGATACAGTGGACGTATTGATGCTGATATTCGGGAGTCGAAGAATCGGGTCCTGACAATGTGGTATCAGAGCATATGGTTAAGCGACAATCATGGTTCTGTTGGGTATTACTCATTAGAGATAGAGTCAGTAGTACTCTAGAATGAGTTTGAGTGTAATAATAGCTATGAGAGCGTATTGTTAGTAAATATAAAATTGTTTTATATTGTGATGATTGGTTTATTGAGTGGTATATGAACCTTCGTCAGCACGGTCTCGACAACTATGCCGAAGGGGTTTCTAAACACATAGAACAATTCGACACAGTATTGTTTTAATTTGGGTAAATGAAATAATTTTACCTTGATTTTATTTTATATATAAAGAAATAATTTTTCAGAATTATTAAAGTGTATATAAGTTGATTGTTTAGTTGTTTGAATAATCTAAATTAAAGAATAATTGTATAAGTAAAAAGAATTATAAGAATGGAATTATAATTAAAGTGATTTACAATTGTGAAATAAACTTATATATAAAGAAGTAAAACTATATGAATATATTTATGAATATGAGTTGTAAATAAAAATGAATTTAAAGTTAAATAGAAATTTACTTTAGAATGGGAATCTGAATTGATTTATAAGTGGGAATTTAAGTTATGTAAAACCAAGTGATGTTTATTAAATGGAAGTATAACTTAAGAGATGTTGAATGAAGTTGATATTGGTATCGAAGTAAATTAATGAAGTTAAGTGAATCTTAAATAGAATTGAATTTGAATTGGAAGTGAACCAACTTGAATATGAATTAGTGAATATAAACTAATTGAAAATGAATGTTGATAAAATCCAATGTTAATGAATCAAATGTGATTTAAATTGAAAACCTATTTCATTTAATATTAATGAGAATATGAACGAATATTTATTGGTTATGAATGTTAGTTGGTTGATGGTTGAATATATAGCTTTTACTACATTTGCTATGTTGGCATATATAGTTATTATGTTGCTATATGTTGTATATTGATACTATTTTCATATATACATGTTCTCATGTTGTTTGTTGAGTGTTTAGTAGGTGAGGATCGCGTTTGCTTCGCATTTGGAGCTCGCTTTCGCGCTATCTTAGCCGTATATGCTCGCTAATAAAACATAAGGTACATATCTTGGATTAAATATCGTACTTTTACACTTTTTTCCCTACGGGATGCCTCATTACTTGATGAGATGTATATTTGTGATATATATACTGTCATTTTTTTTCGGATCGAGCCGCGCAAAGGAGACTATGGCGAATTTTTCCGAAAATTTAAGGCGTTAGAAAAAATTTGAGAAAATTTGGAAAATTTGTGAAAACTATAACTTTGATTTGGAATTGAAAGTTAAACAATAGTAGTTGTTTTTGAAAAGATAACTAAGTATGATTTGGAAACTTAGTAAGTTAATATAAGAAGTTTGGCTATGAATTATGGAAAGTTAATAAATTCTGCAACTTTTCTTACTTAATAATTTCGAGGACGAAATTCTTTTAAGGGGGGAAGTATGTAACGACCCAGAATTTTTATTAATTAAAAATTGAATATTTAATTAATTTTAAATATTAATAAGTGAATTTATTTGTCGAATAAATTTTATTCCGAATAATTGGATTTAATTGAATAATTAAATCGATAATTTAATATGTTAAATTATGGAAATAATTGAAAATTGAGTTAAATATGATTGAAAATGATTTGTAAAATTTTATTTTATCATGTTGGAGTTAGAATGATATTTTAGAACTTTTAAAATCGAATTAAAAGTTTATTTGTGAAAATTGAATATTTTAATATTTAATCGACTAGTGAAAATAGTCAATTTTTGAACAGTCTTAGAGTTGGACGAAACCAGTTCCATTGGATCCGTATTAGTTAGTTATTACCGTATTTCAATTTTCGTAGCAATCGGAGTTATCGTTTGATCGTGGCAGCTCGAAACGCATCGAATTATTTTTAATATTAATTTGGCGAGTTAAAATAGTCATTTTTCAAACAGTCTCGGATTTCGACGAAACTAGTTTCATCGGATCCGTAATGTGATATTATTGTATGGTTTCAAATTTCGTGTCAATTGGATTTACCCTTTGTCCGGTGCAAATTAAAACGCCTAGAAAATCATTTAAATCGGTTTAATTTAAATTGAACGTTTATAGCCATAACTCGCACAGATGTCCGAATTAGCTTCCGAAACCTGTTCCATTGTGTCCAGAACGCGGGGTAAACCCTAGGAACGTCAGTTTCGACGTGTAAATCACAGTTCGGAATTTCCAGAATGAATAGTGTCGTTCGATTCTCTATAAATAGCCACCTTCACAAATAAAATAAAATAAAATAACCTAAACCTAATACAGCCGCCACCCCCTCAACCCACGGCCGAAATTGTTCCATCTTCATCCCTTATAAACTTCCAATCCATAAACTTTCACGCAAAGTTGTCAACTGCAACATGGAAGAGCGTGAGGAGAGCTTCAATTCTATACGGAAGTGATCATTTTTAGTTGCATGGATTGTCATCAATTTGGCCGCGTTTGGGGTCAGTTGCGCACGCATTTCGAGCGTAAGGGGGTGGCCGAGTTTGGAGATGCTCTGGCCGAGCATGGAGGTTGGGTCGGCCTTCGTAGTGGTGGTCTCTGATCATGCTGGAAGCGAGTGTGGTGGTTGCAAATTTAAACCCTAAATGGGTATGGATGGGTTCATATGCGGCTATTGTCTGTAGATGGAGTTGGGGGAGATGCAACGTGCGGTCATGATGAGGGGAGAAGGAATCCAGTGGCTGAGATTTGTGTAGGTTAAAAATAGTTAATATATATTGTAAATTATGTATATAAAATTTGTGTAAACTTCAAAAATTCATAACTTTTTCATACGAGGTCGAAAACGCACGAAACCAGTTGCGTTGAAATCGTATGGACGAGCACTATGCTATGGAATTGGATTAGAGTCGTTTGGAGTTAGTGAGAATTTCGGGTAAAATTAAACGCGCGTTTAATTTTATTTGAAATAAATCGCTAAAACAGAATTGAAATCAAGGTGAGAACTTCTCACTCAATCGAATCAGTTTCGATTTTATTTTAAATAGTTATATTTAAAATATTTGAATGCATGTTTGAATGATGATTGTTATCTATTGACTGTTAAAATAGACATTATGCGCCGTTAGTAAGCGGATGTTATTTATTAAAAACATATACCGCGAATATTTCATAAACAGTGAAATTGGTATTATATATAATAGCAATATATATATATATATATATATATATATATTGGCATATGTATATATTGGAGTTGTTGATTTCCCGCATTTGTATAGCGGATGAGACCCTATTGCGCCGTTATTAAGCGGATAATATTTTAAATCCCATATACCGCGATAATTCCGTACTGGAGCGGAATTGGTATTGTGCTAATGTTTGTGGATGCAGGAAAACAGGTTGGAGGGATCCAACTGGATTCCTCAACAGTATTTATTTGATTTCAGATATTTTGATATTTGATGGACTATCATATCGATATATGATGTCGTTGTAGTCGTGATTGACTATTTGCTGTGTAGCATCATTGGACCAAATTTTGGAATTTTAAAATGGTTTTTAAAGTGATTTTTGAAAATATACTATATTTTTGGAATTGATTTATTTTAAATAAATAAACGTTATAATTTTAATGTTATAAAAATTATGGTTTTTTGAGAAATATAGTTAAAGGTTGATTTTTGAAAATATGGGTTAATAATTTTATAAAAAGAGTTTAAATTGGGATTTTTGGATTTATTGTAAAAAGTTTAAAAATAGGATTTATAAAATTTGATTATTTTATAAATCAAAATGGTGAAATGATAAAGGAGATTAAAGACGTTTTAAAAGAATAATATAAATTGATTTATATAAAAGAATTTATAAATTGATATTTATAAATTAAAAATATTTGAGTTACAAAACGAGTTTTTATAAGTGTTAGAATGAATTGTGAATGAATTTCATAAATGAATGAAATTCATAGAATTATAAACGGTGAAGTTATAAATGGAATTTTATAAGCAGTAGGTTTATAAAATTTATAAAGTTATTAAAAGAATGGTTTTGGATAAATAGTTGAATCTTATAAGTTATAAGATTTATAATTATGAAGTTTAAAGGAACGATTGTGCAAACAAATAAATTCTAAGTATTTAACTTATAACATGAAATTTTGTTTTATAATTGAGATATGAATTGAGATAGGTTAATAAAGGAATTTATAAAAGGAAGTTGTTATAAAATAAATAGAAATGGAGTTTATAAACATTGTTTTATAAATCCGCAAACGACTTATTTTGATAAGTAAATTGTTATAACTTATTTATGGAGTTATATTCACATTTTAGACTGTGAATAATCCTTTGAAATAAAATGAATAGAAAGGATGAAGTTGGTTAACGTAGCATATTCACGTTTTTGAATAGTGAATAATATGTTAAAGAAATTGTTTTGAATGTGATGTTTTAAGTAGAATTAAAACGATCTAACAATGTTTTTAAATGTGTTAAGATTCGAAACCATAGATTTCAACATTCATTGTTGAAATAGACGTTTTCGAGAAATAGAAGGAAATGGTGGACTACAACACTGTTGTTATAGTAAATGATTTCCGAAAGGAAATGTTTTGTATAGTATTGGGATTTATATATCTATTTAAATTTTGAATCCCTATACTAGTGATTTTGGGTTGTCGTAACGATGTTTTACGCAACATTCGTTTTGGCCCAAATAAATATGGTTAAGAGAATGATTTCCTTAAAGAATGAAATATGTACTTAATCTCCATTGAAGTATATTGAATATTTTCCCAGTGTTGAAAATAAATGGATTTGTGAATTACTTATTAATAAATAAGTATGGAAATGTTTTCCAATATAAAGTGAATATTAGAGAATTTATCTTTTTGAAGATAAATTGAAATGAATAATTGAAATCGTATATGCATGGATATTTTGGAGTGAAAATTCACTATGAAATTTATAAAAGAATGGGGAAATTTGTTTAAAAATAAATATTGATTTATTTTTGAAGTGTGAAAATTATATATCTTATAAAGATATTTTTGGGAAATAAATAATTTGGAAAATTATTTGGAATCTGGTGATGTTGTGCATATCCATTGATAGTTCAATAACCGACTATCAATATTTACCTTTGAAAGGTATTTGTTGTGATTTGCTTGGATTTGAATGCTACACTTATTTTTAAATTATTGCGCTCGTTATTCGGATTACCCATTCCGAATAGTGATACGACGTAATGGATAGCATTGAAGATCGGTGTTGAAGACCCGGTATTTGCGAGAGCGATAGGATGACCTGTCGATTGACTCTGCATCGAGTTGCTCCGGTATAGAGTTCTCCATATGTGATGGTAAATCCGATCAGGATTGTGGATATCCGGATTGCAAGGACTTCTTTGTAAGTGCCTTCGGTTCTGTTCGAGCCCAGAACAGACTTGTATGGATTGTATGTCTGACATTACAAATTGAGATATAAAGCAGATTTCTTTCAAATATATTTCTGTTGGTGGCGGAGACTTTATTCTTTTAGCTTAACACCCTTCTCTGAGACGTACGAGCTCAGAGGTTATGTAGTTGAAGGTTATCAGCGATATATTCCCAATTTGGTAATGTGACATGCTGAGTGTTGCTGTGAAATGATCATTGTGTTGATTATTTGTGATAGGATCATTTATTTGATCGTCTATCTTGGTGATCATTTCTATGATCATTTGTTGACCCAAAGCATGGCTTTTGTATAAAGTATGTTTTTGTGGACGTGACTTCGTCGAGCCTCACACCCCGGAATGGTCAAAACAGGAAAGATGCAGCAAGGTTATGAGGGGTAGCTCCCTTTAGGGTATGTGCATTTCCTTCTGGAAAGGGTGGTATCATGGTATGGAGCCCAGATACTTACTCATGTTGAAACACTTTATTTATGATTGTGTTGGCAGAGATCCGGTTTGGTTCTCGGGGATGTCCTTCCAGAGGCATTCTCATGTGGCAATGGGAAGTTCCTTGGCCTGATCATTCGTTGGAAATCCAATTCCCAATACGAAACCCTGTACGGTATTAGTTGTAGAACCTGTCATTTACTTATGGTGGTCACCACTGTTTAGATGGTAGCTATAGTAGGCATACGATAATGGTCGTATGTTGGCTAAGATTTATATTCTATTTTCGAAATGAATTTTCTCTACACTATGCACTAGTAATAATATCAAATGTCCTTTTAATGCGTATCAAGCATCTTTGACTATCATAAGGAGAAATCTCCTCCGATTCTGCGTTCGCATTGTGTGTGTGTGTGCGGGAGGCCTTATGGTAGTCTCATTTTTAAAAGCATTGCGAATTGACTTTAGAAATATTCCTCTATTTTGATTTTTAAAGATAAATAAACTGTTTTGAGTTCTCACACCAGTCACATGACTGACTCGGAGTTTATTGTTTTCCTTCCTAAACTCTGGGTGCCCACCAATTTCCACACGGGCAGTCAAGAGTTAGGTTTATCAGGATATTCTAGAGTTGCTGGAGGCAAGCTGGATGGCATGGCGTATTACTAGTTTATATAGTATTTCTTTTTCTGCTGTTTGTTGTTGTACACTCTGTTGATATGATGTAATGAAATGTAATGTATGAAATGTAATAACTGATATAGTTCTTTGTTTAAAGATTATTCATTTATTTATTATATGTTGTTCCGCTGCGAATTGTGAGATTCTGTTATTGTTCTGTTGTTTTCAGTTCCGTTCTATTTTCTATTTCCTTTCCTCTCTATTTTTCTATCTTCTTATCTTCTTCTGTTTTTTTTTCTTTTTCTAAAACCCTCTTCTCCCTATTTTCTATCTTTCTCTCTCTTCTTCTGTCTTTTTCTTCTTTCTTAAACCCTCAGTGTTCGGTTTTCCGGCATCCGACTGATTGGCATTCGATACAGTGGACGTATTGATGTCGATATTCGGGAGTCGAAGAATCGGGTCCTGACAATTCAAATCGGGTGTGGAAACTTGGGTTCGATTACGGAGTTGCGTCGAGTTGCATATGCTTTGATGTTCATATGGAATGATTGAGTGATCAGAGATGATCTCCGGTGAGGCATCGAGATTTTGGTATTTTGGGAGGAATGTTGTTGTTGTTGTCTGGAAGTTCAAGAGTAAGGGAGAGAAGGAGTTAGGGAGGAAGCCGGGTTGATTATCTGCCTGTTGTTTATTTTATTTAATCCGGTTTGGGCTTCGGCCCGATTGCCTGGTGTTTAATAGGGTTCAGGTTGTTTTTTTAAATTGGGCTTCAGCCGATAGCGTTGGCCTGTAATAAAAAGAAGAAATTAATAATCAAGAAAGTAGTTGATGTAAAGGTAAATGATTTGGAATCAATTTTATTATATATTAAATGTTTACTTAGTTTTTTTTGATATAGACAATAATTTTAAAGAAATAATTTGCTTACTTAAGTCCATTTAATTAAGGTCATTTACAAATTATTTTATCATAAGATTTGTCAAGCTTTTTAAATAATTTTGTAACAATTTTTGAAGTTTATCTAAATAATTGAAGGGTAGTTAAGCAAATGATTTGGGAAACAAAATGTTAAACATTTGAGTTAATTTAAGATATAAAATAATTGTATATAAAATAATTGTTTTATTTCAGATATTAAATGAGTGTTATTAATGCATGGTTAGTATTGACGGAAGTTACGCCATCGTACGATCCATTATGAAGATAAATAAGTAAAATTTTATAAGTTTATTCAGTTTGAATTTAATTACTGGTGTAGAATAATGTCATTGTTAATTGTATTCGACTTGAATGTAAGACATTCCCAACTAACAGATGTGATCTTGTAAATTTATTCAAGCTGTTTGACATTTGGACAGTGGAAACAGACACCATTCTGTTGTATAGTTAATTAAATTTCTATGGATAGTTTAAGCCATCTACCGATATTATCTATGTAATTACTTCTAGCAACGATAATCTTTTGTTTATGCATATATCTGTTGTAACGACCCGTAAATTTTCGATAATTAAAATGGCTAATTTAAAAGATTTCGTGATTTAATGTTAGAAGAAAATATTGTAATTCGTTTGGAATAATAATAACTGGAATGAATTGCAACAATAATTATCCAAGTAATGAAAAATGAATGCTACTTAGTGAATGCCTTTGAAATCAATAGTTGAATAGGATAATAAATGCTGAAATTCATTGGGTATAATAGAGTAATTGATTGATAAGTAAAATCTATTTAAAATCAAATATTGAATATTGAACAGGTAAATTGTTTAAATTAAATATTTAAAACTTATTGAATAATTGAATAACTGTAAAATGAAAATAGTGTTCTAAATTTTGAATTGGTTTTAAAAGTTGAATCTTATAAGTTCAATTTCAATATTTCAAAAGATAATGAATTATTGGATAAGCGAAATTGTTTAAATTTAATATTTGAAATTTATTGAATAATTTAATAATGGGAATTGAATAACCGTATAATGGAAATAGTCGTTCTATAATTTTAATTCGTTTCAAAAGTTAAATTTTAAGTTCGTTTTGAATATCTCAAAAGATAGTGATTTAAGAATAATCAAATTGTTTAAATTTAATATTACAGATGTTTGAATAATTAAATTCCGACTTTGACATGATTAATTTGATATTGAAATTTAATATATGAAATAGAGTGAATAATTGAAATTTGATTTAATATGATTCAAATTGGTTTCCAAAGTGAATGTAAGTTATATTTGGATTTTAATAGAGTTAATAAGATTTTAAAATTGGAATTTATTGGATAAATTGAATAACGGGTTTAATATGATTAAAAATGATTTGTAAAATTTTATTTTATCATATTGGAGTTATAGTGATGTTATAGAACTTTTAGAACCGAATTTAAAATTTATTTGTGAAAATTGAATATTTTAATATTTAATTAGCGACTGAAAAATAGCCAATTTTCAAACAGTCTCAGAATTGGACGAAACTAGTTCCATTGGATCCGTAATAGTTAGTTATTATTGGATTTCAATTTTCGTAGCAATCGGAGTTGTCGTTTGACCGTGGCAGCTCGAAACGCATTGAAATTGTTTTAATATTAATTTGGGGAGTTAAAATAGTCATTTTTCAAACGGTTCCGGATTTCTGCGAAACCAGTTTCATCGGATCCGTATTGCCATATTATTGTAAGATTTCGAATTTCATGTCAATCGGATTTACCGTTTGTCCGGGGCGAGCCAAAACGCATAGAAATTCGTTAAATTTGTTTAATTTAAATTTGATCGTTTATTTCCATAACTCGCACCGATATTCGAATTAGCCTCCGAAACCTGTCCCATTGTGTCCGGAGCGTGGGATAAACCCAAGAGACGCCTATCACCACGCGTAAATCGGAGTTCAGAAAACTCGGGTTGAATAGTGTTCGTTATTTTTTTTATAAAGGCACTTCATTATTCTTTTTTTTTTCAAAACAAAACTCAAACCCTTAGGTTGCAATGTCGGCCGCCTCTTCTTTAATGAATGGCCAGAAATTAGTTTCCTTCTTCTCTCGATTAATTCCAATCCGTGAACAATTAGCCAAAACCATCAACTGCAATGTTGGAGAGGCCAACGGGTTCTACAAGTTCAACGGTGGAGATCGTGTTTGGAGCTGTGGATCAACGGGAAAAGGAGCTTGAAGGCCTACAGTTCGGCCTCGTTCCTCGTGCTCAATGGGGGGCCGAACTCCATGGCTCTGCAGCCGAGTGAAGAGGAGGGAATGAGCTTTGGGATGGAAGCTTCTGATCGTTGTCGAAGTCGTCGTGGAGGCTCGAAAAATTTAACCCTAGTTTGATGATGGGTTCGGCCGTGTGGTTAATGGAGCGCGTACGTGAGAGAGGGGGGGGGGGTTAGGAGATTATCGTGCACGGCCCTGATCTGCGTATTTCGAATCGTGCGGCCCATATTAGATGAAGGTTTATACTAAATGAAATTATTGTTTATTTTATTTATAATTCGTTCAAATGTTTAGAAATGCATATCTTTTCCATGCGAGGTCCGTTCTGGACGAAGCGAATTGCGTTGCAATCGTTTTATCGAGCACTACACAATGGAGCTGGATTGGAATCGTTTGGAGCTAGAGAAAATTTGGGTTAAATCGAACGTCGTTCGATTTGATTTAAAATCATAAAAATCAATGTGAGTGTTTTATAACGCTCACAACGTACTAAATATCTTTATGCTAGTTAAATTTGATATTATGAAGTGTTATGATTTTATTTGTCGTTGTTTGATAAAAATTTAATTGTCATATAGCTTGTCATTTGAATTAACCGTTGAAAATTTAATCGACAGTTAAATTGAAGTTAAATTTGAATTGCGATTAAATTATACGACATTGATAACTATGAAATCGCCATGAATTGTATTGTTTATTGGATGATGTATTTTGATGGATGCTATTGGTTGATAATTGAATGTTTGGATGTTTATTTGCTTATATATATCCTGTTATGCATACATATGATACCGAGATTTAATTTAAGTGATATATATTCATCCCTGACATTTAATTGAAATAACTAATTACTTGGCCATAGGATAGAAAATTATATACGGACACCGAATTGGCTAAATTAATAAATTTTAAGATCGTCGATTTGAAATTTATTTAAATGTTTTCATTTAAAAGTGATAAATAGAAATCAATTTATAGAAATCGAATTTATCAAAAAAAAAATTGAGTTTGGAATGTTGAAATAAAATTTTGGTTAAAAGAAATGGTTGAATAAATTGAAGTGGAGACTTTGAGATTTAAAATTTGGATATGATTGAATTTTGGAAATTTATTTGTTTTAAAGATTGAACATTAAATTTGAGTTTTGAATATTACTAAGTAAAAGTGACAAAAATGATATTTTGAATTGAGCTTGAAATTGAATCATATTTGTAATTGGGATTTAAATTTGAATATTGAAGGATAATTTTGTTAAGTGTTATAAATTGATATTTTGAAAAATCAAGCTAAAAATCGATATAAATTGAAATTGAACTAATTGAAAGTGAATATAAAATTGAATAAATTTGAAGTCAAAGTTGACGTTGAATTGAATTGAAATCGAAATCGAAATCGGTAGAACGGAAATTGAAATTGATTTGAATTGGGAAGATATAATTGAAATGGATTGGTTTTGAAGCTATTTCATTTTGTTTTACAAATTACTCGGTTATATAAACTATTTTTGAATATTTAAACTATTTTAATCTATTTTAAATCTACTTAACCCAATTTAAATTACTTTAAACTAATTTATCTATTTCAAATCCATTTTAAGATTTTTAGTATTTTTAACTATTTTAATTATGTAAAACTACTTTTAAACTACTTAAAACTATTTTCTAAAATTCTAAGCTGGTCAATAAAGTGGAATGTTTATATTTAAATCTTGAATTTAAAATACGAATTGAGTTAAGTGAAGTTGCAACCTAAATTGAAATTCGAAATGATTTTGAAATCGAAATGAGATATTGATGCGAAAATTGATTTTTGAAACGAATCTGACATTTTGATAGATACGGTGATATTTGAAATGGATTTGATTTTTGAACGAATATGATATTTTGATATCAATTATGAATCGATTTGAAATGTAAAAGAGCCAACGGTGTAATAATACGTAGTTATTAAAGAGATCGAGATCAGATATGGACATACTCTCTGTCGATACCGAACACCACTTTAATAACTATTATACGCGGAGTGTTGATCCAGAATGAAGTGGATGGTTTGGTGAGCGCGTTGACTGAAGAAAGAGAACGATATTGGATGACCCCTGACATGACTAAAACATGAGTCGCGCCGGGCCATTGAGGTTCGCCACCTCTAGCGGACACACTTCTTCGATACCATATCTATTACATTTGTGATGCGATTTGGGTGCACCCCTTGATTTGGGAGTGTTGTTTCGCGGTGTTGGGGTAGCTGCTGGCTATGCTCAACATCAGTCCGGATCACGCAACTACTAGTATCCTAGTTGGTATCGCCTCATGTACCTTGTATACTGATTATCCTATTCGCGACCACTACGTTTTGATTTGTAGCTTGAGTATGTGGATTGCCCTCTGGTGACTTCCGGTTTTGGGGAAACTACAGTCTTGTATATGCTTTTGGGAATATAAAATGTGTTAAGGGGGATTATGGTAACGCCTTAACGCTATTTTGATACTTTATATTACTGATAGGCATTATCTACATAGCGTATATTACTACATAGTAGATAGTTTCATGGATCCTTGAGAGATGGAAAATCCCGTAACACCTTTTGAGTTATTGCACGCACGTTGACACTGGATATGAGATGTCAAACCCCGTAAACATCTTTGACGCCGTTACGCTCATATTTATTTACGATTGATTTAACTTTCATAAGGATATCTTAGTCCTCACTCGAGTGTTTTGTCTCTTCATTACGCTCGGGTCAGTCCTGAGTTTTTCAGATTTTTGAAGATCTATTCTAGAGGATGAAGACGAAGATTTGGTATACTATTACTATTATTACCCTTGCATCATGCTATCTGCTGCATTATTTTAATTGTTCTGTTGTATATGTATAACTCTAATAAATGTTGTATAAATAATTGTCAAAGTATAGTAAACAGCTTCATGAACTGTTTATTTGACTATTATATTTTATCGTTCCGCTGCGAGATTCTGTGTTGTTTCATTTTCTTTATTTCTCTTTCTTTTCTTTTCTTATTTACCCCAATAACTATCTGCCCTTTTGAATGGTTTGGAATCGACATGTGTATTTGATCGTCGGTTTAAACTGTCCAAAAAGGCGGGTCGTTACAGTTGGTATCAGAGCTTTGGTTTAGCGATAAACCTTGGCTCTAGTGGGGAATAACTCATTGAAATAGAGGTAAACTATATGAATGAGTTGAGTGTATATGAGAGAGCTTATTTGTTAGTGATATAAAATGTTTTATATTGTGTCAGTTGATTTGTTGAGTGGCTTATGGATTCTGGTCAATACGAGTAATTGACGTTATTGATAGGGATCTCTAAACACTTAAACAGAACAATTCGACATGGTATTGTTTTGAAATTGGGTAAAGGAAATAATTTTATTCTAATTATATTTTATATATAAAGAAATTTTTTTCAGAAATTATTGTGACTTATCTAGCTTACCTGGTTGTTAGGAATGAAAATATTGGTTATTATCATTAATTGGATATTGTAATTTAATAAATAAGATGAGTTACAAAATGAACAATGATACAACAACTTGTAGAATGTTTTAAGAAAGAAAATCCTACAAGAATATTTTATAAAGGTGACTTATGAACAAAAATAGATTTAAATTGGAAAATATTGAATTTAAGACCCGGAGGTTTTAAAATGGTTTTCAAAGCTTTGAAGAAATATATAGTAATATTGGAAATTGTTTATGGAAATATTTTGAAAGGATTTTTTAAAGAAAGGAATGAATTTAGTACTCCTCTCTTATGTCGCTGGAAAATAATTTCGGTGATGACTGCGCAGCATCATCGACGTTCATTTTCGAGTCTCAAAGTGGGGGAGACTTCTAAGAAGCTTTGTTTTTCTTCGAAATTATTTTGGGTAAATGGGTTTTGGTTTGAACTCTAAAGGTATGATTTGTTATATATATATAAAAAAAATATAAGTATATATGTTTATTTCAAATGATTTGAAAGGAACCGGGCATTTAAATTTCTAAGTTCTGTTAAGTAATAATTTTCAAATTTTTTGAATGAAATGTGAATAACCAGAATTTATAAAATAAGAGGATTAAGATATCTAAGCTATTGTTTGGGAACTTTAAAGTTGAAAGGTAAGAGGATTTAAACTAATTAAATTTGTGAACATTCTAATTAAGTAAAATGAAATTCTATAAATTTGTATAATACCAAATTTGCATTCTGATAACATATAACAAGACTTACCAAATATTAAAAAGTTAAAATGATGTTTGGATATGTAATGAGATGTTGTACAAATAAACAGAACCTGAAAGTAATTGAAGTATATAAGTAAGGAAAACTCAAAATGAATTAAAATGTACGTAAATGGAAATTTTGGTTGTGAAAAAATGTTATATACTTAAATATAACATGAAATGATGAATGGATAAATGGAACAAGTAAGTGAACTTAAGAAAGAAGATAAATGAATCGTATTATATTTTGTAAATTGGTTATAGAAAATAAATATAGATTGCATAGAAAATTTTGAATTTGTAACTTTGAGATAACCGTAAACTAAGAAAAGTCATATATGAGAAGTTAGACTTTTATGAAATGACTATAAACTAAAGTGATGATTAATAAAATGTCCCATAAATAAATGTGTATTAACAGAAACTATGAATTGAAGTAAATGTAAAAAAAAAAAAGAATTTGGTATAGCTAAGAATCAATTGGAAAATGAAATTTAATTAAATTAAATTATATAGAATGTTTAAATTGAACTTGAATAAGCAAATTCTATGATATGATGTTAAGAAAGATAATGTCAAAGAATATGCTATGTAAAGAAATGGATATATTAACTAAATAATGGATTGTGAACAATTAATTGTAAATAAAATGGAAGTCAATAAAATAATTTAATATGGAAATTGTATAGAAATCCATTGGAAGGTAATACGTGAGATTGTACGTATATTATTTATTCGCATAACGATTTGATCCAAATTCGAGCACAAAATTTCGAGATGATTTATATCGATCCAAGTTAGGATTTTTCACTCGATTTTCGACGGCGAACCCTGGATATGGATTTTTAATTTGATTCTGGAATTCTCTATCATAGCATATGGCTATGCAAGGAGAGTAACAATTTCCAATCAAGGAACCAAATCTGAGTCCGTACTAGAGAGTCGGGTGAACGATACTAGTTTGGAAGCGAAATTGTGTGATCGAATAAGCGATTAGATTGATATTGCTCACGGATGATATATGTACGGCTTACGGACTTAATTAAAGTTAATATTGGAAATTTAAGATGCCAAATATAAAATGTTTCTTTTTTTTAAAATTATATAACAATATATATATAAAGAGATAAACCAAATTGAATGTAAAATTAATAATTTGGTTATGTTGGGTATGGTTTGGTTGTTATATGATTGCTAGTTGATTGTATATAATTCATTAAGGGTTAATGAAAATGAAAGCTATAAATTATTGAAATCAAATTGGAAGCTAAATGAATTTAAAAGAATTTAATTTGATTCAAATTGAAAGTGAACTAATGTAAATATAAATTAGTAAATGTTAACTAATTGAATCGAGAATGAATGTTAGTAAAAATCCAACGTTAATGAATCAACTGTGATTAAAATGGAAAACCAAGTAAATAAATATTAATGAGGAGTGAATTTATATTGATTGGTTATGGATTTGTTGGATGATAGTTGGATGATAGTTGATTGATGGTTGCGTAAGTTGTTTTGTTGCATTTGCTATGTTGGTACATGTAGTTGTTATGTTGCTATATGATGTATATTGATATTATTTTCATATATGCCTGTTCTCATGGTTTGTTGAGTGTTTAGTAGGTGCGGATTACGCTTGCTTCGCATTTGGAGCTCGCTTTCGCGCTATATTAGTCATATATGCACGCTAATAAAATATAAGGTACATGTTATTTTGCCATTGGATTTGGTGATTTTTGATGAGCCACTTGGCTTTTGATTTTCTTTTGTTGGTTTGGGGCCCGTAGAGGCGTTCTGTAGCCGTACCGATCGAGCCGCGCAAAGGAGACTCTGCCGAAATTTTCCGTAAATCCGGGTGTTATAAAATTTTTCAAGTTATAAAAATTATTTATAACTTGTTTTGATAACTAACCTTTTAAGTTAGAAAGCCGTTTGGAGAAACTTAGTGGAAGCGTAGTTATGACTTTATAAATGGAATTTCATTGTTTTATAAGTTGGTAACTTTGAATAAAATATATTTAATGTTGAATTCTATACTTAGTTCCTTTTCCCTTTTCGGGGACGAAAAGTTTTGAGTGGGGGAGAGTGTAACGACCCGTAAATTTTCGATAATTAAAATGGCTAATTTAAAAGATTTCGTGATTTAATGTTAGAAGAAAATTTTGTAATTCGTTTGGAATAATAATAACTGGAATGAATTGCAACAATAATTATCCAAGTAATGAAAAATGAATGCTACTTAGTGAATGCCTTTGAAATCAATAGTTGAATAGGATAATAAATGCTGAAATTCATTGGGTATAATAGAGTAATTGATTGATAAGTAAAATCTATTTAAAATCAAATATTGAATATTGAACAGGTAAATTGCTTAAATTAAATATTTAAAACTTATTGAATAATTGAATAACTGTAAAATGAAAATAGTGTTCTAAATTGTGAATTTGTTTTAAAAATTGAATATTATAAGTTCAATTTCAATATTTCAAAAGATAATGAATTATTGGATAAGCGAAATTGTTTAAATTTAATATTTGGAATTTATTGAATAATTTAATAATGGGAATTGAATAACCGTATAATGGAAATAGTCGTACTATAATTTTAATTCGTTTCAAAAGTTAAATTTTAAGTTCGTTTTGAATATCTTAAAAGATAGTGATTTAAGAATAATCAAATTGTTTAAATTTAATATTACAGATGTTTGAATAATTAAATTCCGACTTTGACATTATTAATTTGATATTGAAATTTAATATATGAAAATAGAGTGAATAATTGAAATTTGATTTAATATGATTCAAATTGGTTTCCAAAGTGAATGTAAGTTATATTTGGATTTTAATAGAGTTAATAAGATTTTAAAATTGGAATTTATTGGATAAATTGAATAACGGGTTTAATATGATTAAAAATGATTTGTAAAATTTTATTTTATCATATTGGAGTTATAGTGATTTTATAGAACTTTTAGAACCGAATTTAAAATTTATTTGTGAAAATTGAATATTTTAATATTTAATTAGCGACTGAAAAATAGCCAATTTTCAAACAGTCTCAGAATTGGACGAAACTAGTTCCATTGGATCCGTAATAGTTAGTTATTATCGGATTTCAATTTTCGTAGCAATCGGAGTTGTCGTTTGACCGTGGCAGCTCGAAACGCATTGAAATTGTTTTAATATTAATTTGGCGAGTTAAAATAGTCATTTTTCAAACGGTTTCGGATTTTGGCGAAACCAGTTTCATCAGATCCGTATTGTCATATTATTGTAAGATTTCGAATTTCATGTCAATCGGATTTACCGTTTATCCGGGGCGAGCCAAAACGCATAGAAATTCGTTAAATCGGTTTAATTAAATTTGATCGTTTATTTCCGTAACTCGCACAGATGTTTGAATTAGTCTCCGAAACCTGTCCCATTGTGTCCGGAGCGCGGGATAAACCCTAGAGCCGCCTGTCACCACGCGTAAATCGGAGTTCAGAAAAGTCGGGTTGAATAGTGTTCGTTATTTTTTTCTATAAAGGCACTTCATTATTCTTTTTTTTTCAAAACAAAACTCAAACCCTTAGGTTGCAATGTCGGCCGCCTCTTCTTTAATGAATGGCCAGAAATTAGTTTCCTTCTTCTCTCGATTAATTCCAATCCGTGAACAATTAGCCAAAATCATCAACTGCAATGTTGGAGAGGCCAACGAGTTCTACAAGTTCAACGGTGGAGATCGTGTTTGGAGCTGTGGATCAACGGGAAAAGGAGCTTGAAGGCCTACAGTTCGGCCTCGTTTCGCGTGCTCAATGGGGGGCCGAGCTTCATGGCTCTACAGCCGAGTGAAGAGGAGGGAATGAGCTTTGGGATGGAAGCTTCTGATCGTTGTCGAAGTCGTCGTGGAGGCTCGAAAAATTTAACCCTAGTTTGATGATGGGTTCGGCCGTGTGGTTAATGGAGCGCGTACGTGAGAGAGGGGGGGGGGGAAGGAGATTATCGCGCACGGCCCTGATCTGCGTATTTCGAATCGTGCGGCCCATATTAGATGAAGGTTTATACTAAATGAAATTATTGTTTATTTTATTTATAATTCGTTCAAATGTTTAGAAATGCATATTTTTTCCATGCGAGGTCCGTTCTGGACGAAACGAATTGCGTTGCAATCGTTTTGTCGAGCACTGCACAATGGAGCTGGATTGGAATCGTTTGGAGCTAGAGAAAATTTGGGTTAAATCGAACGTCGTTCGATTTGATTTAAAATCGTAAAAATCAATGTGAGTGTTTTATAACGCTCACAACGTACTAAATATCTTTATGCTAGTTAAATTTGATATTATGAAGTGTTATGATTTTATTTGTCGTTGTTTGATAAAAATTTAATTGTCATATAGCTTGTCATTTGAATTAACCGTTGAAAATTTAATCGACAGTTAAATTAAAGTTAAATTTGAATTGCGATTAAATTATCTGACATTAATAACTATGAAACCGCCATGAATTGTATTGTTTATTGGATGATGTATTTTGATGGGTTCTATTGGTTGATAATTGAATGTTTGGATGTTTATTTGCTTATATATATCCTATTATGCATACATATGATACCGAGATTTAATTTAAGTGATATATATTCATCCCTGTCATTTAATTGAAATAACTAATTACTTGGCCATAGGATAGAAAATTATATAAGGACACCGAATTGGCTAAATTAATAAAATTTTAGATCGTCGATTTGAAATTTATTTAAATGTTTTGATTTAAAAGTGATAAATAGAAATCAATTTATAGAAATCGAATTTATCAAAAAAAAAATTGAGTTTGGAATGTTGAAATAAAATTTTGGTTAAAAGAAATGGTTGATTAAATTGAAGTGGAGACTTTGAGATTTAAAATTTGGATATGATTGAATTTTGGAAATTTATTTGTTTTAAAGATTGAACATTAAATTTGAGTTTTGAATATTACTAAGTAAAAGTGACAAAAATGATATTTTGAATTGAGCTTGAAATTGAATCATATTTGTAATTGGGATTTAAATTTGAATATTGAAGGATAATTTTGTTAAGTGTTATAAATTGATATTTTGAAAAATCAAGCTAAAAATCGATATAAATTGAAATTGAACTAATTGAAATTGAATATAAAATTGAATAAATTTGAAGTCAAAGTTGACGTTGAATTGAATTGAAATCGAAATCGGTAGAACGGAAATTGAAATTGATTTGAATTGGGAAGATATAATTGAAATGGATTGGTTTTGAAGCTATTTTATTTTGTTTTACAAATTACTCGGTTATATAAACTATTTTTGAATACTTAAACTATTTTAATCTATTTTAAATCTACTTAACCCAATTTAAATTACTTTAAACTAATTTATCTATTTCAAATCCATTTTAAGATTTTAAGTATTTTTAACTATTTTAATTATGTAAAACTACTTTTAAACTACTTAAAACTATTTTCTAAAATTCTAAGCTGGTCAATAAAGTGGAATGTTTACATTTAAATCTTGAATTTAAAATACGAATTGAGTTAACTGAAGTTGCAACCTAAATTGAAATTCGAAATGATTTTGAAATCGAAATGAGATATTGATGCAAAAACTGATTTTTGAAACGAATCTGACATTTTGATAGATATGGTGATATTTGAAATGGATTTGATTTTTGAACGAATATGATATTTTGATATCAATTATGAATCGATTTGAAATGTAAAAGAGCCAACGGTGTAATAATACGTAGTTATTAAAGAGACCGGGATCGGATATGGACATACTCTCTGTCGATACCGAACACCACTTTAATAACTATTATACGCGGAGTGTTGATCCAGAATGAAGTGGATGGTTTGGTGAGCGCGTTGACTGAAGAAAGAGAACGATATTGGATGACCCCTGACATGACTAAAACAGGAGTCGCGCCGGGCCATTGAGGTTCGCCACCTCTAGCGGACACACTTCTTCGATACCATATCTATTACATTTGTGATGCGATTTTGGTGCACCCCTTGATTTGGGAGTGTTGTTTCGCGGTGTTGGGATAGCTGCTGGCTATGCTCAATATCAGTCCGGATCACGCAACTACTAGTATCCTAGTTGGTATCGCCTCATGTACCTTGTCGTACTGATTATCCTATTCGCGACCACTACGTTTTGATTTGTACCTTGAGTACATGGATTGCCCTCTGGTGACTTCCGGTTTTGGGGAAACTACGGTCTTGTATATGCTTTTGGGAATATAAAATGTGTTAAGGAGGATTATGGTAACGCCTTAACGCTATTTTGATACTTTATATTACTGATAGGCATTATCTACTTAGCGTATATTACTACATAGTTGATAGTTTCACGGATCCTTGAGAGATGGAAAATACCGTAACATCTTTTGAGTTATTGCATGCACGTTGACACTGGATATGAGATGTCAAACCCCGTAAACATCTTTGACGCCGTTGCACTCATATTTATTTACGATTGATTTAACTTTCATAAGGATATCTTAGTCCTCACTCGAGTGTTTTGTCTCTTCATTACGCTCGGGTCAGTCCTGAGTTTTTCAGATTTTTGAAGATCTATTCTGGAGGATGAAGACGAAGATTTGGTATACTATTACTATTACTACCCTTGCATCATGCTATCTGCTGCATTATTTTAATTTTTCTGTTGTATATGTATAACTCTGATAAATGTTGTATAAATAATTGTCAAAGTATAGTAAACAGCTTCATGAACTGTTTATTTGACTATTATATTTTATCGTTCCGCTGCGAGATTCTGTGTTGTTTCATTTTCTTTATTTCTCTTTCTTTTCTTTTCTTATTTACCCCAATAACTATCTGCCCTTTTGAATGGTTTGGAATCGACATGTGTATTTGATCGTCGGTTTAAACTGTCCAAAAAGGCGGGTCGTTACATCTGTTATGTGCCTGTTAATTATATTTGAGAATATAATGTGAATTGATCTATGGGAGCTGATTGATTTGAATACCTGTGTGATTGTGAATTGTGAATTGTGAATTGTAAATTGAAAAGTACCATTGGGATTGATAAGCCTTATTCTGTTCGGATTGATTTGTGAAATTAGTTTTGTTTTAAAAATAAATATTATTGTTAGAATTTTTTTTAAGATTGATAAATATTTTGAAATATCAAAGGTAGTTATTTAATATTATTGGAAATCTTTTTAAGGTATAATTTTTTTTATAAGTAAGTATTATTTAAATTATTTCAAGTATTAAACTATTTTGTATTAATTCTTTAACGGATAATTTTTATTCATATTTAAGTATATTTTCTTCAATATAAATCTATTTAATATAAGTGATGTTTAAAATATTTTACAATAACTTTTATAAAGAGTATTTTATTTATTAAACTTGAAAGTAATATTTGGAAATTTATAAGTATGATTTGGAAAGAAATGGTTATATATATATATATTTCAAATGAAATAAGTTTTCTTAAATAAATTGTAATCCGTTTGGATTTTAAAGGTGAGCAAGGCTTAAGGGTTGTAACGGGAAATAGCTTCGTTGAATTGATTGTTTGATAGTTAAACAACCGACTATCAAATTTGGACAAAAAGCTAACTTTGGAATTATCTAGAGGAAATTCAAGAATTATGTGGTATGGTTACCGTTCGAGGTGTTATACCGTACGTATAAACTCGGTTATTGTCTAGGATGAATTATAAGGAGACCCGTCCACTAATGGTTAGGAGATGAACTTCGATCTTGTCTTTCGTCGGTGTATTTCCTAAAGAACCGGGGTTGAGTTTACCGGAAAATAGCAAACGTTGTTTCGAAGAGACCGGGATCGGATTTGTAATCCGAAAACTACTTCGATCTAACAAGAACGTTTTCGTCATGAAGACCAGAGCTTGGAGTCGAAGATGGAGCTGTGAAGTGCAAGGGCTACTCGCTACTAATCCTTAGGGTGATTCCAAAATGGATGTAGTAGGAATAGTGCCTTCGGTTCCGTTCGAACCCGAAACGGACTTGTATGGATGATTGCTTCCAGAACATCGTCAGGTGGACGGTGAGCATTCTAAGTGATATGTTCTATAAAGGTAACGCTTAGCCTCAAGCCTCATCAATCGGGAATGAATGAAAATCAGGGGTTATGCAGCAAGGCTAAGTGGGTAGCGCCAAAGTAGGGTGAGATCATCCCTGTCTAGATGTCCCTTTTATTTCGGCTGTGTGGGTGGTTGTTGATCTCAATCGAGATGTGATCTTGCTTGGGCTATCCAGTAAGAGGTAGTCCGGTCTTGTGTTGAAGAAGATCGGGAGGGATCCTCGATACGGTGATCTAGGCCATGTACTGTGATAGGTGGTACCCAGTGCCTAGTCATTCGTTGGAAATCCATTCTTCCTATGTGCCTTTTACGGTTTTGATTGTATAACCCACTTTGTGGCTAGTATGCTGGAATTTAATCATGTAACAATTTCAACTATTTGAATAAGTATTTGTATATAGACCCTATTATAATATCAGAGGATTTATAAGAAATGTTTTGGCTATCGTAAGGTAAAAACTCGACATGTTTATTTGTGGCGTGGTCTTAAGAGATGCCTTTGATTTCAAAAGGATTTTTAAACTTTAATAACCAAGTTGAGTGTGTTTCTCATGCTGGTATACCAGACTGACCGGGGCTTGGTGTTTTTCCTATATGCTCGCGTCAGACCAAGCATATTTCCAGGTTAGCTAGAAGAGTGGAAGTTATTCAGGAGAAGGAGCTAGGTCAGGAGGCGTATTCTCGTAAATGTTTATATTCGGTCTGTTTTTGGTTGTGTGGTCATTATTGTAAGGACATGATTGATATAACTATCTGAATTGTGTGGTTGTAACTCTGATGTAAAGTCTGTATATGTTATTAAAGTAACAGTTTTGGTTTTGTGAAAAGATTTGTTTATATTATAATTTATTCGATCCGTTGTGAGATTCTGATTGTTCTTTTTTCTTTTATCTTCTTTCTATTTGTACCTTTTTTATTTCTTTCACTATCCATCATTCCGTGCGACTTGGATGACAAGTGTGGTTTAAAGTCGGTTTAAATCGGTACGGAAAAATGGATTGTGACAAAATATATCTAGAAGGGGATGACCATACCCTACTTAGGAATGACCCACTCAGCCTTGCCGCATCTAATTCTGTTTCGGCCATTTCCAGTTTGACGAGGCTTGATGTTATGATTACCTTTTCACATAGCTTATATGACATATCTGAATGCCATTTTGCCATTTCAGTTGACCACTAATTGACTTCCATAAAAATACAACCCTTGAGCTTGTACGTCTTAAGGAGGGTATTAAAATAAGAGAACTTTCCTTCTCCGTCACCATTGATACACGTTTCTAAAAACCAATGTACATAATCTTTAGAAATGCAATGTCAGACAAATGTCCATACAAGTTGTTCAGGAAGAAGACAAACCGAATGCACTCTCCTACTACCACTAGTAGTGAGTTGTCCTTGCAATCCGAAAAATCTCCACAACGAGGTGACCACTGCTATATATAACTCTATAATGGGAGTTGCCCAGAGCAAGTCAATAAGCAATCCTCATGCTACATAGATCCACTATCTTCAATAATCAATATCTTCAACACATCTTCACATTCGAAGTATACATTGGTCCGAAGTGGTTTTCGGATCGGAATCATCCAAATTCGACCCTGGTTCCTTCGGAACCCAAATATCGATAAAAAGTGAATATAAGTATACATGATTTATTAAGTCACTTTTCACTTTAATGATTTTTGGATGATTTCAAAATCTCTTTCTTTTTGACTTAGAAAAATTCTAAGAAATTCATTCTTTTGTTTTGGATAATATTTCAAATTTCCTTACTTAACTCTAGATCCAAATTCCTTAACTTTTAGGCGGATCAAAAACAATGTTATTTAAGACATCATTTACGATAAACCCTAAATCAATTTTAGTAAACATTTTTAAGTAAATAGGATCATAGAAATAATTCATTTTGGAGATTGCTTAAATTCTAGATAATACCGATCTTATTTTATTTTGGAAAACTTAATATAATATTTTTATCTTGGAGCATCCGGGCTTTCCTTTCGATCCGTTCCACCCCTCATCTAAGAAAAGAAAACATTGGCCAAGTAAGTTCATGGCACTGGTTGCTCCATCCCTAACCCTAGTTAAACACCTTGTTTTATCTTCGTAGATTCGTTTCCACATACTCAGATTTTCAATTTCATTTTGGAATTGATTATAAAGATTTCAAATTATCTTTCAAATTGCTTAATTTTCATTTTAAAAATGTTTACAATTGATTCTGGAAAAAATCGTAACATTTAAACTCATATTCAAAAAAGTTATAGAATTCGCAGCATAAAAGTGCTGCAGAAAGTGCTATACAAACTTATTTGGCTTAAAAAACTTTTAAACAACTGATAATTCATATTTTCTAATTCAAATCTCTTTTAAAATATTTAAATGGATTTATCAAATTTATTCCATATTTTCCATAATTAAAAACATTCATCTAAATAGATTTCCGCTTATGGTCATTTAACTACACTAGTGCGATTTTTCTAGAAAAATGATTTGGAATTAATTCATAATCTACTCAACAAAACTTTGATTTTCTTTCTTCAGTTAGAAGAGTGGACATAATAGTCCATAATTTTCATATCTCGAAGAATTCCGAGTTATATTCCACTCTACACATTCATTTGAACTTTCAGCGTGAAATCACGAACTACCGTTGCGCGACGCACCTAATTTTAATTTTTTTTTCCAATATTTGAAATAATCTATTAAATTTGAACTTTATCACTTATAAAATCATTACAAATCATTTTAAATCAATATTTTCACTTTTTAAAGCTATTAAAATGTATTTTCACTGTTGCCATATTATAATATTATTGTATTATTATATTCCTTTTATTTTAATATTAAATTTTAAATTACAATTTTAATCCAATTTCATATCTAACTTTAAATTAAACTCAATTAAAACTTAGATTTCAAATCTAATTTCAATTTAAATTCAAATTCAACCTTAATCTCAAATTCAATTTTCAAAATCGATTTCAATTTCAATTTCACTATTCATCTCAGTTTCAATTTTACATTAACTACCCTTTTTAATTCTGTTTCACTTTAAATTTCAAATTCTCTTTTATTTTTACTTTAGTTTCACTTCTAATTGAAAAGAGACTTATTTTTCCAAAGTATCTAATATCACCAAAACATGGTCTTATTAACAAAGGGATTACTTAAATCAAAATGAACATAACCAATATCCATATTTATCACGAATATAACATCCATTCAACCAATCACATAACATATGATTTCAAATCCAACATTCACTACTAATACCATATGTGATATATTATCATAAACTAACCAAACTATCAATCATCCATACTAACAATCAATTGGTATAAACGTTCATATGTTATAAGAATATAAATGTGATTGTTTTAACATAACCAAAATAAAATTTCAAAGCGATGAGGATTTCTCACCTTCATATCCACTCCATCAAACTTTAACGTGAGATACGCGACTCTTGAGCTAACGTGCCATTTCCAACGTCTTTGAATTCGCTGCTTTCTTTTCCTTCCCCGTTTCTTTTTCTTTCTTTTTTTCCTTTTTTTCCTTTCATTTTTCTTCTTTTTTATTTATTATTTTGGCCGTGGGGTTAAGAGGATGGGGTGTGGCCTGGGGAGGAGGGTATGACCTTGGGTAGCTTGGGTTTTAAGGGGAGTAGGTGGTGATGGAGGTGGGTAAAGGGGGTAGGGAGGCTCGGTCTTGGTGGAGATGACCTTGGCCGCGGGTTTGGGAGGTGCGTAGGTGGTTGGTCTAGGGGTGGAGGATGGTGGACGCGGGTATGGCCATGTAGGGTGGAGGTGGAGCTCGGGTGGAGGTGTGTTTGGCTTGGAGGAGGCGGTGGGTGGTGTTTTGGAAGGTGGAATTGGATTTATGTTTTTTTTCAAAAGAATAGAGGGGTGGAAAGCCATGAAAATGGAGGTGAAGAAGATAGAGAAGGTGAAGAAGAAAGTAGTGAGTGAAATGTGAAAAAGTGGAAGGTATGGATGCTTATTTATACTTGAGTTTTGGATGGCAAATGACTACAATACCCTTCTCTACTTTTTATTTTTAAATTACCCTTTTACCCTTGATTTGAACTTTCCTTAATGGAGAAGTAATGGTATTAAATATGAAATGATGTTAGGATTTGATTTATGTACTTATGAAATGATTTTGCCTCTTTTTCTTACTTTCCAAATTACATAAATTTCATTTTGCTCCTTTTCCATAGTTTACAAACTTGAGCATTAATGAGATAAGAGATAAAGTTATGATATTGTTTAGTATAGATTTGTTTATAGGTTTATGTCGAATCATGTCTTTTCACTTTTTTATTTATTTAAACTTTTCAAAAGTAAACTCCTTTTGTCTTTTAATGCTAAATGTAAAGTGTTTAAAAAGTTTGTAAATTATATTTATATGTTAGAAAATGTATCAAGTTGCAATAACTTGACGACAACTTGTTTTGGTTGAAACCGGTAAATTTATTCCATATTTTTCCATAATTAAAAGCATTCATTAAAACAGATTTCCTGTTATGGTCACTTAAATGCACTAGCGCGATTTTTCTAGAAAAATAATTTGGACTTAATTCAAAATCTACTCAAAAAACTTTGATTTTCTTTCTTCGTTTAGAAGAATGGATATAATAGTCCAGAATTTTCATATCTCGAAGAATTCCAAGTTATTTTCCACTCTACACATTCGTTGGAACTTTTGGCGTGAAATCACGAACTACCGTTGCGCGACACACCTAATTTTAATTTATTTTCCAATATTTGAAATAATCTATTCAAATTGAACTTTATCACTTATAAAATAATTACAAATCACTTTAAATCAATATTTTCACCTTTTAAAGCAATTAAAATGTATTTTCACTATTACCATGTTACCATATTATTATATTATTATATTCATATTATTTTAATATTAAATTTTAAATTACAATTTTAGTCCAATTTCATATCTAATTTTAAATTAAACTCAATTAAAACTTAGATTTCAAATCTAATTTCAATTTAAACTCAAATTCAACCTCAATCACAAATTCAGTTTTCAAAATCGATTTCAATTTCAATTTCACTATTCATCTCAATTTCAATTTTACTTTAACTACCCTTTTTAATTCTGTTTCACTTTAAATTTCAAATTCTCTTTTATTTTTAGTTTAGTTTCACTTCTAATTGAAAAGAGACTTATTTTTTCAAAGTATCTCATATCACCAACATATGGTCTTATTAACAAAGGGATTACTTAAATCAAAATGAACATAACCAATATCTATATTTATCACTAATATAACTTCCATTCAACCAATCACATAACATATGATTTCAAATCAAACATTCACTATTAATACCATATCGGGATATATTGTCATAATTCAATTAACTACCCAAACTATCAATCATCCATACTAACAATCAGTTGGTATAAATATTCATATGTTATGGGTATAAATATGGTCGTCTTAACATAACCAAAATAAAATTTCAAAAGCGATGAGGATTGCTCACCTTCATATCCACTCCGTCAAACTTATAACGTGAGATGCGTGACTCTCGAGCTAACGTGCCATTTCCAATGTCTTTGAATTTGCTGCTTTCTTTTCCTTCCCCCTTTTTTTTTTCTTTTTTTTCTTCTTTTTTTACTTTTTATTTTTCTTCTTATTTATTTATTATTTTGGCTGTGGGGTTAAGAGGAGGGGGTGTGGCCTAGGGAGGAGGGTACGACCTTGGGTAGCTAGGGTTTTAAGGGGAGTAGGTGGTGATGGAGGTAGGTAAAGGGGGTAGGAAGGCTCGGCCTTGGTGGAGATGGCCTTGGCCGTGGGTTTGGGAGGTGTGTAGGTGGTTGGTCGAAGGGGTGGAGGATCGTGGACGCGGGTATGGCCATGTAGGATGGAGTTGGAGCTTGGGTGGAGGTATGTTTGGCTTGGAGGAGGTGGTGGGTGGTGTTTTGGAAGGTGGAATTGGATTTATGTTTTTTTCTTCAAAAGAATGGAGAGGTGGGAAGCCATGAAAATGGAGGTGAAGAAGATGGAGAAGGTGAATAAGAAAGTAGTGAATGAATTGTGAAAAAGTGGAAGGTATGGATGCTTATTTATACTTGAGATTTGATGGCAAATGACTATGATACCCTTCTCTACTTTTTGACTTTTAAATTACCTTTTTTATCCTTGATTTGAACTTTGCTTAATGGAGAAGAATTGGTATTAAAAATAAAATGATGTTAGGATTTGATTTATGTACTTATGAAATGATTTTTCCTCTTTTTTTTATTTTCCAAATTACATAAATATCATTTGTCCCCTTTTCCATAATTTACAAATTTGATCATTAATGAGATAAGAGACAAAATAATGATGCTGTTTAGTATAGATTTGTTTATAGTTTTATGTCAAATCATGTCTTCTCACTTTTTTATTATTTATTTAAACTTTTCAAAAGTAAAATCCTTTTGTCTTTTAATGCTAAATGTAAAGTGTTTAAAAATTTTGTAAAGTTATGTTTATATGTTAGAAAATGTATCAAGTTGCAACAACTTGACGACAACTTGTTTTGGTTGAAAACGGTGTTTTTGTTGACAAATTTTATAATCAAAATTTGACCATTTTGTTAAGCTATATATTGAAGTAAACCAAACTTTAATATGAAATTTTTACTTCTTTAAATAAGTTAAAACATGTCTCTTTATATTTAAAAATCATATTTAATTAATATCAAAATCCCTAATTTTACAGTGTATATAAAACTGACAAAATATGACAAAATTTGATTATTTTTGTAAAACGTTCATTATCATACTTCTAAATATATTAATATACTTTTATTATCTTTATTAGATGTTTTAAATAAGATTTAACTCATCAAATAAATATTTAAACCTTTTTATTTAAGCCTTTATTTATTATTAACAAAACTTAACTTTTGTTGATTTGTTCTAAAATCCAAATTTATACTTTTTAATTTTTAACTATAAGAATAAAAAATTTCTTTATTATTATATATTATATATAATATTTTTATTTAATATTTAATTTCCTTTAAATTTAAAACAAACAAAATCTCTCATTTTTGAGGTAGCGAAATTACGGGGCGTTATAGTTCGATTGGCTTTCAAGATTGAAAATGTCAAGATCCAAAGTCATGTTTCCAAAAGAGATTTTCCTCAAACTGTTAGGGCAATTGATTAAGGAATTTGAGGTGGATAAGAATGGTCGACCTAAAATCAATGGAATTTGCCTTGCGGGATTTATCATTGGTTGTGTTTCGAGCACGATAAAATCAATGGGGAATACAAATTGCCCTACTCAAATGAGCACGTCTTCGATTTCTCCCACGGGATTCTTAATGGAATGATCGGAAAATTGAAGCGTAACTTTTGTGGGTTTGACCCACTTAAGCCTTATTGTTCATACATGGAGTATAGAATCAAGTTGACACTTGCGCCTAAGTCTATCAAATATTTGTTAATCGTCTTGTCTCCAATTATACATGAAATCGTAGGGCAGCCAGGATCTTTGTATTTAATGGGCATGGACTGACAAAGCTCCACTCAAACCGGCGGCTAAGAAGACTTTTTTGGGCACTTGAGTGTGTTGCTTTTGGGAACAAAAGTCCTTAAGGAATTTCATGTAAGTGGAGACATGTTGAACGATGTCAAGAAGAGGGATGTTTACTTTCACTTGTTTAAAAATTTCCAACATCTTTTCCATTTGGTCCGAGTGTTTCTTAGGTCGAAAGCGATGTGGAAATGGAACAAGATATTCGGTAGGTGGGTCTACTCGAGTAGAAAAAGAAGAATTTTGATTGGCATTCGATTCAACGTTTGGCTCCACATTCTGTTCAGATTCGTTCGTTGTTTTAGAAGTGTCGAAAGTGTTTTTTGGTGAATTGTTTTAGTTAACGACTTGATTGTCGATTTGTTTACCGAAATGTAAAGTTGTGATAACATTCAATTGGGTGACATTGCTATCTTGAACAACATGGGCTTGATTTGAATTTGCATTTTGATTTCTGAGATTTGGAAGGGGCTGGCTTGGAAATATGCCTCCTTCGCATTCACTTACAGACATGGCTCATGTACTCATTTGCATTTCAAGTTTTGCAGTTGATTGGTTTGTATTTTGCATATATAAAATCAATAAATTTTACAAATTGCTGTTTGATTGAAGACTTTGAGTAGTTGCTTTAGCCAAGGTTTCAAGGTTTTCTCAAGCGAAGTTAAACAGTTATCGTCTTGAGGAAGATGAGCAGTTGAAAATTTGATTGTTGCGGTTGATTATGAGATGGACCCGCAAAGTTTGGTTGAAAATTGTTGGGCTGAAAGGAGGGATTCGAAGCAATATTCGGGAATGCTTGAAAATTAGGACGAATCGTATTCGGGTTGGGATTGTTTTGGTCCGCACAAAATTCGGATGATTTCTCCAACCAGGTTTGTACCTTGGAGGAAACGGGTCGTTTTTGGCTTTATTGGAAGCGTTGATTTGTTCGAAAGAATTGAGAAACTGATCGGCTATGTGATTAGGATCGTTGCATTTATAACACGTCAGTTGTGAAGCTTGATTCATTTGATTCGATGAGAAAACATTATTAAATTTTTAATTATTGCATCGATCTTAGCTTCCAAAGTAAAAGAAGATCCTATCGAGTGTGCACTCGATCGTGAGTAAATTGATTTTTCGTTCGAATGCTCCCATTGTGATGACCTTTCGATGAGGTTTTCAAGAAATTGCTAAGCATCGTCATGATGTTGGGCAAGAAAGTTGCCTTGGCACATTGATTCGAGCATGGTTCGTGAGCTGTTTTAAAATCCATCGTATAAGATTTGGCAAATCGTCCATTTCTCAAAGTTATGGTGTGGACATTTTATCAAAAGCTCTTTGAATCTTTCAAAATATTTTTCGAATGGTTCTCCCTTGAATTGATGAAAATTTACAATTTTGTTTCGAATTCTACTCTTTTTTTCCAAGGGTAGAACTTTTTTAAGAAAGCTTTTACGAATTCTTTCCATATTTCAATCGAGTTCGATGGTAAGCGGTACAATCATTTTTCAGCGTAATCTATAAGAGAAAATGGGATTAAACGAAGTTTTATTCCATCATCGGAAAGTTGTTGGAGTTTTATGGTTGCGCACACTTGTTCTAATTTCATCAAAAAGATTTATGGATCATCGTGCTCAAAATTGCCAAATTTCGAAAGTGTGGCAATATGGTTATAGTGGATTTAAAAATGGTTACCCGTAGGGGTGGGTAACGTGATGCATGATGGAATAGAAACTCTGTCGGAAAAGATTCTATCCATAAGAGTTTGAGGGGGGTCCTCGTTCACCATTTCGGGAGGATCGTCTATTCGAGTTAAACAGTTAGTTGTTGTGCCGTGAGTCCAACGATTTGTTGTTGTGCCACGAGTCCAAGTACTCATGCACAAGTGAAAGTCGAGAAGAGAAAAAAGTTAGAATCGAGTTTAGCGAATTGAAAAAGATTTGATGAAGTGGAAAATTTGTTGGTTTTTTACAAGGAAGAAAACTATTTACCAAGTAAAATTTATTTTCAAAAGAGAAGTTCGATTTTGTTTTGTTTATTTTTAGTTTTTCAAATTTTTTTTATATGATTTTGTTTTTGTATTTTCAAATATTTACCAAAAGGATTTTTTTTGTTTTTAGAAAATGGAAATTTGATTTTTGTTTTTAAATTTTAAATTTTTTTGTTTTTGAATTTCTAAATTTTTTTCTTGTTTAAAAGATTTAATATTTTTTTTCGATTTTTGTTTTTGATTGAAAATTTTCAAAGGAAAGGAAAGAAGGAATTTTTTGTAAATATGCATGAAATAATGCAACTAAATGAATGCAAAGAACTTAGTTACAGTTTTCTATCCTTAGTAGCTCCAAACCCAAAATTGTATAATCACACTTTGTCTTAAATCAAAAAAATATTTCTCTGCCAGGTAATGGACAGGAGTTATCGGTGCACCACGAATCGCCGTAGCAATGCAGCCAAAGGTTTAAGTATCTTCAAAGGAACAACCGGTATAATATTTACGAATCACGGTAATTTTTATAACTGGTTATTAATCTGCCGTAGCCTATACACCAAGAAATAAAATTGTTCAAAGAAAACAATTGTGAAGATATAATTAAGCCCTAGGTGAGCTCGCGACACCCTTAAGTCAAATGTCTAACCTTTATTATTAGTCAAATTCTACGATGAAATGCATTTGTGGGCTAAGGAAACGGTGATGAAATCCCCCACCTTATGTAAATTGGGGTATTGCCCTTAGAAAAGAAAATAAGACGAGATGAATGCATAACAAAAATTAAACGTGTGTTAACAATGCAACTAAAATGATGTGTTTTGTTTTTGGATTTTGAATATATATATATATATATATATATATATATATATATATATATATAAAAATGCAAATGCGAGCAAATAAGAATGCAATTCAGATAAAAAACAAGAGATAGAGGCATGATACCAGAGCGTGTAGATTATTAGCAAGCGGTAATTTTTTTAAGCAAAGCAAAACAATTTATTTTTGACAAGAAAAGCGAAGCAAGCAACCTGAAACTTCGAACAAGATATATACAATTTTTATTGTTTTTTTAAACAAAAAAGTCTAAAATAAAATAAGATAAACAAGTGAAAACAAAACAAATAAAGTTTTCCTTTTTTCTAAAGAGAAGAATTGAAACTTGTTTTTTTCAGAGGATAAAACAAAACAATATTAAAAGAAAAGAAACCCTTTTTATGGAAAAAAACCTCCTAACAAAAGAAAACAAAGCAAAAATGAAAAAAATTCTCTTATTTTTAATAAAAACAAGTTACATCCCATAACCCGGCCCAAACTTTAACCAAAACACTCCCAAATTTTAACCTAAAAACAGTTTATTTATTTTGGCAAACACATTTAAAATTTTCGTAACCACCGAAATCAAAATCACATAATAATATACATCATAAACGACTCAAAATCGAAATCAAAAGAACGGGGCGCTGTCTTCGGTTTTTAAATCAAAGAGGTGGTTGTCGATTCGAGGTAGAAGTTTGGGAATGGATATGGTGGTTCAATTGCTTTTAATTGTTGCTGTATGTGAAGAGTTTGTCCCCAGCGAGGCTGTGGAAGTTGGTCAGAGGTTGTGATGGCAATTGACTGTTGATGGAGCAGAAATTCAGTTGTATGGGTGGGTGGTCAGTTGTATTGAATGGTGATGTGGTGATTCAGGGGATGTATGGTATGCTGTTGTGAGTCGAGATGGGGGGCAATTGATTTTAGGTGTTGGAGATTGTACATGTTTAGTGGAGTGAAGTTGTAGTTGGATCATTGGGAAGTAGCTGTATGCGTTAACAGTTGCGAGCGAGCATATGAGATGCATAGGTAAACGAAAGTGGTTGTTTTGGTAATGATGTTAGTTTTTGGCAGTGATCGAGGCTAGAATAAGCAGTAGTGATGGAAGTTGTTTAGTATAATGCGCAGTAGAAAATTGTGATTAGACAGTAGTAGTTTCTGGTGGGTGGATGGTAACTAGTTTATGGTGGGTGGATGGTCGCTGCTGTAACTTGTTAAATTTGGATGATTCAAATATTCGTTAAAGAGGAAAGAAATTGATTAATTGATTCAATCAAATCAATTAATTTGGCTGATATATGAAAGGATATTTTGAAGGAAACTAATTAATTAGCCAATCAATTAATTAGTCAATGTATATTTGCTATATGTAGAAATAAATGATTAGGCATGGAGAATACAGGAAAGATATGGAAATGAAGATAATGCCATCTATTTCTGCTAAAATCAAATCATGCAAATTGGAAAGATATCTGGGTAATCGGAAAATTGATTTGCTTAATCTTCATGCAACCCTTCATTATCAAGTCTATTTAAATAAAGGAATTCCATCTTCATACGTACAAGCAAGTGTAGTATCCACCATTATTCTTTCCTCTCTCTTTTGGACTCTTTTCTTTATTGAAATAAAAAGTTGTTGGTCTCCGTGGACGTAGGATATTCATATTTGAACCACGTTAAATCTTCTGTGTCTCTTATTTCCGTTATTTTTTCTGTGAGACTGCATAATTCTTTTTGAGTGTCATTGGTATCTAAATAGGCAATACTAGATTCTGAATAAATAAACCGCTTCCGCTCAAATTAAAAAAATCCACTACAGTTTGGTATCAGAGCTAGTGTTATTGTTCCTGTTTGGATATTAATGGCTACTTTTAGCTGTTGGTAGATCTAGTGTCAATTATGGAGTAACATGTTTTGACAGAAAAGGAGATTTTGGTACTTGGAAGATGAAGATGGAGGCTGTATTGAAGAAGGAGAAGACTTATAAGATTGTTTCTGCGCCTGATAAATTGAAAGGTATTGATGTAGCTGATTTGGAAGAGATGGAAGATGAAGCCCTTACAACAATTCATTTGAGACTTTCAGATGAAGTTCTTAGAGAATTCTCTCAAAAGAAGACGGCGAAGGAATTATGGGATGCATTGTCGGACGCATATCAAGACAAGTCTCTCACTAATTGGATTATTCTTCAGCAACAACTTTATTCGTTCAAGATAAAGCCTGGAGCTGATCTCATGGAGCATGTAGATGCATTGACGACTTTGATTATGAACTTGAAGACAGCGGAAGTTGATGTCACAGATGAGGCTTAAGTTGTGATCCTCTTATGTTCCTTGCCTAAGGAGTATACTGCTTTTGTTAATTCCATGATTTACGGCCACAATAAAATTAGCCTATCAGATGTAAAGACTTGTCTTCATAATGAAGCATTAAGAGGTAGAATGGCGAGCACTAGCTTGGATAGTGATACTGAAGGCTTATCTGTCCAGAGAGGTAGAGGCCAAAGCAGGTCGAAGAAAGGTGGAGGATGGAATTATTCACGGTCTCTGTCTAGGGGGCCTAAGAATTTGACTTGTCATTATTGTAGGAAACCAGGGGACTTCATAGCACAATGTCTCAAGCTTGAAGGTAGAAGAAAAGATCCAAAGCAAGTCTCAGCTTCTACAGCAGAGAAATCAGATACAGAAAGTGATACCGATGTATTTACAGCTTCTGGCTCTTCTGGGAAGAGCAACTTATGGTCGATTGACTCTGGTGCATCCTATCATATGAACCTGATAGGAACTGCTTTTCCACTTATCGTGAAATTGATGGAGGAGAAGTTCGGATGGATAATGATGCTTCTTGCCGTACGGTGGGTGTTGGTAGCGTGATGATTAGGATGTTTGATGGTGTTATTCGTACGATCACCGATGTTAGACATGTACCTGATTTAAGGAGGAGCTTAATTTCTGTTGGGGCATTGAGTAGACTTGGCTTGAAGATTGTAGTGAAAGGAGAAAAAATGAAGATATCAAAGGGTTCCATGATTGTTATGAGAGGTGTAAGGGCAGGAAATCATTATCTATTAAAGGGCACTGTTGTAATTGGTGAATCAGCTTCTGTTACATCCGTTGATTCAGATTCTTCCAGATTATGGCACTTACGGATGGGTCACGTCGGTGAGCGCAGCATGGATGAGTTGAGAAAAAGAGGATTGATTGATGGAGTTCATCATTCAAAACTTGGTTTTTGTGAAGAGTGTGTTCTTGGAAAGCAGATGAAGATTTCTTTTGGTATAGGAGAGCATAAAGCAAAAGCTGTCTTGGAGTATGTTCATATAGATGTCTCGGGTCCCTCCCCTTGTCCGTCTTTAGGTGGAGCCAGATATTTTGTTTCATTTATAGATGATTTCTCTCGTAAAGTATGGGTATACTTTCTACAGTCAAAGAGTGAAACCTTTGCCAAGTTTCGGAAGTGGAAATCTATGGTTGCGAATCAGTCAGGGAAGAAATTGAAAATTCTCCGTTCAGATAATGGCGGCGAATCCGTATCACAGGAATTCATCGATTATTGTGAGTCTGAAGGCATGAAGAGGCATTACACCACACTAGGAGACCCCAGTCTAATGGAGTTGCAGAAAGGATGAATCAAACATTATTGGAGAGAACAAGATGCCTTAGACCGACTGCTAAATTGAAGAAGGGATTTTGGGCTGAAGCTTTATCTATGGCGGCTTTCCTCATCAACCGCACACCTTCCACTGCCATAGATATGAAGATCCCTGAAGAAGTATGGAAAGGAGAGCCTACTAGCTATTCCTTTCTCAAAGTGTTTGGTTGCCCAGCTTATGTGCGTGAGAGCAAAGGGAAGCTGGAAAGAGCTCGCAAGTATATTTTTCTAGGTTATAGGAGAGGAGTGAAGAGATATAGGTTGTGGTGTCCTATTAGTAAGAAGATCATTATGAGAAGGCATGTGACTTTTGATGAGAAGGCTATGTTAAAGGTGGAGCCTTCCTCATCGGATGACAATGAGAGGGCATGTGAAGAATACCAGAAACAAAGCAAGTCATCTGTTGATTCTTTCCATAGACGTTCAAATGGTGTTTCTGATACCTTGGTTGATGAGGATAATATCGATGTTGGTACAGAGGATCAAACTCAAAGTGGAGCTCATTCGGAACCTAGGCCTATCAGACAAAGAAGAAAGCCTAAGTGGCTTGATGAGTTTGTTGGATTGAGCATCGAAGATATTAACTTCGATGATATGGCAACATATGCTTTGAATGTTGTCCATGATGAGCCCTGTGATTATAGAGAAGCTATCGCATCAGTTAACAGTTCCAGTTGGTTAGTTGCTACGAAGGAGGAGATCGAATCATTGCAGAGAAACCATACTTGGGATTTGGTGCCTCTTCTCACCGACAAGAGAGCTATTGGATGCAAGTGGATCTATAGAGTGAAAGACGACGAAAATGGTAATATCAGATACAAGGCAAGGTTAGTCGCAAAGGGGTATGTTTAAAAGAAGGGGGTAGAGTATCATGATATCTTTGCTCCAGTGGTTAGGAATACTTCTATTCGTATTCTTTTGGCATTATTGCTCATTATGATATGCAATTAGAGAAACTAGATGTCAAAACTGCATTCTTGCATGGTGATCTAGATGAGGAGATTTATTTAAAGCAGCCGGAAGGGTTCATTGATAGTAGTATGCCAGACTATGTTTGCAAACTCAATAAATCTCTATATGGACTGAAGTAGTCTCCTAGACTATGGTATAAGAGGTTTGATAAGTTTATGCTTTCACAGGGATACTCCGGAAGTTTCAAAGACCAATGTGTTTATTTCAGGAGATGTGATATGATTTATTTGTTGTTATATGTTGATGATATGCTGATTGCATCTCGGAGTATGGTCAAAATTAAGGAGTTGAAAGCGGAGCTTAGTAGAGAGTTTGACATGAAGGATTTGGGAAAGGCACAAATAATATTGGGTATGGAGATAAGCAAGGATAGGAAGCGGGGAGAGTTAAGGCTCACTCAAGCGCAGTACATCGAGAAGGTCCTCGCTCGATTTGGAATGGAGAAAGCTAAACCGATTGGCACTCCATTAGGCTCTCATTTTAAGTTATCAAAAGACTTATCTCCCTCATCGGAACAAGACAAGAGGTATATAGCTGATATATCTTATTCTAGTGCTATTGGCAGTCTTATGTATGCGATGGTGTGCACAATACCATATTTGGCCCCATGCAGTGAGTGTTGTGAGTAGATATATGTCTAACCCAGGCAAAGAGCATTGGCAAGATGTGAAGTGGATTCTTAAATATCTTCGAGGCACTTCTTCGGTGGGCTTGTTATATGGTGGAGTGGATGGTGACATCTTTCTTAGAGGATACTGTGATTCTGATTACGCTGGGGATAGAGATGCTTGGAAGTCAGTGTCGGACTATGTTTTTACACTTGGCATAGGCTCGATTTCATGGAGATCAAAGTTGCAATCTATCGTAACTTTATCGACTACCGAAGCAGAGTTGATATCGATTGTGGAAGCAATAAATGAAGGATTATACTTACTTCAGCTGTTGGATGATCTTTCAATAGTGCAGCGGACAGTAGAGCTATTTTCAGACTGTCAGAGTTCGATTCATCTTGTAGAAAATCAAGCTTATGGTTCACGGACGAAGCACATTGATGTTAGAGGTTTCTTTCTTATGCTTGAGGAAGAACGAAGCAAGATCAAATTGTTGAAGGTGAGTACTTTGGATAATCCTTCAGATATGATGACTAAGTCACATCCAAAGGACAAGTTTGAGCATTGCTCAAACTTGATCAGTTTGATACCTGTTACTTGAGCGCCATGGGACGCTAGACCCAACAACTTCTACGTTGATTGCTTGATGATAAGGTGATGAAAAGAGATTTTCATATTTGAATCAAGGTGGAGTGTTGAATTTGGATGATTCAAATATTCGTTAAAGAGGAAAGAAATTGATTAATTAATTCAATCAAATCAATTAATTTGGATGATATATGGAAGGATATTTTGAAGGAAACTAATTAATTAGTCAATCAATTAATTAGTCAATGTATATTTGCTATATGAAGAAATAAATTATTAGGCATGGAGAATAGATATGGAAATGAAGATTACGCCATCTATTTGTACTAAAATCAAATCATGCAAATTGTAAAGATATCTGGGTAATCGGGAAATTGATTTGCTTAATCTTCAAGCAACCCTTCATTATCAAGTCTATTTAAATGAAGTAATTCCATCTTCATATGTACAAGCAAGTGTAGTATCCACCATTATTCTTTACTCACTCTTTTGTACTATTTTCTTTATTAAAATAAAAAGTTGTTGGGTCTTCGTGGACGTAGGATATTCATATCTGAACCACGTTAAATCTTCTGTATCTCTTATTTCTGTTATTTTTCTATGAGACTGCATAATACTTTTTAAGTGTCATTGGTATCTAAATAGGCAATACTAGATTCTGAACAAATAAACCGCTTCCGCTAAAATTAAAAAAAAATTCACTACATAATTGTTGTTAGAAAAGATTATGGAGGACCGAATGCAAAAAGAATTGAAGTACTATTGACAGTAAGAAATTGGTTGAAGGTAGTGGATTTGCAGGCTTGCAATGGAGTGGCAAGGTAGTATGATGTGAAGAAAGGTGGTTATGGTGATGTTGCTTGACTGTCTAGAAGTAGTAAGGGAGTTAGTATGAACTATTGAAAATGAAGGTAGGCGCAACAGAGATGGTCTGAATGGAATCAAACGAAGATGAAGTTGAGGACGTGGTTGAGACAAAGTTCAGTGAACGACAGCTTGGTGATAAAGTGATGTTGCTGGTATGGGGAGGTATGTTGAATGTAATTGAAAACGGTGTAGGCGAGCAGTTTGTTGTGAATAGTTTGGTGAATGATTGGGGAGGTATGTTATGTCGGGAGGGGGGAGGGTGGAGATGCAAATGGTGGAGGACGTTTGGTGATGACAGTAGTGGTCTATTGAGATGAAACGTTGTAGATGGTTGAGAAGTAACTAACTCACTACTTGTATGTGGAATGGCCAGAGGCAAGGTGCAGTTGAATTTCAGAGAGGAGATGAGGCAAGTTGTAGTTGCAAAGCAGTGCCATAATTTGATGAAATGATATGCAGGCAATGTATATAGGAGATGTGTCGTAGTTCACAAGGAATAGGAGCTATTTGTGGCACTATTATGTACACAGAGTATGGCACTGTTATGAAATAATTAAGTCAAAATAAGAAGTGCAAGTATAAATGCACAGAGATAGAAGTGCACGGTGGCTGAAAGCAATGTAATAGTAAAGGCAATGTTTGTAAATGTGTAATTGTAGAAATTGTAAATGTAAAAGTAATTGAAAATATTTTTTTTTGTTTTGAAATGTGTATTTTTTTTTAAAATATGCAAATACAAATGACAATAGAAAAGCAACAATACCACAATCAAAATGAAACAAAAATCATACAAACACACTATAGTTTTTTAAAATACAAATGCACAAAAAAAATAAAAACACACAAAAATCAAATGAAAATAATTTGAAGAATAGAAAAATTAAAATCAAATCAACTTCCCGGCAACTATGCCAAAAACGTGTACGGACGGCTAAAAGTCTACCGAGTTAGAAAATAGCCAAACGAATTTTTAAATAAAAATAACCGCAAGCACACGGTGTACGATTGTAGCACGTATGTGAGTACGGGACGATCAATGGGGAATTGTTAGAGTTTAAAAATCTATTCAATCAAATTAGACCAAATGGAGGAGAAATTCTTAACTAGAAGCAAAATGTATCTAAAACTAGAATTAAAATGAGATTAAAAACTATGAGATTAGAATACAATTTAGAGCAAAACCACTCTTATATTTTTGTAAATCAATAAACAACTAATTTATGATCTCTAGCTTTGGGAATAAGTGAAATAATTGTTGTATTATCATAAGTATGGTTTATTTATGTTATTAATTAACATAACTTAAACCATCGAACTATAATGCAATAAATAAACCACTCACAGATTTTCATGAAAATGAAACCAAAGTAAAAGACATTTTTAAGTATGATCTATTTACTATTGTAATTAGTAATATAGATCATCAAGTTTTGTTTTTTTACTTTTTTTTCAAAATGGAAAATCAATTAGCAAATGATGATGTAAATTGCGTTTATGTTGAATAAGAATAGCTCATTTGCATAAGCAATATAAGCTATCAAACCCATTTGTATAAACTTACACCAAAATTCACTTTCATGAAGCATAGGTTAAAGAGATCATAAATCATAAAAATATTAAAATTACATAAAATTATAGAGCTTCATTACCCTTAAGTTGAATGAGTTTAGCCTCTCATTTGTGTTATCAAATCAACACTTGTAAATTTCAACATTAAAAAGCAAAAGAGATTAGCTACTAAACACTTTCATAAAAATTAATGCTAAATTACTTGCATCAATGGAGATCTAAGCTATAAACATGAAATAAAAAAAAGCATAGAGATAAACAACAACATAAAAGCAAGGAAAAGCATGTAGAAAAGGGAGAAGAAAGAGGCTAGGAAGCCAATTTTATTTCACTTTGATTTTTGTCTACAACTTGCTAACTTTCTAAGCAAACATATGAGAGAGTAGAAGTTATTTACATGTACATAAAGGGCTATCTATACATGCATAAAACCCTAATTCAATTTTTAGGGTGCTTTCTAAAATGCTCTTTAGAAAGTATGGCCACCAAGTAACTATTAGCCGTTAATTAATCCATCATTTAATGTGCATGGAGCTTTAACCTACACTTAGTTGTCTATTAGCTTCTAATTATAGATTTAGGTAAGTGGGTGGGGACCTCCATGATCATGAACATGAATTATTTTCTCTTTCTTCCTTTGTGCATGCATATATCTTCATGAATCCCTCTTCCACATGCATCAAAATGTCTTATAAAAATCATAAAAATTATCCAAGTAAAAATTTCAAACTGATACATGCACAAAAATCCAGTTTGTCTCTGAATGAAGATAAATATATGATGATTTGAAAACAATTAAATTTTGATTTTAAACATGTTAAAACGCCAAAATATGATATTTATAAATAAAAAGAGATATTATATGGACATATATATGTACATATACGCACACATCAAGCAATCATGCTTTTGAATTCACATCCTTCTCTCCGTATCTCCTTTCTAAACTCTCTCTTATTAGTACCATACACATTAGTAATAAAATATATGATCCTAGTAAGTTTAAACCGTAGAACTACATGCATCATATATTTTTTATCTCTAATCTCCTGTACCAACTCCCATAATCCACTATTCCATCCTATGAACATTCCTCTAGCACTTCCACATGCTTTTAAGAAACTCCAATTGTCAACAAAGGAATTTCCTAATGACTTAAAATTGAGTTTAGAAGGACATTCAATCATAGTTTCTTATAATTGAATAATATCAGATCTAACCAAACTCAAATAATTCTTCATCCTTTGACATTTCTTAGGAATGCCTAACCCTCTAACATTCCAAGAAACAAGAATCATTTTTAACCCTCTCTAATTCCTTCTTCTTAAAATCTACAATATCTTTCTTTCCACTTTCCAAATTAATACCAGCATACTTAACAGTGTTATAGATTTTCTCAGAAGAAAAGGAATTAATAACAGTAGGGATACCGATGCTACCTTTAAGTGGATGAGTTGTCGTATCTTCCCCAAGCCCTCTAGCACTTCTTCTTAGTAAAGAAATCCCTCCATTTGTACCTACAGCTCTCTTTCCCCTCTTGATATCTCTTCTCTTGTCAATCAACCTATTCCCTGATTCATCACCAGATTTATCAGACACATCGACTAGAATATCCCTATCAGCTCTTTTTTTGCTAGTAACCTCAACTTCTTCACCATCCCTCCTTTAAGAATCCCCTGAATCCAATGTGACTTCAATAGCTTTAAAATGTTTGTATTAATAATATCTTTATATTTCTAGACTTTTATTCTACCGTTCATACCTTTAACAAAAGGGATATTCTCAAAATCATTGACCCTAACATCCTCATCTTGATTGTCTAAGAATTTGCTAACTTCAAACTCAAAATACATATCATCTACATGACATTTGGACATAGACGGAAGCTCACACTTAGGATTTATAACAACCAACACCTTAAGAACCGAAAAGTCTATTGTGGATTCATAATTTCCTTGCATTTTAACAACAGAACCGTATTTCATCAACAATTTTCTCAGGAGGATAACATCTCAACAAACCAAAGGAATCCCCTTTAGCGAAATCCACGCTCCCTCCTTCAACTTCCACACTTGACTACCTAACATTATATTCCATTTTCGAATATGCAAGATGCCTGAATCTTCAACGATAGTTGCAATTGTGTCACTACCTGATTCATCTTGGGAAATTAATGACAAACTTCTTATTGAATACCTTTAAATCCCAAAACCACTGTCCCATAAAATCATACTCACTTTTTAGAGCATGCTCCATCTAATGATTGAAATTGAAGCCCAGAAATCACAACACTTTAATTCTTTGTTCAAATCTGCTTTGAAATGAAAAAAATTCATCATGCGCCTCCACCAGATTCAACTTAGGGTTAAGGGAAGTTTTAAGAAAGGGTTTTGATAAGGATGCAGAGGAATTAGAAAAATGGAAGCACTGAAAACCCTTATGCCTAACTTTACCACACTTAAAACAAACCAAAGAATTTCTACAATTTTTTGTAAAATGATTAGCCAATCTGCATTGAAAATATTTCCTCTCTGATTTGATGTTAAGCAATTTTCCTAAGTATCTCTAACATGACAAATTGAAACGACATTATTATTCTTGGAAAGAGAAAGATTTTTCAGTGGAGTATCTCGAAATGACGCTTTGGGTTTCTCTCTACTCAAACCAGAATGAATAAAAAAATCAAATTGATTACTGTAGCAAGACAAATCACTAAAAGAATTAGAAAGGTAAAAAATCAAGATGCGGTTCCGCCATTTTCTTGAATGAAAAACTTGTCAAATTTACTCATTCAATTAGTCTTATAAGAATAAAATCGCGACTTCCAAAAACTAGTTTTACTTACTTTTCAAAATCTACTTATCAAAATCTCAATTTTCTTTATTTCTTTAAAAACTTTGGATATTATAGTTTAAAAAATTCTTATCTAGAAGAACTCTGAGCTAAATTCCATTCTATACACTCATTTGACTTTTATGGCATGAAATTGCGAACTGCCGTCACGCGGAGCGTCTATTTTTGACTAAATTTTCAATTACCTTTCAAATTTCACCAAAACCCTTTTATATGTTTATAAAACATTTCAAACTCATTTTTAAACCTTTTTAAAAAGGTTTAACATTCCATATACACCAATTCATTTAATATAGTAAAGTGGTTCCATTTGGGCTTATTGACTTGTATATCCATGACTTGCATATATATTCAATATTCATATTAAATAACCTAACTTGATGATCAAAGCAAATTAAACATCCATTGAAAACATTATATTATCATCCAAGGATATAATATAAGTAAGAGTTTCTCTTCTTGGATTCAAACGATATAACTTTAAATTGACTACAGCTACGATAACATTGCACCGAAGACTATGGAATTTATCCTAAGACTTTAGGAAGGCCATGGACCAAGCTAAAAGAGGTGGAAGTGCTCGGCCATGGTGGTGATGGTGGATGCCCGTGAGTTCGAGTGGTGATAAGGAGGTGATTTGGACTAGTTTTGAAGTGGTTTGATATTATAAACTATGGAATATATTTTTCTCTTTTATTCTCAAAAAATTTCCCTAACTTTTCTATATTTTTTGTACGAATAAGAAACCATTAAAGAGGCCATTAGGGATTGAAAAGAAGAGGAGGAAGAAGTAGAAAATGGCTTAAGAATTTATGAAAGAGAGTAGTGTACTTATAAGCAAAGAAGAAAGCAAAAATATCTAAGTATGCATCATCATCATCTTCATCATCATTACACGCACCATAATTATCATTTCCATCCACTTAATGCATGGCTATGACCCTCTTTCCCATGTGCCCATCACTTCCAGCACTTTAGGCTATGCATATCTTGACTTTTGTATGCTTAAGAAGTAAGGAAACTTAAAATATCTTATACTTGTATATTATATCTATATATTTAAATATATTTATATATGTTTGTTTATATGCATGTTAGGATATGTATGTGTATGTTATATATACGCACATGACATAAAAATAAGGTTGTAATGATTTAAAACAACTTTCGTTCTCAAATCGTTGAAAATCGAGAAACCAATTATCGATCACATTTTCACTTCTTAGTTAATGTACGTATATTTGTAAAAAAGATTTCAAAACTATTTTCTTAACATTTTAGATGAATTAAAATGACCTTATTTGAATTATCAAACCATATAAATTAATATCAACCATTATATACAGTAATTGCTATTATACCAATAAAGCAATATCGATTTTTTCCTTATATTTTCAAATCAAAAATATATCTATTATAAATGATTTATTATCACTTTATAACTATTCAGAATGAATTATCATGATCTAAAATTATTATTTGAATAATTAACATAAATATTTGAATCATTAAATCTCAATTAAATTTAATAAATCAATTATTATATTTAAGGGTATTATTAACAATGTTATAAATACATTTAATTTCCAAAAATAAAATAACTGATTTTATTTAATTTTCTTCTTCAATTATAGAAATAAGTGTATGTATCCTGCTTCACGCGTGACCTTTTATGATTATAGAGCTAGTTATTGATAAACATTTTTAGGTCATTTTATCGATTTAAATTTTTGAGGATAATATTTTTGTAAATATTTGTTCAATATATGATTACTATTATTTATTATAACTCAAATCAATATTATTTGTATCATCAACCTTTTATTTAAAATAAATATTATTTCTCAAAACGATAAATTTGCGGGTCATTACAAGGTTGTGTCATGGTGGTTATATGATCGGTTTTTGATCGTTTAGCAAATTTAGGCGATGTAGTTAACTAGAGGTGGTGTGGTGGTGCTGGAGGCAAAGCTGGGTGATGGCGAAGATTGTGGTTACCACTTCCAAAATATAAAACATCTCAATATATACAACCCTTGAAAAAAATAGTGGGCAAAACAATTTGTAATTCTACTTTCTTATAAATTCTCTTCCTTTACAACATTTTTCCAAAGCATTTCATATATACATATATAATATCGGGGACTCAAAATATTCATAAACTCAAAATCGCATAAAATTAATATTTTATCTTCCCAAATCAAATCTTTAATTTAACCTCAATTTCCCAAAATAAAATTCAATTTTTTTTATAAAACACTTGAAATAGAATTCATTTCTTGTTTCCAAAACTTCTCTATAGTCATAAACCATCAAAACATAGCTTGGGTACAATTTTTAATCAATAACTTCAAAAATTGATTTACAAAAGATCTTCACAAATAAGTACACAATATCATTTGCTAATCAATCTATCATTTCAAAATCATATTTCCCAAAATAGTAGTTTCTTACTTCAAATACTAAATAATATTAATAAGCTTTTCTTTATAAAATCCAAATCTTCATTCAAAATGTAACGACCTAGAAATTTTATCGCTTTGATTTATGGATATTTAATTTATTTAAATATTCAATTAATTGTTATAATAATTAAATTACTCAATTTTAATTGATAGTGAATGGTAGGAAATTCATTTTTGAATTTTTTTACATAAGTTAGTAGTTTGATAGGAAACTAAATATGTGAATGAAACCGCTTTTCGAATTTTCAGCTTTTCATTAAATGAAAAGTTGTAGAAACTTATTATACCTTCAGAAGTACTTTAAAACAAAATTTAAATGTTTAGTGAAAACAATTTATTTTGAAATGCAAAGACAAATAAATAAATGTAACATATACTTAAATTTGAATTTGAAGTGATGGGTTTGATGAATTATGTAACGACCCCAGATTTTAATTTAATTTAAATTGATAATTTATTGGATTTTCGAATTAAAATTGTAAAATTAACGGTAAAATAAAGCGAGTTTCCCCGAAGACTAATAAATATTGTATATATGTGAATATATATGTATACGCGCATATATGAGGAAAAACTGAATATATATGTATTTGATTTGAATTTAAATCTCAAATAAATGGTTTAATAATAATAAATATTAGAATTTATGGTTCATAATGGTTTGAGTTTATAAAATAATATGACACAATAAATATTAAAGTAAGATAACAATAAATATTTAAACTAGAAATAGAAAAATAATATGAGATGAATTTTAATAAAAATAGGAAGTAGAACATTTTCTAAATTCTAACAACATAATAAAATAGAAATTTATTTATATTACAAAAAAAGAAGATTTAAAGAAAATAAAATACATTTAAATATGAATAAATGTAGACGAAAATAAAACAAACAAATAAAATACAAAGGACTAAAACAATGATAACTAATGCCACATCTCAGCCGAGACAAGCAAGCATGGGCTAAGCATGGGAACAAGGTATCAATGCAATTAATGGAAGCCATGCTTTGATTTCACATCAGCCACTAAGTAATGAAAAAGATATCACTGCTTGGTTGTACTTAAAGAAGTATTACCCTGTACAATTCATTTTCTTATATCAAACTCATTCTTTTATCAACCTCTCTTCATTTCAAATTCGTCCATTTCAAAACTGAGATAGTATCATTTTGAAAACTAAAACAAAATTCAACCTGGAAATTTCAAATGAAGATGGAATGCAAAGGTTCAAAACTGGAAACAAATAAAAATCAAAACAAGCTCATTCCTCTGTTCCTATCTTTCTTCATCAAAACCCATCAAGGTGAGTAAACATACTCCTCAAATACTTAAGTATCATTACATTTGTGCATGATATATTGAGTTTTGTGTATATATGTTCAAGTTGTAGCTCTGTGAACATTATTGTGATTATTTTGGGTAAATTGAAAATGTTTGTTCTTTTTCTGGGCTACAGAGTAAAGTAAAGTGGAGTAAAAAGAAAATTATAATCTTCATGCCACATTTTTTTTAGGTTTAGAATTTCAAATTTTAAACAAGTTTGTTTGAACCTAAATCATCGCTTAGGATTTATTTTAAGCTTGATGTTGAAGTATGTTTCTGTAAATTGAGTTTACAATAAAAGTATGAACATATGAAAAATTTGAAAATCTTAATTCATCGATTCAATTATATAATTTGAAACTGCATTCGAAAAGAAGATTTTCAAAACAAAAATGAGAACTTTTAATCAAGTATGCTTCGAACAACATGTAAATGAACCAAAAATGCTTTTTATCCAAATTCCGGCGATCAAAGGAAAATCGGATGTTGTAATCTTGCTTGAAGCTAGTTGAGCCATTGATGATGTTAGGAAAATTGTCTAAATTTTTTTCTATTATGTGGGATGATGGAACGAGATCAACTTAGGGTTTAAAGCTTGGGTTTATCTGATCGAAATCTTGAGGCAAATTCATCATCAGTGATGCATCGGGTTCCATCGCACGCGGGGGGATGGTAGCACGGTGGGGTGACGTTGCTTTGGACGAAAGCATGGAGGCTCTGGTGAGCTAGGTTGTTGGGGCGAAGGAGTTTTCGTTGGCCAATTTTGTTCCCAGTCAGGTTGAAGGGCTCGATTTTGATTAACGCCGTTATTGGGTGGTTTGGGTGCTCAGGCGAGATGGGGGGATCTTCGATGATGGATGGGTATCGTCGACCATGATCGGAGACACTCTGATCACGTGTGCACGTTCACACGTGCATATCTGCTCTCAGGCGAAGTTATAGGTTGGAGAAGACGAAATTATACTCAGAGTGTTTGACTCGAAGCAGTGAACGTTGCAAAGGTCTCGAAGTATACTCGGTTTCAAGTACGTGAAATCTGGGTACTGACTCAAGTTCAGATGTTAACTATGTAACAGTTTTTTTTTAACTAAAGCAATGGGAAAAAGAAAAAAAAGAGAAACATGGTAGAAGGTTGAAGATAGCCCGGTGGATTTTGGTTTGGGGCTCGGATCTTAATGGGTTAACACAAATTTTCAAGTGTTTCGAAGCCATGTTGTTTTAAATTGTCCAAAAATAATTAGTGGCTTATAATGACAATTCTTAACATTTATTTAAAACTTGATTTATAATGCGATTAAGTAATTAATCTAGATATAAGGTGGTCTTTAATTAAATAGGGTTTTGATAAATTTAAGAATCGTTTATTTATTTAGAGGTAATTTATAAATGTGGTTTATTTTAAAGGTTGATAAATTAATATAGGTAATTAAAGGATAGTTCATTACTTAATAAATAATTTAAGAATTTGGTGGATCCTTAATGAAAGTAATTAGGGATTAATTACTTACTGTAATTAATTTTGGACTTTTGATTAATTAAAGTTAATTTGTTTAGTCTAATTTAGTTAAGAAAATCATTAGATAAATTGGTAATTAATGATTAATTGTTATGCGATGATTACTTTATGATAAGTAATTAAAGGGTTAATTTCTTAAAATAATTAATTAGGAGTTAATTAATTACGTAATTGATTTAAAGGGTTGATTTAATTAATATGATTAGTTAAGAATAATTTAATTAATTAAAGTGTTTGATAAATTAATTTATATCAAATGATTTGTAAAATAAATCAGGATTGGATAATTAAATTCATAAGTAATGAATTTACTTGGAAATAAATTGTATTGATTAGGATTAAACGATTAATAAATCCTGCTTATGAATGATTGTATTGTGTGAGATACCTTGAATTGATTGTCCTAACTGATTGTGATATTTTGTACTGTGGATTGAGCCGTGTATGATTATTCATTTATTTACATTTGTATATTATCTGTGAATCTGTGAATGAGCGATAAGCGTTATGTTTATATCGCTTATCAACTATATTTCTGTGTTTTAATCTGTGATGATTGAATGATGTTGCACTATTGTGTTAAACCCCTGGACCACACTTATACACACACAAAATATGGATTTCACGAGGAAATCGATTAAGTCACAGATTTTGAAATAGTTTTGAAGTTGAATATTTTAATTCAAATGTTTTGGAAATGAAACTGGGTTTAAAGTGAAAAGCTTCTGAAATGGAACTTCAAAGATGAGATTTAATTTGAACAACTTGATAAAGTTTGAAATTTAAATAATTTGATTTAAAATTAAATTCAAAGTGTGAAACTGAATTCTATAATTTGAAACTAGGGATTAAAGATGTTATACCAGTTATAGATGGGTTAAACCATTTTAAAATGTATTAATTTGGGAATATGAATATAAGTTAAGAACTTTAACTCGTACAAATATAATTGGATTTTTCTGAAACGAAAACTGTTTGTTTTCAAATATTAAAAGCTTTCACATAAGAAATGAATTTCCAATTTGAGGTAAAATGATTTCTAGTTTGAAATGAAGATAATTTCCAAGTTATGAAAACGATTTGAAAGCTATAAGTTAAATCTTTGATTAAGGATTTAAATGAATTAATCCAATTGGAATGGAAATTGTTTTGAAGTCTATGAATTGATTTTTGTGAAATAAATCTTTTTGTAATATAAAGATTTGAAATGGTAATTGGTTTAAACCATTTGAAAAGGAAAGTTTTTGGGTTTTAAGTTGTGACTTAATTAAAATCCCAATATCCATATGTTTTTGAAATACTGCGCTCGCTATTCGGGTTAGCCGGGAAAGGACTTTGGGGTCGTATAACCCATTCCGAATATGTGATTACGTCGTTATGAATTGCATTTGAAGACCGGTGTTGAAGACCGGATATTTTTGAAAACAGAAGGATTACCGTTGAATGTTTCTGCACCGAATGGCCCCGGTATAGAAATTCCATATGTGATGGGAAGTTCGGATGTGATTAGTGAATATCCGGATTGCAAGGACTTCTTTGTAAGTGCCTTCGGTTCTGTTCGAGCCCGGAACAGACTTGTATGGATAGTATGTCTGACATTACAAATTGAGATATAGAGCTGATTTCTTTCAAATATATTTCTGTTGGTGGCAAAGAATTTATTCTCTTAGCTTAACACCCTTCTCTGAGACGTACGAGCTCAGAGGTTATGTAGTTGAAGGTTATCAGCGATATATTCCCAATTTGGTAATGTGACATGCTGAGTGTTGCTGTGAAATGATCATTGTGTTGATAATTTGTGATAGGATCATTTGTTTGATCGTTTATCTTTGTGATCATTTCTATGATCATTTGTTGACCCAAAGCATGGCTTTTGTATAAAACGTGGCTTTGTGGATGTGACTTCATCGAGCCTCACACCCCAGAATGGTCAAAACAAGAAAGATGCGGCAAGGTTATGAGGGGTAGCTCCCTTTAGGGTATGTGCATTTCCTTCTGGAAAAGGGTGGTATCATGGTATGGAGCCCAGATACTTACTCATGTTGAACACTTTATTTATTATGGTGTGATTTTGATTAGAGAGCTCTCGGATAAAGGTCCCAATGGACCGGGGGATGGCATACTCGTGTCAGTAGTTACCCAGTTAGGGGTAACCCGGCCTTGTGTTGGTAGAGATCCGGTTTGGTTCTCGGGGACGTCCTACCAGAGGCGTTCTCATGTGGCAATGGGAAGTTTCTTGGCATGACCATTTGTTGGAAATCCAAAGAAACAATACGATCTTGTACGGTTTTAGTTGTAGAACCTGCTTCCTCAAGAGGTAGCTATAGCAGGCATAATATAATGGTACCTATGCTGGCTAAGATTTATATTCTACTTTCGAAATGTTTCCTACACTATGCACTAATAATAATATCAAATGTTTCTTTTTAATGCGTATCAAGCATCTTTGACTAACATAAGAAGAAATCTCCTCCAAGTCTGCGTTTGCATTGTGTGTGTGGCGGGAGGTCTTATGGTAGTCTCATTTTTAAAAAGCATTGCGAATTGACTTTGAAAATATTTTGTTGAATGTTTTAAAAGATAAATTGTTTTTGTTGCTCACACCAGTCCCACGACTGATCCGGAGTTTATTGTCTCTTTCCTAAACTCTGGGTGCTCATTATTTTCTACACGAGCAGTCTAGAGTTGGGTTTTTCAGATAGTCAGATGTAGTAGATTATCTGGAGTTAGTTCAGTCTTTGGATCACACCAGTCTTGCTTGTCTTGGTGCATCGTTATTGGGAGTTCGAGCTATTGCTGGATTGGTTCTTGGAGAGGGAGTTCAGTTCTCGGAGTTCTCTTTTGAAGACTTTCTTAGAGTTATATTATTCCGCTGCTAGTGTTATCTATTTTTCTTTTCCGTTGCTATTTTATTGTATCATATCTCTGATGTATATTGATATCTGTTGGATCATCTGTTGTATCAGATATTGTATCAAAGCTGTATATCAATGTTTATTCTTTTATTCCGCTGTGTTATTTACTTAATGTTGTTATAAGCTCCGGCGAATCGGATTTGAACGGTCGAATCTATGGCATTCGAATACGATATGAAGTATGGATGTCGATTTTCGAGCGGGCAAATTCCGTCTCGTTACATTTGGTATCAGAGCTAAGGTGAAACTTTAGCTCAGGAGTATAACACATTAAGTAACTCATTAGAGATAGGGTCAAGCATCCCTAGAATGAGTAATCCCTAAGATATCTGTTTGAATGCCTCAGTAAATTCTCTTACTATTCACCAATAGTAAGTATGAGTGCAAGAAGAAAATACGATAGGGGACAGGGGAATACGACTATAATTGGTCAATGCTCTGTAACAACAGTTGAAACAATCTTTCTCTGTCAATCTCTTTTGATTCGTTTCCAAATTCTTTTGATTGCTTCATGGCAGTTGCAAGAAGAAGTTCCGGTGTGATGGTGGCTCTACGAATCATTGTAAAGAATTTTTACTTTGTATCTTCATCGGTTTCTTATCAGCTTTTCGATTTAAACTCTAATGAAAGTGAATTGGAAATTTGGAATTGAAAATTTAAATTAAATTGGAAATTTTTAATTTGAGTTAAATTGATTAATAGAATATGAAGGCTAAATTGAATTGTATCAATAAAACGATTTTGGTCAAAACCAAATTGGAAATTCTATTGTAATTTCTTGGGTATATCGAAGTCCGAAGAGGGACAAATTGGTATGTATTCTGAGATATTCCGACTTGAGTTTGGAATTCATATCTTAAGTTTGAGGAATTATAGGAGATCGAATCTATCTATCTCTGTGTTATTTTCGTGCCTGCGAATTTCAAGGACGAAATTCTTTTAAGGGGGGAAATCTGTAAAGACCCCAGATTTTAATTTAATTTAAATTGATAATTTATTGGATTTTTGAATTAAAATTGTAAAATTAATGGTAAAATAAAGCGAGTTTCCCGAAGGCTAATAAATATTGTATATATGTGAATATATATGTATACGCGCATATATGAGGAAAAATTGAATATATATGTATTTGATTTGAATTTAAATCTCAAATAAATGGTTTAATAATAATAAATATTAGAATTTATGGTTTATAATGGTTTTAGTTTATAAAATAATATAAGACAATAAATATTAAAGTAAGATAACAATAAATATTTAAACTAGAAATAGAAAAATAATATGAGATAAATTTTAATAAAAATAGGAAGTAGAACATTTGCTAAATTCTAACAACATAATAAAATAGAAATTTATTTATATTACAAAACAAGAAGATTTAAAGAAAATAAAATACATTTAAATATGAATAAATGTAGACGAAAATAAAACAAACAAATAAAATACAAAGGACTAAAACAATGATAACTAATGCCACATCTCAGCCAAGACAAGCAAGCATGGGCTAAGCATGGGAACAAGGTATCAAGGCAATTAATGCAAGCCATGCTTTGATTTCACATCAGCCACTAAGTAATGAAAAAGATATCACTGCTTGGTTGTACTTAAAGAAGTATTACCCTGTACAATTCATTTTCTTATATCAAACTCATTCTTTTATCAACCTCTCTTCATTTCAAATTCGTCCATTTCAAAACTGAGATAGTATCATTTTGAAAACTAAAACAAAATTCAACCTGGAAATTTCAAATGAAGATGGAATGCAAAGGTTCAAAACTGGAAACAAATAAAAATCAAAACAAGCTCATTCCTCTGTTCCTATCTTTCTTCATCAAAACCCATCAAGGTGAGTAAAAATACTCCTCAAATACTTAAGTATCATTACATCTGTGCATGATATATTGAGTTTTGTGTATATATGTTCAAGTTGTAGCTCTGTGAACATTATTGTGATTATTTTGGGTAAATTGAAAATGTTTGTTCTTTTTCTGGGCTACAGAGTAAAGTAAAGTGGAGTAAAAAAAAATTATAATCTTCATGCCACATTTTTTTTAGGTTTAGAATTTCAAATTTTAAACAAGTTTGTTTGAACCTAAATCATCGCTTAGGATTTATTTTAAGCTTGATGTTGAAGTATGTTTCTGTAAATTGAGTTTACAGTAAAAGTATGAACATATGAAAAATTTGAAAATCTTAATTCATCGATTCAATTATATAATTTGAAACTGCATTCGAAAAGAAGATTTTCAAAACAAAAATGAGAACTTTTAATCAAGTATGCTTCGAACAGCATGTAAATGAACCAAAAATGCTTTTTATCCAAATTCCGGCGATCAAAGGAAAATTGGATGTTGTAATCTTGCTTGAAGCTAGTTGAGCCATTGATGATGTTAGGAAAATTGTCTAAATTTTTTTCTATTATGTGGGATGATGGAACGAGATCAACTTAGGGTTTAAAGCTTGGGTTTATCTGATCGAAATCATGAGGCAAATTCATCATCAGTGATGCATCGGGTTCCATCGCACGCGGGGGGATGGTAGCACGGTGGGGTGACGTTGCTTTGGACGAAAGCATGGAGGCTCTGGTGAGCTAGGTTGTTGGGGCGAAGGAGTTTTCGTTGGCCAATTTTGTTCCCAGTCAGGTTGAAGGGCTCGATTTTGATTAACGCCGTTATTGGGTGGTTTGGGTGCTCAAGCGAGATGGGGGGATCTTCGATGATGGATGGGTATCGTCGACCATGATCGGAGACACTCCGATCACGTGTGCACGTTCACACGTGCATATCTTCTCTCAGGCGAAGTTATAGGTTGGAGAAGACGAAATTATACTCAGAGTGTTTGACTCGAAGCAGTGAACGTTGCAAAGGTCTCGAAGTATACTCGGTTTCAAGTACATGAAATCTGGGTACTGACTCAAGTTCAGATGTTAACTATGTAACAGTTTTTTTTTAACTAAAGCAATGGGAAAGAAAAAAAAGAGAAACATGGTAGAAGGTTGAAGATAGCCCGGTGGATTTTGGTTTTGGGGCTCGGATCTTAATGGGTTAACACAAATTTTCAAGTGTTTCGAAGCCATGTTGTTTTAAAGTGTCCAAAAATAATTAATGGCTTATAATGACAATTCTTAACATTTATTTAAAACTTGATTTATAATGCGATTAAGTAATTAATCTAGATATAAGGTGGTGTTTAATTAAATAGGGTTTTGATAAATTTAAGAATCGTTTATTTATTTAGAGGTAATTTATAAATGTGGTTTATTTTAAAGGTTGATAAATTAATATAGGTAATTAAAGGATAGTTCATTACTTAATAAATAATTTAAGAATTTGGTGGATCCTTAATGAAAGTAATTAGGGATTAATTACTTACTGTAATTAATTTTGGACTTTTTGATTAATTAAAGTTAATTTGTTTAGTCTGATTTAGTTAAGAAAATCATTAGATAAATTGGTAATTAATAATTAATTGTTATGCGATGATTACTTTATGATAAGTAATTAAAGGGTTAATTTCTTAAATAATTAATTAGGAGTTAATTAATTACGTAATTGATTTAAAGGGTTGATTTAATTAATATGATTAGTTAAGAATAATTTAATTAATTAAAGTGTTTGATAAATTAATTTATATCAAATGATTTGTAAAATAAATCAGGATTGGATAATTAAATTCATAAGTAATGAATTTACTTGGAAATAAATTGTATTGATTAGGATTAAACGATTAATAAATCCTGCTTATGAATGATTGTATTGTGTGAGATACCTTGAATTGATTGTCCTAACTGATTGTGATATTTTGTACTGTGGATTGAGCCGTGTATGATTATTCATTTATTTACATTTGTATATTATCTGTGAATCTGTGAATGAGCGATAAGCGTTATGTTTATATCGCTTATCAACTATATTTCTGTGTTTTAATCTGTGATGATTGAATGATGTTGCACTATTGTGTTAAACCCCTGGACCACACTTATACACACACAAAATATGGATTTCACGAGGAAATCGATTAAGTCACAGATTTTGAAATAGTTTTGAAGTTGAATATTTGAGTTAAAATTCAAAGTGTGAAAAGCTTCTGAAATGGAACTTCAAAGATGAGATTTAATTTGAATAACTTGATAAAGTTTGAAATTTAAATAATTTGATTTAAAATTAAATTCAAAGTGTGAAACTAAATTCTATAATTTGAAACTAGGGATTAAAGATGTTATACCAGTTATAGATGGGTTAAACCATTTTAAAATGTATTAATTTGGGAATATGAATATAAATTAAGAACTTTAACTCGTACAAATATAATTGGATTTTCTGAAACGAAAACTGTTTGTTTTCAAATATTAAAAGCTTTCACATAAGAAATGAATTTTCAATTTGAGTTAAAATGATTTCTAGTTTGAAATGAAGATAATTTCCAAGTTATGAAAACGATTTGAAAGCAATAAGTTAAATCTTTGATTTAAGGATTTAAATGAATTAATCCAATTGGAATGGAAATTGTTTTGAAGTCTATGAATTGATTTTTGTGAAATAAATCTTTTTGTAATATAAAGATTTGAAATGGTAATTGGTTTAAACCATTTGAAAAGGAAAGTTTTTGGGTTTTAAGTTGTGACTTAATTAAAATCCCAATATCCATATGTTTTTGAAATACTGCGCTCGCTATTCAGGTTAGCCGGGAAAGGACCTTGGGGTCGTATGACCCATTCCGAATATGTGATTACGTCGTTATGAATTGCATTTGAAGACCAGTGTTGAAGACCGGATATTTTTGAAAACAGAAGGATTACCGTTGAATGTTTCTGCACCGAATGGCCCCGGTATAGAAATTCCATATGTGATGGGAAGTTCGGATGTGATTAGTGAATATCCGGATTGCAAGGACTTCTTTGTAAGTGCCTTCGGTTCTGTTCGAGCCCGGAACAGACTTGTATGGATAGTATGTCTGACATTACAAATTGAGATATAGAGCTGATTTCTTTCAAATATATTTCTGTTGGTGGCGGAGAATTTATTCTCTTAGCTTAACACCCTTCTCTGAGACGTACGAGCTCAGAGGTTATGTAGTTGAAGGTTATCAGCGATATATTCCCAATTTGGTAATGTGACATGCTAAGTGTTGCTGTGAAATGATCATTGTGTTGATAATTTGTGATAGGATCATTTGTTTGATCGTTTATCTTTGTGATCATTTCAATGATCATTTGTTGACCCAAAGCATGGCTTTTGTATAAAGCGTGGCTTTGTGGACGTGACTTCATCGAGCCTCACACCCCGGAATGGTCAAAACAGGAAAGATGCGGCAAGGTTATGAGGGGTAGCTCCCTTTAGGGTATGTGCATTTCCTTCTGGAAAAGGGTGGTATCATGGTATGGAGCCCAGATACTTACTCATGTTGAACACTTTATTTATTATGGTGTGATGTTGATTAGAGAGCTCTTGGATAAAGGTCCCAAAGGACCGGGGGATGGCATACTCGTGTCAGTAGTTACCCAGTTAGGGGTAACCCGGCCTTGTGTTGGCAGAGATCCGGTTTGGTTCTCGGGGACGTCCTTCCAGAGGCGTTCTCATGTGGCAATGGGAAGTTCCTTGGCCTGACCATTTGTTGGAAATCCAAAGAAACAATACGATCTTGTACGGTTTTAGTTGTAGAACCTGCTTCCTCAGGAGGTAGCTATAGCAGGCATAATATAATGGTACCTATGCTGGCTAAGATTTTTATTCTACTTTCGAAATGTTTCCTACACTATGCTCTAATAATAATATCAAATGTTTCTTTTTAATGCGTATCAAGCATCTTTGACTAACATAAGAAGAAATCTCCTCCAAGTCTGCGTTTGCATTGTGTGTGTGGCGGGAGGTCTTATGGTAGTCTCATTTTTAAAAAGCATTGCGAATTGACTTTGAAAATCTTTTGTTGAATGTTTTAAAAGATAAACTGTTTTTGTTGCTCACACCAGTCCCACGACTGATCCGGAGTTTATTGTCTCTTTCCTAAACTCTGGGTGCTCATTATTTTCTACACGAGCAGTCTAGAGTTGGGTTTTTCAGATAGTCAGATGTAGTAGATTATCTGGAGTTAGTTCAGTCTTTGGATCACACCAATCTTGCTTGTCTTGGTGCATCGTTATTGGGAGTTCGAGCTATTGCTGGATTGGTTCTTGGAGATGGAGTTGCAGTTCTCGGAGTTCTCTTTTGAAGACTATCTTAGAGTTATATTGTTCCGCTGCTAGTGTTATCTATTTTTCTTTTCCGTTGCTATTTTATTGTATCATATCTCTGATGTATATTGATATCTATTGGATCATCTGTTGTATCAGATATTGCATCAAATCTGTATATCAATGTATTATTCTTTTATTCCGCTGTGTTATTTACTTAATGCTGTTATAAGCTCCGGCGAATCGGATTTGAACGGTCGAATCTATGGCATTCGAATACGATATGAAGTATGGATGTCGATTTTCGAGCGGGCAAAATCCGTCTCGTTACAAATTAAGTATAAAATTAGACAAAAGGTACATGGACCTTTCAAATATCCATCATTTTTCTCATCTGGTTAGTAATTTGGTTGCTTGGGAAAAGATGGAAGAGTTGCAAAAAATGGATTAAGGGTATTTTCGTCTTTAGCCTTTTCTACTATCATTTTATATTTCATCTTATATATACGCTTTTCATTTTATATTTCGTCTTCATGCTTCTTGACTTTTTTTTCACCTTTTCATTTTTTTGATTTCTGAAAATGCACATCATTTTAGCTCAAATTTTTTTACTTCATTAAATGATTAAAACATAAAGCATTTTAGCAATGTGTAAGGTGAGATCTCTAAACTTTGTTTGAAATGAATATTATTTAGTTAATAGCTTGATTTAAAAATGATACTCATATTTATGTAATTTTTTTAAATTCATTTTATGTGGATATTTTCTTGGAAACTAAATGTTAGGCTTGTTGTAAATGAAACATGCATAGGGATGTAGGAACGAAGACACACATTTCTCTTTTTTTTCATTTTTGTGCTCTTTGTCTTTGGGAATAAACAAACCCATCTCATATTTGAAAATTAACATCCCTTAACCAATTGAAAATAACCAATGCGATCAATTGTAAAGTTGATCATCTTAGTCTCTAATTTTTTTAAAAATAGTCGGGTTTCGTTTTGTCAAGTAGGGTGGCAAAAATGAGTCGATTACAGTTAATGATCGAGTGATTTTAATTTTTTGATGAGCATGAATTAATGAATGAAGTGACCAGTTGTCTCCATCTCTGCAATTTATGATTTTTAAGACTAGTCGCTTGATTTTAGGTGTTGGGGTTGTGTCATGGTGTTTAGATGATCCGTTTTCGATCATTTAGGAAGTTCAAGCGATATGGTTAACTGGAGTTAGTGTTATGGCGGTGGAGGAAACCTTGGATACGGAGTAGTTGATGGTTTCCACTCCTAAAATATTAAAATGTCTCCCTATACATGACCCTCGAAAGCAATAATGGGGAAAATAATTTGTAATTCTACTTTCTTATAAATTCTGTTCGCGCCAAAATTGGTTACAAACACCAAATTGTCTATGAAAGCACCAGTTCACAATAACATATCATAGATAACAAGTATGTAAAGAATCAAAAATGAAGAACGCACAGAAAATTTAGATGAAAGCAGTAAAGAACACATAGTTTATAGTGGTTCGGCAATCCAGCCTACGTCCACTTTGAAGTTGATGACTTTATTACTATTCACTCGCTGGTTACAAAGGATTCATATTGATTACAATGGCAAAATCTGAATACAATGATGAATCCGACAGAGTCTGGACGTCGAAGAGCCCAAAAATGCCTTTTCCATAGGCCATGGGGCTCTATTTATAGGAGTAAGAGGCAAATATCTCACTCAGATCTCAGGAGACCTCTTCTGGCATGTGTGTGGGCCCACGCGATCAATCTCACTCGATTTCGACTCGATCCGTGATTGATACGAACGAATTTCGTATCGATCAAGATTTCGTCCAATGTAGTCAAAATTTGGCATGAACATTCCTTAGCTTGTACATAAGCTCCTATGTAAATTTCATAGCATTTGGACTTGTAGATTGTGAGATATGATCGATGCAATTTGAGGTTTTCGGTGAGCTGTACCGTTCGTATTGATTCCTTTCACATCGCTCTTTTCATATCGATTAGGGCATGTGTCTGTGAGTTGACGTGACACTTGTTTCTAGGATCAACCCATTTTTGACACTGAATCGGCCGAGTCCTTCCCATTATTCGCGCCTTGTTCGTATCGACCCGAGGCACTCTATGCTTCGCATCAATCCATGGACGCCTACTTAGTATCGATGATTTCTTGCTTTTTCGTATCGACCAAAAAATAGGGTGACTAATGTTTCTTCGTATCGATCGATGGCTGATCGATACGAAGTATGTGGGTAGACTGATCGACACGAAGTGCATGAAAAGACTGATATGAAGTGACAACCATCCATTGGTGCAAACTAGTTGGCGACGGTGGATACGAACAATGGCTAGCTGATGGATGCGAATAATCGAAGCTCATAGATACGAACACGATGGATACGAAGTGAGGTGTACTAATGGATCGATGCGAATTGTCGGTGCTTGATCGATACGAATAAGGTCCTCTTAGATCGATACGAATAGTATAGCTCCAGATGGGTTCGAACTGATCAATTCGAACCCAGGCTTTTTGACGAATACGAATTACGTGTGTTTTAGGGGTACGAACGAGAACAATATTCAATTTTTCATCGATCATATCTTGAGCATATGAACCCGGATTGAATTGAAATTTGAAACGCTGGCTTCTATGGCTTTGCTCGTCATGTCATATCAATTGTAGCTCGATCCAGACTTAGACAAAATTTACCGACATCCATAGCTAATCTGTATGTAATTGGCAATCGAAGGAAACTGTCTTTGGTTCCAGCTAATCTTATGGTATCACTGTCTTGCTAAAAGGCGGGATAACACTTGCCCTCCAAAACATGCCTTGTGATAGGAAGGTGTGTTTTGTAGCTCAATAAACTGGATATTCTTATCCTATTAATGACCTGTAAAGAAATTGATAGTCTTACCTGACTGTGAATGACGATTGTTCGAGATCGTATGTCATTTGAGGTGACATGTGACCGTTTATGGTCGGATGCCGTTCGCGGTGAATGGTGACCGTTCGCAGTCGAGGTGCCATTCGAGGCGATTTGTGATCGTTCGCGATCGGATGCCGTTCGAGGCCAATTGTAACCGTTTGCGGCGAATTGTGACCGTTCGCGGTCGGGTGCCGTTCGAGATGATTTTTGTGTGCCCAGGGGAGGGGGACTTAGTATCATTAATGTCATATTTCATGTTCGAGTGAATTCCTGAACTGTTCGTATGATGGTTGATCGCCATCTCAGAGCATGCCTAAGGACCATTTGCGACCCCGCATATGTGTAAGTGGCTTAGCAGCTATGGAATCACAAATAGCAGGTTTACATTCAAAATGAGTCATTCAACAGAAATGTCCAATAAAATCAAGTCCAAACATAAGAAATGGAAAACAAGAGCAATATAGAGAAGTCAAAGTGCCAACACCCACACCAATGCGATTAGTAGTCGCATCAGAGCATGCCCGAGGTTTGTTCGTGGTCCTGTGCATGAGTAAATGACTTAATCGCGATGGTGTTGAGTTTTCCACTTATTCGTCATTATTTCATTCAATTGATGACAAGCTAATGCATCGATCCTGAGCCGTTCCCAGTTGATGTAGGTGGTGGAAGCTCTCGTTCCACTGTGGTTGTTCCCCTTCTCACATACTACGATAGCAAACTATTCCGGATATGTCCATCAACCTCATCTTTCAAGTGCCTGCAGTCATTCGTGCTATGACCATTCAGCTCATGTAATAAGCAATACTTGCTTCACCTTCTCTCATTGCTGGTTGGATTCCTCCTCATCGGCTTTCAATAAGGAATCTGCCCCCTTGTATACTGGTAGATTCGCTCCAAAGTCTCATTCAACTCCGTATAAGAGGTGAATCTTGGTCCTTCCGTGGTCGTGTCGGTCCATCACCGCTATCCTCGACCTTCCGTTTCCCTTTATCAGTTCATGCACCTTTTTCAGGAGGATTTCCGCCCTTAACTGCATAAACATCAACTCGTTCTCCTTCATCTCTTTTAGCATTTGCATCCTCTAATCGTAAAAATTCTTCAGCCTCATGATAAAATTCTCCTTGATCCATAAGGGGATCTCTCGTCAATGAATTCTTGAATTCTGTGCCATTAGCTACGCCAGATACAGCTGCCATCAAAACTATGAATGGATCTGGTCGATCCACCGATGCTGTGCTGCATTGAATCACGTTAGAAAGCTCCTCAAAGATTCCTCGGTTCTTTCCTTCAGTGCTGCCAAAATCATCACATTCTTGAGTCTCAAAATGTAAACTCTGAATTGCCTAATAAACGTTTCAGTCAAATCGGTTCATGTTCCAATGGAGCCACTCTCCAGTTGTCTAAACCATAGCACCGTAATGTCTGTCAAATACAATGGAAAGCACTGGGACATGACTCCCTCCGATGCTTCCAATACCTCCATATGCCTCATGCATCGTGTCAGATGAACTGCAGGATCCGTCCTCCCATCATATGTCTCCAATGTCGGTAACTTGAATTCTGGTGGGTTTTTGACTTGCCTGATCGTAGAAGCAAGGGGCTCCTATTCACATTTTCCAGATCTCTATTCACTAGTCCGCCTCTCATGGCTCGTCTGACCATCTCCACCAATCTGTCACTGTCGTCAAGCTGTAGCCCTTGTCTGTTGCTTCTGCTTTACGCCCCGAGTTCACGAGGGATTGCTGGGATCTGCCCTCCTAAATGAGCATTCATTTCTCTGTCAATGCCGCGTTGTGCAGCTCCTTCTGGTATTCTGCCTGGGATTGGGTCTACATGTTCCGGGTAAGCGCCTCCTAGTTCTGGGACTATGTCAGATGGTCCTGCCCCATTCTGAATTCTGGTTGCTCCGTGCTCCCGGTCCCTATATCCAGCATCTCCTGCGGTCGCGTTAGCTTGATTCTGCACTCTGGTTTGACCAGTTCCTCGAAGTAAATTATGCATCATCTCTTCCTTTCTTTTCAGAAGCTCTTTATGCGTAGTTCCCATCATCATCTCCATTTCATCTCTAGTGATGAAGACCGAGGCTTGATTCGCTCCTGAGGAAGCCTTCTGACTTCCCTCATGCTGATTCCTTTCTGCTCTTTGTCTTCTACTTGATTTCCTCGTCCTTGCTTTTCAGATCTGAATCCTTAAGCCTTCAAATTCAACTTCCAAGCGATAGGATCCTTGAATTAGCCTTCTCAGTGAAAGCAAATTCTTCTTACTTTACAACATTTTTCCAAAGCATTTCAAATATACATATCCAATAAAGAAGAATCAAAACATTTATAAACTCAAAATTTCATAAATTAAAATTTTATCTTTCTAAAACAAATCCTTAATTTAACCTCAATTTCTCAAAATAAACTTCAAGATTTTTATGAAAGACTTGAAATAGAATTCATTTCTTATTTTCAAAACTTTTCTATAGTTATAAACCATCAAAATATAGCTTAACTACAATTTATAATCAATAACTTCAAAACATGATTTACAAAAGACCGTTACATATAAATACAAAACTAAATCATTTTCTAATCAATCTTTCATTAAAAAATCAAATGCCCCAAAACAGCAGTTTCTTGTTTCACACACTAAACAATATTAATAAAAATTTCATTATAAAATCCAAATCTTCATTCAAAATGTAACGACCCAAAACTTTTGTTGCTTTGATTTGTGAATATTAACTAATTTTAAATATTCAATTACTTGTTTTAAAAATTAAATACTCTTTTAAGTAATAACTAATGATAGAAAATTCATTTTTGAATTTTATTTATATAAGTAGGTAGCTCGATGGAAAACTAAAAATGAGAATGAAACCGCTTTTCTGATTTTCGGCTTTTTATCGAACGATAAGTTGAGGAAATTTGCCATACTTTGGATATACTTTAAAATAACATTTAACTGTTTAGAGAAAAAATTATATTTTGAAATGTGAAGATAAATAAATATAATAATAAGAACTAATAAACATAAAATATATTTGAATTTGAATTTGAAGTGAATGGTTTGATGGCTTAAGTATAAAATTAGAGAAAGGTACATGAACCGTTCAAACATCCATCATATTTTTCATATGGTTAGTAATTTGGTTGCTTGGGAAAAGTTGGAAGAGTTGAAGAAAATGGATTACGGGTATTTTCGTTTTTAGCCTTCTCTACTTTTATCTTATATTTCATCACATGTATATACTTTTCACTTTATATTTCATATTCAGCTTCAAACTTCTTTTAATTTTATTTTTCACCTTTACGTTTTTTTTAATTTGTGAAAATGCACATCATTTTAGCTTAAATATTTTTTACTTCATTCAACGATTAAAACATAAAGCACTTTAACCATGTGGAAGGTGAGATATCTAAGAAACGAATGTTGTTTTGTTAGTAGCTTGATTTAAAAATGATACTCATATTTATGAAAATTTTAAAACAGGAAAATAGACACAGGGAAGAAGTTGCAAAAAAATTTAGTTTCAGAGACAATAAGTTTGCTTTTTAGTCTGAAGGACACTTTCTAGTGTAAACAGAAAATGATAGTTACAACTATCATTCTGTGATTTACACTAGAAAGTGTCCTTCAGCCTAAAAAACATACTTGTTGTCCCTGAGACTAAATTTTTCTTCGACTTTTTCCTTAAGCCTAAAAACCTGTTTTTAAAAAATCATACTATGTGGATATTTCCTAGGAAAGTAAATGTTAGACTTGTTGTAAATGAAACATATATAGGGATACAGGAATACAGACACACATTTCTCTTCTTTTTTTTTTACTTTTCTTGCTCTTTATCTTTGGAAATAAACATACCCATCTCATCTTTGAAAATCAACATCTTTTAAACCGTCGAAAATAACCAATACATCGACTGCAAAGTTGATCATCCTAGTCTCTAGTGTTTTTAAAAAAAATAGTCGGGTGTAGTTTCGTCAAGAGAGTGTTAGAAATGGGTCTATTATGGTGAATGATCGATTGATGTTAGTTTTTCGACGAGCATGAATTAACGAACAGAGTGTATAGTTGTCCATCTCTGCAACATATGATTCTTAAAACTAGTCTCTTGATTTTAGGGATTGGGGATGTGTCATGGTGGTTAGATAATTATTTTTCGATCAATTAGGATATTTAGGCGATGTGGTTAATTAGAGGCAGTATGGTGGTGTCGGAGGTAACCTTGGGTGATGGCAAAGGTGGTGGTTACCACTTCCAAAATATTAAAACATCTCACTATATGTGACCCTCAAAACCAATAACGAGGAAAACAATTTGTAATTCTACTTTCTTATAAATTCCTCTTACTTTACAACTTTTTTCGAAAGAATTTTGAATATACATATATAATATAGAAGACCTAAACTCAAAATTTCATATAATCAAAATTCTACCTTTCCCAAAAAAAAACCTTAATTTAACCTTAATTTCTCAAAATAAACTTTCAATTTTTCCATATAACACTTGAAGTATAATTCATTTCTTGTTTCCAAAACTTTACTATAGTCATAAACCATCAAAACATAGTTTGACTACCATTTATGAACAATAACTTCAAAATTTGACTTAAAAAAGATCTTTATAAACAAATACACATAATCATTTTCTAATTAATCTTTCATTTCAAAATCAAATTCCCATAATGTAGTTTCTTACTTAAACACTAAACAATATTAATGAGACTTTTAATTATAAAATCCAAATCTTCATTCAAAATGTAACGACCCAGAACTTTTCTCGCTTTGATATGTAAACATTTAATTTATTTTAAATATTTAGTTAATTTTTTCAATAATTAAATAACTCTCTTTTAATTAATAACTAATGGCAGGAAAATCATTTTTGGATTTCATTTATGTAAGTAGGTAGTTTGATGGAAAACTAAAAATGAGAATGAAACCGCTTTTCGAATTTTCAGCTTTTTATTGAATGACAAGTTATAAAAACTTGTTATACCTTGGGATATACTTTAAAAATAACATTTAAATGTTTAGAGGAAAAAATTTATCTTGAAATGTAAAGATAAATATAAAAAATAAGTAGAAGAAATTAATAAATATAAAATATATTTAAATTTGAATTTGAAGTAATGGATTTGATGGCTTATGTTTAACATTAGGGAATGGTACAAGGACCGTTCAAAATCCACTATTTTTTTCATATGGTTAGTACTTTGGTTGCTTGGGTAAAGGTGGAAGAGTTGAAAAAAATGAATTAAGGGTATTTTCATCTTTAGTCTTCTCTACATTCATTTTATATTTCATCTTATATATATGCTTTTCATTTTATATTTCATATTCAACTTCATACTTCTTCACTTTATTTTTCACCATTTCTTTTTTAATTTTTTTTAAATGCACATTATTTTAGAACAAGTTTTCTTACTTCTTTAAATGATTAAAACATAAAGCATTTAAACCATGTAGAAGGTTAGAACTCTAATCTTTGTTTGAAATGAATGTTATTTTGTTAGTAGCTTGATTTAAAAATGATACTTGTATTTATGTAATTTTGAAAAAATCATATTGTGTGGATATTTTCTTGGAATTATAAATGTTAGGCTTGTTTTAAATAAAACATACATAAGGATACAGGAATATAGGTGCATATTAATCTTCTTCCTTTTCTTTAGCTGCTCTTTGTCTTTGGAAATAAACATACCCATTTAATATTTGAAAATCACCATCTTCCGTCGAAAATAGCCAATGTGCTCAACTGTAAAGCTGATCGTCTTAATCTCTAGTTTTTTAAAAAAAAAATAGTCAGGTGTCGTTTATTCGAGAAGTGTGGGAGGAGTAGGTCGATTATAGTGAATAATCGAGTGACATCAGTTTTTCGACGACCATGAATTAATGAACGGAGTGTACAGTTATGTCCGTCTCTGCAATTTATGATTTTTAAGACTAGTCGCTTGGTTTTATGGGTTGGGGTTGTGTCTTGGTGAGTAGATGCTCGGTTTTCGATTATTTTGGAAATTCAGCAGATGCAGTTAACTGGAGGTGGTGTAGTGGTGCTATAGATAATACTGGGTAATGGCGAAGGTGGTGGTTACCACTTCCAAAATATTAAGAAATCTCACTATATATGTCCTTCAAAAACAATAATGAGGAAAAAAGTTTGTAATTCTACTTTCTTATAAATTATTTGTACTTTATAACAGTTTTCCAAGCATTTCGAATATACATATATAATACAGATGACTCAAAATATTTGTAAACACAAAATTTCACAAAATCAAAATTTTATCTTTCTAAAACAAATCATTAATTTGACCTTAATTTCTCAAAATAAACTTCAATTTTTTTTGCAAAACACTTAAAATAGAGTTCATTACTTTTTTCCAAAACTTTTCTATAGTCATAAACCATAAAAACATAGCTTGACTATAATTTATAATTAATAACTTTAAAACTTGATTTACAAAAGATCTTTACGAATAAATACACAATATCATTTTCTAATCAATCTTTGTTTGAAATGAATGTTGTTTTGTTAATAGCTTGATTTAAAAATGATATTCATATTTACAAAAAATTTAAAAAATCATATTCGCAGATATTTGCTTGGAAAGTAAATATTAGGTTTGTTGTAAATGAGACATACATAGGGATATAGGAAAACAGACACACATTTCTCTTCTTCTTTTTTTCTTTTCCTGCTCTTTGTCTTTGAAAATAAACATACTTATCTCATATTTGAAAATCAACATCTCTTAACCTGTCGAAAATAGCCAATGCGATCAACTGCAACGTTTATCGTCTTAGCCATTAGTTTTTTTTTGAAATAGTCGGGTGTCGTTTCGTCAAGTAGAGTGGTAGAAATGGGTCGATTATGGTGAATGATCTAGTGACGTCAGTTTTTCGACGAGCATGAATTAATGAACAGAGCGTATAGTTGTGTCTGAATCTGCAATTTTTGATTTTAGGACTAGTCGCTTGATTTTATGGGTCGGGGTTGTGTCATGGTGGTTAGATGATTGGTTTTCGATCATTTAGGAAATTTGGGCGATATGGTTAACTGGAGGTGGTGTGATGGTGCTGGAGGCGACCCTAGGTGGTGGGGAAGGTGGTGGTTACCCCTTCCAAAATATTAAAACTCTCACTATGTATGACCCTCGAAAATAAAAATGGGGAAAAGAGTTGCAATTTTACTTTCTTATAAATTCTTTACTTTACAACATTTTTCCGAAGCATTACAAATATACATATATAATATAGAAGACTCAAAATATTTGTAAACTCAAAATTTCATATAATTAAAATTTTATCTTTCCAAAACAAATCCTTTGTTTCTCAAAATAAACTTCATACTTCTTAGCTCCATTTTATATTTCATCTTATATATACGCTTTTCATTTTATATTTAATTTTCATCTTCATACTTCTTAACTTTATTTTTGCCTTTTTTTTTAATTTGTGAAAATGCACATCATTTTTGCTCAAACTTTTTATGTCATTCAATGATTAAAACATAAAGCATTTTAGCCATGTAGAAGGTGGGATCTCTAATCTTTGTTTGCAATGAATGTTTCTTTGTTACTAGTTTGAGTTAAAAATGATATTCAAATTTATGTAATTTTTTAAAAATCATATTATTTGGATATTTTCTTGGAAAGTAAATGTTAGGCTTGTTGTAAATGAAACATATATAGGGATATAGGAACATAGGCACACATTTCTCTTCTTTTTTTGCTTTTCGTCTATAGAAATAAACAAACCCATCTCATATTTGAAAATCAACATGGCTTAACCCGTCGAAAATAGCCCATACGATCAGCTGTAACGTTGGTTATCTTAGTCTCTCGTTTCTTAAACAAAATATTTGGTGTCGTTTTGTCAAGTACAGTGGTAGAAATGGGCCAATTACGGTGAATAATCAAGAGTTGTCAGTTTTTCAAGGAGCGTGAATTAATGAAAGGAGTGTATAGTTGTGTCCGTCGCTGTAATTTACGATTTTTAAGACTAGTCGCTTGATTTTTAGAGCTTGGGCTGTGTCATGGCAGTTAGATGAACAATTTTTGATAATTTAGGCATATTAGGTGATGTGGTTAACTAGAGGTGGTGTGGTCCTGTTGGAGACAACCCAGGGTGATGACGAAAGTGGTGGTTACCACTTCCAAAATATTAAAACATCTCACTATATAGGACCCATGAAAATGGGGAAAATAATTTGTAATTCTACTTTCTTATAAATTCTTCTAACTTTACAACATTTTTCCAAAGCATTTATATATATATATAAGACCCAAATTTTGTGAACACAAAATTTCATATAAATAAATTTTTATATTTCTAAAACTAATCTAAATTTGACCGCAATTTCTCAAAATGAACTTCAACTTTTTTTTCCAAACACTTGAAATAAAATTCATTTCTTGTTTCCAAAACTTTTTTATAGTCATAAACCATCAAAACATAGCTTCACTATAATTTATAATCAATAACTTCGAAACTTGATTTACGAAAGATCTTCACAAATAAGTACACAAATCATTTTCCAGTCAATCTTCCGCTTCAAAATAAAATTTCCAAAAGTAGTAGTTTCTTACTTCAGACACTAAACAATATTAATAAGTCTTTTCATTATAAAGTCCAAATCTTCATTCAAAATGTAATGACCTGGAACTTTTCCCACTTTGATTTATGAATATTTAATTTATTTTAACGATTCCATTAATTGTTTTAATAATTAAATAACTCACTTTTAATCAATAACTGTTGGTAGGAAATTCATTTTTGAATTTTGTTTATATAAGTATGTAGTTCATTGGTAAACTAAAAATGTGAATGAAACTTCTTTTTGGATTTTCAGCTTGATATTCAGCTTTTTATCGAACAACAAGTTGCAGAAACTTGTTATACCTTGGGATATACTTTAAAACAACATAAAAATGTTTAAAGAAAACATTATTTCAAAATGTAATATAAATATATAAAATAAAATAATAATAAGAAGAATCACTAGATATAAAATATATTTAAATTTGACTTTGAAGTGATGAGTTTGACAGTTTGAGTATAATACTAGAGAAAGGTATGTAGGCCGTTCAAAAATCCATCATTTTTTTTATATGGTTAGTACTTTGGTTGCTTGGGAAAAGTTGGAAGACTTGAAAAAAATGATTAAGGGTATTTTCATCTTCAACTTTCTCTACTTTCATCTTATATACACTTTTCATTTTCATATTTCATCTTCATACTTCTTAACTTTATTTTTCACCTTTTCTTTTTTTTTTAATTTGTGAAAATGCACATCGTTTTAGCTTAAATGTTTTTAGTTCATTCAGTGATTAAAACATAAAGCATTTTAACCATATGGAAGGCGAGATATCTAATCTTTGTTTGAAATGAATGATGTTTTGTTAGTAGCATGATCAAAAATTAGTACTCACATTTATGTAATTTTTATAAATAATTTTATATGGATATTTACATGGAAAGTAAGTGTTAGGCTTGTTTTAAATGAAACGTACATAGGGATATAGGAACATAGACACACACTTCACTCTTTTTTTTCATTTCCTGTTCTTTGTCTTTTGGAAATAAACATACCCATCTCATATGTGAAAAATCAATATCTCTTAACCCGTCGATAATAGTCGACTATAAAGTTGATCATCTTAGTCTCTAGTTTTTTAAGAAATAGTCGGGTGTCGTTTCGTCAAGTAGAGTGCCATAAGTGGTTTGATTACAGTGAATGATCGAGTGATATCAGTATTTCGAAGGGCATGTATTAATGAACAGAGTGTGCAGTTATGTCCATATCTACAATTTAAGAATTTAAGACTAGTCGCTTGATTTTAGGGGTTAGGGTTATGTCATGGTGGTTAGACAGTCGGTTTTCAATCATTTAAGAAACTCAAGCGATGGTTGACTGGAAGTGGTTTGGTGGTGCTGGAGGAAACCCTGGGTGATGGTGAAGGCGATGGTTACCACTTCCAAAATGTTAAAACATCTCACTATATATGACCCTTGAAAATAATTATGGTGAAAACAATTTTTAATTCTACATTTTATAAATTCTTCTTACTTAACAACATTTTCCAAAGCATTTCGAATATACATATATAAAATAGAAGACTCAAAATATTTGTAAACTCAAAATTTCATATAATTAAAATTTTATCTTACTAAAACAAATCCTAAATCCAACCTCAATTTCTCAAAATAAACTTCGAATTATTCTGCAAACACTTGAAATAGAATTCATTTCTGGTTTCCAAAGTTTTTTTTTGTAGTCATAAACCATCAAAACATAGCTTAACTACAATTTATAATCAATAATTTCAAAACTTGATTTACAAAAGATCTTTACAAATAAATAAGAAAAACCATTTTCTAATCAATCTTTCATTTCAAAGTCAAATTTCCCAAAATAGTAGTTTCTTACTTCAAATACTAAACAATATTAATAAGACATTTCATTATAAAATCCAAATCTTTATTCAAAATGTAACGACCTAGAACTTTTCTCGCCTTTGATTTGTGAATATTTAATTTATTTTAAATATTCAATTAATTGTTTTAATAATTAAATAACTCTCTTTTAATTAAAACTAATGGTAGGAAATTCTTTTTTGAAATATTTTTATATAAGTAGGTAGTTCAATGGAATGCTAAAAATGTGAATGAAATCGCTTTACGTATTTTTAGCTTTTTATCGAACGACAAGTTGTTGAAACTTATTATACTTTGGGATATACTTTAAAACAATACTTAAATGTTTAGAGAAATTTTTATCTTGAAATGTAAAGATAAAAAATAAAATAATAAAAATAATTAACAAATATAAAATATATTTAAATTTGAATTTGAAGTTAGGGTTTGATAGCTTAAGTATAAAATTAGAGAAAGGTACACGGACCGTTCGAAAATCCATCATTTTTTTCATATGGTTAGTACTTTGGTTGCTTGGGAAAAGATGGAAGAAGAGTATTCTCGCCTTTAGTCTTCTCCACTTTCATTTTATATTTCACCTTATATATACGCTTTTCATTTTATATTTCATTATCATCTTCATACTTCCTAACTTTATATTTCACCTTTTTTTAATTTGTGAAAATGCACATCGTTTTAGCACAAATTTCTTACTTCATTCAATGATTAAAACATAAAGCATTTTAACCATGTGGAAGATGATATCTCTAATCTTTGTATGAAATAAATGTTGTTTGTTAGTAGTTTGATTTAAAAATGATGCTCATATTTATGTAATTTTTTAAAGTATCATATTTTGTGGGTATTTTCTTGGAAAGTAAATGTTAGGCTTGTTTTATATGAAACATACATAGGGATATAGGAACACAAATACACATTCTTTTTTTTCTTTTCCTACTCTTTGTCTACGGAAATAAACATACCCATCTCATATTTGAAAATCAACATCTCTTAACCCGTCGAAAAAAGCCAATTTCGATCAACTATAAAGTTGATCGCCTTAATCTTTAGTTTTTCAAAAAAAGTCAAGAACAGTGGCAGAAATGGGTCAATTGCGGTGAATGATCTGGTGATGTCATTTTTTCGATGAGCACAAATTAATGAACAAAGAGTACATTTATGTCCGTCTCTACAATTTATGTTTTTTAAGACTAGTTGCTTGATTTTAGGGGTTGAGATTGTGTCATGGTGGTTAGATGATCTTTTTCGATCATTTAGGAAATTCAGGCCATTTGGTTAATGTAACGACCCAAATTTTTTGATATTCAATTTAGGATATTTAAAAAGGTTTAATTATTGAATTTGGGTTTATAATTTAGTTAGTATGACTTTAGAACTAGAATTTCAAGCGATTTCACAAATTTTGAAAATCGTCGATTTAATCGACGCGTTAGAATAGTGATCCGGGACACAGTCTCGGAATTCAATGAAACAGGTTCTATTGGATCGGCAATAGTGTACTATTATTAGATTTCAAATTTTGTAGCATATGGATTTATCGTTTGGTCATACGATCTAAAAATACTTGGAGAAATTTAATTGAATTTAATTTATATAGTCGATTTAAAAAGTTATCTTCTCCATACGAGCGAATTATGACTCGAAACTTGTTCCATTGGTTTCGAAATAGCGGTATAACATTAGAAACGTCAAGCGGAACGCCTCAATAGGAGGTCAAGATTTCATGGCATGTGATCCAAGATATTTTGAAAATAATAATAATAAAAGTAAAATCAATAAACAGTTGAGCCATCATATTCAAAGCTAACCTACCCTTTCTCGTTTAAATTAAGATTCCTCTCATTTTTTTAGTTCATAAATCATGTATCCTTTCCCTTTTGTTCTTTCAAAATCGAAAATCATAGAAGAAGAAAAAAAGAAAATCGACTCAAATAAAAAAAGGAATTGAAGAAGGCCTCGGTTCAAAATCAGTTCGACATTTTTTCAAGGAAGGCCCGCGATTCAAATTGCGATTTCGTGGAGGTGGGGATCATAAGCAGGTCGCAGTGCTGTGGGGGAGGCTATAGGGGATGGCAACAAAAGGGAAGGGCTCCTGATCGTTTGTCGAACAACAGGGGGCGTCGCTCTTAGCGTAGGCGAAGCAATCGATGGAGCATGGTTGTAGCGGTAGTCGCAGGTGACGTTGTCACGATTTAATATGAGGTAATAGAGGGCTGGCGGTAGCACCGTGTGAGCTATTGTCGGTGAGGGCTGAATGGTAGCCGCAATGATGGTTTGAGCATGGATTTTGAGTCAAGAACGGAGGAGGCTGGAGTGATGATGTTGAGAAGGCAGTGGGTGATGTCGTTCGTGGTGAGGTGGTTTCAATCGTTAATGGTAGGCTACAGGCGTGAGGATGGGAAGCAGGGAGGGCATGGTCATGTCGTCTGGCTGGATGCTCATGAAAGCCGAGCTCGAGCAAATTGATGGGTGATGGCTGTGTTGTAGCTTAGGGTTTGATTTGAAGGTAATTTAAAATTTAAAAGCATTTTTAGCTAACGTTGATCATGTTAAAACTTGTTGATAGAAAGGAAAAAAATCGTTAATAAGTAATTAGTAAAATTAAATAATAGTTAATTTAGTATAATTAAAAATTGAAATCGTTAATTTATATAATTCCAAATTGCTTATACGAGGTTCAATTGAACGGAATTCGCCGTTTAGATTTGTAGCTGCGGAGTCTACACAAGGGAATCAAAATTGGAACGGATTGCAATTAAAAATAAAGGTGAGTAAATCCCACTAGACTTGGATTATTGGTTTAATTTAAAATTATTGAAAATTGTTTATTGACTGATTGGATGAATTGATAATTATTATTATCACTTGAATGTTATATATATAGTAGTATATATATTAGTTGTTAGATTGATATTCGTGCATATTTTATTGGATGAGACCCTATGCGCCACGCAAAATAGCGGATGTCCCTATATACCGTGATATCCTCCTCGAAGTGGGATTGGTATTTTCTGTAGTATTAACTTCTTTGGATGCAGGAAAAACAAGTTGGAGGGATCCAACTGGATTCCTCAAAAATATTAATTTTAAATTTCATATCTAATGATATATGATGTGTTAGAATAATCTGCTATAGATTATTGTTACAGTTGAATAATTGGATGTTAAAGTAGCACTGGCCTGAATTTTGGTATTCTAAATTATCATGAACCGGATTTTCTGTGACGGTCTACAAATTCGATACCTTTTGAATCGACAATAAACCACAGATGTCAGACACAAAAGGCACAGACTGATGGAAAGTCAAGAGAAAGAAAAGAAGAGAGAAGAAGAGAAGAGAAGAAAGAGAGAAGATAGAACCAAACAGAACAATACAGAATCTCACATTGCAGCGAAAAACATATAATATCATATCAATGATCTTTACAAAACGGAAACTGTATATACATACATCAATCAGAGTTCAACAATCGATCATTAGTCATCAGCCTGGACAGTTATAATATTCTGTCCTCACAATTGCCGATAATATAAACAACTAAACAACGGATAATCAAAATAGATATGTGTATACGTAATGAAGATCTCCAGCTCTCCTGTTGAAGCTGCAAAAGCACCAAATCTGAACATGTAAATATACTCGGTCTGACCCAAGCAATGAAAGGGAAGAATGCCCGGATCAGTCTGGTAAACCAGCGTGAGAAACACACTCAATTGAATTTATTAAATTATCAAACTTTTCCTTTATTAAAACAAAAACATCTCGTAAGACAAATCTACACATAAACACGGACATGTTTTTACTTTACGGTAACTAAAACTTTTCATATCAAATCCTCTTATATTGCACAAATAATATTAATCATAGCCGAAATTGTTACATTGATTAAATTCCAACATATAGCCCAAAATGGGTAATACAATCAAAATGGAAAGTACGTAGTGGAGTTTGGATTTCCATACAAATGACCAGGTGAAGGGACTATCTTTCAGCAGTACATCTGTAGAAGATTGTACGGAGGACCATGACAAAGGATCCTCCACTGACACAAGACCAGCCCACCTCTATAACTAGATGGTACCGAAAATATCATCCTCCAGTCATTACTGACCTTTACTGAGGGCCCTCATGGCATACAAACCACAATAATCAGATACACAATGTCATAGCATGTAAAGATATATCTAAAAGAGGATGATCATACCCTACTTGGGAGCAACCCACTTAGTCTTGCCGCATCTAACCCTCTTTTGGTCATTTTCTGTTGATGAGGCTTGAGGTAACGATTACCTTTCACAAATCACAATCACATCACTTAGAATGCCACACGGCCATATCCGTTGACTACTAGTTGCCTTCCACAAAAATACAACCCTTAAGCTCATACATCTCAAGGAGGGTGTTAAGCCAAGAGAAGTTGCCTTCTCCGCCACCACTGATGTACGTTTGTAAAAACCAATGTACGTAATCTTTAGAAATGCAATGTCAGACAAACATCCATACAAGTTGTCAAGGAATAGGACAAACCAAAGGTACTTTCCTACCACATCCTATTGGAAAATCCTTAGGATTAGTAGTGAACAGTCTTTGCATTGGATATTTCATTAATGAAGAGACCACTGATACTATATGTATATCGGGATTTTAACCCCAAATGATCAACAAGAGTCCAAAACTAAGAAAATCATGAATATCAATATCATCACAAGCAACCTGTGCAAACATCGCATATAAGTTGGTCCGAAGTGGTTTTCAGATAAATCTGATCCCGGTCTCTTCGCACCAACAACGCAAAAACGTTTCTCAACCTCACAAAGAAACTAAATCTCATAGACTTATCACGTCTCTAACTTTCAACTTGCTATCATTCGGGCCAAGAAAGAAGCTCGATAGATTGGAGTAATACTCCGCACTATACGAGTCAACATCCTCAACACTAATGATAATCAAGCCTACATAGAAGGCTACGTACTAAGTGTACGACTAAATAGTTCCCGCATCAAGTCGAGGAACTAAAATTTGGACAAATTTGATAGTCAGTTATTTAACTATCAAAACAAACAAACAAATATTTGGCACCATAACAATCACTAGGCCCTTTTAATTAATCTTTTATTAATTAAATCGCTTGCCAAATATTCACTTTAGATTATCTTTAAAAAGATATATTTCTAAACCATTTCAATATTGGAAAACATTTCCACATACTTATTTAGTAATAAGTGATTCACAAATCTCTTTATTTTCAACACTTAGAAAATATTACATATACTTAAATCATGATTAAGTATATATTTTATTCTTTAAGGAAAACATTCTTTTAAACATCTTTCATTTGAGTCAAAACGAATGTTGCGTAAAACATCATTACAACCCAAAATCACTAGTATAGGGATTCGGAAATTAGATAGATATATAAATCGCATATACTATACAAAAACGTTTCCTTTCAAAAATCATTTACTATAACAACAGTGTTATAGTCCATCATTTCCATATTTCTCGAAAACGTCTATTTCAACGATGAATGTTAAAATCTATGTTTTCGATACTTAACACATTTTAAAACATCTTCAAGCCATTTAACTCCATTTTAAATATCACTTCTAAAAAAATATCCATTTTATTTAATATATAATTCTCTGTCCAAAATCGTGAATATAGTCCATATACCAAATCCACTATTTCTACACATTCATTAAAGGATAATCCACTATCCAAAATCATGGATATAGCACCTTGACCAATTCATTACCATTGCATATTTAATTAAAGGATTATCCACTGTCCAAAATCGTGGATGAAATTCCTTCAATAAACTATAATAATTAACTTATCAAATTCAATTGATTTCATATGTATAAAACAATGTTTATAATTTACATTTCTATTTATAAAAACTTCAACTTATAAAATCCCTCTATTTACCAATTCTATTTATGTATCTCATTGACATGCCAAAATCCAAATTATAAGTTAATTCACTTATAATTCTCTTTATTTCCAAAATTCATTCCTTCTATAACTTCATCAATTTATAAATCTTTTTGACTTATAAAATCCATTTATAACTTCATTTTAACACTTACAAAACTCATTTACAATTCTATAATTTTGATTTATAAAAAATCAATTTATAAATCTTATATATGTTTCGTTTACAATAAATTTAAAATTCTCATCTTAACTATTTTACAAAAACAGTTAACTCCATATTTCAAAAATCACATTCTGATTATATTTCACAAAAATCATAATTTTTATAGCATAAAAATTATAATCTTTGTTTATTAAAAATAAATTCATTTACTTAACAATTCAGAATTCAATAAAAACATCTATTTCCAAAATCACTTGAATTTTTTTTTAAATTAAAAATCACACTTTAACATTTTTAAATTTTCAAAAATAGACCCAATGCTGGAACAGCACCAAATACATCAATCACATCAATCCTGACATCATATATCATATGATAATAGCATATATCACAATATCTGTAAATAAAATCAATACGGGTGAGGAATCCAGTTGTATCCCTCCAACCTGTCACTACAACAAATATACATATTAGAATATGTGTACAATGTCCGCTTTGAGGCAGACACGTATACAAAGGGTCATCCGCTCATACACGTGAACATATATGGTCTCTTCTGCTCCAATAGGCAGAAATATATCCAAAACCAATCAATATATATAATATATCATATATCATCCAAACAATCATCAATCATCACAAAATAAATTTATTCTCACTTATATAAAAATCTCAATTAGTCAGAAGGAATGAGTTGTACTCACATTGATTCCAACAGGAGTTGTAGTGTTTTATTCCGAATAAAATTAAACGAGCGTTTAATTTTATCCAATAGTTTACACTAGCTCCAATCAACTCCAAACCAGCTCTAAAATGTAATGCGCGTCAATACAAATCCAACGCAACTTGTTTCGTCAATAAGGACCTTGTATGAAGAAGTTATGCAATTTTAAAGTTTATGTGAATTTATATATAATTTATTTTCAATTTTCTTTATGATTTTAAAACTCTACTCATCTTCGGCCGGTCGATTTGCTACTTCACATCAAGACCGTCATTTTAATCTTCTCCCTCTATCGTTCTATTCACATTCAAAGATACCCATAGCCACCCTTTAACAACCAATTATTGTGACCTCATCCTTCACTTTAATAACGACCAAAGACTACCACTCGAACGCCAACCACGAGAGCTGCCCACCGCCAGAGGATTGATGAACTCGGCCCCTTTATCGTGTAGAAAAAAGAACGCAAACCCTAGGTGAAAGCGGTCCCCTATCGGCCACCATACTGCTCCATTTTCGATCATACCCGTTGGATGTGACGATCTAGTTGAAATTTTTTCGTATAAGTGGATGGATTGGAAGAGATCGAGGGGGAAAGATGGAGATTTTATAGCCATTTAATATAAATGGCGGCCATGAAACCCTAGCTAGGGCTTGAGTTAAAAAAGAAAGTTATAACGTCCTTTTATAGAAAATTTCACGACACTATTCACTCGAAAAAATTTCAAACTCCAAACGAAGCATGTCGCCCGGCATTTATAATGTTGTACCCCTATTCCGTATTTAATGGAATATTGAACGAGAGCCAGTTCGATCATAATTGAAAGATAGATTTTCGAATCGACTTATTTAAATTTAAATTTTACTTCAACAAATTTCTAAGCTTTTTAGCTTTCCCTGGACAAAACGTAAATCTGATTGACATAAAATTTGAAATCTAACGATAATATAACATTATGGATCCAATGAAATGGATTTCGTCGAAATCTGAGACTGTTTGAAAAATGGCTATTTTTACTCGTCAATTAAATGTTAAAATATTCAATTTTTAGAATTTAACTTTTAATTCAATTTCAAAAGTTCTCTAACATCATTCTAATTCAAATTGAATTTAATTCAACTTTATAAATCATTTCTATTCATATTAAATTCTAATTCTAATTATTTATGCAATTTCAAATATTAAATTAATAATTTAATTATCCAATTAAATCACAATATCTCAAATAAAAGTTATTCAGCTTATAAAATTAACTTGCGAATATTTAAAATCAATTAAATATACGAATTTCAAATGATAGAAATTCTCGGTCGTTACATTTTCAATCTCCGAAAATCGATATCAGTCATCCATTGATTACATGTCGAACAATCGAATGCTAGATATACCAGATCGCTAGGGAAAGAAGAAAGAGGTAGAAGAAGAAAATAGAAATAACAAGATAGAATATCACAACCGCAGTGGAATAATGTGTAATAGATAGCAACTAATCTTTATACAACAAGAAACTATAACTGTTTTTATATATTACATCCTCAGAGACAATACAATCAATAACACAAACTAGATAGTTATAATAACTTGTCCTCACAAATGTTGAATATACAGCCTACAATGCACATTGGAATATAGGCCAAGTTCGTGTGTTACGCCTCATCATCCAAATCCTCTCCTGAACTCCATTGCATCCTACCTGTATCTATTATACTCGGTCTGACCTGAGCATTATAATATAATAACATCCGAATTAGTCGGGAAAACCAGCGTGAGAAAACACCCTTAATTTGAACTATTAAAGTTCAAAATCATTTGAAAATCAAAGGTATCTCGTAAGACTACGTCATACATATACACGATGGATTTTCACCTTATGATAACCAAAACATTTCATATCAAAATCATCTAATATTATAATAGTGTCTAAGTACAAATACTTATTCAAATAGCTGAAATGCTTGCATCTCACGTTCCAGCATAGTTGGGTACAATCAAAACCATATGATGCTTATTGGAGAATGGATTCCGACTGATTGACTAGGCACTGGGGTACCACCTGTCATGGTGCATGTCTAGAACCAAGATCGAACTTATCGATCCCTGCCAACACAAGACCGGACTATCCCTGACCTAGATAGACCGAATAAGCTATCACCCCAGGTTCTCCCACCCTTTCCGAGCTCCTTTCACAGGTAGTGATAATATCCGAGGTTATCTAGAAAGGTGATAGACATACCCTACTTTGGTGCTACCTACTTAGCCTTGCTACATCACCCCTGCTTTTCAGTCATTCCCGTTGATGAGGCTAGAGGCTACGATTACCCTTTCAAGAAAATTTCACTTAGAATGCTCATTGTCATCCAATGACAATGTACTTATAGCATTCATCCATACAAGTCCATTTTGGGTCCGAATGGAACTGAAGGCACTATTCCTACTACATCAATTTTGGAATCACCCTCCGAATCAGTAGCGATTAGCCCTTGCACTTCTGCCCCATCTTTGACTCCATACTCTTGTTTTCCTTTTAAAAAATTAATCGTTGGATCAAAGTGGTTTTCGGATAACTTAATTGATCCTAGTCTCTTCGAAACAATGTTCGATAATTTTCGATAAACTCAACCCCGATTCTGAAGGAAATACACAGACGAAGATAAGATCCGAGATCATCTCCTAAACTTTTATGGATGGATTTCCTTACCAATCATCCTAGAAGAAAGAAACAATTTTACACATATAGTATAGCACCTCGAATGGTAACTGTGCCATATAAATCCTGTATTTCTCCTACATATTTCCAAACTTATATTTAGGTCCAGATTTGATAGTCGTTTATTTACTATCAAATAGACAATCAATTCAACCAAATATTACACTTTCCACTGAAAACATTAAATCTCTATTAAATTTAATTTTAAATACGTTAATCTCTTTATCCAAATTATACGTAGTTATCTTATCGAATTTAGTAAATATTTAAAAACCATCTTCCAGAAATATTTGAAAACCTTCTTAAAAAAATGTGGAAAGTACCACTACAATATTAAACCATGGATCACAGCTCAATGGTTACGTCTCTATCCCAAAGAAATCCAAAACTTAACTGCAGGCACTCACTGCCTCCGATTTAGGCCACATGAGTATACCATTACTTTTCGAAAACTTTATTAAAAAAATCTTCCAAAGTAATACTTATGAAATTTGTATGAAAATTTTCCAAGTTAATTTTAGACAAAACTACTTTTTAAATAAAAGCCATTATATAACATATAAATGTTTAATAGTTATTCTTTAAAATAATAATGCTGATTAAACCTTTAATAATAATTAACTACTATAACTAACTTAATTTATAAGGGGTTTTTAGGAAGGAAGAAGTTGCAAAAAAAAATAAGTCTCAGAGACATCAAGTTTGTTTTTTGGTCTGAAGGACACTTTACAGTGTAAAACACAGAATGATAGTTGCAACTATCATTTTCTGTTTACACTATAAAGTGTCCTTCAGAGTAAAAACAAACTTGCGGATCCTGAAACTAATTTTTTTTGAAACTTCTTCCAGTGCCTAATTTCCTGAATTTATAAATACTTTAACAATTTTTGAACAACTAAATAATAAATTTTCCGAAACCTTATTATAACACTTTTAAATTTTCTAATTAATGCTTTAAAATCTTTTCTTTTTAAAATAACTTAACCTCTTAGACAAATACATTTTCCACTTTAATATAGCCAGTCTAATCATTTATAAATCCCTCTCGATTTATCCCCAGTTTAATTTATGCTCCAATCCCGTAAATTTCCTTTCTCACATTTTTATAAATAAAACTACTGTTTATTTTAAAACGATTTACCCGTCTCCTTATAAATTCCCTCTGTGAATTTATAATTTCAAATTATCCATTGATAATTTTCCTCACTTTATATTATAAACTTCATTTCTTATTTCAATAATCTCATTTTCCATTTCATCACCGTTTCCCAACACTTAATCGATTTTTCATCGATTTTCAAATTAAATTCCATTTTTAAATTATTGTAGTTAACCGAAATTTATTCCAAAACCCACTAACTTCAGATTCACTTCCTTTTTATGATTTCAAATCTTATTTAAATCTGTAACATCAATTTCATATTTTATTTTCAAAATTTCCCTTTTATTATTCCCCAACCATTTAAATCTTAAATTTAAAAATACATTCTTTTATACTTAAATCAACATCACTTAAGTTCTATTTTTTTTTAAAACCTTTTATTCACATTTATCCAAAAATCCCTATTTTTCCATATTCTTGGATTATTAAATAAGATTTTAAAATCAAACTATTTATTTTCCCAAAATTCATTTCCTTTACTTTATCCAACTTCACTATAAATATTTTATTGTAAAATTCCCTTTCTAGTTTCCTTTTAAAAATTCAATATTCATATTTATGATATTTTAAAATGCCAAAAATATATCTTGCAATACCATAGCATCCAATAATTTCAATTTTCGATATAATCTATCATTGATTATTCAAATAAATCATATCACTGAATATGAAAATATATTCAACATTTTTGAGGAATCCAGTTGGATCCCTCCAACCTATTTTCCTACATGCACAGATGTTAATACAATGTAAAAATACCAATCCCACTTCGAGGTGGATATCGCGGTATATAAAGTCATCCGCTATTATGCGGGGCGCATAGGGTCTCATCCGTGAAATATATGCAGGAATATCAATCACTTTAACATATACATACGTACATACATATATATGTACATATATATATATATATATATATATTGCTATATATAACATCATATCAACTGATAAAATATATGAAATTCTACCATCAACCAATTATTAATTTTACCATTTAAAATCAATTGCTGTAATCCAAAATTGATTGAGATTAACTCACTTGATTTTCTGTCCTTTTTGTGTTTCATTTTCAATTGAATCCGCACTCGTTTTAAATTGTCTGAAATTACCAGAAGCTCCAAATTCATCCAAACAATACCCTAAGCATAGATGATGACATCATGGTCCCAACGCCACTTGAATCGTCCGAAGCGGACCTGGAAAGTATGAGTTATATATTTATAAGCTTTGAATTTTTATAAAACAAATCATATAACCTTTTTTTAAAAACAAACATACCTTGGCCCATAGAGGAATCCGGCCCACAAGCTCGAACCCGACCCACTCTCTACCCTTCTTCCCCAATGAAAGCAGCTGCTTTCCCCCAGTATTCATGCCATGCACACGTGCATGTTCGAGCACCGCACACGAAAACGAACCAACCCACCACACCGATCTCCTCTTCGACCCCTCGTCACACCAGCCTCCTCTGATAAACACCTCGATCATCAAACATCGCCGTGAGCTGCAGCTTCTCAATGGTGAATCCAAACGTCACAGCTTGTAACAGTTAGTCGCATACCATGAAAAAAATTCCCCGAGCTGCTCCTCGCCTTGCAAAGTCCTAATCCAAACCCCATGGATCAAATTCAGCAATATATGGCATAGGAACTCGAACCCTAGGTAAAAAAATTACATCGACATAAAAGTCGATCGACCAAATTATTGCTGAACCACAAAATTCTCATGTTAGACTGAAGAGGAAAGAAAATTTTGATTTTAAAGAAAGTTTGAGGTTTTTTTAATAAAGTATATGTGGATATTTTAAATTTTGAATTCACCATTTTTATTTCTGCTTTGCTTTAATCTCGACTGTAAAAAGAAGAGGGAGGGGAAGCATGATATTGGAAAAGAAGGTGGCATTTTTGAGGAAAGCTATAGTGATTTGAAAAAGTGCTCATGTGATTATGTTTGACCGGTCAACACAAATATATATTATTTAAATTTAGATCATCTTGAAATCGTAGCTTAAAATCTCAACCACCTATCAAGGCGCGTCGCTATGCGTTTATAATGTTATAACCTTATTCCGAACGAAATGGAAAAGATTTCGTGTCCTAATTCGATCATATGGAGAAGATAGCTTTTTGGATCCACATTATTATATTAAATTTTCAATAAAAATTTCAGCGCGTTTATATCCCGTATGACCAAACGGTAACTCCAAACGCTACGAAATTTGAAATTCGATAGTAATATACTATTACGGATCCAATGGAACTAGTTTCGTCGAATTTCGAGATTGTGCTTGGGAAGGCTGTTTTTGAAAGTCAATTTAAACGACATATTTTTGAAACTGAACAAATCATTATTGAATTCAAATTCAAAACTTTTATTGTCTTCAGTATTATGAATATAAATTTTATAAGCATTTAAATTATTTTTAACAAGCTTAAAACTCTAGAATAAATATTTTACCCAATTCTCAATTATTTAATTCAATAGTTAAATTATCCAATAAATGGTTATAGTTGAAATTCAAGTTAAAAATTGACTTTTAAATATTTAAAATCAACTAAATATTCCAATTTCAGATATCCAAAATTCCAAGTCGTTACATTCCTCCTCCACTATAAGAATTTCATCCTCGAAATTCCAAGGAAACAAGAATGTTCCAAAACCCGTAGACTATTTCCTCAAAACTACGCAGTTTCATACAACTTCTCAAAAGAAATTTTTATTGAAGACACATTATCACTCTTACTACTCTCCTAACTCATCCATAGATTTCAAATAATATTATCCGCTCAATCATTCGAATTATAATTTAAACCAAATTTTAAATTATCAAAATTTTCTTCAATTTTTTTTCCAACTCCCTAAATTTTTGAAAAATTTCGCCAGCATCTCCTTTGCGCGGCTAGATCAGAAAAATTACAAAATGACTCTAAGGGCCCAAATCATCAAAGGAAAAAAAGCATATTGGCTCAATCAGAAAATCATGAATTTCATATAACCATTTAAACACATACCTTCCTGTCGGGCAATTCAAATTTTTACTCCTGAAATCAAAGATATCAATTTAGCTTTTGCTTTTAACTACCTGCACATTATTTACCAATAAGATCCAATCACATAATTCAAAATCATTTTATTTTGCAAATTTCAAATTTTAAGTATTTGTTTCACCCAAACCTGCATGATGTACACATACCATTCGTACGCAAAATCAAATCTGTTCGCTCACTCGATCACACAATTTCACTTCTGAACTAGTATCGTTCACACGATTCTCCAGTGCGAACTCTGATCTGGTTTCTTGATTAGAAACCGTCATTCTCCTCACATAGCCGTATCTATGATAGAGAATTTCAGGATCAATCAAAAATCCGAATCCAAGGTTCACCGTCGTAAATAGAGTGAAAAATCCCAACTCGGATCGATGTAGCTACCCCGAAATTTTATGCTCGAATCTAGATCAAATCATTATGCGAATAAAATAATATAGGTACAACTTGGGTGTTAATTTCAAAATTGATTATTAGCTATATCCAGTTCTTTTTATTCACATTTTTTTTAATTTCCATTCGTTTACTCACAATTATACTTTAATACAACTTTTATTTAAATCCTCATTTAAATACTTCCTTAAAATATTTTTCTAATACCAATTTTACTTATGACTTCACCATTAACCTTTTTAAGCCCACTATAAACATTTTACACCACTTCTTACATTTATTTCCACTTCATCACTTAAGTTTATATCCATTTCTATTCAAATTTAATTTTCAATTCCTTTTAAACTCAATTTACCTTCTAAATCTTACATATTAAATTCTGTCAACCATATCTCAAATAATATTTAATCAACCAATTTCTTTGATTAGTTCCATTTATCAATTTACTTCATATCTCATTCGAATTCTATTTCTAAACCTATATTTTATTTAGTCCACTTTATTTAACACAATTCATATTAAATATCATTCCAATATTCAATTTCAATTCCATTTACTTACAGATTAAATCAATTTGTTCATCCACTCATTTATTTCCAACTTAATAACTTATATTTCAATAATTATTTCCAATTGGCCTACTTAGGATTAATTTCTCAAATTCACTTTACTTAACTTAATTCAAGTTGATTTTCACTTCAATTCAAATTTCCAATCTTATAAGTCTTCAAACTCATTGATGTTCCATAAACATTTTTAAACAAAATCCCAGGGTTTAAATTTTTTATAAACATTCAAAATCATTTTTGAAATCATATATACCCAAAATCAAATTATTCTCTTACATTCCGAAATCAAACCCAATTTTGCAGACAAACTCCAATTCAAAACATTCATGTATCAATTCCTCCCGTAAAAACTCGAATGAACATTAATGATGCTGTGGTCATCACCGAAATTATTTTCAGCGTTCGAAGTGATTTTAGTGCTTTTATTCTTTAATAAACCATTTTTAAATATTTTATTCCTAATATTTTCCAAATACCATCACCATTGTTATCCAAATTTGAAAAATGTTTTTAAAACCAACATAATTTAAATCCTCGAATTTTCACCCTTTTGAAATCCTTTTAAATTTGTATTTAAATATTCCTTTGGAACTTTAGTCTATTTCAAATTATAAATCACATTTATAACTCATATTTACAAATTCCATTATTTTCGTATGTGTTAATTCCTTAACTTTTGGTTATAACATTAATTCCTTATTCAATTTCCACAAACAATGATTATAATTAAATATTATCATTTCCTAACAACCAAGTACACCATATATAAATAAATAATTTACAAATCTTACTCCCTTTATATATAAATATAATTTGGGTAAAATTATTTCATTTACCCCATTTTAAAACAAAACAATGTCAAGTTGCCCTGTTTAAGTGTTTAGAGATCCCTATCAATAACTTTAATTACTCATATTGACCAGAATCCATAAGTCACTCAACAAACCAACCAACATAGTATAAAACAAGTTTACATTCACTAACAAATACGTGCTCATATCTATTAATACGCTCAAACTCATTCTAAGGTGCAACTGACCCTACACCAGAGCTAAGGTTCTCGCTTAACCTCGCTTTGATACCAAGTGTCACGTCTCGGATTTTCGATCTTTGAAAATCGATATCAATACAACCGCTGTATTACATGCCGAACAATCAAATGCTGGAAATACCAGATTGCTAGCGAAAGAAGAAAGAGGTAAATGAAGAAAATAGAAATAACAACATAGAATCTCACAACCGCAGCGGAACAATATATAATAGATAACAACTGATCTTTATACATAAAGAAACTATAATTGTTTCTATACATTACAACATCAGAGTACAACACAATCAATTACACAAACTGGACATTTATAATAACATGTCCTCACAAATGCTGAATATACAGCCTACAATTCACAAAGGAATATAAGCCAACTACTATGCCATGCCTCATCATCTAGCTTGTCTCCTGAACTCCATAACATCCTACATGTATTTGGAATTCTCGGTCTGACCCGAGCATTATAATAAAATAACACCAGAGTCAGTCTGGAAAACCAGCGTGAGAAAACACACTCAATTTGAATTATTAAAGTTCAAAATCCTTTGAAAATCAAAGATATCCTGTAAGACCGTGCCACACATAAACAAACGGGTTTTTACTTACGATAACCTAAACATTTCATATCAAAACATCCGATATTATAATAGTGTCTAAGTACAAATACATATTCAAACAGCTGAAATGCTTGCATCTCACATTCCAGCAGCACAGTTGGGCACAATCAAAACTGTGACGACCCAGATTTTTGGACGGTTGTTAATCGAAAAATTAACTGATTTCGTTATTGAAAATATTCATTATTGGAATAAATAAAATTTCGAATAATTAAGATATCTGGATATATATACAAATGTAGTTAAAACTATATTGAATACTGCATTTTATAATTTTTGAATCCTATAAAATAAATAAATCATATGTATATGTAAAACCCCACCATATAAATTAAAGATAAAGTATTCAAATATATATATAGATAATAGCCAAGTTTTATGTTGTTCAAATATAAATTAGATAAATAGGTATGTATATATATATGTTAGAAATTGGTAAAGTGATAAAATAGGAATATACTTATGGTGTATGTAAAATAGTACATATAGGATGTATGTATATATGCATAGATATGTAAACATAAAGGGGAGCAATGTAGAAAAGGCAACATCAAATCCTAGCATACAAAACAAAAAATCAATGTCATAGCATAATCAATTCAGGTCAAGCAAGCTTCTGACCAAAGGAAATTAAATGAAAGAAGAATAAAACAAAAGAAAGAAAATTATAAAGTCTGAAGCTTGCCGTGTACAACTAAAACTTGCAGCCTACCTTTTTCTTACAAATACCTTTACTATGTCTTCTTCTTTCCACTCATTCGATCAACTAAAAAAAAGGGAAAACGTTTACTATTTCACAAATTAAAGAATCAAACAATTAAATTCAAATATCAAGTAACAAAATTTTAAAAAAAAAATCAACAAGCAAAGAAATGCAAGAGTCTAGAAACAAGTCTGCAAAATTAATTACAGATTCTCCGTTTCTGTTCTAGAAGCCTGGTGAGTAAGCCTTTCTTGAAAACAGTTTTTTATCAGTGACTAAACTTTGATTCTTGTGAAAGCCTTGTGTTGTGATGGGATATATATGTTTATATAAAATTGGCTGTGAATGCATGTTAGTATTTAGGATAGATCTGGGTAAGCTGAGTTCCTGTATATTCATATCACTGTTCTATTGCATATATCTGGTTCTAAATTTTTATAAAAAGTTATATCTTTCAAAAAAATAGTTTCAGTCCATGATATCTGAAGGGAAAGAATTTTAACAGGGTTTTATAAATTTTAAAAATGGCTTAAGATTTTACAGGTAGCAAATATTTAAAAATACGGTAATGCAGTGTTGGACAAAAGAAATAAGTTGAAAACCAATGGGCTAAAATTCATGTTTAAATTCCATAATCAGTTTCATGACATTAAATGATGAATTTCAGAATTCAAGTCATGATTTTTAATGCTGTAATTATTGAGTTATGCTAAGTTAATAGATTTTGGAAATTCCATTGATTTTCGGTTATCGGCAAGTTGAGATTCGATTAGTTTTGGGGTAACGGTAGCTTTAGGGGTGTTGATCGTTGAAAAATGGGTGGTGAATTTTCTGGTGATCGAGTCATGAGGACGAGGGCAAATTAGGGTTTGAGGGTAGTTTTTGTCAAGTTATGTTGTTGAAATGATCTCGGCGTCTATGGCTCGTCAGAGTCGATCGCGAGGGTCGTGATCGCGACAGGGTGGCGTGGAGCGGCTTTGAAGGGAAGGACATGGGTTCCTGATTTGCATAATCGACGTCGACAGGAGAAATGGCTGGTGGTGCTTCGGTCCAGTTTTGCGTCGATCTTCGAGATTTCGATTTGCTCTCGAATTTTGGATTTCTGGACTTGGAAGAGATCAAGAGGGACGACATCGACTCGTTGATGGTGGTGTCATCGACCAGTGTGGTGGCGTTTGGTTGTGCACGTGCACGTATCGGTGTGGTTCTATGTTTGAGGAAGAAGGATGGAGGAGAGGAACTCGGGATCGTGTGTGAGAAAAAGGAGGTTTGGCTCGGTCTGTTATTTAGTAACGTGATTTAAAATTTTGCAAGAAATTGGTACTAGTTTTTAATCTAACTAAGTGTATGAAGGGAAGATCTCGTGTTTACCTCGGAGCAGGTTGGGATTGTAAATGCTCGAGTGTTGCTCGGGGTATGTTTTGGTTATATCTCATTTAGCTCGGGTAGATTGTTGTATCAATAAATTTTAAAAGCATAAGAAAAAAAATGTGTTAACAAGTTTACAAACAAAGAAGCGAAAGGTTTTAAAAGTGTAAAAAAATTATGTTAGCAAATTTCAAAGTAAACATTGATAAGTTTCAAGTATAAATTATCATCAAATGTTTTGAATTTAAATTGTTGGTTTAATAAAACTATATGATAAGTTAAACCCGAAGTAAGGTTTAAAATAGTCTTAAGTTTTTAAATAATAAAGCAAGTTTTGAATTTAAATTAAGCCTAGCTTAAACTTGTATAAGATAAATGTTATTTTTAATTATTTGATTGAAGAAGTTATATGATTTGTTAACTTGAATTGGTTAAAATGAAATATATTTAACTAATAATTAATGGTAAGTAAGTCATTAATAAGATAAAGATTTATTTTAGGGTTAAATTCAGGTTTTGATAATTAATGATTAATTAAATTAATGAAATAATTAATTAATGGACTATTATTAAATACGATAAATCAAAATTGATTACTGAATGTGATTAACATAAGATTAATTATAAAATGTAATTAATTTGAACAATAATTATTTAAAGAGATTTAGTGGAACGTTAATTAATGAAATTAATGAAAGCAATCAAGATGTGATTAATTAAGAATAATTGATCAATGAAGAGATTATAGAATAATTAATTAATGTAATTAATTTAAGGATTTATGTAATTAATTATAGTTAATTAGTAAATGAGAGTAATTGAAGGTTAATTACTGTAAATGGTTGAAGATAATTGATTTCAGGAATTAATCAACAGTTAATTACTTGAATAAAATTAAAGGATAAGTAATCAACGATGATTAATTAAGATTGATAATTAAAGAATAATTAATTGATTTGTAATTAATTAATAGTTAAGTAAGCAAATTTATAGCAATGGAAGTAATTAAGTTAATTTATTTGAAATTAATTCGAGATAGTGTGATTAAAATCTTTGCTTATGGATGGCTGAATATTATGAAATGCTTTGGATTATTGTTATTCTTGTGATATGGTGTTGGATATGGATTAACTATCTAGAATGGAGTTGCTACATGAATCTGCTACTTTGAGTATAAATAGAATTGTTTAAAGCTTAAATAACTATGTTTTAAGATGATATTGTGTACGAAGAGACCGGGGTCGGGTATCGGTAATACCCGAAACCACTTCGATGATTCTATATAGATTTGATGTGAGAAATCAATAATTTGAAATGGATTAATATGGACATTTGAACTAAGTAAGAATATTCAGAATTTGATTTTGGAAATAAGTGTTGGAGCATAAACAAGTACTGAACTCGTAGTGAAGTACGAGTTACCCCGGGTCCTTTAAATAGATTTTATATGTTTGTATTACATGTTAGATGGGTTTACTCACACTGGATTCCAACCTAACCCGGGAGTTAATTTGATGTAATGCTCGGGTCAGACCGAGTATTACATATTTTCAGGTAAGGACGTTTGGGAGCTCAGGAGGCGAGCTGGATGGCAAGAACGTATGGAGTGTTTCCGCTGTATTATATTATTGTATATATGAGACATGATGATTGTGTATATCCAGTGTCTATATATATATGTGTGTGTGTGTGTGTGTGTGTGTGTGTGTGTAACTCTGATGTGATATTAATGTATATGAAAGATACAGAATTCCTTTGTATAACTGATATTATTTGTTATTATACTTTATCCGCTGCGAATGTGAGATGTTGGTGTTCCTGATCTTCTTCTTCTTATATCTCTTTCTTCTTTTCATAACTATCTGGGATTTCGGGATCGAAAATCCTAGGTCGTTACAGTTGGCATCAGAGCTGAAGGTTAAGCGAGAACCTTGGCTCTGGTGGGTTTACTCATTAAGGATAGGGTCGATGGTACCCAAGAATGGGTTGAGTATATATATGAGAGCGTACTTGTTATTTTCTTACATAAAGATTTTAAATGATTTTATATAAGAATTTATTTTGATATATATATATATATATATATATATATATAAAGTAGTATTTCTTAACCAATAAATGTTAAGGTAATAGGTTGTTAAATTATTGGAATTAAATTAAGAGGTAATAGAAATACAACCAAATTGAAAATTAAAAAAAAAGTTTGAAATGGATTCAAACTGAAATTAAATCTTAAATTTGGGAAGAGTTTCAAAATAAGATAGTAATGAATTGGTTCCCAGATATGATGATCTTGGGTACCATCATAAGTGGTTATTGTGTTTAAATAGGATGATTGTTTTCCAATAAACAATAATAAAGCAAAATGAAAAATGTTTTAAGGAAGTAACTATTAGATGAGAATAACTTGAAAATTGAGAAGTTTTGAATTATGAGTCTAGAAACATTTGAGTTTTTTTTCAAATTTTTAAGAGAAATAATTAATAATATTCAAAATATTTTGAAGGTGACCTTATTTTAAAAATAAGAGTTGTTCGAAAGCCTTAAAGGAAACTGTTTTGAATTAAAACCAAAGGTGGTTTAAATTTAAAGAAAAAATATGGCTTGGCGACAAAGAAGTAAATATGCATATGTGTGAATAGACATAATATCAAAAATAGTTTGAAACAAACTCTAAAGGTTGAGTTTAAAATTTGAAATGAGATGCGATATCTAAGGTGATAAAATTTTGAACTTATAAGATTATTAATGTGAAGTTTAAAATTTGGAAAGGGAATTCAAATTGGGTAAGGTTGGCTGCATTAAGTAAATTGAATTTAACTTTGGGAAAGTTAAATAAGTTCACAAGCAACCTGGATTGGAAATTTAAAGATGAAATTGGAATTTAACTTGGAGAGTTAAATGGTTAATTTGAATTGGGAATTTGTGTGATCTCAAAATAGGTTTGAGATCTAGAAATTGAAAATGGATGGATGTTTTTAAATAAATTGGATGATATCATCCTATTGTTGTTAAAAAAAATTAAATTATGGATTGGATTAGTTTAAATGAATGAGAAATGAAGTGTGGTAATATATCTGTTAACCCGCCTTTTGGCAAGGCCATGGATATGCGGATTTAACTTAATTGACTACGCGTGCGTCAAGGCCGATGTACGATGGATTCAATCGACTGGATGGATGGATGACGCAGCGTGCTTGGAAGATGGAAATATGTTCGGATAAAAATGAACCGACTATAATTTGGGTCTAGGAAACATGGCTCGGCATTAAACATGGTTCAACATGGTGGAGGTTCGGCATAAATCTCGTTCGGCATTGGATGGGTCATTCGGCATACCTCCATACCTTGGTAGATCCATACTTCGGTAGATCCATACCTCGGTAGATCCATACCTCCATACCTCGGTAGATCCATACCTCCATACCTTGGTAGATCCATACCTCCATACCTCGGTAGCTCCATACCTCGACACCTCGATACCTCGGTACCTTGGTGGGCCCAAACTACTCAGGAGGCCCAACAACCTGGTTTTGCCTATAAATACAGCATGTGGGTCTCCAGATGAGAGGACGACTGCTTCTTTTTCTTTCCACTCTCTTACTTTTTACTTTCTAAGACTAAGACAAGTCTACCACATTGTAATTGTAATGGATTATTACATCAATAAAAAGAAAACTTCTGGAGCGGACGTAGGCCGGAGTTAGCCGAACCACTATAAAATCTGTTGTTGTTTACTGCTTTCATTTTAATTTTAACTGTTCTTCATATTATTACTCTCTACATACATCCTATCTGTGAGCTGTGATTGGGATTTGGTGCTTTCATCTGGATTTGGGTGTTAGTGACCAATTTTGGCGCTAACATTTTGGTTCTTTCACTGAGAACTGAAGCGCTCAGGAATTTTGGGAGTTAGAAACTTGGATTTGAAGGAGCAATGGCTAGACCATCAGCAAGGAAGCAAGTGATAGAGAGGGGCAATCAGGAGGGAAGTCAAGAGGCTTCCTCTGGAAATGGAGCAGGTGGAGCATCCATTTACATCACCAGAAAGGAAATGGAAGCCATGGTGAAAAGACAAGAGGAGATGATGCACGCTCTTCTCAGACAATTTGCGCGAGCAGGAAAGGCAGGGGTTTAGATCCATGGAGCTGGATCTGAAATGCTCAACTAGCAAGCAGAGGGAATGGCTCAGCAGGGGGCTGCCCCCAATTAGCAGACGGCTATCAATCCGTATGAATCTAGACTCGGGGGCATACCACTAGGAAATGCTGGACTAATCCATAGGAAGACTACCACCTACCTTGAACGGAGATGGCACTGGATCTGGGCAACGACAGCTCATTATCAACTAAACAGGTTTATGGTTTTGAATAAGTAATAAAACTCAAAGTAATGAGGCTAGGTCACTTACACTCGTACGGGATCGAGGACGATCCCTAGGCGTGCTCTGAGATGACAAAAAACCGTGCTACTTGAGTCTATGAAATCCTACTTTCTTTCTATTTTTCTGCAAACTTTGGTTCCCTCTTTCGTATTTTTGACGCTTACTTTTCTTTGGTATAGTTTTGGAGTTTGGATTGAACTCCCGGTTTGGTTGGTTTTCTGATTTGCCATTTTGGCTTGGACATTTGCTTTTTCTGATTCTGTTTTGGAGTTTGGATTGAACTCCTGGTTTTGTTTGTTTCCTGATTTGGATTCCCCTTTTTCTGGTTTGGTTTTGGAGTTTGGTTCGAACTCCTGATTCTGTTTGTTTCCTGGTTTGAATTTTGGTTTGGATATTGGTTTGGGTTTTCGATATGGAATTTTTGTTTTCTAATTTGATCTGGATTTTGTATTGGCTTTTGATTGGATTTTTATCTGGTTTTTGGTAAACGGTCATCGGGTATGGATTATGCTCGGCAAGGGGTAAGTCTTTTCGCCCAAACGCGGTGAATTGACTTATTCAGGTCGTCGAGTATGGACTATGCTCGACAAGGGTCCAGAGAGACCAGGATTCGGCCTAGGACTTAGGGCCCATATCATCGGTTACTACTTTAGGTCGTCGAGTATGGACTATGCTCGGCAAAGGTCCGGAAGACCAGGATTCGGCCTAGGACTTAGGCCCCATATCATCGGTTACTATTTCAGGTCGTCGAGTATGGACTATGCTCGGCAAGGGTCCGGAGAGACCAGGATTCGGCCTAGGACTTAGGCCCCATATCATCGGTTACTACTTCAGGTCGTCGAGTATGGACTATGCTCGGTAAGGGTCCGGAGAGACCAGGATTCGACCTAGGACTTAGGCCCCATATTATCGGTTACTATTTTAGGTCGTCGAGTATGGACAATGCTCGGCAAGGATCCAGAGCGACCAGGGTTCGGCTTAGGACTTAAGCCACGGCAATACTCAACATCCAGGGACACATGATCACGGTCGTCAAGTGTGGATTGCGCTTGACAAGAACGCGGAAAGGTTATGGATATGGATATCGACTATGAACGGCGGAGGATTTGAATATTGACCTGGAGAGGTCCTAAAGTCGGTTATTGGTTATTGGATATGGATGAAACATGGACTTCGGATATTGGATTTGAGGCTATTCAAAACACACCTTCCAATAGCAAGGTATGTTTTGGGGGGAAAGTGTTAACCCGCTTTTTAGCAAGGCCATGGATATGCGGATTTAACTTAATTGACTACGCGTGCGTCAAGGCCGATGTACGATGGATTCAGTCGACTGGATGGATGGATGACGCAGCGTGCTTGGAATATGGAAATATGTTCGGATAAAAATGAACCGATTCTAATTTGGGTGTAGGAAACATGGTTCGGCATTAAACATGGTTCAGCATGGTGGAGGTTCGGCATAAATCTTGTTCGGCATTGGATGGGTCATTCGGCATACCTCCATACCTCGGTAGATCCATACTTAGGTAGATCCATACCTTGGTAGATCCATACCTCTATACCACGGTAGATCCATACCTCCATACCTCGGTAGATCCATACCTCCATACCTCGGTAGATCCATACCTCGGTAGATCCATACCTCGGTAGATACATACCTCGGTAGATCCATACCTCCATACCTCAGTAGATCCATACCTCGGTAGATTCATACCTCGGTAGATCCATACCTCCATACTTCGGTAGATCCATACCTCCATATCTCGGTAGATCCATACCTAGGTAGCTCCATACCTCGACACCTCGATACCTCGGTACCCTTGATGGGCCCAAACTACTCAGGAGGCCCAACAACCTGGTTTTGCCTATAAATACAGCATGTGGGTCTCCAGATGAGAGGAAGACTGCTTCTTCTTCTTCTTTCTGCTCTCTTACTTTTTACTTTCTAAGACTAAGACAAGTCTACCACATTGTAACTGTAATGGATTATTACATCAATAAAAAGAAAACTTCTAGAGTTGACGTAGGTCGGAGTTAGCCGAACCACTATAAAATCTGTTGTTCTTTACTGCTTTAATTTTAATTTTAACTGTTCTTCATATTATTACTCTCTACATACATCCTATCTGTGAGCTATGATTGGGATTTGGTGCTTTCATCTGGATTTGGGTGTTAGTGACCAATTTTGGCGCTAACAACATCCATTATTGAGATAAAAGGGAAATCTAGCTTTAATTTGAAATTAAGGATAAGGAATTACTTTGAACTGAAAATTTGAATAATGGCATTTGTAAATTAAAATTGTTTAAAGAACTGGTTTCAAACTGGAAGATAAAATTGAGTAATAGATTAACTTTTAAGATAAAATTGTTTTGAACTTTGGGAAAAGTTAATTAAAGATAATTTAAAATTGAATTTTGAGAATTTGACTCAAAATTAAATTGTTTAAAGATTTAGGTTATTGATGTAAAAATAAAGATTAATTTGATACAAGAGGTTGAACCAACATTTGGAAACTTAACTCGAATTTATACAATTCGAGATGGGTTAAATTGAGATTTAAATTTCATTAGCTCAAATTGAGTTTAGTTTGAACTAATTTGAATTGAAGATGGATAAGTATAAAATTCAAAGGGAAAACTTTGAATTGGATTGATTTGAAGTGAAGTTGAAAATAAATAAGTTCAAAGTCAAATGGGAATTGGGATTAATTCAAGCAGAAATTAAAATGACTCAAAATTGAAGTGGGTTCAATTGATATTAGTCCAAATTGGTTGGAATAATTTGGAATTGTAATTAATTTTGAATAGGTTTAAAAATCAAATGGAATTCGATTTGACTTTGAAAGAAATTGAGAATTAATTCAACTTGAATTGGGGATCAATCAAGTCCAATGGAAATTAAAGTTATTCAAATTGGAATTGAGTCAATTTAAATGGAAGAGGGAATTTAAATTGAATAGGTAGGGAAGTGAACAGTTTTGACTCTGAACTATTTTCGATATAAATTGTTTTAATATAAACTCATTTTTCCAAGCTATTTAATATATACAACCTTTATTTTTAAAGCCAAATTATTTTATATTCGTTTTACGACTATTTTTGGATCTATTTAACAAATTTTCAACTGTTTTATAAACTACTCACTATTTTTCAACTATTTTACAAATTAATTACTATTTTACAACTATTTTGCAATTATCTAAAATTTCTGAAACTATTTAACTATTTCTCAGCTATTTTATAATTAATTAACTATTTTACTAGCAAATAATTATTTTTCAACTACTTATCTATTTTTTAAATTTTCAAGCTATTTTCTAAATATAAACTGGTTGAAGTTCAAACTGTTATTGATTAAATACCCAACTGAGATAAGGATTTAAGTGATAATCCAAATGGGAATTAAGGCGATTGTATATAAGTGAATGAAAATTAAAGGGAATGTGAATAGAAAGGAAATTGATTTGGTTAATAATCAATGAACTTAAATACGTAGGATGTACGTATATTATTCCATTCACATAGTGATTTGATCCAGATTCGAGCATAGAATTTCAAGATAGTTATATCGATCCGAGTTGGGATTTTTCACTCGATTTTTAACGGTGAACCTGGATATGGATTGTTGATTGGTTCTGGATATTCTCTATCATAGTTATGGCTATGCAAGGAGAATGACGGTTTCTGATCAAGAAACCAGATCTGATTCCGCACTAGAAAGTCGGGTAGACGATACTAGTTCGGAAGTGAAATTGTGTGATCGAGTGAGCAATCAGATTGGTAGAGCGTACGGATGATATGTGTACATCGTACAGATTTGAATGAAATTGATATTGGAAAGAGAAATCAAATTTGAATATTTGATTTTGAATAAATAAAGTTATATATTTTTGTTATAGAGATAAATTTCCCCTTGTTGAATCTATTGCCGGAAGGAAATGATTTTGAAAATGTTTGAAGTATAAAAGGAATTTTATACAAGTTTGAAATGATCTAAAGTTTTAAAAAAAATTATATATATCTGAATATATATATATATATAAAGGATCTTATGAGAATTTTGGAAAAAGGTTTTGGGAACCTTTGGATTTGGAAAGGCTTTTTATTTTTGGGTAAAATCAATATTGAAATTTGGAAAGCCTAGTTTGAGAATTATCGATTTTGGAATAATCGATTTTGTGTAAAGGAGCTTTGTATGAGATCATGCTAGGTGTATGATTTGAAAGATACTATATGTGTATAGTATAAAGTGTTTTGATGATGGCTCTGGGGAAAAAGGCGCTCCCTTGAAATCAATTTCTCAAGACTGCCAACGGGTGGTGCTGCCTTGAGCTCCAAGGGGGGTTCTAAAGTTGATCCTGTGAGGAGTCCGGACAAAACTAGTTCCTGAGGATTATGACTAGTGTGTACCATAGCGAAAGTCGTGTGCACCGTTGAGAGCCAACGTCTACGTTTGACTTTATATCGGTAGACTGCGACCTATGGTAACATAGCGAAAGTCGTGTGTGCTGCTGAGAGCCAACAGTCTGCGTTTGATTTTATATCCGTAGACTGCGACCTATGTAGGAGTGGAGAAGTTTCATTTTGACAGCGAAAATCAAGGGCGCTGATGCCTACAGTTACATGGACTTTTGCTGCGATGGCAACTTAACCCTGGAATGTAACTGCGATCTGTTGTGGGTTCCATGGCGTAATCGAGGGGCGCGGAGTGCCTACAGTTACATGGACTTTTTGCTGCGATGGCAACGTAACCCAGGATGTAACTGCGACCATGGATGGGGGTGATGATTTCCAGCGCATTCTCACCAAAGATATTTCCTCTATTTTCAAAATGTTTCCAATATTTTCAATAAAATTATTTTTCAAAGTATTTTCCACTAGATGTTGAAAACGGGTCTGCCAAGAACTTATAGATTTTCGGTCGTACGCCTGATCAACGTATGACCGAATTTCTGTAAGGACAAGGATGGACTGGTTAAGACATCGAGTTATAAAAGTATTTTTATAAAACTACTTTGGAATAATATTATATAGATTTTTAAAGTATTTTTAAATGATCAAAGAACATTTATCCGATTTTAAGCATTTTCATAAATTCATTTCATTCCTTTTCGAGGACGAAAAGTTCTAAAGGGGGGAGGAATGTGACGACCCAGATTTTTGGACGGTTGTTAATCGGAAAATTAATTGATTTCGTTATTGAAAATATTCATTATTGGAATAAATAAAATTTCGAATAATTAAGATATTTGGATATATATACAAATGTAGTTAAAACTATATTGAATATTGCATTTTATAATTTTTGAATCCTACAGAAAATAAATAAATAAATCATATGTATATATAAAACCCCACCATATAAATTAAAGATAAAGTATTCAGATATATATATATATATATAGATATATAGCCAAGTTTTATGTTGTTCAAATATAAATTAGATAAATAGGTATGTATGTATATATGTTAGAAATTAGTAAAGTGATAAAATAGGAATATACTTATAGTGTAGGTAAAATAGTACATATAGGATGCATGTATATATGCATAGATATGTAAACATAAAGGGGAACAATGTAGAAAAGGCAACATCAAATCCTAGCCTACAAAACACAAAATCAATGTCACAGCATAATCAATTCAGGTCAAGCAAGCTTCTGACCAGAGGAAATTAAATGAAAGAAGAATAAAACAAAAGAAAAAAATTATTAAGGCAGAAGCTTGCCGTGTACAACTAAAACTTGCAGTCTACCTTTTTCTTACAAATACCTTTACTATGTCTTCTTCTTTCCACTCATTCGATCAACTAAAGAAAAGATGGGGAAAACGTTTACTATTTCACAAACTAAAGAATCAAACAATTAAATTAAAATATCAAGCAACAAAATTTAAAAAAAAATCAACAGGCAAAGAAATGCAAGAGTTTGGAAACAAGTCTGCAAAATTAAGTACAGATTCTCTTTTTCTGCTCTAGAAGCCTGGTGAGTAAGACTTTCTTGAAAACAGTTTTTTTATCAGTGATTAAACTTTGATTCTTGTGAAAGCCTTGTGTTGTGATGGGGTATATATGTTTATATAAAATTGGCTGTGAATGCATTTTAGTATTTAGGATAAATCTGGGTAAGGTGAGTTCCTGTATATTCATATCACTGTTCTGTTGCATATATCTGGTTCTAAATTTTTATAAAAATTCATATCTTTCAAACAAAATAGTTTCAGTCCATGATATCTGAAGGGAAAGAATTTTAACAGGGTTTTATAAATTATAAAAATGGCTTAAGATTTTACAGGTAGTATTTCAAAAACAGTAATACAGTGTTGGACAAAAGAAATAAGTCGAAAACCAACGGGCTAAAATTCATGTTTAAATTCCATAATCAGTTTCATGACATCAAATGATGAATTTTAGAATTCAAGTCATGATTTTTAATGCTGTAATTATCGAGTTATGCTAAGTTAATAGATTTTGGAAATTCCACTGATTTCGATTATCGGCAAGTTGAGATTCGATAAGCTTTGGGGTGACGGTAGCTTTAGGGGTGTTGATCATTGAAAAAATGGGTGGTGAATTTTCTGGTGATCGAGTTGTGAGGACGAGGGAAAATTAGGGTTTGAGGGTAGTTTTTGTCAAGTTATGCTGTCGAAATGATCTCGGCATCTATGGTTCGCCATAGTCGATCGCGAGGGTCGTGATCGCGACAGGGTGGCATGGAGCGGCTTTGAAGGGAAGGACATGGGTTCCTGATTTGCATAATCGACGTCGACAGGAGAAAAATAATAATGAATAAACGAAAACAAAAGGAAATAAAATGAAATTTTAATATTAATAGGGTTGAGAGGAAATGAATGGTAATGAATTCATTTACTTTTATTTGGCGTTAAAAATTATATCTTTTTAGTGGTAATGAAATTTTTTTTGATAAATTAACCATTTTATTAACCCAAATTATTTGAAAAGTTAAAAATTGAGAATGACATTTTTTATGAAAGAACGATAACTAATTACATGAGATAAAATGCATTTTATGTATGAAAAGTTCAGATGAATTTTTTTTTGTTTATTTACAATTAGGTATAAAAAAAGAAAAAGGAAAAGTAAATAATAATAATAATAATAATATCATTTTTATAATGTCATGTAGGAAAGATCTAGAAAGTGAATAAAATAATGTTAAGCAAAAGAAAAATCTAGAATAAGGACAAAAATAAAACGAATAAATTGTATTAAAAAGAAAAAATATATAAACTAAGGGGTTAAATGGAAGAACATTCTAGAGGAGGGGCTTTATAATAAAACATCATTCCCTCTCCTCAATCTCCTCTTTACCATACGTACAATAGTTGAGAAACAGAAAGGAAAAAAAGAAGAAAGGAGAAAACCTAAAACCTAATTTCAAATTCTCGCACTCAAACACAAATCTCTCTTTGCAATCAAAGGTTAAAAGAAAATATTCCCAATTCTAAGAGTAAGTATCCCTAAATCAATTCTATTCCATCTCTTTCTTTTTTTACAAATAGCTATTTAGGGTTTTCTGATTTTGTTAGCAATAGGAAGGTGAAAGTCAAGCAATCCAAGGGCTAGCTGATTTAGAGCTTGTAGCTTGCTATTTGAAGTTTTAGGTGACTGAAGTTATAACCCTATTTTATTTTTCATTTTACATATATGCATGCAAATAAGAGTGTGAAATTTTTGAACAAAATGATTGCTTCCTCATTACCCCAATTATGTGTTGTTGATGAGATTATTGAATTGAAGAAGAAATGAGGATTGATGCATAAAAATTAAAATGCATGCACGTTGTTTGCTTAATTGCTGCAGAGGGAAGAAAAAATTTGAAAAAAACTTGCTGGTTGCACTATGCGGAAAGCACTGTGCAAGTGTCGCACTACAGAGTAGCCCTGTGCTGCACTATGCAGAAGACGGCTGCACTGTAGCGCAGCTGCACTGTAATGTAACCCTAAGCTGCACTGTAGTGCAACCCTAAGCTGCACTGTAGTGCAGCTCAGTGATGCACTGTATAGTGCAGCACCGGTGCACTGGTGTGCAGCTTGGAGCTGCACCGTACAGTGCAGCACAGCTGCACTGGTGTGCAGCCCAGCGCCCGGCTGCGCTGTACAGCGCAGCCATGCTGCACTGGTATGCAGCCCCTGCTGCACTGTTGTGCAGCCCGGCGCTGCATTGTAGTGCAGCGTAGTGCTGCATGCAGCCCTATGCTGCACTGTAGTGCAGCGCCGCTGCACTATGAGCAATTCACGAGTTAAAAAAATTCGATTTTAAATTAAATTATTCTGGTTAAAGAAAAAAAATTATATTATCGATCAATACGTGTTTTGAAAACAAATTATTTAGAATTTTGATAACGTTTTTGAATACTAATACATGTGTTGTTTTGTTTTTAAATTAAATAAATTGTTTTGAACTTTTATTTAACTTAACGATTTTTTAATAATTTTAATCCAATAAATTAGGTTTCTGTGTTTCGCCTTGATACATAAGTATTATGGGGTAGCTGTGTGTTAATGCGAAACGGGGATGTAATTATTTTCTTTTATATGGATAATTGGTTTGCTAAATTTTATTTGCTTTTTGAATTTTATTGGGTTTATCAAAAGATTTTTTTTGGAAGACGTTATCATCACTGATTTTATTTTTTTAGAAGCGTTTTGAAGTTACAATCACTTTTTATTTTTGGGTCGGGATAGATTGGACTCTGTTGTACCAATGGGCCAAAACTTCATCTTGGTGACCTGATTCAGGATCGCTACCTGAATCGGCAGTATATCACTTGCCTTTTTACCACCAAAGGTCAACGTCTGCTACACATGGCTAATCTTATTTTTGATCAGGATCTCCGATCGGCAAGTCGCAGACTATGATGGATGGAGGCGTGGGGTCCCATGTGTAGATCCATGAATGGGTAGCATACGGCCTTTGCCTTAGACCGTCTTAGTTATGCTGGATTGATCGCCAGGTGTATTATGGCATTATGAGTAGGTTACGACGCTGATGTCTCCGCGTGCGCTTGAGCTCTACCATTGTGATTTTACAATACTAGCGTCTATTTATTTGGTATATTTTATGAGTCATGTTACATTTATCCCATAATTCGCATAATGCAATTTTCTTTATCTTATGAATTTTTTTATGGAAATTATTAAAGTAGATTTTAAAAACCTAGTATCTTTAGAGAATGTGTGTATGAACTTATTTATTGTTTTACATATGATAATTGGGTTGGTATCGTATTGGATTACATATGAATTTTTGGTCTAAAACCAATGGTTGATTAAATGAATTGTTTATGAAACTAAATCTACATGTTGGTTCACACACGCATATATGCCTCATGTTGGCTTAAACATGCCGCGCTTTCTTTCCATTTTGTTGGTTATGGTGATCATTGTTCATATATCTTACTTCACTCACACTAGAAGTGGCCCGTGTGATTTGTTTTATAATCCTCGAGTCAGTCTGAGGATTGTGGTTGCAGGTAAGATTGCATGGACTGTAGCAGCATTCTTATCATTTTTCATGTTTTGTGGTTTTGAACTTTACAGCTTGGACTTTGGAGTAGTTAACATATATATTATGGTATGTACGTTATTATGTATTTTAGGAGTAGTATTATGTACTATGGACTATGTATTATGAACATCATTATTATGATATTTATTATGTATTCTGCTGTTATTGTGCCGAACTATACGCTCTATTATATTTTGTACTATGTAACCTGGGAAATAATTTACTTGTACCATTGCTTTGAACCGAGACTGAGCACGAGTGGTAAGTAGAAAAAAAGTCATAAAATTTCTCGTGCCAATGTTAGTTCAAGGGATTGAGTACAACATTTAGCCCTATCAAGTCCCATTCTCCGTGCTTTCTGACAGTAATACTTAGTATTACTCTTGGTTGGCATGGGTATAGGGGCCGGGCGTTACATAATTTATAAATACTTTAATAATTTTTGAACAACTAAATAATAAATTTTATGAAACCTTCTTATAACACTTTTAAATTTTCAAATTAATACTTTAAAAAATTTCCTTTTTAAAATAACTTAACTTCTTAGAAAAATACATTTTCTACTTCAATATAGTCAGTCTAATCATTTGTAAATCCCTCTTGATTTATCTCCAGCTTAATTCACGCTCAAATCCCGTAAATTTTACTTTCTCACATTTCTAAAAATAAACCTACTATTTATTTTAAAACAATTTACCCATCTACTTATAAATTCCCTCCATGAATTTATAGTTTCAAATTATCCACCGATAACTTACTTCACTTTATATTATAAACTTCCATTCTAATTTCCGTAATCTCATTTCTGATTTCATCGCCGTTTCACAACACTTAATAGATTTTTCATCGATATTCAAATTAAATTCCGTTTTTAAATTGATTCTTATTTAACACATATTTATCCCAAAACCCACCAACTTCATATTCACTTCCTTTTTATGATTTAAAATCTTATTTAAATCTGGAACATCAACTTCATATTTTATTTTCAAATTTTCCCTTTTATTTATCCCCAATTATTTAAATCCAAATTTAAAAGTACATTCTTTTATACTTAAAACAACATCACTTAAGTTCTTTTTTTTTAAAAGAAAATTATATTCACATTTATCCAAAAATCTCTATTTTTTCATATTTTTAGATTATTAAATAGGATTTAAAATCAAACTATTTATTTTCCCCAAATTCATTCCCTTTAATTTATCCAACTTCACTATAAATATTTTATTGTAATGTTCCCTTTTTATTTTCCTTTCAAAAATTCAATATTTCATATGTATGATATTTTAAAATGCTAAAAATATATCCAGCAATACCGTATCATCTAGTAAATTCAATTTCTGATATAATCTATCACCGATTATTCAAATAAACCATATCACTGAATATGAAAATAAATTCAAATTTTTTGAGGAATTCGGTTGGATCCCTCCAACTTGTTTCCCTACATCCATAGATGTTAATATAATATAAAAATACCAATCCCCCTTCGAGGGGGATGTCGTGGTATATAGGGTCATCCGCTATTACGCGTTGTGCATAGGGTCTCATCTGCTATATATATACGTAGGAATATCAATCACTCCAATATATATATATACATATATATATATATATATATAATAATAACATTGCATCAACTGATAAAATATATCAAATTCTACCATCAACCAATAATTAATTTTAACCATTTAAAATTAATTGCTGTAGTCAAAAATTGAGTGAGATTAACTCACTCGATTTTCTATCATTTTTGCATTCCGTTTTCAACTAGATCCGGACGCTTTTTAAATTGCCTGAAATTACGAAAAGCTCCAAATTCGTCCAAACCATAGCCTAAGCGTAGATGATGACATCATGGTCCCAATGCCTCTTGAATCATCCGAATCAGACTCGTAAGTATAAGTTATATATTTTATAAGCTTTGAATTTTTGTAAAACAAATTATGCAACCCTTTTTTATTAGAAAAAATATACCCAGGCCCACAAAAGAACCCGACCCACATGCTCGAACCCGACCCACTCTCCACCCTTCTTCCCCAATGAACGCAACTGCTTTCCCTCTAGTATTAATGCCGCGCACGTTTGCACGTCCAAGTACCGCACACACGAAAATGAACCAACCAACCTCATCAATCTCCTCTTCGACCCCTCGTCACACCCGCCTCCACTAACAAGCACCTCGATCATCAAACGTCGCGCGATCTACGTCTTCTCGAAGATGAATCCAAATGTCGCAGCTCGCAACATTTAGTCGCACACCACGAAAAACTTCCTCGAGCTGCTCCTCGCCTTGCCGAGTCCAAACCCAAACCCCATGGATCGAATCGAGCAATACATGGCGTAGGAACTCGAACCCTAGGTAGAAAAACTACGTCGACATAAAAGTCGATCGACCAAATTATTGCTGAACCGCAAAATTCTCATGTCAGAACGAAGGGGAAAGAAAAATTTGATTTTTAAAGAAAGTTTGAGATTTTTTAATGAAGTAAATATGGGGATTTTAAATTTTGAATTCACCTTTTTTTGCTTTGCTTAAATCTCGACTGTAAAAAGAAGTGGGAGGGGAAACGTGATATTTGAAAAGAAGGTGGCGCGTTTGAGGAAAGCTACAGTGATTTGAAAAGTGCTGATGTGATTTTGTTTGACTAGTCAACATAATATATATTATTTAAATTTAAATTGTCTCAAAATCATAGCTTAAAATCTCGACTTGCTATCGAGACGTGCTGATAGGCGTTTATAATGTCATATCACTATTCCGAACGTAATGGAATAGGTTTTGAGTCTTAATTCGATCGTATGGAGAAGATATCTTTTTGGACCCAATTATTATATTGAATGTTTGATAAAAATTTCAGCACGTTTGTATTCCGTACGATCAAACGATAATTCCAAATGCTACGAAATTTGAACCCGATAATAATACACTATTACGGATCCAATAGATCTAGTTTCTTCGAATTCCCAAACTGTGCCTCGAAGGCTATTCTTAAAAGTCAAATTAAACGATATATTTTTGGAACTGAACAAATCATTATTGAATTCAATTTAAAACTTCTGTTATCTTCAGTGTTATCAATATAAATTTTATAAGCCTTTAAATTATTAACATGCTTAAACTCCAGATTCAATATTTTACCCAATTACTAATTATTTAATTCAATAGTTAAACTATCCAATCAATGGTTATATTTGAAAATCAAGTTAAAAATTTACTTTTAAATATTTAAAATCAATTAATTATACCAATTTCAAATATCCAAAATTCCTAGTCATTACATTCCTCCCCTTTATAAGAATTTCGTCCTCGAAATTGCTAGATAAGAAGAATGATCCAAAGCCCATTGACTATTTTCCCAAAACTACACAGTTTCATACAACTTCTCAAAAACAATTTTTATTGAAGACACACTATCACTCTTACTACCCTCATCCATAGATTTCACATTATAATTTAAACCAAATTTAAATTATCAAAATTTTCTTCAAAATCTTTTCTAAATTCTTAAATTTTCAAAAAATTTCGCCAACGTCTCCTTTGCGCAACTAGATCGGAAAAACTACAAACGACTCTACGGGCCCAAATCATCAAAGAAACAAATGCCAATTGGCTCAATCAGAAAACCATCAATTTCATATAACCATTTAAACACATACCTTCCTATCGAGAAATTCAAATTTTTTACTTTTGAAATCGAAGATATCAATTTAGCTTTTGCTTTTAATAACCTGCACCTTATTTATCAATAATATCCAATCACATAATTCGAAATCATTTTATTTTGCAAACTTAAAATTTTCAGTATTTGTTTCACCAAAACCCGCACGATGTACACATATCATTCGTACGCAAAATCAAATCTGATCGCTCATTCGATCACACACTTTCACTTCCGAACTAGTATCGCTGACATGATTCTCTAGTGCAGACTATTCTCCTTGCATAGCCGTACACTATGACAGAGAATTTCAGGATCAATCAAAAAACCAAATTCAGGGTTCACCGTCGAAAATCGAGGAAAAAACCCAACTCGGATCGATGTAACTATCTCGAAATTCTATGCTCGAATCTAGATCAAATCGTTATGCAAATAAAATAATATACGTATAACTTACATATTAATTTCCAAATTGATTATTAGCTATATCCAATTCTTTCTATTCACATTTATTTTAATTTCCATTCACTTACTCACAATTATCCTTTAATACAACTTTTGTTTAAGTCCTCATTCAAATAATTCCTCAAAATATTTTTCCAATACCAATTTTACTTAAGACTTTACTATTAACTTTTTGAAGCCCATTATAAACATTTTATCTTATATTTACTTCCACTTTACCACTTAAGTTTATATCCATTTCTATTCACATTCAATTTTCAATTCCTTTTAAACTCAATTTACCTTCCAAATCTTGCATATTAAATTCTGTTAACCATATCTCAAACCATATTTAATCAACCAATTTCTTTAATTAGTTCCATTCACCAATTTACTTTATATCTCAATCAAACTTTATTTCCAAACCTTTATTTTATTTAATCCACTTTATTTAACACAATTCAAATTAAATATCATTACAATATTCAATTTCAATTCCATTTACTTACAGATCAAATCAATTTGTTCATCCATTCATTTATTTCCATCTTAATAATTTATAATTTAATAATTATTTCCAATTGGCCTACTTAGGCTTAATTTCTCAAATTCACTTAACTTAATTCAAGTTGATTTTCACTTAAATTCAAATTTCCAATCTTATAAGTCTTCAAACTTATTAATATTTCATAAACATTTTTAAATAAAATTCCAGAGTTTAAAAAATTTCGTAAACATTCAAAATCATTTTCGAATTCATATATACCCAAAATCAAATTATTCTCTTGAGATTTAACCCCTTGGATGATTCTTTCTTTAGATTTGTTTCTGATGATCATCTAGACCTTAGATGCCTTTATTATAGACCGTCTGGTGACTCATTAGCTCTTGTCTTGGATGGTTATTTTTCGAGATAGAATTCTATCTTGCTTGCCGATTCTTCCTGGGATCGTTCCTTTGTGTACTCTTCTGATTTGTTGGCTTATGATCCTTGTCTTGCTTCCCATTTCCGCCCCTATGCTGGTCTGTTGGGGAATGTCCCGTGGAGTCTTCTCAAGAATTAGTGGATGATGGTGATGCTACCTCTTCGAAGGAGTAGTTGTTTTCGATATTCATATAGTAGTTGTGATATGTCTATCCAACTCCTGTACTGTATTCTTTCTTTTTCATAGTAGTTAAGGTGCATTTACCTTTCTCCTGTACTTCAAATTTTCATTACGTTCGTAATAAAAAGTGGACGGTCCACTATAAAATCGGCTGGCCTTGCCAAAAAAATATATTCTCTTGCATTCCAAAATCAAACCCAATTTTTCAGACAAACTCCAATTCAAAACATTCGGGTATCAGTTCCTCCCTTGAAAACTCAAAAATGAACATCGATGATGCTGTAGTCATCAACGAAATTATTTCCAGTGACCGAAGTGAGTTTGGTGCTTTTATTCTTTTAAAAACCATTTTATTAAATATTTTATTCCAAATATTTTCCAAATAACATCACCATTATTTTCCAACTTTGAAAACATTTTCAAAACCAACGGAATTTAAATCCCCAAATTTTCACCCTTTTAAAATCCCGTCTAATCTGTATTTATATATTCCTCTGTAATTTTATTTTATTTCAAATTATAAATCACATTTATAACTCATATTTACAAATTCCATTAATGTCATATGGGTAAATTCCTTATTCAATTTCCACAAAACAACGATAATAATTTAATATTATCATTTCCTAACAACTAGGCACACCATATATAACTATAATAATTTACAAAAATTACTCCTTTTATATCTAAAAATAATTTGAGTAAAATTATTTCATTTGCCTCATTTTAAAACAATATAATGTCAATTTGCTCTGTTCAAGCGTTTAGAGATCCCTATCAATAACGTTAATTTCTCGTATTGACCAGAATCCATAAGCCACTCAACAAACCAACCAACATAGTATAAAACAATTTTATATTCACTAACAAATACGCGCTCATATCTATTAATGTGCTCAAACTCATTCTAGGGTGCTACTGACCCTATCTCTAATGAGTAATCCCCACCAAAGCCAAGGTTCTCACTTAATCTAGCTCTGATACCAAGTGTCACGTACTGGATTTTCGATCTTCGAAAATCGACATTAATATAACACTATATTACATGCCAAACAATCGAATGTCGTAAATACCAGATCGCTAGGGAAAGAAGAAAGAGGTAGAAGAAGAAAATAAAAATAATAACATAGAATCTCACAACCGCAGCGGAACAATATATAATAAATAACAACTGATCCTTATACTAAAAGAAACTATAATCGTTTTTATACATTACATCATCAGAGTACAACACAATTAAAAGCACAAGCATGTCAGTTAAAATAACTTGTCCTCACAAATGCTGAATATATAGCCTACAATTCACAGTGGAATATAAGCCAAGTACGTGTGTTATGCCTCATCATCCATCTCGTCTTTTATACTCCATAGCATCCTACCTATATATGTAATACTTGGTCTGACCCAAGCATTATAATAAAATAATACCTGAGTCGGTTTGGAAAACCAACGTGAGTAAACACACTTAATTTGAATTATTAAAGTTCAAAATCCTTTGAAAATCAAAGGTATCTCGTAAGAACATGCCAAACATAAACATGACGGGTTTTTTACCCTACGATAACCAAAACATATCTTTCAAAATCATCTGATATTAGAATGGAGTCTAAGTATAAATACTTATTCAAATAGCTGAAATGCTTGCATCTCACGTTCCATCATAGTTGGGCACAATCAAAATCGTATAGCGCTTATTGGGGAATGGATACCAATTGAATGACTAGGCATTAGGGTACCACCTGTCACGATACACATCTAGAACAACGTACCGAGATTGGACCTATCGATCCTTGCCAGCACAAGATCGAACTATCCCTAATCTGGATAGACTAAATATGCTATCACCTCGGGTGTTCCCTCCCTTTCCAAGCCCCTTTCACACGTAGTGGTAATATCCGACGTTATCTAGAAAGGTGATGGACATACCCTACTTGGATGCTACCCACTTAGCCTTGCTGCATCTCCCCTGCTTTTCAGATTCCCGTTTGACGAGGCTAGAGGCTACGATTACCCTATCAAGGAAATTTCACTTAGAATGCTCGTTGTCCTCCAATGGCAATGTACTGATAGCATTCATCCATACAAGTCCATTCTGGGTCCGAACGGAACCGAATGTACTATTTCTACTACATTCATTTTGGAATCACCCTCCATATCAGTAGCAATTAGCCCTTATACTTTACTGCTCCATCTTCTACTCCATGCTCTTATTTTCCTTTTGGGAATGTACTCATTGGATCGTAGTGGTTTTCGGATAACTTATCCAAGCCCGGTATCTTCGAAACAACATTCGATATTTTTCGGTAAACTCAACCCCGGTTCTAAAGGAAATACGTAGACAAAGATAGGATCAGGGACCATCTCCTAATCGTTTGTGGATTGATTTCCTTACCAATCGTCCTAGATGAATGAAATGAGTTTACACATGCAGTATAGCACCTCGAACGATAACTATACCATATAAACCCCATATTTATCCTAGATATTTCTAAAATTATATTTAGGTCCATATTTGATAGTCGGTTATTTAACTATCAAATAAAATATCAATTCAACCAGATATTCCATTTTCCACTGAAAACATTATATTCTTTTAAATTTCATTTTAAATACGTTAATCTCATTATCCAAATTATACATACTTTATCTTATCGAATTTCGTAAATATTTAAAAACTATCTTCCAAAAATATTTGAAAACCTTCTTAAAATAATGTGGAAAGTACCATTATATTATCAAGCCATGGATCACACCTTAATGGTTACATATATATCCCAGAGAAATCCAAAACTTAGTTGCAGGCACTCACTGCTTCCGATTTACGCCACGTGAGTATAACATTACTTTACGGAAACTATATTAAAAAATCTTCCAAATTAATACTTAACAAATTTCTATAAAAAATTTCCAAGTTAATTTTAGACAAAACTACCTTTTAAACAAAAGCTATTATATAACATATAAATATTTAATAATTATTCTTTAAAATAAAAACGTTGATTAAAACTTTAATAATAATTAACTATTATAACTAACATAATTTATAAATACTTTAATAATTTTTGAACAACTAATTTTCTAAAACCTTCTTAAAACACTTTTAAATTTTCTAATTAATATTTTAAAATCTTTTCTTTTTAAAATAAATTAACTTCTCAGAAAAATACATTTTCCACTTCAATATAGCCAAACTAATCACTTATAAATCCCTTTCGCTTTATCTATAGTTTAATTTACGCTCCAATCCCGTAAATTTCCTTTCTCACATTTATAAAAATAAAACAACTATTTATTTTAAAATGATTTACCCATCTCCTTATAAATTCCCTCCATGAATTTATAATTTCAAATTATCCACTGATAATTTGCTTCAACTTTATACTATAAACTTCATTTCTAATTTCCATAATCTCATTTCCCGTTTCATCACCGTTTCACAACACTTAATCGATTTTCATCCATTTTCGAATTGAACTCCATTTTTAAATTTAGTTAAGCCAAATTTATCCCAAAACCCATAACTTCAGATTCACTTCCTTTTTATGATTTAAAATCTTATTTAAATTTGGAACATCAGTTTCATATTTTATTTTCAAAAGTTCCCTTTAATTTTTCCCCGACTATTTAAATCTTAAATTTAAAAATACATTCCTTTATGCGTAAAACAACATCGCTTAAGTTCTATTTTTCTAAAAAACTTTAATTCATATTTATCCAAAAATCTCTATTTTTCCATATTCTTGGATTATTAAGTAGGATTTTAAATCAAACTATTTATTTTCCCCAAATTCATTCCCTTTAATTTATCCAACTTCACTAAAATATTTTATTGTAAAATTTCCTTTTTCTTTTCCTTTTAAAAATTCAATATTCATATTTATGATATTTTAAGATGCCAAAAATATCCAGCAATACTATAGCATCCAATAAATTCAATTTCTAATATAATATATCCTCGATTATTCAAATAACTCATACCACTGAATATGAAAATAAATTCAATATTTTTGAGGAATCCAGTTGGATCCCTCCAACCTGTTTCCCTACATCCAGAGATGTTAATACAATATAAAACTACCAATCCTACTTCGAGGGGGATATCGCGGTATATAGGTTCATCCGCCGTTATGCGGGGTGCATATGGTCCCATCCGCTATATATATGCGGGAATATCAATCACTCCAATACATACATACATATATATATATATATATACTGCAATATATAACATCACATCAACTGATAAAATATATCAAATTCAACCATCAACTAATAATTAATTTAACCATTTAAAATCAATTGCTGTAATCCAAAATTGAGTGAGGTTAACTCCTTTGATTTTCATTCATTTTTGCGTTCCATTTTCCATTGAATCCGGATGTGTTTTAATTTTTTTGAAATTACTAGAAACTCCAAATGTGAGAAATGCAGATTACAGATCTTAAGGCTAGGATTAACACTAGAGGAGGGTGAATAATGTTAATAAACAATTACTAAATCTTTTTCGATTTATGTTAATTTAGACACCGATGTATGCAATATACTGACACAGATATGATTACAGAAACAAACATAGATACAGAAATAAAATAAACACAGTAAAGGAAAGAACACACTGGATTTTATATTGGTTCGGAGTTACCCTACATCCAGTCCCGCAACACAAGTACGGATTTCCTTTCAAAAGAAATTGTACAATTACACCCTTGGTTTCAAGGCTATAAGGTACACCCTCCAGAATTTCGATCCTCTGGGTAGAGATACTTGATTTGAGGGCCACAAGTGTACCCAATTGATTTACCAAGGCTACAATCACACCTTTTCTTTCTTGATTGATTTTCAAGGCCACAATCACACCTTTACTCGCTTAATAGATTACAAAGAAGTCTATACTCTGAATAGCACTGAGAATCTTGTAGAGAGAGTGATAGAGAAACAAACTAGAAGTAATCAGTTTCGATTCAATGTTGATTTCGGCAGAGTAATGATAAGAATATATATTTAGAAAAATGGAAGAAGAAGAGGAGTGAAAAACCAGAAAATCTAATGTTAAATTCGTTGAAACTAACTCCTATTTATAGAAGAACAACAGCCATATCCATTCGTGAAGAGTTATGGCGAATAGACACTTCTTTTGAAATTTAAATTTTAAACTCAACTGACACTATGTCGACATGGGGTATATAGGCTTGTTGATATCCCAAAGCATTTTTTTATGTTTTGATTTTCTTTGAAAATAACCTTTATCTTATATTCAAAACTAATTTAAAATTTATAATTATACTTGAATATAGTTAAAATTCCTAAGTAAATATAGAGAATAATATATATATAATTTAAATCTAATTTTATATTTTAAATCTAAGTATAAATATTTAAAAGTTAAATATATTATTTTAAAAGATAGTTTAAAATCAGGAGTAATTTGACTATGAAATTAAAGATAATTTTAGGCTAAAATTATTTAAAATCAGGATAGAGGGTTTTGAATCTTTTAAAAGGAAAGTTTTGAAAACATTTTGAAAACACGATATAATTTTGAAAAATTATTTTGAATAAAAAGTTAGCGGATACAAAACAATGTTCCACTAGATTTTTCGTAGGTTCCATCCTACTTAGGGTTCCATCCCTCTAACAGGCTCGATGTGGATTCCATTCCACGAATAAATTGGATTTTACGATGCCAGTGCTTTTCTATGAGTTTTAACAAAATTCCTAATAATAAAAAATACTTAACTTTTAAATCTTAAACTCTTAATAATCTTGATACTCATGAGTCATCTATCTTGATGTCTTGAATCTATATACTGTACAGTCTTCTTTCTTAGTACCTGCATGGTTAAATCCTGCATATACATATATATCTAAACTTATAATGTTAGTATTTATATTTTATAAACTATTCTAAGGTTGTTGTCATCAAAGCCATCATTTCATGGACGAACAATATCTCCCCCTTTTAGATGATGACAAACTTTGTTTATAAAATTTTACTTCTATCCTAATAACTCACCCTCAAACTAATAACTCCCCCTTAATCTATGCATAACTACCCTATTTTATATTTCTCCCCCTTTGTCATCAACAACATAAACTAAGTGTAAACTATATAAATTTAAACTATATAACTATATAATTCCAAACTATATAACTAATACTCTATGACGTGTGATTATAATGATAGTGTTATCATAAGTAATCATCACTTAAATCTAATTCTAAAACATAGTCTTAAACTATCAACTATCCTAAGTAAGAATTCACAATAGTATTTATAATTAAAACACATATAAGAACACGAGTTATTTATTATGTATGAAGTTGTATATACATGAACGTTTAGAAAACATAAAGAAACACAAACAACAATGGAGAAGAAAGAAAAGAAACCATTGTGCGTTATAAAACATAGGAGATCTATGAGTCGAACAGTTTGGATAGTGAAAACAGAAGTTTCCACGTTGTTCGACAAGATTTCCATTCTTGTCAAAACACACTTCTCCAACACACACGACTTGGTCATCATCCTCCTCGTGTGCTTCTTCCATGGGTTCTTCTTCTTCTTCCTCGTTGGCCTCTTGTTCTTGATTGAGTGAAGAATCTTCATCAATCAGGATAGGGTTGGCCTGGTTATCCATTAGGAATTTTTGCAAATTCCTAAGAGTCTTGCCCTGCCTTTCTTGTTCCTTTGCCATACGAAGTTGAGTCACTTGAATTTCAATTATCATCTGAAGTACATCCTTCGTAGATTCCTCCATTTTAGTCATACGAGCGAGAGTAGTACGTTGAAATGGACCCGACGTAGGAGAGGGGAATGAAAAGGTCGATTTTATGTTTGATTTGGAAGAGAAGGCCATTATTTTATTTATTTCAGAAGATAGATTAAAGAGAAAACAGAGAGAATGAACAAAAATTTGAAATAGAGAAGAATATATAACTAAATTTTTTGAATTTTGGTGGGAAAATTTCAAATTTTAAAAACGTTGCATGTCGACATGGGTATATGGGGATGTCGGCATGGTCCTTTTTATTTTAACTCTTTGAATAATTTTAATATTAATTATTAATTATACTTGTTATTTATATTTTATATTTCAGTTATAGAACAAATACCTAATTCTTTTCTTAATTTAGTAAATATTGATTCATTTAAGGGTTTTGTTAAGATATCAGCAATTTGATTCTCAGAATTGATATACTCGAGAGTAACTACTTCCTTACTTATATTATCTCTGAGAAAATGATGTCTGATATCAATACGTTTAGTTCGAGCATGTTGAGTAGTATTTTTGGATAAATTTATAGCACATGTATTATCACAATAAATTGGTGATTTTGAAAATTTTAAATCAAAATCTTTTAAGGTTTGTTGCATATATATTACTTGAGAACAAGCCAAAGTAGTAGAAATATACTCTGCTTCAGTTGTTGATAAAGAAACTGTATTTTGCTTTTTACTAAGCCAAGAAATCAGAGAATGCCCCAAAAAGTGACAAGTCCCACTTGTGCTTTTTCGGTCTGATTTACAACCAACATAGTCAGCATCACAGTAAGATATTAAGTCAAAAGAATCATTTTTAGGGTAGAATAAACCATAATCAGATGTGTGCTTAACATATTTTATGATTCGTTTTACGGCTTTTAAGTGGGTCTCTTTAGGTTGGGATTGATATCTGCCACAGAGACAAACACTATGCATGATATCAGGTCTACAGGCAGTAATATAGAGTAGTGATCCAATCATTCCTGTATATAGTTTTTGATCTACATCTTTCGAGAGATCTTCTTTACTAAGGTACTCATTGGTTGCCATAGGAGTGAGTTTTCCACTCGCAGTAGTCAAACCGAATTTACTAATTAGGTCTTTAGCATATTTTTCTTGACTAATAAAAATACCATTATCTAATTGTTTTATTTGTAATCCTAAAAAGAAATTTAATTCACCCATATGACTCATCTCAAATTCTTTTGTCATTATTTCAGAAAATTCTTAAATCATTTCAAAATTAGTTGAACCAAAAATGATATCATCTATGTAAACTTGTACTAGTTGAATATCATTTTTATTTCTTTTAATAAAAAGAGTATTATCTACTTTACCAATTTAAAAATTAGATTGCAATAAATAAGATCTTCGTCTATCATGCCAGGCTCTAGGAGCTTGTTTTAGACCATATAATGCTTTCTTAAGTTTGTAAACATGATTTGGTAATTTATCATTTTCAAAAAGTGGTGTTTGTTCAACATATACTTCTTTTACAAATCCATTTAGATTGGCACTTTTAGCATCTATTTGAAATAATTTGAAATTGTTATGATTTGCGAAAGCAAGTAGAATCCTAATGGCTTCTAATCTTGCTACGGAAGCAAAGGTTTCATCAAAATCTATTCCTTCTTCTTGACAATAACCTTGAGCGACTAATCGAGCTTTATTTCTAACTACCTCTCCTTGTTCATTCATTTTATTTTTATAAACCCATTTAGTTCCAATTATATTTTTATTTTCTGGTCTAGGAACAAGTTCCCAAACATCATTTCTAGTAAATTGATTTAATTCTTCTTACATAGCCAAAATACATGAATCATCAGTTGATGCTTCTTTTGGATTTTTGGGTTCAATGGTTGATACATAAGCTACATTACTCATTTAACTTAGTTGATTTCTAGTTTTAACAACAGATTGCATATCTCCCAGTATATTTTCTATAGGATGATCTTTTAAAAGTTTAGTCCTTTTATTAGGATGATTAATTTCATTATTAGTTTCAATTGATTCTTGATTTTGAGTGATTAAATCCTCTTCATCATTTGTATCTTCAAAATTTTTGAAATTTTCATCAAATGAAACATGCATTGTTTCTTCAATGGAATTAGTTTTTAAATTAAACACTCTGTATGCTTTACTTCTATTAGAATATCCGATAAAGATACCTTAGTCGAATTTAGGATCAAATTTATCTAAATTATATTTTGTATTTAAAATAAAGCATTTACTCTCAAAAATTCTAAAATAAGATACCTTAGGTTTCTTTAAATAAAGAAGTTCATAAGATGTCTTATCAGTTAGAGGTCTAGTTAAAATTCTATTCAAAATATAACAAGCGGTAGCAATTGCTTCTGCCCAAAAATTCTTTGGTAAATTACTATCTGTAAGCATAGTTCTTGCAAACTCTTGAATCGTCCTATTTTTTACTTTCTACTACCCCGTTTTGTTGTGGAGTTCTTGGAAATGAAAAATTATGAATTATTCCCTTTTTATTGCAGAATTCCGCAAACTTTTCGTTTTCAAATTCACCACCGTGATTACTTCAAATAGTTATAATTTTTAGAGAAAATTTATTTTGAATTCTTTTTGAGAATGTCTTAAAACATTCAAAAGTATCACTTTTATGTTTCAAGAATATTGTCCATGTAAATCTAGAATAATCATCTACAATTACAAAGACATATTTGTTATGATTTATTGATAGAATTTGAGATGGACCAAATAAATCAAGATGAAGTAATTCAAGAGGTTTTGAAGTTGAAATTGTATCTTTTAACTTAAAAGAACTTTTCTAAGTTTTCCTAATTGACAAGCATCACATAAACTATCAACTTTAAAATTCATTTTAGGGAGATCTCTTACTAGATCATGTTTTGACAGTCTAGATAAGAGTTTGAAATTCAAATGCCCAAATCTCTTGTGCCAAATCCAAGGGTCACTTGTATTTGCCAACAGACACAGGTTATCATTTGAAACTTTCATACTAAGAATATAAATATTCTTTTTCCTGACTCCCTCAAATATAATGGTTGAATTATTATCTTTAACGTGACATTTATCTTTTCCAAATTTAATTTTATATTCTTTATCACATAGTTGACTTATACTTAGCAGATTATGTTTCAGATTCTTAACTAGCAAAACATTAGTAATAGTAGGAGTTTCAGAATTACCGACTTTGCCGATGCCAAACACATATCCTTTTGAATTTTCTCCAAAGTTAACCAATCCTGCGTCTTTGTATATTATATCATTCAGTATATCTGGATTACCAGTCATGTGTCTAGAACACCCACTATCGAGTACCCACTTGTTCTTTCTGATCTGCACAATTTGTCTGTTGTGGATTGATTCCTCAACACCCATAAAGCATGATTCCTGCACATCAAACAATCTTGGTAGACAATTTGAATTTGAATATTGATTATATGCAGACTCAAGAAACGATGATTGTTTTGAATGCTTCTAAACTAGTATCAACAAATATAGCCATTTTAAAAACTTTTTTAAAAAAAAATCAGATTATGAAACTTTGAAAACCTTGCTCTGATACCAATTGTGAGAAATGAGGAATACGGATCTTAAGGCTAGGATTAACACTAGAGGGGGGGTGAATAGTGTTAATAAAGAATTAATAATTCTTTTTCGATTTATGTTAATTTAGACACCGATGTATGCATTATACAGACATAGATATGATCACAGAAACAAACACAGATATAGAAATAAAATAAAGACAGTAAAGGAAAGAACACACCGGATTTTATGCTGGTTCGGAGTTACCCTATATCAAGTCCCGCAACACAAGTATAGATTTTCTTTCAAAAGCAATTGTACAATTACACCATCGGTTTCAAGGCTACGAGGTACACCCTCCAAAATTTTGATCCTCTAGGTAGAGATACTTGATTTCCAGGCCACAAGTTTACCCAATTGATTTACCAAGGCTACAATCACACCTTTTCTTCCTTGATTGATTTTCAAGGACACAATCACACCTTTTCTCGCTTAGTAGATTATAAAGAAGTCTATAACTCTGAATAGCACTGAGAATCTTGTAGAGAGAGTGACTATGAATCAAACTAGAAGTAATCGAGTTCGATTCAATGTTGATTTCGGCAGAGTAATGATAAGATTAAGAAAAGTGAAAGAAGAAGAGGAGTGAAAAACCAGAAAATCTGATGTTAAATTCGTCGAAACTAACCCCTATTTATAGAAGAACAACAACCATGTCCATTCGTGAAGAGTTATGGCAAATAGACACTTCTTTTAAAATTTAAATTTTGAACTCAACTGACACTATGTCGACATGGGGTATATAGGCATGTCGACATCTCAAAGCATTTTTTGATGTTTTGATTTTCTTTGAAAATGACCTTTATCATATATTCAAAACTAATTTAAACTTTATAAATATACTTGAATATAGTTAAAATTCATAAGTAAATATAGAGAATAATATATAAAGAATTTAACTCTAATTTTATATTTTAAATCTAAGTATAAATATTTAAAAGTTAAATATATTATTTTAAAAGATAGTTTAAAATCAGGAGTAATTTGACTTTGAAGATAAAGATAATTTTGAGGCTAAAATTATTTAAAATCAGGATAGAGGGTTTTGAATCTTATAAAAGAAAAGTTTTGAAAACATTTTGAAAACGGGATATAATTTTGAAAAATCATTTTGAATAAAAAATTAGCGGATACAAACAATATTCCACTAGATTTTTCGTAGGTTCCATCCTACTTTTGGTTCCATCCCTTTAACAGGCACGAAGTGGATTCCATTCCATGAATAAATTGGATTTTAAGATGCCAGTACTTTTCTATGAGTTTTAACAAAATTCCTAATAATAAAAATACTTAACTTTGAAATCTTGAACTCTTGATAATCTTGATACTCATGAGTCTTCTACCTTGATATCTTGAATCTCTATATTGTACAGTCTTCTTTCTTAGTACCTGCATGGTTAAATCCTGCGTATACATATATATCTAAACTTATAATGTTAGTATTTATATTTTATAAAATATTCTAAGGTTGTTGTCATCAAAACCATCATTTCACGGACTAACACCAAATTCGTCCAAATCATACGCTAAGCGCAGATGACGATATCATGGTCCCAACGCCTCTTGAATCGTCCGAATCGAAACTCATAAGTATGAGTTATACATTTTACAAGCTTTGAATTTTTGTAAAACAAATTATATAACCCTTTTTTTTTTAAAACATATCCAGGCTCATAGAAGGATCCGACCCACATGCTCGAACCCGACCCACTCTCCACCCTTCTCCCTCACTGAACGCAGCTGCTTTCCCCCACTATTCATGCCATGCACGCATACACGTTCGAGCACCGCACACACGAAAACGAACCAACCCACCTCACCAATCTCTTCTTCGACCCTCTTCTTCGACCCCTTGCACATCCCCCTCCTTTGACAAGCACCTCTATAATCAAACGTCGCCGCGATCCGCAGCTTCTCGAAGGTGAATCCAAATGTTGCAGTTCGCAATAGTTGGTCGCACACCACGAAAAACTTCCCCGATCTACTCCTCGCCTTGCAGAGTCCAAACCCAAACCCAATGGATCGAACTGTGACGACCGCCCATGACTCCCGCACGGAAACAAGGGAATGGTGCGCTGAAAGTGTGCCAGGCAGCCATGGACGATGGTCAGGGTAGAATAAACATCGCAGAATCTCTATCATAGAACTCACAACGCATGGATCAAATACAATAAAGAAAAATATATATAGTGAAGCTCCAAAACAGAATATCATCATAGACATCATAGTGGTTTGATACAATCATCTGAAAGTTAGTACAATCATGCCTCACTACAAACACTCGGAGTAACAACAAAACAGCGGAAATATCCAGTACATAGAATATGAAAATAATATGTAAAAGCCTCTTGCTCGTCTTCGCCATCTGCATCGTCAATCACTAAGGTCAGCACCTGCCACCTGTCACTTAGTCTGCCCATCCCAAAACATGGATGAACAGCCCAAGGTAATAAGAGGAGACATAAAACCTTGAGTCAGACAAAGTCCTAGTGAGCAGTAAATCAACAATCAAACATACCAAAGGAACATAAAGGATAAAAGGAATAGGAACCCAGATCATCCCACTCCACCTCTTTCTACAGTGATAGCCCCCAGACACACACTAATAAGAAGCAAGCATAGCAATAGGTAACTAAAGTAAAGCGATAATCACTCGAGTCAAGGTCGATGTTTTCCAAATACAAACCCCCAAGGCCTAAACCAAGATCAGATAAGCACCCAGAAAACACCGCTCTTGAGACCGAATGATGATATAACCAACATCCATGACTCTGGCTATCACTGTTATCATTGCCTTGATTTCATCGTTAGTTGAATGAACGGCACATTCTTTCATCCGTCAGTCAAGGGCTAATGGTAACCCCGGTTCTAGACATAACTCCGCATGTCATCGTGACCCGTGCCTAGGATATCAATGCTGCCTAGAGTACTAGCACGTCATCGTGACCCGTGCCTAGGATATCAATGCCGCCCAACGTACTCTTGCTTTGAGCATGCTAGAACCTTCAACAACGATGAAGTCTTAGCCTCCTAGTCATCCTCCTCGACGACTATTCCCATACTAGCTCAAGCGCCTCTCGAGCCATCCATTATCCATCAAAACTCGAACCATATCACCGAGTTAACATGATGCTTGGAATGATCTCGCTTGGACTAGACCAAGACTATCTCATATCATACTTTGCTTCATCGCATCTTAGCAAAGTCCATATCATGCTTCGCCTCATCATATCACGACAAAGTCCATCATCATCATACTTTGCTTCCTCGTATCATCGCAAAGTCCTCGAATCCATCCATATGAGCTTCCTCATCCGCTTCATATGCCACAAGCAGCTTTCACCATTCAAGAGCCTTTCCACTTAGCTTTTGAATCATCTTCGACCATCTTGTTCCAAATCAACTACTAGCTAACTTGAAACAATCAAATCAATCATACATTCAAACAATCAATCCTTCAAACAAGATCTAATAAGCAATATTAACTATAATGGCAATTTCGTAAATAAATGAGTGAAAGTCTATCATACATGAATTATGGATTTCTAGCATAGATCTATCAAATATAAAACATGGGTTTTGTTCCTATAACTCGATAAATGAACTTGCATAGGTAAACATCTTCATAAACAATGGATCTACATGCAGACTTAAGAGAAATGCGAGAAATCACTATCTTTAACACTCCAACAAACCACCAATCCAATATACTCCTTTGGGTCCGCGTGAGAGATAACCACCACTCACCAAATCACCCAAACACTTCAAAAACTATCAACTTCAGATCTGGACAGCGAAGATTCAAGCTTGATTCGTCGAAATCCCGCTTGAAACGATGAAATCTAGCTTGGTTGGATGAAGATCTTCAACTTTAGCTCTTGGATCTTCAATCTCGATCTTCGATCTTGGATGGATGTTAGAACTCGATCAAAGTGGAGAAAAGAAGTGAAGAAATGTAGTAGTCGAGCTCTCAAAATGGCAGCACTTCGTCGCTTCAAAATCCGATGCCAAAAAGTGAGCCAAAGCCCTCTATTTATAGGCAGATCCACCTTAGGTCGTTCTCGGTTTTAGGTCGTTGCCGACCTAAGAAATCCCCGACCTAACTAGGTCGTTTACGACCTAAGTTGCTACAGTATGCATGCGACCTAAAAAACACTACCGCATTCCTTAACTCGTACCAACGACCTACGACTCATCGAAAGCCGCGACCTAACCAAACAAGGCCGACTTAGCACACACATGCACTTACACGACCTACCTAGCTGCCGACTTAAAAGCTTACGACCTAACACATAAGCCTCTATACGACCTAACCTAGTCACGACCTATCGAGCAACACGAGTTACGACTCATCAGCTTACGACCTAACAATGCTACGACCTAAAACATGACGACTTAACTACCAGGCCATAACTCGTCTACGACCTAACTTCCTTAGGCCGTTCCAAAACTCCACCGACCTTACTATCATACGACCTAACCCCTTAGGTCGTCAACCCTTAACTCGTCCCAAATCACTAAGTCGTCTAACCTTTAGGTCGTCTATTACTATAGGTCGTCTACGACTTAAGACTCTAGTAACTCCCTAACTCGTTAACTCTTAGGTCGTTAGCTCTATAGGTCGCTCTATCACCCTAACTCGTATACGACCTATCACTTAACTTGTGCCAACTTCTATAACTCATAATACTACTAGGTCGCTCAGAAACCCATAACTCGTAACCTCTATAACTCGGCAACTCTTATAACTCGTTAACGACCTAACACACTAACTCATTAACTCATCTTAACTGCTAGGTCGTAATCTCCTAAGTCGTTTACGACTTAAAACCCCACTGACTCGTACACGACTCATCTCTTAACCCGTTAGTTCCTCTAACTCAACCTAACTTCCACACGGGTCAATTCCTTACGAGTTAAATTCATACGACTTAGGCTAAAGATGCCTTAAACAACACTAACGACCTAATAATTCTACGATCTATTGATACGTAAAAAAAATACGGGTCATTACATTCTCTCCCCCTTAGGAATTTCGCCCCCGAAATTCCATACAAACAAGGGCAACCAAAACTATTCTGCATGCCTACCATCCATAGCAATCAACAAACCATGCATCCAATTACTAGCCTAGCATGCAGAATTCTAAAACTAGAATCAAGCTACAAATTCATGAGATGCCACGACACCTTAGGGCCATACCTCGAAGAGTTCAGGATGAGCTTCCTTCATCCTCTCTTCCTCCTCCCATGTACAGTCGTTAACATCATCACTCCATTGTATCTTGAGCAACGTAATCGTCTTCCTCCTAAGCTGTTTCGTGTCGGTTTCTACAACACGAAGCGGCTTACGAGGTCTCGTAACAACTGGATCAACCTCCAAATCTTCACAGCTATCGGCAGAAACCACTGTATTCGAGTCGTGCACATACTTCCGCAGATATGATACATGAAAAACATTGTACACACCCGACATCTTTTCCGGTAACTCCAATCTATAAGCGAGCTTCCCAATTCGCTCGATAATCGGGAATGGTCCAACAAATCTCGGAGTCAATTTTCCTTTCTTCCCGAATCGAATAACATTCTTCAGAGGAGAAATCTTCACAAAAACCATATCACCTACGTCGAATTCCAAATCTTTTCGACGCTTATCGGCATAACTCTTATGACGGTCTTGGGCTGCCTTCATTCGTTGCCGAATGATCTCTATACAATCCGAAGTCTGACGAATCATCTCAGGCCCAAGTATCATCTTTTCTCCAGTTTCCAACCAACATGTTGGAGAGTTACACGGTTTTCCATACAGTGCCTCATATGGTGCCATGCCAATACTTGACTGGTAACTGTTATTATACGCAAATTCCACCAAATGAAGATGATCTTCCCATGATCCTCCGAAATCCAAAACACATGCCCTAAGAAGATCTTCCAAAACTCGGTTGACTCTCTCAGTCTGACCATCTGTTTGAGGATGATAAGCTGTACTCAAACACAACTCGGTTCCCAAAACCTCCTGGAAGCTCTTCCAAAATCCACTAGTGAACAATGGGTCTCGATCACTCACTATACTCTTCGGAATACCATGGAATCGAACTATCCACTTAACATACAATTCAACCAACTTCGATGCAGTCCTAGTTGATCGAACAGGAATAAATCTTGCACTCTTAGTCAAACGATCTACAATGACCCAAATCCCTTCATTTCCCGTTCTGGTTCTAGGTAAACCATCGATAAAATCCATCGATATTTGCTCCCACTTCCATGTAGGAACTTCTAACGGCTGAAGCAATCCACTGGGCTTCTTCTGCTCTGCTTTAACCAACTGGCAATTCATGCACTTGGAAATAAAATTTCCAACATCCTTCTTCATACCTTCCCAGTAATAGGTTCTCTTCATGTCCCGATACATCTTATTTCCTCCTGGATGAATTGTCAACTTCGAGTGATGACTTTCCTTCAAAACTTCATCTCTCAACTCATCGATATCGGGAACAACCAGTCGTCCTTGCTTCCGAAGCCAGCCCTCTCGATCGACTTCAAATCTTTTATCCTTCTCTGGGTCCAATCCAGATTCCAAATCACGGATAATCTTGACAAGCTTATCGTCTCGCTTTTGGCTCTCGCCAATTCTTTCAACCAGAGTAGGCCTTATCGATAAGTTTGCCAATATTTCAGGTTCTAATTCACATCTAGACCTGAAATCAAATCCAGCCAAATACTCGAGACTCTTCCATTCTGAAAACATGACTCCCAATCCCGCATGTCTTCGACTCAACGCATCAGCTACTGCGTTACCTTTTCCCGGAGTATAAGCTATACCAAAATCATACGATGCCAAGAACTCTAGCCACCGTTGCTGTCGAAGATTCAAATCCTTTTGAGAGAACAGATACTTCAACGACTTGTGATCCGTAAACAACTCGAATCGAACCCCCAATAGATAATGTCTCCACATCTTCAGAGCAAACACAATTGCCGCTAACTCCAAATCATGAGTCGGGTAATTCCTTTCATGCGGCTTCAGTTGTCGACTCGCGTACGCAACAACTTTATCCTTCTGCATTAGCACTGCCCCAAGTCCAGTACCACATGCATCGGTGTAAACCACCAGCTCATCATTCCCACTTGGAATAGTCAAAATAGGAGCACTCGTCAGTCGCTCTTTCAGGATTCCAAAGGCCTGCTCACACTTAGCATCCCAACTGAATACCTGATTCTTCTTCGTCAATCCTGTCAATGGTGCAGCTATCTTGGAAAAGTCTTTGATAAACCGTCGATAATATCCTGCTAGTCCAAGAAAACTTCTCACATCTGATGCATTCTTAGGTCTGACCCAATCCTGGATCGCTGCCACCTTAGCGGGATCAACCGCTATTCCATTTCCAGAAATAACATGGCCTAAGAATCTCACTTCACTCTTCCAGAAATGACACTTCGAAAACTTAGCCTTCAGCTGATGTTTCCGCAAGATTTCCAAAGTAATACGCAAGTGCGTCTTGTGCTCTTCCTCAGTTCTGGAATAAATCAGAATATCATCCACGAACACAAGTACAAACTTGTTCAACTGATCTCTGAACACTCTATTCATAAGATCCACAAAATATGCTGGTGCGTTAGTCAATCCAAACGGCATTACCAGCCACTCATAAAACCCGGATGGTGTCCTAAAAGCAGTCTTCGGCACACTATCCTTCGCCACTCTCAACTGGTGAAATCCCGTTGCCAAATCCATCTGAGAAAACACCTTCGCCTCGTGGAGCTGATCAAACAAGTCATCTATTCTCGGCAATGGATACTTGTTCTTCTTAGTCACCTTATTCAGCTCACGATAATCAACACACAACCTCAACGATCCATCCGCTTTGGTTGCGAACACAACTGGTGCACCCCATTCGGACACACTACGCCGAATGAATCCTTTCCGCAAAAGGTCATCAACTTGCACCCTCAACTCTTGCTGTTCTCTAGGCGCCATCCGCCTAAGAGGCATCACAACGGGTCTGGCTCCCTCAACTAGATCGATACGAAACTCAATCTCCCTATGCGGCGGTAACCCTTTGACCTCGTCAAAGACATCTTCGAATCCATTCACGATTGGCACCGATGACAGTCCATCCCGTGGAACAACCAGCGAATACATGAAGCTCATGAAGACGTCTTCTTCATGCTTACATCGTATCACAACTTTTCGCCCCTCCATATTCTCGACTGTCACCTCCAATCTCTCACAATCAACCTTTGCCGCATACTTCCTAAGCCAGTCCATACCCAAAATAATTCCGAACCCCGCAAAGTTCAGAACAAAACAATCACAAACAAAAGAGCAATCATGACTCGATACAACTAGACCACGGCATAGCATACACTAACAAGACGAACCCCCAACTGGATTAGTCACAACCAATGGCCTATCAACGATATCCGGTTCCAAACCCAACCGGTCTACTAACTCATTACAAACAAAGGAATGCGATGCCCCAGTATCAAACAAAACTCTAACTGGAACACCACAAATGGAAAGAGTACCTTGAACCACCACACTCTTCCCCTTCTTTTCAGCAGTAGGAGCTTTCGAAGACGATGGAACAGCCCCCAAAGCATAAGCTTTCACAATCTGCTTTTCCCTCAACGGTTCCGGACAATTCTTCTTAATATGCCCCAGCTTGTCACAGTTGTGGCACTTCACCGATACCTTTGGATTTTTGCAATCCCTGGAGAAATGGCCTTTCTGTTGACAGTTGAAACAAGTCACTTCGCCTTTCGGCTTCTTCTGGCCATTCTTACCCTTCTGCTGTTGCTGCTTCCTCTTCTTATTTCCACCCTGCTGTGGTTTGAGCTCTTCCTTGGTCACAGCAACAACAGACCCTTCCTTAGGAAACAAACTCTCATGCCTGAGAGCTTTTTCCACAAGCTTCTCAAATGGATCGTCCAGGTGATCCACCAGCTGCCTTCCAAGATAAGCATCCAAGCCTGTCACGAACTTTTCATTCTTCTGATAGGGAGAATCAATATACGACCGAGCATACTTGGACAAAGCCTCAAACTCAGAAACATACTCAAGAACCAACCTCCCGCCTTGCTTGAGCTCAACAAACTTCTTAAACAAAACAGACTTCTGAGCAGTAGAGATGAACTTAGCTTCAAACCTAGCTTGAAACTGCTCCCAAGAAATCTCTTCTTCTGGAGTATCAATGGTGATAGAGTTCCACCAATCAGAAGCTCTCCCTTGAAGCTGTCTTGATGCAAGCTTCCTTTTAGTTGCATCCTCAATTCCCAAGTCGCCAAAGATCCTTCTACAAGCATCTATCCATCTTTGGACTTCAATGGTAGATTCCGTCCCTAAGAAAATCTTCCCTCCAAGAGCAGTATAATCCTTACAAATCTTAGCAAAATCCACCGGTCTTGGAGCTTGAACTTGAACTCCAACATCTACAGATGGCCCTGGAGCTGGTATCCTTCTCATGATAGAAGTCATCATGGCTTCAAACATAGCTCCATAATCAGCAACTCCTTCAGCGGCACGGCCTTCCCTTGCAACTGGTCTCCCTCTTCGACTCATCCTTAGTATCTACAAAAAGACTAATTAGAACACCTTGAGGAACAACTACATAAGGAGTTCAAATCCATCTAAACTACTATATTATATATAGTAATCATCCATCAAAATACAATTACGTCTCTCTTACGTAGTTACGTCAGCGAGCGTTGGCTAAAATCGATTAACCAAAGCTCTGATACCAAATGTGACGACCGCCCATGACTCCCGCACGGAAACAAGGGAATGGTGCACTGAAAGTGTGCCAGGCAGCCATGGACGATGGTCAGGGTAGAATAAACATCGCAGAATCTCTATCACAGAACTCACAGCGCATGGATCAAATACAATAAAGAAAAATATATATAGTGAAGCTCCAAAACAGAATATCATCATAGACATCATAGTGGTTTGATACAATCATCTGAAAGTTAGTACAATCATGCCTCACTACAAACACTCGGAGTAACAACAAAACAGCGGAAATATCCAGTACATAGAATATGAAAATAATATGTAAAAGCCTCTTGCTCGTCTTCGCCATCTGCATCGTCAATCACTAAGGTCAGCACCTGCCACCTGTCACTTAGTCTGCCCATCCCAAAACATGGATGAACAGCCCAAGGTAATAAGAGGAGACATAAAACCTTGAGTCAGACAAAGTCCTAGTGAGCAGTAAATCAACAATCAAACATACCAAAGGAACATAAAGGATAAAAGGAATAGGAACCCAGATCATCCCACTCCACCTCTTTCTACAGTGATAGCCCCCAGACACACACTAATAAGAAGCAAGCATAGCAATAGGTAACTAAAGTAAAGCGATAATCACTCGAGTCAAGGTCGATGTTTTCCAAATACAAACCCCCAAGGCCTAAACCAAGATCAGATAAGCACCCAGAAAACACCGCTCTTGAGACCGAATGATGATATAACCAACATCCATGACTCTGGCTATCACTGTTATCATTGCCTTGATTTCATCGTTAGTTGAATGAACGGCACATTCTTTCATCCGTCAGTCAAGGGCTAATGGTAACCCCGGTTCTAGACATAACTCTGCACGTCATCGTGACCCGTGCCTAGGATATCAATGCTGCCTAGAGTACTAGCACGTCATCGTGACCCGTGCCTAGGATATCAATGCCGCCCAACGTACTCTTGCTTTGAGCATGCTAGAACCTTCAACAACGATGAAGTCTTAGCCTCCTAGTCATCCTCCTCGACGACTATTCCCATACTAGCTCAAGCGCCTCTCGAGCCATCCATTATCCATCAAAACTCGAACCATATCACCGAGTTAACATGATGCTTGGAATGATCCCGCCTGGACTAGACCAAGACTATCTCATATCATACTTTGCTTCATCGCATCTTAGCAAAGTCCATATCATGCTTCGCCTCATCATATCACGACAAAGTCCATCATCATCATACTTTGCTTCCTCGTATCATCGCAAAGTCCTCGAATCCATCCATATGAGCTTCCTCATCCGCTTCATATGCCACAAGCAGCTTTCACCATTCAAGAGCCTTTCCGCTTAGCTTTTGAATCATCTTCGACCATCTTGTTCCAAATCAACTACTAGCTAACTTGAAACAATCAAATCAATCATACATTCAAACAATCAATCCTTCAAACAAGATCTAATAAGCAATATTAACTATAATGGCAATTTCGTAAATAAATGAGTGAAAGTCTATCATACATGAATTATGGATTTCTAGCATAGATCTATCAAATATAAAACATGGGTTTTGTTCCTATAACTCGATAAATGAACTTGCATAGGTAAACATCTTCATAAACAATGGATCTACATGCAGACTTAAGAGAAATGCGAGAAATCACTATCTTTAACACTCCAACAAACCACCAATCCAATATACTCCTTTGGGTCCGCGTGAGAGATAACCACCACTCACCAAATCACCCAAACACTTCAAAAACTATCAACTTCAGATCTGGACAGCGAAGATTCAAGCTTGATTCGTCGAAATCCCGCTTGAAACGATGAAATCTAGCTTGGTTGGATGAAGATCTTCAACTTTAGCTCTTGGATCTTCAATCTCGATCTTCGATCTTGGATGGATGTTAGAACTCGATCAAAGTGGAGAAAAGAAGTGAAGAAATGTAGTAGTCGAGCTCTCAAAATGGCAGCACTTCGTCGCTTCAAAATCCGATGCCAAAAAGTGAGCCAAAGCCCTCTATTTATAGGCAGATCCACCTTAGGTCGTTCTCGGTTTTAGGTCGTTGCCGACCTAAGAAATCCCCGACCTAACTAGGTCGTTTACGACCTAAGTTGCTACAGTATGCATGCGACCTAAAAAAACACTACGGCATTCCTTAACTCGTACCAACGACCTACGACTCATCGAAAGCCGCGACCTAACCAAACAAGGCCGACTTAGCACACACATGCACTTACACGACCTACCTAGCTGCCGACTTAAAAGCTTACGACCTAACACATAAGCCTCTATACGACCTAACCTAGTCACGACCTATCGAGCAACACGAGTTACGACTCATCAGCTTACGACCTAACAATGCTACGACCTAAAACATGACGACTTAACTACCAGGCCATAACTCGTCTACGACCTAACTTCCTTAGGCCGTTCCAAAACTCCACCGACCTTACTATCATACGACCTAACCCCTTAGGTCGTCAACCCTTAACTCGTCCCAAATCACTAAGTCGTCTAACCTTTAGGTCGTCTATTACTATAGGTCGTCTACGACTTAAGACTCTAGTAACTCTCTAACTCGTTAACTCTTAGGTCGTTACCTCTATAGGTCGCTCTATCACCCTAACTCGTATACGACCTATCACTTAACTTGTGCCAACTTCTATAACTCATAATACTACTAGGTCGCTCAGAAACCCATAACTCGTAACCTCTATAACTCGGCAACTCTTATAACTCGTTAACGACCTAACACACTAACTCGTTAACTCATCTTAACTGCTAGGTCGTAATCTCCTAAGTCGTTTACGACTTAAAACCCCACTGACTCGTACACGACTCATCTCTTAACCCGTTAGTTCCTCTAACTCAACCTAACTTCCACACGGGTCAATTCCTTACGAGTTAAATTCATACGACTTAGGCTAAAGATGCCTTAAACAACACTAACGACCTAATAATTCTACGATCTATCGATACGTAAAAAAAATACGGGTTATTACACGAACCGAGCAATAAATGGCACAGGAACTCAAAATCTAGGTAAAAAACCGCATCAAAGTAAAAGTCAATCGACCAAATCATTGCCGAACCATAAAATTTTCATGTCGGATTGAAGAGGAAAGAAAATTTTGTTTTTTAAAGAAAGTTTGAATTTTTTTAATGAAGTATATAGGGAGATTTTAACTTTTGAATTCACCATTTTTTTGCTTTGCTTGAATCTCGAATGTAAAAAGAAATGAATGGGGAAATGCGATATTTGAAAAGAAGGTGGCATGTTTGAGGAAAGCTACAGTGATTTGAAAAAGTGAAGATATGATTTTGTTTAACTGGTCAACTTAAATTTATATTATTTAAATTTAAATCGTCTCGAAATCGTAGCTTAAAATCTCGACCTCCTATCGAGGTGTGCCGCTAGGCGTTTATAACGTTATACCCCTATTTAAAATGAAATGAAAAAGTTTCGAGCCTTAATTCGATCGTATGGAAAAGATAGCTTTTTGGACCCAATTATTAAATTGAATTTTTGATAAAAATTTCAGCATGTTTATATTTCGTACAACCGAACGATAACTCCAAAATACTAAAAAAATTAAAATCCGATAATAATACACTATTACGGATCCAATGGATCTAGTTTCGTCGAATTCCAAGACTGTGCCTCGAAGGCTATTTTTAAAAGTCAATTTAAATGATATATTTTTGGAAGTTAACAAATCATTATTGAATTCAAATTAAAAACTTTTATTATCTTCAGTGTTACCAATATAAGTTTTATAAGCTTCTAAGTTATTTTTAACAAGCTTAAAACTCCAGATTCAATATTTTACCCAATTCCCAAATAATTCAATACTTAAATTATCCAATAAATGGTTATATTTGAAATTCAAGTTAAAAATTAACTTTTAAATATTTAAAATCAGTTAAATATTCTAATTTCAAATATCTAAAATTCTGAGTCGTTGCATAAATGCCATAATATTATTCCTAGAATTCAAAGGAATTTAAAAGGAAAATTGGGATATAAAAATATTTATATCGAAGTTTGGATTATTTTAAAATAAATTGATTTGGATGAAATGATAAATTGATTTTTGGGTTGTACTTAACTATTTAAGAAAATATTTTTAAAATAAAGATTTAAAAATAATTTATATAGAAGATTTTTTTTAAACAATGGATTTTTAAGTGATATTTGTGAAAAATATAAAGAGGGGTTCAAATTGATATTAAAAATAGATTTGTGGAATAAATGAAATTTATTAAGAAATAAATTTATAAAATGGAATTTTATAAATGAAATTAGTTTGATAAAAAGTGGAAACCCAAAGGAGTTTATAAATTCATAGCGATGTTTATATATAAGGTTCAAATGATGTTAGTTGTTAAATTGGAAATATAAATTCATAGGGTGAATTTATATTATATCTGATTATGGAAATCGGTTTGAGGAAAAATAGTGGTTTCTATTTTTGAAATATTAGAGTTAAGGGAATGGAGGTGAAATCGACGTGTAGTGAATCAAGGGGGATTTATAAATAAAAATCGGACATTGGAATTTTTAAAATATATTTTTATCGAGAAGTTAAATTCTATCAAAAGATAATTTTTATATATTCAACTATGTAATTTAAAGATGCTTTAGTAATAAAATACTTCAAAAGTGGATTTTACAAATATTTAATATTAATTGAAATAAATTCCTAATTTTTATAATAACCTTCATTAAATTAATTTGTTATTTGAAAATGAAATATGGAATGAAGTATCAGTATTTGTTTAAGTATTTTAAAATTTTAAATAATTACTTAAATGTGTTTTTAAAAATAAACCATCATTCTTTAAAAATACTTATTACACATATATAGAGTTTTGAAAATGATTTGATTTATTTATGAACTCACTCGAGATGTGGAAGCGGATATGATTTTTTAGAAGTTGTAAATGGATAGACGAGATTATAAGTGAGTATAATTGACTTTGGAAAATGTAAAGGAATTATTATATATTTTGGAAATGTTGGAGATCGCATAAGAAAAACTCCCAAGTATTGATTGTAGAAATGATTTCGAAAAAATGGATTATGGTGTTTTCCTAAGTGAGAAAATGATGGTTTTTGAAAATATTTAGAGATGAAAGAGTTTTATCGAGATATTTTCTAAGTAATGGATTATAAATCGAAGTTGGAATTATTTCACCAAGTGTTTAAGTGAGATACCGGTGGAGATATCCTATTATGGAAACAAGTTTTCGGAATGTTTTCAAATATTGATAAATTTGAAAGAGATTTGAATATATATCTTTGTAAAGATATTTTGAAATGAATGTTATAAAAAATTATAAATAATGGTCTAGTGACTGCTTATGCATGTTATTTGATAGTTAAATAATCGACTATCAATATTGGCCAATTTTGTTAATCGTTTCGAAGAGATCGTGATTGGATTTAATTATCTGAAACCATTTCGATCCAATTTGAGCGTGACGAATGGATATCATGAAGATGGTGAAGATGGTGATTTGATTTGTCCAAACCCATGACAACTTGCATGGACGAATGCTAACTGAACATCATCATTGGAGGACGATGAGCATTCTAAGTGGAATTGTTCTTTAAAGGTAATCGTAGCCTCAAGTCTCATCAACTGGAATGACTGAAAATCTGGGGAGATGCAGCAAGGCTATGTGGGTTGCACCCAATTAGGGTATATTATCACCTTTTTTGTTACCCACAGATATATTATAAATTATGCATACGATGGTGCATGGAGAAGAGAGCTCTCGATAAGGGTGGGAACACCCAAGGTGATAACATATTCGGTTCTATCAAGATTAGGGATAAGGCCGGTCATGTGTTGTTAGGGATCCCGACGAGATCCTTGGTACATATTTCTAGATGTGTACCATGATAGGTGGTACCCCAATGCCTAGTCATTGTATGAAATCCATTCTTCAATAAGCACCGTATGATTTTGATTGTGCCCAACTATGCTAAAATGTGAGATGCAAGCATTTCAGTTATTTTGTATTTACTTCCTATATACACTATTATAATATCAGATGATTTTGATAAAATTGTTTGGTTATTGTAAGGTACATCATGTTTATATGTGACGTGGTCTTATAAGATACCTTTTTTTTCAAAGAATTTTGATAAAAGTAAATAATTCAAGTTGAGTGTGTTTTCTCACGCTGGTTTTCCAGACCGACACGGGTGCTATTTTATTATAATGCTTGGTATTACAGATTCAGGTTAGGATGCTATGCGGCTTAGGAGACGACGTGGATGACAGAGACGTATCTCCGTACTTGGTTTATATTTCCGCTGGGTGAGGAAAAGTTATTATAACCATCTAGATTGATGTAGTGATTGTTGTACTCTGATGATTGTAAGTATAAAACAGATACAAATTCTTTCGTATAAAAATCTTTCGTTATATATTATATTTTGTTCCGCTGCGATTGTGAGATTCTGTGTTGTTGTTTTCTGTTTCTTCTTCGACCTTTTATTCTTCACCTCTAATGAACTGGCATTTTCGACACTCGATTGCTCGGCATTCTGTACAACAGACGTATTGATGTCGATTTTCGAAGGTCAGAAATCCTGGGTTTCTACACTTGGCATAATTGAAGGTTAAGCGAGTAGCTTGACTTTGGTGGAGATTACTCATTAGAGATAGGGTCAGTAGTACCCTAAAATGAGTTTGAGTATATTAATAGATATGAGCACATATTTGTTAGTGAATAAAAGTGTTTTTATTGTGTTGATATATCTGTTGAGTGGCATATAAACTCTGGTCGAGTAGTGGGACACCTATAAATCGATAGGAGTTTCGAAATACTTGAACACGATAAATCGACACGGTATTGTTCTAAAAGTAGGTAAATAAAATAATTTTACCAAAAATATATTTTGATATAAAGTGAATAATTTTTGAAAATTGTTATAGTGATGTGTTTGGTTGTTATTATATAATCAAAATAAGATTATTAAATTGGTAAAGATTATATATAACCAAAGGGAGATTGTATGAGTATGAATTATACAAATGAGTTAAAAACTTAAAATGGGTTCGAACCAGAATTTGGAAAATTAAATCCTAGAGATTTTTGGAAGTATTTTCCCAAGTGTTTGAAAATGAATAATAGTATTATTATTTTAGAGATACTTTGAATGGAAAAAAATGGTTTTAAGTGGATTTTGGAAGGAATAGCACTGAACTCACTTCAGTCGCTGGAAAATAATCCTGGTGACGACTACGCAACATCATCAGTATTCAGTTTTGAGTTTCTAAGTGACGGATTGCTATGGTATTAATTTGTTATCGGGATTTTTGTTGAAAAACAAATGTTGTTTTTGAAATTCGAGAGAATTTATTTTGGATAAAAGCAAGTTTGAGTTAAAATTCCAAGGAATGGTTTGTTGAAACAAAGAGGTATATATATGTATATAATATGGTTTCAAATGATTTGAAATAAAAACTAGGTGTTTGAATTTTGGAATTTTAATATAAATGTTGGGAAAACATTAGGAAATAAGCTATGAGCTTATAAATTGAGAATGATTTAAATAGGAAAGAAAAGTATGGAATTTGAGTTTTGGAAATAAATTTTAACTCGAGTGAGTTAAAATGAATAAAAAAATTACTTAGGTTAGGTTAAATAAAATTGAATTGGATTTGAATTGAATTGAAAATAAAATTGGATTGAATTATAAATAATATTAAATGGAATCGAATGTAGAGTTGAATTGTAAATTGGTTATATAACTATGAGTTATAGGTTAGTGAATGGAATAAAAAATTTAGTGGAAAAGGAAATTTTAAACTGTGAATAAATAAGTTTGAATAGCGTATAAAAATTGGAGTTAATGAAATAAATATGTATTTAAGCTTTAAAGAGATGTATAACCTTGAGTCAAAAATAAACTGTGAATATACTTGAGTGTAGAATTGATGAAAATGAGAAAAAATAAGTTGTAAAATTTATAAATTGGAAAAAAAATGGAATGGTAAAACCAAAATAAAAATACTTTGGCATTTTGATGGAAAGATAAATGTTCAAACTTGAATTATAAAGTGAATGTGAACTCAAGTGGACTAAATAGAATGATTTTTGAAATATAATTCTGATATTGGATGCAAAAGTGGAACTTAACTAGGTTGAATGAATTTGACTGTGGATTAGAAGTGAATATTGGAAATGGAACTTGAAGTATAAATAAAATATTCGAATCTACATAAGCGAATTAAAGATATTGGAATGTGGTCGAATAAAATAGAATTGGATTGAGATAAAATGACTTGAGTTATAAATAAATTCAATTAGGTGTAAGTAAATTGAATGTGGCCCTAGATATTATGAATTTAAGTATGAAGCTATGTTTGAAGTGGAATAAGCGAATGAACTAATTAAATTAATTAGCAAAATGGAATGAAATTTGATTGAATAAGAATCAATCTAAAAATGAAAATGGGATTTAGTTGCAAGAGGAATAAACTTAAGTTGTAGAGATGAAATAATTTGAAATGAATGTGGATATGAATGGAAATCAACCGAATTGATTGTGAATAGATTTGAAATGGAATAAAATCGAATACAAATTTATTTGGAATCAATTTAAAATAGCTATAAGCTTAAGTGATTACTTTATTAAATGAATAATGCCAAATTTGAATAGAGAAATTGTCGTTTGACGTAAACAAAAGCAAATAAAATTCTATGAATTAATAGAAAGTGAATAAATTGATTTTTAAATCAATTTGGAATAGATATGAATTTGTTTGGTATAGATGTGGATTGAATGCAAATAATTGGGTTGTAAATCATTTCGAATTGAATGAAAAGTACATGGATTGATTAAAAGTAATTAAATTGGTATCAGAACCTTATAATTGCTTATGATTATATATTTAGTATGCATTGCTTATGAAATTCATGTGTTAACTAGTTAAGTAAGTGAACTGTTACTAAATCTCATGTCTTGATATTTACATGGCTTAAATTGAGTAAGTACAGGTACCCGAAGGCTATGTGGCTAGATTTGGGTTACGTAATTACATATTGAATAAGCTGCTTGCTTAAAAACGCTAAATAAAGGTACATTTTCGGATTAAATAAAGCAAAAATATAATTATTGATATATATTGTGTTTTCTGATCGTGTGGTCGATGTCTCGCTTGCCATATTGCAAAAGGCTCTCTGTACAAGGGGGACTCTGCCAAAAAAAATCAGAACTTTAGGGTGTTAGAAAAATTTTGAAATTTTTTTGTTAAGTTAAAAAGGGTGATTTTTAAGTTGTAATGAAAATAAAGGATTTTAAATTAGAAGACGAAAACTAATTGTTTTGGCCAAAAGTAGAAGATTCAAAATTGTGAAATATTGGGATTAACCAAGTTGGTTTTGAATGAGTATTGGGTTTGGAGCATTTTTTTTCCTACCTTAACAATTTCGGGGATGAAATTCTTTTAATGTGGGAGGAATGTAATGACCCAGATTTTTCGATTTATAAGATAGGATATTTGCATGGTTAATTATTGAATTTGGAATTATAATTTGTTAGTAAGATTTTAAAACTGGAATTTCAAGTGATTTCACAAATTTTGAAAATTGTTGATTTAATTGACGCGTTAAAATAGCAATCCGAGGTACAATCTTGATATTTAACGAAAGCAGTTCCGTGGATCCATAATATTGTATTATTATCGGATTTCAAATTTCATAGCGTTTGGATTTATCTCTTGGTCGTATGATCTGAAAACGCCAAGAAATAATTCAATTGAATTTAATATAAATAGTCGATTTAAAAGGCTATCTTCTCCATACGAGCGAATTAGGAGTCGAAACTTATTCCATTGAGTTTCAAATAGCGGTATAATATTAGGAATGTCAGGCATCATGCCTCAATAGGAGGTCGAGATTTCACGGTATGTGATCCGAGATATTTTGAAAATAATAATAATAAAAGTAAAATCAATGAATAGTAGAACCATCCTATTCAAAGTCGACCTACCCCTTCTTTTCTAATTTAAATCAATATTCCTTTCATTCTATCAATTTATAAATCATGTATCCTTTCCCTTTCATTCTTTCAAAATCAAAAATCACAGAAGAAGAAAAAAAGAGAATCGACTCAAATAAAAAACTGGAAATGAATAAGGCCTCTGTTCAAAATTAATTCGAAATTTTTCCAAGGAAGGATCGCGATTCAAATCGTGATTTCACAGAGGTGGGGATAGTAGGCAGGTCGTAGTGTTATAGGAAAGGCTGTAGGGGATCGCAACGAAAGGGAAGGGCTCTTGATCATCTGTCGAACAGCATGGGGCTTTGCTCTTGACATAGAAGAAGCAGTCGGTGAAGCACAGTTGTAGTGGCAGTCGTAGGTGATTTTTTCATGATTTTCCATGAGGTAATGGAGGGCTGGCGGTGACTGGCGGTGGCGGCATGCGTGCTAGTGTCAGTGAGGCTGGATGGTAGCCGCAACGGTGGTTTGAGTGTGGATTTTGGGTTAAGGACCGGGGAGGCTGGAGTGACGATGTTGAGAAGGCAGTGGGTGATGTCGTTCGTGGTAAGGTAGTTTCGATCATTGGTGGTAGGCTACAGGCATGAGAATGGGAAGCAAGGAGGGCGTGGTGATGTTGTCTGGCTGGATTCCCATGTAGGCCGAGCTCGAGCAAATTGATGGGTGATGGTTGTGTTGTAGCTTAGGGTTTGATATGAAGGTAATTTAAAATTTAAAAGCATTTTTAACCAACATTAATCATGTTAAAATTTATTAATAGAAAGAAAAAAAATCGTTAGTAAGTAATTAGTAAAATTAAATAACTATTTAATTTATTATAATTAAAATTGAAATCGTTAACTTATATAATTTGAAATTGCTTATATGAGGTTTAATCGAACGGAATTAGCCATTTGGATTCATAGCTGTAGAATCTATGGAAGGGAATCAAAAATTGGAATGAATTGTAATTAAAAGTAAAGGTGAGTAAATCTCACTCGACTTGGATAATTGGTTTAATTTAAAATCGTTGAAAATCATTTATTGATAGATTGGATGAATGGATAATTATTATTATCACTTGAATGTTATATATAGTAGTGTGTGTGTGTGTATGTATATATATATTAATAGTTTGATTAATATTCCCCCATATTTTAGCAAATGAGACCCTATGCATCCCGTATAATAGCGGATGACCCTATATACCACGATATCCCCTCAAAGCGGGATCGGTATTTTTTTGTTGTATTAACATTTGTGGATGCTGGGAAAACAAGATGGAGGGATCCAACTGGATTCCTCAAAAACGTTGATTTTAAATTTCATGTTAAATGATATATGATGTGTGAAAATAATCTGTTATAGATTATTGTTGTGATTGAATAATTGGATGTTAAAGTAAAACTGGCCTGAATTTTGTTATTTTAAATACCCTAATATTGTTCTTGGAATTCGAAGGAATTTAAAAGGAGATTTTGGATATAAAAATATTATATTGAAGTTTGGATTACTTTAAAAAATTGATTTGGATGAAACAATAAATTGATTTTTAGGTCGTACTTAACTATTCGAGAAAATATATTTAAATAAGGATTTAAAAATAATTTATATAGAAGATTTGTTTTAAATGATGGATTTCTAAATGATATTTCTGAAAAATATGAAGAGGGGTTGAAATCGATATTAAAAATAGATTTGTGGGATGAATGAAATTTATTAAGAAATGGATTTATAAAATGGGATTCTATAAATGAAATTAGTTTGATAAACAAGTGGAAAATCAAAGGAGTTTATGAATTCATAACGATGTTTATAAATAAGGGTAAAACGATATCAGTTGATAAATTGGGAATATAATTTCATAGAGTGTATTTATATCAGAATATGGAAATCGGTTTGAGGAAAAATAGTGGTTTCTATTTTTGAAATGTGAGGATGTTTAAGGGTACCGAAATGAAATCGCGTGTAGTGAATCAAGAGGAATTTATAAATTGAAATCGGACATCGTAATTTTTAAAATATATTTTTATTGAGAAGTTAAATTGTTTCAAAAGATAATTTTTATATATTCAACTATGTAATTTAAAGCTGCTTTAGTAATAAAATACTTCAGAAGTGGATTTTTTCAAATATTTAATATTAATTGAAACATATTTCTAATTTTTATAATAAGCTTCATAAATTCAATTTGTTATTTGAAAATGAAATAGGGAATGGAGTATCAGTGTTTATTTAAGTATTTTAAAATTTTAAATAATTACTTAAACGTGTTTTAAAAGATAAATGATCATTCTTTAAAAATACTTATTATACATATATAGTGTTTCGAAAATGATTTAAATTTAATTATAAACTCTCTCGAGATGTGTAAACGGATATGATTTTTTAGAAGTTGTAAGTGGATAGACAAGATTAAAGTGAGTATAATCGACTTTGGAAAATGTAAAGGAATTAATATAAATTCCAGAAATGTGGGAGATAGGGTAAGAAAAACTCCTAAGTATTGATAGTAGAAATGGTTTCGAAAAAATGGATTATGATATTTTCCTAAGTGAGAAAATGAAGGTTTTTGAAAATATTTTGAGAGAAAGATTTATATTAAGATATTTTCTAAGTAATGGATTATAAATCGAAGTTGGAAATATTTCACCAAGTGTTGAAGTGAGGTATCTATGGAGATATCTTATTATGAAAACAAGTATTCGAAATGCTTTCAAATTTGATAAGTTTGAAAGAGATTTGAATATATATCTTTGTAAAGATATTTTGAAATGAATGTTTTAAAGAATTATAAACAATGTCCTAGTGACCGCTTATGGATGTTATTTGATAATTAAATAACCGACTATCAATATTGGTCAATTTCGTTAATCGTTTCGAAGAGATCGAGATCGGATTTAATTATCCGAAAACCACTTCGATCTGATTTGGGTGTTACGAATGGATATCATGAAGAAAGTGAAGAAGGTGATTTGGTTTGTCCAGACCCACGACAACTTGTATGGATGAATGCTAATAAAACATTGTCATTGGGGGATGTTGAGCATTCTAAGTGGAATTGTTCTTGAAAGGTAATCGTAGGCTTAAGCCTCATCAACAAGAATGACTGTAAATCAGGAGAGATGCAGCAAGGGTAAGTGGGTCGCATCCAATTAGGGATGTTATCATCTTTCAAGATACCCTCGGATATATTATAAATTATGGATATAGTGATGCATGGAAAAAAGAGCTCTCGATAGGGGTGTGAACACCCGGGGTGATAACATATTCAGTTCTATCCAGGTTAGGGATATGGACGATCTTCTATTGTAGGGGATCCTGGCGAGGTCCTCGGTTCATTTTTATAAATTTGTACCATGATAGGTGGTACCCCAATGCCAAGTCATTGTATGGAATTCATTCTCCAATATGCGCCGTATGATTTTGATTATGCCCAACTATGCTAAAATGTGAGATGTAAGCATTTCAGCTATTTTCTATTTACTTACTATAGACACTATTATAATATCAGATGATTTCGATAAAAAAATGTTTGGTTATCGTAAGGTAAAAACTCGACGTGTTTATTTGTGACGTGGTCTTACGAGATACCTTTGTTTTCAAAGGATTTTGATAAAAGTTAATAATCCAAATTGAGTGCATTTTCTCACGCTGGTTTCCAGACTGACTTGGTTGTTATTTTATTATAATGCTCGGGTCAGACCGAGTATTACAAATTCAGGTTAGGATACTATAGAGTTCAGGTGACGAGTTGGATGACAGAGACGTATCTCCATACTTGGTTTATATTTCCGCTGCTATTACTATCTAGATTGATGTAGTGACTGTTATACTCTGATGATTGTAAGTATAAAATAGTTACAGATCCTTTTGTATAAAAATCTATTGTTACATATTATATTTTTGTTCCGCTGCGATTGTGAGATTCCGTGTTGTTGTTTTCTATTTCTTCTACCTTTTCTTCTTCACCCCTAATAAACTGGCATTTCCGACACACAATTGCCCGGCATTCACTATAGTGGGCTTATTAGTGGCGATTTTCGAGGATCAAAAATCTCGGGTCGCTATAGTTAAATAGAGGTGGTGTGGTGGTGCTGGAGGCTACCCTAGGTGATGGCGTAGGCAGTGGTTACCACTTCCAAAATATTATATAGTGTCAATATATATAACCCTAGATAACAACATTGGGGAAAACAATTAGTAATTCTAATTTTACTTCACAACACTTTTTCAAAGCATTTCGAATATACATATATAATATAGAAGACTCGAAATATTTGTAAACTCAAAATTTCATATAATTAAAATTTTACCTTTCTAAAATAAATCATTAATTTAACCTCAATTTCTCAAAATAACTTCAAATTTTTCTGCCTAACAATTCAAATAGAATTCATTTCTTGTTTCCAAAACTTTTCTATAGTCATAAGCTATTAAAACATAGCTTGACAATAATTTATAATCAATAACTTCAAAACTTATTTCAAACGATCTTCGCAAATAAATACATAAAATCATTTTCTAATCAGTCTTTCATTTCAAAATCAAATTTACCAAAATAGTAGCTTCTTACTTCAGACACTAAACAATATTAGCAAGACTTCTCATTATAAAATCCAAATCTTCGTTCAAAATGTAACGACCCGGAACTTTTCTCGCCTTTGATTTGTGAATATTTAATTTATTTTAAATATTCAGCTAAATGTTTTAATGATTAAATATCTTTATTTTAATTAAAAACTATTGGTAGGAAATTCATTTTTGAATTTTTTTTATATAAGTTAGCCTTTTGATGGAAAGCTAAAAATATGAATGAAACAGCTTTTCGAATTTTCAGGTTTTTATCGGACTACAAGTTTTGAAACTTCTTACACCTTGGGATATATTTTAAAACAACATTTACGTGTTTAGAGAAACATTTTTTTGAAATATAATGATAAAAATTTAAATAATAATCATAACAATTAATAAATATATTATATATTTAAATTTGAAGTGAGTGTTTGATAGCTTAAGTATGAAATTAGAGAAAGGTACAAGGCCCATTCCAAAATCCATCATCTTTTTCGTATGGTTAGTATTTCGGTTGCTTGGGAAAAGACGGAATATTTGAAAAAAAATGGATTAAGAGTATTTTCGTCTTTAGCCTTCTCTACTTTCATTTGGTATTTCATCTTATATATACCCTTTTCATTTTATATTTTATTTTCATCTTCATACTTCTTCACTTTATATTTCACATTATTTTTCTACTTTGTGAAAATGCACATCGTTTTGGCACAAATTTTCTTACTTCATTCAATGATTAAAGCATAAAGCATTTTAACCATATGGAAGGTGAGATCTCTAATCTTTGTTTGAAATGAATGTTGTTTTGTTAGTAGCTTGATTTGAAAATGGAATTCAGATTTATGTAATTTTTAAAAAATATCATATTATGTGGGTAATTGCTTGGAAAGTAAATGTTAGGCTTATTGTAAATGAAACATACATAGGGATATAGGAAAACAAACACATATTTCTCTTCTTTTTTTCTTTTCCTGCTCTTTGTCTTTGGAAATAAACATATCCAACTTATATTTGATAACCGACGTCTCTTAACCCGTCAAAAATAGACAATGTGATCAATAATAGTCTTAATCTTTAGTTTTTCAAAAAAATAGCCGGGCATCGTTTCGTCAAGAAGAGTGGCAGAAATAGGTAATTGCTGAATAATCGAGTGTTGTCAGTTTTTCAACGAGCACGAATTAATAAACAGAGTGTACAGTTGTGTTCGTCTCTAAAATTTATGATTTTTAAGACTAGTCCCTTGATTTTAGGGATTAGGGTTGTGTCAGGTGGTTAGTTGATCGGTTTTCGATCATTTAGGAAAATCGGGCGATGTGATTAATTTAACCTCAATTTCTCAAAATAAACTTCCAAATTTTTCATAAAACACATGAAATACAATTCATTTCTTGCTTCCAAAACTTTTATATAGTCATAAACCATCAAAAGATAACTTGACTGCAATTTATAATCAATAACTTCACAATTTGATTCACAAAAGATCGTTCCAAATAAATAAATAAAATCATTTTCTAATTAATCTTTCATTTCAAAATCAATTTCCCAAAAATTAGTATCTTACTTCAGACATTAAACAATATTAATAAGACTTTTCATTAAAAATCCAAATCTTCATTCAAAACATAACGACTCGGAACTTTTCTTGTTTTGATGTGTGAATATTCAGTCTATTCTCAATATTCAATTAATTTTGTTACTAATTAAGTTACTATCTTTTAATTAATAATAAATGGTAGGAAATTCATCTTTGAATTTTGTTTATATACGTAGGTAGTGCGATGGCAAATTAAGAATGTGAATAAAACCACTTTTCGGATTTTCAGGTTTTTTATTCAATGACAGATTGTAGAAACTTGTTATACCATGGGTTATTCTTTAAAACAACATTTAAATGTTTTGAGAAAACATTTTATTGTTAAATGTAAAGATAATAAAATAAAATAATAATAACGAGAATTAATAAATATATTTAAATTTGAATTTGTATTGATGGTTTTGATGGCTTAAGTATAAAATTAGAGAAAAGCACAGGGACCGTTCAAAAATCCATCAGTTTTTTCATATGGTTAGTACTTTGGGTTGCTTAGGAAAAGAAGGAAGAGTTGAAAATAATGGATTAGGGGTATTTTCATCTTTAGCCTTCTCTACTTTCATTTTATATTTCATCTTATATTTACGCTTTTAATTTTGTATTTCATTTTCATCTTCATACGTCTTAACTTTATTTTTTAGCTTTTCCTTTTCTAATTATTAAAAATGCACGTTGTTTTTGTTGGAATAATTCAACATAATGGAACCACATATTTTAATGTTTGAATGTGTGGGCTATCTTGTAATTAAGTCTAATTACATGATCTAATTTTGGAATGAACATATTAAGACCAAAGGAGTATATTCATCTTGTAAAATTATAACGTGTGGATACCAGAGTGACAATTTTAGTTTGTTGAAGAGCCTAACTAAAAAGTGTCACACATTATATATATGGGGTTGTGGTCCCCAAATTGCAGAAGTCTTATCATGTTCACTCTACCCTCTTTTAAATAGAATTTACATATTTAAGCTTGTGTCAATTTGGAAGATCTAATCCAAATTAATCTTCGCATGAATTAAGAATCGATGGATTTAGGTACGCCTTCTGGTGTTAATTTCATATATCCGTTTCTCAATTGAATCAATATGGATTATATGTATTCAGATCTAATATAGATTAATCACTAATAAGTGGTATCAGAGCCACCCATCATTGATTTTATCGAGAAATTCCCTGATTTTAAGTACATATGAAATTAGGGTTCTGAAATTTACAAATTTGGTTAATTCATTCGATGCCTTTATTTTGAATCTGTGAGATTTGCTCTTTTCTTATTAATTCATCTGATACCTTTGTTTCAGATCTATATAATTAATTCATGAATTAATTCCACTTGTTTGGATCTGATGCTTTTTGTGACGATCCAGAATTTTGAACATTTGGAATTCAAATATTTAATTAATTTTAAATAATTGAGAGATAGTTTAACTTGAATTTCAAATATAACTATGAATTTTGGCAATTAATTTATTGAATTTAATTATAGAAATTTAGGTAAAATTTTGAATCTTCAATTCTAAGCTGATTAAAAATAATTTGAAGGCGTAGAAAATCTATATTGATAATACTGAAGATAATGGAAGCTTCATAATAGGATTTGAAAGTGATTTGTTCAGTTTTGAAAATTATATCGTTTAAATCGGTATTTAAAAACAGCTTTCCGGGGGCATAGTCTCGGAATTCAATGAAACCAGTTCCATTGGATATGTAATATTGTATTATTATCGGATTTCGATTTCCGTAGCATTCAGAGTTGTTATGTGGCCGTACGATAAGCAAACGCGCTGAAATTTAAATTGAAAATTCAACGTTTTAACTGGTCAAAAAGCTATCTTCTCCATACGATCGAATTAGGACTCGGAACCTTTTCCGTTGCGTTCGGTGTAGGTATATAACGTTATAAACGCCTGGCGGCATGTATCTATTGGAGATCGAAATTTGTGTTGCAGATACCGAGACGATTTACATTTGAATTTAACTTGAATTTAAATTTGAATATATAATATAGTTGAATTACTGCCCAAACATTGACACGTTGAGAAAATTTGTTACATGTTTATTTTTCTCTGATGGATGTTTACACGCGTCTTTGAAAAAATAACAAGAGAAATAAAAAAACTAAAATTTCAAACGAAACTATTCTTCGTTCAAAACAAAATCATGGCCGAGACTTCTCTTTTCTTTCCTTTTTTCTTCAATTCAAATCAATGGCGACCGAAATACAAACTGAATTGCGTCCCTCTTTCTAGAATTTGCGACTTTAGTTTTAGTCGATGCGCGCGTGATCGGGATTGGAGGAGGCCAATGCTGAGCTCGGCCGCGTCGTGTTCGTGGTAGGGAAGAAGATTTAGGGGTGAGCGACGCTAGGGGTGATCGCGATTTCTTCGCTTCGGCTGGTGGAGGAGTTATGCCGTGGTTCGATTAGCGCGCGGCGATGGGCAGACATTCGTTTTGGGTGAAGTATTGGGTCGCGAGTCGTGCATCCCGTTGGAGGGCAAGGGCGATGACGTTGAGGAGCTCGCGCATGAGGCGAATACAAGCGGCTGGAGGATGATGGGTCGGTTTCAAGCATGAAGGTAGGAGGTAAAATTTCTGTTCTAAAAAAATAAAATAAATATGCAGATGGAAGAATATTTTAACAGTAAGGCAAATGGGCTAGTTATATTTCGTATTAAAGACGTGTGAACATTTGTATAATTACAGTAAAGAAAATTTTTGTTTTAATATTTTCAAAAGAAATAGACAGTGAGATATATCAGTTGTTTTTAATTTGATACATATATATTGACAAGGTATGGAAATATAAGGATTTTAAATCTATGAACGGTAGATAAAATTAGACTTTTAAAAACTTATGTAGATTATTTTTATAAGTATATATAGGTAGTTCAAAGAAAATAATTTATTATTAGAAATTAATTTATTTAGTTAACTTATGCAGTTATTTTGGTAGCTAGAAAATATTTTATTAAAAAAATAATTAGTTTAAATGAAATCATTTGTTTAAATTAAAATTATTAAAAGGGAATTTAATTGGCCGGTTATTTCGGATATTAACAAATGGTACAAATGTTTATACAAGGTCAAATTATGTAACGAAGCAAGTTGGTTTGGAAATGTATTAATTAGTTAATTTAAATATAAGCAAAGGTGAGATCTTCTCACTCAATCGGATACCCGATTTAATTTAATTAGTTAATTTAAATTATTGGTTGTTTGCTTGGATGATGATTGTTATCAGTTGTATTGAATTAGACCCTATGCACCGCGTAATAGCGGATGATATTATATATTAAACCAATATACCGTGATGTTCCACCTCGAAGTGGAAGTGGTAATATATATGTATTTGGAGTGATTGATTTCCCGCATTATATAGTGGATGAGACCCTATGCACCGCATAATAGCGGATGATATTTTATAAATCCCATATACCGTGATATTCCACTTCGAAGTGGAATGGGTATTTAATTGTTATTCTAACGTCCGTGGATGCAGGGAAACAGGTTGGAGGGATCCAACTGGATTCCTCAAATATTTAATTTGTTTCGTATGTTATGTGTTGATTATTTATAATCTCTGTGTGATTATATTGGTGATTAAAATCATTAAAGGCTATAATTTAGCCGAATATATTTTTGGTATCGTAGGATACCAGAAATAAATAAAAAATTGGATTTTGAAATTTGGGTAGAAAATTTATAATAAATTCAATTCAAAAGAATTGGGTGAATTTAAAAGAAGAAATTTTAAATAGATAAAGTTTTATTTTGAATACTTATTGAATAAATTCCAAAATATGGGAAAAGTTTAATAAATGAATTTCGAATAATATTATTTAATAGTTGAAGAATTTATTTAGAAAACGGATTTTAAACATTTGAAAGAGATAAAGGAATTTATTTCAAAAGGAAATAAATTTAGAAATTTAATTTGGATTTTAATTTGGAGTTGAAATAAATTTTAGAAATCGATTTGGGATTTAATTTGGAGTTAAAATAAATTTTAGGAATCGATTTGGAAAATTTGATTCGGTATTGGAAAATAAAATTAGAAATCAATTTGAAATTTGATTTGGTATTTGAAAGTGAATATTTGGAAAACGATTTGAAAATCGTATATCAGTGGATATTTGAAAGTTCAAAATTCACGATGGAAATTTTATAAAGGAAAGGGAATTTTGTTCTAAAAAATAAATATCAGTTATTTTTTTTAAAAAGTATGGAAATTAAAATAAACTGAGAAGATTTATGAATTTATTTGAATGGACCATTTGAAATAGAAAGAGAATTCTTCCCTGGAAAGCTGAGTATATTTTTAAAGTAGCTTTTGAAGTATAAATCAAAAGTTATTAGAAATTGATTTGAAAGATTTTATTGGAGAAATTAGTTTTGAAAATTGTTTTAAATCTTTAAAGTAAAAAATGTATTTAATTGATTATAAAAGAGATTATTTTAAAGATTAAATTGATATTTGATTTAGAAAATAGTTATTTAAATATTTATACTCTATATACTAATTTTACTTTAAAACTAGTTTGGACTTGAAGTTCTTATATAAGATATTGATATAAGATTTCATAACTAATATTTTAAAACAGAGTGTTCTAAATATAGTTTTTATTTTAAATGTTTCCAAGTGTATTTTGGATCAGTATTTAAATTATTTTAAAGTGTTTGAACTCGGCAGATTTTCAGTGGAAGTGAATAAATGTTTGGAAATATTTTCCGCGTAAGGAAAATGATTTGAAATTTGTTTTCAAAGGATTAAAATGTGGAAATTGGTTTAACATTTATTGTCAAAAGGTTAAAATATGAAAATATATCTTGCAAAGATATATTGAAAGTAAATAATTGGGGAAAATTATTTGAAAATTGGTGATTGTTGTGAATTATTGATTGATAGTTAAATAATCGATTATCAATATTGGCCTTTAATTGGCATTTGAATTTCGATGCGACCGGGGGTCGGATTCCAAATGGATATTCGAAAACCACATTGAATCTTTGTGATTGTGATGGATCTTTTGTTTAAAAGATCGAAGTGGAAATTTGTTGTGATTTGTTTGAAATCTAAATGAAAACATATTTCTAAAAATAAACGCTCATTATTCGGATTAGCCGCGAGAGGATCTTGTGTCATAAAACCCATTTTGAATAATGATACGATGAAATGGGATTGCATTTGAATATGGTGTTGAAGACCGGGCATTTTCGAAAGCGAAAGGATTACCTGTCGATGTCTCTGCACCGGGTTGCTCCAGTATAGAGATTTTATCACCCTTTGTGATGGGGATTCCGGACGTGATTAGTGAATATCCGGTTGCAATTGCTTCTTTGAAGTGCCTTCGGTTTCGTTCGATCCTGAAATGGACTTGTATGGATGTGTGTCTGACGTTACGCTTTGAGATGTAAAGCTAGTTTATATCAAATACATTTCTTTTGGTGGCGGAGAATTTATTCTCTTAGCTTAACACCCTTATCTGAGACTTACGAGCTCAGAGGTAATGTAGTTGATGGATATTAGTGATATATTCCTAATTTGGTAATGTGGCATACTAAGTGTTGCTCATCATTAGTTGATCGAAGCATGGCTTTTGTGAAAAGCGCAGCTTTGTGGGACAAGACTTCGTCGGACCTCACACCCCGGAATGGTTGAAACAGGAAGGATGCAGCAAGGTTATGGGGGTAGTGCCCCTTAGGGTTTGTTCATTTCCTTCTGGATAGAGGTGGTATCATGGTATGGAGCTCAGATACTTAACCTATGTGGTTGCTGCAAATTTATTACTTTGTGGTTGCTGTTATTGAGGATCCTCAGATAAAGGCTGTTTACGACCTGGGGATGGCATACTCATGTAGTAGTTACCTATTTTTACAGAGGTGACCTGACCTTGTGTTGGCAGAGATCCGATTAGGTTCTCGGGACGTTCCTCCAAAGGCGTAACCATGTGGCCCAGGAAGTTCCTTAGCCTGACCATTTGTTGGAAATCCAATCATTAATACGCGCCTTATACGGTTTTAGTTGTAGAACCTGCCATTTAATATGGTAGCTATAGTAGGCATACTATAATGGTACGTATGCTGGCTAAGATTAATATTATACTTTCGAAATGTTTTCCACTATGCACTAATAATAATATCCAAAGAATTTTGCGTATCAAGCATGTTTGACTATCATAAGGACAAATCTCCTCCAAGTGTGCGACTGCATTGTGTGTATGCCGAGAGGCCTTATGGTAGTTTCGTTTTCCAAAAAGCATTGCGAATTTCCTTTATTCCTCTTTTGTTTCCTTTTGTTGAAAATAACTGTTTTTAAGATCTCACACCAGTCTCATGATTGACTTGGAGTTTATTGTTCCCTTTCTAAACTCTGGGTGCCCATAATTCTCCACATGGACAGCCTAGAGTCAGGTTATCAATTATTCGAGAGAGAAGTCAAGAAGTTGCTGTGGAGATCGGGAGTGAAGCTGGATGGTCAGACGTATCATTATACTATGTATTATCTGCTGCTTTGGGATTGCTGTAAGTCCAGTTTTAATAGGAATTAGATGTTGTAAATGCCTAGTGTTAAATTGTGTTGTTGTAAACTCTAGTGTTGTATTGTAATAACAGATAAGATTCTTTTGTTTTAAAGATTATTCATTTATCTATTATATATTATTCCGCTGCGAAATGTGAGATTCTGTTATTCCTTCTGTTTGTTCTTCTATCTTCTTCTTCTTGAACCCTAACAGTTTGATTTTCCGGCATTTCGACTGTGCGGCATTGGATACAGTGACGTATCGATGTTGACTTTCGGGCATCGAAAAATTGGGTCGTTAAACTTTTAATTTTTGCTGCTCATATCATTCATATTTTGTTATCAGTAGTACTGTGATTATACAATGTTTTTTATTGCTATAGATGGTTACCATGTTAATTTTTGTTTCATTCAGACTTATGGAAGCATCTTCATGCCTTTTAATGTTCCTGTAATATGTAATGGACCACACAATGGTCAATTGCATTTATTTTTATCATAACATTATAGTAATAAATTAATTAATTTGTTTATCATAAATGCAGTAAATGCATTAGTTGCAATAAATTTAATGATGCATCATATTTGTATTTGGAATAAGAAAAGGCAAATTGTTTATTATTTAATGTATTTATATTTTATAGATATATATATTTTATAGTATGGCTCGGTCAGTAAAAATAAGTTTTACTTTCTATAATATTATAACACATGTATTCATATTTGCTTATTTAAATAAGCTTCCATCGAAAGATAATCACCTGCCGCACCGATATAATAAACTATTTTGACATGGACTATTTATTTTCGTTGCTTCCAATTATATTTGGGATCAACCACTGCTACAGTTTTCAGTATTCATTTTCATGTAATATCACATGTATGGACCATGCTATGTCAAAATTTATTTTATCTTCTATTTTGAATACTGGCAATTAAATAGAGTATGAAATATTTTATCATTAATTGTTATTGCAAACACCATTTGTTATGTATTGTTACAGTTTTAGTTGATGTCAATTTTTTTTACTACGGCTATGAAACCATATTTTCAATATGCATGAAAAAAATTGAAATTTATGTAATACACATAAATGAACGAGTTAAAATAAATCAATTCAATTATTATTTGGTGTGTCTTTACAAACTAACTATAAATATCCTAAATTACAAGTGAACTAATTGAAATAACATGTCACCAAAGTGACCTCTCTTATTTTAGTTATTCATGAAAAATGTTTGATGTTTTTGTGTATTCGTTCATGTGGATATTAGCCAGCCCAAAGGAAGACGAATATTTGGCCGAATCATTTATATTTATAATGATAAATATATGAAAATTATATAGTTTTGCAAATGAAATCTAATCGGCCCAAAAGAAGATTGATATTTGACTTGAACTTATTGTCAATATTTGATCATTACAACAAGAGTACCACTTACAATTAATATTACTACCCAAAGACTTGATATTGATGTTGTGCTAGGTATCTTGACAAGATACTTACCAATTATTTGAATTTACTACGGATTTGTTTTACAATGTGAGCATATTTGATTGATTCTTATGTTAAAATTATAGCTAGTTCAACTACGGTATCTATCAATCTTAACAACATTTCTATTCTGATTGGAACAAACTTTAAGGATTGGAAAAGGAACATATTGCTTGTTCTAGGCTGCATGGATCTTGATGTTGGACTTAGGATGGATGCACCCACCCCTCTTATAGACGAAAGTTCTTTTGATGTTATAAATAATTTTGAGAGGTGGGATCGTTCAAATCGCATGAGTCTGATGATCATAAAGCGCGGAATTCCAAAGCGTTATCTGACAAGATAAACAATGCTAAAGATTTCCTTGCTGAGATTGAAAAATATATTGCTATAAATGATAAGGCGGAAACAAGTACACTTTTACAGCGCTTGGTTTCCATGAAGTATCAAAGCAAAGAGAACATAAGGGAGTACATTATGGAAATGTCTAATGTTGCTTCAAAACTTAAGGCACTTAAGCTTGATCTTTCGAATGATTTGCTCGTGCATTTGATACTAATCTCTCTTCCTTCACAATACAACCAATTTAAGATTAGTTATAATTGTCAAAAGGAGAAATGGAGTCTTGATGAGGTCATTTCATATTATGTACAAGAAGAAGAGAGATTGAAGCATGATAAGACTGAAAGTGCTCATTTGGCATATGCCACTAAGGGAAAAAACAAAAAGAGGAAGAAGGATAAGGAAACTACTAAGGGTCCAATGGAAAAGAAACAACATAAGGAGGCTGATGGTTGTTATTTTGTAAGAAGGCTGGATTAAAGAAATATTGTGCTAAATATCACGCATGGCGTGTTAAGAAAGGTACATCCTTTGCTTTGGTCTGTTGTGAAGTAAATTTAGCTACAGTACCTAGAAATACTTGGTGGTTAGATTCCATTGCTTCTACTCACATAAATGTTTCTATGCAGGATTGCCTGAGCTACCAAAATTCAACTAATGCTGAAAAATACATCTATGTGGGTGATGGAAAATCGGTTAAAGTAGAGGCTATTGAGCATTTTAAGTTGTTACTGAGAACTCAGTTCTATTTGGATTTGTTTGACACTTTTTTTATACCGTCATTTAGATGGAATTTGGTTTCTATTTCTATGTTGGACAGATCTGGTTATTCTTGTTCATTTGGGAATGGTATTTTTAGTTTATCGATAAATTCAAATCTTGTTGGAACTAGTTCTCTCAATGTTTATGATAACTTATATATGCTTGATATTAATACCTCTTCTCATTAAGCCTTGCATGTGGAATCGCATGGTACTAAAAGAAAAGCTAATAAGGAAAATTCAGCCACATTGTGGTACAAGCGCTTAGGTCATATATCTAAAACCATAATTCAAAGACTTGTGTCAGATGGAATTTTGAAATCTATAGATTTTTCAAACTTCGATGTCTTTGTAGAGTGCATCAAGGGAAAACAGACCAAACATATGAAAATAGGTGCCAATAGGGAACCCACGTCTTAGAATGGATACAAATATGCATTTATTGTAACAACACACCATTTTGGACGGTTCAAATCGACAATAAATCACACATGTCAGACTCAAACCATTCAAAAGAAGGATTGTTATGGGGTATATAAGAAAAAACTAAGAAAAAAAGAAAAACAAATACAGAATCTCACAGTCGAATGACAAAGTATATTAATCATATAAACAGTCCATAAAGCTGTTTATAAATAACATTGATTTGCTCTTTTACAACACAGAATCAGAGTTACATACAACAGAAATAAATAACAATGCAGCAGAACAGTATGATGCAGTGGAATAAATAAAATAAATAGTAACAGTATTAAATCTTCGTCTTCGTCCTCCAGAATGTAGTCTTCAATAAGCTGAAAAGCTCAGACTAACCAGAGCGAATTGAAAGACAAAACGCTCGAGTCAGAACTAAAAGATCTTATGTAAGTTAAATTAACAGTAAATAAAAATGATTGTAATGGAATCAGAGATGTTTATACGGTTTGACATCTCCTATCAGTGTCTAACGTGAGTGCAATAATGGAACGATCCGCACCTTTAATATACCCAAAAGGACACATTAAAAGACGTGGTGCGTTGTAGGTATAACTAAAGCTAACAAGGACTAAGATTCACAAGACAAAAATAGATAAAAACAGCGGAAACTTAAAATAATAACTTAATTAAAACAAAACTTCATAATTGCTACATAAATAAGTCAAATACCAAATACCACATACATATCTGAAAAATCCAATATGCCTCATGAACAAGAACTCATGGTCACAAAAATCAGAGTAGAAAATATAACACATACTACATAGAAAGAATAAAAGCTGAAAGAGAAGAAATACATGGTAGCAAACTCCTCCATGAAATCTCCAAGCAATTGCACTCTACTATCCTCTCCCTTTTGCCTAACGGGGGAAAAAAGAAAAATAGACGAGTGAGTCAGACTAAAAAGAGGAAAAGGAAATAGGAAAGAGATCAACCGGAAATAAATATGATTAACTATATAATAAGTTGACTTTGATCGTTTTCACTTGTCCTTGATTTCTGCTTTGATTAGGCTGAATTCTTAATCCTGTAATTAGGATGTAACCCTAGTTCTACCCTTTTTCATCGCCCTGCTACTCCATAGACCTTACTACGGACTAGACACTATATAACACCCTATATAGCAGCTAATGATATCTACGAAAGATGCATAGAGCAACCACAGTGGATCCAGATGACATATATAGCTCCATACACAAAAGTCAATGGTGTTTACGAAAGACACTCATACTAAGCGCTTGGAACTAATCGCTATTACTGAGAAACCGAATGGAAGTCGCACGCGTAACTTCCACCATGCCCATGCTACCTTTTGCTCTACCTATTGGGTCTTCTTATTACCTCAAACTCCAGCATAAGAGTGCCCTCATCCCATTTCAGGCTAATATGAGATCAACATGTATCCATAGAAAATAGGGGTAATGTTGTTGGTACTGGTCCGTCATCCAAACAATATCTAGATGCGCCCCTTATCCAAATCCCCTGTGATTTGGACTTCCGATCGACAAATTACTGCTATTTAGCATAAGCATGCTCTCATCTCACTTTAGGCTAATGTGGGTCCACTGTTTTGTCTAATAGGGAATGTTATTTGGTACAAGTCCCACTTTCATCTTTTCTTATTAACTTAGGCAAATTATTTAAATAAGCATTTACATTTTTCTCTATTATCTATGCTTATTAATTTCTCTAAAGCCTTATTCTATTCTTTTTCTTATTATAACCTAAGTTATAATTATGCTTATTACTTAACCCAAAGTCGAAGTGTGAAAACAAGTTTACTCTTTTTAGTTATAATTCTAAGTTATAACTAGGCCAATCTTTTCAATTCATTCCAATTAAGCTCATAATTAGGCGTAATTTAAGTACAATTCCATTTATATTACAGTCTTAATATTTTACATCTCATAATTATAAATAGGCCAATCTCTTTAATTCAGTCCAATGAATATCATAATTAGGCATTATTTCAGTCTTAATTCCATTTTATTACAATCTTTATAATTTACATCTTATCCTTCATTATTTTAGAGTTCTTATAATTTAATCCAATTTCGCGTTAATTCTATTTTAATCCATACGCGAAGAAGAAGGAGAAATAAAAGAAAATTGAAAATAGAAGAAAATCCAAGGCATAGGAAGGAGATGTAAATAATGCATAAATAACAGTAAATAGATTAAAATACTGTAAATAAACTGTTAATAAATTAAAAAGCTATAATTAACAGAAATAACTAAGATTAATTGAAAAGAATAGCTAGAAAGAAATAGATTGAAAATAATTCTAAAAACTATAAATAAAACTGCTAAAAAGGTTATTCCAAAAATCATAGTAAAACTACAACTATTGAAAATATTATTATTTTAAATTACTTAAAGAAATCTTAAAATAATTACAATCACTCACCTCCGGTCCTAAGCTCTTCCTTTGGTTTTCCCGGTTTCACTTGGTGTTGCAAAATAATTTAATTTATAACAATTTTCTCCTTTGGAAAAATTATTCCATTTAGGGTCCTTCTTAGAAATGTGAACCCAATTGGAAAAAACCAAGAATGAGAAAATGAGTTAGGTCCAGGGGTTTATTTATAGGAGTAGAAGTGGATCTGGGACCGTTGGATTTGAGGATTGAATAGGATGCAACCATGTCATAGGTTGAAGAGGAGCCATTAGATGCAAGAATGGAGTGACCGCATTAAAATAAAGAATGCAAAACATCACCAATAGGCTCTAGAACATTCGTTCGTTTGTAAATAAAAGAGGCCGGTCCACCGTGGTTCCTAGGACGCCGACCGGTCGACCTACCTACATATATATTCTTCTTATTTTGTTTATTTTATAACTTGGCCATATTTGCTCGTTTTCTGACGTTCTATATATGGAAATTAATGAAAAATTATCACCGACACAATAGTGCAATTCCCGTGGCTCAATTTTGATAATTTCACAAATTTATTTTATTATTTATTTAATTAATGAATTAATTATTATAGGTTAAATTTTGGGTTGTTACATTCTCCCCTCCTTAAGAGATTTCATTTTTGAAATCTTTAAGGATAAAAGAATGTGCTAATTGTTTTCATCTAATTCTACTACCAACACTCAATCATCAACCCTTCATCTATTCTTCTTAATTTTTTCTAATGCAATTTGTGATACTTTTGCAATTAGTGTAGTGTATATGTCCGTAGCTAATGCAAAAGATTAGGTGGTCCACTGATTCAGTTGACCTCCTTTTATGCAATCATGTCCGTGCCCTGTATCCAAATGAATGCAAAATTTTCCTAATGATACTGATAATTCTATATATGTGCTACAAACATCATCCAAATGCAATAATCATGTGATAAACATCCATTTATAGCAATAATAATATGAAAATTTCACATATCCATATGCATATGCTCTAGTGTCCTAGTTAGGCCGATCCCTAAAGAATAATAGTTCCTAGTGTACCTATATGCATCCATTCGCATCCACTAGTAAACACTTGGAACCAATAGCATACATCATTCATAACATGTTATGTTAACATGTTTACATCAAATCCTACCATCCGTAGGTTAAGTCCTAAATTCTAGCCTCCCAAAGGATAATAAAGGAAAGAACCTATTCAAAACTAAAGATGGGAAAAGGAAATTTTAAAACCTATTATCAAAGAGACATGGATATGAGATACGAATTTTCTCCTAATTAAATTAGTCTTCCCCAAAATCTCTCTAACCATGTCGGAACCAAGAAGCAACCTTCCTGTAGATTCTAACCAACATGAAGACGTCTTACACGGCCTTTCCAAAAATTTCTTCAAAATGTGTCATTCCAATACTAGCTTGAAAACTACTACTATATGAATTCCACCAAAGAAAGATGCCTTTCCCATGTTCTTCCAAAATCAAGAGTACTCATTCTCAACCATGCTTGTCTTACTATCCTACTAATTTCATTTTACTATTCTTCATGAATCAACATTCCTAGGTTCTTACTAGTGTCTTATGCACTTTATAAAAACTTCCATTATTACCTCTAAATGTAATTACTGCTATCTCTTTACACCTTTTCCCTTACTCCTAGGAAATGATTCTTATCTACTCAACATTAAAGAGTTTGGTTTGGTATTTATCACCTTGTTTTAAAAACTAAGGTTTCTAAAAAAATTAAAAACACCAAATCCCAAAATTATTACCTTTAAAAGTGTTATATTTTCAGTTTCTATTAATTTCAAAAATGCTTGGTCACTTAATATTATTTCCTAAACCTAGAAGGAAAAACTTCTAAATTTTTAAGTCTAAAACTTATATATATCTCTCTCTTTTAAAAACTTTTACAATTTCCATTTAAGGTTTTCATTTCAAAATTTTATTTACTTTTTAACCAAACCATTCTCTTTTAAAATATCTCTAAAATATGCTTTATGTGTTTTCAAAACAGCTTATTGTCATACCTAACAATCTCATATCTTAATGTATTGAAACTATTTTCTCTTATGAATTGTTATTAACGCAAAAATCTACTACGAAGCTTTTAAAAGATAATTTCATATTTATGTGAAATTATAAGGAACTTATCTTATATTTTTGAAATAGGCTATACAAAATATGGTGCTTTTCATACCTTGCATATCTCTTTCATGTATTCCTTGTAACTTGCATAAAGCATTTTTATTGGTTTCACAGAAAATCATACCATTACTATTTTCATTCCAATAGATTAAAATATGTTCAAACTATATTCTTCCATGATAAATATTTTCTAATATCTAACATACACATTTTCCTTTTAGAAAAAACCATCTTCAAAACTGTTTTAATATTTCCATAACTGCAAAAACACTTCCTTATACTTATTAATAATAAATGTACTTTACAAACAATTTTGTTTCTATACTTTGAAATTACCTTTTAAAATACATTTTTATTTGGGTTAAAATGGACGTTGCATAAAACACCGTTACTGCAACCCAAAAAAGTAATAATAGTGTATGGATTTAATTAAATAAATACCAATAGATCTCATATACCTATGTAAAAACATTTCTCGTGGGAGTCACTTACTATAATAGTAGAGTTATAGCCTATACTCCTCTTATTTTTCACGAAAACATTTATTACAACATTAAAAGTTGTAATCTCCGTTTTTGATACTTGATACACTCTAGATTTTTATATTTAAAATCTTTGTTTACTTACAATGAAACTAGTGAGCTATATTTATATATACTCCATAATTCTTCAAAAAAGAATTCTAATTTTTTATTATAAAAAACCAACTTAAATTTCATACCATTCTTCAAAAACCTCAAGTTTATTTTCTACAAAAAAATATTGCCAATGAAAATTTTCAATTCCAACAATTAAAAATTTTCAACTTTTTAAAATTTTGAAAATTCCATTTTATTGGGCATAGCATAAAGTGGATCTTCCTACTTGCTACCCTTGGAGTACTTTTCCTAAACTAGAAGATTTTACTCTTATTCCTCTTGTATACTCATATTCATTCTGAGGCATCACCGTCAAATCCACTTGTTTGAGACAATAATAATTTCTGCAATTACCTACACAGAACTTTCTTCTCTGCATATCTACTGATTTTATTGCACATCTCTAACCTTTGCCTACCTCTCTTTGGATTTCCATAATCCCAATCCTAAATGTACAAAACCGTTTCTTAAATCCCTATCCTGTGCAAACATTCTCTATGCCCCAATAAATGCATTTCAAAAGTGATACTTCAAGAACTCTGCTCTCAATTGACGGACACAAAACATTCAAAGAACCTCCTTTAGATGAATAACATGCTCTACCATACTTCTTGGAAAACACCAAAATGTCGACAACGAATACCACCACGAACTTTATTTTAGGACATCTCTAAAAATATGGTTCATCAAATCTATTGAATAGGATGGGACATTGGTTAGCCCATGAATAACCACTCAAAGAATCCGTCTGGTATCCTAAAGGCAATCTTATCTATGCTATCATCAAAGACTCCTAGCTGATGAAATCCAGTGGCTAAATTAAGCTGAGAGAATACGAAGAATCTACCAACTAGTCAAAAGAATCATCAACCTTAGAGAGTGGATAATGGTTCTTCTTTGTGAGCTTATTCAATTCTCTATAGTTGATGCAAAGTCGAAGAGAACCACCTGCTTTGGTAGCACAGACGACTAGTGCTCCTTATTTCGATATGTTTCTTCTAATGAAACCTCTCTTCGGAGCTCACGGATCTTCTTGCTCAATCCCTTCCTTTCCCTAGGCACCATACCCCCTACGGGTAGTGCTATTGACTAGCCAAATAAATCCTAAAGTCAATCTCCCTCTTGTGGGGGTAGTCCCCTAACCTCCTCAAAGATGTCTGGAAAAATCTCTGATGATAGGAACCGAATTTATCTCTGATGATGATGAATCGAGAGAATAAAGGAAGCTCAACAAAACTGACCCTTGTAGGTCCCAAGAAATCTGGAGAGTCCTAATGATGCATGTCTCTAGTCTAATGACTCTTCTCTCGCAATCTAATATAGTTCAATATGTGGATAGCCAATTTATTCCCAAAATCATCCCATAACCCGAAAATACTAAAATATAGGTGTCATAGTCAAATTCTACGCCTAGGATATAAATTTTCAAACCCCTACAAACCATAGACTAGAGTTTCAATCCTCCCATGGAGTTTGAACAACAATGGGGTCTACTACTAAAAAGATGTCTAAGTGCAAACAATCTACCAAAGAGCCAGAGATGAAATAGTGTGATGCTATAGGATCGAAAAGATTCTGAATGTGAAAATCATAAATAGAAAAAAACAAATTCCAACCTTGATCCGATCCGCTGCTGGAAGGTGTTGCATCCAAAGCCTGAATCTGCGTTGTAGGTGCACTTGCTCCCTGCCCTATCTTTTGAGGACAAAACTTACTAAAGTTACCCAGCTTTCCGCAATTGAAACACCTTCCCTCCATTCCTGCCTTCTTATAGTCTTTTGTGTAATGACCATTCATTCTACAGCGCTTACATTTCCCATTTTTCTTGATTCGCTTTTGAGGTCCCATTTATATCCTCCTATCCTTCTTGTCCTTCCACCACTGTTTCTTAGGGCTTATAGGAACCTCCTTAAGTTCTCCCGTCAGGTTCCAATAAGTAGGTTGAATTCGCTGTCAGTCCCCTAACCCTAACCACCTAACTTTCGCTCCATATCTTCCAACCAAGCTTGTGCCTCCTTGAAATCCTTCATGCCAGAAAACATTTCACCCCTATGCTAGTGAAGTACTTGCATAGCTTACAAAAATTGGCTAGTGTAGGCGGATTAAAGGGATTTCCACCGATCGGTGTTTTATTGGATGTTTCCCTTGCACTTTGGTATCGTACATCTAGGGAACCAGCCAGTCATGCCATGTAAAGAAAAGAAAACTAAGGCTCAAAAGAATCGAAAAAGGTTGAACTGGACTTCGAGGGGATTTTTATAAAAACTCTTTTATACTAAAAACAATTTCTAAGTGTTCTTTTCTGAAAAATACTTTATTTTTAAGATAAATTTTTAGGAATCCTATAACCTTAGGCTCTGATACCAAATGAAACACCCCATACCCTTAGTATACCCAAAAGGACACATTAAAGGCATGATGCGTTGTAGGTATAACTAAAGCTAACAAAGACTAAGATTCACAAGAGAAAAACAGATAAAAACAGCGGAAACTTAGAAATAACAACTTAATTAAAACAAAACTTCTAATTGCTTCATAAATAAGTCAAATAGCAAATACCACATACTTGAATAAAAAATCGAATATGAAACAAAAACTCATAGTCTCAAAAATCAAAGTACATAATATCCCTCATAATAAGCCAGTACATAGAAAGAACAAAAGCTGAAAGAATAGAAATACATGGTAGCAAACTTGTCTAAGAAATCTCTAGGTAATTGCAATCTATTGTCCTCCCCCTTGCTTGCCTAAGGGGGGAGAAAGGGAAATAGAGGAGTGGGTCAGACTAAAAGTGTGGTGAATGATAGTAATTACTAGAGTCTTTAAGCAAAGTAAAAGTAATAGACTCTACAATAGTTTTACTGGAAAGAGATAAAACGAAAATAAATACGATTAACTAAAGGATGGGTTAACTTTGATTGTTTGCACTTGTTCTTGATTTCTGCTATGATTAGGCTAAATTCCTAATCCTATGATTAGGATGTAACCCTAATTCTACCCTTTTTAATCTTCCTGCTACTCCATAGACCTTTCTACGGACCAGACACTAAATAACTCCTAACAGCAGCCAATGGTATCTATGAAAGATGCATAGAGTAACCACTATGGATCCGGATGACATATATCGCTCCTTATACAGAAGGAAGTGGTGTCTACGAAAGACACTCGTACTAAGTGCTTGAAACTCATGGCTATTACAGAGCACCCGAATGGAAGTCGCACATGTAACTGCCACCATGCCCACGCTACCTTTTACTCCACCTATTAGGTCTTCTATTTACCTCAAATTCCAGCACAAGCATGTCCCTCATCCCACTTTAGGCTAATGTGAGATCACCATGTGTCCATAGAAAATAGGGGAAATGCTGTTAGTATTGGCCCGTCATCCAAACAATATCTAGTTGCGTCCCTTATCCAAACCTCCCATGATTTCGACTTCTAGTTGACCAATTACTGCCATTTTTAGCATAAGCATGCCCTGGTCTCACTTCGGGCTAATGCTGGGCCACCATTTTGTCTAATAAGGAATGCTATTTGGTACAGGTCCTACTTTCATCTTTGCTTATTAACTTAGGTAAATTATTTAAATAAGCATTTACATTTATCTCTACTATCTGTGCTTATTAATTTCTTCTAATTCTTATTATGTTCTTTTTCTTATTATAACCTACGTTATAATCATGCTTATTACTTAACACAAGGTCTAAGTGTGAAAATAAGCTTAATTCTAAGTTATAACTAGGCCAATCTTTTTAATGCAATCCAACTGACGTCGTAATTAGGCGTAATTTCAGTCCAATTCCATTTATATTACAGTCTTTATAATTTACATCTCATAATTATAAATTGACCAATCTCTTTAATTCAGTCCAATTAATATCATAATTAGGCATAATTTCAGTCCTAGTTCCATTATATTATAGTCTTTATAATTTATATCCTATCTTTCCTTATTTCAAAATTCTTATAATTTAATCCAATTTCGCATTAATTCTATTCTAATCCGTACGCAAAGAAGAAGGAGAAATTAAAGAAAAGTGAATATAGAAGAAAATCCAAGGCACGGGGAGGAGATGTAAATAACGCATAAATAACAATAAATAGATTAAAATACTGTAAATAACCATAAATAAATGGAAAAGCAATAATTAAAAGAAATAACTATAATTAACTGAAAAGATAGCTAAAAATAAATAGACTAAAAATAATTCTAAAAACTATAAATAAAACTGCTAAAAAGGTTATTCTAAAAATCGTAGTAAAACTACAACTATTGAAAACCCTATTATTTTAAGTTACTTAAAGAAATCTTAAAATAATTATAATCACTCACCTCCGGTCCTAAGCTCTTCCTTTGGTCTTCCCGGATCCACTTGGTGTTGTAAAATAATTTAATTTATAATGATTTTCTCCTTTTGGAAAAATTATTACATTTATGGTCCTTTCCAGAATTGTGAACCCGATTGGAGAAAACCTAGCATGAGAAAAGTGTTAGGTCTAAGGGTCTATTTATAGGGGTAGAAGTGGATCTCGGACCGCTGGATTTGGGAATTGAAAAGGATGCAACCGTGTCATAAGCTGAATAGGAGCCATCAGATGTAAGAATAGAGTGACTGGATTAAAATAATGAATGCAAAACATGTTACCAATAGGCTCTGGAACGTTCGAACGAACGTGCGGTCATTCGTAAATAACAAAGGTGGGTCGACCGGGCGTTTCAACCGCCTTGGTGCCTAGGTCGACTATCCGGACAATCTACTTATATATATATATTGCTTATTTTGTTTATTTTATAACTTGGTCATATTAGCCCGGTTTCTGACGTTCTATATATGGAAATTGACCAGAAAATTACCATGGACACAATGGTGTAATTTACGTGGCTTAATTCTAATAATTTCACAAAGGTATTTTATTATTTAGTTAATTAATGAACTAATTATCATGGGTTAAATTTTTGGTTGTTACAAATAACTTAAGAGATGTTCGGGATTCCCATCTCCTAAGGATCCGTTAAACTGTCTACAAACATTGTACATTATGCTATTATAATAGTGTCTACAGTAAAGTAAAATATTAAAATAGCGTTAAGGCGCTACCCATATCCCCCTTAACACATTTTTATATATTTCCATATTCTATACAATACCTTAATTCATCCATAAACTAGAGGGCCATTAGAGGGCACTCCATAGGTATGGTACAAACCAAACTCGTAGAAGGTGCTATACGCTATGTGGACATGGCACTCGAGACAATGCCAGGGTAGGATTCTACCGTTTTGCAGAATAGGACTGGTGGAAACGCATAGCAGCTACTACTGCCCATCTTGGAACACACTCGCATAATCAAATCAAGGGGTGGCCACCAAATTAATCAAAAAGTCAAAATATAGTGTCGAAGAAATGTGCCCGATAAGAGGAATGACCTCACCTGGCCCGGTATAGCTCCGGCTTTAGTCACATCTAAACTAATTCAATGGAGTTAGGGTCACGTAAATTGTGACGACCCGAAATTTTGGGCAATATCAATTTAATAATCTGTATTTATAATTAAATTGATATGATAATTTTCCTATATAATTTTAATTTAAATTGGTAAATTTAATCTTTTAAAGGTTAATAAATATTTAATCTGGCAAGATTGATCCATATCTTTTCTAATAATTTAAAATAGATAAGAATTATCTTTCAAAGCTAATAAAAATTATATTCTATTTATAATATATATTTGATATATATATATATATATATATATTGTGAATAAGAAGATCTTTTATTTTAAATAAAAGATTGAATTTTCAAATTGTAATATATATGTATGTATATGTTATAATTTGGAGTTGTTTTGAAATTTAATATAATCTATTGATAATACATATATGTATGAATATATTGTAATTTGAAGCTTTGTTTTAAATTCAATATTTTTCAAAAACTAATTTAAGGTTAAATCTATATTTTCAAAGTATAAAATAATTTATTTATTTTTAAATATGATAGTTTAAATAAGATTTAATCAAAGTTTTATTTTGTTTTCTTTTAAAATGCTTAAATTAAAATGGTTACATAAATATATATATATAAAGTTATTAATAAACTTTCTTTTTAAAAATTATCTCTTAAACAATAAAGATAAATGTTTTAGATTTTAAAATACATGTATAAGAATTTATATGTATTATAATTAGTTTTATAATATTTTCTTTAAAAAAATAAATTTATATATACATATATAAGTATTTATTAATTTAGTAACTTAAGTATGTAAGCTTATATTAACATTTGAATTAAATAAAAATTTATTTAAAAATACTTAAGAAACATGTGTTGATATCTTAAGACATCAATGTAACATATGTAAGGCAATTAAGAGATATAAGTGACAAATGTAAGTTTTAAAAAAAAGTGTCGTTTCTTAAATTTTTTATTTTCTTTGATTTTTCATAATTTAGTTCATAATAGCATACATTCTTCTTCAAATTCTTTTTCCTGTTTTTCAACTGAAGTAAAAAGGATTCCAAACTAAAATTTTGTAAAAAAAACTTTTCAACCATTTCAAAATTTTCCAAAATCTTGTAACCCATTTTCAAATTTGCAAACAAGTTCTTTATATCAACTAAATCTACTGCAACTTCAAACCTGCAACTAAAATGGAAGATCAACATCAGTTTCAACACTTAAATCAAAGATTTATGAGCATGCAAAGGTTTTCATCAGCAAAGGATTCAAAGGCATTTTCCAGACAAAAATTTCAAAGCCTGAAAAAAGGTGTAGACCTGCTCTCTTCCTTTTCAAAAAGGTGAGTAAATCTTTATTTTAAAAACAGATTTGAACCTGTTATTAAACCTAGACATGTGTGATGATTTATAAAGTAATTTAGTTGCAAATGTGTTGTGAAGATGATTACATGTTTGTATACAAAGATGATATGTATGTATGGTGACTGTATAAATATGCTCTGTTGTTTACAGGTTTTGATCATTCAATTAATTCAAAATCTCAACATACAATCAATATTTAGTTTTGATTTGCAAATGGAAGATGATTGAATTGGTGTAATACCATTATAAAAAATTATCCCAGTAATTTATAATTAATATTTATCTCAAAATTTTGAAATAACAGTAATGTGTACATTTTGTCAAAAATCAATAAACTCAAATTTTAGTTTGGATTGCATGAACGAATTCATGATGGGAAATCACGAATTTTAACACTAATTTCATGATTTTTAATTCAATAGTCTGTTGGAAATTTTGAGTTGAACGGTTTCGACAATTTGATGAATTGCCAATGATCAACCCGATGATTTGAGTTGAATTTATGGTCGAAGCTAGCTTTTGTAATGTTGATGAAGGGAAAAATGCTCTTGGATTTTTCCTATGGCCGAATTGATCTAATTCATTCGAAATAGGGTTTTATGTCCTGTTGTTGAAGCCAGCGTTCCAGTGGGTTTTGCGGCGTCGTTACGTGACCGGAGGTGTTCGCGTGTTGTGGGAAGGTGGCGCGATGATGCTTCGGTGATTTGAGGGGTTACTGGAGTTTCCAGTGGGCGAGATCACCAGAGACGATGGGTTTTTAGGGGATCCTGTTGCTGCAGATTTTCGAGCAAAGGTCGTTTTTTTCGATTCGAGTTGGATTTTTGTTTCTAGGTTGGTGTAAGAGGTGGTCGAGGGCTTGTGTGGTTGGTCAGCGATCAGATAGATGGTCGAAGGAGGGTGGTTGGGACGCGCACGTACACACGTGTACGTTTGTGCATTGGAAAAAATGGAGTTGGGGAAGTCGAGGTCGACTCGGAGTGATTCTCGCGTTTTCAAGGTATCGACTCGAAGTAGAGGAGGCTAGGGTTTGTCTCGGGGCAGGCTCGTGTAGTTTGGAGTTCGAACTCAAGTTTTTGGTCGTATGCTTATCTGATTAAGTACTGTAAAAAGATATAAAGTTTGCAAATTAAACTTGTTGTTTGAATAAATGAAATCAAGCTTAAATTATAAAACAAGTTTTATAAAAGAAATTAAATTTACAAAGTTAAAAACTTGTTCTTTTGAAGTAAAAGTTAATCAAACTTTTAAAAAGTGTTAATTGAATTTATTTTCAAATTTAAAATGTTAAGATAATTGCGTTTGAAAGTAATTGTCTTAATTAAATTTTGAATTTTAATTTAAAAGGAGTGTTTTGAATTTAAAATATTAAATCAAAATTTTTAAGTAAATTTTAAGTAATGTTTTAAAAACTAAGTTTCAAATTATTTTGAAAATGAATAAGTTTAAATTAGATGATTAAATTATTTAAATTTCAAATTGATTTATAAATGTTTTATTTTCAAATAAGGTTATGGCTGTAATTTTGTAAACCCATAAAATAGTTTGTCTTTAAGTTACTAAGATTTAATTAATTCAAATAATTAATTTGTGGAAATAAATATGGTTAATTTATTATTGTTTTGAACTTAAAAATACTTAATTAATATGATTTGTTAATAAGTAAAAGTTTAATTAAGATAAATGATTTTCTTAACTAATTAAAGATTTTTAAATATAAGAGTTAACTAATTATTTAATTAATTTTAAATGATTAGTTAATTGTTTTGTTAATTTTAAATAATCACTTAATTATGAATTAATTAAGTGTAATTACTTAATGAAGGATGGTTACTGAATGTAATTAAGAAGAGAAATTACTTATGGAAGTAATTAATGGAAATTACTTATGGAAGTAGTTAATGGAAATTACTTGTGGAAGTAACTAAATGGAAGTGATTAAGGGTTAATCACTTGATGTTATTAATTAAGGGATTAATTAATATAATTGATTTGAAGTTAATTAATTAAAGAGTAGTTAATTAAAGAATTAAGGATAATTAAATGTTGGGATTAATTACTGTTAAGGTAATTAATGTAGAGAGTATTAACTAATGAAAGTAATTAGAGAATAATCACTTATGAAAGTAATTAAGGAACAATTACTTAGTTAATTTAGTTAATTTATTAATGTGATTAATTAGTAAATGAATGAGATTAATATAAGATTAATTACTAAATGTAATTAATTAAAAATGTAATTAATTATTAAAGTAATTAATTAAGGATTATTAATTAATTTAATTGATTAATAATTACTTAATGAAGTAATTAAAGATTTATTAATTAATATAATTAATTAAGATTAACATAATTAACTAAGAAGTTAATTAAATAAGATAAGTAATTACAAGTTTGTTAATTACTATTTATGATTAACTAAGACAAATTAATGAGGTGGTTAATTACAAGTAATTATTTAATTAATTAAAGGGTTAATTAATTAATAAGGATCATTAGTTAATATAATTAATAAAGTAATCAAGGCTGATGAATGGGTGATTAATTAAAGTATGATTAATTGTAATTAATAAAACCTCCATCACCCCAACCTCCATCGGGTAACCTTTCTCTTCCTCATATTGATTCTGCTGCCCTTCCTAATTGCAACCCTTCTCTTCTTTCCAGACCTCCTTGCCATGATCAGACTATGCAATGGAACTCTCTTTTCAAAACCAAACCACGCAATGCGGGATTGCACTCACCAGTTTCTGTTCCTCTGATATATGATGGCAAAGTTCTAGTACCACCAGAAAATGTGATTGCTGCAGGTAATGATGTTTGGGGTGATTATCTTGTTGGTTTTTTTCTTGACAAACCTCTTTCTTACCTTACGGTCATATCGCATCTCAAAAAAGCATGGAAACTAAAAGGCTCAATCAAAGTAAAATCAGATGGAAATTTGTTCCTATTCAATCTTTCTTGTGATGAAGATAGAAGGAATATCATTGCGTCAGACCCGATTATTATGAGGAACAAAATTTTCATTGTAAAGCAATGGGATCCCACAATAGGTAACAGTTGCAGTACAATTCGCTCTGTACCGGTTTGGATCAGATTAACCAATATACCACTATATGCCTGGTCTCATATGGGTATAAATTGGTTAGCTTCTCGAATTGGAAAGTTCATGTGTATGGATGCTCAAACGGAGAAATTGGAGAGAATAGGATATGCTAAATGTATGGTTGAAGTTACACCGGACAAGGAATTGATAAATGAGTTTCCAGTTCGTCTTATGGATGGAACAGACCAGATTGTGATAGTTAATTATTTATGGAGACCAGAAATATGCAACAGCTGTAAAGTTTTTGGACATGAAACCAAACAGTGCTTAGTAATAGCAAAGGAAGATATAGAAGAAGTAGTAGTTATGGATGATGAGAAGAAAGGATACGAGGGACGTGAATACGGTGGGGGGATGATTACAAAAGTTACTAAACAAAAACAAGTCTGGAGAAGAATAGAAAAAAAGGGAACCAAGTTAACTAGAGAGAATGAAAATAAAAATACTACTGATGATGCAGAACTATATGCAACAAATGAAAGGCAAGGTGATAAAGATGCTTTACTGAATGACAATGAATTGAAGAAGATGACTAAAGGAAACAATGAGGAATGCAATATGAATAATAATAGATTCATAGTCTTAATGGATGAAGACTTGACTGATGCATGCAACCAAAATGGGGACAATGGACCAGAGACAAATAACAATGTCACTACAACACAATTGGAGGAGGGAGAAATAGTGGAAAACAGCAATATTATAGTGCAAACTGATCCTGAACTTGTGCAAACTGATCCTGAACTTGTGCATGTAACAAACAAAATGCAACCTGAAACACTTGCAATTGTTACTACAATGACCCCACCTGATACTATGAATAACCATGAAACAATGCAAAAGGATATCAACATATTGGAGAATGCCAACACATCACCAAAACAAACCCTAAACTCCACAAATACTCTCATTCTTAATTCTTTAAACACCATTTTCAAACCCATCAATCATAATGTTGAAATACAATTCAAAAATTCACTTGAAAAAGATATCCTTGCATTGTTGATGCCTTTGCCAACACATAATTCACATCCCTATTCTTTCACTGGTGAACTACCAGGATGGAAATCTCTGCCAACCTCACCAAAATCACATTCAAATCAAGGATCGGGGAAAGAAAGTGAAACAAGACCCAAACAAAATAAACAGTACAAGATTGACAATACATCAGAACTCAGGGGGTCTCCTGCAACCAGGAGCACGAAAAATGTCATTCATCAGTCTCTGAAGTATACATAATGTCGCACAACCTTGCTAGTTGGAACATAAGAGGAGCACACTCATCCAACAAACTTGATCAAGTCAAATATCTTATTAAACATCATAATCTATCCTTTGTTGCCATTCTAGAAACCAAATTGAATGAATCTCTTACCGTTAAAGCAGCAAGATACATTAACCAAACTTGGAAGCTGCACCATAATCTGGATCATGCAACCTATGGTCGCATCATGATTATCCATAATCCCTTAGTCATCTCTATCTCCCCCATACTCTGCACTGATCAAGTCATGCATCTTCAAGCCAACCTAATCAACCCCCCCTCCTCCTTCTTCATATCCATAATTTATGCTCAAAACTCTGCCAACTCGCGACAAACCCTCCTCAACCTTCTTCCTGCCTTCAGACAAAACTCCCACCCTTGGATTGTTCTTGGGGATTTCAACTGTTGTTACAATTTGCATGATAAGCTTGGTGGAACCCCACTGTTACAGAAAGACATTATGCCACTTAATAAAGCTATTGATGATGCATGTCTCCTCCCAATTCCTTCCTTTGGAGCTGAATATACTTGGAACAATAGTAGTAGGTCTGGAATCAGGACCTTCACTAATATAGACCATTCTTTTGCCAATCTAACTGCATTATCCACCTGGCCGACCATGTCTTCCTTTATCCCACATCCAGTTCTATCTGATCACTCCCCTATCATTTTCTCCACGGGACAGATGTTATTAAAAAAACAAAAAGCATTCAAATTTTATAGTACTTGGGTCCATGAACCTGGGTATACTAGTATAATTAAAAAAGTTTGGTCTGAAAAATATTATGGAAATCCCATGTATATTCTATGCAGGAAATTAAAAGCTACCAAGGAAGTGCTGAGAGTATGGGCAAGGAAAAACTTTGGAAATGGAACACTAAAATCAAATTTGCTGAGGCAGAAACTCATTGAAGCTCAAAACTTTATGGTGGGCAACCCAGATAACCCTGATGCTGCCACTAATGAGAAAAACATACATGATCAGCTGCATGAAGCTTTGAAGGTTGAAGGGAAGATGAGGAGACAACAACTGCGAATTAAATGGGCTCATGATGGTGACAACAACACTGCATACTTTCATGCTGCCATCAAAATCAAACAAGCAAAGGAAAATATATCCCACATTTACGATGAATTTGGAGTGCTACACACTGGCCCTAATGATGTTGACCAAGCCCTACTCAACTACTTCAAATCCTTACTTGGTAATAAAAATAATTTCAAACCTGATCTTGAAAAAATTGATAATGTGCAGGTGCCCCATGTACTTTTGGAGGAAGCAAACTCCCTTGTTGCTAAAGTTACTGATAGAGAAATCAAAGAAACTCTTTTTTCGATGAACAAAAATTCCAGTGGTGGCCCTGATGGATTCAACCTTTCATTCTTTACCCATAGTTGGGATATTATCAAGGAGGACTTTTTAAAGGCAGTTCATAACTTTTTCTTCAAGTCCAAACTTTTATTGGAAGTAAACTCCACCAATCTGGTCCTAATTCCTAAAGCTCAGCACCCATCCTCTGTTGAATCCTTCAGGCCTATATCGTGTTGCAACGTCATTTACAAATGCATATCCAAAATTCTAGCCTCTAGACTTGTTGTAGTCCTCAGTAGGCTCATCTCCAAGAACCAAGCTGCCTTTCTGCCTAGGAGGAATATAATTCATAACATTCTACTAACCCATGAACTGATAAAAGGTTATACTCATGCCCAAGCTTCAAAGAATGCAATGCTGAAACTGGATATAAAGAAGGCCTTTGATAGTATTCACTGGAGTTCGATTGTCAGAATTATGGCACTCATGAGATTCCCAAAAGTATTTGTGGCTTGGATATACAACTGTGTATCCACCCCATCCTTCTCCATCTATCATAATGGTGGCAACACAGGGTTTTTCAACAGCAAGCAGGGGATCAGGCAAGGAGACCCCATATCTTCATACATTTTCATTCTTGTTATGGAAGTTTTGAATGTTATGTTGATAAATAACTATGAACAGAAGAAGATTTTGTATCATTCTAAATGCAAATCTCCGCAAATAACATCTTTATTCTTTGCTGATGACATCTTATTATTCACTAAACCTGATCAAGTTTCCCTTGAAAACATTAAAACAGTTCTACAAAACTTCTACCTTATGACTGGTCTTCAACTCAACCTAAGCAAATCTCACATGATCACCTCTGGGATCTCTTCTGAACAAGAAACTCAAATATTGTCATTATCTGGTCTTCAAGCTATGAATAATAGCATGTGCTATCTGGGACTTCCACTTTGCTCATCCAGGATTACCACTGCCAACTGCTTGCCACTGTATGACAAAATTTGTAGCACCATGAACTGTTGGGCAAATAGACTTCTTTCTCAAGCTGGCAGGCTTGTGCTCATCAGATCTGTCATTTCCTCAATGATTGTGTACTGGGCTAAGGCATTCATTCTCCCCATCAAACTCATTAAAATGATAAGAAAAGCTATGTTAAGGTTCTTCTGGTCTGGAACCATCCATAATAGGAAATTAATACCCTGCTCCTTTGGTATTATGGAGCTTCCAAAAAACAAAGGTGGTCTTGGCATTCTTAACTTACAAACATGGAATAGAGCTGCTATCAGTACGCTTATGAATGCCTTACTAAACAACGCTGACAACTTGTGGGTTCAGTGGACTAGAACCCATAACTTGGGTAGAAAGATATTTTGGACCATGACTGTGCCACAAAATTCCAGTTGGACTTGGAGAAGTATTCTGATGTCAAGAGCATCTTTTCTTCCACTAATCAAGGTTAAGCTCTCACCCACCAGTGATGCTAGCTTCTGGAATTCCCCTTGGTTGGAGGAAGGTATGATATTATCCAACATTTTCACTCCCCAGCAAATCATGCAAACTGGTATTAATCGTGATGCGTTTGCATCTGATTACATTACTGATGGGAAATTGTCTCTACCATACACCAGTAATCAAGTCATTAGAGCTGTTTGGAACAAGTATCAATCTATGAGTTTCATGCCTGCCATGACTGATGAAATACAGTGGAAAGGAAAACCACACTCTATTGCTTCTGTTTACAGATTGCTTGTTAATTCTCCTGCTACTAGTAATATAAAATGGCACAGAGTGCTATGGACCAGATATTCATCTCACAGAGATAACCTAATGTTATGGAAAGTAATTAATAGTGCTCTACTTACCAAAGACAGATTAATGAGTTTTGGGATGCTTGTTGATCCCCTTTGCTTCTTCTGCAAGTTGCTTCCTGAAACGGTTAGTCACCTATTTTTTGAATGTAGCTCTCTTTTGGGAATGTGGAAGTACCTCATGTCTGTTTTTGAGTATAAATCATATCCATGGTATTGCCAGTGAAGAGTGGGATCTCATTGGAAAGGCAACGAGGTGGAAGAAAAAAGAAAGATTTGTGTATTTTTTTGTGATCAAGAGATATCTTAACTTCGTATGGGATGAAAGAAATTTGAGGTGCTTTGAGAACAAGATGAGGAACAGTGATCAGCTGATGCATGCCTTTCATGCAAGCATAAAAATGGGAATAAAGGACAGTAAATTTGATTTTACATCCTTTGTCTTGAATGATTGGATATAGTGCTCCTTCTTATCTGTGTTTTTTCCTTTTTTTGTATGTTCTTGTGAGTGTTGTAATTTCTTGTTTTTTTGTTAGTTTTTCGCGATTGTGAGCATGTTCATAGTCGCTTTCTTTTCTTTATTTTAATAACATCCTGGTAGGGGACCAGTCAACCCCGCTTGCCTTTTAAAAAAAAAAATAAAAGATTAATGTAATTAATGGAAGCAAATGAAGGATCATTAATTAATGTAATTAATGATAGTAATTAAAGGTTAATTACTGTATATGGTTAGGGATAATTAATTTATGGAATTAATTAAAGAACTAAAGGATAATTACTTGAAGGTAATTATAAGATAATTAATCAAGGAATATTAATTAAGGAAGATCATTAAGAAATGATTAATAAATTAATTTATAATTAATTAATGAAGCATGATTAAGATAATCCAAGTGATTAAAGGATAGTAATTAATTTAAATAAAGGTTAATTAAATTGATTAAGAGTTAATCAAACCTGCTTATGGATGATTGACTGATATTGGATGATTGATATTTGATGATTGATATTGGATGTTTGAATGATGTTGGATGATTTGGGTGTGATATCTTTGATATGTGACATGTGCTGAGATAATTGGTTAATATGAATTATCTATTGTGATAATGTGATTCATCTATCTATTATATTATCCTGAATATAAGTTAATAGTTTAAAACCCTTAAACAACTTGGACACTAAAATGGCGTTTGGATTTCGGTGTGACCGGGATCGGATTTCCATATTTGGATATCCGAAAACCACATCGATCCAAATTAAACGTTAGGTCGTGATTCCAAGAGAAGAACTTAGTGAAGACTCGAAGTGTAAGAACTATTCGTTAGTATAACTCTGAGGGTGATTCCGAGATGAGTTTGACGGAAATAGTACTTACAGGTTCGAGATGGTGATTAAGAGTGCAAGGACTATGGTCGTTGACTTTGAGGGTGATTCCAAAATAAGTGCAACGAGATAGTGCCTTCGGTTTCATTCGAACCTGAAACGAACTTGTATGGATTGAATACTTTCAGAACATCGTCAGGTGGACGATGAGCATTCTAAGATATATGTGTTCTATTAAGGTAATCGCAGCCTCAAGCCTTATCAACCGGGAATGGCTAAAATAGGAAAGGTGCAGCAAGGCTAGGTGGGTAGCACTCATTTTAGGGTGAGGTCATTCCTGTCTAGAGGTCCCTTTTTATTTCGGCTTAGTGGGTGGTTGGTCACGCCAACCACGAGGTGATCTTATTTAGGACTGTCCAGTAAGGAATGGTTCCGGTCTTATGTTGTAGAGGAGTTAGGGTGGCTCCTCGGTACGGTGATTTAGGCCACGTACTGTGACGGGCGGTACCCCAGTAGCCCTGCCATTGATGGAAACCCATTCTTCCTACGAGACCCTACGATTTTGATTGTATTACCCACTTTTGTGGCTAGTAGCTGGAATTTAATGAATGTAACAATTTCAGCTATTTCTTATTTACTTGAAAACCCTAGACACTATTATAATATCACTGGATTTCCTATCAAATATTTTGGTTAGCGTAAGGTAAAAACTTTTTCATGTTTATGTGGGAAGTCTTACGTGATACCTTTTCTTTTCAAAGGATTTTCTGAAGCTAAGCAACTTTAACCCGTTTACTCACACCAGACCCCTGTCTGACCCGAGTGTATATTTTTTGTTTTATTAAACTCTTGGGTACTCATATGAGTAGCCGAGGGATTCAGGTTAGCTTGACGAATTCTGAAGGAGTTTTGGAGCAGGAGGCTTCTGCGTGTAGATATATTATGGATTCCGCTGTGTTTGTGTGATATCTTGAATTGTATGGTTAGACAGATGTTTATAACTGTCTAGTATGTGTGTAGATTGTGTAACTGTAACAACCCGCATATTTAACGATTCTATATTTAAATGTTTTATTTAAATATAGCGTCGTTAGTCGGATTTTTGGATCCGAAATGTTACTTTTTGCAAATGGCCGAATTAGTACTCGAAACCACCTCCCTTGAGTCCAAAATGGCGTTTGCGATCTTTTTGAGTATAAGCCTTGATATGTTTGGAGTAAGTTGAATTTTGCTACCTTTTCTAGTTGGGTTTTGGATTGGGTTCAGCCCACTAACTAACTAATTAACCCTAACTCAGTCCCTCTCCTCTCCACTCACTTATTTTATTTCATAAACTTAAGCTAAAAACTGAAAATGGGGGAAGAGAATGGGAATTAGAAATTCCAAGCCCTAGTTTCTTCTTGCAACTTGAATTCTTGCTCCAAAATCAAAGTGAAGCTATTGGTAAGCTTCTTCTTCATCTTCTCCAACTCTTCTCCTCTTCAATTTCTGAAAGTTTTCCTAAACCTAACTTTGGAAAATATGTGTTTTATTCTTAGATTGAAGCTTGTAGAGTTGAAGTGAACAGTAGTTAGTCTCCTTCTTGTGTTTGAGCTTCTTCTTCTTTATTTTGAGATAAAAGGTGAGTTTTGAACTCGCATCTACTTCTCTTGATATCATGGGTGATGGGTATGAACTCCTAGCACTTGTTCATATGCACTTGATTTTGGTTTGGATTGAACTGGTGAATATCCAAATTTTTAGAGTTGGGGTTCGATTCTTTAAAGATCCTAACTTTGATGTTTGAACATGTTTTTGGTGGCGAATCGAAGAGCTAATGGAGCTGGGGTATCTATTGGCTAAGGCTCCTTAGGTCCATTGCTCGACCGGTTGCATTTTGGAAGTGTTTGCACTTCGATGAGAAAGGGCAGGAACTGCAGAAAATTGCAGTTCGGTCGACCGAACCCCTGGGCCGGTTGACCGACCTGCTACCCAGAGCATTTTTTCTGCTTCTGGTCAGCCGACCGAGCCCTGTAGCCGGTTGACTGACCTGCTACCCCGAGCATTTTTTTTCTGCTTCTGGTCAGCCGACCGAGCCCTGTAGCCGGCCGACCGACCTGCTGCTGTTTTGCCTATTTTTGCTTTTTTGTGTGTTTTCCAAATTTTATCGATTCAAGTTGGTTCTTAATGGTTATTATTGCATCTTTGGCTTTGATAACTTATTTTTGACTTCATTCACGGGTTTTTTATAAAATAATCTTTTAAATTGTATTAAAAGCTTGCTTCTCTAATTTATAAACTCTATTTAAAACGCGCACACACAATTTCGCACTTCGACCGGAGTGGAAGAAAGATTAAATGGTTAGGTAAAACACGGACCATGAATCCATGCGTTTATATTTCTGATTAATCCCCGACCTATTCGATTGATTGTTTTGACCTTTTGGTCTGGTTTACCAATGAGATGAGGTGAACTTTGTACTCCTTTGAGTGTGAAATTAACTAACGGATAGTAAACCGTTTAGTGCGAACGAGTGGTTATGGGACTCACATTACCACTTTTCGGATTCCTCTTTGAGAGTTATGACACATTCCGCCAGTTAGTGGTGTCCAGTACTGGGCCTCCGGACCTTCACCACGACGGTTTGTTGCCTTTGGGATAGTGTCTTCGGACTCTCCTTCAGGTTTGTTGCCTTCGGGTATGTTGCCTTCGGGTATGTTGCCTCAGGTTTGTACCTTCGGGTTTGTTGCCCTATTGTATCGCTTTCGGAGTTAGGTCTTTATGAGCCGCTCGATTGATATTTGGGTTTGGAGTCTTTGGGTTTATGGATCCTTGTTTATATAGTACTGGGCACGTGCAAATTTTTATGATGTTTCATTGATGTGTATATTCCCTAGGTATTGCCCTTCAGTGTTGGTCCTTTTGAGCCGCATGATGTATGGCGATTACCTTGTGGAACTTGTGTTACCTTCATTGGTATTTGTTATTGCCTTTTGGCTTGTTTTGGGTTATTCCTATCCTTTGTTTATTGTGATGCCGATGATATGAGGCTTGTTGTGATATGATTCATCTTTTTGTTAGATGATTGTGTTATCTCTTTTAGAGATATTAGTTATACATTGTGACTTTGCAGGTTATTGTTGTTCAGTTTATCTAACTGATTTGTTTAGCTAGACTGACCCATGTATTTTATACTCGGGTCAGACCGAGATGTTTTAGGTTAGGTGCATTTGGACTTAGCCTATTTTGCTTCCGCATGGACTATCCAGCTTGTTCCTTTTTGTTAAAGCTTTTTGTGTAGTCCTTTTTGTTGAACTCTGATATAAGTATTCATCTGATTCGTCTGTATATTGTGGTTTGCTATACCACTTGACATGTATTAGTTTGTAAACTCTGTTATGTATCAGTATATGTGTATATGATGATCTGTTGTTCTGTGATGTATATTACATTTGAGTTGTTATATTCTATTCTGATAGATCCTCCTACCACCCATGGTTTTGTTTTAAGTATTCATTGGGTATGTCGACCTGCTTGGTATGTCTATTGTCGATGTATTCAATAGATAGTTAGAGCAAGGCTATAGATGGTTGCTCCTAACCAGCCTTATTCTCCGTGTTAGTTGACGGCATTACCCTATAGTGTACTTGGCTAGCGTGGGTATAGAGGTAGGGCGTCATAGCACGGTATCAGAGCTGAGTTCAGAACAAAATATGATAAACACAGAATAGATGCACATATTCCGGTACATCAAAGTGTATAAGTGATACAAATCTTTGAATCTTCTTGCCTCTATTCCTTCCTTGCCTTTTGTGGTAGATAGAATGTGGGAATACATCTAGGAATGTATTTTATTCCGTAGTATTCCATCTTGATTATCTACCTTGTGAATAATATTGTTCTTATCTTACTTTCAGCGTATGGCTGGAAGAGGCAGAGGACGACGTTCGGATGTTGGGCAATCCAGTGGCTCACATCCGGATGGCGTTTATATGTCTGCCGATCAGTTTTTGGAATTGTTTAGGAGCACTCAGCCTCCAGTTCCTCCTCGAGTTTCTCCACCTCGCAAGTTTGGCTTTGCACGTCTGTGCAGTGATTTTTCTCATCTTGGAGGAAAGCCGTTTAAGAGCTCCGAGTCTGTTCTTGAAGTCCAAGCTTGGTTTCGCACATGCGAGCGTATTTTCTCTCGCATGGATCTTTCTGACCATGATAGAGTTCTTGTAACTTCTAGCTTATTACAAGAGCGTGCTCTTGATTGGTATGAGCTTCTTGTAGCCGAAATTGATGAATCTACTCTTTCTTGGACTCAGTTTCGGGAGCGATTTGAACTCAAGTTCGTTCCTGAATCTGAAAAAGTTTTATTGACCCGTCGCTTCCTTGAGTTGAAGTAAGGGAAATCTTCTGTTTCTGAGTATGTTGCATCATTCGAGGCTTTATCTAAGTATGGTCTTGAATGCATTAGCACTTCTATAAGAAGAATTTGAAGTTTGTCTCTGGTCTTAAGAAATATCTTAAGAAGTCTTTGTTGCTCCAGCTTAACCTTTCTTTTGAGGAGTTGGTTGATTCGGCGCTTCATCTCGAGACCGTCGAGAAGGAGTGTGATAGTGATGTTGATGTTGAGGTTTCCAAGAACCCCAACAAGAAGCAGTTTCCATTTCGTAAGTCCAGGTCTTTTCCTTCCAAGAAGAAGAAGGCTAGTGGTTCTAGTTCTCAGCCTCAGTCTTCTGGAACACCTTTCATTCGGAAGTGTTTCAATTGTGGTTCTCCTGATCATATTATTTGAGCTTGTCCTAAGCCTCTCTTCAGCCGTGATTCCAAGAAGGAAGGTCATCATGTTTCCACTTGCCCTACTGTTCCGGCTAGTGCCAAGTCTAGCAAGCTTTATGCTACTAAGGCTTCTGAAGGTCCTTCTCAGCCCAAAGGTATATCTCCATCTATTTTGAAAGGTTCTATTTTATTTCATGATCATAGTATACGAGTTCTTTTCGATACGGGTGCATCACATTCTTTCGTATCGAAGAAGCTCGTTGATGATTTATCTTTGGATGTTTCTTGTTTGGTTACTTCTCTAAGGATTGCGAATCCTATTGGAGGATCCGCGACCCTTAGTATGCTTTGTGATGATGTTGAGATTGGTTTATGTGGCTTTTCTTTTCGTGCGAATCTGCACGTTATTTCTTGTCTGGGATTTGATATGATTTTGGGAATGGACTGGCTAGTGAGACATGATGCAGGATTATTTGTTCGAAGAGAATTTTGTATCTTCGACATTCGGATTCGCCTACTCAGTTATTTCTTGTTCTTCGGGATGTGGATAATTCCAAAATGGCTTTATGTTCTCTTGACTCGCGATATGATGATGATATATCTCGTATTCCTATTGCTTGTGACTTTTCTGATGTTTTTGAACCTGTTTCGGGTTTGCCACCCAAGCGGGCAATTGAGTTCCGCATTGATCTCATTCCAAGCGCACAGCCAGTTAGTCGTCCTCCCACGAGGATGTTGTTTGCACAAAAAATGGACAAACACCTTAAAGTCGTATGATTTAGTTGATTTTATGTTGTTCTTAGTGATTTGGGTGAGTTATGCAAATATATAAAAAGCAGGGGCTAAATTGTAAAAAGACACACAGATTTATAGTGGTTCGGCCAGAACGTGCCTACGTCCACTTTATATGTTATTCTCTCTTTTTGTTACAAGTACAAAGCTTTGTATACAAGTATGTGAAAGTTGTTTGAAAGTTCCTTCCGTGCTTGAGCTCTCAAACTTGTCTGTCATTGTTGTACCCCTGCCCCTCTATTTATAGAGTGAGGTTGGGAGCAGGGGTCTTGGATGTATATAGCTGCTGGCGGGCCTGGACTGGAGCAATCTGGCCTGGTAGCGTTGGTTCGGCAGTGCCTCGATGGAGAGTTGATTCGGTCCGGTGATACGTTGGTCCGGCGTCATGTTGGTCCGGTGGTAGCCCCCTTTCTCTTGGTTCGGTGGTACTGGCAGTGAGGTTTGAAGTGGATTGGTCCGGTAGTTGTTTGGACCGGTGATGGCCTAGTAGAGGTTGGTTCGGCATGGTTGGTCCGGTATTGGGAAGGAGAGGTGTTGGTTCGGCAGATGAGAGATGGGGTTTGGTTCGGTGTTGATTGGTAGAAGGGTCAGTTCAGTAGTCACTTGATTCTCTTTGGTTCGGCAGGCGCGTGGTTCGGTAGGAGCTCGGAGCTGTGTGGTTCGGTGGGACATGGTAGGGTCGGTTCGGTTAGTGTTGGTTCGGTGGTAGGGAAGGGGCCGGACGAAACTCACCCAACACTTGCCCCCCAAAGCAGGGCATATGCTAGTATATGTCGTGCTTTGTTTCAGCTAGGTGGTCTTCATTCGGTCCCTGAGTGCCGAACCAATTGGTCCGGTGTCCTACATTTGTCTATAAATAGGGGCTATACGCCTTCGTTATTTCCTATCAGCCGAACCGTCTCCTTGTCTTTGCCGAATCAAAGAGTTATCTCTACCGAATCAAAGTCTCTGCCGAATCAGGTGAGGAGCTACTAGGCCGAATGAACCGAATGCAACTTGGACCTTCAATACCGAATGAAACCTGGACCTTCAATACCGAATGAAACTTGGACCTTCAATACCGAATGAAACTTGGACCTTCAATACCGAATGAAACCTGGACCTTCAATACCGAATGGAATTTGGACCTTCAATACCGAATGAAACCTGGACCTTCAATACCGAATGAAACTTGGAAACTTGACCACCGAATGGAACTTGATAACTATTCGTTTATATTCCCATACTCCTTGTTCTAATACCATGTTTTCCTTGTGTCGCAGATAAATGTCTCGCAAAGCGGAAACTCGATCAAATAGAAAGAAGTCCAAGGATAGAGAAGAGTCTTCTTCCGTGTCCCCAGCCCAACCAGGACCGGCGCGACATGGACCTGCCCCGAGGTCGTTAGTGGATGGGTATGGTCCCCAAGAGCTTCTGAATTCTCCTCCCGATTGCTTTTCGAGCTCCCTCAAAGAGGAGCAGCTTGATGTCATTTCTCGTTCCTTCGGAATTGACAGGGCTCGCCGGCAACTGTGAACCGATCATAAGCCCCAACATAAGGAATGGCCAGCCAGGGGCAGTTCACAGTTGACGATCGGCCCCCACGCTAGCCGGCCACAGTAAATCTTATAATACCCACGATTACGGGCCATAATGGCCCGGGTAGTTACTGTGCGCGATCGGCTCCAGTGTGTCTTAAGTGTGGCTGTGGTAAAAAAGAAAACTCCCCGCAGAGGCGTAAGATGGGTGACAAATGTCTCCAAGACCCACAGCTAGGAAAAGTGACTACAAAACCCGTTTGCCACGAACTTAAGCACATCGACGGCCTTCCGTGACTGGAAGTTTTACTTTTCCTATATTTCCATTTCATTTAAAACTTTTCTCCTATTCTCCATAACGGTGCTTGAAAGTACAGGACATGAAATAGGGAACGCTCGCTAATGGGAACAGAAACTTACAATCGGATGACGAGACACTCAATAGCATTCCGTGCTTAGTCTTACAGGGCACACAAAGTTGAAGTCCACAGCCGAAACATGAAGGGCGGTACCTTCTACTTTTATACATTAATGCATAGCTGCAGTTCATATTCACACATCACATTTACGTTGCAAAATGAGAAAATTATACTTTGAGCAAAAACTTAGCATCAAACACAACTGAATCACAGGCATATGCATAGTTATACTTCTTATGCAGCACATCAAAATAATAACAGCATTCAAAATATAACAAAATCGGCCTGTGTTATAAACTTACATAAAGTTGCTCAATGACATAATTACAGCTCAAAAGTACATTAATGTTTTGAACTAGCATATACAGGAATGTCAAGTAGACCAAAAAAAATAACTAGCCGCATTAGCAGAACCAGCTCTCCGAATCTACTTAGCTGCAGGATCGGAGCTCCCAGCATGATGACAGAGGCCCCACCTGTCCAATTCATAAAAAGAGTCCATTAAACCGGCAATGAACGATCAAGTTATGAAAAACTAAAATAGGGAGAACTCACCAGCACCCGCTTCTTGGTCCTCATCCCCCAACTGCACACCGCATTCCTCCGCAGCAAGTAGCCGCATCCCCTCCTTCACCGCTACCTTCTCCTCCTTGGAAAACTGGGCGGTAACCATATCCATCCTGAATGCCGCTCCACCTTCCTTATCTGCATCGGCCTTGGCCTCCTCCAAAGCCCGGAGATATATCATGGCCATGATCCGGGGATAGTCATCCATCCAAGATAGATTACCCTTCTTCCAGGTACGGAAGTACATGTCCTGCAACATCTCATCCATCATCCCCTCATTCTCCTCGAACTCCTTCACCAGGGCCTCGGAGGACAGCAACTTAGCGACGGCAGCATCCCTCTCCCGCCGGTATCTCGAGCACTCGGCCTGAAGGGATCTCCTCATCTCCTCCATCTCTTCTTTCAACTTGACTTGAGCAAGTTCTGCAGCTTCAAGCCTCCCAGATATTTCTTCAACCTGCTCGAGATCCGCCCGCCTAACCTCATCAACCGTGGTAATGGCCATGTCAATGCGTTTCTTGCAAGCGGCCTCCATTTTCCGCAACTCGGCTCTGCTAGCCTCTTCCATGGTCTTCTTCAGTCGTTGGGAGTCGGCTTCATGCTGCGAAATCTGAATAGCCTGGTCGGCAAGTAGTTTGGCCTGATCAGCGACCACTAACCGCAGCCTTATATTGGCACTCCCTATCTCCTCCCCGGCCTTGGCCAATCGGGCTTGATGTTCCATTAACTTCTTGGCCTCCTTCGCGACCCGATCGATGTTGGCCTTGGCTTCGTCCCCCATAGCAGCTATCCGAGTAGTGAGCAGATCCAGATCTAGGGACTTAGCCTCATCAAGAACTCGAACCATGGGAATGCGGGGGAGAAGATGCTCGCCCGTGGCCTCGTCAAATAAGATATCCTGAGAGCTTGGGTTCAAATCCGGGTGGCCGGCAAAGGGATTGCGAGGCACGTCGGGACGTTTTATGCGGATAACGGTAGGATTTTCAGGCGGATGCGGGGAGGGAATATACTCAGTGTCCTCCTCCGTGATATCGTGAATAGGTTGAGGTGGAAGCTGCGGACCGGGTGAAGATTCAAATAAGGAGCGACTCCTCTTCTTTTTCTGAATACTCTCTTCAATGACCCCAAGAAGAGGACGGTAGCTAACTACGTCCCCCGGACGACTAGTGGGAGGCTTAGGCTTGGCAGAGGCTCTAAGTAACTTGTATTGTTCAAGGCGGTGTCGAACGTCTGAAGTTTTGGCCACCTCGCCTGCCCCTGTAATAAAGAACAAGTGTTACGAACATACAAGGGTCCATAATTCAAGAAATATGTTAACTTAAAAAGAATGAGACGGCACGTCTGTTATACAAACCCTGCGGAGGAGTAGAATACTGCAATAAGTCCCGAATCTCAGTACAGGACGGAAGCGAACCATAAAATATTCCTAAGTCCTTATCACAAATGGAGTCTGCAGAAGTCAAAAGTTCACCTTGAATTGCTGGAGTCGCCTTAGCTAAAGAACTCTTAGAGAATGGATCGGCACCAGCCCCAGCCTTGTCAACCTCCTTTGCCTTCTCCACCGAGGCTGATCCTTCCTCCAACCCCTCAAAAGCCTGGCGGAAGGCATCATCCGTCCACTCCTGGATCTCCCATGCCTGCTCAGAAGACAAAGCCCCGGCACCACTACCACCCTGTCCTTCACCTTCTCCATCTCCTCCACTCTCCTCCTCGCCTCTTTCCTCCTCTCCACCTTCCTCCTCCGGAATGTCTGGACATGTGCTGGGAGAGGGTCCATCAGACTTCTTAAGCTTTTTTCCCCCAACAACTGGAGGTATCGAGAATGGTCTCCTCTTGCTACTCTTCGCAGTAGCCCCATCCTTAGCTTTAGCAGCCCTCTCCTCGGCTGTATCTCTCTGTTTAACCACAGATTGACGTGGCAGAATCAGGTTATACTCCAGGAGAGTGGCATTCCTGATCAGGTAGGAAGCCGACCTATCCCTTCCCGAAATGACCTTTATTTCAGCAGCCATCCGTGCCAAGGAATCATTCTCCACGACCGCAAAGCCACCTGTTGCTAGCAAGAAATAAAAGCATATAAGATGAAGCATTGCGATCGGGACGAGGAAAATATAAATGAAGTTCAACTTACAGCCGGAAGTGAAAAGGCGGAAAGAAACAGAGTCATCCTTAATGAAAAACCATTCTTTCTTGAACATACTAAGCTTCGAGTACAAATCCAGAACAAGCTTGAAGGGCACGGCCGCTTCCAAGCTGATATATGGAGACCTCTTCTTATAGCCTCTCAAGTTGTACAGATACCGGATCTCCCGGTTGGAAGGGGGACGCCCATATTTCCTCTGAAAGATGACGAAAAGACTCACCAGAATGGCGTAGGAGTTAGGCTGAAGCTGGAATGGAGCCACCTTTGGATATGTGATAAAGCTAACTATCCAAGCGTTGAGAGGCGGGATAGCACCACACATGCAATGATATCTGCTGTATGCAAAGTATCCTTCAGGAGGGTCATATGGCATAACCCCCTCTCCCGGCAACAGCATAAGAGCCCTGTCAATCCCGAAGGAACGAGAAATGACATCAAGCTGCTCCTCTTTGAGGGAGCTCGGAAAGAAATCAGAAGGAGAATTCAGAAGCTCTTGGGGACCATACCCATCCACTAACGACCTCGGGGCATGTCCATGTCGCGCCGGTCCTGGTTGGGCTGGGGGCACGGAAGAAGACTCTTCTCTATCCTTGGACTACTTTCTATCCGATCGAGTTTCCGCTTTGCGAGACATTTATCTGCGACACAAGAAAAACATGGTATTAGAACAAGGAGCATGGGAATATAAACGAATAGTTATCAAGTTCCATTCAGTGGTCAAGTTTCCAAGCTTCATTCGGTATTGAAGGTCCAGGTTTCATTCGGTATTGAAGGTCCAAATTCCATTCGGTATTGAAGGTCCAGGTTTCATTCGGTATTGAAGGTCCAAGTTTCATTCGGTATTGAAGGTCCAAGTTTCATTCGGTATTGAAGGTCCAGGTTTCATTCGGTATTGAAGGTCCAAGTTGCATTCGGTTCGTTCGGCCTAGTAGCTCCTCACCTGATTCGGCAGAGACTTTGATTCGGCAGAGATAACTCTTTGATTCAGCAAAGACAAGGAGACGGTTCGGCTGATAGGAAATAACGAAGGCGTATAACCACTATTTATAGACAAATGTAGGACACCGGACCAATTGGTTCGGCACTCAGGGACCGAATGAAGACCACCTAGCTGAAACAAAGCACGGCATATACTAGCATATGCCCTGCTTTGGGGGGCAAGTGTTGGGTGAGTTTCGTCCGGCCCCTTCCCTACCACCGAACCAGCACTCACCGAACCGACCCCACCATGTCCCACCGAACCACACAGCTCCGAGCTCCTACCGAACCACGTGCCTGCCGAACCAAAGAGAATCAAGTGACTACCGAACCGACCCTTCTACCAATCAACACCGAACCAAACCCCATCTCTCATCTGCCGATCCAACACCTCTCCTTCCCAATACCGGACCAACCATGCCGAACCAACCTCTACTAGGCCATCACCGGTCCAAACAACTACCGGACCAATCCACTTCAAACCTCACTGCCAGTACCACCGAACCAAGAGCAAGGGGGCTAACACTGGACCAACATGACGCCGGTCCAACGTATCACCGGACCGAATCAACTCTCCATCGAGGCACTGCCGAACCAACGCTACCAGGCCAGATTGCTCCAGTCCAGGCCCGCCAGCAGCTATATACATCTAAGACCCCTGCTCCCAACCTCACTCTATAAATAGAGGGGCAGGGGCACAACAATGACAGACAAGTTTGAGAGCTCAAGCACGGAAGGAACTTTCAAACAACTTTCACATACTTGTATACAAAGCTTTGTACTTGTAACAAAAAGAGAGAATAACATATAAAGTGGACGTAGGCACGTTCTGGTCGAACCACTATAAATCTGTGTGTCTTTTTACAATTTAGCCCCTGCTTTTTATATATTTGCATAACTCACCCAAATCACTAAGAACAACATAAAATCAACTAAATCATACGACTTTGAGGTGTTTGTCCATTTTTTGTGCAAACAGATGTCTACAAAGGAAAAAGAGGAACTCAGGAAGCGGCTTTTAGAGCTTGAGTCCAAGCAGTTGATTCAGTCCAGTTTTTCTCCGTGGGGATCCGCGGTCGTTTTCGTGAAGAAGTCCGATAGAACTCTTAGGCTTTGCATTGACTATCGCAAGCTTAACGAGTTAACCATGCGGAATAGGTATCCATTGCCTAGGATCGATGATATGTTCGATCTATTGAGTGGTGCTAAGGTCTTTTGTCATCTTGACCTTGGCACGGGTTTTCATCAGTTACGAGTCGCGGAGGATAGCATACCTCTTACCGCTTTCCGCACTCATTATGGTTCTTTTGAGTGGCTCGTTATGCCGTTTGGTTTGACTAACGCTCCTGCTTTCTTTGTTGATCTCATGAATCGAGTATTCCGAGAATATCTCGATAAGTTCGTCCTTGTCTTCATTGATGATATCTTTATTTATTCTAAGTCTGAAGCTGAGCATGCTAATCACTTGAGAATTGTCTTGAGTACTCCCATCATCATCAGCTTAGAGCCAAATTCTCCAAGTGCCATGTTTGGGAGAATAAGGTTAAGTTCTTAGGCCATGTTGTATCTTCCGATGGCATTTCTGTCGATCCCTCAAAGATCGAAGCCATCCAGAATTGGAAGAGGCCTGAGAATGTTCATGAGATTCGTAGTTTCCTTGGATTGGCGGGTTATTACCGTCGGTTCATTAAGGATTTTTCCCGTGTTGTGCTTCCTCTCACCAGCCTTACTCGGAAAGGCATTCGTTTTATTTGGTCCGACAAGTGTGAAGCTTCCTTTCAGACATTGAACGAACTTCTCACTAATGCTCCTATTTTGGTGGTTCCCGAGGGGAATCATGATCTTGTTGTCTACACCGATACTTATGGTAGTGGTCTCGGTGTTGTTCTTATGCAGAAGGATCGGGTGGTTGCTTATGCTTCTAGGCAACTGCGTCCGAATGAAGTTCGCTATGCCACTCATGATCTTGAGTTAGCCGCCATTGTCTTTGCCTTGAAGATTTGGCGACACTATTTATTGGGCGAGCGCTTCATTCTCTATACCGATCATAAATCCTTGAAGTATTTGTTTACTCAGAAGGAACTCAATATGAGACAACAGCGTTGGCTCGAGTTTCTTGCTTCCTTTGACTTTGATATCCAGTATACCCCTGGTAAGGGTAATCGTGTTGCTGATGCGCTTAGTCGCAAACATTCGGCTATTATTTCTATGATGCTTGTCGAATGGGATTATCTTGAGACTCTATCTTTTTGTGAAATTCGTGATCGAGGTTCATCTTCTAATTCTCCTATTCTATTATTTAGTTTGGGAGCTCGACCCATTTTGTTGGATCGTATTGCCGATGCTCAGCGGCGTGATCCTGATTTGTTGCATCTTGTTCAGCTTTGTGAGTCTGGATCCTGTGATGAGGCATTGCGGGATTTCAGCATTGATTCTCATGGGTGTCTTCGCAAGAAGAACCGTCTTTTTGTTTCAGATTTTGCACTTAGGCATGACATTCTTGATGACTGTCACCGTTCTAAGTATACTATTCATCTTGGTAGTAGTAAGATGTATGCGGATATGCGTCGTCTTTATTATTGGGAAGGCATGAAGCGCGATGTGGCGAGTTATGTGAGTAATTGCATAACTCGTCAGCGTTTTAAGGCCGAACATCAGCGTCCTTCGGGTCTTCTTTAGCCTCTAGAGATTCCATTGTGGAAATGGGATCAGATTTCAATGGATTTCATTGTCGGCCTACCTCGTTCGAGATCAGGCCATTCTAGTATCTGGTTTATTGTTGATCGCCTCACTAAGTCAGCTCATTTTATCCCTATTAAGTCTAATAGGACTGCTTCGCATTTGGGTAAGTTATATGTCAAGGAAATCGTGAGACTTCACGGAGTTCCTAATTCTATTGTGAGTGATCGTGATGCTTTATTCACGAGTCATTTTTGGCAGAGTCTTCAGCAAGCTTTGGGAACAAAGCTTAATTTTAGCACAGCTTATCATCCGCAGTCTGATGGACAGACTGAACGGGTGAATCGTATCTTGGAAGATCTTCTCCGTATTAGTATTTTTGATTTCGGTGGTTGTTGGGAGGATCATCTACCTCTTGTAGAGTTCTCCTACAACAATAGTTTTCAATCTAGTATCGGTATGGCTCCTTTCGAAGCTTTATATGGAAGGCCATGTCGATTACCTTCTTGTTGGCTGGAATCTGGGGAGAAGCTTATTCTTGGTCCAGATTTTATTCGTGACTCTTCTATGAAGATTGATCTTATTCGGTTGAGAATGAAAGAGGCATAGAGCCGCTAGAAATCCTACGCCGACAGCCGTAGGAAGCCTCTCGAGTTCTCGATTGGTGATCTTGTCTTTGTTCGTGTTTCTCCTTTGAAGGGGGTTATGCGTTTCAGTACGACTGGGAAATTGGCTCCTCGCTTTATAGGACCATTTTCTATTACTGAACATATTGGCCCTGTGGCTTATAGAGTTTCACTTCCTGCTCATTTATCTAACATTCATGATGTGTTTCACGTCTCTCAACTTCGGAAGTGTCTTCGAGAGTCGGATTCTGTTATTGATTCTCCTGATTTGCAAGAGCTTGAGGTCTCACCGTACTTATCTTTTGCACAGCAACCTATTCGCGTACTTGACACGGAGGTGTGATGCCTTCGAAACAAGGACGTGCCGCTCGTTAAAATTCAATGGTCCGCGAATCCCAATGATTGTACTTGGGAAACCAGAGAGTATATCGAGCGATCTTATCCGGGTTTTCTATCTTTGCATGGGAATGGTGAGAATATCATTTCGTCTCAAGCTTATTTCCTTTTCTTTTGGATGTTGTTTGTATGTAGTTGTTACAAGTATCGTCTCTAGGAATTGCGGGGACGCAATTTTGTATAGAGGGGAGATCTGTAACAACCCGCATATTTAACGATTTTATATTTAAATGTTTTATTTAAATATAGCGTCGTTAGTCGGATTTTTGGATCCAAAATGTTACTTTGTGCAAATGGCCGAATCAGGACTCGAAACCACCTCCCTTGAGTCCAAAATGGCGTTTGCGATCTTTTTGAGTATAAGCCTTGATATGTTTGGAGTAAGTTGAATTTTGCTACTTTTTCTAGTTGGGTTTTGGATTGGGTTCAGCCCACTAACTAACTAATTAACCCTAACTCAGTCCCTCTCCACTCACTTATTTTATTTCATAGACTTAAGCTAAAAACTGAAAATGGGGGAAGAGAGTGGGAATTAGAAATTCCAAGCCCTAGTTTCTTCTTGCAACTTGAATTCTTGCTCCAAAATCAAAGTGAAGCTATTGGTAAGCTTCTTCTTCATCTTCTCCAACTCTTCTCCTCTTCAATTTCTGAAAGTTTTCCTAAACCTAACTTTGGGAAATATGTGTTTTATTCTTAGATTGAAGCTTGTAGAGTTGAAGTGAAGAGTAGTTAGTCTCCTTCTTGTGTTTGAGCTTCTTCTTCTTTGTTTTGAGATAAAAGGTGAGTTTTGAACTCGCATCTACTTCTCTTGATATCATGGGTGATGGGTATGAACTCCTAGCACTTGTTCATATGAACTTTTTTTTGGTTTGGATTGAACTGGTGAATATCCAAATTTTTAGAGTTGGGGTTCGATTCTTTAAAGATCCTAACTTTGATGTTTGAACATGTTTTTGGTGGCGAATCGGAGAGCTAATGGAGCTGGGGTATCTATTGGCTAAGGCTCCTTAGGTACATTGCTCGACCGGTTGCGTTTTGGAAGTGTTTGCACTTCGATGAGAAAGGGCGGGAACTGCAGAAAATTGCAGTTCGACTGACCGAACCCCTGGGCCGGTCGACCGACCTGCTACCCCAAGCATTTTTTCTGCTTCTGGCCAGCCGACCGAGCCCTGTAGCCGGCCGACCGACCGACCTGGTGCTGTTTTGCCTATTTTTGCTTTTTGTGTGTTTTCCAAATTTTATCGATTCAAGTTGGTTCTTAATGGTTGTTATTGCATCTTTGGCTTTGATAACTTATTTTTGACTTCATTCACGGGTTTTTTATAAAATAATCTTTTAAATTGTATTAAAAGCTTGCTTCTCTAATTTATAAACTCTATTTAAAACGCATACACACAATTTCGCACTTCGAGCGGAGTGGAAGGAAGATTAAATGGTTAGGTAAAACACGGACCATGAATCCATGTGTTTATTTTTCCGATTAATCCCCGACCTATTCGATTGATTGTTTTGACCTTTTGGTCTGGTTTACCAATGATATGAGGTGAACTTTGTACTGCTTTGAGTGTGAAATTAACTAACGGATAGTAAACCGTTTAGTGCGAACGAGTGGTTATGGGACTCACGTTACCACTTTTCGGATTCCTCTTTGAGAGTTATGACACATTCCGCCAGTTAGTGGTGTCCAGTACTGGGCCTCCGGACCTTCACCACTACGGTTTGTTGCCTTTGGGATAGTGTTTTCGGACTCTCCTTCAGGTTTGTTGCCTTCGGGTATGTTGCCTTCGGGTATGTTGCCTTCGGGTTTGTACCTTCGGGTTTGTTGCCCTATTGTATCGCTTTCGGAGTTAGGTCTTTATGAGCCGCTCGAGTGATATTTGGGTTTGGAGTCTTCGGGCTCATGGATCCTTGTTTATACAGTACTGAGCACGTGCAAATTTTTATGATGTTTCATTGATGTATATATTCGCTAGGTATTGCCCTTCGGTGTTGGTCCTTTTGAGCCGCATGATGTATAGCGATTACCTTGTGGAACTTGTGTTACCTTCATTGGTATTTGTTATTGCCTTTTGGCTTGTTTTGGGATATTCCTATCCTTTGTTTATTGTGATGCCGATGATATGAGGCTTGTTATGATATGATTCATCTTTTTGTTAGATGATTGTGTTATCTCTTTTAGAGATATTAGTTATACATTGTGACTTTGCAGAATATTGTTGTTCAGTTTATCTAACTGGTTTGTTTAGCTAGACTGACCCATGTATTTTATACTCGGGTCAGACCGAGATGTTTCAGGTTAGGTACATTTGGACTTAGCCTATTTTGCTTCCGCCTGGACTATCCAGCTTGTTCCTTTTTGTTAAAGCTTTTTGTGCAGTCCTTTTTGTTGAACTCTGATATAAGTATTCATCTGGATTCGTCTGTATATTGTGGTTTGCTATACCACTTGACATGTATTAGTTTGTAAACTCTGTTATGTATCAATATATGTGTATATGATGATCTGATGTTCTGTGATGTATATTACATTTGAGTTGTTATATTCTGTTCTGATTGATCCTCCTACCACCTATGGTTTTGTTTTAAGTATTCATTGGGTATGTCGACCTACTTGGTATGTCTATTGTCGATGGTTCAATAGATAGTTAGAGCAAGGCTATAGATGGTCGCTCCTAACCAGCCTTATTCTCCGTGTTAGTTGACGGCATTACCCTGTAGTGTCCTTGGCTAGCGTGTGTATAGAGGTGGGGCGTCATAGTAACTCTGATGTAATATGATACTATGTAATATTTTATGTGAGATATTATATTTCATTCGTTCCGCTGTGAGTATCTGATGTTGTTGTGTTTCTTCTTTCTTATCTTTTCTTCTTCTATCCCTTTCTTTCTTAAATCATGATGCGTTTTTCTGAAGATAGAAAGACAGGTCGTGACATAAATACCTCATATAGAATCGTTCGCCAAACCATCCTACTTTATTTTGGAATCTTTATTACGCACATAGTTATTAAAGTGGTTTTCGGTTTTGGAAGAGAGTATGAAAATATCTGATCCCCGTCTCTTTAACAACTAAATGCCTATTTCGAACAGATGGTTCTTTTACATTTCCAAAACTGATTTATAATTTATACAAAATATCGTATTCTCAAAACCATATCATTTTTGACATCATATTCACTTTCGAAATTGTAGCACATTTGAAATCATATCACTTTCGAATTCATATTTTCAAAAATAAATTAAATCCTTATTTAAAATTGTCATATTCCTCAAATATGTCATTTAAATCCCAACTTATGTTATAACATCATTTAATCGTATTCTACTTAAAAATCAAGGAATTAAATATAAAATTTCCACCTACAGAAATTGAATTTCAGAAAATAGTTAAGATAGTTTAAAATAGTTTAAGATTTTTTAAAATAGATTAAATAGATTAATTTCGTTTAAAATAGATTAAAATAGATTAATATAGTTTAAATAGATTAAAATAGATTAATATAATTCAAAATAGATTAAAATAGTTCAACATAATTTAAAATAGATTAAAATAGTTTAATATAGTTTAAAACAGATTAAATGGATTTAAAATAGATTAAAATGGGTTAAAATATTTTAAATAGATTTAAAATAGATTAAAATACTTTAGAATTTCGATTTAAACCAATTTCCAATTCCAACCTTCAAACTTGAACTTTCAAAGTAATTCAATTTATATAAATCAATTTTCTTCAAAATATCATTTAATCCAATCCAAGATTTAAGGGTTTTAAAATAGATTAATCTAACCAATCCGCTGTCCATGTATAATTTTCTTTCCTATAGTTAAGTGATACGGATATTTACTATTTCAATCTACAATAATTTTAATTTACGGATATATATCATTTCAACCCGCAATCCTGAATTAACATTCAAATCCATAAAATTGCTTGGGTTTATCATTTCAACCTATAATGATTTTTTCCTAATCTATAGATCATTCGGGTATGTATCATTTCAACCAAAAGGGAACTTGCAGTGTTATAACAAAGCAAAATATAACATCTAGTCATCCAATATCAACAATCAAACATGCATCACAATCACCATTCAACCAACCAATAAATAATATCAATTAACCAATTATCAATAACGAGTATTAACAGATAATTTAAATTAAATATTAAATTAAATGGTGATTAAATCCAATAAAAGTCAGATTTAATTGGAATGATAATTTAATATAATCAAACAACAATCAATCAACTTCTAATCACATCATAATATTAATTTAACTAACATAAGATAATTTAGTAGTCGAGAGTGGGGTAAAACACTCAGCTTTGGTTTGAAATCGATTTGAAATCCAAATAAATTCCCAAATTTCAATAGTCTCATAATTCGTCCAAACTGGTTCCAAAATGTCAGAAATTCCAATACGATCGCAGCAGTGAAAACTGCGCGTGAATCTGAGTATGTATGTAAAATTTATTAAAAGAGAAGTTATATGATTTAAGATATGAAATAATTAAAATAATAAAACAAGAAAACACGTCACCTCTGACACTACAACATGAAACCCTACCTACCTTGTATGCGATCGAACTTGATACATGCCCTCGCCGCTGCCTTCAAACTTCGACGTCCCACTCCCCTTCGACCATCATCCACCTGATCTCAGAGACCTCCACGTGACTGCATAAGTCGAGCCACTCACACCTATCCCATCCGGTCCCCCTCCGCCCCGCCATGAGCCAGCGCCACCACCTTTAATGTAACGACCTAGGATTTTTGACATCTCGAGTTTTGAATATTAATAATATGTTATTTTAATCAACAAAAATCCTAGATAAAAAACAATTGGCAATAATGATACACGGTTTTCCAAAAAACCAAGTTAATATTTGAATTTCCATATCTTCAATTATCAAATATCGAATTGATTTAAATGGAATTTCTTATACATATATACATATATATATATTCAGAACAATATAATATATATATATATATATATATACACAAATCGAAAAAAAATAAATTTAGATAAATGCAGATGAAAAGAGAAGAATACATTATAAATAGAAAGAGTTTAAAATTGGATTTACTTATATATATATATATATATATATATATATATATATATGAATATATACATATCAGTTAAGAAGAGTGTAATATTTATAAAACTAAATAAGTCGGAAGTTTAAAAAGTTTTCCTGGTAGGAATAAATAAAGTAAAGACCTAGCCCAGTTAAAAAACATAAGATGTAAAACATTTCCTGACTTAAAGTGTATGCGAATGTTTGCCTGATCAAAAACAGAAAAAACCAAAACAAATGTTTTTAGTTCTTTTCAGCTTCTTTTCACATCACAAATCTCCAGCCAACCAAAAATTTCAATCTATCCATCAAAACATTTTTACAGCATATCAAAATCTTTTTGAGCCCAAATCAATATGTATACATCATTTCATTTTATATAAGCATGTATATATATAGACTTGTGTGTTATGTATTAGCTTGTAAGTCAAATGCCTGTAAATATAATGAGCTCTGTAAACACAAATACATTGTAAAACATCCTCTGTTCAAATCAAAGCAAAAGTAAAGCAAATCCTTTTCAAGATTTCAAGAGCTCTGATCTAAAACAAGAATTTAACTTGAAGTTTTCAATGGTTCAAACATATGGAAGGTGAGATTTGAATTTTGAATGCCCGGAAGATGTTTGATCTAATATGTTATATGCAACGGAGTAAATATATCCTTATGTGCTGGTTTTAAAAAATCTCTTTATCTCTTTATTTGATTTAAATTTGCAAACTTTGTAAACTAATGAAGTTTTCCTTTTTGAGTATAGAACAGGCTAAAATTTAATAATGTTTGACCTTACTGTACATTGGACAAAAATGTAATAATACAACAAACAACAAAGTTTTGTCAAAAATTTATATGATAAGATCGATGAATCAGGTATGTTGTCGTGTTTCTCATATCAAAATAGGATTTTTAATGGAAGTATCAAGATTTTTAGTGGCCTAAATCGCGAGAAAAGTTGAGTTAATCAATTTGCGTTCAAAAATTAAATGTCGGCAATGGCATCGTCAAGGTAAGGCACGACTAGGTTGAGGGGAAGCGCCATGTCGGGGGCAAGGAGTTTACGATGGTGTTTTCTTGAATTTTGCTTTGATTTGAGTTCGAGCGGACTTTTAATGTTTAAGGAAAAATGGGAGACAGTATTGAACGTGACCACTTTTGGAAGGAAGCGGGTGACCGGACGGTGCGAACTTTGGCAAGAAGGAGGCAGCATGGGTGGGCTTTCGAATGGTGGTAGCGGCAAGTGGGTCAGTGGAGTAAGGCAAGAGTAGTTTGAAGTTTTGGTGGGGATGGATTTTCTGTTGGCTGCGGTGGGAGGTTCAATCTTGATCAAGAGTGAGTGAATGTTGGCGAAGGGGTAGAACTGGTCGAGGCTGGTCATGGACGTTAGAGGTTGGTCTCGGTTGGTCGAGCGGTGGCATGGTGGAGTAGTATATGTAAATGTGCATGCATGCATGCAAGGTTGGCTCTGAGGTAGGAACTTGGGGAAGAGGAGGGTTGAGTTTGGTCCAGGCAACGGGGTCAGTCGCACGCGTGGATAGTGGGAAGAGCACTTGCATCGATCGAATTGTTTTTGGTTTTGGAATCGTGGTTTTGATCGTTTGGATTGGGAAATTTGAACTGGAAGTAAAAGAGAGGGAGGAGAAGAGAAGGGGAAATGGGCAGCAGTTTTCTTTTTTTTGTTGTTAAATTTGGGCTTCGGCCCAAACAAAGGTTTGTGAAATTGATTTAAAATTTAAATAAATACCTTGTGAATTTTAAAATGAGATAATAAATGCATACGAAACCCGTTCGACATGAAATTGATTTCGATGGGTTCGTATCGACGAATGCAAAATCATCGTACGACTCGCCGCAGAATTTGAACCAATGAAGTTTTATGGTATTTTGCAATGGATAGATCTTTAATACCGTTTTAAAACCAAATATCGACGTTAAATTTATACGACCATATGTTGAAGGTATTTTACCGATAAAAATAACGGAGAGTTAATTTTATTTGATCACGATGTTTTTGACATCTGTTTAGCGAGATAAAAAACCATTTCGCTAATTATTTTTAATTGAACCCCTATTGGCAGAATAAATCACCGTTCTTCCATTATTACTGAATATATTTGTTTTGGACATTTACTAGCAGAGGTAAAACCCTCTGTTGCTTTTATATTTGTACAGATATTTATTTATTATATTGGGTAATTTGATGTTGAGATGATTGTTAAAAAGCTGATTAATATGAATTTTGTATCTGTTATTCTGGACTGTTATGAAATTGAATGGTAACCTCATTAGTACCATTGGAATTATTAAGCCTTCTTTTCCGATTTGGAAGTGGACTATTAAACCAAAATTATTTAAAGATGATTATTATTTTAAATTTAATTATTAATTATTTTGATAATGGTTTAAAGTAATTAATTTATTATTCTTAAAACTTATTTAAAAACGTATTAATTATTTTTTAAAAGTTATTGGTTATTTAATTATTTAAAGTATATTAATTATTAAGTAAAGTTATTTTATGGTGATTTTTAGAGTTAATTATTACTTAAGGGATTTATTAGTAATAAAGTATATTTACTACAAGGATAAATTTATCAAATGTTAATAATGTTTTAGAAATAATATATTATATAGTAGACTTTTATAAATAAGGATTTTATTTAAATTAGAACTTCGAAATTTTAAATTGAAACTTTATAAGTATTATTTTAGAAAATTATTAAACAAAATTTTCGAGAAGTAATGGTATACCGCATGGCGTAATCAAAGGTAGTGAGTGTCTACAGTTATGTTTTGGATTTCGCTAGGATAGAGACGTAACCACCGAGCTATGAATCCATGGTTCATACCATAGAGGTGTTTTCCCAATTTATTTTAAAAAGGGTTTCAAATATTTTGAAAATGAATGGTTTCATAAATATACTTATCCGGTAAGATAAGCATATGCTGTTTGATTAAGTAATTTGAATTTATCAAAATCTAATTTAATAAGGCTTAATGTTTTCAATGGGAAATGAAACCTTGTTTGGATGTTTTTGTATTTGATAGTTGAATAACCGTTATCAAATCTGGACCGGAAAACATAATTTTATGAGTAAGAGGAAACACGAGAATTATATAGTACAGTTACCATTAGAGGTGCTATACTGTACGTATATACTCATTCGTTCTTCTAGGACGACAATAAGAAAATCCATCCACTAATGGTTAGGAGATTATCTTCGATCTTATTTTCGTCTGTTTATTTCCTAAACAACCGAGGTTGAGTTTACCGGAAATATCGAACGTTGCTTCGAAAAGACTAGAATCAGATAAGTTATCCGAAAACCACTTTGATCCAACGAGTAAGTTTTCGATGTGAAAACAAGGGCATGGAGTCGAAGATGGAGCAGTTAAGTGCAAGGGCTAATCGCTACTAATCCTGAGGGTGATTCCAAAATGGATGTAGTAGGAGCAGTGCCTTCGGTTCCGTTCGAACCTAGAACGGACTTGTATGGACGAATGCTATTAGTACATTGTCATTAGAGGGAAGTGAGCATTCTTAGTGAAAATTCCTTTAAAAGATAATCGTAGCCTCCAGCCTCATCAACCGAGAATGATTGTAAAGCACGGGAAATGCAGCAAGGCTAAGTGGGTAGCACCCAATTAGGGTATGTTTATCACCTTTCTAGATACCCTCAGATGTCATTACAATGATTTATGGATGGAGCTCAGAAAAGGGGGGAACACCCAGGGTGATAGCATATTCGATCTATCCAAGTCAAGGATAGTCCGGTCTTGTGTTGTAGGGGATGGCAGCGTGGTCCTCGGTACGCTGTTCTAAACGTGTACTGTGATAGGTGGTACCCCAATGCCTAGTCCTTCGTATGGCATCCATTCTCCAATAAGCACCTATGGTTTTGATTATGCCTAACTATGATGAAACGTGATATGCAAGCATTTCAGCTATTTGAATAAGTATTTGTTCATAGCCACTATTATAATATCATTGGATTTTCTATAAAAAGTATTTTGGTTGCCGTAAGGAAAAACCCATCTGCTTATTTATGGCATGGTCTTATGGGATACCTTTTATTTTAAAAGGGATTTTTGAAAGTTGTAACGAATAAAATTCCTTTTGATATAAAATCTCACGCTGGTTTTACCAGATAGATCCAGGCGTGGTTTTTCCTATATGCTCGGGTCAGACCGAGCATATTTCCAGGTTCAACTGGAAGATTGGAGCTTCAGGAGAGGAGTTGGAGTGCTAGAGACGTATTCATGTAGATGATTATATTCCATTGCATTGGTTATGTTTTCATAAATTGTAAGTATAGGTTGTTATAACTGTCCATGCTGAATAGTTTATATACTCGATTGATGTCCATATATGTTCAAGTTACCAGTTTTTTTTTATGTAAAGACTTGTTCTATATATAAATTATTTGTTCCTCAATGAGATTCTGTGTTTTTTATTTCTATCTTCTTTCTACATTCTTTTCTTACTATCCGCTTTTCTATTCCATTTGGACTGAACCATTGTGGTAAAGCGTTAGTTCGAACTGTATGCTAAAAGTGGGTCATGACATTGTGGTATCAAAGCCTAGGTTGAGTGAATACCTAGGCTTTGGTGGGGTTACGTATTTGAGATTGGGTCAGTAGTACCCTAGAATGAGTCCGAGTGTATATGTATAGGAGAGAGCGTATTTGTTAGTGATATAAAAAAATTTATATTGTGTAAATTGATCCGTTGAGTGGCATATGGATTCTGGTCAATACGAGTAGCTAAAATTATTGATAGGGATCTCTAAACACTTGAACAAGGCCAATGGACACAATATTGTTTTAAGTGGGCAAATGAAATAATTCTACCCAGGATATACTTTATATATTAAAGGTAATGATTTTCAAGAACATATGGTATTTTGAGGTGTTGTTTGATAAGAGATGACAATATTTTATCATCTAGAATTTGAGTGGTCATAGCTATTAACTTTGAGTACCCTCTATTGCCGATCCCTTTGGCTTGAGTATTCCTTAGTAATCTAGGTCCTGTAAGATAAGAACTTTGGGAAATTTGGGTTTTTGCTAAATTTTATTTATTAAAGGAAATTGGAATGTTTTTAAATGAATATTTTAGAAAGATTTTTCATAGATAAAAGCTAATTTTATAATAATTGATATATAAAAAGGGATATTTGAGAATTAAAAACCCTGATGGTTTTGGAAAATTTGTTTAAAATAAATTTTTGAGGAAAATGATTTTTGTATTATTTCAGTAAAGTTTTAAATAATAGAAATTTAAAATATGAAAATATTTGAAGTATGAACCTATATATGTACTCCTTAGCGTATATGAATTCTTGAAACCATAGGATCTCATTCTTAATTCTTGTTAATTGATTGTAGAGAACCCGTAGTATGGATCAAGGAGGAGCACTTTCGAAGGCTAGGAGAGATGGAAATCATGACTTAGCTAGAAGAATTTTGAAGGATCTTAACAAGCCATCGATGTAACGACCCGATTTTTTTATGCCTAAAAATCAACATCAATACGTCCACTATATTAAATGCCGAACAATCGAATGCCGGAAAACCAAATCATTAGGGTTTAAGAAGAAGGAGGTAGAAGAAGAAATGGAAAACAATATCAGAATCTCACAATTGTAGCGGAATAATATATATTAAATAAATGACCGATCTTTAAACCAAAAAAAACTATATCAGTTTTTTACATTACATCATCAGAGTATAACAAAATTCATAGCACACAACTTGACAGTTATCATAACCTATCCTCATAAAAACTGCCTATGCAGTTAATCTTACAGCGGTGGAATATTCATCAAATACGTGTGATACGCCTCGCCATCCATCTCGTCTCCTGAGCTCCACAGCATCCTAGCCTATATTCTATAATACTCGGTCTGACCCGAGCATTACAATAAAACAATACCCGAGTCAGCCTGGAAAACCAGCGTGAGAAAACACACTTGATTGGATTATTAAAGTTTTCAAAATCCTTTAAAATCAAAGATATCTCGTAAGATCATGCCACAAATAAACATGTCCGTTTTTTACCTTACGGTAACTAAAACATTTCTTATCAAATACTCTAATATTATAGTAGTGTCTATATATACAAATACTTATTCAAATAGCCGAAATTGTTACATTCATTAAATTCTAGCATAATAGGTATACAAGCAAGTCCGAAGGCTCTTATTGGAGGTTGGATTTTCATCAATGGTAGGGCTATTGGGGTACCGCCCGTCACGGTACATGGTCTAGATCACCGTACCGAGGATCCATCCTGATTCCCTACTACACAAGACCGGAGCTACTCCTTACTGGATAGTCTGAATAAGATCATCCCACGGTTGGGATCAGCAACCGCCCACACTGCCGAAATAAAGGGACATATAGACAGAGATGAGCTTACCCTAATTGGTTGCTAGCCACTTATGCTGCATCTCCCATGTTTTAGCCATTTCCAGTGGATGAGACTCGAGGCTATGCGTTACCTTTATAGCACACATACACTTAGAATGCTCATCATCCTCATAACGATGTTCTAAAAGCACTCATCCATACAAGTCTGTTCTCGGTCCAAACGGAACCGAAGACACTACTCCTACTACATCCATTTTGGAATCACCCTCAGGATTAGTAGCGATTAGCCCTTGCACTTCACTGCTACATCTTCGACTCAAAGCTCTTGTCTTCCTCAAGAAAACGTTCAAACCAGATCGAAGTGGTTTTCGAAAAATTAATCCTGATCCCGGTCTCTTCGAAACGATCAGCGCATTGGCCAATATTGATAGTCGGTTATTCAACTGTCATAAAACATCTACAAACAACCATCAGACTTTAATAATTTTCCAAATTATTTATTTCAAAATGTCTTCATAAGATATTTTTCCACACTTCAAACCTTTGAAAATAGTTTCCAAATCACTTTTTCTCACGTGTAATAAATTTCCAACCAATCGTTTATTTCCACTGAAAACGCCAAATCTTATTGAGTTAAGATCTTTAAACAAACTAAGTTCCTTTATCCAAAAACATGTACCGAAAAAGTTTTAAAATAGAACTACTTAGAAGACTTACTCAAAATAAGGGTTATGAAATTCTATAATAATTTTTAAATAAAAACTTTAGCCAATCTACTCTTAAAATAAAGCAACTTTATACAATATAAATGTAATAATTATCTTTTAAATCATAACACTAATTAAACCTTTTAAAATAATCACTTCTATAATTAACTTAATAAATATTTACTTTAAAATTTTTAAAACAATTTAAATAATAAATTTCTCAAAAATATTCTTATAAAACAACGTTAAAACTTTTAACTTATACTTGGAAATCTTTCTTGAAAATATACTTGGCTTTTCAGGGAAACACACTTCCCATTTAAAATATAGCCATCTAATCATTTATAAATTTTGTTCGATTTATAACAATTTATTTACATTCCCATTCCATAAATTTCTTTTCCATACTTTTAAAAATAAAACCACCTTTTTATTTTAAAAAAATTATCATCTCTTTATAAATTCCCACCGTAAATTTATACTTTTAAATTTATCCATTGATAAATATTCCACTTTATTTATAAACTCCGTTTATAAATTCCATAATCTCATTCTCCTTTAATACCAGTTTCAAACACTTAATCAGTTTTCAAATTTATTTTCAAAGCTAACTCCATTTTAAAATAAATTTCTTTACTTACCCAAATTTAGTTTAAAACCCATTAATTCCATATTTACTTCTATATTTATGATTTAAAATCTTATTTTAAACTGAAATATCCATTTCATACTTCATTCAAAGTTTTACTGTTTTATTTCTTCCCAAAAATTTAAATCTTAAATTTTGAAAATAAAATCCTTTATATTTTTAAATAATATTACTTAAGTCTCCAAAACTCTTTTATTTTCATTTGTTCAAAATCTCTTTCTTCATTTCCATACTCATAATTTATTTAATAAAATTTAAAAATCAAACTTTTATACTTTTTCGGATTCAATCTTTAGTTTACTCAAATTCACTATAATTATTTTGCTTAAAATTTTCCATTTTTATTCCCTTTAAAAATCCAAGATTTATATACTTTTCATTCTCTCATATACCAATATATATTCACCAAACCATAGCATTCAATAATTTCAACTCCCAATGAAATCAATAAAATCCATCATAGATTATCACATAAAACACATCGCTGACTATAAAATAAATTCAACGTTTTGAGGAATCTAGTTGGATCCCTCCAACCTGTTTTCCTACATCCATAGATGTTAGCACAATATAAAATACCAATCCCACATTGAGGTTGAATATCATGGTATAAAGGGTCATCCGCCATTACGCGAGGCACATTGGATCTCATCCACTAAATAATATGGGAAATCAATCACTCCAATATATGTATACTATTATATATAATATCATATCCAGCCAATTCAATCATTCAACCAATAATTTAAATTTAACTATTTAAATTTAAATGGTAATCTAAATGAGTGAGATTAACTCACCTTTTGATTTTATTGTTTGCAATACGATCCATCTTGACTTGAGTCTCCATGATTTTAGACCTTGTATAAATATTTATACAGTATATTAATATTTGAAATACAATCAATTTCTATTTAATAAATTTAATTAATTAATAATTTAATTAATTAATAATTTAATTAATTAGTTATTTAGTTCTAAACTAATGATTTAATTTTAAACTAATTCCCTTTTAATACTTTTAGCAACAAAATAATTCAACAAATTTATCACTATACAACGTTATTTAAAATAAATTGGTAAGTTTAAAATGTGCATACTTATTGTTATTTTTATTTTTGAAAACACATATACTTGTAAAAATAACTGCACAGATTTAAAAATCCAATCTTTATACCAATTCTATATTTTTTCCAAAACCATATATATATATATACATATATACATAATTATGTACATATATATATTCTATTTCACCTACGTATTAAAACATGCATGAATATATATTATATTTATTTTTATTTTTTTGAAACTATATATATATACATATAAAATATATATAGATAAAAATCTAATTTTATATAAACCAAAGATTTTAAAATTTTCCATTTTCAAAAAGATTATCTCCATATATATTTACTGTTTTAAAATTAAAATGTGTATATATTATTTTCTGTTTATAGTTATTATATCTACAAATCAGGACTTAATTAAACCCTCTTCAAACTTACAACAAGTTCAAGCATATATATTATATATATTTTTTCTAATCCATATATATATTTCAAATTAGATTAAACACAAATAAAATAAAACTACTAGCTCACTGCATGCTCGAGATCCAACCATCAGATCGTACAAGTCGTCAACCGACTTCGTTCTTCCAAAGCGCCACTGTTCGCAACCCTCGGAACTTGCCACATGCCATCACGACCCAGCAATCAAGCCGCCATCGCGAGCGACTTCACCAGGTCGCCGCAAGCTCGATAGGCAGCCCTACCACCCTGTCGTCGTTGAAGGCTAAAATCCTACCATGATATCCCTTTCCCAATCGTTGTGCCTCACCTTACAACGGCAGTGACCATCCAGGCCCCATGAGATCGTTGAACTCAAATCGATTTGATTTGAAACGTGCGACCATTATTCGATTTTCTTTTTGAATTGAACGAATGAAGGAAAGGCTGCATCGATTTTGTTTGAAAAGGGAAAGCTACGATTTGAAGAGAAGATTTAGCTCGGCCATTTTATTTTATTTTTAGTTTTGAAGTGGACATCTGGAGCATGAATGAAAAGGCAAGAAGACACGTTTTGATATGAGCTGTTTGAACAAGCTAGCTAAGTGATCATGAGATGAAAGCAAAAAGGTCTGATTTGAAAAGTATTAAGCTGGTTGGCAAGAATATAATATATATATATATATCAAATTTAATTTCAAATTATCTCGAAAATTGTAACACAAAATCTCGACCCCCCATCGAGGCATCCCGCTAGGCGTTTATAATGTTATTCCCCTATTTCGAACATAATGGAAAAGATTTTGAGTCCTAATTCAATCGTATGGAGAAGATAGCTTTTTGAACCGAGCTATTATATTGAATTTTCGATATAAATTTCAGCGCGTTTATTTACCGTACGGTCACATGACAACTCCAAACACTACGAAAATTGAAATCCGATAATAATACACTATTACGGATCTAATGGATCTAGTTTCATCAAATTTCGAAACTGTGCCTCGGAGGGCTACTTATAAATATCGATTCAAACAATATATTTTCAAAACTTAACAAAACACTTCCATATTCAATTTTAACACTTCTATCATCTTTAGTATTATTAATATAAATTTTACAAGACTTCAAATTATTTTTAACAAGCTCAAAACTGAAGATGCAATATTTTTCCCAATTTCAAATTATTAAATTCAATAAATTTAATTGCCAAATAAACAGTTATATTTGAAATTCAAGTTAAACTAACTTTCAAATATTTAAAATCAATTAAATATTCCAATTTCAAATCTCCAGAAATTCTGGGTCGTCACAATCGATATATAAGAAAGAGCTAGAGAAGGAAATAGAGCCTGTCGAGCAGCTGCCGCATCAAGACGAAGAGCCTAAGGAGGAAGAAGAAGAGGAGGAGGAGGAGGAGCCTGAGGAAGAATTCAATGATAAGGAAGAATTCGAGGACGAGGAGGAATTTGAGGATGAAATGGAATTTGAAGCAAAGGAAGAAAACAGATCAAAAAATGATGACGCTGCCATCTAGGAAATGGGTGAAGTGGAAAATGAGCCAATTGCAGATGGGGATTACCGTCAGAGGGAACCAAGCCCGGTGTTTGCGTGGGTTCCGGATAACAATGCGGAGTCTATGGAATTGAAGGGGCCCAAAGTAGAGGACTCGGATGGAGAGAGTCCGCAGTGAGTGTTGGTTTGGGTTGAGTGGTCTCTTAGTAATGTATACCTTATTAGTATGTGTTAGTAACCTATAGACATCATGTTTATTGGATTGTAGTCTGGTAAAGTGTCTCGGTAGATGTTTGGTATGACTATATGTATATATGTATGTGTATATGATGGCGGTAACTGTAGAAGTATTCTAGTTGGTACTAGGTGTAACTGATATTTGGAAATATATATAAATATAAATATTGACATGTGTGATATGGGTGTTTATTAATTCTTTAATAGGTTAAAATTTGGTTAGTGCTGTGTACTAGCCTGATCTTGGAAATTTAGAGGACGAAATTCTTTTAAGGGGGAAGGAATGTAACAACGTGGGATTTTTTACATCTCGAGTTTTGAATATTAATAATGTGGTATATTAACAATGATAATACACAGTTTTCCGAAAATCAAGATAATATTTGAATTTTTATATTTTTATTTATAAAATAGGGAATTGATTTATAATGGAATTTCTTATATATATATTCGGAACAATAGAAAATACACACACACACACACACATATATATATAAATTGAAAACAAATTAAATTCAGATATGAAAAGAGAAGAATACATTTTAAATAGAAAGAGTTTGATATTGGATTTTCTTGTACATATGAATATATACATATCAGTTAAAAAGAGTGTAATATTTATAAAGCTAAATAACCTAGTGGGTTAAAAAAATATATGAAATATACATATTTGTGGATTAATAAATATAGTTATCAAGAATTTTATACATTTATATATATGTATATATATCGAAAATAAAAGAAGAATGTATATTTGTATATATATAAGTAGAAAGGAAAAATTATAGTATTTATAAAAAAATAGATATTCTATGCTATAAATAAATAAAAATTGTATGTTAAAAACAATATATTTAATGATAGTGTAACGACCCGAATTTTCGATGCCCGAAAAATCGAACCATTAGGGTTAAAGGAGAAGAGGGTAGAAGAAGAAAATAGAACATCAGAATCTCACAGTCGCAGCGGAATAAATATAATATAACAAAAGCTTTAAACTATAAAGGAATCTGCACTGATTTATACATTATATCATCAGAGTACAACTTAATTTAACAACATAATCAATATCCAAATGCTGGAAAGTTATATAAACTTGTCCTCAAAACTGAATACACAACGGAGTAATAATCAAGTATGGAAGTATGTCTCGCCATCCAGCTCGACTCCTGAGCTCCACAGCAGTTCATCCAAAATATGTATTCTATAATACTTGGTTTGAGCCGAGCATTATAATTAAGTAACACCAGAGTCAGTCTGGAAAACCAGCGTGAGATAACACACTCAATTGGATTATTAAAGTTTTTAAAAATCCTTTAAAATCAAAGGTATCTCGTAAGACCACGCCACAAAAACATGCCAGGTTTTAACCTTACGATAACCAAAACATTTCTTATAAAATCCTGTGATATTATAGTAGTGTCTATATAAAATACTTATTCAAATAGCCGAAATTGTTACATTATCAAATTCCAGCTGCTAGCCACAAAGTGGGTTCTGCAAACAAAAACCGTAAAGGCACATAGGGAGAATGGATTTCCATCAATGGCAGGGCTACTGGGGTACGTCCGTCATAGTACTTGGTCTAGATCACCGTATCGAGGATCCACCCTGATCCCTTGCATCGCAAGATCGGAGCTACCCCTTATTGGATAGTCCGAATAAGTTCACCTCGCGGTTGGGATCAGCAACCGCCCACACAGCCGAATATATAAAGGGACATCTAGACATGGGTTACCTTACCCTAATTGGTTGCTATCCAATTAGCCTTGTGTGCACCTTCCCTGTTTTAGCCATTCCCTGTTGATGAGTCTCGAGGCTATCGTTACCTTTTTAGCACACAATCACTTAGAATGCTCATCGACCTCCTGACGATGTTTTGAAAGCGTTCGTTCATGCAAGTCCGTTTCGGGTCCGAACGGAACCGAAGGCGCCACTCCTACTACATCCATTTTGGAATCACCCTCAGGATTAGTAGCGATTAGCCCTTGCGCTTTACTGCTCCATCTTTGACTCCAAGCTCTTATCTTCCTCACAAAAACGTTCAAACCGGATCGAAGTGGTTTTTGAGAAATTAATCTCAATCCCGGTCTCTTCGAAACGATCAACGCATTGGCCAATATTGATTGTCGGTTAATTAATTATCAAATAACATTCACAAACAATCATCAAGCCATAATAATTTCTCCCAGATTATTTATTTTTAAATATCTTTGCAAGATATTTTACTACATTCAACCTTTTGAAACAGTTTCAAACCGTCTTTCACTCATGGAATAAATTCCCCAAATATTTTCTATTTCCATTGAAATCACCAAGTACAAATACTTTAGGTGTTCAAATAATTTAAACGCTTTATTATAAAATGTACTTTAAAACATTTAAATTAAACTACTTAAACACTTTATTCAAAAATATGTGCTTTCAAAATATTTAAAATAAAACTACTTTATAAAATATAAAACTAATTTTTAAAATAGAAGTTAAGCCAATACTAAATTTAAAGTAAGAGTTGCGAAATTCTATACAAGTTTTCAAATAAACTTTACCCAAACTATCTTTAAAATAAAATTTACTTTATAAAACATAAATATTAATAATTATCTTTTTAAAACATAATACCAATTAACCTTTAAATAATTACTACTAAAATAAATTTGAAAAATATTTACTTTAAAAATAGTAAATTTTCAAAAACATTTCATTAAAACAAATTTTTAAAGCCTTTAGATTATACATAAAAGTCTCCTTTAAAATACACTTGGCTTTCAAGCGAAATACACTTCCCATTTCCATACCTTTAAAAATAAACCACTATTTATTTTTAAAACAAACTACCCATTCCTTTATAAATTCCCATCGTGAATTTATACTTCCAAATATCCACTGATATCTTGTTCCACCTTATAAACCCAGTTTATAAATCCCATAATCTCATCTTTATTTAAAACACGGTTTCAATCACTAAATCAATCTTTAAATCGATTCTTCAAAATTAACTCCATTTAAAATAAATTTCTTTCCTTATCCAAATTTATTTCAAAACTCATTAATTTCATATTTAACTTCTTTATCCTGATTTAAAATCTTATTTAAACTAAAAATACAAATTTCATACTTTCCAAATTTCTTCTTTATCTTTTCCAAACAAATTTAAACCTTAAATTTTAAAAATATATTCTTTACACTTTTAAATATTATCACTTAAATTCATTTATTCAAAATATCTCTTTTCCATTTTCGATTTATTTGTTTCAATTAAAAATCAACTTTTATTCTTCCAAATGATTTTAATTGTCTAAATTCCTTATAATTATTTTATTTAAAATTACCTTTTATTTACTTTAATATAAAAATCCAAACTTCATATATATACTTCAATTCTCAAAATTCCAACATATATATATACACACACACATATATAACCAAACCAGAATATTTAATAAATTCCATTTCCCAATATGATCAACATAACTCATCACAGATCATCACATAATCAAATCGCTGAAAATATAAAATAAATTCAAACGTTTTAAGGAATCAAGTTGGATCCCTCCAACCTGTTTTTACCTGCATCCATAGATGTTACAACAATATAATAATACCAATTCCACTTCAAGGTGGAATATCGCGGTATATGGGATCATATTATCTCATCCGCTATTATGCGGCGCATAGGGTCTCATCCGCTATATAATGTGGGAAATCAATCACTCCAATATATATATATATATACTGCTATATATAATATACCACATCCAATCAATTCAATCATTGAACCAAAATTTAAATTTAAATATTTAATTTAAATAAAACCCAGATGAGTGAGATTAATTCACCTTTGTTTTTTATTTGCAATTTGCTCCACCTTGACTTGTTTCTGCACAGTTTTAGACCTTGTATAATATTAGATGATTTTTATTAATATTCGAAAAAAATTGAACAATTAAATTTCCATTGATAAATTTAAATTAACTAGTGAATTTATTTTAGACTAATAGTTTTAATTTTAACTAATTCCTTTTAATATAAATGTTATTTGCAACAAAAATAATTAAACAAGTTTATTAAACAAATTTGTCACCATAATACGTTATTTTAAAAATAACCTAGTAAATGAAATATGTATATGTATTTATCTCCCTTTTTGAAGCTATATATATATTTGTAAAAAATAATCTATATAGATTTTAAAATCTAATATTTCAATTAAATCCCTATATTCCCAAATCTATAATGACTTCAGTTTACCTGTATATGTATATATTATATAAATCCATAAATTTAAAGAAAATAACTTGTTATATAACTTACTGTTATACATTTATTTGAACCCAAACTAAATCAAATGTTCAGCTACGAACAAAGATTATACCTCAATGTCGAACCATAACCATACATGCGGCCCCAAATCGATACAAAGCCCTAGCTACAGCCTCATTTGCCCTATCCATCATGAATTCGTCCTCAACATGACTTGAACCACCTCGGCGAACCCAACGTCACCAAGCATAGCCCTTACGTGCTTCGACGCCACTGCCGTGCCCACACCCTTCGCTTCCCCAAAGTCGAACAATAGCCTGACAAGAAATCCTAATTCGAAACATGTCGAGCTCGCAACTCGCCCATCAGATCGTGGCTCAATCGCCACGAGTTGCTCGTGCACCCTCCATCCCTCTGTCGATCACCATAGTCGAGCATCTGGGATGATGCCGACTTCGAAGCCACCCCGAATGATCGCGACAAAGTTCTCGTGCTTTCCCCCTTTTTTAGAAATTGATTTCGGTCTCCATTTTTTTCCTCTTGTCATTCTTTGATTTTAGCTTACTGTTTGTTTTGTTTTTTCATTTTAGCTTCGTACATTCGATCTGCATTGAATAGCAGAAAAGGGAACACGTGTGAAGATGCAAGAAACGTGTCCACTGGGAAGACACATGCTGGACATATCCACAGTAAATTAAGGGAAAAGCATATATATTATATTTTGAATTTAAATTTATATTTAAATCGTTTCGATTCCGTAATTCAAAATCTCAATCTCCAATCGAGGCATGCCGCTGGGTGTTTATAGTGTTATAGCCCTATTCCGAACGCAATGGAAAATGTTTCGAGTCGTAACTTGATTGTATGGAGAAGACAGCTTTTTGGACCCAGTTTTTATATTAAATTATTGATATAGATTTCAGCGCGTTAATCTAGTGTACGGCCAAACGATCACTCCAAACACTACGAAAATTGAAATCCGACAATAATACAATATTACGGATCCAATGAATTGGTTTCGTCGAATTCCGGGACTGTGCCTCAAAAGGCTATTTTAAATATTGATTTAAATGATATATTTTTAAAACTGAACAAAATACTTTCAAATTCAGATTTAAAACTTCTATTATCTTCAGTATTGTTATTACAAATTTTCTAAGTCATCAAATTATTTTTAACAAGCCTGAAACTCTAGATTCAACAATTTTCCAAATTTCCAGTTATTAGTTCAATATTTAAATTATCCAATAAATAGCGATATTTTGAAATTCAAGTTAGAAACTAATTATTAAATATTTAAAATCAATTAAATATCCAATTTCAAATAAAAATTACTAGTTAAGAGGAATGGTCCATAACCCGTTACTAATTTCCAAATCCAAATAGCTTTTAACAACTTCCAAAAACCCAACAGTTTCATCTTTTAAAAACAATTATTGAAGACACGATCATTCTTACTAATTTTCTAAACTCATCCATAACTTCCAAACAATATCACTTATTCAACAATTCAAATTTAAATTTTAAACTAAATTTAAATTATCAAAAAATTTCCCTAAATTTTTCTAACTCTCTAAATTTTCAAAAAATTTCGCCAGCGTCTCATTTGCGCGGCTAAGTCAGTACAATTACAAAATGCCTCTACGGTCCCCAAATCTCAAAAGAAAACAAAAAGTCAAGTGGCAAGACCAGAAAATCATCAAATTTCATACATAAATTTAAAAACATATCTTTGCCGAGCAAATTTCAATTTATCTTCAAAAATCCCAGTTCCCTTTTGCTTTTTAACACCTGAATAGCCTACTAAGAAATAACATCCAGTTATAGCTTTCGAAATCATTTTATATATTTCTTTACAAAAGTTTTCATATCTATTTCATTCACATCCGTATGATGCACATATATCATCCGTATGCAATACCCAATTCGATCGCTCGCTCGATCACACAATTCCACTTCCAAACTAGTATCTTCCACCCGACTTCCTAGTGTGGACTCAGATCTGGTTTCCTGATCAGAAATCGTCATTCTCCTTGCAAAGCCACAACTATGATAGAAAATTTCTAGAATCAGTCAAAAATCCATATCCAGGGTTCGCCTTCGAAAATCGAGTGAAAACTCCCAATTCGGATCGATATAACTACCTCGAAATTCTATGCTTGAATCTGGATCAGATCGCTATGCGAATAAAATAAAATAATATACGTACTTCCTACATATTTATCTTAATTGATTATTAGCTATATCAATTCTTCTTTATTCACATTCATTTTGATATCTATTCACTTATCCACAATTATCCCATTTCACAAATTTACTTAATCTCCATTCAAAAATTACTTGGTATATTTCCAATACCAAACTTACTTAAGAATTTCACAATTCCTTCTCAAGTGTAATATAATTGTTTTATATACCTCTTATAACTATTTTTACTTCACCACTTTTGTTTATCTATACTTTTACTCAAATTTTCGTTTTCAAATTCATTTGAATTCAATATCCCTTCCATTTTAATTATGGAATTCTATTTACATTATCTCAACTCCTACTTAATTAACCATTTCACTAATTAGTTCCACTTACTAATTTATTCCTATCATAAAACATTTTTGCTTCCAAACTTTTATTATTTTAGTTCACTTAGAACTAGTTCTACAACTTCACTCTATTCAATTACATTTTAAATTTTAATATCTAGTTCTCAATTTCATGCAGTTACAACCAAATAAATTTCCAAATCTCAATTTTTTATATTCAAATTTCCCTTTTCAATTCCACTTGAATTAAATTTTCCTTCCTTCCACCCATTTATTCCCAAACAAATTTAATACTTCATTTTATACAACAAGATTCAAATCAAATATCATTCCAAATCATTCTCTTACCTACTTAAATTAATTAGTTTTCTCACTAATTTTATTTCAGTCCTTTATTTTATTTAGCCAATTCTTGACTAAATTCCATTACACACAATTCAAATTAATTCCTAATATTCAGTTTCCAATTCTATTTACTTACAAATGCAAATTCATCTGTCTATCCACAATTTAAATTGATTTCCATTATTCAACTTTAATTCTAGTTCTATTACTTACAAATTTTAAAAAAATAATCTTCCATAAATTTAATTCCAATAAAATAAATTTTTACTTTTATTTACTGGATTCAATTACATTCCATTTAAGTTCGAATTGTTAACTTCTATAAGTTTTCCATCTTATTTATATTCCAATTAAATTTTTAATGAGATTCCAGAGTCCTAAATATTTCAAAATAATCTTTGAAATCAATTATATCCAAAATCCTTTGGTAAATTCAATTATCTCTTTAAATTTCAAAACCATACCCATTCTAATTCAAAATCTTCAGGCAGCAATTTGTCTCTTGGAAACTCAAAAATAAACATCGATGATGCTATAGTCATCACCGACATTATTTTGCAGCGATCGAAGTGAGTTCATTGCTTTTATCCTTTCAAAAAAACATATTCCAAATATTTTTACATTCTAAACCTCAACAGATTTCAAATCCAATTCAAAAATATTTTCGAAATAATACCACTATTATTTCTCCAAAACCTCTGAAAACCATTTTCAAATTCAAAGGAATGTAAATTTCCTAAATTTTAAAATTTCAAATCCTTTCAATTCATATTCAAATATTACTCTGGAATTTTTATTTCATTTCCAATTATAAATTTTATTTATAATTCACATTTACGAATCTTATTTTATTATATGAATTTATTTCCTAGTCCATTGATTATGGTTTCGATTTCTTTTACAGTATTCGTAGAACAATGATAACGTTTTAATATTTTCACTTCCTAATAACCAAGCAACAATATACTATAATAATTTACAAAGATTATTTCCTTTATATAAAAATAATTTGGATAAAATTATTTCATTTACCCTATTTTAAAACAATACTGTGTTGGTTTATCTTGTTTAAAAGTTTAGAAACTCCTATCGATAAAATGGCGTCCCATATATCGACCAGAATCTATAAACACTCAATCGATAAATCAACATAATATAAAACCAATTTTTATATTCACTAACAAATACGTGCTCATATCTATTAATACTCTCAGACTCATCATAGAGTACCTACGGACTCTATTCCTAATGAGTAATTCCCACCAGAGCCAAGGTTCTCACTTAACCTTCAGCTCTTATACCAAATTTAACGACCCGATTTTTCGACGGCCGAAAAATCGAATCATTTGGGTTAAAGAAGAAGAAGGTAAAAGAAGAAAATAGAACAACATCAGACTCTCACAGTCGCAGCGGAATGAATATAACATAACAAATCCTTTAAAATACAAAGGAATCTGTACTGATTTATACATTACATTATCAGAGTACAACTCAATTTAACAACATATTCAATATCCAAATGCTGGACAGTTATATAAACTTGTCCTCAAAACTGAATACACAGCAGAGTAATAATCATGTATGGAAGTACCATCCAGTTCGTCTCCTGAGCACCACAGCAGTCCATCCAAAATCTGTACTCTATAATACTCGGTCTGACCCAAGCATTATAGTTAAATAACACCCGAATCAGTCTGGAAAACCAGCGTGAGAAAACACACTCAATTAGATTATTAAAGTTTTCAAAAATTATTTGAAATCAAAGGTATCGCGTAAGACCACGCCACAAGTAAACATGTCGGGTTTTTACCTTACGATAACCAAAACATTTCTTATAAAATCCACTGATATTATAGTAGTGTCTATACAAATACTTATTCAAATAGCCGAAATTAATACATTATTAAATTCTAGCTACTAGCCAAAAAGTGGGTTCTATAAACAAAAACCATAAGGGCACGTAGAGAGAATGGATTTCCATCAATGGCAGGGCTACTAGGGTACCATCCATCACAGTACGTCGTCTAGATCACCATACCGAGGATCCACCCTGATCCCCTATATCACAAGACCGGAGCTACCCCTTACTGGACAGTCCGAATAAGTTCACCCCACGGTTGGGATCAGCAACTGGCCACATAGCTGAATATATAAAGAGACATCTAGATAGGGGTGACCTTACCCTAATTAGTTGCTAGCCACTTAGCCTTGTCTGCACTTTCCTTGTTTTAGCCATTCTCGGTTGATGAGGCTCGAGGCTATGCGTTACCTTTTTAGCACACAAATACTAAGAATTCTCATCATCCTCCTGTTGATGTTCTGAAAGCATTCGTCCATACAAGTCCATTCCGGGTTAGAACGGAACCGAAGGCAATACTCCTACTACATCCATTTTGGAATCACCCTCATGATTAGTAGCGATAAGCCCTTGCACTTCACTGCTCCATCTTCGACTCCAAGCTCTTGTCTTTCGAACGAAAACGTTCAAATCAGATCGAAGTGGTTTTCGAGAAATTAATCCCGATCTCGGTTTCTTCGAAACGATCAGCGCATTGGCCAATATTGATAGTCGGTTATTTAACTATCAAATAACATTCACAAATAATCATCAAGCCATAATAATTTCTCCCAAATTATTTATTTTTAAATATCTTCGCAAGATATTTTCCTACATTTCAACCCTTTGAATCAGTTTCAAACCATCTTTCTCTAACGGAATAAATTCCCCAAATATTTTCCATTTTCACTGAAACCACCAAGTACAAATACTTTAGATTTTAAAAAATTTAAAACACTTTATTATAAAATATACTATAAAACATTTAAATTAAACTACTTAAAGACTTTATTTAAAAGTATATGCTTTAAAAACATTTAAAATAAAACTACTTTATAAAATTTAAAACTAATTTTTAAAATAGAAGTTAAGCCAATACTAAATTTAAAATAAGAGTTACGAAATTCTATACAAGTTTTCAAGTAAACTTTACCCAAACTTTCTTTTAAATAAAAATTACTTTACAAAATATAAATATTAATAATTATCTTTTTAAAACATAATACTAATTAACCTTTAAATAATTTCTACTAAAATAAATTTGAAAAATATTTACTTTAAAATTAAAACTTTTAAAAATAGTAAATTTTCTAAAACATTTCATCAAAACAAATTTTTAAAGCCTTTAGATTATACATAAAAGTCTCCTTTAAAATACACTTGGCTTTCCAACGAAATAAACTTCTCATTTACCTTTAAAAATAAACCACCGTTTATTTTTAAAACAAACTACTCATTTCTTTATAAATTCCCATCATGAATTTATACTTTCAAATATCCATTGATATCTTATTTCACCTTATAAACCCAGTTTATAAATCCCATAATCTCATCTTTCTTTAAAACACGGTTTCAATCACTAAATCAATCTTCAAATTAATTTTTCAAAATTAACTCCTTTAAATAAATTTCTTTCCTTATCCAGATTAATTTCAAAACTTATTAATTTCAGATTTAACTTCTTTATCCTGATTTAAAATCTTATTTAAACTAAAAATACAAATTTCATACTTTCCAAATTTCTTCTTTATCTTTTCCAAACAAATTTAAACCTTGAATTTTAAAAATATATTCTTTACACTTTTAAATATTATAACTTAAATTCATTTATTCAAAATATCTCGTTTCCCAGACTTTGGATTTGTTTGTTTCAGTTAAAAATCAACTTTTATTCTTCCAAATCATTTTAATTATCCAAATTCCTTATAATTATTTTATTTAAAATTACCTTTTATTTACTTTAAAAAAAATCCAAACTTCATATATATACTTCAATTCTCAAAATTTAAATATATATATATATAACCATACCAGAATATTCAATAAATTCCAGTTTCCAATATGATCAATATAATTCATCACAGATCATCATATAATCATATCGCTGAATATATAAAATACATTCAAACATTACGAGGAATCCAGTTAGATCCCTCCAACCTGTTTTTCCCTGCATCCACCGATGTTAGCACAATATAATAATACCAATTCCACTTCGAGGTGGAATATCACGGTTTATGGGATCATATTATCTCATCCGCTATTATGCGGCGCATAGAGGCTCATCCGCTATATAATACGGGAAATCAATCACTCCAATATACATACTACTATATATAATATACTACATTCAATCAATTCAATCATTCAACCAAAATTTAAATTTAACTATTTAAATTTAATTAAAAACCAGATGAGTGAGATTAACTCACCTTTGTTTTTGATTTGCAATTTGCTCCACCTTGACTTGTTTCTTCACAGTTTTAGATCATGTATTTAGATGGTTTTTATTAATATTTGAACCAAATCGAACAATTAAATTTCCATTGATAAATTTAAATTAACCAGTGAATTTATTTTAGACTAATAGTTTTAATTTTAACTAATTCCTTTTAACATAAATGTGATTGGCAACAATAATAATTAAACAAATTTATCTCCGTAATAGTTATTTTAAAAATAACCCAGTAAATGAAATATGTATATATATTTATCTCCCTTTTTGAAGCTAAATATATATATATATATATATGTATATGTATATGTATATGTATATGTATATGTATATGTATATATATTTAAAAATAATCTATATAGATTTTAAAATCTAATATTTCAATTAAATCCCTACATTCCCAAATCTATAATGACTTTAGTTTACCTGCATATATATATTATATAAATCTATAAATTTAAAGAAAATAACTTGTTATATAACTCACTGTTATACATTTATTTGAACCTAAACTAAATCAAATGTTCAGCTATAAACAAAGATTATACCTCACTGTTAGGAAATCAAATCTACGATTTCGATGACAACAATTATACAATGGAAATCGAATATGCATATATATGTCTATTTATAGGTAATTGCTAAAGTAACATCACTGGAGAGACAAGAACAAGGCTAAAAAACGTAATAAGAGACGACAAGTCGATAGAATCAATAGAGCAATGACACAAATGCACATAAGCAACATACACAAGTTTCGGACGTCTGAAGACACTAGCCAGACGTCTGAATAAATCCTCTGGAATTCAACACAGACAGGTTCAGATGTCTGGTTAATGCACTCAAACATCTGAAATGCTACTATACACAAAAAATTATATAGAGCCCGACATCTGAAACATGTACTAGACGTTTGGAACTAAACTCGGATTTTGAAATTAAAATAACAACTATCGCACTTGAAAAGACATCTTCGCCCATCTTCGCTGCAACTCTTCATCACCATCAGAAGCGACCATAGAATACTTATTAATGGATGCAACTACTCAACGAATCTCTCTACCACTACAAATAACATCAAGAATCAAAGAGAAATACTTACCTTACTTACTTGCGCTTTTTACTCTTATACTCTGATATATTCTTTATCTCTAGTAATCATATACTTGTATTTCACTCTTCTATATATTCAGAACTCCTCAATCGATATTCTCTAGATATATATTGGAAGCATTTGTACTTAATAGTCAATATCTGTATTATAGAACACATATTTGACAAGAACAAGCTATTGTAACCAAGCCTATTCCTCCGGGCGAAGTGAGGGTGTTTGATAGTCGAATTCCGAAGGGGACCTTCGGGACTGGACGTAGGACGGGAGGTCCAAACCAGTATAAAATCCTGGTGTGCTTAGTCTATATTTTACTAGATTAACATTATAATTAGTTACATCATAAAGTTAGTCACATATACTTGCATATAAACTAGACGATCCATCATATAGACTTTCAATTGGTATCATATAATGGATTAACCACATCTACTTGGATATGGTTTCCCAAAACATCAACCTTATATTTTTAATATATGAGTATACTTGCGCTTAAATAGAAAAATATATTAGATACTCATTATTTAACAAGTGGTCAATATTGCACTTTAAATTAAATAATTTTATTAACTAATTATTCCTTATTTTAAGATTTTTAAAAAAAAATGAGAAGCTTTAATTTAGGGGGAGCTATTTAATCATTTATATTTTTTTACTCTTTTTGCTGATGACAAAGAGGGAGAAAAACCTGTAAAACTTACGATTATACTGGTAATATATGTAGACTAAAACATAGCAAGTCTTTAGAGGGAGTTATATTATTTTACATTTTAGTTATGTGGTTGTCATCATCAAAAAGGGAGAGAATGAAAATACCATATCTATGGTGTTTTGATGATAACAACCATATGACAATGCTGCTAATATGTTTATCGAGTAGTTACAGGTTAAACGGGTATAAGAAGACTAGATGTGGAACTTGAACTAAACACACCATAGTTGGAGCACGTCATATACTATTCTACCATAATAGCTAATATTCATTAACCGGTTTGTCAAATTAATGTAAAAAAAATTACTAAAAATATGAGTGCTAGGATTTGAACCCAGGATTGCATGGGAAGGAGCATACAGTCTAACCACCATATTATATCTCACTACAACTGAAAGCTTGTGCAAACTTTCAGTATCAAAGTAAGCAGAACAAAGAAGTAAAAAAAGAAGCAACAGCAGGTTTCGAACCCCGCACAACAAAAAGGGATGCAGCATGCTTACCAACCACACTACAAAGACTTTTGTTTACATGTCACTCACCAATTCATTTGAATAAGCGGATAGATGCAAAACTAAATTACCTAAAATGCATAGAAAGTGGGGCTCGAACCCAACACGCTAGGAGGATAGACGCATGTCTTACCACTGAACTACACAGCCTTTTGAAGTTAACAACAACGGCTACTTTACATTACCATGCCAAAGCGAACAGTCAAGTGGCTATTCAAGTGCCTATTCAACCAATTGCAAACTTCCAACGGATGCATCTCTTTCAAACTGAAATGCTGAAGGATTGCTACTGTTCAAAGACATCTTATTACTTCTATATAAGTTTTATGTCATTCCAAATCAAAGACAGCAATCATATTCTCTCAAATCATTCTCTTATTGATTTCAAATGCTCCAACATCCATATTCATTCTAAAAGCAAATTTAGACCAGTGCTATTTCACTCCACGACATACAAATCTGTTTCTAATCCACTTCCTAACCTCTGCACACTCATTCTGCATCATTTTTATAGGTTATAGAAGTTGTACTCCAGTTCGACTAATTAGTGTATTGAAGACATAATATATAGTCAAGTTATTTCTTTGTAAAAGAAAATATTGAAGTCCCGTTCGGCTGCACGGGCAGGTTTTTGAAATCCTATTCTGTTGCTCAGGTGCCTATTCCTCCGGGCAAATGAGGGTGATAAATAAATTCCAGAAGGAGTTCGGGATTGGACGTAGGACTGGGGTCCGAACCAGTATAAAAACTTTGCGGTGATTTCTTCTTGCTCTACGTTTCTATTTATTCATGCTGCTATTATATTTATATTGCTACTACTGTGACTACTGCACGTCAACTCTATATCTATATATTTGGCCATCATCGGTCCAGTGCATAGCGACTAACATTCACCGTCGAACCATAACCACACATGCTGCCCCAAATCGATACAAAGCCCTAGCTACAGCCTCATTTTCCCTATCCATCATGAAATCGTCCTCAACATGACATGAACCAGCCCGGCGAAGCCAACGTCACCAAGCATGGCCCCCACGTGCTTCGACGCCACTGCCATGCCCTCACCCTTCGCTTCCCCAAAGTTGAACAGCAGCCTCGATGAGAAATCCCAATTCGAACAACATCGAGCTCGCGAATCGCCCATCAGATCGTGGCTCGATCACCACGAGTTGCTCGCGCACACTCCATCCCTCTATCGATCACCATAGTTGAGCATCTGGAATGATGCTGACTTCGAAGCCACCCCGAATGATCACCATAAAGTTCCCGTGCTTTCCCCCTGTTTTAGAAACTGATATCGATCGCCATAGTTTTTTCCTCTTGTGATTCTTTGATTTTAGCTTACTGTTTGTTTTTTATTTTAGCTTCGTTCATTCAATCTGCTGTGAATAGTAGAAAAGGGAATGCATGTGAAGATGCAAGAACCATGTCCACTAGGAAGACATGTGCTGGATGTATCCACGGTAAATTAAGGGAAAAGCATATATATTATATTTTGAATTTAAATTTAAATTTTCGCAACTCGAAATTTCGATCTACAATCGAGGCGTGCCGCCAGGTTTCTATAATGTTATACCCATGTTCCGAACGCAATGGAAAAGGTTCCGAGTCCTAACTCGATTGCGCTTTTTGGACCCAGTTTTTATTATATTATAGATATAGATTTCGACGCGTTTATCTGCCGTACAGCCAAACGATCATTCCAAACACTATGAAAATTGAAATCCGTCAATAATACATTATTACGGATCCAATGGAATTGGTTTCGTCGAATTCCGAGACTGTGCCTCGAAAGACTATTTTAAATATCGATTTAAACGATATATTTTTAAAACTGAACAAAATACTTCCAAATTCAGATTTAAAACTTCTATTATCTTCAGTATTGTTATTACAAATTTTCTAAATCATCAATTATTTTTAACAAGCCTGAAACTCCCGATTCAACAATTTTCCAAATTTCCCGTTATTAATTCAATATTTAACTATCTAATAAATAACGATATTTGAAATTCAAGTTAGAAACTAACTATTAAATATTTAAAATCAATTAAATATCCAATTTCAAATATCTAAAATTCCAGGTCGTCACAGATAGGCAAAATATACACATATGAAACTATTATGCGATGGGTATGAGAAAGTTATAAAATCACTTTTATCACCTTAAAAGGGAATTATTTACAAAAATGTTATTTCATACATCTAAAATAAAATAGTGAAAATTTCATTTCTTTGAGTTATGTATTTAATAGGAATACTTAAGAATAGGAGGACTTAATTTGTTCTGTTATTATTACATCCAAAACAACCTTACATCTTGTTTTAAAATTATGCATATGAAAACATATTAAGTCAAATGAAGGTAAAAAGTAAATAAGTAGGAAGTTTAAAATGTTTGCTTGGTAAGAATAAATCAAGTAAAGATCTAGTCAAGTTAAAACATAAGATGTAAAGCATTTCCTGACATAAAATGTATGTAGATTTTTGCTTGGTCAAAAACAGCAAAAACCAAAACAAATGTTTAAGTTCTTTTCAGCTACATTTCGCATCGCAAATCTCAAGCCAACTAAAAATCTCAATCAATCGATTAAAATAATTTTACAGTATATCAAAATCTTTATGAGCCCGAAATCTATATGTACACATCATTTCATTTTATATGAGCATGTATATATAGAACCGTGTGTTATTGCTTAATTTGTAAATCAAAAGCCTGTGAATATAATGAGCTCTATAAACACAAATATATTGTAAAACATCCTCTGTTCAAATCAAAGCAAAAGCAAAGCAAATCCTTTTCATGATTTCAAAATCTCTGATCCAAAACAATGATTGAACTTGAATTTTTCAGAGGTTCAAACATGTGGAAGGTGAGATTTGAATTTTGAATGCCTAGAAGATGTTTGATCTACTCTGTTATATTCAAAAGAGTAAACTTGTGCTGGTTTAAAAAAATATCTTTATCACTATATTCGATTTAAATTTGCAAACTTTGTAAACTAATGAAGCGTTCGTTTTTGAGTATAGAACAGGCTAAAATTTGTTTGAAGCCTGACATATTGTATATTGAACAAAAATTTAATAATACAGTAAACAACAAAGTTTTGTCAAAAATTTAGTATGGTCAGATCGATGAATCAGGTATGCCGTCGTGTTTCTCATATCAAAATTGGATTTTCAATGGAAGTATTACGATATTTAGTGGCCTAAATCGCGAGAAAAGTTGAGTTGATCAACTTGCGTCTAAAAATCAAATGCCCACAATGGCGTCGTTGAGGGTAGGTATGGCTGGGTCAAGGGGAAGCGTCATGTTGAGGGCGAGGAGTTTACCATGGTGTTTTCTTGAATTTTTCTTTGACTTGAGTTCGAGTGGGACCTTTAGGATTTAAGGAAAAATGGGAGACGGCATTGAATGCGACCGCTTTTGGGAGGAAGGAGGTGACCGAACTGTGCGATTTTTGGCAGGAAGGAGGCAGCGTGGGTGGGCTTTCGAATGGTGGTGGCGGCGAGTGGGTCAGTGGAGTACGGCAAGAGCAGTTTGAAATTTTGGCAGGGATGGATTTTCGGTTGGTTGCGGTGGGAGGCTCGATCTTGATCGAGGGTGAGGGAATGTTGGCGAAGGGGTGGAAATGGTCAAGGGTGGTCAGGGATGTTAGTGGTTGGTCTCGGTTGCTTGAGCAGTGGCGTGGTGGAGCTGTACATGTAAACGTGAACACTTGCACGCAAGGTTGGCTATGAGGTTGAAGGTTTAGGAAATATGAGGGTTGAGTTTGGTCCAGGCAACAGGGTTAGTGGCACAAGTGGATGGTGGGAAGAGCATTTGAGTCGATCGAATTGTTTCTGGTTTTGGAATCGTGGTTTTGATCGTTTGGATTGGGAAATTTGAATTGGAAGTAAAAGAAAGGGAGGAGAAGAGAAGGGGGAATGAGAATCATTTTTTCTGGGTAGTTAAATTTGGGCTTCGGCCCAAACAAAGGTTTGAAAAATTGATTTAAAAATTAAGTAAAAATATATAAATACCTTATGAATTTTAAAAATGAGATAATAAATGCATGTGAAACCCATTCGACACGAAACTAATTTGGATGGGTTCGTATGAACAAACGCTACATCGTCATATGACTCACCGCATAATTTGAACCGATGAAGTTTTACAGTATTTTGAAATGGACAGATCTTTAATACCATTTTAAAACCAAATATCGATGCTAAATTTATACGACCATATATTGAAGATATTTTCCTGATAAAATAACAACGCGTTAATTTTAATTGATCACGATGTTTTGACATATGTTTAGCGGGATAAAACACCGTTCCGCTAATTATTTTTAATTAGGCAAAATAAATCACCGTTCTACCATTATTACTGAATATATCCGTCTTGGACATTTACTAGTAGAAGCAAAACCCTGTTCTGCTATTATATTTGTACAGACATCTATTTAGTATATTGGTCAATATGATGTTGAATTGGTTGTTAAAAGCTGATTAATATGAATATCTGTATCTGTTATTCTGGACTGTTATGAAATTGAATGGTAACCTGACTAAGTAACATTGTGATTATTAAGCCTTCTTTCCCGATTTGGAAGTGGACTAGTAAACCAAAATTGTTTTAAAGATGACTAATATTTTAAAGTTAATTAGTAATTATTTTGATAATGGTTTAAAGTAATTAATTTATTATTATTAAAAATTATTTAAAAACGTATTAATTTTTTTTAAAGTTGTTAGTTATTTAATTATTTAAAGTAAAGTTATTTTATGGTGATTGTTTAGAGTTAATTATAACTTAAGGGATTAATTAGTATTAAAGTATATTTATTCGAAGGACAATTTATCAAATGTTAATAATGTTTTAGAAATAATATATCATATAGTAGACTTTCATAAATATGGATTTTACTTAAATTAGAACTTGAAAATTTTATATCGAAACTTTATAAGTATTATTTTGAAAAATTATTAAACAAAGTTTTCGGGAAGTAATGGTATACCGCATGGCGTAATCAGAGGTAGTGAGTGTCTACAGCTAAGTTTTAGATTTCTCTGGGATAAAGTTGTAACCATCGAGCTGTAAATCCATGGTGATACCATAGGGATGCTTTCCCGATTTATTTTAAAAAGGGTTTTAAATATTTTAAAATTGAATTGTTTCGTAAATATACTTATCCGGTGAGATAAGCATATGTTGTTTGATTAAGTAACTTGAATTTATCAAAATCTAAATTAATAAGGCTTAATGTTTTCAAATGGGAAATAAAAAAGTTGTTTGGATGATTGTGTATTTCATAGTTAAGTAACCGATTATCAAATCTAGACCTAAAAACATAACTTTGGAAATATCTTGAGGAAACATGGGAATTATGTGGTACATTTACCATTCGACGTGTTATAAGGTATGTAAAAACCTGTTCGCTCTTCTAGGGCGACAATAAGAAAATCCGTCCACTAACGGTTAGAAGATGATCTTCGATCTTATTTTTGCCTATTTATTTCCTAAAGAACTGGAGTTGAGTTTACCGAAAATATCAAATGTTGTTTCGAAGAGACCGAAATCGGATAAGTTATTCGAAAACCACTTCGATCCAACGAGTATGGTTTTGATGTGAAAACAAGAGCCTGGAGTTGAAGATGGAGTAGTGAAGTGTAAGGGCTAACCGCTACTAAACCTGAGGGTGATTCCAAAATGGATGTAGCAGGAGTAGTGTGTTTCGTTCTGTACGAACCCGAATCGAACATGTATGGATGAATGCTGTCGGTACATTTTCATTTGAGGGAAATGAGCATTCTAAGTGAAAATTCCTTTAAGGTAATCATAGTCTCCAGCCTCATCAACCGAGAATGATTGAAAAGCAGGGGAGATACACCAAGGCTAAGTGGGTAACACCCAATCAGGGTAGCACCCAATCAGGGTATGTTTCTCACCTTTCTAGATACCCTCTGATATTACTATGATTAATGGATGGAGCTCGGAAAAGGGTGGAACACCCGGGGTGATAGCATATTGGGTCTATCAAGGTCAAGGATAGTCCGGTCTTGTGTTGCAGGGGATCCTGGCATGGTCCTCGGTACACTGTTCTAGACATGTACCGTGACAGGTGGTATCCCAGTGCCTAGTCATTCATATGGACTCCATTCTTCAATAAGCACCGTACAATTTTTTTGGTGCCCAACAATGCTGAAACGTTATATGCAAGCATTTTAGCTATTTGAATAAGTATTTGTACATAGACACTATTATAATATCATTGGATTTTCTATAAAAAGTGTTTTGGTTACCATAAGGGAAAACTCATCATGTTTATGGATGGCGTGTTCTTACGGGATACCTTTGATTTTAAAAGGGATTTTCGAAAGTTATAACGAATAAAATTCCTTGTGATTTAAATTCTCGTGCTGGTTTTACCAGACTGATCGAGCGTGGTTTATCCTATATGCTCGGGTCAGACCGAGCATATTTCCATGTTCAGCTGAAAAATTGGAGCTTCGGGAGAGGAGCTAGAGTCCTAGAGATGTATTCACGTTGATGATTATATTCCATTGCATTTGGTTGTGTTTATCAAAAATTGTAAGGATAGGTTGTTATAATAGTCCGTGCTGAATAGGCTTTATACTTTGATTGTTGTCTGTATATGTTCAAGCTATCGATTTTGTTTTATGTAAAGACTTGTTCTATATTATAGATTATTCGTTCCGCTGTGAGATTTTGTGTTTTTTTGTCTTTCTATCTTCTTTCAACTTTATTTTCTTACTATCCGCTTTTCTGTTCAATTTGGACTAAACCGTTGTGGTAAAACGTCGGTTCGAACTATACGGGCAAAGTGGGACTTGACATACAATGCTCGAATTTTCTGGCCAACACTAACCTCCTTGATACGCACGAACGACATGGATGGCCTCCAATCGCCGAGCTCTATGACATGGTGCATTCTGACTGTCGTTTCGAGAAGATCCACTATCCAATAATAAACCCTAGTAGTCGACCGAAAATAAATTACTGATTTCTAGACAAAAGGTTATTCGATTGAAAAAACGAATTGCATTAGTAAATTACGCTCATCAAGAGCTTCGAAACGGTATATAATATGTTAGGGTTTTGAGGAGTTTGATTTTGAAATTGATTTGGAAATTAGATTTTAGGGTTCGAATTGGAATTGGTTTCTGCCATTAGAAAAAGGAGATGGGCGGAAAGAATTGTACATACTGAAATGAGAAATAGAAAGACTGCTAGGGTTAGAACAAAACTATTTGTAGATAAGGCCCATTAAAAAAGAATGATCATATCGAATTGGTTCGAAATGCCAATAACGACCCGAAAAGCCCGTTCTGTTTCTGAAATGAAAATAGATCATCCCATATATCAAAATAGATGTTTTCGATATTTTTAAACTCAATGGAACAGGATTAAAGTCCTAATTTCACTATATGAAGAAGTTAGCTTTTAAAATCAGCTTATTTCAAATTGATTTCGATCAAATTGATTTCTATGCGTTTCGAGTCCGTACGATCAAACGACAAGTCTGATCGCTATGGAAATTGAAATCCTACAATAATTCACCGTTACAGATCCGATGAAACTGGTTTCATCGAAATCCGAGGCAGTGACTAAAATGGATAATTTCACGTTAATTAAATAAATTATTATTAAATGGATTAAATCCCATTTTAATTTCAAATTAAATAACTAACCGTTTTTAACATTTTTGATTACTTAGACATTTACAATAATCTGAAACAAATTTACATATCAATTCAGCGTTTAATATTACACTATTTACAGTGTTCAGTTTCAACTGTAAATAAAATTCAATTAACTATATATTTAATTCCAATAAATCGATTAAATTCGATTTCAATCTTTATATTCAATCAATCATTACTCGATGGATCTAGTTAACATTTATTTGCATCTTATTTCATTATTATTCTACAACCATCAACTTTTATTATATTAGTTGCAATATTCCAATTATATTGAATTTTTATCGATTTTCACATTAATTAAAATTTAAAGTCCCAATAAATTCGTTTATCTTAGTTTCACTCTTTTTATTAAATAAATTATTGCCTTAAGAATATAATTGACATTTTTGTACATTTTATTACCTTCACATTTTACAATTATCGTCTTAACTCATATTAACGTAATATTTAATTACATTTAATTGCAATTAATTTCCAACTTAAGTCAACATATTGATTAAACTGGTAACAAATAACAATTGTTTCCTTTTCTTAACCTAATCACATTTATAAGTTTGGTATCTACATAAAATGTTATAACTACTAACACAACACAAATTTTGTCCAATTTCAATCTATTACATATTATTTCATCAATTAATATAATATTTAAATTTATTTCCTTATTTTAAATTTATAACCAATTATAACTTACAATTATTACAATTACTTGAGATTACATCCAAATAGTCATCTATTACAATAAGTTACATTATTAAACTTCATTCTAGTTATTTTTCTCATTCCTACATCATAAATTTTATTTTCTTCCAACATTAAATTACAAAATATTATTTAATTCAATATTTTAATTATAGGAAAAATATGGGTCGTTACACTCTCCTTCACTCAAAACATTTCGTCCTCGAAGGGAAAAGAAGGGACTAATGAATTAATATATCTTATTCAAAATATTAAATTTATAACAATTAATTTACATAATTAAATAATTTAAATAAAATATCAATTTATAAACAATTAAACCCTTTAATATTCAAGTTAATAAAAGTTTGAAAACATCTTATAAAAATTTTCTAAGTCCAAAATTCACCGAAAATTTTGGCAGAGTCTCCTTTGTACGTAGAGGTCTGGGAGAAATAATAATATCAATAATAACAATATATATCACATATTTCAAAACAATATATCATAAACCAACAGAAAAACAATATAATATTGCTATAAAACCATAATCCGAGAACGTACCTATTTGTTGGGTAAACAACGCTTATTTATGAAACCAAAAGCAGTAGCAATTACTTCCATAAACCTGTATTTCACTTATATAATTCAAAGAAGTTAGTAATTAAGTAAAAAGAGAATATTTACATCGTTTCAATTTACAACAAAAAAAATCATCACCATATAACAACAATCACTTGCAACCAAAACCATACAATCATCACATGAAATCAAAGTGATTAACCATCCATTAATAGCAACCAAACAAATTGTTTGTTTAGGTTCAAAAACTTTTAATCGTATACAATGATAAATAAACTACTAGGTATACCATACACTCAACAGTCGTAGATAACTTAATAGATTATTTATACATTTTAAACGGCTTAAAGTGTCGCTTTCCAACGTCCCATAAGCCAAAATGAACAAAGAATTCTACGCATATTTTAAATTTATTCTCTTAGTCCTTTTTTCACATCATTTAGTGTTCATTTTTTCCCCTTTTTCATACAATGATTTTTCTGTAATTCACATTCATTACATACAAAAATTTAATTCTCATTCATTCATATAAGGCTTATCTCATTAATTTACATTCTTTACTTACATATGTTATATCCATTTCAATTATTTGGATCATAAATGAATTCATTATTGAAGTATTGTATACATTTTATTTTAGTTTACTTCACATTTATTATTTAGTTTGATTTCCCTTTTTATATAAATATTCATTTGTGAAACAACTCACACTGATAAAAGATTTTCACCTTTCACTTATATTATCCACCGTTACTATTTACTCTAATTATAATTGGCTTCAAACATTACCTAAGTTTATAATCATTTACTTATAGCATTCCTCTTTTTTATTAAATTATAACTGCTAGCATTTTCAAATTATTAACTCATGGTCATAACATTTTTATACACCTTAATTCTTCACTTATAAGCACAATTCCATTGAACACTTCATTTTCTGAGTTTACTTGAATAATATTCTATGACATATTCTTATTAAACATATCAACTTTTAATATTTGGTAAGTTATACATTATGTCTTTTAGAATGTAATTGAATGTTACACAAATTTCTCTTATTTATTTAAGCTAACAAAATGTTCAATAGTTACATTTTTTAATTTCCCTATCCTTTGATTTACATATCACAATTTCCCATCTCATATATATTTCATTAATTATTTTGTTTTCAATTTCTTATTTCCTCATTTCAGAAGTTTCCAATTATTAATATAGTCAAGAATTCATTCATTGCAATAATTGAAAGCTATTAATTATCAAAAAGGTTTTAAGAACTAAATCTCGGATTCATTTCAATCATTTAAAAAATAATACATATATTTATATGCTTTACAAATCATTTTTAGGGATTCAAAATCAAGATTTATTTAATAAAACAAATGTACAATAAAACTACTACAATGGTCTTCCCACTTTGAAACTCAAAAATGAACGTCGATGATGCGTGCACTCATCACCGAAATTATTTTCCAGCGATGGAAAGAGGGATACAAAACTTATTTCCTTTAAAATTTTCGTTTAAAACATTTCTTTCAAATCATCATGAAATGTTTGTATCAGAAAATACTTCTAAATACTACTAATATTATATTCTAAAATCTTTCGAAAGAATTTTTCAAAAATCCCGGAACTTCAGTTCTAAACTTCTAATTTATATTTGCTTTATATGTAAATCCTATTTTTCAATCAATATTTATAAAATTTCTCTACCTAACAAGCAACATATTACATCCAACTATATCATTTATAAAAATTATTATTTTATATACAAAATATATAATATGAAAAATTATTTCATTTACCTATATTTCAAAACAATATTACGTCTATATCATTTATAAGATTTAATGATGTTAAATCCTAGTGATGTAGCAGCTGCTGAATCTGAGAGAAAATTCTTTGAGGAGCTCAATGAAGCTTTGAGAACTGAGGGGAATATGAAGAGGCGACAACTGAGGCAAAAATGGGTTACCAAGGGGGACAGCAATACTACATATTTCCATACTGCCATTAAGGCCAAACATGCAAAGGAGCGTATCTCTACCATTATGATGAGTTTGGGGTCCTGCATTCTAATCCTACGGGAGTTGACAAGGCTCTTCTTAACTACTGCAAAAATATGTTTGGAAACTATGATGATTTCATCCCACAAATTGATGATCTATCACGCTTGCAATTACCTAAAGTGCAGCCTGAAGAAGCTGACAATCTTGTCATTATGGTAACATATTAGGAAATTAAAGAAACTCTTTTTTCCGTGAATAGGCAATCAAGTGGAGGTCCGGATGGTTCCAATGTTCAATTCTTTATCCACGGTTAGGAAATAATTAAGAAATATTTTTAAAAGCAATTCATAATTTTTCAAAAAATTTCAAAATGCTAAAGGAAGTGAATGCAACTAACCTGGTTCTAATTCCTAAAGCCCAGACCTCCTCTTTTGTTTCATCCTTTAGGCCAATTTCTTATTGTAATGTTATGTATTAATGTATGTCAAAAATCTTAGCTTCTAGACTTGTGGTAGTTCTTAGCAGACTAATATCCAGGAATCAGTTTGCCTTTCTTCCAAAAAGAAATATCCTTGACAACGTAATGACTTCCCAATTAGAAGGGTATGGTGGTGCTCAGGCTTCGCAAAAGCCATCTGAAAACTGGACTTAATGAAGGCATATGATATTATTCACTGGTCTTCAATTGTGAGAATTATGGCACTGATGAGATTTCCTAAAGTTTCTGTAGCTTGGAGTATAGCTGTATCTCAACCCCCACCTTCTCAAAAAAATATAATGGCTTCACATCTGGTTTTTTCACGAGTAAACAGGGTATCAGGAAGGGTTATCTTATCTCTATATATATATATATATATATATATATATATATATACTTGTTGTGGAAGTTTTAACCACCATGTTGACAAAGAGGTATGTACAATAGGAAATATTATTTCATTCAAAATGCAAGTCTCCTCATATTTCATCTCTCCTTTTTGCTGATGATATCATGATATTTACCAAGCCTGATCAAAGCTCCCTTGAGATATAATAGTAACGCTTGACAAATTCTACCTTATAACTGGTCTGAAGCTGAATGCAAATAAATCACAAATTCTCACATCAGGAATTACTGTTGAAGCAGCTAATCATTTAATTGCCTTAACAGGATTGCAAACTATGGATAGTAACATGAATTACCTAGGGCTTCCTCTGTGCTCCTCAAGAATTACTACTGTTAACTGCCTGCCTCTGTACTCTATAATTTGTAGCTTGATTAGCTGCAGAGCTAATAGATTTTTTTCATAAGCTAGAAGACTTGTGCTTATCAAATATATTATTTCGTCTATGATGGTGTATTGGTCTAGAGTGTATATTCTTCCCATTAAATTGATGAAAATGGTTAGAAATGCTATGTTGAGATTTTTCTAGACTGGCTCAACTCATTCTAAGAAAATTATCCCTTGTTTTTTTGCAAAAATGGAGTTGCCAAAAAAGAAAGGTGGCCTTGGATATTTAATTTGCAAACATGGAATACAACAGCCTTTAGTGCTCACTTTAATGCCTTTCTAAGTGATGGTGATTGCTTATAGGTTGAATGGACCAAAAAAATATAATCTGGGTAGTAGGAACTTCTGGACTATGTCTGTTCCCATGAATTGCAACTAGACATAGAGGAACAACTAGACATGGAGGAAGTTGCTGGACTTAAGAACTACCTACTCTCCATTTATAAAATTTGTTCTCTCACAATCCAATGCAATTAATTTCTAGAACGAACCATGGATGGCTAATGGCCTAATGCTTGGAAACATATTTACCCCTCATCAGATTGCTCAGTCTAGAATAAGCAGGGCTGCTCATGCTATAGATCATTTAAATGATGGTAAGCTATTACTGCCATACACCAGTACTCAGGAAATCAGGGCTCTTTGGAATAAATATCAGGGCAATTACTACCCTACAGCTCTTATTGACAAATTGCTTTGGAATGAAAAGCCTCACTCAATCTCTGATACTTATGATCTTCTTGCTAATGTGAGTGTCAGCCCTATAATAGTTTGGCATAAGGTTATATGGTCAAGATACACTGCCGGAGACCACTAACTAATGTGGAAATTCATCATGGATGCCTTGTTGGCTAAGAGTAAAACGTTGTATTATGGTATGGTAGTTGATCCCCTTTGTGTCTTCTACAAATTGCAGACTAAATCAATGGCTCATTTATATTTTGAGTGCTCTAACTTGATGAGATTATGAGGCATATTGGTGAGAAGAATGAGTAAAGATCATGTTCATGGTATGTCTTTAGTTGAGTGGGATATGATAAGCAATCAACTAGGTGGAGGAAGCATGATAGAACCATTTTTTCTTCTGTTTTAAGAAATATTTGAATTTGGTTCGGGAAGAATGAAATTGAAGATGTTTTGAGAATAAAAATAGGAGTATGGAACAACTCTGGGCAACCTTAAGCATTTTATCATTAATGGTATGAAGGATAGCCTATATGATTTCAGTAGTCATCCGACTGAAATTTGTTTTTAGCATCAGACCATGTATTTGTCTTCCTTGTTTTTCCTTATTTTTCCTTTTCCTGTCTTGTTATCCTTTGTGTGTTTTTCATAGTGGCTTGCCTTTTGTGGTTTTAAGTGTTTTTTTGGTGATTATGAGTTCATAATCATTCTTTCTTCATTTGTTCTCAATAAATTGGTCGGGGACCACTCAAACCCGCTTGTCCTGCAAAAAAATGTTGTGTTCGGTCTGTACTATTAAGTGTTTAGAAATTCCTGTCGATGCCATAGCATCTTATGTATTGACCAAAATTTATAAATACTAAACAAAAAAATTAACACAATACAAAACATTTTGTAACACTAACAAATACGCTCTCTCAGATATATACACTCAACGACTCATTCTAGGGTATTTCTGCCCTATTCTATATGCGTCAGACCCCACAAAGCTAAGGTTATCGCTAAACCAAAGCTTTGGTACCAAATGTAATGACCCACCTTTTTGGATGGTTCAAATCGACAATAAACCATAAATGACAGACTCAAATCATTCAAAAGGAGGATTGTTATAAGGTAAATAAGGAAAAAAATAGAGAAAGAAAGAAAAACAAATATAGAATCTCACGGCAGAATGAAAATATATAATAATCAAATAAACTGTTCATGAAGCTGTTTACAAGTAACATTGATTTACACTTTTATAACTCAAAATCAAAGTTATATATAATAGAAATAAATAACAATGCAGCGAAACAGTATGATGCAGTGGAATAAATAAAATAAACAGTAACAGTATTAAATCTTCATCTTCGACCTCCAGAAAGCAGTCTTCGATAAGCTAAAAAGCTCAGAATGACCCGAGCGAATTGGAAAACAAAACATTCGAGTCAGAACTATAAGATCTTATGCAAGTTAAATCAATAGTAAATATATATGAGTGTAACAGCATCAGAGATGTTTACGGGGTTTGACATCCCATATCCAGTGTCTAACGTGAGTGCAATAACTTGAGAGATGTTCGGGATTCCCATCTCCTAAGGATCAGTTAAACTATCTACATACGTAGTACAATACGCTGTTATAATAGTGTCTACACTAAAGTAAAGTATTAAAATAGCATTAAGGCATTACCCATATCACCTTCAACACATTTTTATATATTTTCCATAGTCTATACAGTACTGTAATTCCACCATAAACTGGAGGGCTATCAGAGGGTACTCCATAGGTATGGTATAAACCAAACTCATAAAATGCACGATACGGCATGTGAACACGACACTCGAGGCTATGCCAGAGTAGGACTCTATAGTTTTGCAGAACCGGACTAGTGGTAATGCATAGCAGCTACAACCGTCCACCTTGGAAAACACTCCCATAATCAAATCAAGGGGTGGCCACCAAATCAACCACAAAGTCAAAATATAGTATCGAAGAAATGTGCCCAATAGGAGGAATGACCTCACTTAGCCCTGTATAGCTCCTGTTTTAGTCACATCTAAGCTGACTCACGGGAGTCAGGGTCACGTAAATACCTCATATAGAATCGTTCGCCAAACCATCCTACTTCATTCTGGAATCTCCACCACATACATAGTTGTTAAAGTAGTTTTTGATATTGGTAGAGAGGATGACAATATCTGATCCCAGTCTCTCTAACAACCAAACAATTATTTCACACCGGATGGTTCTTTTACACTTTCAAAATTGATTTATAATTTATATAATGTATATCGTATTCTCAAAATCATATAAATCATATTTACTTTCGAAATTATGTTACATTTGGAATCATATCACATTCGATTCATATTTCCAAAAATAGATTAAATCCTCATTTAAAATCATCATATTCCTCAAATATGTCATTTAGATCCCTACTTATGTTATAAAATCATTTAATCGTAGTTTACTTAAAAATCAAGGATTTGAATTTAAAACTTCAACTTTACAAAACCAGAATTTGAAAAAATAGTTTAGATGGTTTAAAATAGTTTTAGAAATAGTTCAAGATAGTTTAAAATAGACTAAAACAAATTAACATAGTTTAAGATATATTAAAATGGATTAATATAGTTTAAATAGATTAAAATAGGTTAATATAATTTAAAATAGACTAAAATAGTTTAACATTATTTAAAACAGATTAAAATAGTTTAATATATTTTAAAATAGATTAAAATAGATTAAATAGGTTTAAAATAGACTAAATGGGTTAAAATACTTTAAATAGCTTTAAAATGGATTAAAATATTTTAGAATTTCGATTTAAACCAATTTCCAATTCCAACCTTCAAGCTTGGATTTTCAAAGTAATTCAATTTATATAAATCAATTTCCTTTAAAATATCATTTAATCTAATTCAAGATTTAAAGGTTTTAAAATGGTTCAATTTAACCAATCCGATGTTCATATATAATTTTCTATCCTATGGTCATGTGATATGGATATATATCATTTCAATCCGCAATAATTTTAATTTATGGGTATATATCATTTCAACCCGCAATCTGGAATTAACATTCAAATCCATAAAATCGCTTAGGTTTATCATTTCAACCCATAATGATTTTTCTCTAATCTATAAATCATTCGGGTATGTAACATTTCAACCGAAAGGGAACTTGCTGTGTTATAACAAAGCAAAATATAACATCCAATCATCCAATATCAACAATCAAAAATGCATCACAATCACGGTTCAATCAACCAATAAATAACTTCAATTAACTGATTATAATAACATGTATTAATAGGCAATTTAAATTAAAAATTAAATTAAATGGCGATTAAATCCAATAAAAGTTAGATTTAACTGGAATGACAATTTAGATATAATCAAACAGCAATCAATCATTCTAATCACATGATAACTTTAATTTAACAAACATAAGATAATTTAGTAGTTGTGAGTGTGTTAAAACACTCACATTTGGTTTCAAATCGATTTGAAATCCAAATAAAGGCCCAAAATTTGACATTCTCAGAATTCGTCGAATCTAGTTTCAAAATGTCAGAAATTCCGATACGATCGCAGCGGAGAAAACCATCCGTGAATTTGAATACATATGTAAAAGTTATTAACAAGATAAGTTATACGATATAAAATATGAAATAATTGAAATAATAAAACAAGAAAACACGTCACCTCTGACATTACAGCACGAAACCCTACCCACCTCGTATGCGTTCGAACATGATACATGCCCTAGTCGTTGCCTACTAACTTCGACGTCGCACACCCCTTCGACCTTCATCCACCTGATCAGAGACCTCCACGTGACTACACAGATCAAGCCGCCCATGCCTGTCCCATCCGGTCCCCCTCCGCTTCTCCATGAGCCAGCACCTCCACCTCTAATGCTCGAATTTTCCGGCCAACACCAACCTCCTTAACATGCACGAACAGCGTGGATGGCCTCCATTCGTCGAGCTCTACACCATGGTGCATCCTGATCGTCCTTTCGACAAAGATCCAACGTCCAATAACAAACCCTGGCAACGGACGACCGAAACTAAATAACTGATTTCTAGACAAATGATTATTCGGTTGCAAAAAATAATTGCACTAGTGAATTACACTAGTGAATTACACTCGCCGAGAGCTTAGAAACGGTATATAATGTGTTATGATTTTGATGAGTTCGATTTTGAAATTGATTTGGAAATTGGATTTTTGGGTTTGAATTGGAATTGGTTTCTGCCATTAGAAGAAGGAGATAGGCAAAAGGAATTGTACATACTGAAATGAGAAACAGAAAGACTGCTAGGATTAGAACAAAATTATTTGTAGATAAGGCCCGATAAAAAAGAATGATCGTATTGAATTGGTACGAAATGCCAATAACGACCCGAAAAGCCCATTCCGCTTCCGAAATGAAAGTAGGTCATCCCATATATCAAAATAGATGTTTTCGATATTTTTAAACTCAATGGAACATGTCACGACCCTTTTTCTCTATACCCTTTGAATCGACAATAAACTACACATGTCCAACTCAAATTGCACGAAAAGACTGAACAAGAAGGGTAATAAAGAAAATAAGACAGAACAGAATCTCACACGAATGGAATAACATATATTATTTCAATAATAATCTTTACAGTGGAAAATTTTAAAATACAATATCAGAGTCTAACCTAGATTCTGCCTGATAGTTAGAAACTTCTGTCCTTACAAATGTTGAAAACAACAAAACAAATGCAATAGATGTAGCGGATAATAGAATACATCAATACAATGATGAAGATCTTCAGCTCTCCTATGGAAACTCCAACCATCTTCAACTCAACCTGAAACTACTCAGATCTGACTCGAGTATTAAAAATAGCCCGGATCAGGCTTGATAAATTAGCGTGAGATACTCAAATTTGACTATGTTATCAAAACCTTTGAAAAGAAGGGTATCTCATAAGACCACACCCACACATAAATACGGACGCATTTTTACCTTATGATAACCAAAACACTTTATACCAAATATACTTGATATTATTTTTAATGACATTCTTTTGAAAACATTCTCAATTAAACTTATTCAAATAATGATCAATATCTAGACTAAGTCTAAGGGAATATATCCGGATTGGGTCAACGAAATATACCAAACGAAATACATGATACCAAAATGGGGTAGCTAAAATGTTTGCTAGCCATTACGGTTACTTTAGGAATACAATCAAAACCGTAAATCTCGTATTGCGATTGGATTTCCAACATGATAGGAAACTCGTGGAAAGATCATCTGTATCATGGATTACGTCCAAGACTCAAATGCCGTTATACAACAACACAAATGGCTAAAAGTGGATGCAATCTGCGAATAACATCTAAGGACTCAGACTTCGCGCATCCCTACCAGGAGGCCCAGACATATTTGGTACCTAGGGCTCAGAACATCTGATAACCCAAATCACTACTATCCGTAATGCGAGCATACATCTGACCACATAGAATCCCATCATAACCGGGGTGTGAGGCTCGTGAGGCTACGATTAATTTCTTCAAAGCCACGCTTTACATACAAAACCACGCTTTGATCATAACATGTTCCACTTTGAAGGCCACATTTCCATTCCTTTGATCACCATTTGACTCCCACAAGCATATAACTTCTGAGCTCGTATGTCTCAAAGAAGGGTGTCAAGCTAAGAGAAGTGGCCTTCTCCACCACCAAGCAGGTGTACATTAGTAAAAGTCAAACATTGTGTCTCAGTAATGAATGTCAAACATTCGTCCATACAAGTTCATTCTGGTACTGAACGAAACAGAAGGCACTTTCCTCTGCTATTACTAGGCGAGAAGCCCTTGCAATCTAAAAAAATCTCCATAACGAGGAGACCGTTGCTATAAATAACTCTATAATGGGAGCGACCCAGAGCATGTCAACAAGCAGTCCTCACGCTATGAAGATCCTCGGTCTTCAATATTTCTCATTTTCAACATATCTTCACTTTCGAACTATACATTGGTCCGAAGTGGATTTTAGATAGGAATCGCCCAAATCCGATCCTGGTTCCTTCGAAGCCAATCATTGCTTTAAAAGTTGTTAAGTTCATATGCGGATATGAATCGTCAATCAATTACTTCATATTTTATTTAAATCAAATATATTTCTTAGATGTATTCTTTTCTAGTTATTCCATTTTCTTTTCAAATGTATATGGAATCATTAAGCCTCATTTATCAAATTATTTGGTTTGTTTAGACCTTTCTTAAATCCTGCAATAATTCCAAACCATTTTCTCTTTTACTTAGGAAAACCTTTCCAAATCATTCTTTTAATCTTAATCAAAGATTTATTATATTCATGTTATAACTTTTAATTTAGGGAAAATATTCCCAAATTATTCATTAAATCTCGATCAAGATTTTCTTCTTAACTTCGAATCATATTCTTGAAATTCGAAAATTTTCAAAACAGAGCACTACTGCCACCTTAGATATGGGTAATTTCACCTCTAGGGACTAATGGTAAGTAATCCTACATCATGAAGATCTTTGTCATCAATGATCTGTGTCTTCGATATATTTTATTTCGAAACTTATTTTGAAGGGGTTTCTATATAGGAATCACCCAAATCCGATCCCGGTTTTTCAGATTGGAATCACCTAAATCCGATCCCGGTTCCCTTACGCTAACCATCGAATAAAAAGATGTTAAATGGTAAATTAATATTCAAAGAATTTGTTTCTTTTCTTTTATCTTGGGAAAACTTAAATATGATCTTTTAGAGCATCCGGGCTTTCCTTTCGATCTACTCCACCCCTCGCCTAAAAAGAGAAAACATAAGCCAGGTAAGTTCAGGGCACTGGTTTCTCAATCCCAAACCTTAGTTAAACACCTCATTTTATCTTCTCAGATCTCACAAGCGGGACAAATGTACTAGTCGTTTCCACATACTTAGGTATTAGCTTTATTTTAGAATTGATTATATGATTTAAAATTATCTTTGAACCACTTAATTATTCTTTTAAAAACATTCACAAAAGATTTAGGAAAGAATTGTTAAGTTTAAACTCATATTCAAAAGGTAACAGAATTCACAGTATAAAAGTGCTGTAAAAAGTGCAATATATGCTTATTTGATTCAACACTTTTTAATATTTGAAAATTCATATTTTCCATTCCAAATCTTTTTTGAACCATTTTAATAAATTTATCAATTTTTTTATATATTTTTAATCATTTAAAAATATCATTTATAAAGAAATCCTTATTTGAATTCCGAACTGCAAAACCGCGATGTGTTTAGAAAATTGTTTTGGACATATTACAAAATTTACTTGATGAAATCTTGATTTTCTTTCTTAGTCGGAAAATTATTATCATTGTGGAAAAAAGAATTTTCATTTCGAAGAAATCCTACTTATAAATCATTCTCGACGTTAATTTGAAGTTAGGATCGAAATTTACGAACCACCGCAATGCGACGAGCTCGATTTTTAACAATTTTGTGAATCGCTTCGGAACTTGTCCGAAGCACTTCAAAATTATTTTAAGCCATATTTAACTATTTTAACTTATTTAAACAACATTTCCATCACTTCAAAATCATTTTTCATTTCATTTCATATTATATTATTATAATATCATTTTCAACTTTTTTTAGATATTTTGAAATCATTAAGAGGATAAATAATTTCCATACACACATTTGTACGGATTTAAATTCTTATCAAATTAACTATGGTTAATTTATAATCATTTCTTTTATCATTTATCAAACAAGTTATCAAATACATAAACAACCATATAATCAACCAATTTTGCATCCATGTTATCAACATTCAAACAATTTATTCAAGGATTTTAATGGACATATTAAAATAGTTATAAGAATGATTTAACTTTAAATTAAGTACTCACCTTTTACCAAAAGATTAACTCCTACCATTCATTTAATCCAACACTTCACTAAATCATCGTATCTTCACCAAACCATCACCTAAACAACTCCACCTCACTTTTTAGGGCTCGGCCGTCACTTTACTTCTACTTGCTCTCGACCACAAGTCTTTCCCTCTTCTTTGCTATCGGCTGAACCTTCCAACAACATCCATAAGCTCGGCCTTCCCTTGATCCCCCCTTCCTCCATCATTTATTCACTTCTTAGATGCTAAACCATGTCTTGGTGATATTCTAAGGTCTTTGGCAAAGTTTGATGGAGTTTTGACTTTGTTTGATATGGTTTTGAAAAAGTCAGTAAGGAAAAGAGAAGAGAAGAAGTCATTAAAGCTCGAAGGAACAAGAAGAAAAGAGCTTAGAAAAGGAAGAAGAAGAAGAATATAAAGTGTGTGGAATCTGTGAAAGAAGTGGTAAGTATTTATAGAAAAAAGTTTGGAATAAAATATTATTATGTAAAATGACCAACATACCCTTTACTTGCTTTTTAAGCAACCTTATTTTTTCAATACTTGACATTACATTTCAAATCATTACTTTATGTCATTTTCATTTAAGTATTAAGTAAAGAATATAATAATTATGTTTGTTTGATTGATGCTTACTTTTTGCTTTGAAATGACATGTTTGTCTTTTTGTGCTTACTTTTTGTTAATTACATTCTAGAATTTTCTAAATATGTTTAGGAAAAGTAAACTTGAATAGTGAATTAATTAATACTTATACTATTTGAATATATGTTTTTATATAAGAAAATAAAGGTGTGACGACGTTCGACAACTTTTAATCGACAAAACGTTGATTTTCGATAAATGTTTTACGGTCATATTTTGACGGTTTAGTTAAACTATTTATTTATATAAACCAAATTTAAAAATTAATTTGTATATTGTTATTTAAAAATGTAAACACTTATAAATTAATTAAATAATTTATTTAACCATTCAAACTTACTTTTCTAAAATCAGCATTTTGTCACTTTTGTCGATGTAGGAAAATATTACTATTTTTGTGTATACTTTTCTTTCCAAATCCTATCTAATATTATTTGAATCATATAACCTTATTTTATATTTAAAATCTCTTTAAATAGTACATTTTAAAGTGGTCAAATTCTGGGTCGTTATATTCTCTCCTACTTAATTGAATTTCGTCCTCGAAATTACCCAAAACAAAAGTTTGTCAAAAATATTTATCTTTAAATTTAATTCCATATAATATACACATATCATCCGTAACGGTCTCCTATTCGAATACACAACTTTTCTTCCAAACTAGTATCGATCCTCATTCCTTTAGTATGGACTTTACTTAGGCTATTTGCTCAGAAACCTTTGCTTTCCTTGCATAGCTCTCAGCTATGATAGAAAACTAAAGTACCTAACCAAAAATCTTCATCAATGTTCATCGTCAAGAATCGAATGATAAATCGATTTTCAGACCAGTGTAAACACCTCAAAGTTCTATCAACATTTATGTGACGGAGTGATTTACATATAAATCATATATTTATTAACCCTAAAAAACATTCATAAAAACTTTATCTTAAGCTTAAATACTTTATAAATGTGCTTCTTTGTATAATATCTTTAATTATTTATTTTCAAATATTTTTATTAAAGTAAAATACTCTAAAGAAACCATTTTCCACTTAAAATATAATTTATCTTTATAAAAAAAGTTTTCCCACAATCTTTTAACTCGGTATATTTCCTTTAACATTAATATTATTTATGAATCATTTCGTAAAACTATTACTTAAGTTTATTTCATCTTATAACTTATGTAAATCAATCACTTTAAAGACTTAAGCCTAAATTCTTAATTAATGTTGGAATTCATTAATAAATCATTTTCCATGTTATAATTACGTTTTTAAAGAGTTAATATTTTATTTAAGTATATAGATAGTTCATGGCATAAATCTGTATTTGTATGATATACCTTTACATCTTAAGAGTATATAAATCCTAAATTTCAAATTAATTTTACTTAAATCCGTCTGTCTAACAAATTTAAACTTTGTTTTAATTTACTATTATCTCAAATTCATAAGCTATAAAACTTATTTCTTATTTTATGCTATTATTAATTTTCTAGCTTTGAAAGACAAATTTTAAAACCACCCATGTTTAAATCCTCAAACTCTTAAAAAAATTTCTTCATAAATCAGATTTATAAATTATCCTTATCTTATTTCATTCACTCAAAGTATTTCATAATCTTTTACCAAAACTTTTCATAAATTTCTTAGCTTTGAGTTAGGTATGATTCGAAAATTTTCGACTGTCCAAAATCATTCGAAATCCAATTTTATTTTAGAAATTAGCGATCCCAATTTATCTTTAGTTTAAACACTTTTATAAAGATTACTAATCAATGATTCACATCATTTCTTTAACTTAAGAAAATTATATAAATCGAGTAACTCCAAAACAATCCAAGGAACTGGGTACTACCAATAGTACCATATATCCTCTTAACAAGAAGAGTAATACTTAAGAGAAGTGCTTACTATCCAAATGAATCTCTTTCCCATTTTTAGTTTATTTTCGAGCCAATCGAATTAATTATCATAAAATAGCTCTTTTTATTTGAAATAATACCATTTTCAAAATCCTTCGGAGACTACTTTATAAAATCTATTTTATAAATTCATTTCATCTTATATTAATTGACTTTATTTAAATTTCCACAATTCTTTTACTCGAATTTAAATTCTTATTCCTTTTATATTTATCTATTTAAACAAATCTTATTACCAAATACTTTATAGTTAAATCATGAAACTTAAGTTATAAGGTATTTGTACTTAAACTTTTAAATCAAACAATTGATCAATTTATGATAGTAACTTAACATTATCATTTCTTAATTTATTATTTTGGAATAAGTATTAAAGATCTTAATTACCTTATCAGGTTTCTTACTTATCGAATATCATTATAAAACATCTTATAGTCAAACTGTAAAATTCTAATCACAAGTTGTTCATATTTAAATTTCACTAATGGTGATTTCTAACTATACAGCTTCTCTAAATATATACTTTATATTCAAAATATAAACCTAGTAATAATTATTTCATTTACCAATTTTCTCAAAATTAGTGTGTCGGTTCGCCTTGTTTAAATGTTTAGGAACCCTCATCGATAACGGTGATCGGGCGCATCGATCAAAATCCATAAATCACTCAACAGATAAATCAACACAAAATAATTTATTAGCCAATGACAAATACGCACTCATATATAATACACTCAAATTCATTCTAGGGTGTTACTAACCCTATCTCTAATGAGTCACTCATCCTACGGTATTACTAACCCTATCTTTGATGAGTCTTTACCCCACCAAAGCCAAGGTTCTCGCTTAACCTTCAGCTCCAATACCAAATGCCACGACATATTCTTCCGTACCCTTTGAATCGACAATAAACCAGACATGTCCAACACAAATTGCACAAAAAGACTGAACATGAAGGGTAAAAAAGAAAATAAGATAGAACAAAATCTCACACAAATGGAATAATATTTATTATTTCAAAAATAATCTTTACAGTGGAAAATTTTAAAATACAATATCAGAGTCTAACTTAAATTCAGCTTGGACAGCTATATACTTCTATCCTTACAAGTGCTAAAAACAACAAAACAAATGCAATAGATGTAGCGAATAACAGAATACGTCAGTACGATGATGAAGATCTCCAGCTCACCTTTGGATCCAACTGTCTTCAACTCAACCTGAAACTACTCGGATCTGACCCCAGTATTAAAAATACCCAGATCAGGCTTGATAAACCAGCGTGAGATACTCGAAATTTTAAAATGACTGTTATCAAAACCTTTGAAATGAAGGGTGTCTTATAAGACCACACCTACACATAAAGGTTTTTACCTTATGATAACCAAAACACTTTATACCAAAATACGCTTGATATTATTTTTAATGACATTCTTTTGAAAACATACTCAATTAAACTTATTCAAATAAGGTATCAATATCTGGACTAAGTCTAAGGGTATATATTCGGACTGGGTCAACTGAATATGACAAATGGAATATATGATACCAAAAAGGCGTAGTTGAAATGTTTGCAAGCCATTACAGCGATTTTGGGAATACAATCAAAACCGTAAATCTCGTATTGGGATTAAATTTCCAACACGATAGGAAACTAGTGGAAAGATCAATCTATATCCACGGCTTACGTCCAAAACTCAAACGCCATTATACAACAACATAAATAGCTAAAAGTGGATACAATCTACAAATAACATCCAAGGACTCGAACTTCACAAATCCCTGCCATGAGGCCTAGACGTATCTGGTACCTAGGGCTCAGAACATCTGATAACCCAAATCACTACTATTTTAAATGCGAGCATATATCCGACCACATAGAATCCCATCATAAACAGGGTGTGAGGCCTGCGGGGCTACGATCAATTTCTTCAAAGCCACACTTTACATAAAAAATCAGGCTTTGATCATAAAAGTTTCCACTTTGAATGCCACATTGTCATTCCTTTGATCACTATTTGACCCCACAAACATACAACCTCTAAGTTCGTATGTCTCAGAGAAGGGTGTTAAGCTAAGAGAAGTTTCCATCTCCGCCACTAAGCACATGTACATTTATAAAAGTCAAACGTTGTGTCTCAAAAATGCAATGTTAGACATTTGTCCATACAAGTTCATTCTGGGACTGAACAAAACCGAAGATAATTTCCTCGGCCATTACTAGGCAAGAAGCCCTTGCACTTCGAAAAAATCTCCATAACGAGGAGACCATTGCTATAAATAACTCTATAATGGGAGCGACCCAAAGCATGTTAACTAGCAGTCCTCACGCTATGAAGATCCTCGGTCTTCAATAATCATCATCTTCAACATGTCTTCACTTTCGAACATATACATTGGTTCAAAATGGTTTTCGGATAGGAATCACCCAAATCCGACCCTGGTTCCTTCGAAGCCAATTATCACTTTAAAAGATGTTATGTTCATATGTGGATATCAGTCATTAATCAATTACTTCATCTTTTATTTAAATCAAATATCTTTCTTAGATATATTCTAAGTTATTCCATTTTCTTTTCAATGTATATGGAATCATTAAGCCTCATTTATCAAATCATTTGGTTTATTTAAACCTTTTTTAAATCTTGGAATATTTCCAAATCATTTTCACTTTTACTTAGGAAAACCTTTCCACATTATTCTTTTAATCTTAATCAAAAATTTCTTATATTCAAGTTATAACTTTTAACTTAGTGAAAATATTCCCAAATTATTTATTAAATCTTAATCAAAGATTTTCTTCTTAACTTCAAATCATATTCTTGCAAATCAAGGTTTTCATAACAGAGCACTACTGCCACCTTAGATTTGATAAATTTTACATCTAGGGACTAATGACAAGTAATCCTAAATCATGAAGATCTTTGTCATCAACGATCAACGTCTTAATATATTTTATTTTGCAAATTAGTTTGAAGGGGTTTTCAAATAGGAATCACCCAAATCCGATCCTCGTTTTTCGGATAGGAATCATCCAAATCCGATCTCGGTTCCTTCGTGCTAACCATCGAATAAAAAGTGTTAAATGGTAAATTAACATTCAAATAATTTGTTTCTTTTCTTTTATCTTGGAAAAACTTAAATATGATCTTTTAGAGCATCCGAGCTTTTCTTTTGATCTATTCCACCCCTCGCCAAAAAAGAGAAAACATTGGCTAGGTAAGTTCAGGGAACTGGTTGCTCGATCCCTAACCTTAGTTAAATACCTCATTTTATCTTCCCAGATCTCACAAGCGGGACAAATATACTAGTCGTTTCCACGTACTCAGTTATTAGCTGTATTTTGGAATTGATTATAAGATTTAAAATTATCTTTTAAAACACTTAACTATTCTTTTAAAAACATTCACAGATTTAGAAAAGAATTGTTAAGTTCAAACTTATATTCAAAAGGTTATAGAATTCACAGCATAAAAGTGCTGTGGAAAGTGCTATATAAGCTTATTTGTTTTAACAAATTTTTAATATTTGAAAATTCACATTTTCCATTCCAAATCTCTTTTAAACCATTTTAATAAATTTATCGAATTTTTTTTATATTTTTAATGTTTAAAAATATAATTTATACAGAAATCCCTTTTTGGATTCCGAACTGCGAAACCGCGATGTTTTTAGAAAATTGTTTTGGACATATTTCAAAATATACTTGATGAAATTTTGATTTACTTTCTTCATTGGAATACTATTTTCATTGCTGACTAAAAAAATTAATTCGAAGAAATCCAACTTATAAATCATTCACTACGTTAGTTTAAAGCTACGGTTCGAAATTTACGAACTACTGCTATGCGACGAGCTTTTTTTTGACCAATTTTGTGAATTGCTTCGGAACTTGTCCGAAACACTTCAAATTTGTTTTAAACCATATTTAAACTATTTAAACTTATTTAAACAATATTTCCATCATTTCAAACTCATTATTCATTTCATTTCATATTATAATATTATGTTATTATAATATCATTTTCAACTCTTTTTAGATATTTTGAAATCACTAAGAGGCTAAATAATTTCTATACACACATTTGGATGAATTTAAATTCTTATTAAATTAACTATAGTCAATTTCTAATCATTTCTCTTATCATTTATCAAGCAAGTAATTAACCACATAAACAATCATATAATAAACCAATTTTGCATCTATTTTATCAAACATTCAAACAATTTATTCAAGGATTTTAGTGGACATATTAAAATAGTTATAAGGATGATTTAACTTTAAATTGAGTACTCACCTTTTATCAAAATATTAACTTCCTACCAACATTCATTTAATTCAATACTTCACTAACTTTTATCTTCACCAAACCATCACCTAAACAACTCCACCTCACTTTTTAGTGCTCGGCCATCACTTTACTTCCACTTTCTCTCAACCATGAGTCTTTCCCTCTTCTTTGCTCTCGGCCGAACCTTCCAACAACACCCATAAGCTCGGCCTCCCCTTGATCATCCCCTTCCTCCATCATTTCTTCACTTCTTAGATGCAAAACCATGTTTTGGTGATATTCTAATGTTTTTGGCAAAGTTTGGTGGAGTTTTGACTTTGTTTGATATTGTTTTGAAAAAGTTAGTAAGGAAAAGAGAAGAGAATAGGCCATTAAAGCTCTAAGGAAGAAGAAGAAAAGAGCTTAGAAAAGGAAGAAGAAGAAGAACAGAAAGTGTGTGGAATTTGTGAAAGAAGTGGTAGGTATTTATAGAAAAAAGTTTGGAATAAAATATAATTATGTAAGATGACCAAAACACCCTTTACTTGCTTTTTAAGCCACTTTTGACGTTTTAGTTAAACTATTTGTTTATGTAAACCAAATTTAAAAATAAATTTGTATATTATTATTTAAAAATATAAACACTTATAAATTAATTTTAATAATTAATTTAACCATTCAAACTTACTTTTCCAAAATCAGCATTTTGTCGCTTTTGTCGATATAGGCAAATGTTGCTATTTTTGTTTATACTTTTCTTTCCAAATCCTATCTAATATTATTTGAATCATATGACCTTACTTATTTTATATTTAAAATCTCTTTAAATAGTACATTTTAAAGTGGTCAAATTATGGGTCGTCACAGAACAGGTTTCAAGTCCAAATTCCACTATATGAAGAAGTTAGCTTTTAAAATCAACTTATTTCAAATTGATTTCAATTAAATTGATTTTTACGCGTTTCGAGTCCGTACGATCAAACGACAAGTCCGATTGCTATAAAACTTGAAATCCTACAATAGTTTACCGTTATGAATCCAATGTAACTAGTTTCGTTGAAATCCGAGAAAGTGGCCAAATGGCTAATTTTACGTTAATTAAATAAATTATTATTAAACCGATTGAATCCCTTTTAAATTTCAAATTAAATAGCTATCCATTTTTATCATTTTTGATTACTTAGACATTTACAATAACTTAAACAAATTTACATATCAATTCAGTGTTAAATATTACACTAATTACAATGTTTAGTTTCAACTGTAAATAAAATTCAATTAGTTATATATCTAATTCCAACAAATCGATTAAATTACAAATCGATTAAATTCAATTTCAATCTTTATATTCAATCAATCATTACTCGATGGACCTAGTTAACATTGATTTGCATCTTATTGCTGTGACGCCCCACCCCGAGACCCACATTAACAAAGAGTATTACTGGCTAAAACTGTCTGCTAATGCAGAGAATAGGGCTGGATAGGAGCGACCATCTATAGCCTTATCTTAAATATCTATTGAATACATCGACAATGCCGTTTTTTTCCTGATTCAAGTGGATCGACATATCTAATAAACACTTAATACAAAGGCATAGGTGGCTATAGGATCTATCAGAACAGAATACAATAACTCAAATGTAAAACGCATCATAGAACAGCAGATAATTCCATAGATACACATATACATAGATACATCACAAAGTATATAAAATGATACATCATATATGTGGTATGACGACCACAATACAAACATGAGTCAAAAGAATATACATATCAGAGTAGCAAACCGAAAAGTACTACACAAAAACCTATAACAAAAAGAGCTAGCAGAATAGTCCATGCAGAAGCAGAATAGGCTAAGCCCAAAAGTACCTAACCTGAGACACCTCGGTCTGATCCGAGTATAAAATACACGGGTCAGTCTAGCTAAACGAATTAGTAAAAGGTGGTAGTAGAATAGTAAAGCATAAGAGCATAGTGATATTCCTCTTAAACAAGAAGAAACCATAAGAAAGCTAACCATAGTCATATAGAGGATACAGAACATGTATGGCATATATGGTTACACTAGGTGATAGAACACTATTGCTTCAATAAGCATGAAACACAAAGGAGACGAGAAATCTCATGAATCGCTAAAATGTAGCATGCCTCATCTCATCGGCAATCATAAATCAATAAGAATGGTTTAGGGAATAGTAGAATGTAAACTCCTAAAAGAGTAATTCCCAAACTCGCCATATCGGCAACTCCAAGGAAAACATAAGCAAAAGCCATCTCGACATAAGCCATAACGTAAATGTCAACAAAGAGATACAAATCTTAAACAACGCCAAAAGGCAAATCCCATAAATAGCGCCAATAGGCAATCTCAATATATATACGCCAAAAGGAAAACTCAACACGCCAGTGTAGGCAACGAAAATCTCAAAAGAACTCCCACGAGTCCGAAATCCCAAAGTAATCGCCACCGAATGGTTCAAAGAACCGATTCCAAAATGATGACACACAAGGGTAAAAAATCATCCCAAAAAGGTTTTGCACGTGCTATTTTTTACCGAGTACTGTTTCACATAATCGGTACCTCGCCCAAAGGCAAACGTCAGAAGACAAATACGCCGCAATGGCAAATACGCCGCAATGGCAAATACGCCGCAATGGCAAACGTCTGAAGACAAATACGCCGCAATGGCAAACGTCCGAAGACAAATATGCCGCAATGGCAAATGACCCGAAGGTCCAGTACTGGCACGCCAACAGGCAAATGTATCACAAACTCTCAAAAAGGAACCCGAAAAGCGTTAACGTGTGTCCCATACCACCAGTTCGCACTAAACGGTTTACTAACCGCTAGTAAATTTCATACTCAAAGCAGTAAAAGTTTCACCTCATATCATCGGTAAACTCGACTCGAAGGTCAAAACGATCAAACGGACAAGTCAGGAATTAACCGAAAGGATAAACTGTAACGACTCGGAATTTCTGTCATTTGAAATTCGTATATTTAATTGATTTTAAATATTAACAAGTATAATTTGTAAGTCGAATAAATTATATTTCGAATATCTAGATTTAATTGGATAATTAAATCAATAATTTAATATTTGAAATTACAGAAATAATTGGAAATTGGGTTTAATGTGATTAAATTTGATTTTTAAAGTTGTATTAAATCATATTGGAGTTAGAATGATGTTATAGAACTTTTAAAATTGAATTAAAAGTTAATTTGCAGAAATTGAATATTTTAATATTTAATTGACGAGTAAAAATAGTCGTTTTTCAAACAGTCTTGGATTTCGATGAAACGAGTTTCATTGGACCCGTAATGTTAAATTATTGTAAGATTTCAAATTTCGTGTCAATCAGATTTACGGTTAGTCTGGGGCGAGCTAAAACGCTAGAAACCGGTTTAAGTGAAATTTAAATTTAAATAGTCGATTCGAAAACCTATCTTCCAAATACTTCGAATTGGCTTCCGATATATATTCCATTGCGTTCGGAGTAGGGGTAAAACATTATAAACACCAGGCGGCACGCTTCGATTGGAGTTCAGAAAATTTTCGGATGACTAGTGTTTCGGAATTTTCTATAAAAGGACCTTTATCATTTCCATTTGCACTCAAACCCTAGAAGCTAACCCTAGCCGCCATTTTCGTTTCCACGGCCAGAATTTCGTTTCATTCTTCCTCGTTTTGCTTCCAATCCGTTAACCATTACGAAAATTTATCAACTGCAAAAACCTAGAGGGCAACGAGTATTATCAGATCAACTGTGGTGATCGAGTATTATGCGGTGGATCGGCGGCAAAATGGTGATGAAGGCGCGACGTTCGTGCACTGTTTTCGAGGAGTATGGACCACCGAGCTGCAGGAAATTCAAGGCGTTGTTGGCTAGCGCGTCGGTGCGTTGATTGGCGGCTTCTGATCGTCGGCAGGTGGCTCGAGACGGTCACGTTAATTCATGATCGACGGTGGCTATGGGTTCCTTGCGTTCAATCTAGCATGCGAACGATGTTAGGGAAGAAAGAAAGTGCGGTCGAGATTCTAGGGTCAGGAATCGAACGACCCAGATTAAAGGTTGAAAAAAAATGTTAATTATGATATTATAATTCGTTCAAACTTTAAAATAGCATAAATTTGTCATACGAGGTTGAAAATTCACGAAACGACTTGCGTTGGGTTCATATTCACGAACAGTACGCATTAGAGCTGGATTGGGATTGATTGGAGCTAGTGTGAATTTTGGGTAAAATTAAACGCGCGTTTAATTTTATTCGAAATAAAACACTGAAACCGCTATTGGAAGCAAGGTGAGAACTTCTCACTCAATCGAATTTGTTTCGATTTAAATTTTAAATAGTTAGATTTAAAATTGCTTGATTGTGTTGATTGTATGCTTGGATGATAAATTGCTATCTGTTGTATTGAAATAGACCCTATACGCCGTATATTAAGCGGAGGTTATTATATTAAACACATATACCGCGATATTCCACCTTGAAGTGGAATTGGTATTATATATGTACTTGGAGTTGATTTCCTACATTATATAGCGGATGAGACCCTATTGCACCGCATAATAGCGGATGATATTTTATATAAACCCATGTACCGCGATATCCCGTCTTGAAACGGGATTGGTATTGTGCTAACATCTGTGCATGCAGGGAAACAAGTTGGAGGGATCCAACTGGATTCCTCAAATAATTGAATTTGTTTCAATGTTGTGTGTTGATTATTTATAATCTCTATGTGATTATCTTTATGATTGAAATCGTTGAAGGCTAAAATTTAGCCGAATAAAATTTTGGTATCGTTAGATACCGGTAAAAATTTGATTTTTGAAAATTCAGGTTGAAAGTTTATATTAAAATTTATTTTTGAGAATTGGATAAATTTAAAAGAAGGAATTCTAAAATAGTAAAGTTTTATTTTTAATCTTATTGAATAAAATTTCAAAATATGGGAAAAGCTTTAATAAATGGATTTCGGGTAAATTATTCAAAGATTGAAGAATTTATTCGAAATACGGATTTTAAAGAGTTTGAAAAACAAAAGAATTGGTTTTCTTTAAAAGGAATTTATTTTTAAAAGGAAATAAAATTTGAAATCCATTTGGGAATTTCTTTTTGGTGATTGAATTTAAATCTTTTGAAAATCCATTTGGAAATTTAGTTGATGCTTTGAAAAGAATTTAGAATCAATTTGAAAATTGATTTGGGGTTGAGTAGAAATTGATTTCAATTTGAGATTTGAATGAAATTCACTTGGTGTTTAATTTCTTGGAATATCAATATGGAATTTGATTTGGTTATTTTTGAAATCAATTGAAAATTTGAATTGTTGTTGAAAGTGAATATTTGAAATCGATTTGAAAATCGTATATCGATGGATATTTGGAAATTTAAATTGAATATGGAATTTATAAAGGAAAGGGAAATTTGTTTAAAAATAAACATTGGTTTATTTTTTGAAGTGTGGAAATAAATTTACGGATTTGGAACGTAAATTTAAAGTAAATCGGTAAGGATTTATTTAATTGGTTTAAATGAACCATTTTGAAATGATAGCGTATTCTCCCTGGAAAGCCGAATAAAATTTCTGAATAGCTTAGGAAAAAATATATATATATGTAAAATTCTAGAATTGGTTTTGAAAAGGATACTTTGGAGAAATTAACTTCTTAAATTGTTTTGAATCCTTTAAGTAAAGGTTTATTAAGTTGATATAGAAATGATTATTTCTAAGATTTAATTAATAATTGTTTTAGAAAATAGTTATTTAAATAGTTATTCTCTATCTACTAATTTTATTTTGAAAACTAGTTTGGACTTAAGTTATATGTAATATTGGTATAATATTTTTTATAACTAATATTTTAAGTAAAGTGTTTAAAGAAAAATAGTTTTATTTCAAAGTGTTTTCCCGATATATTTTGACAAGTGTTATAAATTATTTTAAAGTATTTGAACTCGGCAGATTTCCAGTGAAAATGAATAAATATTTGAAAGTGTTTCCGCGTAAGGAAAATGATTTGAAATTTGTTTTCAAAAGTTGTAAAGGTGAAAGGTGATTTGAAATTTATTTTCAAATGGTTGAAGTGTGGAAAAATATATCTTGTAAAGATATTTTTGGAAAATAAATAATTTGGGAAATTATTTGGAATCTGGCGATGTTGTGCATATCTATTGATAGTTAAATAGCTGACTATCAATATTTACCTTTTAATGAGTATTTGTTGTGATTTGCTTGAGTTTGAATGCTACATTTATTTTAAAATAAGCGCTCGTTATTCGGTTTAGCCGGGAGAGGACCTTTGGGTCATAAATCTCATTCCGAATAGTGATACATCGTAATGGATAGCATTTGAAGACCGGTGTTGAAGACCGGATATTTTCGAAACCGGAAGGATTACCGTCGAATGTCTCTGCATCGGCTGACCTCCGATATAGGATTTTATCACCCTTTGTGATGGGAAGTCCTGACGTGATTAGTGAATATCCGGATTTGCAAGGGCTTCTTTGGAAGTGCCTTTGGTTCCGTTCGATCCCGGAACGGACTTGTATGGATGTGTGTCTGATATTACAATTTGAGATGTAAAGCTGGTTTCTATCAAATACATTTCTGTTGGTGGCGGAGAATTTATTCTCATAGCTTAACACCCTTCTCTGGGACGTACGAGCTCAGAGGTTATGTAGTTGATGGTTACTAGTGATATATTCCCAATTTGGTAACGTGGCATGCTGAGTGTTGCCGATTATTTGTTGATCAAAGCATGGCTTTTGTGAGAAGCGTAGCTTTGTGGACGAGACTTCGTCGAACCTCACAACTCGGTAATGGTCAAAACAGGAAGAATGCAGCAAGGTTATTTGGGGATAGCGCCCCCTAGGGTATGTACATTTCCTTCTGGATAGAGGTGGTATTATGGTATGGAGCCCAGATACTTAACCTATGTGGTTGCTGCAAATTTACTTCTTTGTGGTTGTTGGTGAATCCGAGGATAAAGGTCGGTTACGACCGGGGGATGGCATACTCGTGTCAGTAGTTACCTAGTTAGGGGTAACCCGGCTTTGTGTTGGCAGAGATCCGGTTAGGTTCTAGGGGCGTCTTTCCAGAGGCGTACCCATGTGGCAACGGGAAGTTCCTTGGCCTGACCATTTATTGGAAAATCCAAAGAAACAATATGAGCTTTGTACGGTTTTAGTTGTATAACCTTCCATTTACTTATGGTGGCGCCCCACTGTTTAGATGGTAGCTATAGTAGGCATATGATAATGGTCGTATGTTGGCTAAGATTTATATTATACTTTCGAAATGTTTTCCTGCACTTTGCACTTATAGTAATAATATCAAAGAAATCTTTCTGCGTATCAAGCATGTTTGACTATCATAAGGAGAAATCTCCTCCGATTCTGCGTTTGCATTGTGTGTGTGTGCGGGAGGCCTTATGGTAGTTTCATTTTCCAAAAGCATTGCGGATCTATTTTAAAATATTTATTTGTTTGTTTTTAAAGATAAACTGTTTTAAGTTCTCACACCAGTCCCACGACTGACCTGGAGTTTATTGTTCCATTCCTAAACTCTGGGTGCCCAAAATCTTTCCTCACGGGCAGTCTAGAGCTGGGTTTTTCAGATAGTCAGGTTTAATATGTTATCTGGAGCTAGTTCAGTCTTTGGCTGCGGACTGCACTTGCTTATCTTTGTGCATCATTATTGGGAGTTTGTGTTGCTGTTGCTGCTGGAGTTTTCTATTGAAGACCATCTGTTTTCTCTTGAAGACCATCTTAGAGTTATTTGTTCCGCTGCTGGTGTTATCTATTTTTCTTTTCCGCTGCTATAGTATTGTATCATATCTCTGATGTATATAGATATTTATTGTATCATTGTTGTATCGATGTTGTGTATCAATGTATTATTCATTTCTTCCGCTATGTTGTTATACTTAATTGTGTTATAAGCTCCGACGACTCGGTTTTGAACGGTCGAATCTACGGCATTCGAGTACAATGTGAAGTATGGATGTCGATTTTCGAACGCGAAAAATTCTTATCGCTACAAGACAAGCAGAATCTCCAGCTATTCCTAGCTCCATAAAAGAAATCCGAAGCTAAGTTGTAAATACTTAGGCTGACCCAAGCGTAAAGTAAAACATAAAACACTCAAGTCAGGACATACATACTTATATAATGTAAACCAACTCAAGTGAACTGTAGCAATGCACAATAACTTATAGGATGTTTGGGATCACCTATCCTCTAAGGATCGGTTAAATCATAAACTAAATACATCTCGTGGTTAAAACTCTAAAATGGTAATTTTTACTTCGAAATCAAATATCATTTCAAAATTTAATATCATTTCAAATTCAATTTAAATTATCAAAATATCATATCCTTTCAAAAACCTCATTCATTTTTATTTAATTTAAATACCATTCCAAATCACATTTCAAAATAGTTTATATTTCAAATCAAATATTCCAATTAAACCTTTAAAAATGAAATTATTATATTCAATAATTCAAATATTAAATTCCCAAAAATTTAGCCTTTTCAGAATTCATTTATTCACTTAAATTTATTAAAACGGTGAAATTTCAATTTCGCAGCATTTAGAAAATGCTACGATAAGTTACATTTGAAAACAATTCAATTTAGCAAAGACAGCATTTACAGAAATGCTGTAACTTTCAAATAAAAGCTTTAGTTCAATTCTGCAACTACAGCACTTACAGAATGCTGTAATAACCCTTGGTTCATTTTAGCCATTTAGTTCATTTGTATCAACCACAGCACTTACAAAGTGCTGTAATATCATTTACTTTAGATTTTAAGTTAACTTCAGAAACGATAGCATTTCTGAAGTGCTATTATTTAATTCCAAATTTCCAATACAATTTCATAAATAAATTAAATTTTAATTTAAATAATTTTTAACTTATAAAAATCATATTTTCTCACTTTAAAAATGATCATTTAAATACCCTTTATTCTATGATTTTATAAAGTAAATTCCCATAAATAAAATCAAATTTTCAATAATTCACTTAATAAATTCAAGTGTAAAATTTTCTATTCTTGCATTTACTTTACACTTTTAATTAAATTTTCCATTTCATAATTTAAACTAAATTTCCATTTTATTTACATGACTTAAATTCCATTTTTATAAACCAAATTTCACATTTCCAAATTAAATTATATTTCAAATTACACTTTAAAGTGTTCATTTATTTAACCATTTTAAATTCATAGAAAAATCAATAACACTTTATAAAATCATTTTAAAGTCAAATTTAAACCAAATTATCATATTTTCATATTTTATTTACTTAATTTAAACTCCATTTATAAACAAAATCATAAATTCCAAAATTAACTCATATTTCAAATTCTACTTTACCATTTATTTATCTCACTTATTTAACTTGTTGAAAATCACTAATATTTTAGAAAAATCATTTTTAATTTAATTAAAACTAAAATATCATAATATTTACAATTTTAAAATATTTTAAAAAATTTAGAAAATATATATTAACCACGGGTCTGTATAAAATTTTCTAACATATGTCAAATGTTATGGATAATATATCATTTCAATCCGTAATTTACAAAGGAAAAATCCAGGTTCTATTTTTTCAACCCCGCAATCCCAAGTAAATAAAAATAAATAAAAATCGTTCAGACCTATCATTTCAGCCGATAACGATTTTTTTCCTATTCTAAGGGTATGTATCATTTCAAGCCACAGTGATTCTATTCTACAGGGAACTTGTAGTGTGATAAACAGATATAAATAACAGTATAACATCATATAATAGTAACAGATGATATGACAGGTGTATAAACAGGGGTGAACATCATATGATCATATCACAGGCGGTTATAACATAATAATATAATCTATAGATTCAAATGGTGTCAATTTACTAATTGTATAAGTACAGAATGTCTTGTGAGAAATACTCACTTGTTTCAGCTGGAGATAGCAAGACAAAAGCACACAAACGAATCCCGAAAGCACGATAACACAACTATTTGACTTGAGTGGGGAGAGAACCAAGATTTTATCTTATACACAACCCCTAGAACAAGATAATATAGATATGATTTCAACCCAAATATACTTATGATTTCAATGCAAATATACTTTAAAACAAATTGAATTTAAAGACAACAACGAAAGGAATTGTTGAATATGCGCTTTGCGCTATATGATTTTTGTTTGATGATAATAAACATATATACATTCATTTAAATGTATTTGGTAATGTACTATTTTGTTTTTCATAGTTTAAATAAATATTTGTTGAATAAAATTAAATTACACAGAATTCGAATTTGAATTCAAACAGAACAAGTTAAACAGATTTGAATTCAAACAGAAATTTTTATTCAAACAAATATTTATTACAATTTTTGAATAGTACAATTTCAATCTCTCACTATACATATACATTTTTGATTACATCACGATCACATCACATTTCACATTTACAGTTAACCTCACTACATATCACTCACACTCGTATTTTTGTCTTCAACTGCATTCCGGTTTGAATCCAGCATCTGAGTAATCTGCAAAAATATTTTCAAACGCGGTAAAATTGAAAGAGAAATATTTTTGAAATTTGAAAGAAACAATGATTTTGAAAACATTGTTTGCCTCAGTTATTTGGGTTGTTCGTCATCATTTTTGACTGTGCAATATCTGTGCATATTAGTATTTTTTATCAGGGACAGGTAATTATAAGTGGCTGTAGTACACACGTGTACATTCGTATACGTGTGCACTGCCTCGCCAACTCGTGTGCAAAAATCAAACAAAAGCACAGAAATCAAAAACAAGGTCAAACCCAAGATAGGTTCAACTCAAGGCAGTTGTGTATATGAACACAATCAAATTACAACAGGTCAGAGGTGAAAACAATGCAATACTGAAGTGATGAAGTGCATATAAACAACTGCAACACACATGCACGACTTATCACAGTAAAACTCAAGCAAGCCAGACCAACACTGCAATTCAAAATGAAACATGTATGCAGCATCAAGTCAGAACACAGTGAAAACTCGAGTCACAGTACAGGCCAAGACTGCTGCATGCAACATGGAATGCAAAAACAATGCACCACTGCAAATTCAAACAATGTCCAAACAACAAACATGAAAATGAACCAAAGTAATACAGCAGCCCCAAAATCAGTGACACAACAACAAAAGTGCAACAGATCAAATGGCACAGTGCACCACTGATTTGAAGAACACAAGTACAAGCAATGTGCAACTGCAGTGATACATAGGCAACATGAAGCAATGCACATGTCACCAGAACATAATGAAGACTGCATCATGATACAAGGCTTCAAATGTGCAAATGCTCAAACTCAGATGGACAACATATCAAACAAAGTAATGAACCAACAATACAATGCAGATGAACAACAACAGGGATGAACATATGAGAATGGACAAGGCACAAATCAAGTCCAGCTACTAGTTGCAGACTCCAAGTTGCAGACTCAAAGCAAACATGACACCAAGCTACAAACTCAAATGCACAATTCAAATCAAAGACAACAGCAATAATATACACAAGTGCAGATGAACAGATATGGGCCAAAATCAATATAACCAAGGCCAAGCACAGTGGACTCATGTCGAAACAGCAAGTCAGTGGCAAGACACAAACTGCAGTGGACAGACCAGAGTGCAACAGGCAAGTACAATGCAACAACCAGACACAACAGTGAAAGTGCAGACCAAATGCAATTTGAAACAAAACCAAGCATGATACAGGTGGACAGTGAAGGCAGCAATACACCACCAAGTAAATGCACAGCATAAATAAGACCAAACTGCATAAGTAACCTCAATGACAGATGTGCATTTATCAAGAAAACAATGAAGCAATACAGAATAAAATACAAAGGCATAGCAAGTGTCACAAGACCATCAAGCAGTGAGCAAGTGCAAATCGAGCTCCAGAAATAACAAGTGCAGACACAAATTTCAACAGTGCAGTGAAATGCAGTGGTATGCAGCAGAGAAAATATAAAAGCAATGGTGATGATCGAAGCTAATACAGAGTAGTGGATTCGCATACCCAAAATCAAGTCGAAGTCAAACATTATTCAGCATCAAGCCAAAGCCGTGATCAAAATTTCAATGTTGAACAAGTCAAAATCGAAGCCGTAGCATCAAAATACGAAATTGACAAAGTCAGATCAATCCCAAGCTTCAATACAAGATCGAACGACTATTGACAAATTCAACTATATTCAGACGAACGTAATTCAAGGAGTTCGAACGCATATATAACCCAATCATAACTGGCAAATTAAATGATCGAGTTCAAGTATCAACTTAGAAAAGCAAAAGGAGACAGTACATACCGAATTCACAAGCAACGAACTCGATCGAGCAACTGCAAAACAAGCAATAGTCAACCATCAGAGAAGCAGCGAGCTAGGGCAACAAATCACAGATCAATTGAAGAAACCGAAGCCCTAAGTGGAACAAAGAGCCGAAGCCCTAACTGGAACAAAAGGGAACGAAGCCCTAATCAGAACGAAGCCGCCATTATTTCTCACGAACGAGACAAAAGAGAATCGGGTGAAATAAGGAAGTGGGCCGGTCTTAAAAAAAAAGGGGTTTTTTGTTTCTATTTAATTTTAGGCTTTATATTGTTAATTAGTTTTAGGGTTATTTTCTATTGTTCTTAATTATTGTTTTTATTTTACGAATCAAAGAATTTAGGTAAATCACCACCTAGGTTTTAGGTTGTGTCTGATTGTCTATTTAGAGTTAGTTCAGTAAGCAGGGGTTGCGAGTTTGCAAAACTCTATAGGCGGTAGCAGGGTTTGCAAGTCTGTTAGAGTGTTTGTAAGCGTGATACTGTTTAATTCTAATAGAAATCTGGGAATGCAGCAGTAGGCAGGGGTTGCCGAAGCTGGGTAAATTTTGTGTGTGATTTACTTTTCAGTATATTTATTTCTGCAGTTTATTTTTGTGTTTAAATTAAGAAAATTTGCTATAACCCTATTCACCCCCCCTCTAGGGTTAATCTAGATCCTACAAGTGGTATCAAAGCGAGGTTTTTTTTTTTTAACTCTAGAGTCATGAGTCTACAAAATAATGCTTTTTCTGAGGGGCAATCTATTGCTAGGCCACCCATGTTTAACGGGAACGATTATGCTTATTGGAAAGTTAGGATGGGTATCTATCTCAGTTCTGTTGATTATGATGTTTGGGATATTATTGAAACTGGCTATAAACCCCCCACTATAATCGTTGGTGATACTGAGATTCCTAAACCTAAGGATAGGTGGGATGCTAACGATAAGAAATTGAAAACAACAAATGCTAAAGCCATGAATGCTTTGATATGTGCTCTTGATAAAAATGAATTTAATAGAATTTCTCATGTACAATAGCACAGGAAATTTGGCACACTTTGGAGGTGACACACGAAGGAACTTCTCAAGTCAAGGAGTCTCGTCTAGCCCTATTCAGCAATGAATACGAAAACTTTGTGATGGACAAAGGCGAAAGCATAAAGGATATGTTTGGACGCTTTTCAACCTTGGTATACAACGCTAGAGCACTTGGGAAGGTATTCACTGAGGTAGAGCTTGTAAGGAAGATACTACGAGTCCTACCGATGAATTTTGAGGCAAAAGTCACGGCAATACAAGAATCGAAAGATCTGAGTAAGCTAAGCATGGAGGAGTTGATTGGCAACTTGATGACATATGAGCTTGAGCTAAAAGCAAAGGAAGAACGCAACAACTCCGAACCAAAGAAGAAGACGATTGCCTTAAAGAGCAAAGAAGAAAGCGATGAAGAAGAAGAAGATCCAATTGAAGAGCTTGCAATGGCTGTCAATAATCTTAAAAAATGGTCAAGATTCAAGTCACGAAAGAAGAAAATAAGTGGTAATAAGTCAAAGAATTCTGACGATTCCGATAATGAATTGACATGCTATAACTGCAAGAAGCCTGGCCACTTCAAACAAAAATGTTCACTTCTCAAAAACAACAAAGGAAAGAAAAAGAAAAAGAAGACCTTTGCAGCAACTTGGGATGATGAAGAAGGAGAGGAAGTTTCGAATAATAGCTCAGAGGAGGCTAACTTGTGTCTTATGTCAAAATCGGATTCAGAAGCAAGCATAGAGGAATCTAGTGAGGTAAGTAACTATTCTTATAAAGAACTTGTTTCAATGTGTTGTGATTTTACGAAAATGATTGATACTCTTGAATCTAAAATTGAAAAACTAAAATCTGATAGGAGAGAACTTTTCCATGAAAATTCTAGGTTAGAAACTGAAACTGAAAATATTCAAAACCTAGAATGTAAAAAATGTAAGATTTTAGATTCAGAATTATCAAAACTGAGGAATAACCTTGAAAGTCTTGAAAATGAAAACTTGAATCTTAAAGAAACCATCGACACTAGGAGAAAGGATTTTATTAATCGATGCACCTCACTTGTTACTGAAAACTCAACATTAAAAACCAAAGTCCAAAATCTTGAGAAATCTTTGAATAACTTTTCAAGAGGCGAAAAATCTTTCAACATGCTATTGGGAAATCAAATTTTTGCTAACAACAGAAAAGGACTAGGTTTTGGGAAAACACAAGTTGATGATAATGCAAAATATAAGAATGTCTTTGATAGATGTGAAATATTTAGATGTCGTGCTGAAAATTATAGTCATAGGAACAAGAACACAAAATTTATACAAGTTTGGGTTCCTAAGAATTCTACAAACAAATTTCATGTTTATTGGAATAAAAATAAAAGGACTAAACAAGTATGGATTCCAAAGGGATTGTTTATTCACAATGCTTCTATCACTAATAACATTGGACCTAAGAGTTTCTCTAGGTCATCTTCCTCTCTTCTTATGTAGGTCTGTTGGCGGGCTAAGGAACAACAAGAATGGTTTCTAGATTCAGGTTGTTCTAGACATATGACAGGTGACAAATCGAAGTTCCTTAGCTTAGAGAATTTTAAAGGTGGAAATATGATCATGGGAAACAATAGCAAGTGTAAGATTATTGGCAAAGGTGAAGTCGGTAACGGTATTTTTTCCTTGACTAATGTTTTATACGTTGAAAATCTGCATCACAATCTCATTTCTATTAGCCAACTATGTGACAAAGGTATGAACGTGATTTTTGATAGTGATACTTGCAAAATCATTGATAAATCTTCTAATAACATTGTTTTTATAGGCAAAAGAAAAGGGAATGTTTACTCACTTTCATTTGATAATCTAAATCTTTCTAGATGTTTGGTAGCCACTGACGAAGAGGCATATTTATGGCATAGGAGACTTGGACATGTTAGCATGAGTCTCTTAGAAAAACTTGAATCAAAAGAATTAGTCATAGGGTTACCACATCATAAATTTAAAAATAATAAAGTGTGTAAAGCATGTTCCTTGGGCAAGCTTAGTCGATCATCATTTCCTCCTAAAAACATTGTTAGCACATCAAGGGTCCTTGAACTAATTCACATGGACTTATTTGGACCAAATGAAATTTCAAGCTTGATTGGAAAACGTTATTGTTATGTTTTGGTTGATGATTATTCCAGATTTACATGGGTTTACTTTCTAGCCAAAAAGTCTGAATCTTTCGAATATTTTTCAAAATTTGCAAAACTTGTTCAAAATGAAAAAGGAGTTACAATTAAAACCTTGAGAAGTGATCATGGAGGCGAATTTGAAAATTTTGAATTTGAAAATTTTTGTGAAGAAAATGGTTTAAAACATGAATTTTCTGCTCCACGAACACCTCAACAAAATGGGGTGGTTGAAAAGAAAAATCGTACATTACAGGAATTGGCTAGATCCATGTTAAGTGAGTATAAGCTATCTCTAATCTTTTGGGCAGAGGCAGTGAATACTTCGTGCTATGTAATGAATAGAGTAATGATTAGACCAATACTTGGCAAAACGTCTTATGAATTGTGGCATGAAAGGAAACCTAACATTTCTTATTTTCGTATATTTGGATGTCCTTGTTTCATTCTTAACACAGGTGATCAACTTGGAAAATTTGAATCAAAGGCTGATGAGGGAATTTTCATGGGCTATTCAACAAGGAGTAAGGCTTACAGGATATACAACAAAAGAACAAAGACAATTGTTGAGTCAATCAATGTGAAATTTGATGAATCTGATCTGGAAAAAACGACTGAAAAGGTGGTTGACGATGGAGTAGATCCTGAAGGCACTGAAAAAGGGACATTTAGTGAGAAAACTGAAAGAAGGACTGTTGATGCTGATAAATTAAGGTTCAAACCTAATCATCCTCCTGAATTAATTATTGGTGATCCTACGGAAGGTATACGTACTCGTTCTTCATTTGATGAAAATTTGTGTGCGTTTTGTTGTCATAGTGGTTTTATTTCTGAGATTGAACCTGATTCTGTTGAAATGGCTCTTAATGATGAAAATTGGATTTTAGCAATGCAAAATGAACTTAATCAATTTGAGAGAAACAAAGTTTGGAATTTAGTTCCTAGGCCTAATGACTATCCAATTGTAGGGACTAAATGGGTGTTTAAAAATAAATTTGGTGAATCAGGAAATGTAATTAGAAACAAGGCTAGGTTGGTTGCAAAAGGTTATAACCAAATAGAAGGCATAGACTTTGATGGAACATTTGCTCCAGTTGCTAGGTTAGAAGCCATTAGAATCTTGCTAAGTTTTACATGTTACAAGGGTTTCAAACTTAAACAAATGGATGTAAAAAGTGCTTTTTTGAATGGTGATTTAAAAGAAGAAGTTTTTGTTGAACAACCACCCGGTTTTGAAAATCATGAATTTCCAAATCATGTGTATAAGCTAGAAAAAGCATGATATGGTCTTAAGCAAGCACCAAGAGCTTGGTATGACTGCCTCTGTACATATCTTTTGGAAAATGGTTTTAAAAAGGGAAGTGCTGACACGACTCTGTTTCTATTACATAAAGAAAGTGATTTTTTGATTGTTCAGATTTATGTGGATGATATTATCTATGGTGCTACTAATGAACTCTTGTGTGAGAATTTTGAACAAGTCATGCAGGCTAAATTTGAGATGAGTTTGGTTGGTGAATTGAAATACTTTCTTGGATTTCAAATTAAGCAAAGCAGTGATGGTATTTTCATTTCACAATCCAAATATGTGTTGGAGCTATTGAAGAAATTTGGAGTCGAAAATTCCAAACCATTGAGAACTCCTATGAGCCCATCAACAAAGTTGGACAAAGATGAGAAAGGAATTGCAATTGATCAAAAGAAATATCGAGGGATAATCGATTCACTTCTCTATCTTACTGCTTCTAGACCTGATATTATGTTTTCTGTGTGCTTGTGTGCACGTTTTCAAGCTAATCCCAAAGAATCTCATTTAAAAGCTACTAAACGAATTTTGAGATATCTTTCACACACACACAAATTTGGACTATGGTACCCTTCTTGTGAAAATTTTGATTTAGTAGGTTATTCCGATGCTGATTATGCTGGTTCATTAGTTGACAGAAAAAGCACTAGTGGGACATGTTTCATGCTAGGACATTCATTAGTCTCATGGTCAAGTCGGAAACAGAATTGTGTTGCATTATCCACCACTGAAGCAGAATATATTGCTTTGGGAAGTTGTTGTGCTCAAATTCTATGGATGATGCAAACTCTTTCTGATTTTGGCTTAGTCTATAAACAAGTTCCATTAAAATGTGATAGTAAGAGTGCTATAGATTTGTCAAATAATCCTGTTCATCATTCTTGCACAAAACACATTGATGTGAGACACCACTTTCTTCGAGATCACATTGCTAAAGAAGACATTTGCATTGAATATATTTCAACAGAAACTCAACTTGCTGATATTTTCACAAAACCTCTCCCCGAAGACAGATTTTCCAAATTACGTTTAGATTTGGGAATTATAGAGGTTGACTAATCATTTTTTTTTAAATTTGATTTTTGAATTTGATTCTAAATGACAAATTTTTTTTGACTAATCTAACTCCCTAATGATTATCGAAAAGATGAATAGTGATTGAAAAAGTGATAAGTGTTGATATTTATCATATATTATAACTCGTGAAAGTATATTAGAAAATTTCTTTAGAATTTCATAATAAGAATTATAAAAACTTTTTGTTGGGTAAAAATTCCATGACCATTACTATTTCTATCAACTTTCTATCGACCATCACTCATCAAGATCATATTTAGTATGTAAATTTGTGGTAATTTACAAATGAAATCATTTGTTCTTCAATATCTTTAAATCTGTGAAGGAAATTATTTGTGCTTCAACTTATTATATTTAGCAATAAAAATAAATATCCAAAGTATTCACTCTCATTTAAAAGTCCTCACGGTTATGCATGGGTGAATTACTTGGATTTTTGAATATGTGCTTCCATGCTCATTTAAAAGTCCTCACGGTTATGCATGTATGGAACGCATATCAAATTGATTTAACAGACAAGTTGATTCTAATCCCATTTAAAAGTCCTCACGGTCATGCGTGGTTAGAAGATACTTGATTTCATTTTTTAAAAATTAAATTGGAATACTACTAATCTCATTTAAAAGTCCTAACGGTTATGCATGGTTAGTAGATATTCAAATTTCCTGAAATAAATATACCACAAATAGACAGAATTGTATGATTTTTGATGATTCTATCCCCATCACTTCTGAAAGTGGAATATGCGCTTTACAAGGATAATTATGGTTTTTGTTTGAGTTTTATTGAGATTTGATATTTATAAAATGTTTGATTCATGTCTATAACTTCATCCCTATTTTATAACACTATTATTCTTTTGCTGATAACAAAAGGGGGAGAGAAAAGTTAAGATTTTGTCAAATAGAATCAGGCAAAGGTCAAATAGTTTTCACTTTGCATATAGGCTCATTTACATATTTTTATTTGTATGCATATATGTAGGGGGAGCCATATATGTAGGGGGAGTATCACATAAAAAGGGAGCATTCAAATAGGGGGAGCAAATGAAATTATCAAATACATTTAATATATTCAAAATCTTAAATATATGTTTGTTATCATCAAAAGGGGGAGATTGTTGAATATGCGCTTTGCGCTATATGATTTTTGTTTGATGATAATAAACATATATACATTCATTTAAATGTATTTGGTAATGTACTATTTTGTTTTTCATAGTTTAAATAAATATTTTTTGAATAAAATTAAATTACACAGAATTCGAATTTGAATTCAAACAGAACAAGTTAAACAGATTTTGAATTCAAACAGAAATTTTTATTCAAACAAATATTTATTACAATTTTTGAATAGTACAATTTCAATCTCTCACTATACATATACATTTTTGATTACATCACGATCACATCACATTTCACATTTACAGTTAACCTCACTACATATCACTCACACTCGTATTTTTGTCTTCAACTGCATTCCGGTTTGAATCCAGCATCTGAGTAATCTGCAAAAATATTTTCAAACGCGGTAAAATTGAAAGAGAAATATTTTTGAAATTTGAAAGAAACAATGATTTTGAAAACATTGTTTGCCTCAGTTATTTGGGTTGTTCGTCATCATTTTTGACTGTGCAATATCTGGTGCATATCAGTATTTTTTATCAGGGACAGGTAATTATAAGTGGCTGCAGTACACATGTGTACATTCGTATATGTGTGCACTGCCTCGCCAACTCGTGTGCAAAAATCAAACAAAAGCACAGAAATCAAAAAAAAGGTCAAACCCAAGATAGGTTCAACTCAAGGCAGTAGTGTATATGAACACAATCAAACTACAACAGGTCAGAGGTGAAAACAATGCAATACTGAAGTAATGAAGTGCATATAAGCCAGACCAACACTGCAATTCAAAATGAAACATGTATGCAGCATCAAGTCAGAACACAGTGAAAACTCGAGTCACAGTACAGGCCAAGACTGCTGCATGCAACATGGAATGCAAAAACAATGCACCACTGCAAATTCAAACAATGTCCAAACAACAAACATGAAAATGAACCAAAGTAATACAGCAGCCCCAAAATCAGTGACACAACAACAAAAGTGCAACAGATCAAATGGCACAGTGCACCACTGATTTGAAGAACACAAGTACAAGCAATGTGCAACTGCAGTGATACATAGGCAACATGAAGCAATGCACATGTCACCAGAACATAATGAAGACTGCATCATGATACAAGGCTTCAAATGTGCAAATGCTCAAACTCAGATGGACAACATATCAAACAAAGTAATGAACCAACAATACAATGCAGATGAACAACAACAGGGATGAACATATGAGAATGGACAAGGCACAAATCAAGTCCAGCTACTAGTTGCAGACTCCAAGTTGCAGACTCAAAGCAAACATGACACCAAGCTACAAACTCAAATGCACAATTCAAATCAAAGACAACAGCAATAATATACACAAGTGCAGATGAACAGATATGGGCCAAAATCAATATAACCAAGGCCAAGCACAGTGGACTCATGTCGAAACAGCAAGTCAGTGGCAAGACACAAACTGCAGTGGACAGACCAGAGTGCAACAGGCAAGTACAATGCAACAACCAGACACAACAGTGAAAGTGCAGACCAAATGCAATTTGAAACAAAACCAAGCATGATACAGGTGGACAGTGAAGGCAGCAATACACCACCAAGTAAATGCACAGCATAAATAAGACCAAACTGCATAAGTAACCTCAATGACAGATGTGCATTTATCAAGAAAACAATGAAGCAATACAGAATAAAATACAAAGGCATAGCAAGTGTCACAAGACCATCAAGCAGTGAGCAAGTGCAAATCGAGCTCCAGAAATAACAAGTGCAGACACAAATTTCAACAGTGCAGTGAAATGCAGTGGTATGCAGCAGAGAAAATATAAAAGCAATGGTGATGATCGAAGCTAATACAGAGTAGTGGATTCGCATACCCAAAATCAAGTCGAAGTCAAACATTATTCAGCATCAAGCCAAAGCCGTGATCAAAATTTCAATGTTGAACAAGTCAAAATCGAAGCCGTAGCATCAAAATACGAAATTGACAAAGTCAGATCAATCCCAAGCTTCAATACAAGATCGAACGACTATTGACAAATTCAACTATATTCAGACGAACGTAATTCAAGGAGTTCGAACGCATATATAACCCAATCATAACTGGCAAATTAAATGATCGAGTTCAAGTATCAACTTAGAAAAGCAAAAGGAGACAGTACATACCGAATTCACAAGCAACGAACTCGATCGAGCAACTGCAAAACAAGCAATAGTCAACCATCAGAGAAGCAGCGAGCTAGGGCAACAAATCACAGATCAATTGAAGAAACCGAAGCCCTAAGTGGAACAAAGAGCCGAAGCCCTAACTGGAACAAAAGGGAACGAAGCCCTAATCAGAACGAAGCCGCCATTATTTCTCACGAACGAGACAAAAGAGAATCGGGTGAAATAAGGAAGTGGGCCGGTCTTAAAAAAAAAGGGGTTTTTTGTTTCTATTTAATTTTAGGCTTTATATTGTTAATTAGTTTTAGGGTTATTTTCTATTGTTCTTAATTATTGTTTTTATTTTACGAATCAAAGAATTTAGGTAAATCACCACCTAGGTTTTAGGTTGTGTCTGATTGTCTATTTAGAGTTAGTTCAGTAAGCAGGGGTTGCGAGTTTGCAAAACTCTATAGGCGGTAGCAGGGTTTGCAAGTCTGTTAGAGTGTTTGTAAGCGTGATACTGTTTAATTCTAATAGAAATCTGGGAATGCAGCAGTAGGCAGGGGTTGCCGAAGCTGGGTAAATTTTGTGTGTGATTTACTTTTCAGTATATTTATTTCTGCAGTTTATTTTTGTGTTTAAATTAAGAAAATTTGCTATAACCCTATTCACCCCCCCTCTAGGGTTAATCTAGATCCTACAAGTGGTATCAAAGCGAGGTTTTTTTTTTTTAACTCTAGAGTCATGAGTCTACAAAATAATGCTTTTTCTGAGGGGCAATCTATTGCTAGGCCACCCATGTTTAACGGGAACGATTATGCTTATTGGAAAGTTAGGATGGGTATCTATCTCAGTTCTGTTGATTATGATGTTTGGGATATTATTGAAACTGGCTATAAACCCCCCACTATAATCGTTGGTGATACTGAGATTCCTAAACCTAAGGATAGGTGGGATGCTAACGATAAGAAATTGAAAACAACAAATGCTAAAGCCATGAATGCTTTGATATGTGCTCTTGATAAAAATGAATTTAATAGAATTTCTCATGTACAACAGCACAGGAAATTTGGCACACTTTGGAGGTGACACACGAAGGAACTTCTCAAGTCAAGGAGTCTCGTCTAGCCCTATTCAGCAATGAATACGAAAACTTTGTGATGGACAAAGGCGAAAGCATAAAGGATATGTTTGGACGCTTTTCAACCTTGGTATACAACGCTAGAGCACTTGGGAAGGTATTCACTGAGGTAGAGCTTGTAAGGAAGATACTACGAGTCCTACCGATGAATTTTGAGGCAAAAGTCACGGCAATACAAGAATCGAAAGATCTGAGTAAGCTAAGCATGGAGGAGTTGATTGGCAACTTGATGACATATGAGCTTGAGCTAAAAGCAAAGGAAGAACGCAACAACTCCGAACCAAAGAAGAAGACGATTGCCTTAAAGAGCAAAGAAGAAAGCGATGAAGAAGAAGAAGATCCAATTGAAGAGCTTGCAATGGCTGTCAATAATCTTAAAAAATGGTCAAGATTCAAGTCACGAAAGAAGAAAATAAGTGGTAATAAGTCAAAGAATTCTGACGATTCCGATAATGAATTGACATGCTATAACTGCAAGAAGCCTGGCCACTTCAAACAAAAATGTTCACTTCTCAAAAACAACAAAGGAAAGAAAAAGAAAAAGAAGACCTTTGCAGCAACTTGGGATGATGAAGAAGGAGAGGAAGTTTCGAATAATAGCTCAGAGGAGGCTAACTTGTGTCTTATGTCAAAATCGGATTCAGAAGCAAGCATAGAGGAATCTAGTGAGGTAAGTAACTATTCTTATAAAGAACTTGTTTCAATGTGTTGTGATTTTACGAAAATGATTGATACTCTTGAATCTAAAATTGAAAAACTAAAATCTGATAGGAGAGAACTTTTCCATGAAAATTCTAGGTTAGAAACTGAAACTGAAAATATTCAAAACCTAGAATGTAAAAAATGTAAGATTTTAGATTCAGAATTATCAAAACTGAGGAATAACCTTGAAAGTCTTGAAAATGAAAACTTGAATCTTAAAGAAACCATCGACACTAGGAGAAAGGATTTTATTAATCGATGCACCTCACTTGTTACTGAAAACTCAACATTAAAAACCAAAGTCCAAAATCTTGAGAAATCTTTGAATAACTTTTCAAGAGGCGAAAAATCTTTCAACATGCTATTGGGAAATCAAATTTTTGCTAACAACAGAAAAGGACTAGGTTTTGGGAAAACACAAGTTGATGATAATGCAAAATATAAGAATGTCTTTGATAGATGTGAAATATTTAGATGTCGTGCTGAAAATTATAGTCATAGGAACAAGAACACAAAATTTATACAAGTTTGGGTTCCTAAGAATTCTACAAACAAATTTCATGTTTATTGGAATAAAAATAAAAGGACTAAACAAGTATGGATTCCAAAGGGATTGTTTATTCACAATGCTTCTATCACTAATAACATTGGACCTAAGAGTTTCTCTAGGTCATCTTCCTCTCTTCTTATGTAGGTCTGTTGGCGGGCTAAGGAACAACAAGAATGGTTTCTAGATTCAGGTTGTTCTAGACATATGACAGGTGACAAATCGAAGTTCCTTAGCTTAGAGAATTTTAAAGGTGGAAATATGATCATGGGAAACAATAGCAAGTGTAAGATTATTGGCAAAGGTGAAGTCGGTAACGGTATTTTTTCCTTGACTAATGTTTTATACGTTGAAAATCTGCATCACAATCTCATTTCTATTAGCCAACTATGTGACAAAGGTATGAACGTGATTTTTGATAGTGATACTTGCAAAATCATTGATAAATCTTCTAATAACATTGTTTTTATAGGCAAAAGAAAAGGGAATGTTTACTCACTTTCATTTGATAATCTAAATCTTTCTAGATGTTTGGTAGCCACTGACGAAGAGGCATATTTATGGCATAGGAGACTTGGACATGTTAGCATGAGTCTCTTAGAAAAACTTGAATCAAAAGAATTAGTCAGAGGGTTACCACATCATAAATTTAAAAATAATAAAGTGTGTAAAGCATGTTCCTTGGGCAAGCTTAGTCGATCATCATTTCCTCCTAAAAACATTGTTAGCACATCAAGGGTCCTTGAACTAATTCACATGGACTTATTTGGACCAAATGAAATTTCAAGCTTGATTGGAAAACGTTATTGTTATGTTTTGGTTGATGATTATTCCAGATTTACATGGGTTTACTTTCTAGCCAAAAAGTCTGAATCTTTCGAATATTTTTCAAAATTTGCAAAACTTGTTCAAAATGAAAAAGGAGTTACAATTAAAACCTTGAGAAGTGATCATGGAGGCGAATTTGAAAATTTTGAATTTGAAAATTTTTGTGAAGAAAATGGTTTAAAACATGAATTTTCTGCTCCACGAACACCTCAACAAAATGGGGTGGTTGAAAAGAAAAATCGTACATTACAGGAATTGGCTAGATCCATGTTAAGTGAGTATAAGCTATCTCTAATCTTTTGGGCAGAGGCAGTGAATACTTCGTGCTATGTAATGAATAGAGTAATGATTAGACCAATACTTGGCAAAACGTCTTATGAATTGTGGCATGAAAGGAAACCTAACATTTCTTATTTTCGTATATTTGGATGTCCTTGTTTCATTCTTAACACAGGTGATCAACTTGGAAAATTTGAATCAAAGGCTGATGAGGGAATTTTCATGGGCTATTCAACAAGGAGTAAGGCTTACAGGATATACAACAAAAGAACAAAGACAATTGTTGAGTCAATCAATGTGAAATTTGATGAATCTGATCTGGAAAAAACGACTGAAAAGGTGGTTGACGATGGAGTAGATCCTGAAGGCACTGAAAAAGGGACATTTAGTGAGAAAACTGAAAGAAGGACTGTTGATGCTGATAAATTAAGGTTCAAACCTAATCATCCTCCTGAATTAATTATTGGTGATCCTACGGAAGGTATACGTACTCGTTCTTCATTTGATGAAAATTTGTGTGCGTTTTGTTGTCATAGTGGTTTTATTTCTGAGATTGAACCTGATTCTGTTGAAATGGCTCTTAATGATGAAAATTGGATTTTAGCAATGCAAAATGAACTTAATCAATTTGAGAGAAACAAAGTTTGGAATTTAGTTCCTAGGCCTAATGACTATCCAATTGTAGGGACTAAATGGGTGTTTAAAAATAAATTTGGTGAATCAGGAAATGTAATTAGAAACAAGGCTAGGTTGGTTGCAAAAGGTTATAACCAAATAGAAGGCATAGACTTTGATGGAACATTTGCTCCAGTTGCTAGGTTAGAAGCCATTAGAATCTTGCTAAGTTTTACATGTTACAAGGGTTTCAAACTTAAACAAATGGATGTAAAAAGTGCTTTTTTGAATGGTGATTTAAAAGAAGAAGTTTTTGTTGAACAACCACCCGGTTTTGAAAATCATGAATTTCCAAATCATGTGTATAAGCTAGAAAAAGCATGATATGGTCTTAAGCAAGCACCAAGAGCTTGGTATGACTGCCTCTGTACATATCTTTTGGAAAATGGTTTTAAAAAGGGAAGTGCTGACACGACTCTGTTTCTATTACATAAAGAAAGTGATTTTTTGATTGTTCAGATTTATGTGGATGATATTATCTATGGTGCTACTAATGAACTCTTGTGTGAGAATTTTGAACAAGTCATGCAGGCTAAATTTGAGATGAGTTTGGTTGGTGAATTGAAATACTTTCTTGGATTTCAAATTAAGCAAAGCAGTGATGGTATTTTCATTTCACAATCCAAATATGTGTTGGAGCTATTGAAGAAATTTGGAGTCGAAAATTCCAAACCATTGAGAACTCCTATGAGCCCATCAACAAAGTTGGACAAAGATGAGAAAGGAATTGCAATTGATCAAAAGAAATATCGAGGGATAATCGATTCACTTCTCTATCTTACTGCTTCTAGACCTGATATTATGTTTTCTGTGTGCTTGTGTGCACGTTTTCAAGCTAATCCCAAAGAATCTCATTTAAAAGCTACTAAACGAATTTTGAGATATCTTTCACACACACACAAATTTGGACTATGGTACCCTTCTTGTGAAAATTTTGATTTAGTAGGTTATTCCGATGCTGATTATGCTGGTTCATTAGTTGACAGAAAAAGCACTAGTGGGACATGTTTCATGCTAGGACATTCATTAGTCTCATGGTCAAGTCGGAAACAGAATTGTGTTGCATTATCCACCACTGAAGCAGAATATATTGCTTTGGGAAGTTGTTGTGCTCAAATTCTATGGATGATGCAAACTCTTTCTGATTTTGGCTTAGTCTATAAACAAGTTCCATTAAAATGTGATAGTAAGAGTGCTATAGATTTGTCAAATAATCCTGTTCATCATTCTTGCACAAAACACATTGATGTGAGACACCACTTTCTTCGAGATCACATTGCTAAAGAAGACATTTGCATTGAATATATTTCAACAGAAACTCAACTTGCTGATATTTTCACAAAACCTCTCCCCGAAGACAGATTTTCCAAATTACGTTTAGATTTGGGAATTATAGAGGTTGACTAATCATTTTTTTTTAAATTTGATTTTTGAATTTGATTCTAAATGACAAATTTTTTTTGACTAATCTAACTCCCTAATGATTATCGAAAAGATGAATAGTGATTGAAAAAGTGATAAGTGTTGATATTTATCATATATTATAACTCGTGAAAGTATATTAGAAAATTTCTTTAGAATTTCATAATAAGAATTATAAAAACTTTTTGTTGGGTAAAAATTCCATGACCATTACTATTTCTATCAACTTTCTATCGACCATCACTCATCAAGATCATATTTAGTATGTAAATTTGTGGTAATTTACAAATGAAATCATTTGTTCTTCAATATCTTTAAATCTGTGAAGGAAATTATTTGTGCTTCAACTTATTATATTTAGCAATAAAAATAAATATCCAAAGTATTCACTCTCATTTAAAAGTCCTCACGGTTATGCATGGGTGAATTACTTGGATTTTTGAATATGTGCTTCCATGCTCATTTAAAAGTCCTCACGGTTATGCATGTATGGAACGCATATCAAATTGATTTAACAGACAAGTTGATTCTAATCCCATTTAAAAGTCCTCACGGTCATGCGTGGTTAGAAGATACTTGATTTCATTTTTTAAAAATTAAATTGGAATACTACTAATCTCATTTAAAAGTCCTAACGGTTATGCATGGTTAGTAGATATTCAAATTTCCTGAAATAAATATACCACAAATAGACAGAATTGTATGATTTTTGATGATTCTATCCCCATCACTTCTGAAAGTGGAATATGCGCTTTACAAGGATAATTATGGTTTTTGTTTGAGTTTTATTGAGATTTGATATTTATAAAATGTTTGATTCATGTCTATAACTTCATCCCTATTTTATAACACTATTATTCTTTTGCTGATAACAAAAGGGGGAGAGAAAAGTTAAGATTTTGTCAAATAGAATCAGGCAAAGGTCAAATAGTTTTCACTTTGCATATAGGCTCATTTACATATTTTTATTTGTATGCATATATGTAGGGGGAGCCATATATGTAGGGGGAGTATCACATAAAAAGGGAGCATTCAAATAGGGGGAGCAAATGAAATTATCAAATACATTTAATATATTCAAAATCTTAAATATATGTTTGTTATCATCAAAAGGGGGAGATTGTTGAATATGCGCTTTGCGCTATATGATTTTTGTTTGATGATAATAAACATATATACATTCATTTAAATGTATTTGGTAATGTACTATTTTGTTTTTCATAGTTTAAATAAATATTTTTTGAATAAAATTAAATTACACAGAATTCGAATTTGAATTCAAACAGAACAAGTTAAACAGATTTTGAATTCAAACAGAAATTTTTATTCAAACAAATATTTATTACAATTTTTGAATAGTACAATTTCAATCTCTCACTATACATATACATTTTTGATTACATCACGATCACATCACATTTCACATTTACAGTTAACCTCACTACATATCACTCACACTCGTATTTTTGTCTTCAACTGCATTCCGGTTTGAATCCAGCATCTGAGTAATCTGCAAAAATATTTTCAAACGCGGTAAAATTGAAAGAGAAATATTTTTGAAATTTGAAAGAAACAATGATTTTGAAAACATTGTTTGCCTCAGTTATTTGGGTTGTTCGTCATCATTTTTGACTGTGCAATATCTGGTGCATATCAGTATTTTTTATCAGGGACAGGTAATTATAAGTGGCTGCAGTACACATGTGTACATTCGTATATGTGTGCACTGCCTCGCCAACTCGTGTGCAAAAATCAAACAAAAGCACAGAAATCAAAAAAAAGGTCAAACCCAAGATAGGTTCAACTCAAGGCAGTAGTGTATATGAACACAATCAAACTACAACAGGTCAGAGGTGAAAACAATGCAATACTGAAGTAATGAAGTGCATATAAGCCAGACCAACACTGCAATTCAAAATGAAACATGTATGCAGCATCAAGTCAGAACACAGTGAAAACTCGAGTCACAGTACAGGCCAAGACTGCTGCATGCAACATGGAATGCAAAAACAATGCACCACTGCAAATTCAAACAATGTCCAAACAACAAACATGAAAATGAACCAAAGTAATACAGCAGCCCCAAAATCAGTGACACAACAACAAAAGTGCAACAGATCAAATGGCACAGTGCACCACTGATTTGAAGAACACAAGTACAAGCAATGTGCAACTGCAGTGATACATAGGCAACATGAAGCAATGCACATGTCACCAGAACATAATGAAGACTGCATCATGATACAAGGCTTCAAATGTGCAAATGCTCAAACTCAGATGGACAACATATCAAACAAAGTAATGAACCAACAATACAATGCAGATGAACAACAACAGGGATGAACATATGAGAATGGACAAGGCACAAATCAAGTCCAGCTACTAGTTGCAGACTCCAAGTTGCAGACTCAAAGCAAACATGACACCAAGCTACAAACTCAAATGCACAATTCAAATCAAAGACAACAGCAATAATATACACAAGTGCAGATGAACAGATATGGGCCAAAATCAATATAACCAAGGCCAAGCACAGTGGACTCATGTCGAAACAGCAAGTCAGTGGCAAGACACAAACTGCAGTGGACAGACCAGAGTGCAACAGGCAAGTACAATGCAACAACCAGACACCAACAGTGAAAGTGCAGACCAAATGCAATTTGAAACAAAACCAAGCATGATACAGGTGGACAGTGAAGGCAGCAATACACCACCAAGTAAATGCACAGCATAAATAAGACCAAACTGCATAAGTAACCTCAATGACAGATGTGCATTTATCAAGAACACAATGAAGCAATACAGAATAAAATACAAAGGCATAGAAAGTGTCACAAGACCATCAAGCAGTGAGCAAGTGCAAATCGAGCTCCAGAAATAACAAGTGCAGACACAAATTTCAACAGTGCAATGAAATGCAGTGGTATGCAGCAGAGAAAATATAGAAGCAATGGTGATGATCGAAGCTAATACAGAGTAGTGGATTCGCATACCCAAAATCAAGTCGAAGTCAAACATTATTCAGCATCAAGCCAAAGCCGTGATCAAAATTTCAATGTTGAACAAGTCAAAATCGAAGGCGTAGCATCAAAATACGAAATTGACAAAGTCAGATCAATCCCAAGCTTCAATACCAGATCGAACGACTATTGACAAATTCAACTATATTCAGACGAACGTAATTCAAGGAGTTCGAACGCATATATAACCCAATCATCACTGGCAAATTAAATGATCGAGTTCAAGTATCAACTTAGAAAAGCAAAAGGAGACAGTACATACCGAATTCACAAGCAACGAACTCGATCGAGCAACTGCAAAACGAGCAATAGTCAACCATCAGAGAAGCAGCGAGCTAGGGCAACAAATCACAGATCAATTGAAGAAACCGAAGCCCTAAGTGGAACAAAGAGCCGAAGCCCTAACTGGAACAAAAGGGAACGAAGCCCTAATCAGAACGAAGCCGCCATTATTTCTCACGAACGAGACAAAAGAGAATCGGGTGAAATAAGGAAGTGGGCCGGTCTTAAAAAAAAAGGGGTTTTTTGTTTCTATTTAATTTTAGGCTTTATATTGTTAATTAGTTTTAGGGTTATTTTCTATTGTTCTTAATTATTGTTTTTATTTTACGAATCAAAGAATTTAGGTAAATCACCACCTAGGTTTTAGGTTGTGTCTGATTGTCTATTTAGAGTTAGTTCAGTAAGCAGGGGTTGCGAGTTTGCAAAACTCTATAGGCGGTAGCAGGGTTTGCAAGTCTGTTAGAGTGTTTGTAAGCGTGATACTATTTAATTCTAATAGAAATCTGGGAATGCAGCAGTAGGCAGGGGTTGCCGAAGCTGGGTAAATTTTGTGTGTGATTTACTTTTCAGTATATTTATTTCTGCAGTTTATTTTTGTGTTTAAATTAAGAAGATTTGCTATAACCCTATTCACCCCCCCTCTAGGGTTAATCTAGATCCTACAGGAATGACTTGACCATTGCCTCCATAATTCAAGTCTCGGCCTAGGGTCAAGTATGCTCGGCCACCATGGTGCTTTGGACTAGGATATGGATCCAAATGGGCATGATTAGCAAGTAGTGGAGGAGTGGAGGTATGACATAGGAATACAAAGGGGTTAAAGCAAACAAGTGGTTTTTGGTGCAAACATTAGGGTCGGCTTGACATGGCTTGGGCTTGGTCATGCAAGGGGATGGTCAAGTGGGGTCTGGAGTGTCGGCCAGAGGTGGTGTAGGGACTGGTGGTGGCGATCAAGGAGGTGCTAAGGTGGAAAAATGAAGGCTAGGTGATTAAGGAGTTCGGCTATGTCATATTCAAGGAAATTTTGCATCATTTGGTGATGATAACTTCAAGGGGGCTCACGACATGGTCAAGTCAGAAGGAAAGGATGGTGGAGTGGCCAAGGACAGTGGTGGTGCTGGACGGTAGAGGTGGTGGAGGAGTATGGCTAAGCAAATGCATGAAGATTCCAAGGCAATTTACAAAAGAAAATCAATGAAATGAAGGTGAAAATGAATAGAAAAGAGGATGACATTACCTTGAAATTTTTCTCGGATTTGAAGCTTGGCGTGAAAAGGTGAAGTGGTAAAGATGTTCATGTGAAATTCTAAAAAAATTCATGGCTAATGGTTAGGGAAAAGACAGCCCAAAGTGAAAAGGTGGATAATGGAAGGTCAAAGGTTTAAAGGTCAAAGTCTTTTGATATTTCTTTTGTTCCTTATTCAAATAAAACAAAATAAAAAAAACCAAGTAAATAAAAATAAAATGAATACCAGATAAAGTAAAAATGAAATGAATAAATAAATTTTAGAAAAATATAGAAAAATATAAAATATAATTTAATATATGTAAACTAGTATTGACAATTGAAAATAAAATATAACAAGTTTTGGAAAAATAACAACTACACTCTAAAAATGTTTTAAAAATAATATATATATATATATATATAACATGTCATATTACACACACATATAAAAATTAGAGCAAGATATGATAAATAAAAATATTATTTATATAATTTAAAATAAACAATATTGTTAAATAAATAAATTTACACACAATATTGTAAAAAGCATAACTTTCACAATATTAATCAGATTTCAACGAAACAAAAAGCAATATTCTTAAAATTTAATCTATTTTCATAATAAAAGATAAAATTAAAAAATTTAAATTTTAAATTTAGAAGTCAAAGTTTGACCAGATTGACCAAAAATCCACTTTTCTGGAAAATATTCTGTTTATTCATGTTTGAAATTATAATTCACATAAATCAACATTTATATTTAAAATAACAAAATTTATTCATTTAATAAATATAATAAAGTTTTAAATCAGAAATTCAAAATAATTAAAATATATAATTAAAATAGATCACAAAATTTTAGGGTTGTTTCACAAATAAATGTGAAACTTTGAAGTAAAAACCCACTCACTTATCAAAATTCATAAGCGTAGACCTATTTTAGGTTTTTACGAAGAGGAGAAGATTATGCGAAGCGTGAGAAATAGGAGGGTGAAACTAATAGTGAAACAATGCGGACTCTAAAATTATTGAAATCCAGCCATATGAATTTAGTCTGGTAAAGTATACACGTTTTACTTTTCTTATCAGTCCTAAAACAGAATACTCATATGATTGATGCTCACATGATTTTGAGTGTATTTATTGTCCAGTTCCAAGCATGCTTCCAGGCGTTGCGAGTGTCTGCATCCATCATTTTTAGCCAGAATCTACACAACAGTGACATACACAAATTAATCATAGGATTACGTCATTATTGAACTGTGAATAGAACTGGAGGGACAAAATGAACCAACACTTAAATAACAACTGCCCTATCATTTTGATCTGTTTGGGTAAAGGTTCTACCATCATTCATAATACAACCTCGTATACAACCTATAACATATTATATTCAAATAATCAATCATGGTGAATTTATGTCCAACCTCATATACATATGACACATGATAATGTCTCGAAGATCAAGTACAATTGTAATTGTCGATAGTGCACATGTTGGACTAGCATCATCATTTTTCATAGCAACAGAAATAAAATGGTGTTGAAATGCAAGAAGAATGAAGAAAACATCTAGTACAGAAGTTCAAATGCAAAGACCGATTTTACATACATTCATTAAATAAGAACTTCGTTGAAATGGTCGTTAAATAGGCACCACATAAATAGGCATGTTATATATGCAACCACTTGCTGGGTCACAAAAACCTTAACCAAACAATTGGGTCGCATAATCTTACCAAACAAGATTACGCCGGCCTGTTTCCGAACTACTTTGGTGACCAACCATTAAACAACTTCTATCTTTTATGCATATTGCTCGCTACGATCAAAAAAAAAAAACCATTATATTTTCTGTAAAGAGTATGCATTTATTCACTAAACTAATCACAATTGCTATTTGCTATGTTTATCAAGGTAGTAGAGAGAAGACATCTAAATAATTAAACAACGTAAAGTACAAAGTCAACATAGAAAATGAATAAGTAGTCTTATAACCATCTAACCGTGCATTAAACTACAGTCTTGGCTGTAAAACGCTTCATACCAAAAAACATATAAAACCAAAAGGACAACTAATGATAATTGAAGGAGACAACAATTAGCTACAAATACACAAATTTGATTACCTGCTACCATTATTCTTGAATCATTAATCAGTTGTACAATTCAAGAACCCTACGACGGCAATATCATTTAGAGTAGTGGGATTTTTCATTAGAGCAATATTTTTTTAGCAATGGGATTTTGAGAAGCTTAAGGAACGAGAACGATTAATAAATGAATTGTTCCAGTTAAATGAATATTAACGGGAACATAGGAAAAATCTGATTTTAGCCCTCTTCATTTACCCGAATTGGGGTAGTGCGATTTAAAGCAGAAAAAGCGTGAGGAGGGGGCACTGAGGGACGATGGTTGAGAGGCGGTGGATTTGCTCGTTCAGGATCTACATGCGATGGAGAATTGCGAAAGAAATTGAGGGTGGAAGTGAAAATTTTGGAAGGAAAAAGAAGAGGGAAGAGAGATAATTTAGAAAAGAGGCGGGCCTGAAAATTATTGGGGACCTGGAAGCGTTACAAGTTTATTATTAGCAATAAAACTAATTAAACCAAATAAAAACATTATGAAATAAAGCGTTATCTATTGATGCTATAAGAATCAACTTTTCTTGTAGTGGTTACATAGCCAATAACCGCATCGATACAAAACCGGCATATAGCCGAACAGCTAAAGGAAAGTGCGGCATATTCTCATTTGTATGCTTTATTTTTCTCTACCTCTTTAGAACCTCGTTCTTTAATAACTAAAAAAAGAAAACAATAATTTGTTGAATTTCAATAATGATTTGTATATATATTCCAAAAAACAACTGTATAAATAAGCGTACTATTTCAACCTTATATATATATATATATATGTATATATATATATATCCTTTCATTCTCCCTTACATATCAACTGCTCTCTGTCTTCTTCAAAATATGAAGTTCCCTACCATCTCTACTACTAATAATAAAAATTCGTTGAACTAATTTACTCGGTGTCTTTTTGAAATTCCAAAAATGTCCTTGCTTTCCGTTTACATATTTACGCTCAAACAAAATATCAACGTATACGATAACATAAACAGCCCGTGTGCGAAGCACGGGTCCATACTAGTATTAATAATAGCACTTGCAATAGTCTTACAACTATGTGTGCTATCGCAAACTGGCATGGCTCAACTGAAGAAAATTACTAAGCAAAAATCTCACCAATTTTGAAAACATAGTTAGAAATACTGTCACTGCCAAATACAAGCAAACGTTTGTAAATGCACTTGATACACTTCAACTTTTCTTTCATGATGGAAATAATTGTGTAGGGCTACGATGCTTCAATCATAGTAGCTTCGAGTGGAAATAAGAAAGCAGAGAAGGACCATCCAATTAACCTTTCATTAGCAGAGGACGGCTTTGATATAGTCATAGAAGCAAAGGCAGTAGTTGATGCAGTTCCTCGGTGCAAGAACAAGGTTTCATGTGCTGATGTTCTTGCTATGGCTGCAGAAGATGTTGTAGCTCTAGTATGTACATTTCCATGTTTACATCTATGTGCATGTTTTCTATGATTGGCTTACATACTTTTCTGTTTTTACAGGCAGGAGGACTGAAATACTCCATAGAAATAGGAAGACTGGACGGACTGGGTTCAACCACATCAAGCGTAAACGACAAAATACCCGATCTGACTTTCAATCTAAACAAGCTCACCTCCATCTTCGCTACCCACGGCCTTTCTCAAACCGACATAATCACCCTTTTAGGTGCTCATGCCCTTGGCTTTTCCCACTATGAAAAATTCTAGAAACGGATATACAGCTACCTGCCGCCATGGTACACGGTGGACCCCGAGATAAACTGGAGCTACATGGCACAGCTGAGGGGGATTTGATATATTTAGTTGTAACTTAAAAATCCATCACTGTATCCCTGAAATACCAATTGTGAGAAATCCTATAACGAATCGAAGTTAAAAGTCACATACAAATACCCATATCAATAAACTTGTCGATCTAACTCCATCGAATAAAAACAAGAATGCAATTTTGGGATGTTTTAGTGGGCAATAAGAGTTAGGGTATTTTGTTCAAAAGTTAATAATTCTAAAGAGATTCTGGAGTGAGTGAATAAGAAGAATTTGTTAGGTTTTTGTCTTGGGGAGAGGGGGTGAGAACTAAAAAAACGAAAAGAAGAACGAAAATAAGACACCAACTGGAAGCTAGAAAGTAGAAGTTGTGAGCGGGCTTCCTATTATATATATTAATTAATACATTAATATTATATAAACACTATATTTTTAATAACCTCTTGGAAAAAATAGCGTTATGCACCAAAACGCTGTCTATTAGTGCTATTAATAGCAACTTTTCTTGTAGTGAATGGTGATGAACGCTAGATTTTCTTCTCAAAATATGGAAGGAAATGAGAACGTTAGTATCCAGTAAGGAGGTTTGAGCAGTCAACCGATGGACGTGAATGTTAAGTCAATTGAGGTCCAAAGTCCAACCGATTATATTACAGGAGCTGAATTCCAGAATTTGATGAGAGAACAAATGGATAGTTGTTGACAGGCAAATTAGCAAATTCAGAACAATATCAACCTAATGTACCAACTCACTCAGCGACTGCGAGAAAAAGTAGGAGGGACCCTACCCCTTACTCGGCATCGGAGAGTTCTAGATCATTACACGAATATTATAAGCGAATGCACTACAGAATAGAAGGATATCGTGTTGAAACATCGAGGCGTCAACTGGCAGACCATCATGATCTGCCAAAATCGATCGGCGTCGATCCCTCCATAGGGATTGGTATCGATCCCTCTTCCAAGGAGGGAACTTACCTATGCACATTGGGATTCAAGCTGGAGCTGCTACGACTGATTTGGATGCTGGAGTTTGGTTAATTGTTGACCGATGCTTCCCCGGAATGATGATAAAGTGAATTTACAAGATACACATTGAGAAGATGTTGAACTAAGAAGGCATGGGATGGCCCGTAGACATCGACCGGACCATTCATGTGAGGCGGAACATAACCACTGCTTGGCACCAACTATGCAAACGCCGGACTTGTCGGCTATGGTCAGACAGTTAGTGGGAGAGAGCCAAGGATTGACCAATGATGACTAACGAATCACGAGAAGCCATACCTTATTCACTAATAATGTCCTACATGCAGAGTACCAAAGGAGGTTCAACATGCCGTTGATGCCAGCCTACAAGGGAAAAACTGACCCCGAGCAAAATATCATGAGATATGAATGGCTGATTGATTTCGCACGAGCAGATGATGTAACCAAGTGTAGATGTTTTTCCATAACTCTTATTGGAATAGCAACGATGTGGTTTACAAGGTTACTCCTATGGTCGATCTCTAGATTTGATGATTTGGCAACAAGGTTTGTAGGGCAGTTCTGAATGCATGCAACTCACCCCAAAGATGTGATGTCCCTTTCCAACGTGATCTAGGCTCCGGGAGAATATTTGAAAGATTATGTGGAGAGATTTCATACAACTGTCATAGAAACTAGTAATTTGAATGACCATGCAATATTGATGGCTGTGGCATGAGGGATTGATCCAAAATCCAATTTTGGCGATTGGTTAGATAGCAAACCACCCGCAACGTTGGGACGCTTTTACGCAAAAGAGGTTCAGTATTTGAGGAAGAAGGAAGCCAGATCCTCCAGGAAGAATAAAATTGAAGGACCGAATGGAGAAGGAGTAAAGAGTAATATTGCTAAAAAGCAGCCGATAAAAGCTCTGGAAAAGTTCAAGTGAATGTCCATAACAAACCGAATCAACAAAAGAAAGGCGGAGATAAGAGACGAAAATGAAAAAGGGATTCTGGAAAAGTGAAGCCTAAGATTTTGATGTACAACACTTACACGTCACTAAATACATCCCTAGAGAATATCTATTTGTCTACCTGCAATACCATGCAGTACAGGAAGCGGCTTCCAAAAGAACCAACAGAGAAGCAGAAACAAAACTGGGAAATATTGTTGATTTCACGACCGCTATGGGCATAACATAAATGAATGCAGACATCTCCAGGATATTATCAAAAAGTTGATTCGATAAAGGAAATTACAGCAGTTTATGAAAACCCCGTAGGATGGTGGGCAGGGGACCTCTGACCCTAACCGAGGACAACCATCGCACAAGGCTGAGGAGCCTGCGTGGACTGGTGGAAGATTGGTAATCAATACAATAGTTGGATGATCACATTCGGCTAATAAGAGTTGGCATGAAAGGAAATGCTATGCTAGTGCTATTAAGCACGTAGAGTTTGAATGCTGTTCAAATACGGAAGAGGGAGCTTCGACAAAACAGCAACGTAAGATGGCAGATGATATTGTGTTTAGAAACAGAGATGCAGATAAGGTGGAGGCTCCAACGATCGACATAATGGTCATTTCGGCCATGATCGACCCTCCTTTAGTGAGAAGGATATTGGTTAACTATGGAAGTTCTATAAATACAATTTTCAAAAAATCTTATGATTGGATGAGGATGGAAGCCAAGGACTTGAAACCGTCTAAAGCCGGCATTCCAGACTTTAACGGTGCTGCAACTGAAGCTATTAGTTATGTTGAATTCTGTGACGCCCCACCTCTATACCCACGCTAGCCAAGGACACTACGGAGTAATGCCGTCAACTATCGTGGAGAATAAGGCTGTTGAGGAGCGACCATTTGTATAATTGCTTTGTGCGAGTACCGATATGCCAGATAAAATATAACTTGCATTCCTTTCAAGAGGAAATCCGACATACCGACACAAACTCAAAGCTACTACACAGTGGCTATAATGTCTTCGGAAACAAATATAGAAATAAACATAACACAAATCAGTCACAGGTAATTCATATCACAAAGGCGGAAATAGATATGAATATATATAACACATAAAAGTGTTCATCAGAGTAGTGGTTAGAAAGATCCACAATAACCCAAAAGAGTAGCAACATGTGCTATACAAAAGAATAAGTATACATCATAGAGTCTATATCTCAAATGTTTACAACAAAAACTACTAATCTAAGTAGTTAGCCAAAAGTCAGAGTAATGAATCCCTGGGGAGAAGTCAAGCAGAAGCACCTGTAACATCTCGGTCTGACCCGAGTATTATTTCATAAGAAAATAATAAACGGATCAGTCTAGCTATAAATATCAGATGACATGATATAGAATAAGTGATATGGCATAAACATATGATAACCATAATGGCATACTACTATAAGTATGTAATTGAAAATCAACATGAGATTAATCAATATCACAAGAATCTTCTCAAAGATCCAAAAAGGGTTTTATACCCAAAACTTGTATTAACAACAAGTCAATGACACACGAATTCACCAATGCACAAAAATTGATAAATCATATCGATGAAAATCACTAAAATTGGTGAAGCACAAATTTCAGAAATCAACACACGAAATCCAAAAATCATAAAAAAAGGGGAGGGGAGGCCTATCACACGAACGGGAGCATTAAAACTCACCAACATATGTATCACACGAACGAGATGCTATCTCATGGCAGCTAGCCATTAATTTTTGACACACGAACGGCCCAAAGACCATGGGGTGCTACCCTACATGTGTGAGTTGAAATCCCACTGAAACGGGGTCTAGTCTCCCTCGTAGACAAAGAGACATCGCACAATTGCTAGTCTAAATCACAAAAATGATCATCATCAATCATCAAGAAGTGTCATTTACAGTAAGTTAGTAAATAAATGAGCTTAGCTTCATGTCCCATAACCACTAGCTTAACTTAAATATTTACGAACAAATTATAGATCTCCACTAGAAAATTGTCACAAGAGATTCAATCGAACAAGTCCAAGAATTAACCGACGAAGTAAAAGCAAGCGTTTCATACCACTTGTTTTACTAAGCCGTTTAATTAGATTTCTCATATGAATGAGGTAAAGGTTTGTATATGCTAGTAGATTGGAAAACGGTTTAAGAAACGAGGTTTGTAATAAAATAGTGTTGAAATCGTTTTGAAGAAAGGGTTTTGATATTTACTACTAGTATTAAAAACCTTTATATTTTAAAGTGACAAATCATAGAAGTGATTGTAGAAACAATCAATCATGAAAATTCACATTCGAAGACGTGAACAAAATCTAAAGAAATCGATATCAAATCCATCAAAATGGGTATTTCGAAAATTCCCAAAGAAAATGTCATCAAAGTCGGTAATAAATGATAACAACAAAAGAGAAACAACACGAATCGATTAAAGTTGGAAATTCAATCCCAAAAGGCAAAGTGGGCTGAAACACAAATTCAGTTGACTAAACAGAGGTTTCAGTTGACTGAACAGAGATTTCAGTTGACTGAATTCTGCCTGGAAACTTTCTGTTTCCAGGTTCAGTCGACTGAACATAGAATTTCAGTCGACTAAACCCTGCCTGGAAACTTTCTCTTTCTAGGTTCAGTCGGCTGAACAGAGATTTTCAGTCGACTAAACCCTGTCTGGAAACTTTCGGGTTCCAGATTCAGTCGACTGAACAGAGATTTTAGTCGACTGAATCATGCCTGGGCTGTTTTTCAGCCTATCCAAATGAAGAGCAAACTCTTGCAAAATGCAACCGTACGAACATTGGCTCTAAGGGTTTATGCAACCGGCAACTCGGCCCTATATGCTCCTCGATGCATCATCCAAAAGCATGATCAAACATCCATAAAAGGATTTTCACACAAATTTGACTTAAAACCCCAAAAATTGAAATATTCACAAAACCAATCCAAATCAAGAGCAAATGCACATGAAGAAGTGTTAGGAATTCATACCCAACAACCAAAGATAATTATAGTCATAGATGTGAGATAAATATCTCACCTTTTCACAAAAACAATGAAGAAGAAGCTTGAAAGCAAAGGGAGAATCAACCACTCTTCAACACAACCCAAACGAGCTTGAATCTATGCTAAAAAAGAATAACATTCCCAAAGTTAGGTTTAGGAATTTCTGAAATTGATAAAAGAATGAGTTGGAGAAGAAGAAGAGAGGCTTACCAAAGTTTCTTCTATTAGTTTGGAGCTAGAGCTTGATTTGCAAAAGAAAACTAGGGCTTGAGTTTTAATTTCCCATTCCACTCTCCATTGATGTAAAAGCTTGAGTATTAGGAAAATAGAAAGGAAGTAAATGAAGAGGAGAGGGTTGGGACTAAGTTAATAAGTGGGGTTAATGGGCTCAGCCCAAACCAAAGCCCTAAGTGAAAAAGTAGCAAAATTCCACTAACTCCAAACATATCAAAGTTTATACTTAAAAAGATCGCAAACGGCGTTCTGAACTCAATGGAGGTAGTCCCGAGTCCTAATTCGACCGTATGCAAAAAGTAGCTTTTGGGACTATAATCCGACTAACGATGAAATTTTTAAATAAAATATTTAAATACTCAATCGTAAAATATGCGGATTGTTACAGACTCCCCTCCTTAAAGAAATTGTGTCCTCGCAATATTTAAGAAGAAAATATATAGTAACAACCATGAAAGCATATTCAACACAAAAGATATTTGAAATAAAAAGTTCACCTCAAAGAGCACGAGAAAGTAAGTCCGGATGTGTTCGCTCGATGAATTCTCTAGATTCCCAAGAGCAATCCTTAGGATTTGAGGACCATTGAACTTTCACAAGCGGAACATCTTTATTTCGAAGGCGTTTTACCTCCGAAGCAATAATATGAATAAGATGTTGCTCATAAGTTAAATTAGGCAAAACTTCAATTTCTTCCACAACACCGAGCTCAAGAATAGAATCGGAATTTCGAAGGAATTTCCGTAATTGAGAAACGTGAAACACGTCATGAATAGCAGAAAATTGAGCCGGTAATGAGAGGCGATAAGCCACGAAACCAATGCGTTCGGTGATGGGAAATGGACCAATATATCGAGGTGCTAACTTTCCCGATCGACTGAAATGCACAACACCTTTCATAGGTGAAACACGAACAAACACCAAATCTCCCACAGAAAATTCTAACCTCCTTCTTCGGTTATCGGCATAGGATTTTTGTCTACTTTGGGCTTCTTTCATCCTATGACCAATAAGATCAATCTTTTCTGTAGAATCACGAATAAAATCTGGACCTAAAACCAGCTTCTCACCGGTCTCAAGCCAACAAGAAGGAGATCGGCATGGCCTTCCATAGAGTGCCTCGAAAGGTGCCATACCAATACTAGATTGGAAGCTATTATTATAGGAAAACTCAACAAGAGAAATATGTTCTTCCCAACTTCCACCAAAATCAAGAACACATGCACGAAGAAGATCTTCAAGAGTTTGATTCACACGCTCGGTTTGTCCATCGGATTGAGGATGATAAGCGGTGCTAAAATTAAGCTTCGTTCCCAAAGCCTTTTGAAGACTCTTCCAAAATCCACTAGTAAACAATGGACCACGATCACTAACAATAGAAGTAGGAACTCCATGCAATCTAACAATTTCTTTAATAAAAAGTTTAGCCAAAAGAGGTACGGTTCGATTAGACCGAACGGGAATAAAATGAGCGGATTTAGTAAGTCTATCAACTATCACCCATAAGCTATCATGACCCGAACGAGAACGGGGAAGACCGTCAATATAATCCATGGAAATTTGATCCCACTTCCAAATTGGAATGTCTAAAGGTTGCAATAACCCTCCAGGCCTTTGATGCTCAGCCTTAAAAGTTGGCAAGTCATGCAATGCTTAACGAAGTTAGCGATATCAAATTTCATTCCCTCCCAATAATAAAGTCGCTTCATATCCGCGTACATTTTACTATTGCCGGGATGAATGGTAAATTTAGAACGATGGGAATCTTCTAAAATGTCTTTGCGAAGATCACTAACATTTGGCACGATAAGTCTACTAAATTTTCGAATGCCACTACGAGAATCGATATCAAAGTCCTTCAAAACTTCAATATCAAGTTTATCCCTCAATCTTTGGCCAAGAAGTGCCAATTCAGGATCTAGCCTTTGAGATTCAAGAATGCGGTCTAAAAGAGAAGGATGAGCCTCAAGGCTACATAAAACAAGAGATGAACATAAATCGAAAACACGATCTCGAATCTCACAAGTGGATAAAACCCCGAGATCATTCCATTCGGATATCATCATAGAAACAACCGCTTGTTGCTTACGACTAAGTGCATTGGCAACGTGATTTCCCTTTCCGGGAGTGTAAAGAATATCAAGATCATATGGTGCAAGAAATTCGAGCCAACGCTGTTAACGCAAATCAAGTTCCTTTTGAGAGAATAAATACTTCAAGAATTTATGATCGGTGTAAAGAATAAATTTTTCTCCCAAAAGATAATGACGCCAAATACGAAGGGCGAAAACAATAGCCGCAAGCTCTAAATCACGAGTGGCATATCTAGTCTCAGCAGGCTTCAATTGCCTAGAAGCATAAGCAATAACTCGTTCTCTTTACATAAGAACGGCACCCAAACCAACGCGACTAGCATCGGTATAAACAACGAAATCTTGATTCCCCTCGAGAATAACAAGAATAGGAGCATCAGAAAGGAGTTCTTTTAGTTTCTGAAAAGAAGTTTCACATTATTCCGACCAAATGCATTTAACACCTTTCTTAGTTAAGCTAGCGAGAGGCACGATAATTTTTGAAAAGTCCTTGATAAAACGACGGTAATAACCCGCCAATCCAAGGAAGCTACGGATTTCCGTCACACTCTCCGGTCTCTTTCAATTTTGAATCGCTTCAATCTTTAAAGGATCTACGAAAATTCCGGATTCGAAAATAATATGACCGAGAAACTTCACACTAGATTGCCAAAAGTGGCATTTAGAAAACTTTGCCTTTAATTGATTACTCCTAAGAGTTTCCAACACAATCCGAAGATGCTTTTCATGCCCCTCCTCGGTTTTTGAATACACAAGAATATCATTAGTAAAGATGAGAACAAATCGATCAAGTAAGTCTTTGAAAACTCGATTCATTAAGTCAACGAAATAAGCCGACGCATTCGTTAACCCAAATGGCATAACAAGTCATTCATAAGATCCATACCGAGTACGGAACGATGTCAAAGGAATGCTATCCTCTGCAATACGAAGCTGATGAAAACCGGTTGCCAAGTCCAATTGTGAAAAGACTCTAGCACCACTAAGTTGATCGAATAGATCATCAATCCGAGGTAAAGGATATTTATTTTTGATAGTAAGATCATTAAGCTTGCGATAATCAATGCAAAGTCTAAGAGTACCATCGGATTTCTTCACAGAAATTATCGAAGCTCCCCAAGGCGAGGAACTAGAGCGAATAAATTGCTTCGTCTCCAATTCGGATAATTGTTTGCGCATCTCTTCATTTTCCTTATTGGACATGCTATAAGGAGGACGAGTAATAGGTTGAGCTCCAGGAATAAGATTAATTTTGAACTCAATTGCTCGCTTAGGTGGTAATCCTAAAACGGGCTCAAATATGTCAGAAAATTCATGAACAACGTGAATAAGAGAAATAATATCTTCCTCATCATCATTATCGTCATCATGAGGATTTAAAGAGTATAAAGATGCAACCAAATTGGAATCCGAATCTTTAAGATTAATAGAAATCTGCTTAACAGATTGAGGATGTCGAAGATGAATAGTCCGCTCAGGACATTGGATAAGAGCTTCATAACGATTAAGCCAATCCATTCCCAAAATCATTCCAAAGCCTAAGTAGTGCATGACATGCAAATCGACTCGGAAAGAAAAATCACACAAAATAATCTCGACATCATTACACAATAAACTGATTGTTGCGGATCCACCAACCGGATTCGCAATTCTCAAAGAAGTCATTAAACACATAACACCCAAAGAAAAGGTATCAACAAGTTCTTTTGATATAAAAGAATGGGACGCACCCGTATCAAAAAGAACTCGAATAGGATGATCACGAAATATAATAATACCATCTAGGATAGAATGAGATGTACCTTGACCATGAGATGTGTTTCCAGGTGCTTGAGCAACATTTACTTTCCCTCCTTCTTGCCTTCAAGTTTGAGGCATTAATGTAGATAATGATCCGGGCTCTTACAATAGCGACAACAACGGGGCTTTGAACACTTGTTCGCAAAATGGTCCTTAGACCCACAGTTGAAGCATTTCCCACTACTAGGAGAAGGAGCCTTAGCAGCAGGAGTTACTTGCTTACCCTTTTTGTTGGGATAAGGGCCTTTGAATTTGTTTGGCCTCTTCTTGTTGTTGAAGTTTGGTTTAGGACCCACAACTTCAACATCGCTTTCCCTATCCGCCTCTTCAAGACGAAGAGCGATATCAATGAGTTGGTCGAAGGGAACTTTTAATTTTAGAAGTAATGGCTTCTTGAGATTTTTGTTTAAACCATAGACAAATTTTTGGTTCTTCTTCAATGCGGTGTTGATGTATTCAACCCCATATTTGGAAAGTGACTCGAAGGATGCAACATAATCAGTCATGGAGGATTCACCTTGAACAAGGTCTATAAAACGGCGAGCCAAAGTCACCTTCTCAACTTCTGGCACAAATTTTAATTCGAAGCGTTCCCGGAATTGCACCTAGGTGAGATCCGCTTCATTGATTTCAGAAATAAGAAGTTCATACCATCCCAATGCTCTTTCTTGGAGCATACTAGAGGCCACCTGAACTCGGTGAAGATCAATAAGGTTCATGCGAGAAAAGATTCGATCGCATGTTCTTAACCAAGCCTGGACTTCAATAATAGTTTCAAAACCTTTGAATGGCTTCCCACCCAAGTTGGTATAATCATTGCACAAACGTGCAAATCCAGACTTAGGATGAGTAGGTTCCGAATTAGAACCAGCTGCTTGAGCATTCTTAACTAAATCAAGAAGCTGCTGGGTAGACATAAAAACTCTATCTTGGGGAGTAGCACTAGATTGACCGGCGCTGGGACGACCTGGTCTAACCATTTCCCTTCCTTTAGAAAGAAAGAAAGAAGAAGAAAAAGGTTATTCACCAAATGAATATCAAGCAACCTTGATAAATAAAACAAGGAATCATAAAAGAAAATAGGATAGAATGGTACGAAGACACGAATTAAATCCTAAGGCACGACTCCTAAGATGGACTTAGGACGATGATCCTTGTTAAATTATTCTACATTGTTCCGAAGTTTGGCTTTGATACGATGCTGTGACGCTCCACCTCTATGCCCACGCTAGCCAAGGACACTACGGATTAATGCCGTCAACTAGCGCGGAGAATAAGGCTGTTGAGGAGCGACCATCTGTATAATTGCTTTGTGCGAGTACCGATATGCCAGATAAAATATAACTTGCATTCCTTTCAAGAGGAAATCCGACATACCGACCCAAACTCAAAGCTACTAAACAGTGGCTATAATGTCTTCGGAAACAAATATAGAAATAAACATAACACATATCAATCACAGATAATTCATATTACAAAGGCGGAAATAGATATGAATATATATAACACATAAAAGTGTTCATCAGAGTAGTGGCTAGAAAGATCCAAAATAACCCAAAAGAGTAGCAACATGTGCTATACAAAAGAATAAGTATACATCATAGAGTCTATATCTCAAATGTTTACAACAAAAACTACTAATCTAAGTAGTTAGCCAAAAGTCAGAGTAATGAATCCCTAGGGAGAAGTCAAGCAGAAGCACCTGTAACATCTCGGTCTGACCCGAGTATTATTTCATAAGAAAATAATAAACGGATCAGTCTAGCTATAAATATCAGATGACATGATATAGAATAAGAGATATGGCATAAACATATGATAACCATAATGGCATACTACTATAAGTATGTAATTGAAAATCAACATGAGATTAATCAATATCACAAGAATCTTCTCAAAGATCCAAAAAGGGTTTCATACCCAAAACTTGTATTCACAACAAGTCAATGACACACGAATTCACCAATGCACAAAAATTGATAAATCATATCAATGAAAATCACTAAAATTGGTGAAACACAAATTCCAGAAATCAACATACGAAATCCAGAAATCATATAAAAAGGGGAGGGAGGCCTATCACACGAACGGGAGCATGAAAACTCACCAACAAATGTATCACACGAATGAGATGCTATCTCATGGTAGCTAGCCATTAATTTTTGACACACGAACGGCCCGAAGACCATGGGGTGCTACCCCACATGTGTGAGTCGAAATCACACTGAAACGGGGTCTAGTCTCCCTCGCAGACAAAGAGACATCGCACAATTGCTAGTCTAAATCACAAAAATGATCATCATCAATCATCAAGAAGTGTCAATTAGAGTAAGCTAGTAAATATATGAGCTTAGCTTCATGTCCCATAACCACTGGCTTAACTTAAATATTTACAAACAAATTGTAGATCTCCACTAGAAAATTGTCACAAGAGATTCAATCGAACAAGTCCAATAATTAACCGACGAAGTAAACGCAAGCGTTTCATACCACTTGTTTTACTAAGCCGTTTAATTAGATTTCTCATACGAATGAGGTAAAAGTTTGTATATGCTAGTAGATTGGAAAACGGTTTAAGAAACGAGCTTTGTAATAAAATAGTGTTGAAATCGTTTTGAAGAAAGGGTTTTGATATTTACTACTAGTATTAAAAACCTTTATATTTTAAAGTGACAAATCATAGAAGTGATTGTAGAAATAATCAATTATAAAAATTCACATTCGAAGACGTGAACAAAATCCAAAGAAATCGATATCAAATCCATCAAAATGGGCATTTCAAAAATTCCCAAAGAAAATGTCAGCAAAGTCAGTAATAAATGATAACAACAAAAGGGAAACAACACGAATCGATTAAAGTTGGAAATTCAATCCCAAAAGGCAAAGTGGGCTGAAACACAAATTCAGTTGACTAAACAGAGTTTTCAGTTGACTGAACAGACATTTCAGTCGACTAAACCCTTCCTGGATACTTTCTGTTTCCAGGTTCAGTCGACTGAACAGAGATTTTCAGTCGACTAAACCCTTCCTGGATACTTTCTGTTTCCAGGTTCTGTCGACTGAACAGAGATTTTCAGTCGACTAAACCCTGCCTGGAAACTTTCGGGTTCCAGATTCAGTCGACTGAACAGAGATTTTAGTCGACTGAATCATGCCTGGGCTGTTTTTCAGCCTATCCAAATGAAGAGCAAACTCTTCCAAAATGCAACCGTACGAACATTGGCTCTAAGGGTTTATGCAACCGGCAACCCGGCCCTATATGCTCCTCGATGCATCATCCAAAAGCATGATCAAACATCCATAAAAGGATTTTCACACAAATTTGACTTAAAACCCCAAAAATTGAAATATTCACAAAACCAATCCAAATCAAGAGCAAATGCGCATGAAGAAGTGTTAGGAATTCATCCCAACAACCAAAGATAATTATAGTCATAGATGTGAGATAAAAATCTCACCTTTTCACAAAAATAATGAAGAAGAAGCTTGAAAGCAAAGGGAGAATCAACCATTCTCTTCAACACAACCCAAACGAGCTTGAATCTATGCTCAAAAAGAAGAACATTCCAAATGTTAGGTTTAGGAATTTCTAAAATTGATAAAAGAATGAGTTGGAGAAGAAGAAGAGAGGCTTACCAAAGTTTCTTCTATTAGTTTGGAGCTAGAGCTTGATTTGCAAAAGGAAACTAGGGCTTAAGTTTTAATTTCCCATTCCACTCTCCATTGATGTAAAAGCTTGAGTATTAGGAAAATAGAAAGGAAGTAAATGAAGAGGAGAGGGTTCGGACTGAGTTAATAAGTGGGGTTAATGGGCTCAGCCCAAACCAAAGCCCTAAGTGAAAAAGTAGCAAAATTCCACTAACTCCAGACATATCAAAGTTTATACTTAAAAAGATCGCAAACGGCGTTTTGGACTCAATGGAGGTAGTCCCGGGTCCTAATCCGACCGTATGCAAAAAGTAGCTTTTCGGACTATAATCCGACTAACGATGAAATTTTTAAATAAAATTTTTAAATACTCAATCGTAAAATATGCGGGTTGTTACAAATTCCCTATAGAGTTGGGAGAAGGTGACCGTAGGAGAGTGTGGATTCTGTCTTTGGTTGTTTTGGATGTTAGCTCTCCATACAACGCTTTTTTGGGCCTACCACTCCAAGCTGAGTTTTGGGCAGCTCTTGTCCTATGGTGCTTAACTTTGAAGATCCCAACAAATAATAGCATCGAAGTTGTTCATGATGATCAGGCGGCTGGACGTGCCTATTATGTAGTTGAGTTGAGAGATGTCAATGGAAGAAGAAAGGTAAGGTTGTGGACAAGTCAGTCCACATCCAAGCTACTGAAAATTAACAGCTAGCGCTTGAGTCTTGGCTCGGGCACCATAGTTATCTCTATAGAGATATAAATTTGAGAGATGGCGAGAAGGATCCCAAGGAGCCAAGGATGCAAGATTAAGATGATAATTGACATCATAGTCATAAATAATGACCCATCATGGGTCCTAAAGATCGGGCCGTAGCTCAGCCCTTCGATGGTGAAAAAATTTGCCGGATTTCTCAGAGCAATTCTCGACGTGTTCACTTGGACTCACTTTGATATGTGTGGGATCCCGCCTGCTATTGCAAGCCATGCATTGAATATCGATCCAAGGCATATCCCAGTGAAACAAAAAAGATGTGGCATGGATCCAGAGAGATATACCGCTCTTAAAGAGGAGGTGGATAGACTCAAAAACAATGGGTTTATTCATTACATCCTCTACCCTAAGTAGGCATCTAATCTTGTACTTGTGAGAAAGGCGAATGGGAATTGGTGGACATGCGTTGATTACTCAGACTTGAAGAAGGCTTGCTCGAAAGACAGTTTTCTCTTCCAAGGATCGACCAGTTGGTATACTCGACCGTAAGACATGAATTGCTATCTTTTATGGATGGGTACTCTGGATGTAAATCCCAATCCACATTCTAGATCAAGAGCACACCAGCTTCATTACTGATGTTGAATTATACTACTATGTGGTGATGCCATTTAAACTAAAGAATGTAGGAGCAACCTACCATGCATAGTTAACCGAATTTTTAAGATCAGATAGGAAAATGATGGAGGTATATGTGGATGATATGCCCGTGACGTCATAATGTCTAGCGACCACATTAAATACTTGGCAGAAATGTTCGACATCCTCCAACATTATAAAGTGAAGATTAATCCTTTGAATGCTCATTTAGCATTTCATCAGAAAAGTTCTTAGGTTTCATCGTTAATGCCCATGGAATTGAAGTTAATCCTGAGAAGATCCAAGCTATTCACAATATCCAAGCACCAAAGACTGTTAAACAAGTACAGTGCCTAAATGGGCGGGTTGATGCCTTAAGCCGATTCATTTCCAGAGCTACCGATAAATGCATTCCTTTCTTTGACTTGATTGGAAGAGGAAACAGGAATTTCAAATGGACCGAGGATTATAAAGACGCATTCCAAGCTCTGATGAACTACTTTGAGAAATCCTCCATCTTAAGTAGATCATGAAGATTTATATATCTGCTTAGCCGTATTGGTACATGTTATAAGTGCCACATTGCTTTACGAGGCGAATAGAATCCAGAGACCAATATATTATATTCGCAAGCGATTGACATGAGCTGAAAAGAACTACATGATGGTAGAGAAACTGACATACTATTTGCTGATTGCATAACAAAAGCTCGGCCCTTACTACCAGGCGCACCCCATCAAAGATTATACTGACCAGCCGTTACGAGAGATCCTACAACAACTTGAGACGTCTGGAAGGTAACTCAAGTGGAATATTGAGTGTTTGTACCAAAATTGGGCACAACACTCTTCGGAAGTATTTGAAGAGATAAAATGAAGAAAGTAAATGTAAAAAGAGGATTATCTAACAAACACTTCAAAAATAGATAAGAAAAACACACAGAAACATAGAGATTTAGAGTGGTTCGACGTATGGCCTACATCCACTATGAAATTGATGATTTTATTGATGTTTGCTTGCTGATTACAACTGACTACAACGAACTACAACAGTAAATTTCGAGTACAACAGTGATCTTGAAGTGCAAAAATGGTTTCGACAGTGTCTAGACGTAGGAGAGCTAAAAGTCCTTTTTCTGTAGGCTCTGGGGTGCTATTTATAGGCGTAGGCTGCAAATATCTTGCTCAGATCTAGGGAGACCTCTTCTGGTACGTGGGCGGGCCCACGCGATCGATCCCATATGGTTTGTACTCAGTCCGTGATCGATACGAACGAATTCGTTATCGATCAAGATTTGGCCAAATCGAGTCGAAATTGGGAAAGAACATTCTTTAGGTTGTACGTAACCTCCTGTGAAAATTTTATAACATTTGGACTTGCAGATTGCGAATTATGATCGATGCAAGTTTAGGTCTTTCATATGCTGCTTTCTTCGTATCGATATCGTTCGCATCCCTTCGTTCGAATTGATCCACTTTTCATGCCGAGTCGATCGAGTCTTCCTAACGTTTGTGCCTTGTTCATATCGATCGCCGTGGCCTTGTTCGTATCGATTGATGTTGCACTATTCGTATCGATACTCATAGGCTATTTCGTATCGATAAAAGAGGGCCTTGTTTGTATCGATGGCTGGAGGTTGCTTTATTCGTATCGATCGCTGTTCGATCGATACGAACTGTGCCCTTGAGATCGATGCGAATTGGCTTCAATTAATCGATACGAAGTTGAAAAAATTTAATGGATACGTACAAATGGCCGCGTGATGATGAATACGAACAGATGGCCACGTAATGATGGATACGAACAGATGGATGCATGTGAGTTGATTTCTTTGGATTGCATCGACCGTAACTCGGCACACGAACTTCGATTGACATGAAATTTGAAACATTGGCTTTTATATCTTTGCTGGTCTCGTCATATCAATTGTAGCTTGATCCGGACTTGGATAAAATTTACCGACATCCATAGTGAGCCTGTGTATAATCGATCTTCGGGATGAACTATCCTTGGTTTCCAGTCAATTCTTTGATATCACGGCCTTGCCAAAAGGTGGGATAACATTTGCCCCCCAAAGTACGTCTTGTGAGAACACGACCGACTTTGAAAAGCTACCAACACTTCATTCTGAAAAGTTCCATCTAACTTGTTAAACGATTATCGTCTTTTTGTTGAAAGCTGTGACCTTTTATTGATCCATAGAAACATAAGTCTTGAACCATAGACTACCAATTGTTGTACCGTGTACTGTCATAATTGATCGTTGTACAATAGTGATCTATCATTTGTTGTTGTAATCGTCACTAGACGAGTATTCAGTTCCTTTAAATTTTAAAGATTAGATGTTAGTCCATTATGCATGGATGTGGGTTAGCCTGATTCCCGTTAACATTTGTATGTTCACGAGTCGTTGTCAGGTTTTTTATATCAAATTCCGTAGCAACCCTCTCCTGAATCAATGTGAAGTTCTATTTGTAACAATGCTTGACGGTTGTTTTGGTGTGTTCCTTCGTTCGATCCTCTCCTGGATCGATTCGGGATAAATGAATGTAGATTTCGTATCGATAGAGTTGAATGGTTTAGATATTATTTTGCAATGATCTTTGCATCGATGGGCTTATGAGGAATACAAGCTATCCAATTGGTCCTCTAGGTATTATTTGTATTGATGGATACGAGACTTCATGGGCTATACATTGATGGATACTAATAAAGCAGTTCGTATCGATGTGTTTCAGTTGGACTCGAATGTCGATAAGACTCGAGTAGGTGAATACAAATAGATCCTTTCATATTGATCATGGGAGAAACCTGTGTCTACCGGTCGAAACAATTGGGAGGAGAATTGTTTCCCTTCGTTTCTTGGGTCCATATAAAAAGTGTTTTGTACTTAGAAAAATTATCTATGTTTTCATTTTACTTCCAGCGCTTCGTATCGATAAAATTTCGAAATAAAGAAAACTGCATTTGCCTTCAAACCGACCCAAGTTTCAATCCCTCGAACTAGTTACTCAAATTAGGTAATTAATCGACGAATCCGTGTAGATATTGAGGGGACTCGAGATTCAATGTCAATTCATTCAAAGTTGCGGCCTATTCCGGCGTTGTTGATGCCGGAGTTGGATCAAGGCGAGGTCAAGGAGAGAGTAATGGCGTTTGTGTTCGTCGGAGAAGAAGGAATGATGAGGGATACGAAGGAATCGGTGGAAGGTTGTTTGGCCTTAGCTTAGCATCGATGAAAGGAAGGAGAAGATTTGGCTTCATATCGATTTAGGGTGTAGGGTTCGTATCGATGAAGAATTGACTGATGAATGGTGAAGTTTGTATCGATCCAGGGTAGGCGATTAATACGAATCTTACAGTATTCGATCGATACGAAATGTTATATAACCCAGTCGAGCCGAAGCCAGCAATCCTCGATCGATTCAAAATGCCACACAACCTGGTGGGTACGAGGCCACTGAGTTTTCATCGATACGAAGTTAATAAACTTTTGATCGATACGAAACTAGAATTTCTGACCGATACGAAATTATGGCCTTTGTAACGGATGATCCAAGCTTTGACTTTAATGGATACAAACATCGTGCGAAACTCGAACACTTGACTCCGGCGAGCTTCGGCCTTGCATAACTAGACTTAACTGTTAAACTGCATACTTGACTGTATTTCGAAGCTCGTCGATGGAACTATAACCTGAAATACTTAATAAACTTTTACTTGGGCCAGCCTCCAAAGTCTGGGTAACACAATTGTGACGGTTAGTGATGACAATCACTCTGGTTGAATCTCGAAGTCTTATCATTCGAACACTTTTCTATTATTTCCGTAAAGTTTCTTATGCATCACATAGCACTGCACATTCACACACTTCACACCGGGGAACACACGGGCATGTTATCGTCTAATGATGGTTTTTAATAAGTTGGTTTGCTATGGAATCCACAAGTTTTCAACAGCAAGAAACCCAAAGTTCCTCTCTTCCCATAATAGAGTTGCCAGCCATCATGGCCGAGGTCATCGATCCAACTCCGGACGAGCTGCCACGAGCAACTTTTATTGCAAACCCAAAAGATTCTATGCCATCCAACATCTTCGAAGATATGTTAGGACAGATGCCTATGACACGGCTTGTCGTTGGATGATGTCTTATTACCTAGGCCAAGTGATAGACTACATGCTCCCCCGTAGGTGTTTACTGCCTTTAACAGGCACTCGTGCACAGTTGGGATGCTTCCCCCATTCAACCAATATATTCGGGAAGTTTTGGCTTTCTTCGGAATTGCCCCCTCGCAACGACACCCCAATGGATACACACTGCTGAATAGCCTATTCATTGTATTCATGGAGCATATTTTTCGACCCCCGACTCCGATCGAAATCAGACCTATTTAATGTTAAGAGTCGGAGAGAAAGTCCTTCGTTCACGTTCTTGGAGGCAGTTAGGAACTGTAAGTAGTGATAGGCTCTTGGACCAGGCTGAGTTACTTTAAAACGGAATGGTTCTACGTCCGATGCCCTCCTGGTTTGCTACCGATGGTTAGTCAGACGTAAGTGCTACAATCTTTTCTAGTAGTTACCAAGATAATCATAGTTGAGGTTAAAACTTATATCTTCTTTTCTTTACAGCCGCAATACCACGACCTGAAGGCGTGCACTTTAAAGAAATAGTACGGGTCCTTCAAAAAGTTCCAAGCGAAATGAGGGACATCGATTCGGTTCTAATAGACAGAAATTTGAGAACCGTCGGGCTAATCGAGTGGAGCTAAAGAATAAGACTTGAAGGAACACTAAGGGCAGCCCTAACGAGGCGAGTAAACCATAAAACACCCGGGGTCATAATAGCTGAAGAGGGTGATGAGAAAAATACACCCACCGGTGATGAACCCGTTGTCGGGCCTTCTGACATCTTTCAAGATTCTTATGGAAGGAGAAAAGGCAAGGCTACAGTGCATAAGCGCCACAAATCTTTGAGATGGAAATCTATAATCGTGTCTTTGCTTGTTTTCGGTATTAGAATTTTCGAGGCTCCTCCCTCGCAAGTGGAGAACCTATTTGAAGGGCTTGTCGATATTCCAATCCCGGATTATGTGTCACTTCAACATGACGCCGGAATTGAGGAGCTTCAGAGTGCTTTAGATTTTAGCGAGTCTCTTCCCATAAGCGTGGCTGACATTTCCGGTTGGTCGGGGGGATGCACATACATATACACTTCACCGCACTACACGATTTATGATCACAAGCTACTTACTTTGGGAGAATACTAACTTTGTTTCTTTTACTTTGCAGATACAAGTTTGGACGAGGGTCGATGCTGGGGAGCCTTCGTTCAGCTCGCCGATCTTCTTCATACTATGAGTCCCGTAAGAGGGATACAGAAAGGGACCGCGATCGCGGGTACTCTAGCCAAGAATATCATGAGAGAGATAGGGATACAAATAGGGATAGAGAACAAAGGTACTGATCTCAATCGCATTCTCCACCTCCTCGAATCCCTGCATAACCTTCTACCCATGGAAAACATCTAATAGAGCCTCCTCATCAAAAATAATCTTCTCAAACCTCTAGGCCTGCATCACAACACCGTAGACATGAGGCCGAAACCCCCATTGTCGCTGAACAGGCTATCACTGAGCCCAGTGGGGAAGGGGCTATTAGAATTGCTCAGTTCAAGAATGATTTTCCAAACTTATGCTTTGACGGCTTCATCTTTCCCCCTCACCTAAAGAGAATTCCATCAGAAGCAGAGCACACAATGCATGATTATATTCATGATATCTACGCTCATTACAAGAGTGGGGGAAAGCTGTAGAGAAAGCATCGAAGGTGGCCTTTGAGCGGGCGAATACCATAGATAAATTAGAAGCCAAGCTCGCTCAAAAGGACCAAATCATTCAAGTGCGTAACGATGATGGTTATTCTTCTCGAAAATCAGAAATAGAGGCTACCCAAAAGGTCGATAAGGCAAACTTGGTAGTGGAGAGGATGCAGCAGACACATTTTTCCCTGGTGGAGGAGAAAGGCCACCGAAACATCACTGTCACAGCCGAAGGGGATGCGGCTCTTAAAGAACTTAACGAGCTCAAAGCCAAAATTTTCAAAATCATCAAAGAAAGGGATAATGCAAATAACGTAGCCCAAGAGGCATGTGAACAGGCCGTAGCACTTCATGGTGAACGGTATGCGGCAACGGCTAAGGTCCAGGAGGTGGAGACTGAGGTCGAGGAGAAGGTCCAAATGGCGGAGTCCAGGCTAGAGGCTGACATTGAAGATCTCCTCATTACCTATAATGCTAATGTCTTGAGGCATAGGAACCTAGCCTGGCTCGATAACTATCCGGCATACTTATACAATGCTTAGAGCCGATTAATAGATGATGAGAAGGCTACCCATCAGGGTGAATCGGTTGACGAATTCGAGCTTGAGAACCAAGTGTTGACTGAAGACGAAAGGAAAGTTATCCATGATGCTATGATTTCTTATGAGAAGGAGAAGCTTGGTGCTCAGCAGTCGGAGGTCGGAGAAGGTTCTGGTGTCGAGCACTATGACATATGTCCCGAAACTCTTGTGTCGACACAGCTTGAGCCGACTTCTGCGGTTGATTCCCAATCTGTTCCTGCTTACAACCTAGACCAGCCGTAGATATCTCAAGTTAGCGAGCAAGTTTCTGAGGCCGTTCAGCCACCAATAATTCAAATCGAGGAAGGTACTCTAAACATTTCGTATGCTTATTTACAATTGGGAGCTTTACTTGAAATATTTAATAACAGTTTCCTTTGTCTCTTTCCATTGATTGGAGCCATATCAGTCGCGCCTCCTGCCACTCAAGAACCGCATTATGTGCTGGAGGCTATCGTAACCGAAGCGGTCGTCACGACAACTACCGCGCCTATTGACAGAACGTAGGGATGCACACTTTCCTTGATGAACAGATGATGGAGGAACTTCTCGGTCATCACAGTGACCCCTTTACGGATCTGCCATTGTCGTGAGCGAAAACGGACCAGCAACTAGTTCTTCAAGTCCAGCTGCAGGCATTCCTGGCGATGCGCAAACACTTCACAAGGAGGAGATTATAGCCGAGATTAATACTGAAATGGAAGCAGCAGCCCGGACCAGTAGCTTTAGAGGTGGAATGGTGGGACCCGTCCTGGCTCCGTTAAGGATGATATCTCCCGATGGTACGGTTTTTGACACCAACGTGCCTACCCCATCTCCTACAGTTGATCCGGTCCCTCTGACTCCGCCTTCTGGTAGCATTTCCATACATATGAGTTCGGAGGAGGAAGTGAATATAATGCCCCCGATTGGACCTCGACCATCGAAGGGCAAGGGCTCGAAGAGAAAGCCAAGTGAAAGCTCCGACAGGTCAATACCGAATAGGAAACCGAAGAAGAAAAAAGAATAGATGCTTATCCACGACTCATTTTTGAGTAGATAGGAATTTCTTTTATCTTTTGTAGGCTAGTAGGATTTTTGCAAATAACTTGTACATAAATTCCTTCCACAAATAGTTGAAATGAAATTTTATTTCGCCTTCAACTCAATTATCGTTTATTTGCTTAAGTGTTCCAGCATTCGAATTCTTGTTCAGAAAACTTGTGAAATTCAACCTTTGGATCGGATTTTGAGTTTATTTGTTAAGTCCCGGAATAATGGCTACGAGTCATGACTGGACACTAAGCTGAAATTCGATGCTGCACTGCTTCAGTCAGTGATCTACACTTAAGTTCTGCCTCCAATTTCGGGGATGAGTTTTAAAGATCGGCTAGCGATTGCATTTCGCTTCCAATTCATCGAGCTTAACGTCGTTGAATTGCTGCTAAACAAGTGAGGGTCGAGCGGTCGAATCGCACTCGCTCGCTTATTAATGATCACATCCACACTCCGAGGATTTTCATTTTTACGTCGGCGGTCGCCTGTTTAAGTTTTAAGTATATGTCCACGCTCTAGGGACTTAAGTTAGTTTACGAGTGGTTATTCACACCCGAGTTATGTTTATACTCTGACCACACTCTGGGGACTCAGAGTTGTGTTATGGGTAATCAATTCGTATCCGATTTGTGTTCAAACTCTAATCCACTCTCTGGGGATTTAGAGCTAGTCGATGTTTATTCCCCAATCCATGCTTTGGGGACTTAGAGTTAATTGCGGTTGATATTCCAGTTCGCAATCCGAGAACCTGAAGTTGATGTTGACACTCCAGTTCACACTCTTGGAATCCGGAGTAAGTTGATGTTTATACTCTAGTTCACACTCTAGGAACTTGGAGTTGACATTCATGCTCCAATTCACACTCTGGGAATTTGGAGTTGATATTTATACTCCACTTCGCACTCTAGGAATTCAGAGTTGCCGACAGACGGTCAATCACGTCTGTTTAGGCGTTTGAATTTCGTTCGCACTTTGGGGACGATGAATCTATCAGGATCGTGGATGGTTGGTTCACATCCACCCTGTGTCCACAATTAACGTCTTTAGATAGACGGATCAATCCTCCTCAAGCTTGGTTCAAATGCGAGCGAGGTCATTAGACAGACGGATCCACCCTCCTTGAAACCGCATTTATAAGTTTATACTCCAACTCACACTCTAGGAGACTGGAGTTAGTTAAAGGATTGTCGTGTATCAATCCTTTTTTAGCTTCAGTGCGGTGACTTGCCCCCAAGCTCGGGTTTCACTTAGTGAGCGACAGGTCGTATCACAGTCAATCTCTATTTGAATAAATCCCACCGTATGATGGAACTTAGATCTTCATGCATCGTGATGGTTGTATGACCCAGTCAGTAAATCAAAGCTCTGGCTTGAAGTGATGACATTTTATTGCTGAAATAAGAAAAAATGGCAAAGTCAGTTGCCTTATTACAAATTCAAATTTCAAAATGCAGAAAGAAATTGCAAATAAAAAGTAGACTAAATAAATAAAGCCAAAGATTTTCATTGTTCCAGGCTCTTGGCAGAGTAAGATCGCCAATGGTCGATTATTTAAATGTGCCATCTCCGAGGTTCCGTTATCTCTTGGGTCAAGATCTCTTTGGAATTAGTTGGTGTGCCTGGGCTTGGGCCCATGCATCAACTGTCAATTTTCAACAAAACAGACGCAGAGAGATTCCTCAATGCCTTTTCCTTTTTCTCTTTACATCCCGCAGTTCAACAACATAACAAGCTCGTCCAACAGCCTTATCTCCTTGAACGACTCCAACTACACGATCGGTGGGGAACTTTAGAATCAAAGACCATGGGGGAAATAGTAGCCTTGAACTCAGCTAGGGCCGGTCCGCCCAAGAAAGCATTGTACGGTGAGTTTATATCCATCACAACAAATTGTAGTATCCGGACTCTTAGGCGTTCTCCGTTTCCTAACTCCACTGGAAATTCCACCACTTTAGTAGGTATGGTTGCATTCTCATTGAAGCCATGAATACAGAAATGGCAAGGCTTCAAATCTTTAGCCTCCATCTTCATATGGTCGTAGGCTCGCTTAAATAGTATATTAACAGAACTTCCACTGTGATATGACAAGTGGATCAATAGTGGGGGCTTCGACCTTTTCAACATCTCTATCTCGGAACATGATGTCGTTAGTCATAATCTTACGTTGTTGGCGGATCCCCATCATCAAAACTACTACAATACTTAAAGTATGCATGCCTAATAGAACTAGTATACGACTCCATTTCCTTCCAGCTTCATTTTGCTGGATGAGGACCACCACTAACAGCATTTATTACTAGCCTCCCGCTTGTACGAGCGTGTTCCTCCTCTCCTACCTGATTCGGTACATGATTTTGATTTGATGGGCCCGTACCTCTAGACTGCGGCGCCTGAGCAAACTGCTCTAACTTCCTTTTTCTTATCAACTTTTCAATGAGATCTTACAAGTGACGGCACTCATTTTTGTTATGGCCGTAGCTGTCATAGAATCTACAAAACTTTCCCGTCTGGATCTGCTTCCCTAATGATGGTCTAGGGGCAGGTTTCTTATATTGAATGGCATTACAAGTCTGTAAGTACACATTCTCCAACGACGTATCTAAAGGAGTATAAATATCAAACATGGGAGCGCTACGTTGTGGACCACGATTTTGATCTCGTTTCTTATTTCGATCTCCATTGTCTCTCTGCTGATTCTATTTATTCTGAATATTCAATTGCACCTTTCCGGAGCTCTCCCTGGATTGTTTAACAGCTACATTACTTTGGATTCTTTCGATATTGGGCCCTACGTCGTCCTTTTTCTTGGACTGTTTTGCAACCTCTCTTCTCAAGAATTGGGCTTCCTTGGAACAGAAATAGTCCAACAACGCAGGAGTTTTTCCGACCAACCAGTTGCCGAATTCAGAATTGCGATCAATCCCCTTAGTTAGTGCCATCAGAATAGAATTATCATTAGGATTGCTAATCTCAGCACATGCAGTGTGAAATCATTCCAAATCATGCCTGAGTGTCTCTCCAGAAACTTGAGTGACACTAAACAGAGTGCTAACATCCTTCGGTCTCGTTACATGCATTCGGAACTGCTCAACAAACTTCGTCGCCAACTGATCAAAACACGAGATAAATCGAGGTAGTAGACGAGTAAACCACATGGTAGCTATGCCCCCAAGAGAGATTAGAAAACTTCGGCATTTAACTGCATCGTCAGCTTGTGCAGCATTCATCAACCATTCGTATTTCAGAATATGCTGATTAGGATCTGAGCTTCCTTCATAGATGGGTAGAGTTGGCATCCTGAATCGCCGAGGAGGTTCAACATAAAGTATGTCATCAGTCAAAGGGGTATGACTTCGGGAGATTCCCTAGTCGTCGTTAGTAAGACCCTGACTTTCACGGATCATTTGACGTATCACCGTCGGTATATCTGCATTTGGACATTTTGGGTGTACTAGGCCAAGATGTGGTCGGGTTCCACAATGCGAGGCTGGGCCAGACATGGTCGATGGTCTAGGTCTATTCCACAATGCGCTAGACCCAGCCTTCAATTTGACATGGCGCTAACCCTTCGGATTGATCCACTTTTCATGCCGAGTCGATCGAGTCTTCCCAATGTTTGTGCCTTGTTCGTACCGATCGATGTTGTTATGTTCATATCGATCGATGTGTCCTTGTTCGTATCGATCGGTATTGCTCTGTTCGTTTCGATACTCATAGGCTATTTCGTATCGATAAAAGAGGGCCTTGTTCGTATCGATAGCTGAAGGTTGCTTTATTCGTATCGATCACTGTTCGATCGATACGAACTGTGCGATTGGGATCGATGCGAATTGGCTTCAATTGATTGTTACGGAGTTGAAAAAATTTAATGGATATAAACAGATGGCCGCGTGATGATGGATACGAAGAGATGGCCGCGTGATGATGGATACGAATAGATGGATGTATGTGAGTTGATTTCTTTGGATTGCATCGATCATATCTCGAGCACACGAACTCCGATTGACTTGAAATTTGGAACGTTGGCGTTTATAGCTTTGCTTGTCTCATCGTATTAATTATAGATTGATCCAAACTCGAATAAAATTTACTGACATCCATAGTGAGCATATGTACAATCGATCTTCGGGATGAACTGTCCTTGGTTTCCAGTCAATTCCTTGATATCACGGCCTTGCCAAAAGGCGGGATAACATTGAGCTTAGCCAATTCAACATCAATTATCTTCCTCAAAGGGATATCTATGGTCAGGTATTGGCAAATTTTTGAGTAGAAATTTACTACGTAGGATGATTTCCCAAAGAGCAGTCAAACCCTTACCGTATGGTGAAAGTTTTATAGAGATGGAGCATCTATTGGTCATTGCTATGGAGCTGGGATTATGCTTGTAACTCCCGAAGATCGATCAATTTTTTATGCTTTAAAGCTTGATTTCCCTACAACAAACAATGAAGCCGAGTATGAAGCTCTAATTACTGGACTTAAACTCGCCAGAGAACTGGGAATAAAGTCTCTTGAAATCTTTTGCGACTCATAATTGGTAGTATGCCAAGTCGAGATTACCAAGCTAAGGGACAATGGGTTGCTCCATAACTTACCCAAGTCCAAGAGTTGTTGACTGATTTGAGCACTACAACATTACTCATATCCTTCGGGATCAAAACAAAGAGGCTATGTTCATTAGCAAAGTTTGCTAGCACCAAGGATGCGCAATAGATGGGCTTGGTTCTAGATGAAGTATTAAATGCCCCGAGTATAAACCTGATGGAAATTGACTGGGTATTAGAGACGAAGCTTGGGAGGGAATCATGAATGACTCTAATTAAAAATAATTTTCTACAGGGAGTCCTTCCTAAACAAGGGAATGAAAATCGACAAGTCTTTCGTAAAGCTTCACAATATGTCATACAAGAGGCGTTATGTGCAAAAAGGGTTTTTCTATTCCCCTGCTTTGGTATATCGCTCCTGATGAGATAAAATGAGTCCTAAAAGAAGTTCATAAAGTAGAATATGGAAAACATACTTAGGCTCAAACTCTAGCAAAGAAAATACTCCGTTATGGGTATTATTGGCCAACCATAAATCAAGACGTTGCTAATTATGTAAAGCAATGCGATATGTGCCAGATATATGCAAAATTCCTAAGAGCTCCGCCGATGAAAATAACACAAATGGTCAGTCCATGGTCGTTTTCCATAAGGGGCATAGATATTATTGTTTCTTTACCGATCTCTAGAGGTGGTGCGAAGTACGCCATCACCGCAGTTGATTACTTCACTAAATGGACCAAAGCAGAACCATTAGCTACAATCATAATGGATAAAGTATTCGACTTGATTGTACGAAACATCATTTGTCATTTTGGTCTTTCATAAACTATTACAGCAGACAACGGGACTCAATTCAACAGTGTTGAGTTCAAAGACTTCTGCCATCAGCATCGTGTTGAAAAAAGATTTGTGCCAGTTGCTCATCCTCAATAAAATGGGCAAGTTGAAGCGGTGAATAAAATCATAAAATCCATTCTGAAGAAGCATTTGGAAAAGGATAGAGGCAAGTGGGTGGATGATCTCCCAACGACACTATAGGCTTATAGGACCACACACAAGTCCGCAACTGGCCATACTCCATTTTCCCTTGCTTACATTTCTGAAGCTGTTATTCCTGTTGAGCTTGAAGTTCCTTTCCATCGATTGACTTACTACGATCCTAAAACAAATAAGATCTCCACTTGGAATCTTTAGACTTTATAGACGAGAAGCATGAGGAAGCTGTTTTGAGGGCAGTTGCTCACCGAAATTAAGTCATCGGATACTAAACACTAAAGTCTAGCCTAGAACCTTAGAAATCGGCGATTTCGTCTTGAAACGGGTTTTTCCTTCCCCATCGCATATGAATCGAACCTGGGAAGGACCGTTTGTCATTTAGCAGAGGCTTGGAGAGGGAACTTTCAAGCTAGCGACTGTTGATGGCATCACACTCCCATGGGCATGGAATAGCAAGCATTTATGATGCTATTTCACTTACTTCATTTCCTTTTCATCCAATTGCATTTACTTTTAGAATTTTCTTTAGCGCTTGATTTTTGGATATGTAATAAGACAAATTATGTCATTTCCTTCCGTTTAGCAAATAAATTTTTGAACTTCCTTTATATATGTATTTTTTGTAGCATTACATGTTAATTACATTAAGAAAATGACTGATGTCGATACGTTCAAAAAGGTTCCTAAATTATGGAACTAACCAATTACACTAGTTCTCGATTGAATTTAACAGGATGAGCATGGTTCGATCATTCATTTGACAACTCTCGATCATAACCCAATGGACGAAATACATAACAAGGAGGATGTAACTCAACCATCCGATGACTGAATAAATCCAGCCGAATGATGGGACTGAAATAAATCAAAAGCAATTGTGACATGACTAATTGCTCGCTAAATCAAACCCCGGACCTTGGGGGAAAATTAATCAATCAAGAAAAGTATGATCCAACTATTTACCAAAATAACTCTAAGGGCCCAGAGGCGGATTGGATTATAAACATAAGCCGAGAGCGATTCGATCACCAATTAACTAATTCTTATCCCTAGACTGCAGATATGAGTATAAACAAATAGAAGGGTGTGGTTCGACCACTCGCAATTCCATGAACTCCGGTCTGAAACCCATTGGAGCAGTATAAAATTGCAAAGGATGGAGTTCGATTATCCACCGTCTAACTCTGATAACTCGAGACTGGGAGTAGGAGTGTAAGCACTCAAACCGCTGAATCCAATATCACAACACTAGGGTTCAAGCCCTTGTTTTGTACAACTCAGGGCCACGATCGCATGAAGGCTTTGGGATAGATTTAACGGGTTATCGCCCAAAGCAACGAGCAGCGAATTACAAGTACATTGAATGGAAAGTAATAGCTCAATTACTTAGATGATAATTCACTTATGGGTTTAATAGAAAACAAAAAAACTTTTATTCACATAATAAGCTTCGAAGTTGCGATATAAGTTTATTCAGAAAACGAGGGTCATACTCGTATAATCACGGCCAATAAAAAGAAAAATAGATATACAAGCTACGTGTAAATAGAGCTAAAATGATGAATATTTCTTTTTTCTTCTCTCCTTCTTTGATTTTTCGGGAGTGGCATCACCCGAGCTTCCGCCTGTCCATTTCCTTGATCCTTTGCCACCTTTAGCGAGGGAGCTTTCAAAAGTAGGAGGGAGGTTTTTGGAAATTGACCTGCCAGGTGGGATGACTTTTAATGGGATGAGATTCGAATCGTTAATGTCCACATCAACAGGTTCAGACTTGGCATGTTTCTTCAACAACTCCTCACTCTCAACGTGCTTCTTTAAGCTGAACTCTTTGGTGTGTTTACTGGTGTTGGTGATCAAAAAATCATCAGACTCATCTAGCGGTAGTGGATCTTCAGCCTTATTGTCATCGAGTGCGCCGATGACTTGAGAATCGGGCCCCGGAGAATCAGTGGTCAGATCTCAGTTGATGTCGATTGTTACTCCACAGCGGCACCACTTTTTGGAGCTTGGTTGAGACTTGGAATACATGTAGATTCATAGAAATAAGAAGAAAATCCCATGACTATTGGACATGAATAAAGAAATCGATCAAAAAGAGGAAAGTAGAGTGGAATACCTGCATCCGGCTGACTTTCAGTCGTCGTCGGGTCCCCTTCCAAAATGAGGGTTAGCACTTTAGATTGATAACCAGGTCCGTATGGATCATACCTTAGATCCTATCCCGGGCCGAAAGAAACTGATGCTCTGACTGCTTGAAAAGAAGAGGGGCCCTTAGGATCAGACTCCGAAGATTCAGCAATATTTTTCCCTTTTGCCAAAAGATGTTAGAACGTTGAAGTATCGGAGTCTCGCGACGGCAATATCTACGGGTTCATTTCCTCGAAGGATCTCCCGCACTGATTTCTCTTTAATTAAATCGGCTTCGCCAAGGTCTCTCCTTTCATTTCAACAACATACTCCCAGGCATCGGCGAGCGACTCAAGATAACCCTTACCAAGAAAGCTCAGATCACGGTAGAGAAGGGCATTAGCATTGTATTCGATTTAGAGGATCGAACATGTCTTTGATTTCATTTCGTATGGGTTCCTTGGCATCCTCTACCTAGGCCTCGAGTTGTTCTTTAATCTCATTGCGGCTTGCTTCCTTTACCTCTTCTTTGAGAACTTCAATCTGAGTGAATTGCTCATTAATTTTAATCTTCAGAGTCCAGCCTCAACAGCTTCTTCCAAATATCTCTGTGATTCTTCTTGAGCTTCGATCTTCTCTTCCCTCTCTTTCTTTAGAAGCTCTTCAATCTCCTCAATGTGGCGGGTCAAGATATTTTTCTTTTTTGCAAGGAACTTTTTTCCAAGGCGAGTGCAACACTGAGGTTGAGGGCAGCATCAATTTCCTTTTTATGGAAAACTTCCAAACGACTCACTGCCTTAGATGCTTCCTTGGCACTCTTTTCTACTTCATTTAGTTTTGTTGCTAACTCCAAGATCTCATTATCTTGATGCTTAATTATATCGTTATCATGGATCGCCTCTAGCTTAAGACGACATATCTCATGATGTCACTCAATAGACACCTCAAAGATTTTTTTTTGCTAAGTGTTGGAATGATTCATGTTGCATGAAAACATCGTTGAAGCATGCTAAAGAGCTTACTTTAAGATTCCCTTGGATTGTATGGATTAAGGGGAGAAACTAAGCCCGTTAAAATATTTTTTTTAGGAAAATGACCTTATGTTCGACCAATTTCTCTAATGTGGAAGCTTCAGGAGCGGTGGTCAGAAAAGATAGATTGGAAACAACAATTGGATGTTTGCTCGACCTATGGTCACGGGACTGCTTGGAGCTGGATGAACCAGAATATTGCTCAGGTGGTATAGGAGCTGAAGGACCATGAAAAGACATTTGGTTGCCACTATGCGTTGGAAGATTCGGTTGCACTTCCTGATGGGATGATCGAGATTGGGATTTATGGTTTGAAGATGAAGATTTCCTCGAGCGACGACTTCTTTCTCGATCATCATCCCTCTCTCTATGCCTACCCAATTCTGAATCATGTCTGGATCCATACTGCATTGAGGTACTTCTCAAGCGATCAAAAGCTCAGGATTGAGATATTGAACCTAAAAAAATGAAATAACATATTATATGTGACATTTTACAATAGATAGATGGAAATCGTGCAGTGAAGTGCACGTGATTATGAGGGTCCAAGTGTCCCCCCTCTAATGGACCGATTGCTGCAGCCTTGCTCATAGGAGTTTTCTCTCGTCTACAGGTGGAAAGAATGCCTTCGCCACTTCTGGTGGAAGAATTGAGCCGATCGATGTTGATGTTAAGGAAGTCATAATGTCATCAAGAATTTGGAGATTTGAGAACCCTTTCATCGAACTTTCTAAATGTTGGGAAGACGACTCTTCATCGATAGAAGTGATATCGAACTTCGGACTTTATCAGTTTTTTCTCTTGCAAAGCTTATATGCAATCTTTTTTTTGGAAGGTGTGTAAGGTTGTGTGCTCTGTGATGGTTTGACCATAGGCGTCGTGCCTGGGCCTGGATCAACGTCCCCAGGCTTATTGATATAGGTACCCCTAATTTCGCCTTCTTTAGCGTCATCCTGAGTCCCCTCGACTGGGGGCATGACAGGGTTATTGATATCCCCTCCTTGTTCAACAGCGCTTCTTGGTAATCTAGCACTTTAAGGATGCCTAATGTCATGGCTTTCTTCTAGTGGCCCAAATAGAGATAACAACTCGTCGGTTACGAGGAGCCTGATAGCCTAATCATCGATAGGGGTAGCACGAATTGCGGAGATCGCTCTCAAAAAACTATTTCTCTTTGGACGTGGGTAAACACCTATAGATATTCAGAATGTTAGTTAATCCAGAATATGAATCGTATTAGCGAATTTGGAATTAAAGCGAAGACGACACTTACGTCCTTCCAACCATCGCCTTGCAAAGCCAAGCGGACATCGAACATAGAACCATTTGTGTTTGAAAAGGGTAAGTTTTTTCTAAGCACCCGTTAAGACATGGCGGTTGGGTGAAGGTTCGAGGAAGACATAGGAAGAACTTCCTTATCATCGTCTAAAGTTATAAATGAACCTTATGTCCTCAAGAGTTAGCGGGTAAAACAGAATGCTCATGAATAGTAAAAAAGTTTCATGGAGAAAGGCATAGCTGTTTGGGTGAAGTTGAGTGGGGGCTATTACATGATATTTGAACATTTCTCGAGTAAAAGAATTGAAGGACAACACGCATCCGACCCAGCACATGAATTAGTTGCATGCTATGTACCCCTTCGGAGGCAAGTGAGCTTTATCATTTACTGAAGGAGCCAGGGCGTCTTTGAATGGAATTCCATGTTTGGAACATAGTTTGCAAAGGGAAGCCTCACCATTTCTGGAGGTTTGAGAATCTTTTGGGTTATCTAAGAGTATAGCGCCTTCTACAGTGTCAGGCGCAAGACCTACATCTTCTGCCGGGAGGATGAGAACATAAGAAAAAAGGTTTCCTGGCAGGCCACTAACTTCCGTTTGTTCTATTTGATGACTAGGGGAAAACCTACCGGATATGGTAACGGAACTCGACTTAGCTTCAAGATTGCTATGTTGCGAGGCTGGTCCAGAAGACATTGTAGCTAGACACTCTGAACGTCTGAAGAATATGTCAACTATACTTAGTAGATAATCGAGATTAGAAAAGTTTACACGTCCCCTATGTTAAGTGTGAGCTAGTGTAGTGCAGTGTGGTGTAGTGTGATGTCTTATAGAAATAAGCAGCTTAAAATAAGAAAGCAAAGTGAAATGATGAGACTTTGGATTCCGACCAGATTGACTATCACCGCTAACCATCTCAACTGGCGAATATATCGATTAGTTGTGTAAGCTTTGGGATCGAATATCAACGTAACAGAGTATGATATCTATTATTCAAGTCCATATGCTGAATTCTAGTTCATGTTCTAAGTCCCCAGGATTTGATCATTCAGTTTCGAGTACAATAATGAATATGCAAGTCCTGTTGTTGGTCATCATCATATGTTCAAGTTCATTGAGATGGGATTGGTTGTAATTGCACAAACAAGTGATTATGGATAATGTTTCGAGTTCAATTAAAAGTACATATATGTCGATCCCAAAATGCCGAAGCTTATATGTCGATCCATATTTTCTGATCCATATCCCAAAGCAGTTCAACTAATCCCTCTCTCCAAACAAAGGGTATATTTCCCTACTTTCCTTTCACATATAATATCGATACATCCATGTTATTCAACTCCACCGATCCCTCTCCTACTTAACTGGTCCTACTGACTCCTCTACTTTACTGTCTTCCACTAAACTTATAGTACCGATCCTTCCACGTTAGTCCACTCTATCAATCCCTCCATTCCATGGGTTTTAACCTTCCTATCATCAAGATTCCACACTGATCCCTTACGGATGCCTGATATATCAAACATAGCAAACATCATTATTCCTAGGGTCGATGGAAATCATCATCAAATGAGGGATCTGTATATCCACGCCATACAACAAATCCCAATTGATCCCTCCTCTACTCTCCATTCTTCTTCCTTCTTACTTATTCTGCTAAAACCTTTCGCACCCCATGACTCACCTCCTCCAGGCCACTTCGACCACCGTTTCATTACGGCATCAAGCACCATTGTAATTGCTGATGGCATGGAATCCATTATCTTATCATAAAATCTGAAGTTATAAAATAAAGACCTACCTACGTGAGTGTAGAGTTAGAGGTGTGGGTGAGTGGTTTGGAGATGTTCTAAATGGAAGGTGAGAGGAAGCGGGTTCGTGAGGAGGGTTAAATTGCATAAGGATTTCGTTTTGAAGCTAAGGCAAGAAGGGAAGGAGGATTCGGTTTCAATAGAGGAATGAGAGGATTTGGTGTTTTGAATGATGGTAGAAAAATGAAGCAAGTAAGGTTGGAAAGAAGGGATATTGGTTCTTATAAGATAGCGGAGGGGTCGACTAACGTTTTCAAGCAAGAGAAAAGGGACCGACATAAAAGGTACAGATCCCTGTGAGTACAAAGAATAAAAATGAGAGATCGGCTAAACATATGCCGATTTCTATAAACATTTTAAGAAAAAAGAGTGAGAGATCGACCATAAGTATATAAGCAAATAAATATAGGCAGGAAATTATTAAAAGCATGAACATACAAAATGCAATGAAAATTGGCGACGATCCGTGAATGTAGAAACACATCCGGGAGGCGACAAAAAGTGCTGTATATGAATGTACATGTATGACCTAAAAGTTCAATTTTGAGATCGACAGAAATCGAAATCAAACCTGAAGCCTTCAAGTTTGAGGCTGGACTTATATATATATATATATATATATATATATATATATATCAACTAATGGAGTATAGGCCTGGATTTATACTATTGGAAATTGACCAAATGCCATGACGATCAATGAGAAATACAGCATGTTGGAAAAATAATTCGACAAAGGGATAGCAACTATTCAGGAAGCTAGATGGATTCCTTTCCGATGACTTTAATTTGCTTCAATTCAAAGCACGTCATGTTCATCACAAGACGTATTTTAGGGGTCAAGTGTTATCCGGCATTTTAACTCGGCTATATTAAACTAATTGCACGAGTTAGATTTGATTGCCATCAAGGTCGATGACTCTAGAGTGATGATGGTGGGGCCTAGAGGTCAAGTGCAGATGATAATATGAAGTCAAGGTTGAACGGAATTGAAAGATATGCAAGGTAGAATGTTCGAAGTTAGAAATACGGTTCAACACATATGAGGGATTGGCATAAACTTAGCTCCAATAAGAGGGATCAGTTTGTTTCATGATGTGGAAGCATTCTTGTAGAAAACAATTAATATCTCAAGATCCACAAGCCCAATGCATATGAAATTTTATGAGCAAGACATGGGGACCCTAGGGATCACACCTCAAGGGATAAAGTTAAAGGGAACGGTATACTTCCCTTAGAAGGGATCGGCAAAAAATAGCATGCAAACTATGTTGAAGCAAAGATCAAGCATTCAACCAAAAAAGGAATCGATACTGATCCCTCTTCTCTGGGAATTGGGCCGTGCAACCCCTCCTATGGGCCTATATGGTTTTGAGGGTCCATTTGTCAAGTTTTCAAAGTGATATTTGGCCATCTTCATCTATAAATAATGACTTAGTTGTTCATTTTCATCACTTTTTTCTAGGGAGTTTCTTTATACACTTTTTAACTAAGGATTTTGATCTAATCCTACTTCTACTTAGATTCTAAAGTAACTAATAAAGCAATCTATTCAAAGTGAACGTAGGCAAACAATGCTGAAGCACTATAAATTGTTGTGTGTGTGTTTTTTTCCTTCAATTAATTGATGTTTCTTTATTATTATCCACTGTTTCCATTTTATTCTTCATTAATTCTCTTCAAAAAGTTTCTATTAGGTATTTGTGCCAATTTTTAACGTAAACAACAACAAATGGAAAATAAATCAAAATCCAGAGGACAAGTGGTGTATGTTGTATTATATAGTAGAAAAATACAAGTATGCTCTCTCAACGTAACTCCTTCTACCAAATTTCTTAACTCAGACTGGTTCACTTGGTCCTAAGTATTGAGACTATGCTCTAATACCAAATGTAACACCCTTCCCTTTGTAGTATCCTAAATAACCATCTAAATAAATATATCTGACTCAAAAATACCACAAAAGACGGACCATCGATGTAAATGAAAGAAACAAAACACTATAACCAAGGCATATCGATAACCTCACATCGGAATGATAACATATAATATACAGAATTAAATGAATAGAACCAAATAAACAATATATAAGATATGCGCTAGAAGAAATAATTGATAAATAAGATATCAAGACAGACAAGTCGGAATACATCAAATCCATATAAATGGAATTTAGAATAATAGTATCTAATCCAACAAGTTTCATATATAAATACATCTACTATGTGGAACAAAAATAACATCAACTATATATCCAAGGTATCGACATCGCTTACATAGCATGCTCCAACTATCCTTAAAGCACATCCTTAAAGCTCCTGACTCCCAAACTATTTAATTGAGTAATCTGTAGGATCGATTTCACCCTAGAGGGGGGGGGGTGAATAGGGTGATGGTATAAATTATAAAAATTAATTGCGGAAGCTTATAAAATAATTTCAACACAGATCACAGAATAGTAGCAGCACAGATAAAAGCAGAATAATAAACGCAGAAATAGAACGACACAGAATTTACCCAGCTTCGGCAAAACCTTGTCTACGTGCTGCCCCCAAGGTTTCTACTAGAAATTAGATAGTCACACGCTTACACACGTAAACTCGCGACACCCGCTATCGACTAAACCTAAGTCTACGCTCAAAACCCTGCCACAACTCAGCCACTGAGTTGCGAATTCTCAAACTACGCCACGTAGCTTGTCCCTAGTCACACGACTAGTAAATACAACAGTTTAAAATTTAAAATCAAATTTAAAAGGCAATTTAAAAATAAAAAACAAAAAACCCTAATTAAGAGGCCCTTAATAATATAAGGCCGGCCCCTTCTATTATTTAACCCGATCCTCTATTATTTTTTCCTTTGTGAAGAATGGCGGTCGTTGCTTTCTTTGTTCGATCTGAATTAGGGCTTCGGTGGTCTTTGATGATGCTGATCGAATTTGTTGCTCTTTGCTTCTCTGATGATCGACTGCTTGCCTCGAGATTGCGAATTACCTTTGGTACGTTGTTCGTACCTTTTTCTTTGTCAGGATTTAATTTGATTGTTCTTGTTTGCTCCACACAACCGATGATGAACTTGGGTGAATATTTATAGGAGTCGAATTCCTAAATTTACATCGTATATTTTTTGTTACTTGATGGTCACGGCTTTGATTTTCAATTTGCGATATATTTGGTAGTTTTGATTCTTTTCGTGATGTCCACAGCTTTGACTCCGTTCCTTTTTCTGTTGACATTGACTTCGGTCATTTTGGGTTTCATGAATTTCTCATTGACTTTTATATGCTTCCACGACTTCAACATTTACATTGTTCATCTCTCTGCTGTTTGCATTTGCATTATTCATGTATCTACTGGCTTCGGTTTTCACTGTCCTCACATGTACATGCTTCATGTCATTCTTCCATGGTCTGGTTCTCAGTCTATAGTGTTTATGTAGTCTAATGCATTGGTTCTTCACTTGTTCATATTGTGTCATTTGATTGCCGAGACTTCTGAAACTCGAGTTGCACACTGCTTGTTAACTACTGCTTCAACTTGACTCCGTTCAGTTGTTCATGGAGTCGATTTTGAGTTTTGTTCATTCAATTCATTGAAATTGATATTGTACTTTACTGTGTATATTTGTCTGCACTGTCCGGTTGAGTTCTTGCCATTCCACATTGAACTGGTCTGGAGTATATTTGCATTACTGCATACTTGAAGTATATTTATTGTCTGCACCTTGTCCTGAAGTGTTTGTTGTGTTCATTTGATTGTTGTGCACTGAGTTTGCTTCGAGTCAGTTTCATTGTGTTGGTTGCTGTGTCACTATCTTCTTTGTACACATAGGCTTGTAGATGATGTTTATAAATTCATTGATGCAACAATATTGCCATATTGATCCCTCTGTTTGCTTTGGCTTCATTTGATTATGTGATGTTGCATCACTTGATGTTGCCTTGTTCCCTGACCTTTGTTGCCTCTGTTCATTAGTCACATGTTTCATTTGCACTCTGATGCATTATGGAGTTGGTCTTGTTGCAGTTTGGCTTTGTGTACATGTATATAGTTGTTGCATACTGTACTTGATTGCTAAACTGGTTTTGATGCCAGTCTAAACTTTGTTTCATTTTTCTGGTTTGAATTGTTCGACTTTGGCACTGACCTGACATTGATACTGCCATTCCATGATTTGCTTGTATCAGTTCTCGGCCACACAATTTCCACTGTTATACCTTGAACCTGACTGTTTGGTTTGAGCTTTGCCTCCATGTGTTCTATTTACTGTTGAGTCTTTGATATTGGTATGGAGTACATTGTTGGCTATGTGCATTCTGATCATTTTGGCACTGGGTCTGCATACATGTGCTTACTTTGAGCATGTTTCATTTGGTCGTCTGCACCTTTGGTATGCTGCAGCTTGGTCTTGCCATTTGTATTTACTTTGTGTTCATGTCTGATCATTGAAGAGTTGCATTGTTCCATGTATTTGTGCTTTGATGCAGTTTTGATTTGTCGAAGCTTTGCATTTGAGTTGAGTCATGACAACAATGGCTTGACCTTTGCATTCAGTTTATTGTTTGGTGCCTTCTTGAATTTTGCAGTCTTTCATGATCATATTGACTTTATAGTTGGACTGTTCATTAACCTTGAGTTGAACCCAGTTTTAAAACCTCGGGTTTGACCTTGTGCTGATGACGAGATTTTATTTATATTGTACCTGTGTTGAACCCGTCTTTTTATTTTGGGTTTGACCTTGTGCTCACCTGTCCCTGTAACATTATCAAGTGTATATCGGTGTGCGCGGCCTTGTGGCATGTACAGTGATACACTGCGCATGTCACATTGTTCGTGTGTGATGAATTCAAATATAAATCATGACGAACAACCCAAATAACTGAGGCAAATATTATTTTCAAAATTGACTTTTTATTTTATACCGCAAAAATATTTCTTTTTAAATTTTACTGCGTTAGTGAATATTTTTGCAGATTGCTCAGATGCTGGATTCTAACTGGAATGAAGTTGAAGATAAAATACGAATTGAGTGAATGAGTGATGTGTAGTGAGGTTAAATGTAAATATGAAATTGTGATGTATTTGTAATCAAAATTGTATATGTATAGTGAGAGCTTGAATTTGTACTATTCAAAAATGTAATAAATATTTGTTTGAATAAAATTTCTGTTTGAATTCAAATTCTGTGTATTTAATTTTATTCAGCAAATATTTATTTAATCTATGAAAAATAAAATAGTACATTAACAAATACATTTAAACGAATGTATATATGTTTATTATCATCAAACAAAAATCATATAAACGCATATTCAACAATCTCGCCCTTTTGATGATAACAAACATATATTTAAGATTTTGAATATGTTAAATGTATTTGATTATTGATATGCTCTAATTGCTTCCCCAATTTAAATGCTTCCTCTCTACACAAAGCTCCCCCTACATATATGCATAAAAATAAAAATACGCAAATGAGCCTAGATGCGAATAGAAAATTATTTGACCTTTGCTTGATTTTATTTGACAAAATCTTAACTTTTCTCTCCCCCTTTTGTTATCAGCAAAAGAATAACAGTGTTAGAGAAAATAGAGATAAAGTGATCGATATTAATTCAACATTAAAACTCAATTGAATATAAATATTAAATTTCAATAAAAAAAATCAAATAAAAATCATAACTACCCTCGTTAGGCGCATATTCCACTTTTAGAAGTAATAGAAATGATGTCATCATATAAAACCATACAGTTGCATCTGTTTGTGGTACACTTATATTAGGAATTTGAATATCTACTAATCATGCATAACCGTTAGGACTTTTAAATGAGATTAGTAGTATTCCAATTTAATTTTAAAAATGAATTCAAGTATCTTCTAATCACGCATAACCGTGAGGACTTTTAAATGGGATTAGAATCAACTTATTTATTTAATAAATCAATTTTGATATGCGTTCCATACATGCATAACCATAAGGAATTTTAAATGAGCATGGAAGCACATAACAAAATCTAAGTAATTCACCCATGCATAACCGTGAGGACTTTTAAATGAGAGTGAATACTTTGGATTTTATTTTGTTTATAAAATGAAAAACGAATGATTCCTGTTTAAAGTACCACATATCGACAAACTATATTGAATTTTTGATGAGCGATGGTTGATAGAAATATGATAGACATAGAAATGGTTATGGAATCTTTACCCAATAAAAAGTTTTATAACTCTTGTTTAAATTTCTAAAGAAATTTTTCTAAAATATACTGTCTTGAGTAATGTATGATAAATATCAACACTCATCACTTTTTTTCAATCATTATTTATCTTTTGGACAATTATCACGGAGTTAGACTAGTTAAAATTGTCATTTAAATCAAATTCAAAAATAATTATGAAATCAATTTTTCACAATGACTAATCTGAAAATATGATTAAAAATGATTTTCTCGAGGGGGTTATATGAGAAATTTTCTGCTATTTGGAAATTATTTGAAATGAAAAATATGCAGATATTTTCTTTGAAAAATGATGCAGTTACTAAATGTCTCAAAAATCACATTCAACCAGTAATTTTTCTATCAACTAGATTACCAGTGTAATCTGCATCTGAATTTCTTTTTCACTCAAAAATTATCATTAATTGAGTTTGATCGACCAAACCATGAAGTGTGCATCAAAAATTTCAAACTCAATTTTAACAACAATTTAAATGACATTCTTTGAATTTGAATTGAAGCCGTGTAAATAATCAAAAAACGTGAATATAGAGTTAGCCAAATTATAACCAAATGTATTAATATCCAACAAAACACTATTTTTGATCCAACCTAATATAATAAAAAAAAATTTAGGGAATTTTATAGCATTTTTCGCATAAATATAATTGGCCAACTATGTTGAACAAGTCAGAATCAAAATCATCATCTCTTCACCATCTCAATATTGGCTGATTTTAATTCAGGCTATGGTGCAGATCATCACATTTAATATATCGTTCAAATAAATATACCATTACCTGTTTTACCTTTACGATATTTTTTGTTGTTATCCATTGTGATTCTGTCACCTTTATAATAGGCTAAGGAACTTTGCTTTGTCGCCCGTTGTGTTTCTGAAACAGCCAAAAATCCAGAGACCACTATTGTTGTTCCTTAGCCTGCCACCACACCTACACGGGAAAAGATTTATGTGACTATTTGTTTTTATAGGTCCATGGTTGTTAGTGGCAGAAGATTTTGAAAGATAATTTTGTAAAGATCCAAAACGATATAATTGTTCCCTTCGGCACCCAAATTTGTTTAACTTTGAGAGTTTTTATATTTGTGCCTTTTGGAACCCAAATCGGTATAGTTTTCACATATTTGGGTCTATACCAACAGTTATTGTGATCATGTCCATATTTTCTACAAATTGTGCATATAGAATTTTCTTGATTAATATTGCTTTCAATATTTTCAGATTGATTATATCCAAGTCCTTGTCTAATCGTATTACCAGTTTGCTTTCCTAATAGCATATTCAACGATTTTTCACCTTTTGAAAATTTATCTAAGGTCATCGATAGTTGTTGGACTTGTGTTTTGAGAGATTCATTTTCGTTTAATAATTATGTGCACTTTTTAATAGAGTTATCTCTCCTCGTATTTTCACTTTCTTTCAAAATCAGAATTTTCATTTTCAAGTGATTTTATGTTAATTTCTGATTTTTTGATTTCTTCTTCGAACGTTGGACACTTATCACACTTAGGGATCCTACTTTGATAGGTTTTAACTAATTGGTCAAGTTGTTTATTTAAATCTATCAAAGTATCTTTTTGTGATTCAAGTTTGGCATACTTCTCCCTAAGTCGTTCAAAACAGCCATTCACTTCGTGGAAATATATAAGTAATTCTGAATGAGAAAGTTTTGATACCTCACTTGGCTCGTCATCATCACTGTCAGTTATTTCACCATGAAGACACAAGTCTGCTTTTTCATTCTCACTGTTAGTACTTTGATTATCTTCGTCACTTGTATTCCATGTGGCTACAAAACTCCTCCTTTTTGGTTTCTTTTCAAAGTTGCGTCGATTTTGAGGACAATTGGGCTTGATGTGTCCGGGCTGGTTGCACTTATGACAGATGATCTTTGGTTCTTCTGGATTGTCTAATATTTTATTTATTCTACTTTTCAATCTTCGATTTAGAGCTGGATTTCCGTATTTGTAATTCCACCTTTTGACTTACTTTATTATCAGCTCTAATTCCGCTACTCCGTCTTCATCATCATCACCATCACTTTCTGTTGTTCCTTTGAGAACCATAGATTTCTTGCGAGTATCTCCTCCTTCACGCTCTTCCTTGGATTTCATTTCTAGCTCATAAGTGGTGAGATTTCCGATGAGTTCTTCGACTTTCATTTGTTTCAAATCTTTTGATTCTTGAATGGCAGTCACTTTGGCTTCAAAACTTCGTGGAAGGACTCTGAGGATTTTTCGGACTATCTCCAACTCTGTGTATGATTTTCCAAGAGCTTTTGATTTGTATACGATATTGAAAAGTCGTCTATGCATCTCTTTAACATTTTCTTCCTTTGCCATTGTGAAATTTTCGAATTCGCTGCTTAGCATGGCAAGGCGAGATTCTTTGACTTGAGATGTTCCTTCGTGAGTCACTTCTAGTGTGTGCCATATTTCCCGATTGTCTACAATTATGGTTGGTGCTCTATAACCAGTCTCAACAATGTTCCAAGCGTCAATGGTTTTTCGAAAAATTTTCATTCTATTTTTCCAATACGCATATTCACCATTGAACATTGGTGGTCTGACTATAGACTGACCCTCAGCAAAAGCATTATTAAATGAAGCCATTTTAAAAATTCAAACTTTTAAACAAAAACTGATTTTTGAAAAATGAATTTTTAAAACAAAAAATTGACTTCTATTCCTAGCTCTGGTACCACTTGTAGGATCGATTTCACCCTAGAGGGGGGTGAATACGGTGATGGTATAAATTATAAAAATTAATTGCGGAAGCTTATAAAATAATTTCAACACAAATCACAGAATAGTAGCAGCACAGATAAAAGCAGAATAATAAATGCAGAAATAGAACGACACAGAATTTACCCAGCTTCGGCAAAACCCTGCCTACGTGCTGCCCCAAAGGTTTCTACTAGAAATTAGATAGTCACACGCTTACATACGTAAACTCGCGACACCCGCTATCGACTAAACCTAATCAACGCTCAAAACCCTGCCACAACTCAGCCACTGAGTTGCGAATTCTCAAACTACGCCACGTAGCTTGTCCCTAGTCACACGACTAGTAAATACAACAGTTTAAAATTTAAAATCAAATTTAAAAGGCAATTTAAAAATAAAAAACAAAAAACCCTAATTAAAAGGCCCTTAATAATATAAGGCCGGCCCCTTTTATTATTTAACCCGATCCTCTATCATTTTTTCCTTTGTGAAGAATGGCGGCCGTTGCTTTTTTTGTTCGATCTGAATTAGGTCTTCGGTGGTCTTTGATGATGCCGATCGAATTTGTTGCTCTTTGCTTCTCTGATGATCGACTGCTTGCCTCGAGATTGCGAATTACCTTTGGTACGTTGTTCGTACCTTTTGCTTTGTCAGGATTTAATTTGATTGTTCTTGTTAGCTCCACACAACCGATGATGAACTTGGGTGAATATTTATAGGAGTCGAATTCCTAAATTTACATCGTATATTTTTCGTTACTTGATGGTCACGGCTTTGATTTTGAAATTTCGATATATTTGGTAATTTTGATTTCTTTTCGTGATGTCCACGGCTTCGACTCCGTTCCTTTTTCTGTTGACATTGACTTCGGTCATTTTGGGTTTCATGAATTTCTCATTGACTTTTATATGCTTCCACGACTTCAACATTTACATTGTTCATCTCTCTGCTGTTTGCATTTGCATTATTCATGTATCTGCTGGCTTCGGTTTTCACTGTCCTCACATGTACATGCTTCATGTCATACTTCCATGGTCTGGTTCTCGGTCTATAGTGTTCATGTAGTCTAATGCATTGGTTCTTCACTTGTGCATATTGTGTCATTTGATTGCCGAGTCTTCTGAAACTCGAGTTGCACACTGCTTGTTAACTACTGCTTCAACTTGACTCCATTCAGTTGTTCATGGTGTCGATTTTGAGTTTTGTTCATTCAATTCATTGAAATTGATATTGTACTTTACTGTGTATATTTGTCTGCACTGTCCAGTTGAGTTATTGCCGTTCCACGTTGAACTGGTCTGGAGTATATTTGCATTACTGCATACTTGAAGTATATTTATCGTCTGCACCTTGTCCTGAAGTGTTTGCTGTGTTCATTTGATTGTTGTGCACTCAGTTTGCTTCGAGTCAGATTCATTGTGTTGGTTGCTGTCTCACTGTCTTCTTTGTACACTTAGGCTTGTAGTTGATGTTTATAAATTCATTGATGCAACAATATTGCCATATTGATCCCTCTGTTTGCTTTGGCTTCATTTGATTATGTGATGTTGCATCACTTGATGTTGCCCTGTTCCCTGACCTTTGTTGCCTTTGTTCATTGGTCTGCACATGTTTCATTTGCACTCTGATGCATTTTGGAGTTGGTCTTATTGCAGTTTGGCTTTGTGTACATGTATATAGTTGTTGCATACTGTACTTGATTGCTGAACTGGTTTTGATGCCAGTCTAAACTTTGTTTCATTTTTATGGTTTGAATTGTTCAACTTTGGCACTGACCTGACTTTGATACTGCCATTCCATGATTTGCTTGTATCAGTTCTCGGCCACACTATTTCCATTGCTATGCCTTGAACTGGACTGTTTGGTTTGAGCTTTGCCTCCATGTGTTTTATTTACTGTTGAGTCTTTGATATTGGTATGGAGTACATTGTTGGCTATGTGCATTCTGATCATTTTGGCACTGGGTCTGCATACATGTGCTTACTTTGAGCGTGTTTCATTTGGTCGTCTGTACCTCTCATATGCTGCAGCTTGGTCTTGCCATTTGTATTTAGTTTGCGTTCATGTCTGATCATTGAAGAGTTGCATTGTTCCATGTATTTGTGCTTTGATGCAGTTTTGATTTGTCAAAGCTTTGCATTTGAGTTGAGTCATGACAACAATGGCTTGACCTTTGCATTCAGTTTATTGTTTGGTGCCTTCTTGAATTTTGCAGTGTTTCATGAGCATATTGACTTTATAGTTGGACTGTGCATTAACCTTGAGTTGAAACCAGTTTTAAAAACTCGGGTTTGACCTTGTGCTGATGATGAGATTTTATTTGTATTGTACCTGTGTTGAACCCGTCTTTTTATTTTGGGTTTGACCTTGTGCTCACCTGTCCCTGTAACATTATCAAGTGTATATCGATGTGCACGGCCTTGTGGCATGTACAGTGATACACTGTGCATGTCACATTGTTCGTGTGTGATGAATTTAAATATAAATCATGACGAACAACCCAAATAACTGAGGCAAATATTATTTTCAAAATTGACTTTTTATTTTATATCGCAAAAATATTTCTTTTTCAATTTTACTGCGTTAGTGAATATTTTTGCAGATTGCTCAGATGCTGGATTCTAACTGGAATGAAGTTGAAGATAAAATACGAATTGAGTGAATGAGTGATGTGTAGTGAGGTTAAATGTAAATATGAAATTGTGATGTATTTGTAATCAAAATTGTATATGTATAGTGAGAGCTTGAATTTGTACTATTCAAAAATGTAATAAATATTTGTTTGAATAAAATTTCTGTTTGAATTCAAATTCTGTGTATTTAATTTTATTCAGCAAATATTTATTTAATCTATGAAAAATAAAATAGTACATTAACAAATACATTTAAACGAATGTATATATGTTTATTATCATCAAACAAAAATCATATAAACGCATATTCAAAAATCTCCCCCTTTTGATGATAACAAACATATATTTAAGATTTTGAATATGTTAAATGTATTTGATTATTGATATCCTCTAATTGCTCCCCCTATTTAAATGCTTCCTCTCTACACAAAGCTCCCCCTACATATATGCATGCAAATAAAAATACGCAAATGAGCCTAGATGCAAATAGAAAATTATTTGACCTTTGCTTGATTTTATTTGACAAAATCTTAACTTTTCTCTCCCCCTTTTCTTATCAACAAAAGAATAAGAGTGTTATAGAAAATAGAGATAAAGTGATCGATATTAATTCAACATTAAAACTCAATTGAATATAAATATTAAATTTCAATAAAAAAATCAAACAAAAATCATAACTACCCTCGTTAGGCGCATATTCCACTTTTATAAGTAATAGAAATGATGTCATCATATAAAACCATACAGTTGTATCTGTTTGTGGTACACTTATATTAGGAATTTGAATATCTACTAATCATGCATAACCGTTAGGACTTTTAAATGAGATTAGTAGTATTCCAATTTAATTTTAAAAATGAATTCAAGTATCTTCTAATCACGCATAACCGTAAGGACTTTTAAATGGGATTAGAATCAAATTGTTTATTTAATAAATCAATTTTGATATGCTTTCCATACATGCATTGTTGAATATGCGCTTTGCGCTATATGATTTTTGTTTGATGATAATAAACATATATACATTCACTTAAATGTATTTGTTAACGTACTATTTTAATTTTCACAGAATAAATAAATATTTGCTGAATAGAAATAAATAACACAGTTTTTGAATTCAAATGAATATTTTATTCAAACAAATATTTATTACAACTTTGATAGTACAATTTCAAGCTCTCACTATACATATACAATTTTGACTACAATACATCACATTTCTCATTTACATATTCACCTCACTACATACCACTCACACTCGTATTTTTTATCTTCAACTGCAATCCAGTTTGAATCCAGCATCTGAGCAATCTGCAAAAATATACACTAACGCAGTAAAATTGAAAAAGAAATATTTTTGCAATTCAAAAATAAAAGATGATTTTGAAAATATTATTTGCCTCAGTTATTTGGGATGTTCGTCATAATTTAAATTTGAATTCATCATATACGAACAACTTGTGACATACACAGTATATTACTGTATATGCCACAAGGCCGTGCACACCGATATATACACTTGATTGATTTACAGGGACAGGTGAGCACAGGTCAAACCCAAATAAAAAGCCGGGTTCAACTCATGTGCAATAACATAAAAGTCACAACTCTCGAGCACAAGGTCAAACCCGAGTTGTGAAACTGGATTCAACACAGGTGCAAACTCGAAAATCAATTTACAATGCAGCCAACACAGCTACAATGGCCAGACCAACCAGAAAAGGTGGAATCCAAATATGCAGTGCATATATAAAGATAAAAGTTCAAGTGCTCAGTGCAGACCAGACTCAAGCTACAAAATGAAGCACCAGTTGAACTGTAGCAGTGCAGACCAGAAGATTCACCAGACTAGACCACTAGTAAATGCAACTACAAGATGAATCATGACATGCAACCAAACCAGACACCAGAGCTACAGGAATGGTTAGACCAACAACAATGTGCAACAGGGAACTCAAGTGTGGCAAATACAAACTATGGTGAACCAACTAAATGAAACAGTGGACAGTGGTAACTACACAGAGGCAATTGAGAAGTAGACCAAATGCTCAAGTCATCATGAACTAAGATCAGAGACCAATGAAGTTAAGAAACATATATGCACATGAATGCAACACGACCAACATAATGCAACTATGTTCAAACATGACAGAAACATGATCAACTCAGCACATGAATACATAAAGCTACAAGTGATGCAGCATCAATTAAACAGTGCCAAATAAAGCACAGTTGCAAATAACATGACAGTGAAAACTCGAGTCACAGTGCCATGCTACAAATTATAAAATGAAACATGCAGGAGAACAGAAAATAGTGAACATATACTTATGATATAAAGTTCATGTCTACAGAATGGGAATAAACTCGACCAAGTACAACAAGCATCAGTATGCAAATATCAAGACCGAAGTCAGATGAAATAATGCCCAAAATGCCAACAAGTGATCATGCCAAATGTATCAATATACATAGCCGTGGGTGTCAAAATAAAGGTCAGAAAAATAATCAAACAACCAAGCCGTGGATGCATAGCAAAGCCAATGTCGAAGACAACCAGACACAAGTTCGAACTGTATCAAGTTATCAGAAAACATGATACAAGAATACTCAGTTCAAAATGTTCAGAATCAAATCAAGTCAGGTGATGCTTAAATCAAGTCAAAGTTTTTTTCTTTTATCAAAGTCAGATTCAAGCCATGGTCATAATAGAATGAGTCAATGCCGTGAATATCAAGCATCTCAAAATTCAAAGGCCGAAGTCAATATCGAACGCGTGAATCAAAACCGTGTCAACCAAACCGTGATCATCAAGTATCAAATATATGATTATGAACTAGTCGGAATCAATCTCAATCGTTCAAGAATAATAAAGTGGCCGAGATGAATTATTGACAAATTCAAATGATTTTATACGAACGAAGATAAAGGAGTTCGAACGCATATAAATACCCAAAATCATCATCGGCACAAAAGCATCGAGTTCGAACAAGCCAAACCAGAAAAGCAAAAGGAAACAACACATACCAGAAAGTCATAATCAACGAACTCGATCAAGTAGCTGCAAACGAGCGAGAATTGAACATCAGAGAAGCAACCGAAGCAAGCTACAAGGAGTCGGCCGATCAACCATCAAAAGCCCTAAATTGTATCAAGGGACGAAGCGCTAAATTGGATCGAAGGGACGAAGCCCTAAATCAGCAAGAGGAGCGGCCATCATTTTTTTCACGAACGAAAAATAAAAGAGACGGGCTGAAGTGAAAAAGGAGGGCCGGCCTTGGTTATATTAAAAAAGGGGTTTTGTTTTTAAGTTTTGTTTTTATTTAGGGTTTAAATTAATTAGGGTTGTTTTATTTATTTAATTACTGTTTTAATTGTTTTTGTTTTTACTTTTCAAAACGAAAACTGGTAAATCACCACCTAGGATTAAGGTAGTGTCAGATTGTCTAGTTAGAATTAGTTCAGTGAGCAGGGTGTGCGAGTTTGCAAAGCTGTATAGGCGGGAGCAGAGTTTGCAAGTGATCGAAGCTCTATAGGCGGGAGGCAAAGTTTGCGAGTGATCGAAGCTCTATAGGCGGGAGGCAAAGTTTGCGAGTGATCGAAACTCTATAGGCGGAGCAGGGTGTGCGAGTCTAGTAGAGTGTTTGTGAGCGGGAGCAGATGTTTGCGAGCAGGGTGTGCGAGTCTAGTAGAGTGTTTGTGAGCGGGAGCAAATGTTTGCGAGCAGGGTGTGCGAGTCTAGTAGAGTGTTTGTGAGCGTGGAGCAAATGTCTGCGAGTCTAATATAGTGTTTGTAAGCGTGATACTGTTTAATTCTAATAGAAATCTGTGAATGCAGCAGTAGGCAGGGTTTGCCGAAGCTGGGTAAATTTTGTGTGTGATTTACATTTCTGCAGTTTTTATTTCTGTGTTTAAAATCGAGAAAATTTGCTATAACCCTATTCACCCCCCCCTCTAGGGTTAATCTAGATCCTACAAGTGGTATCGGAGCGAGGTAATTTTTTTTTTTAACTCTAGAGTCATGAATTCATCAACCAATGCTTTTTCTGAGGGGCAATCTATTGCTAGGCCACCCATGTTTAACGGAAACGATTATGCTTATTGGAAAGTTAGGATGGGTATTTATCTTAGTTCTGTTGATTACGATGTTTGAGATATTATTGAAACTGGCTATAAACCTCCTACTATAACTGTTGGTGGTACTGAAATTCTTAAACCTAAGGATAGGTGGGATGCTAACGATAAGAGATTGAAAACCATAAATGCTAAAGCCATGAATGCTTTAATCTGTGCTCTTGATAAAAATGAATTTAATAGAATTTCTCATTGTGAAACAGCACAGGAAATTTGGCATACTTTGGAGGTGACACACGAAGGAACTTCTCAAGTCAAGGAGTCTCGTCTAGCTCTATACAGCAACGAATATGAAAACTTTGTGATGGACAAAGGCGAGAGCATAAAAGATATGTTTGGACGCTTTTCAACCTTGATATACAATGCTAGAGCACTTGGGAAGGTATTTACTGAAGTGGAGCTTGTGCGGAAGATACTACGAGTCTTACCAATGAACTTTGAGGCAAAAGTCACGGCAATACAAGAATCAAAAGATTTGAGCAAACTAAGCATGGAGGAGTTGATTGGCAATTTGATGACGTATGAACTTGAGCTAAAAGCGAAGGAGGAACGCCACAACTCTGAATCAAAAAAGAAGACAATTGCCTTAAAGAGCAAAGAAGAGAGCGATGAAGATGAAGAAGATCCAATTGAAGAACTTGCAATGGCTGTCAATAATCTTAGAAGATGGTCAAGATTCAAGCCACGCAAGAAGAAAACAAGTGCTAATAAGTCAAAAGACTCAAACAATTCCGATAATGAGCTGACGTGTTATAACTGCAACAAGCCTGGCCACATCAAACCAGACTGTCCACTTCTCAAATACAACAAAGGAAAGAAAAAGAAAAAGAAAGCTTTTGCAGCAACTTGGGATGATGAAGAAGGAGAGGAAGTTTCAGATAGCAGCTCGGAGGAGGCTAACTTGTGTCTTGTGGCAAAATCTGATTCAGAAGCAAGCTCCGAGGAATCTAGTGAGGCAGGTGAGTATTCTTATAGAGATCTCGTTTTTATGTGTTTAGATCTAACTAAAACAGTTGATAATCTTGAATCAAAAATTGAAAAACTAAAATCTGAAAGGAGGAAACTCACCCATGAAAATTCTAGGCTAGAAACAGAACTTGAAAATATTCAAAACCTAGATTGTAAAAATTGTGAGATCTTAGATTCAGAATTTTCAAAACTTAGGAATAACATTGAGAATCTGGAAAAAGAAAATTTGAATCTTAAGGAAAATATTGAAACTAGGAAAAAGGATTTTTTAAATAGATGCACCTCACTAGTAACTGAGAACACATCTCTTAAAACCAAAGTCCAAAATCTTGAGAAATCTCTGAATAACTTTTCAAAAGGAGAAAAATCTTTCAAAATGTTATTGGGAAATCAAATTTTTGCTAACAACAGAAAAGGACTAGGTTTTGGAAAAACACAAGTTGATGATAATGCAAAAGAAAAGAGTGTCTTTGCTCAATCGGAAATAATTGGACATTGTGTTGAAAATTATAGTCACATGAACAAGAACACAAATCGAGTCAATTCAATGTGCACAATTTGTAGAAAATTTGGACATAATCAAAATAATTGTTGGTATAGACCCAAACACGTGAAAACTATACCAATTTGGGTTCCAAAAGGCACAGATGTAAAATCATTGAAAGTCAAACAAATTTGGGTGCCAAAAGGAACTTATATAAATAGTTTTGGGTCTCCACAAACATATTTTACATATTCTGCCACTAACAACCATGGACCTATAAATAGGTCACATAAATCTTTTTCCGTGTAGGTGTGGTGGCAGGCTAAGGAACAACAACGGTGTTCTCTGGATTTTGGCTGTTCCAGAAACACAACGGGCGATAAAGCAAAGTTCCTTAGCCTAGTATAAAGGTGACAGAATCATAATGGGCAACAACAGAAAATATCGTAAAGGTAAAACAGGTAAATTTGTTTTGAACGATATATTAATTGTGAAAATCTGCACCATTTTCTGAATAAAATCAGCCAATTATATGATCTTGATATGATGATGATTTTAATGATGATTTTGATTCTAACTTTTTATTCAAAATTGTTAGCCAATTATATTCATGTGCCAAAAACACTATAAAATTTTCTAGAATTACTTGATATATAAGTTTGGGAGAAAAATAGTGTTTTGATTGGATAATAATATTTTGTTATAATATTTTTGGCTAAATCTATATTCATGGTTTGACACGGCCTCGATTTAAAATCCTAAAGAATTCTGTTTAATATTATAAAAAGGATTTTAAGAGATTTTTGAAATTGTTGAAACCTTTTTTTAAAATAAAAAAAATTGTAAAAAGGATTTTAAGAAAATTTTGAAGTTGTTGAAATCTTTAAGAAATTTTTGAAATTTCAAGAAATTGCTTTGAAATAAAAATGATGTTTGATGGCTTCTAAAATTGACACTTTAATATATGTTTGATTGTTGACACGGTCTTAATTTCAAATCCAAGAGAATTTCATTTAAAATTTGTTGATAATAATCATGAGAAAATTTGTTGAAATTTCATAATCTGGTCTTTGACATTCAACGAGTGAATTTTGAGTGAAATTTAAATTCAGATGCAGATTACACTGGTAATATGGTTGATAGAAAAATTACTAGTGGAACGTGATTAATTTTTGACACATTCATTTACTGCATCGTTTTTTTCAAAGAAAATGTCTGCATATTTTTCATTTGAAATAAATTTTTTTAGCAGAAATTTTTTCTTGAAAACTCCTTCTAGAAAAACATTGTTGACCTTGTATCAGATTAGTTATTTAAGAAAACTTGATTTTATAACTAATTTTGAGATCGATTTTTAAATAACTATATTAACTAATCTGACCCCCTAATAATTATCGAAAAGATGTATAGTGATTGAAAATAAGATGAGTGTTGATATTAATTATATATTATAACTCAAGACGGTATAATTAGTAAATTTCTTTAGAAATTTAAACGAGAGTTATAAAACTTTTTTTGTTGGTAAAAATTCCATGACCATCTCTATTTCTATCATATTTCTAATCGACCATCACTCATCAAAATTTTGTATATTAATGTCAATATGTGGTATTTTAAACGGGAAATCATTTGTGCTTCAATTTATTATATCTTTAGCAATAAAAAAAAATATCCAAAGTATTCACTCTCATTTAAAAGTCCTCACGGTTATGCATGGGTGAATTACTTAGATTTTTGATTATGTGCTTCCATGCTCATTTAAAAGTCCTCACGGTTATGCATGTATGGAACACATATCAAAATTAATTGGTTAAATAGACAAGTTAATTCTAATCCCATTTAAAAGTCCTCACGGTTATGCGTGGTTAGAAGATACTTGAATTCATTTTTCAAAAATAAAAATAAAAATTATGAATACTACTAATCTCATTTAAAAGTCCTAACGGTTATGCATGGTTAGTAGATATTCAAATTTCCTGAAATAAATATACCACAAATAGACACAACTATATGGTTTTATTTGATGAAATCATTCATACCATTCTAAAGTGGAATATGCGTCAATTAAAAGATTTATGATTTTTGTTTGATTTTTTATCGAAATTTAATTTTTATATTCAATTGAGTTTTAATGTTGAATTAATATTGATCACTATATCTCTACTTTTCTATTACTATTATTCTTTTGCTGATAACAAAAGGGGGAGAGAAAAGTTAAGATTTTGTCAAATAGAATCAAGCAAAGTTCAAACAATTTTCCATTTGCATATAGGCTCATTCACATAATTTTATTTGTATGCATGTATGTAGGGGGAGTCATATATGTAGGGGGAGTATCATATAGAAAGGAAGCATTCAAATAGGGGGAGCAATTGAAATTATCAAATACATTTAAATATTCAAAATCTTAAATATATGTTTGTTATCATCAAAGGGGGAGATTGTTGAATATGCGCTTTGCGCTATATGATTTTTGTTTGATGATAATAAACATATATACATTCACTTAAATGTATTTGTTAACGTACTATTTTAATTTTCACAGAATAAATAAATATTTGCTGAATAGAAATAAATAACACAGTTTTTGAATTCAAATGAATATTTTATTCAAACAAATATTTATTACAACTTTGATAGTACAATTTCAAGATCTCACTATACATATACAATTTTGACTACAATACATCACATTTCTCATTTACATATTCACCTCACTACATACCACTCACACTCGTATTTTTTATCTTCAACTGCAATCCAGTTTGAATCCAGCATCTGAGCAATCTGCAAAAATATACACTAACGCAGTAAAATTGAAAAAGAAATATTTTTGCAATTCAAAAATAAAAGATGATTTTGAAAATATTATTTGCCTCAGTTATTTGGGATGTTCGTCATAATTTAAATTTGAATTCATCATATACGAACAACTTGTGACATACACAGTATATTACTGTATATGCCACAAGGCCGTGCACACCGATATATACACTTGATTGATTTACAGGGACAGGTGAGCACAGGTCAAACCCAAATAAAAAGCCGGGTTCAACTCATGTGCAATAACATAAAAGTCACAACTCTCGAGCACAAGGTCAAACCCGAGTTGTGAAACTGGATTCAACACAGGTGCAAACTCGAAAATCAATTTACAATGCAGCCAACACAGCTACAATGGCCAGACCAACTAGAAAAGGTGGAATTCAAATATGCAGTGCATATATAAAGATAAAAGTTCAAGTGCTCAGTGCAGACCAGACTCAAGCTACAAAATGAAGCACCAGTTGAACTGTAGCAGTGCAGACCAGAAGATTCACCAGACTAGACCACTAGTAAATGCAACTACAAGATGAATCATGACATGCAACCAAACCAGACACCAGAGCTACAGGAATGGTTAGACCAACAACAATGTGCAACAGGGAACTCAAGTGTGGCAAATACAAACTATGGTGAACCAACTAAATGAAACAGTGGACAGTGGTAACTACACAGAGGCAATTGAGAAGTAGACCAAATGCTCAAGTCATCATGAACTAAGATCAGAGACCAATGAAGTTAAGAAACATATATGCACATGAATGCAACACGACCAACATAATGCAACTATGTTCAAACATGACAGAAACATGATCAACTCAGCACATGAATACATAAAGCTACAAGTGATGCAGCATCAATTAAACAGTGCCAAATAAAGCACAGTTGCAAATAACATGACAGTGAAAACTCGAGTCACAGTGCCATGCTACAAATTATAAAATGAAACATGCAGGAGAACAGAAAATAGTGAACATATACTAATGATATAAAGTTCATGTCTACAGAATGGGAATAAACTCGACCAAGTACAACAAGCATGAGTATGCAAATATCAAGACCGAAGTCAGATGAAATAATGCCCAAAATGCCAACAAGTGATCATGCCAAATGTATCAATATACATAGCCGTGGGTGTCAAAATAAAGGTCAGAAAAATAATCAAACAACCAAGCCGTGGATGCATAGCAAAGCCAATGTCGAAGACAACCAGACACAAGTTCGAACTGTATCAAGTTATCAGAAAACATGATACAAGAATACTCAGTTCAAAATGTTCAGAATCAAATCAAGTCAGGTGATGCTTAAATCAAGTCAAAGTTTTTTTCTTTTATCAAAGTCAGATTCAAGCCATGGTCATAATAGAATGAGTCAATGCCGTGAATATCAAGCATCTCAAAATTCAAAGGCCAAAGTCAATATCGAACGCGTGAATCAAAACCGTGTCAACCAAGCCGTGATCATCAAGTATCAAATATATGATTATGAACTAGTCGGAATCAATCTCAATCGTTCAAGAATAATAAAGTGGCCGAGATGAATTATTGACAAATTCAAATGATTTTATACGAACGAAGATAAAGGAGTTCGAACGCATATAAATACCCAAAATCATCATCGGCACAAAAGCATCGAGTTCGAACAAGCCAAACCAGAAAAGCAAAAGGAAACAACACATACCAGAAAGTCATAATCAACGAACTCGATCAAGTAGCTGCAAACGAGCGAGAATTGAACATCAGAGAAGCAACCGAAGCAAGCTACAAGGAGTCGGCCGATCAACCATCAAAAGCCCTAAATTGTATCAAGGGACGAAGCGCTAAATTGGATCGAAGGGACGAAGCCCTAAATCAGCGAGAGGAGCGGCCATCATTTTTTTCACGAACGAAAAATAAAAGAGACGGGCTGAAGTGAAAAAGGAGGGCCGGCCTTGGTTATATTAAAAAAGGGGTTTTGTTTTTAAGTTTTGTTTTTATTTAGGGTTTAAATTAATTAGGGTTGTTTTATTTATTTAATTACTGTTTTAATTGTTTTTGTTTTTACTTTTCAAAACGAAAACTGGTAAATCACCACCTAGGATTAAGGTAGTGTCAGATTGTCTAGTTAGAATTAGTTCAGTGAGCAGGGTGTGCGAGTTTGCAAAGCTGTATAGGCGGGAGCAGAGTTTGCAAGTGATCGAAGCTCTATAGGCGGGAGGAAAAGTTTGCGAGTGATCGAAGCTCTATAGGCGGGAGGCAAAGTTTGCGAGTGATCGAAACTCTATAGGCGGAGCAGGGTGTGCGAGTCTAGTAGAGTGTTTGTGAGCGGGAGCAGATGTTTGCGAGCAGGGTGTGCGAGTCTAGTAGAGTGTTTGTGAGCGGGAGCAAATGTTTGCGAGCAGGGTGTGCGAGTCTAGTAGAGTGTTTGTGAGCGTGGAGCAAATGTCTGCGAGTCTAATATAGTGTTTGTAAGCGTGATACTGTTTAATTCTAATAGAAATCTGTGAATGCAGCAGTAGGCAGGGTTTGCCGAAGCTGGGTAAATTTTGTGTGTGATTTACATTTCTGCAGTTTTTATTTCTGTGTTTAAAATCGAGAAAATTTGCTATAACCCTATTCACCCCCCCTCTAGGGTTAATCTAGATCCTACATGCATAACCGTAACGACTTTTAAATGAGCATGGAAGCACATAACAAATTCCAAGTAATTCATCCATGCATAATCGTGAGGACTTTTAAATGAGAGTGAATACTTTGGATTTTATTTTGTTTTATAAAATGAAAAATGAATTATTCCTGTTTAAAGTACCACATATCGACAAACTATATTGAATTTTTGATGAGCGATGGTTGATAGAAATATGATAGACATAGAAATGGTTATGGAATCTTTACCCAATAAAAAGTTTTATAACTCTTGTTTGAATTTCTAAAGAAATTTTTCTAAAATATACTGTCTTGAGTAATGTATGATAAATATCAACACTCATCACTTTTTTTCAATCACTATTTATCTTTTCGATAATTATTAGGGAGTTAGACTAGTTAAAATTGTCATTTAAATCAAATTCAAAAATAATTATGAAATCAATTTTTCACAATGACTAATCTGAAAATATGATTAAAAATGATTTTCGCGAGGGGATTATATGAGAATTTTTTTTGCTATTTGGAAATTATTTGAAATGAAAAATATGCAGATATTTTCTTTGAAAAACGATGCAGTTACTAAATGTCTCAAAAATCACGTTCAACTAGTAATTTTTCTATCAACTAGATTACCAGTGTAATCTGCATCTGAATTTCTTTTTCACTCAAAAATTATCATTAACTGAATTTGATCGACCAAACCATGAAGTGTGCATCAAAAATTTCAAACTCAATTTTAACAACAATTTAAATGACATTCTTTGAATTTGAATTGAAGCCGTGTAAATAATCAAAAAACGTGAATATAGAGTTAGCCAAATTATAACCAAATGTATTAATATCCAACAAAACACTATTTTTGATCCAACCAAATATAATAAAAAAATTTAGAGAATTTTATAGCATTTTTGGCATAAATATAATTGGCCAACTATGTTGAACAAGTCAGAATCAAAATCATCATCTCTTCACCATCTCAATATTGGCTGATTTTAATTCAGGCTATGGTGTAGATCATCACATTTAATATATCATTCAAATAAATATACCATTACATGTTTTACCTTTACGATATTTTTCTTTGTTATCCATTGTGATTCTGTCACCTTTATAATAGGCTAAGGAACTTTGCTTTGTCGCCCGTTGTGTTTCTGAAGCCAAAAATCCAGAGACCACTGTTGTTGTTCCTTAGCCTGCCACCACACCTACACGGGAAAAGATTTATGTGACCTATTTGTTTTTATAGGTCCATGGTTGTTAGTGGAAGAAGATTTTGAAAGACAATTTTGTAAAGATCCAAAACAATTTATAATTGTTCCCTTCCGCACCCAAATTTGTTTAACTTTGAGAGTTTTTATATTTGTGCCTTTTGGAACCCAAATCAATATAGTTTTCACATATTTGGGTCTATACCAACAGTTATTATGATCGTGTCCATATTTTCTACAAATTGTGCGCATAGAATTTTCTTGATTAATATTGCTTTCAATATTTTCAGATTGATTATATCCAAGTCCTTGTCTAATCGTATTACCAGTTTGCTTTCCTAATAGCATAAGTGGTGAGATTTCCGATGAGTTCTTTGACTTTCATTTGTTTCAAATCTTTTGATTCTTGAATGGCAGTCACTTTGGCTTCAAAACTTCATGGAAGGACTCTGAGGATCTTTTGGACTATCTCCAACTCTATGTATGATTTTCCAAGAGCTTTTGATTTGTATATGATATTGGAAAGTCGTCCATGCATCTCTTTAACATTTTCTTCCTTTGCCATTGTGAAATTTTCGTATTCGCTGCTTAGCATGGCAAGGCGAGATTCTTTGACTTGAGATGTTCCTTCATGAGTCACTTCTAGTGTGTGCCATATTTCCTACGCAGTTAGACAATGTGAGACACGATTAAATTCAAATTGATCCAATGAACAGATAATAGAATTAATAGCTCTGCCATTAGCATTTTGTAATTTATTTTCTAGTTCTGTCCATTGATCCATCGGTTTATCTATTTCCTGATTGTCTACAATTATAGTTCGTGCTCTATTATCAGTCTCAGCAATGTTCCAAGCGTCAATGGTTTTTAGAAAAAATTTCATTCTATTTTTCTAATACGCATATTCACCATTGAACATTGGTGGTCTGACTATGGACTGACCCTTAGCAAAAGCATTATTAAAAGAAGCCATTTTAAAAATTCAAACTTTTAAACAAAAACTGATTTTTGAAAAATGAATTTTTAAAACAAAAAATTGACTTCTATTCCTAGCTCTGATACCACTTGTAGGATCGATTTCACCCTAGAGGGGGGTGAATACGGTGATGGTATAAATTATAAAAATTAATTGCGGAAGCTTATAAAATAATTTCAACACAGATCACAGAATAGTAGCAGCACAGATAAAAGCAGAATAATAAATGTAGAAATAGAACGATACAGACTTTACCCAGCTTCGGCAAAACCCTGCCTACGCGCTGCGCCCAAGGTTTCTACTAGAAATTAGATAGTCACACTCTTACATACGTAAACTCGCGACACCCGCTATCGACTAAACCTAAGTCTACGCTCAAAACCCTGCCACAACTCAGCCACTGAGTTGCGAATTCTCAAACTACGCCACGTAGCTTGTCCCTAGTCACACGACTAGTAAATACAACAGTTTAAATTTTAAAATCAAATTTAAAAAGCAATTTAAAAAAAAAACCTAATTAAAAGGCCCTTAATAATATAAGGCCGGCCCCTTTTATTATTTAACCTGATCCTCTATTATTTTTTCCTTTGTGAAGAATGGCGGTCGTTGCTTTCTTTGTTCGATCTGAATTAGGGCTTCGGTGGTCTTTGATGATGCCAATCGAATTTGTTGCTCTTTGCTTCTCTGATGATCGACTGCTTGCCTTGAGATTGCGACTTACCTTTGGTACGTTGTTTGTACCTTTTGCTTTGTCAGGATTTAATTTGATTGTTCTTGTTAGCTCCACACAGCCGATGATGAACTTGGGTGAATATATATAGGAGTCGAATTCCTAAATTTACATTGTATATTTTTTGTTACTTGATGGTCACGACTTTGATTTTGAAATTGCGATATATTTGGTAATTTTGATTTCTTTTCGTGATGTCACGGCTTCGACTCCGTTCCTTTTTCTGTTGACATTGACTTCGGTCATTTTGGGTTTCATGAATTTCTCATTGACTTTTATATGCTTCCACGACTTCAACATTTACATTGTTCATCTCTTTGCTGTTTGCATTTGCATTATTCATGTATCTGCTGGCTTCAGTTTTCACTGTCCTCACATGTACATGCTTCATGTCATACTTCCATGGTCTGGTTCTCGGTCTATAGTGTTCATGTAGTCTAATGCATTGGTTCTTCACTTGTGCATATTGTGTCATTTGATTGTCGAGTCTTCTGAAACTCGAGTTGCACACTGCTTGTTAACTACTGCTTCAACTTGACTCCGTTAGTTGTTCATGGTGTCGATTTTGAGTTTTGTTCACTCAATTCATTGAAATTGATATTGTACTTTACTGTGTATATTTGTCTGCACTGTCCTGTTGAGTTGTTGCCGTTCCACATTGAACTGGTCTGGAGTATATTTGCATTACTACATACTTGAAGTATATTTATCGTCCGCACCTTGTCCTGAAGTGTTTGTTGTGTTCATTTGATTGTTGTGCACTGAGTTTGCTTCGAGCCAGTTTCATTATGTTGGTTGCCGTGTCACTGCCTTCTTTGTACACTTAGGCTTGTAGTTGATGTTTATAAATTCATTGATGCAACAATATTGCCATATTGATCCCTCTGTTTTCTTTGGCTTCATTTGCTTATGTGATGTTGCATCACTTGATGTTGCCCTGTTCCCTGACCTTTGTTGCCTCTGTTCATTGGTCTGCACATGTTTCATTTGCACTCTGATGCATTCTGGAGTTGGTCTTGTTGCAGTTTGGCTTTGTGTACATGTATATAGTTGTTGCATACTGTACTTGATTGCTGAACTGGTTTTGATGCCAGTCTAAACTTTGTTTCATTTTTATGGTTTGAATTGTTCGACTTTGGCACTGACCTGACATTGATACTGCCATTTCATGATTTGCTTGTATCAGTTCTCGGCCACACTATTTCCATTGCTATGCCTTGAACTTGACTGTTTGGTTTGAGCTTTGCCTCCATGTGTTTTATTTACTGTTGAGTCTTTGATATTGGTATGGAGTACATTGTTGGCTATGTGCATTCTGATCATTTTGGCACTGGGTCTGCATACATGTGCTTACTTTGAGCATGTTTCATTTGGTCGTCTGCACCTCTGGTATGCTGCAGCTTGGTCTTGCCATTTGTATTTACTTTGCGTTCATGTCTGATCATTGAAGAGTTGCATTGTTCCATGTATTTGTGCTTTGATGCAGTTTTGATTTGTTGAAGCTTTTCATTTGAGTTGAGTCATGACAACAATGGCTTGACCTTTGCATTCAGTTTATTGTTTGGTGCCTTCTTGAATTTTGCAGTCTTTCATGAGCACATTGACTTTATAGTTGGACTGTGCATTAACCTTGAGTTGAACCCAGTTTTAAAAACTCAGGTTTGACCTTGTGCTGATGACGAGATTTTATTTATATTGTACCTGTGTTGAACCCTTCTTTTTATTTTGGGTTTGACCTTGTGCTCACCTGTCCCTGTAACATTATCAAGTGTATATCGGTGTGCACGGCCTTGTGGCATGTACAGTGATACACTGTGCATGTCACATTGTTCATGTGTGATGAATTCAAATATAAATCATGACGAACAACCCAAATAACCGAGGAAAATATTATTTTCAAAATTCACTTTTTATTTTATACCGCAAAAATATTTCTTTTTCAATTTTACTGCGTTAGTGAATATTTTTGCAGATTGCTCAGATGCTGGATTCTAACTGGAATGAAGTTGAAGATAAAATACGAATTGAGTGAATGAGTGATGTGTAGTGAGGTTAAATGTAAATATGAAATTATGATGTATTTGTAATCAAAATTGTATATGTATAGTGAGTGCTTGAATTTGTACTATTCAAAAATGTAATAAATATTTGTTTGAATAAAATTTCTGTTTGAATTCAAATTCTGTGTATTTAATTTTATTCAGCAAATATTGATTTAATCTATGAAAAATAAAACAGTACATTAACGAATACATTTAAACGAATGTATATATGTTTATTATCATCAAACAAAAATCATATAAACGCATACTCAACATAATCAAGAGTTGTCATTACAATAAGCAGACAAAGAAAAAACATGGGTTAGATATAAAGCCTGGAGAAAGGGTATCTTAAAATACTATATCAAAACCATACAAGTAAAACATGAAGACACTGAGTTACAATCGGTTATCTCCACAAATGCGGCTTAAGTGTAACTCAAGCTATTCATAAATAAGTAAAGTAACTTGTCTCGGGGTAATAGGGGCATATACCTTAATATGCTCTTCTCCTATCATCAACGAGTCAATACAACAAGTATAATGTGACTTACATATAACGGTATACTATAATGGGAAAATGATAATGAAATGCAAATATACTCTAAAATACACAATAACTAATGTAACCTAGCGAAGAGAAGCAACCAAAGTAAACCTATAGATACTAGACATTACTGATGGGTATCGTTCATTATGACCTATGTTCCCTGTTTGAGGGTTCGAAATAAATAAAGTCAGTACCGAATTATACCACAGACCTCTATCCACATTCTCTATAATATGGTCTCGTGTAACCAAGCCACATCCTCTATAATTGGGTCTCATGTAAGTTCCACTGTACTTCTATAATGAGCTTTAGTGATATATGACCTACTATATTTACTTGAAACTGATATCGATCTCACTATACCCTATAATGTGCTTTGGTGATTACTGATCCGTTCTTATATCTTCATCATCTCCCCACCATAGATTCCATGGATTTCTCAAATAACTCACGTACGCCTCTATCAAAAAGAGAACGACACCCTTGTCTCATATAACACGCTATTCGACCATAAAGGAAAACTGATGTCGCATAGATATATAAACCTCAAATATAATCATTACGTAATCATATACGTCTATAACGGAGGTAGACCAATATCTTATCATCGTTCTTCCATCTTTATAGTCACTAAAAAAGACTAATACTAGGTTTAGTTTCAATCAAGACAATACCATTTATCAAAATATACTTACTAAAGGCCATAGCAAAGGGATGTGGTTTGTCCCACTCGATCATACATACTCGTCAGACGTGAGCATGTGGTTGATCATCATATCGATCCCATACTTGATCATCATCGATTAGCATTGATCATATTACACTCCTATCTAGATGCCAAGCTTAATCCTGCAGCCCACTTCTCTGAGTAGCTCAGAGTCTCCTAGTAGTCAAGCTGCAATCGCATAAATAACTACATACGAGACCATGACGAAATCACAAAAGTTCAAATTCTGTCCAAGGCCCAATCGACTGGGAAAGCCATCCAATCGATTAAGCTAGTCGACTTAATATATTCCCAGTTGACTAAACATAATTTTTCCTCATTCTTCTACTCAAAGGACCCCCCTTTGGTTCTAATTCCACGGTCATTCAGTCTACCGACCTTTTCATTCAGTCGACTGAAACCTGGAGGTTTTAGGTAGTAAATCTGGGCAAGATTAAACCCAGCCAAACGGTTACTGGTTGGCATATTGTCTCCTTTAACATTTCACTCGATGTATCTCCTTGTTTCTAGAGACTGCCTCTATCCCATTAGACTCCTATTGGGATTCGTTTTTTGATGATTTGGAAGTGGTTTCTTAAGTAATTGAAAAATGATTTTGATACCAAAATTGAAACGACCCCCATGTCCCCGACCCAAATATTAGATAAACATAGTGCTGCTTGGCATTAGGCCAAAGTGGAGCAATCATCACCTCAGATAAAAAAGAAGCAAAGGAAGGGAAATGGAAGAAAGAGGAGAGAAAAGGAGAATAGAAGAAGAACCAACCATATACAATCATAGAAACTGTCGAATATCTTATAGCGCATCGAGTAAAATATAATACTTCAATAGATAAAAAAAGCAAAGATGATAATAACTAAGTGATCAGATATTAAAGTACATGTCCATAGAGTTAAACATCAGTAGAGTTTATAAAAAATGGAAATAAACTCAAAATAACCGTCTATAAACAAAACAAATGCTTTTTATGCTCTATAGTGTTGCAAGTGGCATAAGCAATAGTAAATCCTTATAATATGGGAGTGCTCCATCTAGCTCGTCCTCTGCAATGCCACCACATATATCTAGATCTGCTATCTAGACTACTTAATTAAGAGTACTCGAGATAATAAGAAACACAACATAAAACCATGATTCAAACAATAGCCTAATGTAAGCGATAATAAATCTCAAGACATTATATAGAACAATAATAATGGTATGAAGAATCATACTTGACATGTCCTAGCGTTCAACAAGTTACACATAATAATACATGCTACACTGCCATCACAAAAGTGTACTACGCTCTTGGGACAACATCGGGCGTCTAGGTACCACCAACCTCTATACCCACCTCATGTGACATCCTAGTATGACATACAATGACTATAAAAATCATAGAAAGCATGACATCTATTAAACAATCCTCACCATCACTCATATGCGTTGGATATAAGATGACTTGAATGACATCATGCATAAGACAAAGACTAATGGAAAATTCCTGATTTCCCAGTATTCGCATCCTACCACTCTAAAAGTAAAGGATTAGACCATCCTGCATATGGTCCAGGGCAATCCATCATGCATAAGGATCGAACACCATCCTGCATGCGAAATCCGAGTAGGTATCTCCACATACCCTTGCCATATGAGTACCATCAAAAACCTGTGATTGTCCATGTCCCCTTCGCATGTGTCTCCAAACCCAACATTGTTATGATATTCCATTTATCCATGGTAGAATCATGCCTCTATTCCACTCACAGTCTCTCCTCTATGAACTCGCCCTTTTGGATCATCATGACTCTCCTCATATGAGTCGCTATCATTAGAACCTCTCTAACCAACTTACGTAAGTCATAGAGTCTTCTTTTCATAGTCTCAAAATCAATACATCAAAGCGCTAACCCTCGCTTTGTCGCTTCGTCGTTGATCTTCATTATGTCACAATCCTCGACAATGAACGTCGAATGATTAAACGAAAACTTTAGGCAAGCTACCGAAGGCCCCAACATTGCCTCCATCAAATTTGGCCAACATTAGCCATACTGGAATCATGTCGGTATCGACATGATTGGTCATGTTGGCACTGACATGATTACTTAGACAATTTTGGCTAAGTATCCACGCCTTGCCTTTTCCTCCTTTTTAACTCGTCTAAGTACAAAAACTTCCCCTTGCCAAATCATGTTGGTATCGAGTTGCATTCTTAGCCAAATTTCTTGGCTTTTGGCACTTGAGCCCATTCTTCGTGTTGTCTTGGCCTATTTCTTCAAGTGCTTCACCTTCGATTTTATTTTTGGAGTTGCTAGCTAGTTGGTTTTGATCACCATCGACATTATTGTTCAACCATGACAACATGATATTTCGACCACGCTTCAACTTCAACCTTTATGAAACCTAACATAAAGCCTCAACACTCCTCTAAGAACACCGTATCCAAATTTCATCACATTTCAAACAATTTGCCTACCTTATTTTCACATATGACGACATGATTGAATTAATAATAAAACAACTAATAAACACATCAAACATATCAAACCATATTGTACAATCACCATACAACAATCTAGCAACACATAGGAATCATGTAAGCATAATCAATATTCATATTAGAGACTAGATCTATCATTTTATCAAAAATGACAAGATGATTCAAATAGGTGATAATATCATCAAAATTCAAAGTTGTTCCTTTTCTTATCATTTATAAACATGCATAAAGGTATGGTTAAAGTTTTAAAATGATTGACTTCAAAAATATGTTAAAATGACCAATTTTCATACATGACCTAATATAGCATGTTGAGAGATAAAATCACTCAACAAGCAACTAAAATATCTGAATGTCTCATCAGATTGGAAATATGCAGCAAGCAATTTGATCCCCAAGGTTCTGAAATGATGAGATGATGGTTCTTTAGAATTACTATTCCTCTAATGATCGATTTGGCTAAGGAAATGATGAAAAGATGAAGTTTTTTGGGAAAAATAAGGTTAATGGGAGCTTGGGGAATGTTTAGGAGGAGATGAAATTGATTCTCATCAGCTATGAAGCCACGACAAAGTCAAAATCCAAAAAGGGCTATTAGATTGGGCCGCCCAAATACCCGCATATCTGTTTGGAAACCTTCAAAACTTAAAAGGTCATATCTTTTAAACGATTTTCTTTATATGACTACTTTTCAAAAGGTAAGACATTTATCCGATCCAATGAAAGTGCTTTCAACCCTTAATTTGACTCATATCGAAAGGTATATGAACTTTAAGGATTTTCGGGGTCAAACTGCATAATGAAATTCAATAAAAATCATAGATGTGGGAAAGTCCTTAAGAGTAATTCTCTAAATTTTACAGTCATACAACCTCATATGAAATAAAAAATAATAATTTATGATCCTGCTATACATAAAATACAGAGAGTTACACTCTCCCCCTCTAGAAATTTCGCCCTCGAAATCCCTAAACAAACCAGGATAATCAATCAAAGCTTCCCTGAATGCTTAACAACCATAAGCAATCATCATAAGCATCAATCATGCATCCATGCAACCAATAGTATAGATATGCCTATCCTATATGATATCAAAAAGTGAATGTAAAGGTAATAAACAAAAAATCTTACCAATTAAAGAGCTCTGGATAAGTGGTCCTCATGCTCTCCTCGGTCTCCCGTATGCAACCGCTTTCGCTCCCACTCCATTGAACTTTCACCGACTCTACCATCTTCCTCCGAATTCAATTCATATCACGTCCGATAATACGAACGGGCCTATGAGGTTTCGAATCATCTGGTTCAATTTCGATATCATCAAGTTAATTCGAACTATCACGCCTGAGCCATGCATAAGCTTCCTTAGATGTGAGATTTAGAATAAATTATGCACAACCGCCATCTTCTAAGGTAAGTCGGCCTTATATGCAAGGTTCTCAATCCTCTCTATCACTGGAAATGGACCTATGAATCTCGACGCCAACTTTCCCTAAGTACTAAATCAAATAACATTTCTCAAAGGACAAATCTTCATGAACACCCTATTATCGAGGGAGAACTCCAAATCTCTAGTCTTCTATCAGTGTAGCTCTTCTACCTGTCTTGTGTAGCTTTCATTGTTGCTGAATGACACTATCTTATCTGATGTATCTCTAATCATGTCTAGCCTAGGTATCTATTTCTCGTTTGCTTTCCACCTACATAAAGGAGCATTACATGGTCGGCCATACAATGCTTCGTATGGAGCCATACCGATACTACACCGATAACTATTGTTATATGCAAACTCTACTAAGTGTAGATAATTATACCATGAACCTCCAAAATTTATTATGCAAGCTCGTAAGAGATCCTCTAAGATGTGATTCACTCTCTCATCATCCCACCTGAAGCTGTACTGAGATATAGCTTCGCCTGCAATGCCTCTTATAAGCCTTTCCAAAAGCCACTAGTGAATAAAGTGTTTTAGTCAGTCACGGTGCTCTTCGGCACACCATGGAATCATAAAACCCATATCACATACAACTGGCCAACCTAGATGTCATTTTAGTAAACTTAACAAGTATGAATGGGGCATTCTTCGTCAATCTATCGACTATAACCCAAATACTATTATACCCTCCTCTTGTCCTTGGCAATCCATAAATAAAGTCCATTGAGATTTGTTCCCACTTCCACTCTGAAACCTTAAGCGGTTGCAACAAACCACTTGGCTTCTTCTATTCGCCCTTTACTAACTAGCAGTTCTTTCACTTTGAGATAAATGTCACGACATCCTTCTTCATCCATTCCTAGTAACACGTCTGCTTCATATAATGGTACAACTTATTATCGTCGGGATGTATAGTCAATCTCGAATGATGGCACTTTTAGAGCACCTCATCCTTTCTACATTGAGAATAAATAATCTTACATCCTTACAGAGCTAACCTTCTAGATTGAGCTTGTATTATTTCATATCATCAGACTCTACTCCTTCTTCGATCTTTGCTATAATCCCCGCTAGTCTAGCATCTCGCCTTTGACTAGTATCGATCCTCTTAATCAAAGTCGGCCTGATGGTCAGACTTGCCAACATCTCTGGCTCCAATTTGCAACGAGGTCTGAAGTCATAACTATTAATAAACTCTAACTGCTTCCCTCTAGGAACATTACTTCCAAAATGGCATATGTTCTACTTAAAGCATCGACGACTGCATTTCCTTTGCCAGGTATATACAAAATGCCAAAGTCATAGGAGATAGAATTCCAGCCACACCTATTGACAAAGGTTAAGATCCTTCTGGGAGAAGATGTATTTCAATGATTTGTGATCCGTGAATAACTCAAACCTCTCTCCTAATAGAAAGTGCCTCCAAATCTTCAAAGCGAACACTATAGCCACTAACTCCAAATAATGGGCAGGTACTTCCTCTCATACGGCTTCAGCTATCGACTTCCTCTCATACGGCTTCAGCTATCGACTATCATAGATGACAACATTACGTCATTGCATCAGTACCGTGCCCAATATGGTACCACAAGCAATGACGTTTACCGTCATCTTCTCATTCCCGCTTGGAATAGTCAATATTGGTGCACTGTTCAACCTTTCCTTTAGAATCACAAATGCTTGTTCACTCCTTACATCCTAACTAAAATTCTAATTCTTCTTTGTCAAATTAGTTAATGGTGCCGCTACTTGTAAGAAGTCCTTGATAAAATGTCTATAATATCCCACTAGTCCAAGGAAACTCCTTGTATCCGTAGCATTCTTGGGTTGAGTCCGATCCTAGATTGTCTGCCTTCACCCTAAAAATATGACTTCCCTCTTTCAGAATTGATATTTCGAAAAAATTTCCTTTAACTTGTGTTTCCTCAATGCCTTAAGCACAATTCTTAAGTGCATACTGTGTTCCTCCTCCATCTTAGAAAAGACTATAATATCTTCCATGAACACAAGCACGAACTTCTTTAGTTGATCCCTGAAGACACGGTTCATAAGATCAACAAAGTAGGTCAGAGCATTGGTTAGCCTGAATGGCATAATCAACCAATCATAGAAACTAGACGGCGACTAAAATGTAATGATCGGCACACTCTCTTTTGCTAGACTCAGTTGGTGCAATCCTATAGCAGGATCCAATTAAGAGAACACTTTTGCACCATGAAGCTAATCGAACAAGTCATCAATACGCGCGGGAGTGGATGCTTATTCTTCCTCATCACTTTATTCAGATCATGATAGTCTACACACAACCTTAGAGAGCCATCCACCTTAGTGGCAAATACTATAGGTGCACCCTACTTAGATATGCTCCTACGAATAAACCTATCCTTAATAGGTCATCCACCTACACATCCAACTCTTTCTGCTCTCTAGATGCCATACGCTTCAAAGGAATAACTTTTAGCCTAGCATCCTTTGCTAAGTCTATGCAAACTCGATCTCACAGTGTGGTAGTAATCCGGTTACCTTCTCAAATATATCTGAATACTCTCTAACAATAGGCATAGATCATAACTCCTCATGCAGGACCTCTAGTGAATTTAGAAAGTCGATCATAACCTCATCCTCTAGTAGGCAGCCAATCACTACCTTATGCCGATCTTTGGCCCTAGTTGTCACCAACAGTCTCTCATAATCAACTACAACTAACTCAGTAGTCCATCCCCAAGATGATGTTAAACCCTACAAAACCTAATAAATATCAATCATAAATAAAAGAGCAACATGAATCGACAAGACAAAACCACGACAAACATAGAAAGACTGGTAGGGCCCCAACTGGGTTCACTACAACCAAAGGTCGGTCCATAATTCAGGTTTCAATCCCACTACTAGGTTGTTGGATATGAAGGAATGTGAAGTCATTGTACCAAAGAAAGCATGAATGGAAAAGTCAAAATAGAAAGCATACCTTGAATAGTGATAGCCTTCCTCTTGTCCTTTGTTGAGGGAGCACTCAATGAAGTCATAACAGTGCCTAAAGCATATGCCTTCACCACTTGCTTATGTCTTGTAAGTTTAGAACAATCCTTCCACATATGTCCCAGCTTGTTGCAATTATAACATTTCTTATGAGCCTTGCAATCCCTCTTCAAATGACCCTTCTCGCCATGGTTAGAGAAGATAGGATCCCACTTTACCTTCTTCTGTTCACCTTTCTTCTACAACCGCTTCCTTTTATTATCGTTCCACTTTCTTTTGCCTCCACCACCCTGTTGCAGCTTTGGCTCTACTTTAATGGCAATAGCTTTTGGCTTGGAATAATGACACTCATGCCTTGGAACCTTCCCGACTATCATCTCAAAAGCCTCATCAATGTAGTTCACGAGCTTTTCACCCAAATAGTCATCCAAGCTGGTAATAAACTCCTCATCCTTCTAAGTCAGATTATCTATAAAAGACATCCTATTCTTCAACAATGCGTCCAACTCAACAACATATTCGGAGATAGACATATCTTCTAGCTTCAAATCGGCAAACTTTTTAAACAACAACAACCTCTAAACAGTCGAAATAAAATTTTCCTTGAATTGAGTTTTGAACCGTTCCTAAGTAAACCGATCCTCGGGTGTAGCAACTCTAACTGCATTCCACCAGTTAGTGGCCCTCCCCTGAAGCTAACGGGAAGCCAATCTCCTCTTCGTAGTGCATCCAATTCTAAATCATCAAAGATTCTCTCAGTGGTATCAAGCCAATCCTGCACTTCCATAGTGAATCCATCCCTTAAAATGATTTACTCCCAAGGCTAGCAAAGTCTTTGTTTTGCTTAGGAAAATCGGTTCCCGATGCCTAAAATGGAGCACCACCACTTACAACAACATTCGGAGCGACCGCTTGGGCATTCTACAACATGTTCACCATCATGGTGCTAAACATGGTTTGGAAATAAGGGTCAGCAGCCCCCAAACCCGCTTCTTCCTCAACTCCTTAAGTGGAGTTCCTAGCTGCATTCCTTGTGTTACAATTCATCCTTCATTCTGTAATAAGGATGACTAGTCTTCTGACAAAGAAACCATATCAATGGCACTTATGTATGCAATGTGACTTATGCTACACAATATACATACTACCATATTATATAGCTTTAAAATCAAAATATAACACATATGCTCTCTTGTATATACACTCGATGTTGTCTAAGGCGATAACTTCTTCCTTATATCTTGAGTGTCAACTCGGATTTTAGCAAGTTGACCTGAGTTAGAATAACCAAACTTAAAGCCCTGGTACCAAATGACACTACCACCCCTATGTCTCTGACCTAAATATATGATAAATAGAGTGTTGGTTGGCATCGGGCCGAAGTGGAGCAATCGCCGCCAAAGAAAGAAATGAAGAAAAAAGAAAGAAAGAAGAAAGAGGAGAGAGAAGGAGAATAGAAGAAGAACCAACTATACACAATCACAAAACCAATCGAATATCTCATAGCGCATCAAATAATGTAATGCTCCAACAAATATAAAAACAGCTGAGACTGTAATGACTAAGTGATCAAATATCAGAGTACGGATTCATAGAGTTATACATAAGTAGAGTTCATACAAAATTGAAATAAACTCAAGTTACTATCTCTAAATAAAACAAACACTATCTAGGCTCCACGGTGTTGTACAGTGGAGTAAGCAATGGTAAATCCATATAATACAAAAGTGCTTCATCCCGCTCGTCCTCTGCTCTACAACTACGCACACATAGACTTGCTATCTAGTCTGTTAGAACCTCTCTTATTGGATTTTAGTGATAATAGCTATATAATCATATCAAAGATTCTTTAAAGCTAACACACATGTACATGAAATACAAAAGAAGCTCTAAATATGCATATTTGCTAACAAAAAGATATCGGAGACTCGATATGCTACAACGACACATTAACAGTAGCACACATGAAGATAAATATTTGTAGGAGTGATATATCTTGTGTAATTATCTTAGATATGCATGAACAATCTCCCATGAGCGATATGAGTTTGCACGTTTGCATCAACATAATTTCAGGCACCCAAAAAACAAATTTTGGAATTCCCAGGTACTAGGACATCTGGGAACAATAATTAGACATAATTTTGAACTAAAATCTCTCTGGTGTGTTTATATACAAAATTAGAGTCCGGTGGTTTAATTCAAACATTTGAAAACAAATATTTTTTAACCAAGTATTCCTTGTTATTTAAATATTCAAAACCAAATGTTTGTGCAAAATTTCCAGATGTCTGATTTTTGTGCAACAACAATATTTTGAAAGGACACTTCTCTTCTTTCTCATAGGTTACATCTTCTTCTTTAATAATTATAACTATTCTATTAATGGTTTTTCTCCGAAGAAATGCAACTATTAGAAGAAACATTTAAACATCTATATATATAACAACAAATTAAGTTTAGAGATCAACTAATTTACTTACATTTTGCTATTTAATATTCTCTAAACTCAAGTGCTTTCGAAGTTCTAAAATCTCAATATCATCAAGAATGACAATTCTATATTTCTTAAGCAATCTACTTCTATAATCTCACCTGCTTTCACTCATTAAATTCAAGTTGAGATTATAGGAAGAGACTTGTACAAATTTTGTTTGTATTCAAGCCATCAAGAATATATTTAAAGTCAGAAATTCACTTTCTTATCCTGAAGTCCTATTCTGTAGCTCAGATGGTTGTAATACATATTCCTCCAGATTAAGTGAGGGTATAGTTTTAAATCCAGAATGAATATGGGAGCGAACGTAGAACATGAAGTTCGAACTAGTATAAAAATGTCTAGTGCACTTTGTTTTATCATTCTTTATTTCCACTTCCATTATATGTATGATTTTTAAATTAGTAGAATAATTCATATTACTCGATTCATAGCGACTTTCATTTGGTATTGGGGCAAGACCATCATTTAACCATAACAAATTTCAATTGTTATTCAAAGTAATATGGACACTACCTTTACTTTTTTTAAAGGACAATCCACCACACAACCACCTCTATTCACTAGGTTAAAATATTCTTGTTGGTAAACTAGGATGAGAACTTACATGCAAGCTAATGGTTTTGAAAATTGGAATATTTCTCAATAGGAATACACTTTACATACCAATAATTACTCAAAATTGTCATAAACACAGAAACTAGATGCTATTGCTAAGGCTAAAGCAATAAACACGTTGTTTTGTTCTCTAGATAAAATGAGTTTAATAGTGTTTGCTCAAAAGTTGGGCAAACACCTCAAAATCTGATTTCTTCTTTTCTCTTTTTTTAGTTATGTTTTATTTGATTTGATTGACGTGGGGGATTTTTGTTTCAGTATGTACAGAGTGATTTGTAGGAAACGTAAAGACAGTTCATAAGTGCAGAGTTTGGAAAGCGGATAAGGAAAATGAATAACACAGAGTTTATATAGTGGTTCAGCCCGAACGTTCCTACATCCACTTTCCATCTTATTATTCTATATTTGATTTGGTTACAAGTATAAGACATAGATGGAAAGAGTAAAACTTCAAGTAGTCGAAATGGTGGATTTTCATTATAGTTTTCTCTCTTTTTTCTCCCAAAATCTATCCCCATTGTTGTTGAGAAGCTCTGGTATTTATAGAGTTGAGTTGTGAAGTATGGAGATGGAGATATAGCTTTCTGAATCTGGCTTGGCGTTTTGGGTAGGAAAGTCTGGTTTGGCGTTTGGTCAAGGAGCTCCTCATTCGTCGAACAAACAATCACCAAATATCTGGTCCAGCGCTTCGGAGAGTGTCGGACCAAACATCTAGTCTGGTGCTTAATATGTTAATCCGGACCAAACATTTGGTGCGACATTCCGAAGAGTGCCGGACCAACAATCACCAAATATCTAGTCCGGTACTTCGGAGAGTGTCAGATCAAATATCTGGTCCGGCATGCCAGACCAAATGTTTGATCCGGCATTTTAGTGAATGGCGGATCAAGTATTTGGCCCGACAGTTCTGCCTTCTTCGTCATATCCCAAACCTACTTCCTTACTTTCCTCTCTCTGCCTACTTTAAAAAACTGACCCAACACTTGCCTCCCAAAGTATGTTGTGTAGTCACACAACGTACTTTGTTTGGTTCGGCACTAAGTCTCTACAACCGGTCGAAAACTTGACACCGTTCGTCTTTCCTTTCTTATCCCCTTTAAATACAGCTCCTCTCTTCTATTTTTTCTTTTACTACATTTCCTTAATTTACTTCGAAACAATTGAACTTCTAATCTGGCCAGTTTTCATTGCCTGAACTCTTGATATTTCCGCATCTTCATTACTCGAGGTAAAGTTTTCTAATTTCGATTTTTGTCCTAAGTTTTTAGGTTTTAGATCTTAGGGGAGTTTGGTACATGCCATGAGTGTGGACAGCTTTTGTTCTGAATCGAGGAAAGGAAGTGAGAGAGGGGATTCGAGAGTGATTTGGTGAAGGAAAATCTCATGCTTAGTGAAGATAAGGCGGCCGTGACTATAGAGGGTGAAAGGATTTTCCTGCTTGGTTAGCGATAAAATGATGTAATCTTGGTTTGTGTTATTGGAGTCGGATGCATTTTGCTACTTTCTGGTCCGCCTGATCCAAGTTGCTGAGTGGCTTTTGTGGTTAGGATGAAAGGTTTGGCTACGATGGCTATAGTATAGGAGGCAATGCGTGAGGCTAGTTTCACAGAGCCGCAAAACTCCTTGCTCTCAACGGTGGATGGATAACGGACTTTTGTGCTATGTACCCATCTATGATTCTGTAATACTTCTCTAACAAAACCATCATTTTACCATCCCACTTGGTTACAAGCTCATGTTACTAAGCTCGGCTAGGCTAGGGAATGAAACGTGTGCACGAGCCTTGCTTATAAGAAGGCGAGCTTCGAGCCAACCTAGCCATCGTTTAGTAAGTTTGGTTCGGCATAGTGATGCCGTTCGATTTCTTGGATAGGGTACTGCTAGACCAAATAGCCCGAGCACATGGCCTATAGGTTTTCCGAGCTCGAGATGGTTAGGCTAGGAGTATGGTTTCAACCGGGCTATACAATAGGAGGTTCCTCGTGAGTGTTTTTAACTTCTTTTTGAACTTCGCTTGACCTTTACTTTCTTGCACAGGAACACGTCTTTTGGTTGTGAGCTTCGTTCCAAGTTTGCGGCTTCTTAGCCTGTCAGGGCTGGTCCTTCTTCCTCTGACACTCCAATTAATCCTCGCAGGCAACCCAGTTCTGCTTGCTCTTTGGTGGAAGGTTATGCTCCTAATCAAATGTTAGCTAGGCCTTCAGAGTGTTATCCTAGTGTGTTGACAACAGAGAAGCTAAACTCCATAGCTACTTCTTTTTGGATAGACTGTCGGGACATGATACTACCTGCGCGTGCTTTCCCCCAAGCGGGTGTATGGCATACAACAAGTATCATTGTATGTGCAGCGCGATTCCTCTGCTTACCAATTGGATTGCCAACTTCGTGATTTATTTGAAGGTTGCTCCTATGCAACTTCAGCCGAACTCTTATGCTATCCCGACATGTTTATATCTGATATTCATGAAGCAGTATTGGAGATTCTGTACTCATAGAGATATCAGATATCCATATAACGTAAGGGGTTATAAGAAAGGGAGTCCTTTTATTAGTTTAGAGTCCGCCCACTAATTCAAACCCATCTTGGATTTATATTCTAAGTTTAGTATGTTGAAGAGGGAATATTTCTTTATATGTGATGACACCATAGCCCAACATGCTTTTACCTCTAGTTGTAAGTTTTTGTATTATCTTCTTCTAAACTTTTTTGTTGGTCTGGCCTCTTATTTCTCCATAAACGTTAGGTTCTGTGAAAGCGGCGGATGATGATGGCTTGAAAAAGATGGCCAAGGAAATATTGGCTATCCCGGAGGTCGAGCGAGAAGCTTCAATCCTACTCCATGATGCAGCCCTTCGATTCGACAACTTGATTATCCCCAGACATTCCATGTACAAGATTAGGCCAAGTTTCGCTGAGAGAGCAGTGGGAGTCGGAGGCGACGGGTGTGACGGAGACAAAGATAAAGGCCCAGACGAAGGAAGTGGTGTGGCTAAATTCCCGAAGAAACTAAGACATAAGAAGGGTGCAGTTCGTCCTCCCTGCTCAGGGAAATCTCTGCATATTCGAGATGCTCCCTCCCCTAGAGATGAGGGAGATTCTCATTTGGGAGCAGAAAGTTAAGAGGAGGAAGGATCAGAGAGTAGTTCTGAAGCAATGGAAGGGGATGTTCATGTATCTCCAGATGTGGATATCATAAGCAGCGAGGGATTGGGCACGGATTCTTTAAAGAATGCCAAGACCATGCGAGAGTGGCTTGAATAGTTTGAACAACCTGAGCCAGCCCCAAGGCCGTCTTTTGCTGATCTTTCCCGAGAGAACGTATCGGTAAGATACGATTCGATGGATATAACTAGCGCACTTCGTATCGATCTGATGAGAAACCAGTTGGGATCAGTCGCAATGACTGGGAGATGAATCGTTTCCCTTCACTTCTTGGGTCCATATATAAGAATTTGTACTTAGCCATATTTCCACTTATTCATTCTCTCTTCAGCCTTGCTTTCGTATTGATAGAACATGAGGAAAAAGAAAAAACCGTCCTCATCTCCAAATCATTCAGCCTATTAATCTCTTAAACTAATCGCTTAAATTAGGTAATTAATGAATCAAAACCATCACAAAAACAACAAGACTCGAATTCAGAACTAATTCACCGAAATTCATGGCTGATTCTGGTGACATTGTTGTCGGAGTTGGGTCGGAGCGAGGTCAAGGAGGGACTGACGACGTTTTGGGCCATTTGGGGAAGAAGGACCGTTGATGGATACGAAGGAGTCACACGCATCAAATAGTGGTCCTGACCATAAATGAAGGAAGGAACCACTTTCACATCGATCTAGAACAAAGACTCGCATCTATCTTGGACCGATGGGTTGACTGAGGAGTTTCGTATCGATTTGGAGTGGTCGAAACTCATATTGATCTAAAGCAATCAATACGAAGCAACGACACTGCGATCGATATGAAGTTGACGAAAGGTTGATCGATACGAACTCTTGATGGGTGATCGATACGAAAGTGTGAATTTCTAAACAACACGAACGCTATACTTCTACGACCGATAAGAATTTAAGCTTTCGGAGACCGATTCGAACTCAAACCATTAACGGATACGAAATCTTGCATCATCGAACACTTGACTCCGACGAGCTTCTACCTTGCATGGTTGGACTTAAACATTTAACCGCATATTTGATCGTTCCCAGAAGCTCGTCGATGGAACTGTAGCTTACCAATTTTTATGAACTTCAACTTGGATCGATCTCCGAAGTCTGATCGGTGCGGTGGTGACGGTTAGTGATGACGGTCATTCCGATCGAATCTCAAAGCCTTATTCTTTGAACATTTCTTAAATTCTATTGAATTTCTTAAGTTATATGTAGCACTACACCGCACAACACATTCACTCACTTCATACCGAGGGGATACACGAGCTTATTATCGTCTAATGATGGGTTTTAATAAGTTGATTAGCTATGGAATCCACAAGTTTGCAACAACAGGAGCTTTTGGGTGCATCTCCCTTAGTAATAGAGATACTGGACATCGTGGCCGAAGTCATAGATCCCGCTCCGGATGAGCTACCATATGCTAGGTTTATCGGTAATCCACAAGATTCTGTACCATCCAACGTCTCCGAAGACATGCTGGGACGGATATGCCTAAGGCATGGTTTGTCACTGGACGATGTATTATTGTTAGGACCAAATGATAGACCGCATGCTCCACTAGAGGGGTTTACTGCCTTCAATCGCCATGCACGTACAGCAGGAACGCTTCCTCCGTTTAACCAATAATTAGAGAAGTATTGTCTTTCTTCGAAATTGCCCCATCACAGCTGCATCTGAACGTATACGCTTTGCTGAATTGCCTATTTATCATATTTATGGAGCATCTTTTCCGACCTCCGATTCCGATCGAGATTAAATACTTATTTGATGTCAAGAGTTGAGGAGATAGCCCTTCTTTTACGTTCTTGGAGGCAGTCAAGAATTGTGAAGTGGTAATAGGATATTAGACCAGGCTAAGTTACTTTAAACTGGTATGGTTCTATGTCTGATGCCCTCCAAGATTTGCTAGCCGATGGTTAGTCAGACGCAAGTACTGCGATATTTCCAGTAGTTAACAAGATAATCATAGCTGATGTTAAAACCAATATCTTCTTTTCTTTACTACTGCAATTCCATGAACGAAGGCGCACATTTTAAAAAAATAGTACGGGTCCTTCAAGAAGTTCCAAGTGAAATGAGGGACACCAATTTGGTCCTAACAAATAGAAATTTAAGAACCATCGGGCTAATTGAGTGAAGCCAAAGTATAAGACTTGAAGGAACACTGAGAGTAGCCTCGAGGAGGCGATGAAGTGTAAAACGCCTGGGGTTGTGATAGCTGAAGAGGGTGATGAGGAAAATGCACCCATCGAAGATGAACCCATAGCTAGACTATCCGACACCTTTCAAGATTCTGAGGGAAGGAGAAAAGGCAAGGCTGCAGATTATAAGCACCACAAACCTTTGAGATGGAAATCTGTAGTCGTGTCTTTTTCTGCTCCTCGTTTTAGAATTCCAAAGGCTCCTCCCTCGCAAGTGGAGAACATTTTCTAAGGGCTTGTCGATATCCCAATCCCAGATTATGTGTCACTTCAACACGACACTGGATTGGAGGAGCTTCTCAGTGATTTAGATGTAAGCGAGTCTCTTCCCACAAGTGTGGCTGACATTTTCGGTTGGTCGGGGGCTTGCACATACATATACACTTCATGGCACCACACGATTTTCAATTGCAAGCTGTTTACTTCAGGAGATTATTAACTTTGTCTCTTTTTACTTTGCAGATACAATGTCCAGATGTGGGTCGATGCTAGGGAGCCTTCGCTCAGCTTGCCGATCTTCTTCATATTATGAGTCACGTAGGAGAGAGCCAAAGAGGGATTACAATCGTGGGTACTCTCGCTAGGAACGATATGACAGAGATAAGAACAGGGACTACAGACATCGATCCCAATCCCGTTCTCCACCTCCTAGCATCCCTACGCACCCTTTGATCTATGGAAAACAAACCGTAGAGCCTCCCCGCCATAAATCATCTTCCCAAGCCTCTAGGCCTGAATCACACCATTGTAGACATGAGGCCGAAACCCCCATTGTCGCTGAACAGGCTATTGCTGAGCCCACCGGGAAAGGGGATATTAGAATCACACAATTCAAGAAGGATTTTTCGAATATTTTCTTTGATGGTTATATCTTCCCCCCACACTTAAAGAGAATTCCAACGGAATTAGAGAACACAATGCATGTTTATATTCATAACATCTACAATCAGTACAAGGAGTGGGGGAAAGCCGTAAAGAAAGCATCGAAGCTGGCCTTTTAGCGGGCGACTACTATAGAGAAATTAGAAGCCGAGCTCGCTCAAAAGGTCCGAATCATTCAGGTGCTTAACGGTGAAATCGAATCCTCTTAGAAATAAGAAATAGAGGCCACCCAAAAGGCCGATGAGGCAGAAAACTTGGCGATTGAGAGGATGCGACAGACACACTTTTCCGTGGTGGAGGAGATGGGCCACTGAAACACATTGTCACAACCGAGCGGGATGTGGCTCTTAAAGAACTTAACGAACTCAAAGCCAAATTTTTTGAAATCATCAAGAAAAGTGATGATGAAATTATCATAGCCCAGGAGGCATGTGAACAGGATGTAGTGCTTCGGAGCGAACGGATGCGACAACTGCTAAGGTATGTGTGGTGGAGACTGAGGTCGAGGAGAAGGTCCGAATGGAGAAGTCCAAGCTAGAGGCTGACATTGAAGATCTCCTCATCGCCTATAATGCTAACGTCTTGAGGTAGGAACCTAGCCTAGCTCGATAACTATCCGACACACTTATACAAAGTTTGGGGCTGATTAGTAGAGGATGAGAAAGCTTCCCATCAAGGTGAATCATTCGATGAACTCGAGCTTGAGATCCGAGTGCTGAATGAAGATGAAAGAAAAATTCTCCATGATGCTATGATTTCATATGATAAGGAGAAGCTTGGCACCCAGGACTCAGACGTCATAGAAGGTTCTGGTGTCGAGCACCATGACACAAGTCCTGAAACTCTTATGCCGACTCAGTCTGAACCAATTTCTATAGTTGATTCTCAATCTGTTCCTACTCACAACCCGGATCAGCCGTAAATATCTCAAGTTAGCGAGCATATTTCTGAGGCCGTTCAGTCGCCGATAAGTCAAACCGAGGAAGGTGTTCTGAACATTTTGTATGCTTGTTTATGAACGGAAGATTTATTTGAAATACGTAATAACAGTTTCTTTTGTTTCTTTCCAGTGATTGGAGCCACATCAGTCGCACCTCCTACCACCACTCAAGAATCGTATCATGTGCTGGAGGCTATTATAACCGAAGAGGTCGTTACAACAACTACCACGCCTATTGATGGAACATAAGGGTGCATACTTTCTTTTGATGAACAGATGATAGAGGAACTTCTCGGTCATCAAAGTGACCCCTTTGCAGATCTGCCATTTATCGTGAGCGAAGTGCACCGACGACTAGTTCCTCAGGTCCAGCTGTAGGCATTCCTGACGATGCTTAAGCACTTCATGAGGAATAGATTATAACTGAGATCAATGTTGAAATAGAAGCAACAGCGCAAACCAGCAACTTTGGAGGTGGAATGGCGGGACCCGGCCCGGCTCCGTTAAGGATGATATCTTCCGATGGTATGGTTTTTGACGCCAGCATGCCTACCCCAACTCCTATAGTTGATCCGGTCCCTCCGACTCTGCCTTTTGGTAGCATACCCATACATGTGAGTTTAGGGGAGAAAGTGGACATAATGCCCCCGATCAGAGTTCGACCGCCAACAGGCAAGGGCTCGAAGAGAAAAACAAGTGAAAGCTCCAGGGGGTCTACACCGAAGGGGAAACCAAAGAAGAAAAAAGAATAGATGCTTCTCCTTGGCTCATTTTTAAGTAGATAGGAATTTCTTTTAGCTTTTGTAGGCCGTGTATAGGTGCAAGTTCGGCCCCTGCTAGTAGGATTTTTGGAAATAACTTGTACATAAATTCCTTTCACAATTAGTTGAAATGAAATTCTATTTTGTCTTCAACCCAATTATTTTGTATTTACTTAAGTGTTCCGACATTTGAATTCTTGTTCAGTAAACTTGTGAAGTTTCAACCTCTGGACTAGATTTTGATTTTATTTGTTAAGTCCTGGAATTACAGCTACGAGTCGTGACTGGACACCAAGCTAAACTCCAATGCTGCACTGCTTCAATCAGTGATCTACATTTAAGTCCTGCCCCCAATTTCGGGAATGAGTTGTAAAGATCGGCTAGCGATTTCACTTCTTCTTCATTTCGTCGAGCTTAACGTCATTGAATCAATGCTAAAACAAGTTAGGGTCGAGTGGTCGAATCATACTCATTCATTTATTAATGATCACATCCGTACTTCGAGGATTTGCATCTGTACGTTGGCGGTCGGTCATGCTTGTTTAACTTTTAAGTATATGTCCACGCTCCGGGGACTTAAGTAATTTTACGAGTGGTCATTCACATCTGAGTTATGTTTATACTCTGACCACACTTTGGGGACTCAAAGTTAATTACGGTCGATACTCCAGTTCGCACTTAGGGAATTCGGAGTTAATCGACATTTGTACTTCAGTTCGCACTCCGGGAACCTGATGGTGGTTGATATTGATACTCTGTTTCACACTCTGGGAATCCGGGGTTAGTTGATGTTTATACTCTAGTTCATACTCTGGGAACTTGAAGTTGACATTTGTACTCCAATTCGCACTCTGGGAATTTGGAGTTGATGTTTATACTCCGATTCGCACTCTGGGAATTTGGAGTTGACGTTTATACTCCAATTCGCACTCTGGGAATTCGGAGTTGACGTTTATACTTCGATTCGCACTCTGGGAATTCAAAGTTGGCCGACAGATGGTCAGTCATGTCTGTTTAGGCGTTTGAATTCCGTTCGCACTTTGGGAATGATGGATTTATCAAGATCGTGGATGGTCGATTCACATCCACCCTGAGTTAACAAGTGAGGTCGTTAGATGGATGGGTCCATCCTCCTCGAACTTGGTCAAGATACAGGTGAAGTCGTTAGGTGGACGAATCCACCCTTTTTGAAACCGCATTTATAAGTTTATACTCCGGCTCACACTCTGGGAGGCTGGATTTAGCTAAAGGATTGTCGTGTGCCAATCCTTTTTTGGCTTCAGTATGTTGTCTTGCCTCCGAGCTTGGGTTTCACTTAGTGGGCGGCCGGTTGTATCACACTCACTCCCTATTTGAATAAATCATGCCGTATGATGGAACTTAGCTCTTTGTGCATTATGATGGTTGCATGAAACATTCAGTAAATCACAGCTTTGGCTCAAAGAGATGGCATTTTATTGCTGATATAAGAAAATACGGCAAAGTCAGTTGCCTTATTTCGAATTCAAATTTAGAAATGCAGAAACAAATTACAGATGAAAAATAGACTAAAATAAATAAAGCCTGTCATGTGTACTAGCGACGGAGACTCTTGCTGTTCCAGGCTCCTGGCAAAGTAAGACCGTCAACGTTCGATAACTTAAATGTGACATCTCCAAGCTTTCGTTCAATCACATACGGCCCTTCCTATGTTGGTTACATGTGCGAAGGAACCGGGTAGACTCTTTTGAGGATGAGATTGCCAAGTTCAAAGGTTTGGGGTTAGACCTTGACATTGTATAATCGGGGGACTCGACCTTGGTATGCGGCTGTCCTCAAGTCAGCCTCTTGACGCTTCTCATCTAAAAAATCTAAGGATTTAGCAAGTATTATGGCATTTATCTTTGGACCATAATAAGTCACATGATGAGAAGGTACTTCCTTGACTGGAATAACGACTTCTGAACCGTAGGAAAGAGAGAATGGAGTGTGTCCGGTTGCAAACTTGTAGGTTGTTCGGTAAGCCTATAGAGCCATAGGAATTTCATCAACCTACTTGTCCCCAGCCTTTTCCAGTCGTTTCTTCAGAATAGACTTGATAACTTTATTAACATCTTCAACCTGTCCATTCGCTTGAGGGTGTGCAACTACGGAGAATTTCTTCTGGATGTGAAACCATTAGCAGAAGTCTTTAAATTCAACACTGTAGAATTGAGTTCCGTTATCAGTAATGATGGTGTATGGGAGACCGAATCAACTGATAATATTGCGCATTATAAAGTTGATCACTTTCTTTGTCGTAATGGTAGCAAGAGGCTCAGCTTCTACCCACTTAGTAATATAATCAACCGTGACGATGGCGTACTTCACTCCACCTTTGGTCAGAGGTAGATAGTCAATAATATCAATGCCCCATGCTATAGATTACCATAGACTAACCGTTTGAGTTATCTCAATAGGTGGGGCTCTAGGAATTCGAGCATGCTGTTGACATTTATCACATTTCCTGACGTAATATGCCACATCACAATTTACAGTCGGCCAATGGTATCCATTTCGGAGCACTTTCTTAGCTAAAGCTTGCCCCTCGATGTGATCACCACATTCTCCTTTGTGTACATCATGTAACACTCGCTTAGTTTCATCATGAGCGATACACCGGAGTAGAGGAACAGAGTACCCTCTTCTGTACATGACCTCATTCTGAATAGTGAACCGCGAAGCTTTTCAAAGAATCTATCTCTTTTCACTCCTGTGCTTTGGTAATGTTCCATGCTCGAGATAATTTCAAAATGGGGTCATCCATGACTCCTTATCGGGAACAAATTCCAACACCGAATCTATCTCCATTCGATCGATGCTTGGGAAGGATAACATCTCTATAGGAACAAGTCTCATTTGTTGTGCCTCGCCTGAACTGGCTAACTTTGCTAATGAATCGGCTTTTTGATTGCTCTCTCGAAGGATGCAGTAGATAGCATAATAATCGAGCTGATGCAGTATCTCCTAGACCTAAGATAGGTAAGTAGAGAATCTTCGATCTTTGGCCTGGTACTCCTCCTGAACTTGACACATAACTAATTGCGAATCGCAATAAATTTCCACAGCAATGATTCTCAAATCCCAGGCAAGTCTCAATCCGACAAGCAGGGCTTCATACTCAGCTTCATTATTGGTCGCACGAAAATCAAACTTTAGAGCATAACATATAGATCGACCTTCAGGAGTTTCAAATACAACTCCAGCACCCAAGCACCAGTTGTTTGATGCACCATCAATGTGTAGCTTCCAGATATACTTGGGAGATTCACTGGTCTTGGTAAGGTCCTCTGGGATAGTACATTCAGCTATGAAATCTGCTAGGACTTGTCCTTGAATGGCTCGCCTTGGAGTGTAGGCAATATCAAACCGACTTAGCTCGATATTTTACTTGTAACCTACCAGACGTCTCAGGCCGAAAATAGGATGAGCCTGGAAATACGGACGAGCTTCCTTGAGGCAATAATGAGATAATAGGCCAATTTCTCTAGCTTCGGATAATTTCTCTCAGCTCCGATTAGTCATTTACTAATATAGTAGAAGGGTTTTTGCACTCAGTCTTCCTACCGAATTAGGGCAGCACTGATCACGTTTTCTGACACCGCTAAGTAAAGGTACAATTTCTCATAGTCGATAGGCTTTGACAAAATAGGCGGTGCGGGGAGGTGCTGAATTAGTGCTCGGGATGCGCCCTCACATTCCGTTGTCCATTCAAAATTCTGTTTCCCTTTTCGAATCAAATCAAAGAAAGAAATACATTTGTCGGTGGACTTTGAAATGAACCCGCTCAGTGCCGCTACTTTCCCGTTGAGGCTCTGGACTTGCTTTATGGTTCTTGGAGTTTCAAGATTTTTGATTGCCCAGATCTTTTCGGGATTGGCTTCAATTCCTCGACCATTGACGATGAACCCAAGGAATTTTCCAGACGCAACCCCAAAGTGACATTTCAACGGATTGAGCTTCATTCTGCATTCTCGAAGGATATTAAACATTGACTCCAGGTCTTTAATACGAGTAGTGGAAAATCATGATTTCACTAGCATGTCGTCCATGTATACCTCTATGATTTTTCCAATCTGGTTGGCGAACATACGATTGACCAATCGCTGGTAGGTTGCACCAGCGTTCTTGAGCCCAAAAGGCAGGACTTTGTAATAAAGAGTCCCATATCTGTTACGAAACTGGTATGTTTCTGGTTGGGTAAGTGCATGGGTATCTGGTTGTAATCGGAATATGCATCCATGAAGGAAAAGAGTTCATGCCCAGCCATTGAATCCATGAGCTGAACAATTTGAGGAAGTGGAAAATTGTCTTTTGGGCAAGCTTTGTTTAAGTCTGAGTAGTCAATACACGTTCTCCATTTCCCATTTGGCTTTCGGATAAGTACAGGATTGGATAGACACTTTGGGTATAAGGCATCTCGAATAAACCCATTCGATTTTAACTTATCGACCTCTTCTTTAAGGGTGGTAGATCTCTCTGAATCCATACCACGCCTTTTTTTCTTGATCGAGATGTACCGAGGGTCAATATTCAACGTGTGGCTCGCGATGTCCGACATGATCCTACACATGTCAGAATATGTCTAGGCAAACACGCCAAGGTTTTCCCGGAGAAATTCAACCAATTCCTCTTGCATTTGTTCGCTTAACTGAGACCCAATCTTTATCATTCTAGAATCATCGCTATCGTCAATCAGGACACGATCGTTAGTTCGACTGGAGAAGCTTGACTGTCTTTGCTTTCATCTTCACTTTCATTATCTCTCAGGTCAAGATCTCTTTGGAATTGGGATGCCCGGGCCAGGGCCCAGGTACCAATTATCAATTTTAACAAAACGGATGCAAAGAGATTCCTCTACGCCCTTTCCTTTCTCCTTTCGTTGTGTCTCGCGCAGCTCAGCCACATAACAGGTTCGTCCAATAGCCTGATCTCCTTAAACGACTCCAACTCCATGATCGGTGGGGAACTTTAGAGTCAAACACCATGGGGCAATGGCTACCCTGAATTCATCTGGGGTCGGTCGACCCAAGAAAGCATTATACGGCGAATCTATGTCCAAAACAACAAAATGCAATATCCGGACTCTCCGACGTTCTCCAACTCCCAACTCCACTGGTAGTTCCACTACTCCGGTGGGTATAGTAGCGCTTCCATTGAAGCCATGAATCCGAGACTGGCAGGGCTTCAAATATATGGCTTCCATCTTCATTCGGTCATAGGCTCGCTTGAACAAGATATTCATAGAACTTCCACTGTTGACCAAGATCCTCTTCATTTAAGCAAGAACTACTTGAGGTGATATGACAAGTGGATCGATGGTTGGGGCTTCGACCATGTCGGCGTCTCTATTTTGAAAGACAATGTCGTCAGTCATCGTCCTTTGTTGCCTGGCCGGAGCCACATCTTCCAAATTGCTACAACACTCGAAGCTCGCATGCCTCGCAGAATTGGCATTCGACTCCATTTCCTTCCAGCTTCGGTCTGCTGGATGAGGACCAACACTTACTGTATTTATCACTAACCTCCCGCCGGTACGAGCTGGTTTCTCTTGTCTCGCCTGATTAGATACATGATTTTGATTCGACGGGCCCGCACCTCGAGACTGTGGCGCCCGGACAAACTGCTCTAACTTCCTTTCTCTTATCAACTTTTCATTGAGATCTTGCAAATAACGACACTCATTTGTATTATAGCCATAAGTTTCATGGAATCTACAAAATTTCCCTGTTTCAATCTGCCTCTCCAATGATTGCTTCGGAGCAGGCTTCTTGTGCTGGATAGTATTGCAGGTTTGTAGATATACATTCTCCAACGACATATTCAGAGGAGTATAATTATCAAACATAGGAGCCCTACGTTGTGGACCATGGTTCTAATCCCATTTCCTATTCTGATCCCCATTGCCTTTTGCCGAGTCTGTTTATTTTCTATATTCAACTGAACTTTTCCGAAACTCTCTCGGATTGTTTAACAACTACATAACTTTGAATTCCTTCCATGCTGGACCTGGCATCATCCTATTTCCTAGACTGTTTTGCATCCTCCCTTCTCAAGAATTGGGCTGCCTTGGAATAGAAACGGTCCAATGATGTATGGCGTTTTCTGACCAACCAGTTGTCGAATTCATAATCGGGGTCAATCCCCTTAATCAGTGCCACAAAAATGGAGCTATCATTTGGCTTGCTGATCTTGGCATATGCAGCATGGAATCTTTCTAAATAACGTCGGAGTATCTCTCCAGGAGCTTAAGTGACACTAGACAAGTGTTAACATCCTTCAATATTGCAACATGCGTCCGAAATTGTTCAACAAACTTTGTTGCCAATTGGTCAAAACAAGAAATAGATCGAGGTGGCAAATGAGTGAACCGCATAGTAGCTATGCCCCCCAAAGAGATCGAGAAGCTTCGGCATTTAACTACATCGTCAGCTCGTGCAGCATTCATCGACCACTCATATTTCAAGATGTGTTGGTTGGGATCAGAACTTGCTTCATAAAATGGCAAAGTCGGCATCCTGTATCACCGAGGGTGTTCAGCATAAAGTATCTCATCTATAAAAGGAGTATGACTCCGAGAGATTCCCCAGTCTTCATTAGTGAGGCCTTGACTCGCTCGGACCATCTGACGGATCATCATCGGTATATCCGGCATCTGGACATTTTGAGCACGTTGAGCCAAGGTGTAGTTGGGTTCCACAATGCGAGGCTGGGCCGGACGCGGTCGACGGTCCAGGTCTCGCCACCTTGGTTCTAAGTCTTAGGGATATAAGGCTCGGGAGTATGCTGGAGTTGGATCGGGTCTGTACGGTTCCGGGCATCAACTCCTGGTTCAATAACAGCGGTGGCAGTGCGTTTGCTTGTGACGTAATGAGGAACAATACCTCCCTGGAAGGAGGGTCTAGTCTGATAGCTGGTTGACGGGCCAACTCTCGGTTGCCCAATATTCAGCGTATGTTGATGTCCGGTAGCTTAAGTGTAACTCCCATCTAGCCATGGGCGCTTAGATCTATGATGGCAATTTGAAGAGGCCGAGCTCTTGGTGGAGGAATAAGAAGCATAATCCCTTTTGGATCTCCTACGCCTTTGGTGATTCAGCTGGTTGGTCAATTCTTGTCGTGCAGTTGTTTAGTAAGTTGTTGTCGACTCTGTGTCAACTCTTGCAGCAGCGTTTGAAACTCTTCCATGATGACAGGACCTGACGGATTTGACGGTTCGACGGAATTCTGATTAGTTGGAGGGAGTTGTGCAGGATTTTGTCGATCCAGTCCTTCTGGATCTGCAGCTGTACAAGCGATCCTTGTGCTAACCATGATGGATGGTGAAGTTCTTTCCTAGATCTGATGCAAATCTGAATAGGATGGAAGAACTCTAAACTTGAGATCTGGATCTTCTTCTTAGATTTGTGCAATCCAGTATCGATGGTAGATCCAATGAGAAGGAGAAAAACTCTTTTTCTCAGTAAAAGCACCAAAGTGTTTGTACCAAAATTGGAAATAACACTCTTCGGAAGTATTTGAAGAGTTAAAATGAAGAAAGTAAATGAAAAAAGAGGATTATCTAACAAACACTTCAAAAACAGATCAGAAAGACACGCAGAAACACAGTGATTTAGAGTGGTTCGGCATGTAGCCTACGTCCACTATGAAATTGATGACTTTATTGATGTTTTCTTACTGATACAACCGATTAAGGCGAACTAGAGCAGTAAATTTTGAGTACAATGATGATCTTAGAGTGCAAAAATGGATTCGGCAAAGTCTGGAGGTAGTAGAGCTAGAAGTCCTTTTCTGTAGGTTCTAGGGTGCTATTTATAGGCATAGGCTGCAAATATCTTGCTCAGATCTTGGAAGACCTCTTCTGGCACGTGGATGGGCCCACGCGATCGATCCTACATGGTTTGCACTCGGTACATGATCGATACGAATGAATTTCGTATCGATCAAGATTTAGTCCAATCGAGTCGAAATTTGGTATGAACGTTCTTTAGGTTGTACGTAGGATCCTATGAAAATTTGGGTGCCTTTGGACTTGTAGATTGTCAGTTATGGTCGATACAAGCTTGCGTTTTTTCTAGGTTGTCTTGTTCGTATAGATCTGTTCGAACCGTTCTTAAGCATGTGCCTGCAAGTTGGCATGGCGCTAAATTCTTAGATCGATCCACTTTTCATACTGTATTGACTGCTTCCTTCATCGTATCTAACATCTAAGCCTTGTTCATATCGATCTATTTCGACCATGTTCGTGTCGATCTTAGCTGTCCTGTTCATATCGATCACAACCTTTCTATTCGTATCGGTGAACTGTATTGTTTTGTTCGTATCGATCGTCTGCACTGCTCTTTTTCGTATCGATCGATTAAATTGCACTTCATATTAATGGGAAGTGTTGATTTCACATCAATCCATGGTCGACTGATTCGAAGCATGTCTATAGCTCGATCGATATGAAATGTATATTCGTGTCGCAATCGATGGATACGAAGTAGGAGGATCTAGATGGATACGAAGTAGACCCTCTTTGACTGTTGATCGATATGAAGTGCGCTTGTAGGCCGATGGAGATCGACACGAATAAGGATGATTCTCACGATGGATACGAAGTAGTGCACCTTGATGGATACGAAGAGATACCCGTTGATGGATACGAACAACAGATGACGTTGAGACTTGATGGACATGAATAGGCGGATGCGATTATGATAAATTCCTTGACTTGTATCGATCATATCTTGAGCATACAAACTCTGGTTGACTTGAAATTTGGAAGATTGGCTTTCATTGCTTCACTTGTCATGTCATATCAAATGTAGCTTGATCTGGACTTAGACAAAATTTAACGACATTCATAGCAAGCCTACGTATAACCAATCTTCGAGACGAACCTGTTGGGCGAATTCTAACCCAGAAAATCTCGAGACCAAGAAGTGTCATTTTCACCCGGGTTTGCAACCTCCATTCCATCAGCTCCTATCGGCGATTCGAAAGAACAAGTTCCATTCGGCAGTGAGGGCTCATTCGGCATACAGGTTCATCCGGCTATGCAAGGATATGGGCTCATTCGGCACTCCAAGTTAAGGTCCATCCGGCGTGATAGCATTCGGTATTCCCCCTCATCGCCCTACCACCAAACTTGTTTGGTGCCGGACCAAACACCACCGGACCCAACACCACCGGACCAAACACCGCCGAACCAACTCCCAAGGCCATCACCGAATCAAACGAGCACCGAACCACCTCATTACCACCGGTCCATACATACCACCGGTCCATACCTACCACCGAATGGAGCTCCGCCGAACCAGATGATTGCCAGTCCAGATTGCTTCAGCCCGGGCCCACCAGCAGTTATATACTTCCAAGATCCCTGCCCCCTACCTCATTCTATAAATAGAGGGGCAGGGGTACAACAATGGCAGACAAGTTTGAGAGCTCAAGCAAGGAAGGAACTTTCAAACTACTTTCACATACTTATATACGAAGCATTGTACTTGTAATCTGAAAGAAAGAAGATAATAACATATAAAGTGGACGTAGGCATATTCTGGCCGAACCACTATAAATCCGCGTGTCTTTTACATTTCAGCCCCTACTTCTTTTATATTTACATACTCATCTAAAATCATTGAAAATCACATATAATCAACTAAATAATACGACTTGGAGGTGTTTGTCCATTTTTTGTGCAAACATTTTTGGTGCTTTCATTGAGAGTTGAACTCAAGCTTCAGCTTCTCCCACTCAACCTTCTTCTTAACAACATCGCTCGTTACTTAGAAATCATGCCTTCCAAACAGAGAAAGGATGTTAACAAAGGAAAGAACATCGCAACTAGCAGCCTTCCAGATCCAGCAATCGCAGATCAGCCCACTTCAACAGCAGTACCAGATGAAAATCAGGAAAATCCAACTGGTCCCGCAACGGAACAACCAATCACTAGGGCGGATCTGGACAGGGTTGTGGCTGAAGTAACTAACCGCTTCACATCCCAACAAGAAACTTTGGTGGACCAACTCATGTCACGCTTAAGGGATGCTGAAGAGTCCAACCGCAACACTGAATCATGGGGTGAATCCCAATCTGGAGGATCTCGGAGGCAGCAAAGGTCTTCCCTCTTCGAAGAAGCTATCAACAGGAACAACAATGATATGGGCCGCGCCCGGACTCAGCCCGAATTCCGACTCGAGGAAGCGCTTGGAACCGAACCCAGTGGGGGAGGCACCAGGCGAGGATCGGATGTAGCTGAGCCAGTCATGCCACCTAATCATAGAAACCCCGCTGAACGGAGCCGAGCTAGGACCCAGCCCGAAGTTGACCCCATGGATATGCTCGAAACAGAACCCCACAGGGGAAGATCAAGGCAGGGAGCAACTGTAGCTGGTCCTAGCGTGCATCCGAGCAGCCAGAGACAACCACTGGATAATGCTAGAAGTGATAGACTATACCATCCCTACATGTCATCTGGACGAGATAGATCCCGCAGGGAAGAACCAAGCTCGTTTTTGTCCGCTCCAAATTCTGACGAACGAATGGCACGATTATTCAGAGAATGTGTCCAACGGGAGCAAAGGGACCGGGGAATAGGCGCTAGGGTCACCAGCCCCTTTACCCGAAACATCGAAACTGCCATCACTCCCCGGGAATGGAAAATGCCAACCATGGAACCTTACAAAGGAACTTCCGACCCCATCGTACACTTACAGAGATACACCCAGCATATGCTCATGAGTGGAGCAACAGAAGGAGTATTATGTAAATGCTTTCCGCTATTCCTAGCAGATCTAGCTACCTCCTGGTTCTGCCATCTACCCCAAGGATCCATCAGCTCATGGGAGATGTTGAAAGAAAGGTTTATTAGCCAGTTCCGCATCCATGTGGAACAACCCAAGGATGCTTATTCTCTATCCAATGTCAAACAGAAATCCGGAGAGACGCTGCAACAATATCTAACACGGTTCAACGCCGCAGCGGCAGCAGTTCAAGATGCCGATGAAAAACTCACTCTAATGGCCCTCTGTAGTGGTGTACATCCAGACACCAAGTTTGCCAGAAGATTAACTAAGGAAAAACCAGCTACCTTGCCTGATTTCTTCCATGAAGCTGGAAAGTATATGAGACTTGAAGACGCTGCTACGGAGAGGCAGTCAGGGCAACAAGGCAAGATAGTTCAGGACAAGGTTCCCACTGCGGCTAAGGACGCTCGAAGAAATGAATCTAGAGACAATGCTGGGGGCAGGAAGGTCGAAAAGCGCCAATATCGACCAGGACCGAGATTTGACTCCTACACTCCTTTGAATGAAACAATCGAAAACATCTTCCTAGCCACTCAGGGCGAACTCGGATACAAGCGCCCCCCGCACAAGAAAGAATCAGATAACGCACTCAAGTCTGGAAAGTTCTGTCGCTTCCACGAATCCCACGGGCATGACACCAATGAATGCCACCATCTTCGGGATTTGATCGAAGAACACATTAGAAGAAGAAGGCTGGAACGCTATGTGAAAGGTCAGAACAGGACACCAACTCCTATCAATGAGAACTCAAAGCAACCCCTCCCAGAAGTAGGCGGAAGGAGTCGCAACAATCACAACACCAGTGGCTCTAGTCAAGAGAAGATAGTGGTCCTTACCATCTCGGGAGGACCACACATCGCCGACAGAAGTTGGGCAGAGATGGAAAGGTATGGCAAGTCGCTTAGAAATGCAGAATGCTATGTTAACTCCATCACGGAAGAACGCCACCCGAAACGAAAAGAGAGCGACGACATCATATTCAGTAGGCGTGATTTGGAAGGAAGACAGTACCCACATATGGATCCTATGGTCATCTCTGCCTGGTTCGGTCCAGCTAAAGTTTTTCGGATTCTAATAGACACAGGAAGCTCCGTAAATATCCTATTCAAACATGCTTTCGACAAAATGAAGTTATCAATGAAGGATGTATCCCCCTGTGACAAACCACTGCACGGTTTCACTGGAGATGCAAAAATGCCCCTCGGGCAACTTGACCTCTTCGTCGAAATAGGAAGTCATCCCCGCTCCGTTGTGCGAAAACAAACGTTCGTACTAATAGAAAACCACTCGGCTTACAACGCCTTCTTGGGAAGACCAGCCTTGTCTGACTTCCAGATTGTATTAGCCCCCTGGTGCCTGAAAATGAAATTTCCAACAGACAACGGAGTAGGAGAAGTAGAAGGAGATCAAGATGCTGCCCGAGACTGCTACGTAACTGAACTTCGCAATAACCGCAGAAAGAATAAAGGAAAAGGTGCGGAGACTACTCTCTGCATGAAAAGCTTGGAGGCATAGCAACTAAAGAAAGCCCCTCCTCTTCGATACACAAGTGATCCCTTCAATGAACTAGACCCCAGGGATAAAGAGGAGGAGGCTACCGCCGAGCCTGCAGAGGCTATGGAATTCGTATCTGTAGATAAGCACGATTCAAATAAACTATTAAAAATCGAATCTCAGCTAAAAACGGAGTTGAAAGATCAACTCATTGACTTTCTCCGCCACAACTTAGATGTATTTGCGTGGACCCATGCCGATATGACAGGAATCTCCCCCGACATAGCATGCCACATGCTGAACATCGATCCCACCAAGGTGCCAGTAAAACAGAAAAAGAGGAGCATGGGGGCAGAGCGATCAGCAGCCCTTGATGAGGAAGTAAAGAATCTACTTGCTAATGGCTTCATACGGGAAGCCATCTACCCAGAATGGATCGCTAACCCAGTGCTAGTAAAAAAGGCCAATGGAAAGTGGCGAACATGTATTGACTTCTCCAATCTGAATGACGCTTGCCCAAAAGATTGCTTCCCACTTCCCCGAATCGACCAACTTGTGGACAGCACAGCCGGACACGAACTCCTATCTTTTATGGATGCATACTCCGGATATAGCCAAATTCCCATGCACGCTCCTGATCAAGACCACACTAGCTTCATCACTGACCGCGGACTATATTGTTACAAAGTCATGCCTTTTGGACTCAAAAATGCTGGAGCTACCTATCAGCGCCTCGTCAACAAGATGTTCGCAGAGCTAATCGGACGAACTATGGAAGTGTATGTGGATGACATGTTGGTAAAGTCCAGGAAAGCCGACGACCATGTAAGCCACCTGGGCGAGATGTTTCAAGTACTTCGCCGATATGGAATGAAGCTGAATCCTCTAAAGTGCTCCTTCGGAGTATCATCGGGAAAATTCTTGGGATTTATCGTCCACGCCAGAGGAATCGAAGCAAACCCTGAACAAATCCGGGCTCTAAAAGAAATAAGGATACCCTCCACTCGAAAAGAAATGCAAAGCCTAAACGGAAAGGTGGCCGCCCTAAGCAGATTCATTTCCAAGGCAACTGACAAGTGTGTCCCTTTCTTCGAAGCTCTCAAGAAAGACAAAGGGAGATTCGAGTGGACCGATGAATGCTTAAAAGCCTTCCTCAACCTAATCGAACACCTTCAGAGACCACCGGTACTCTCAACTCCAAATGAAGGTGAAGTGTTATACCTATACCTCGCTGTATCATCTCATGCTCTAAGCGCCGCCTTGGTAAGAGAAGAAGACCGCACACAACGCCCGGTTTACTTTGTAAGTAAGAGATTTACAGGGGCAGAGGCCAGATATCCTAAACTAGAGAAATTAGCATATTGTTTATTGATCGCGTCACGAAAACTGCGACACTACTTCCAGTCTCACTCCATCAGGGTTCTAACCGATCAACCGCTAAGACAAGTGCTCCATCGTCCTGACACTTCTGGGCGACTCCTCAAATGGTGCATCGAACTAAGTCAGTATGATATCACCTACCATCCTCGCGCCGCTATCAAAGGACAAGCCATGGCCGATTTCATTGCCGAATTCACTACCAACGAAGGCAAGGAACAATCCGAAGTAGCAAAAAACATCAAGTGGAACCTCTTTGTAGATGGAGCATCGAACGAACAAGGCTCGGGGGCAGGAATTGTGATCATCACCCCCAGGGGAAGAAAGTTGTACTATGCATTAAGGTTGGAGTTCACGGCCACTAACAACGATGCTGAATATGAAGCAGTAATAGCGGGATTGGAGCTTGCCCTGGAAATTGGAATCAATTCCTTATGTCTTCATAGTGATTCTCAGCTTATCGTAAACCAGGTACTAGGAGAATTACAGACTCGAGGAGAACGACTCACAGCATACCTAAAGAAAACCAAACTGATGCTCGATCAATTGGACCACTATCTAATCAAACATATTCCTCGAGAAGAGAACCAAGAGGCAGATGAACTTGCAAAGCAAGCTAGTATGAAGAATAGCACCATTTTCGGAACACTAGCCATCTCAAGGCAGCTAGCCCCAAGTTTCAAACCAGTAAATCTGGTAACTGCAATCGAAGAAGGAACCTGGATGACTCCCATCCGGAAATATTTGCAAGATGGCACACTGCCCGACAGGCGTGACGAAGCCAAGAGGATCTTGAGGAAAGTTCCCCACTACACGATACAAGAAGGCATCCTCTATCGGCGTGGCTTCTCTGGCCCCTTATTGAGATGCGTCGCTGGAAGGGAAGCCAAGGAGATCTTATCAAACATCCATCAGGGAGGATGCGGAGATCACACTGGGGGGCAGACTTTGGCAAGGAAGATACTCCGATATGGATATTACTGGCCCACACTAAACAAAGACGCTCTAGACTTCGTCAAGAAATGCGACAGATGTCAGAAATTTGCCAAGATTCCTTGACTGCCCACAAATGAAATTACTCAAATGACCAGCCCTTGGCCCTTTGCTGTATGGGGAATTGACTTAATTGACGAACTGCCAACGGGCCGAGGCGGAGCCAAATATGCTGTAGTGGCAGTCGATTATTTCACCAAATGGGTGGAAGCAGAACCTCTAAATAAAATATCTTCAACAAAACTTATAAACTTCTTGATCAAAAATATTCTGTGCAGGTACGGAGTCCCACTCAAGATCATATCAGACAACGGACTCCAGTTTGACAGCGAAGAATTTGCCGACTGGTGCCAAGAGCATGGAATTCATAAAAGCTTCTCATCAGTAGCTTATCCTCAGGCGAACGGACAAGTTGAAGCTGTCAACAAAATTCTCAAAACCCTAATCAAGAAGAAACTTGAAAAGTCAAAAGGCGCTTGGGTGGACGAACTTCCTACGGCACTATGGGCATACCGCACGTCTTTCAGAACATCAACGGGACATACTCCTTTCTCCTTGGCATATGGATCGGAGGCAATGCTCCCAGTTGAGACTATTGTGCCTTCCCACCGTAGGATCCACTACAACCCAGAAGAAAACGAAGAACTCCTCTTCATGTCTTTGGATCTGATTGAGGAAAGGAGAAACGATGCAGCACTTAAAGCAGCAGCTCATAAACAAAAGGTGGCAGCCCTATACAATTCCAAAGTCAAGCATCGCAACTTACAAGAAGGAGATCTTGTCCTCAGGCGAATCTTTCCGCGCCCCGGGGCACTAGACCCCATCTGGGACGGACCGTATGTAATTCATAAAGATCTCCACAACGGAGCTTATATTTTGTCAACAGTGGACGGAGAGGTGTTCCAGAAGCCATGGAACATCCGACACCTCCGTCGATACTTTTCTTAACTTGTACTGCCCATATGAAGTGAATTAACAAAGAGAATCAGTGGACGTAGGCACTTTCGTGCCGAACCACTTTAAAAAATCTTGTCTCTTTTTAGCTTGTTCCTTTATGTCTTGGCTACTTGTTAAGTTTTATCCCTTTCCGTTGAACAAAATCCTATGGCATCTCCACTCAAGACGCACCGCGGCCTCATCTGGACTAGGCCTAACAGGTACGCTACGATTCTATGCACTCGCCAATGAGACACTTTTGCTCCAGCATCCCTCTGCTACGGGTTAACTCATTGCGCGCCTGCCCTCAAAGCCAACTGTAATGAGCCGATTATAAGTCATCATAAAGGCCGACTATAGCCGATAGCAGCTCATTACGGCGTTCGGCTCGCCGGCAACTGTGAACCTACTTTAAGCCCCAACATAAGGTGTGGCCAGCCAGGGGTAGTTCACGGCCAACGGCACCCACGCTAGCCGGCCACGGTAAATCGAATAATACCCACGATTACGGACCATAATGGTTCGGGTAGTTACCGTGCGCGATCTCGGCTCCGATGTGTCTTAAGTGCGGCTGTGGTAAAAAAGAAAACTCCCCGCGGAGGCGTAAGATGGGTGACAAATGTCTCCAAGACCCACAGCTAGGGAAAGTGACTACAAAACCCGTTTGCCACGAACTTAAGCACATCGACGGCCTTCCGTGACTGGAAGTTTTACTTTTACTATATTTCCATTTCATTTAAATACTTTTCTCCTATCCTGTATAACAAACTCTAAAGTACAGGAAACCAAATAGGAAGCATTCGCTCATGAGAAACTAAGTCTGCATACTGGGTGGTAGGGTACCCAGCTATATCCGTGAACAGTTACATAAGACACTCTAAGCTACCGCCTGCGAATGAAACATAAAGGGCGGTACTCTCTTTTCTTGTACATAAATACGTAACTATAGCTTGTTCGTACAATAACATTGCAACACATGAAATTATATTTCTAGCAAAAAACTTAGCATCAAACACAACTAGAATCACAGGCATATACATAGTTATATTTCTCACGCAGCACATCAAGATGACAACAATATTTAAACATAACAACATCAGCTTATATTATAAAATCGCACGAAATTATTCTTTGCAAATAATATTATTATAGTCACATGTCAATGACTAACGTAAACAGTGATAAAAAGAGATAAAAAGGTGGCAGCCGCGTCCACACTCCATCACCAACTTCCCCAGTCTACTTAGCCGCAGGATCAGAATTCCCAGCATGTGGATCAGGAGTCCCACCTGTCCAGTTCAGAAGAGGAATTCATTAAACGAACGATCAAGTTATGAAAACACGGAAAGGAAAGAAAGGGAAAAGAATAACTCACCAGCATCCGCCGCTTGATCCTCATCATCCAACTGCACGCCCGCTTCCTCTGCAGCAAGCAGCCGCATCCCCTCCTTCGCCGCCGCTTGCTCCTCCTTCGAGAACTGGACAGTAACCGCATCCAAATTGAAAGCCTCTCCGCCTTCCTTACCCGCGTTCACCCTGGCCTCCTCTAAAGCCTGGAGATACCCCTTGGCCATCATCCGAGGGTAATCGTCCATCCAAGACAAGCCGCCCTCCTTCCAAGTGTGGAAGTACATGTCCTGCAGCATCTCATCCATCATCCCCTCATTCTCCTCAAACTCCCTCACCCGGGCCTCGGAAGCTTGCAACTTGGCGACGGCAATGTCCCTCTCTGATTGGTATCTCAAGCAGTCAGCCTGGAGAGACCTCCTCATTTCCTCCTCCTTTAACTTGAGGGACCTCCTCATCTCCTCCTTCAACTCGGCCTGAGCCATCTCCGCAGCCTCGAGCCTCCCAGACAACTCCTCTACCCGCTCAAGATCCGCATTTCGAACCTCGTCCACCGTCGTAATGGCCATGTTAATCCGTTCCCTGCAGGCGACCTCCATCTTCCGTAATTCCGCCCTACTGGCCTTCTCCATCGTCTCTTTCATCCGCTTGGAGGCTTCCTCATGCTGGAAAATCTGGATGGCTTGATCGGCGAGCTGCTTGGCCTGATCGGCAACTTTTAACCTCAACCGAATATTAGCACTCCCGATCTCTTCCCCGGCCTTGGCCAATTTAGCATGATGCTCCATTAACTTCTTGGTCTCTGCGGCCACCCGATCGATGTTAGCCTTGGCTTCGTCCCCCATGGTGACTACCCGTGTAGTAAGTAAATCAAGATCTAAAGACTTGGCCTCGTCCAGCACTCTTACCATGGGGTTGCGGGGAAGGAGGTGCTCGCCCGTGGCCTCATCAAATGAGATATCCTGAAAGCTCGGATCTAAATCAGGATGACCGGCAAAAGGGTCACGAGGCACGGGGCGAGGCACATCAGGACGCCTTATACGAATAACAGTTGGGCTCTTGAAAGGAGGATGAGGGGGGCCGGATTCCGTGCTCTCCTCCGTAGTATCACGAGGAGGCTGAGTAGGAAGCTGCAAACCAGGGGAAGAATCAAATAAGGAACGGCTCCGCTTCTTTTTCCGAATGCCCTCTTCAATGACCCCTAGAAGAGGGCGATAACTGACTACATCCCCAGTGCGACCAGTAGAGGGTTTCGCAGAAGCTCTCCTCGACTTAAACTGCTCAAGGCGGTGTCGAACGTCCGACGTTTTAACCACCTGGCCTGCCCCTGGAATAAAGAACAAGTGTTACGAACATACAATAATCCACAGTTCGAAAAATGTGTTAAGTTAAAAGGAAAGAAAAGTGAGAAGACACATCTATTATACAAACCCGGCGGAGGAGTGGGATACTGCAATAAGTCTTGGATCTCATTCCAGGACGGAAGTGAACCGTAAAAAATTTCTAAGTCCCTATCGAAAATGGAATCGGCAGAGGACAAAAGTTCACCTTGCATCGCCGAAATCGCCCTAGCTGAGGAACCCTTAGAGGATGGGCCAGTGCCAGCCACAGCTTTGCCGGTTTCCTTTGCCTTCTCCGTTTCCGACTCTCCCTCCGACTCCCCGAAGGCCCGACGGAGAGCCTCATCCAGTTCAAGGTCTTGCTCAGAGGTTAGGGCACCGACGCCACTACCACCCTGACCGTCGCCATCTCCTCCACCCTCCGACCCTTCTCCAACCTCGCCTCCTTCCTCCTCTTCTACACCTTCCTCCTCCGGGACAGTCGGAAAAGTACTTGGAGAAGGGCCATCAGACTTCTTCAGTTTCTTCCCCCCGACAACGGGACGCTCTGCAAAAGGCTCCCTCTTACCGCTCTTCACCATAGCCCCCTCCTTAGCTTTAGCAGCCTTCTCCTCAGCCGTGTCTCTTTGCTTAACCACGGACTGGTGCGGTAAGATCAAATTATACTCCAAGAGGGTTGCGTTCCTGATCAAGAAGGAGGCCGACCGGTCCCATGCCGGAATAGCCTTTAGTTCAGCAGCCATTCGCACCAAGGAATCATCCTCCACGACTGCAATACCACATGTCGCTAGCCAGAAATAGAAGCATGTCAGAAAAAACACTACAGTCAAAACATGGAAAGTATAAATGAAATCCATCTTACAGCCGGAAGTGAAAAGGCGGAAAGAAACAGCATCGTCCTTGATGAAGAACCACTCTTTCTTGAACATGGTAAACTTGGAATATAAGTCCAGGACTGGTTTGAAGGGCACGGCCGCTTCCAGACTAATATACGGAGACCCCTTCTTATAGCCTCTCAGGTTGTACAAATATCGAATTTCCCGGTTAGAAGGAGGACGCCCGTACCTCCTCTGGAAGATAACAAAAAGGCTCACCAGAATGGCATAAGAGTTAGGCTGAAGTTGGAAGGGAGCCACCTTCAAATACGTGGTGAAGCTTACTATCCAAGCGTTGATAGGAGGGATAGCACCGCACATGCAATGGTATCTGCTATAAGCAAAGTAGCCTTCGGGAGGATTATACGGCATCACTCCATCTCCCGGCAGCAGCATAAGAGCCCTGTCTATCCCGAAGGAACGGGATATGACGTCAAGTTGCTCCTCCTTTAGGGAGCTAGGAAAGAAATCAGGGGGGGAGATCAGAAGTTCCTGTGGACCATATCCATCCACTAATGACCTCGGAACAGGTCGATGTTGCCCGGATCCTGGTTGGGCTGGGGGCACAGAAGAAGGCTCTCCCCCATCCTTGGATTTCCATCTGTCTGATCGTGTTTCTGCCTTACGAGTCATTTATCTGCATGCACAAAAGTGAAAAACATGACGTTAGAACGAAAGTATAAGCAAGCAAGCATACATAAGTCCAGAATACGAGGTTCATTCGGCACTGGGGTCCTAAGTCCATTCGGTAGTACAAGTCTTAAGTTCATTCGGTGGTACATGTCCAAGTTCATTCGGCACTAAGGCCTTAAGCTCATTCGGCATTTGAGATCTTACGTGTGCATTCGGCATTCTGAACCATTCGGTAATAAGAGGCATTCGGCAATAGGGTACATACCTGATTCGGTAGAAGATTGATTCGGTAGAAGATTGGTTCGGCAGAAGATTGGTTCGGCAGAAGACTTGGTTCGGTAAGGAAAAACCAAAGGGGGGTGTAGCCTCTATATATAGGCGAGCTCAGGACCGCCGAACCAGCTGGTTCGGCCCACCGAATAGAAACACCGGACCAATACCAAACATACCGAACCAAACGAATACCGAATGAACCCATCCATGCCGGACCAACCAAAGGACCGAATGAAGCTATCTCCACCAGCAAAAACCAGGAACAGGGGGCACGCAGGCTCCTCACTCAGATAAGTACCGAACTCCAGAACTAACTAATAAAATCAGGATTATGATGACGATGAATAAGTCATAAAACTCTCACTAACATGGATTAATCGTTTACACGTGTACGCGACCACGAATGGTCCATAGGCACGCTCTGAATGGTTATTAACCTTATCGTCGTGGGAATTTACACTTTGACACGCCTTTTTAAACTCATGGGTGAAACGGATATTTGACTCTGATAATTATGAAATGGCTAAGCTGCTTACACATGTACGGGGTCGCGAACGACCCCTAGGCATGCTCTGAGCTGGCGATAAACCATCTTGACAAACGATCCAGGGACCCACTCTGACATAAACCTGGCATCGCTGATGCTAAGCCCCCTCGGGGCTCACTCTTTCGTCCCGAACGGCACAGTTCACTTCATCTCGAACATTTCGATCATGAACGATCGTTATTTGGAATCACGCTAAAACTGTAATTTCCTTTGCAGGACATCAACAGAATACGGACGCCCAACCCCTGGCGTTACAAAGCTAGTCTTCCTACCACAGGGAAAACAAAGCGCGACACATGCAAGCACGTGCCCCACTTTGGGGGGCAAATGTTGGGCGAATTCTCACCCAGAAAATCTCGAGACCAAGAAGTGTCATTTTCACCCGGGTTTGCAACCTCCATTCCATCAGCTCCTATCAACGATTCGAAAGAACAAGTTCCATTCGGCAGTGAGGGCTCATTCGGCATACAGGTTCATCCGGCTATGCAAGGATATGGGCTCATTCGGCACTCCAAGTTAAGGTCCATCCGGCGTGATAGCATTCGGTATTCCCCCTCATCGCCCTACCACCAAACTTGTTTGGTGCCGGACCAAACACCACCGGACCCAACACCACCGGACCAAACACCGCCGAACCAACTCCCAAGGCCATCACCGAATCAAACGAGCACCGAACCACCTCATTACCACCGGTCCATACATACCACCGGTCCATACCTACCACCGAATGGAGCTCCGCCGAACCAGATGATTGCCAGTCCAGATTGCTTCAGCCCGGGCCCACCAGCAGTTATATACTTCCAAGATCCCTGCCCCCTACCTCATTCTATAAATAGAGGGGCAGGGGTACAACAATGGCAGACAAGTTTGAGAGCTCAAGCAAGGAAGGAACTTTCAAACTACTTTCACATACTTATATACGAAGCATTGTACTTGTAATCTGAAAGAAAGAAGATAATAACATATAAAGTGGACGTAGGCATATTCTGGCCGAACCACTATAAATCCGCGTGTCTTTTACATTTCAGCCCCTACTTCTTTTATATTTACATACTCATCTAAAATCATTGAAAATCACATATAATCAACTAAATAATACGACTTGGAGGTGTTTGTCCATTTTTTGTGCAAACAGAACCGTCCTCGGGTCCCAGTTAAGCTCTTGGTATCATGGCCTTGCCAAAAGGCAGGATAACATAAATTTTTTATATTAATTAACTGGGCCCATATGAAGAGCCATCATTGTGGAAGGTTAACCCCTAGCAGTCGATCGGTCACCCAAGGGCGGCTGACCGGTGGCGAACTGTCGGCTTCAGTAAACGTAGGCTACAACCGATTGGATTTAATATATTTCGATCTAACAGTTCTGGTTGATTCTAGCACCTGTAAATTCAAGCCTAGCCCTCCCTTCTCTTCTCATATTTTTTTCTGAAAGCAGTAGTGAAGCTCTGCTATTTCTTCTTCTCCACTTTCTATCTAAATTATAAAGATAAGACATTTGTATTTATATTCATACAAATCAGAGAATAATATAAATCTAATGGAAAATGAGAAGAGAACTAACCATATGCGTATTTGAGGTAGTTTATATATTCATAGATATTTGTATCTATTTTCTCTCCCATTCTCAAATCTCTTCTTAGATCTGTAGTTCTAATGTATGTATATACCCTTATATACATATCTCCTTGATTAAAAAGGATTTGGAGATGAATAAAAGGTTTTACTTTAGATTAGGAGATTTGGATCACTTTTAATAGGTGAGCGGTAATTTTTATAGATTGCAATAATATAAAATTATCCCATTGATGTTTATTTGATTTTTATGCCTAATCGGATAATTGTATATGAGTTAGAGGCAACAAATTAAATATAATCTGAATATAACAAATATCGCCCACATATTCTTGTTTATGATTTGATTTAGCATTGTATACAATTTGATCTAGAAATCAATCCCGAAAGCATGAGTTTAGAACATAAATTTAAATGAAATTTATTTTAGATTTGAAATAGGTTGTATAGGAATGTATAAGTATGGATTATTACCCTAATCTTGTTAGAATATAAACTTTTCTATATTTGGAATTACTAGATTTATCCGTTTAATGTTTGTAAATTAGTTTGATTTCTTTCCCTTTTAGAAAGATACATCATTTGATCTAACAAAGAATAGATGCAAACGGAAAGAAAGAGAAGTGTAAAGTACGAATTCATTATATTTTACATCATCTATTTCAGTAATAAAAACGAAATGATTATTCCTTTTAATTTCAAACGATGTAATCTTTTATATTTTATTGTTTATCTTTTGTTTCTGACTAACTTATGGAAATTATAACAGATAATATTTTTAGATAAAATTCCAACATTTAACAGAGAAAAGTATATTATAATGAAGGTATATAACTAGAAAATATTTAATAAAAATACATATTTTTACATAATAACTGCACTTATAGTAATTAAATAAAAATTCAATAACTATGCTTGCATATAATTTTAGGATAATTAACTAATGTGAAAAGAAGTCAAAAGGTTGTAACTCCAATAAATTGTAATAAATATGGAAGTTGCAATAAATGGATAGGGTAAATGTATTAATGGAACTGATAGAAAATAGAATAGATATAAAAGTTTCTAATTTGAATATAGTAATCACATATAAATATCTTAGGAAATGTCTGTTAGGATTTTATGGATAAACTGACATTTATGAGCAATTATATAGGGATGTATGGGTAGATAATTATTTAAGGTAAATCTTGTTGCCTCAAATAAAAAGGGAACTAGTAGCTAAGTCCAATGTCTACCTAAGATAATATAAATAAAGACTTAGGATAGTTACTTGGACTTAGTGGGTTAGTTATGCGAGGTCAGTAAAGTCACTCGATGGAAGACCGCCCTTCACTTTGAGGCTAACAGCAGACGGGTGTACTTACTACCAATATGAGATATCACTAATCCAGTGACCCATGACGACATGAGAGATTAAGCTTGCTTTCTTAAATAGAAAGTATAAAATGGTCCAAAATTCGAATTAGGAGCGGTGAGGGATATTTCCATAGGTCTTCGCTGCTAGTTTGCGGTACTAAGTGGCAAAAGAGTCTGCCTCTCTCCTAAATGGAAGTATTAAGTAACCCAGTGAGATTCCAAATAAATAAATAAGGATGTCTCTAAAAAAGAGTTTACTTCAGTGTTGACGTCTTAAGTGGCTGAAAGGTTCGCCACCCTACCGAAAGAAGTAACCTAATGATATGTCAAATTTATAATTAAAGAGTGAGTAGATATCTCAGGAAGGGTTCACTTTAGCTTTGGGGTCTTAAGTGACTATAAAGTCCTCCTCTTTCGTATAAAAGAAGTATTGAGTAAAACAATGACATTTCCAAGTAATGACACCAGATACTACCATTGAGGAGAACGCTTTTGGAATTAGGTCTTAAATGACAGGGTCTACCTATTTTCCACTGGGAAGTACTAAGTGGCTTGGGTACAATCTCTTACATTGCTAAAACCAAAATAATAATAGTATCATTTAGGAGCACGCCTTGGGGATAAGTCTTAAATGATGGGGTTTACCTTAGTTAAGGTTTTAATGACCAGAGTCTGCCTATTTTCTAATGAAAGGTATTAAGTTGCTTAGGCTTATTTCTTGATTATAATTTTATTAGCGATAGATGTGGTAATAGTTGGACATTAAATGTCAGAAGCCATAAACTGTGGTTAGAGGTCTTATAGCTAGGACCCACTGACCATTAACCACATTATTAGGAAATCACCTTAGGAGTAGGTCTTAAATGATGGGGTCTACCTTAGTTAAGGTCGTAAATGATAGAATCTGCTTAATTCTATTTTAAAAGTATTATAGAAGCCTGCTTCATATAAAGAAGTGTTAAGTGGCTAATGGGTTCGGAAGTATTGGGTGGTTGATATGAATTTATTAGTATTTCATACCTTGGGAAAGGGTAAGTATGTAATCGTGTGTGAAATTCAAGGTTAGATTAGAATTGCTAACTTTGATAGACATAACAACTAAATGGAAACCTATTGGTATAAGTTTATGTTATGGACATTTTATATCATTTTCCATTCATCAGATCATTGTTTTGACCCCCTCCTCATTACAACTCACATGGTAGATTTAGAGGAATAGGTTATTAGAGCTGGATGTGCCTTGTTGTTGGAGAGCCTTCTTCCTCTCATGCTCGATGCTGATGTGAAAATCTACCATCCAGGGAATACCTTAGTTCCAAGGTAGTAATCATAGTCAGTATTCTTATCCTATTGTTGTTTCTGCTGTGAGTTTAGATTTCTACCAATATTTGATAATGTCCATGCTTATTTGTAGGTACCAAATCCAACGATCCGTCCTTTTATGGACTTGGATTTTGATATTTTTCAAAATTTGAGCCCATTAAGGTGTGGGTTATTGCATTTAGTATCAGAGCACTAGGTTAGTAAATAAGAGGGACTAGGATAAATTGAGAGAATGTATGTGTATTATCCTATCTAGTAATATTTTATTTTTACCCTAGATTCAATAGTCTCAACTATAAAAGCAGCTATAGTCCCACTCCGAAGGAATGGGCAAAGCAACTATGAGCTGAAATATCTTAGAGTTAAGATTTTCATGCCGACTTCGAAGTATCCCACGTAATGCTGGAGATGCGTAAAGCACTATTGACAAAGAGTATGAATACGACATATGGTTGGATCCAAGAGACTAGAGGTATTTGACATGATGGTTGAGATTCTAGCTACCTTGTGATTTGGGACATTGAGTTCCGTTTGGAGACAAAATAATTCCAAATGGATGGGAAATTAGATTCTGTATGTTGTAATTGTCCGAAGCATGTTTTGCTAGGGTGCATTCATTGATCACCTCTTTGATGGTAAACTGGATTTTTTATTTGAATAATTAATGTCAATTCCTTAGTCTAAAAACCTATGAGAGATTTTTTATAAAGTATATTTTGGAAATGCCTTAGATTTTTGAAAAAAGGTATTCAAAGGATTTCTTTTGCCAAGAACTTATTTTGGAAATTTTGTTTTAGGAAAGTATTGGAATTTCAATTTTCAAAGAAACATGTTTACCACCAAGTTGGTCATATTAAGAGATTTTTAGTTTATAAAAGACTAATTCTTTAAATCCTTAAATATTTATATGTATATATCACTAAAGGCTTGATATTGATTTTTGGAAAGAAAATAATTCTCCAATTTGAGAAATTTATGTTTTAAAAAGGTATTTGGAAATCCTGAAATATATATATATATACATATATATATATATATATATATATATATATATATAAGATTAACTTTTGAGGGAAGTTTTAGTATGAAATAGTTTCTGTTATTTAGAAATAAGTATAAAGTAGCATGGTGATTTTTCAGTTTACAAAATCGAGGGTTTTTATATTTTCTCTCTTCAAGGTATGGACAAAATAGGAATGACGTTCAATTTTGTTTAAGGTATATAGTTTGAAGTACTTTTAAACCCACCAACTATTGGAAAAAATATTTTCGTGCGAAGTAGGAATGAAATAGCATCTGGAATATTTTTTGGATTTTTGAAAGTGTTGTTGGTTGCATCAATTTTGCTGAAGCAATCGTGATCTTGTCAAGGAAAGGTCTACACAGTAAGGTGGATACCATCATATAGAAGGCAATTTTTTTTTGGATGGGTTATACCAAAGATGGTATGTGGAACGGTTATAAGAGTATTAATTAATTTAACTACCCCTATTGGATCCATGTACAGGACGTGCCTAGATCTGGGCTAGCGGTCGACTAAATGGTCAAGCGTAGCGGTCGACCGGTTAACCTAGTAGCGGTCGACCTCTACAAGGTGAATTCGAGCCAAACTTGAACCTGGAACGCGACTATAAGTTGCGTTTAAACCCTCAACCGCTACTGCTCCTTCACTCTCTTCCTCCTCTTCAATTTTTAACCGAACCCAATCCCACCTCCCCTTTCCTCTACTTAACCAAGGCCTTTATCCTCCATTCCTCCACCAATCGACACCTAGATCCTTACAAGTCAGATCTTTCCCTGCCACTAATGTGGATCTAAACCATCTTCTACATTTTTCATCTGCCTCTCATCTCACGACACCGCCACAAACTAGCGGCTCTTCTTCTCTTCATCCCAGCCTCACTCCACAAGAAGCTTGTTGGCTTGACAGAAGCGAGTGGAAGATCATCGCCTATCTTAGAATGGTGGACTTTGATTTCCTTCACGGATGACCAGTGAAGTTCAGAGATTTCTCCGCTCTCGGGCTTGAAGAGCTTTTAGTTGAGGAAGGACTTGCACTGATCCTTCCATTCGAGACTTACGAGCAGGAATATTACCCGTGCGGCATCCATCTTTTTGATGCGTAGATGGCGTAGAATTTCGACGATGGCAAAAACTACATTGAGTCCGAGATGAAAGGAGCTCGAATTGAAATAGCAGGTTATGAACTTGCTAGAATTTTGGAGATATCTATGGTAGGCGTGGATTTGGAAGAGGTTGAGATGACTAACCCTGAGATTCTTTAGTGAATCTTTTCTGGAAACGTCGATGGTTGGAGGACCGATAATTGTGACCGTAGCTCATCTCTTCGTGGCATCATTCAGCACAACATCATTTCGAAGTCGGGTAGTCTTGACCAGATTTACGTCTCAATGCAGGAAGCCGCCTATGCTATAATTGGGCACGTGTTTTGATGCTTCATATGGTCAATCAAGGAGTTGGTACATAGAGGACTCATATTCCATATTACCACTTGCACACTTGAGTGTTTAGGCATTATAAGGTAAATTTTAGCGGAGAGCCAGTAGCTTAGAAGGTCCCTTCCGCCATCGATCGGACCATCATTAAGAGTATGAATATTCCTTTACCACCTATCGCACCACCTGTACCACCACCAGAGCTGCAGCACCAGCAGTAGGGGATAGCGTAGGGTATCGAGGGATACATAAGTCCTGAGCTTGTTACTATTCGATAGGTTCAAGCAGAGCTTCGAGAGAGTAGCAAGGAGCCGCAGTGCCAAGGGCGTGTGATTGGGTGCATAGCTTCCATCCTACTACCATTCCACAGTAGCGGCAATGGCTCGAGCTCCAACCGTGGAGCGTGACCTTCTTACAGTTCTTATATAGTGTTTTCTTTAGAGTTTTTGTATTTTTTATTTCCAACATTCGTTCTTTTTCTGGTTTTTGGGTTGTAAAACTTGTAGTTGTCTCTTATAAAAAGTACGCATTATATTACGACTTTATATTCATTTTCTGTGTTATTGTTTCTGGATTTGTGAACTGCTCCTATATATATGCACAGTAGAGAAAAAATATAAATATGGAAATCTAATAAAGACGCTTAACTAATAGTAAAAGCAATATAAGACTGGAAATTTAGAATAGTCGAAAATTTTAGCGAAGGACATGATAAAGTTGTTTTGATATCACGGGTCGTTACTCATGTTCCTTAAAAGATAAAATTCTTGTATAACAAATGTTTTGACATTTTTAAATGAAATATGAAATTCTTAGGTTGGGATCAGTTATGGAATTCTAGAATCTAGTTTATGTATTTGGCACATAACCAACTTTCGACTACAATGAAATTGTAGCTTGATTTATCAAATTGTTTGAGAAGGAAAATATTTTGGAGAATTTTTCCTTGATTTGAAAAGTTCCCTTTGGGAAAAAATATAGAGAGGTAAAAAAAAGTTTTGCATTTTTGTTATTTTTGACTCTAAAATTACTTTTAGAGTTTGTTCAAAATTTTATTTCAAGGGAAAATGTGCATCTAAATATATTGGAATTTTATTTTTCAAATGACGTATAAATTTGAAAAGTGAGAAAGATTTTTGTGAAAACTTTGATTTTGAAGGCCACGTGTTTGGCGTAGAGAAGACAAATAGAGTTAGAATTTGTGATTTAGTAGTGCATTAGGGTCGACAATGTGATAATGCAAGTGATAACAGGGGAAAAGCTGTTTAAGCCTTGGAATTTCTGTTCCATACCATGTTGACGACGCACGCAAATCTATTTTTAGACTTAATTCCATTTTAGAGCTTGAAAATAAGCCTCTTCGTGCGTTTTATAAGTGTAAAATTTGGAGTAAATATGGTGTAATGAGAAAATTTCCACTGTACTATGGGAATAGGAAGATTACAATGTGGTAAGAATGTTAAAATCTTCACCTAAATTTCTTTTCCAGCAAAGTAGTAAAGTTTAGAAAGCAATTTTTTGATGCGTTAGATTATTGGATGATAGGAAGTGGATGCAAAATTGGTTATTTCATGCTTCTATTTGGAGGAGTATGGGGGTTTTAGTTGAAAAGATTTTTAAAAAATCTACATGCATGTAGAATTTTTATTTTGATTCTATCCCCCGGCAGTGTTTGTATCAAACTGCGTTGTATCTTCCCCGAAATATAATCTAGAATTAGATCTTCATTATATAAAATATAAACGGAGACAGTTATGAATTTGATTGATTTTTCGACTGCCAATGTATATGTAGGTCATTTGCATCATATTTTTCAAAAAAGTTTTTTATAGGAGGATCCAATTTAGAATTATTTTGCATACATATTTTCTATATGGTGATACAGTAATACACTATGTACTTATGCATAATTGGTTGCAAAATTGGTTGTACACTCATTGGTTATGTAGTTTAGGATAATTAGGTGCCAAAACCTTGACATAGTCATTAGTGAAATTGGGGAACTAAATTCTTTTTAAGGGGAGAAAAATGCAACACCCTGTAATTTGGTGCTAGTTATTTAATTGATAAATTAGGTTTCGAAAATGTAAGTTGTGCAAACGATGGAATTTGGCCACGAAACTTGCACCATTGTGTTATTGGCAAAATTTCGAGCAACTTTCATATTTAAAGTTGCAATCGGAGTTCAAACGAAGAAGTTACAACGAAAAACAAATTCGAAACGAAAATAATTAAATGATAAATAATTAACCGGGCCCACTGGTTGACCCATTATTAGGGACGGTCGATCCTTAGTTGCCGACCGATCACCCAAGAGCGGTCGACCAGTGGAGACCAGGTGGGTTCAATAAACCTAGGCCGCAACGGTCAGGATTTAATATATTTCGATCTAATGGTTCTGGTTGATCTAGTGCCTATGAATTCAGGCCTAGCCCCCCTTCTTTTCTCGTATTTTTCTAAAAGTAGTAGCGAAGCTCTGCAATTTCTTCTTCTCGAAATTTCCTCCTAAATTATAAACTTAAGATCTTGTATCTATATTCATAAATTCAGAGAAGAGTAGAAATCTAATAAAAAAGGAGAAGAGAAGCCAATTAACCATATGCTATTTAGGGTAATTTATATATCTATGTGTATTTGAATCTATTTTCTCTTCTTATCTCAAATCTCTTCTCAGATCTGTAATTCTATTGTGTGTATATATACCCTTTTATACATATATCTTGGATTAAAATAATTTGAAAATGAATTAAAGGTTCTACTTCAGATCTGGAGATTTAGATCGCTTTTAAAAGGTGGGTGGGAATTTTATAGATTGCTACAGTATGCAAATTATCCCGTTGGTGTTTATTTGATTTTTATGTCTAACTAGATAATTATATATGAGTTGAAGGAAATGAATTGAATATTATCTGAATATAATAAATATCACCTACATATTCTTGTTTATGAATTGATTTAGCATTATGTACAACCTGATTTGAAAATCAGTCCCAAAAGTATGAATTTAGAATATTAATTTAGCTGAAATTTATTTCAGATCTGAAATAGGATGTATAAAAATGTTATAAATTTGGATTACTACCATAATCTTGTTAGAATATAAATTTTTTTATATTTGGAATTGTTGGAATTTAGATACGTTTAATATTTGTAAATTAGTTTAATTTCATTCCCTTTTAATAAGATACAACGTTTGTTCTAATGAGGAATAGATGCAAATTGAAAGAAAAAGAGATGTGTAAAGTATGAATTCACTGTATTTTACACTGTCTATATCAATAACAAAAAAACTATTCCTTGTAATTTCAAACGATATAATCTTTTATATTTTAAATTTATTCTTTTTTTTGGACTAATTTATGGAAACTATAATGGATAATCTATTTAGATATAATTCCAACAATTTACCATGGAAAAGTATGTTTTAGTAAAGGTATAAAACTAGAACATAAGTAATAGAAGTAAATATTTGTACTTAATTAGTACACTTATAATAATTAAATAAAAAGTTAATAACGATGCTTGCACGTAATATACGCGTGTAGGATAATTTACTAATGGGAAAACAATCTAAAAGGTTGTAACTCCACTGAATGGTAATAAATATGGGAATTGCAGTAAATGGATAGGGTATATTGATTAAGGGAACTAATAAAAATAGAATAGATATAAAAGGTTGCTAATTTGAAATTAATAATCATAAAGGAAATGTTCGTTAAGATTTTGTGGACAAACTGACATTTATAAGCAATTAAAAAGGGATTTATGGGTAGATAAATATCTAAGGTAAATCTAATTGCCTTAAATAAAAAGGGAATTAGTAGGCTAAGTCCAATGTCTACCTAAGCTAATATAAATAAAGACTTAGGTTGGTTAATTGGACTTAGTGGGTTAGTGATGCGAGGTCAGTAGAGTCACTCAATGGAAGACTACCCTTCACTTTGAGGCTAACAGCAGTCGAGTGTACTTACTACCAATGTGAGATATCTCTAATCCAATGACCCATGACGATGTAAGAGAATGGGCTTTCTTTCTTAATTGGAAAGTATTAATGGTCCAAATTTGTAATTAGGAGCGACAAGGGATATCTCTATAGGTGTTTGCTTTTATTTTGAGGTCTTAAGTGGCTAAAGGGTCCGCCTCTCTCCTAAATGGAAGTACTAAGTAACCTAGTGAGATTCCAAATAAATTATGATGTTCCTATATATGGTTTACTTGAATGTTGAGGTCTTAAGTGGATGAATGTTAGGACACCTTGGGAATAGGTCTTAAATGATGGGGCTACCACAATTGAGGTCGTAAATGATAGAGTTTGCCTATTTCTCTTTTAAAAGTATTATAGAAGCCCGCTTCATATTTAGAAGTATTAAGTGACTAATGGGTTTGGAAGTATTGGGTGGTTGATATGGCTTCATTAGTATTTCATACTTTGAGAAGGGGTAAGTATGTAATGGTGTGTGCAATGCAAATTTGGGTTAGAATTGCTAACTGTGATGGACATAACAATTAAATGGAAACTTATTAGTACAAGTTTATGTTATGGATAGTTTATACTATTTTTCAATCACCAAAACGTTGTTCTGACTCCCTCCTTATTACAACCCACATGATAGATTTAGAGGAGCAAGTAACTAGAACTAGATGTGCATTGTTATTGGAGAGTCTTCTTTCTCTCATGCTCGATGCTGATCTGAAAATCTACTATCCAAGAAATACCCTTAGTTCCAAGGTAGTAGTCATCGTCAGTGTCTTTATCCTATTTTTGTTTCCACTGTGAGTTTAGATTTCCATCAATTTTTAGTAATACTCGTGTTTATTTGCATGCACCAAATCCAACAATCTATGCATTGATGGACTTGGATTTCCATTTTTGTCGAGATTTAGGCCTATTAAGGTGTGGGCTGTTACATTTGGTATCAGAGCACTAAGTTAGTAGATCAGAGGGATTGGGTTAGATTAAGAGAATGTATTTGCACTTTAATATCTAGTAATATTATATTTTCCCCCTAGATTCTAGAGTTTTGAATATAGAATTAGTTGTAGTTCCACTTCAAAGGAATGGGCAAAGAAATTATGAGTTGAAATATCATAGAGTTAGGATTTCATGCCAACTTTGAAGTACCCACGAAGTGCTGGCGAAGCGTAAAGTGCTATTGATAAAGAGCATGAATACGACATACGACTGAATCCCTGAGGCTGGAGGTGTTCGTCCTGGTGGTTGAGATTCTAGCTTCTTTGTGATTTTGGACATTGAGATCTAGTCGGATACATAATAATTCCAGATGGATGGAAAATTAAATTATGTATGTCGTAATTATTCGGAAGCAAGTTTTGCAAGGGCGCACACGTTGATCACCTCTTTGACGGCAAACTAGATTTTTCATTTGAATAATTAATGTCAATTCCTTGATCTAAAATCCTGTGAGAGAATTTTTATAAAGTACATTTTGGAAATGCCTTAGAGTTTTGAGAAAGGGCTTTTAAAAGATTTCTTTTCCCAAGAACTTATTTTGGAAATTTTGTTTTAGGAAAGTTTTGGAAATTTAATTTTCAAAGAAACACGTATGCCACTAAGTTAGACATGTTAAGAGATTTTTAGTTTATAAAAGATTAATTATTCATATCTTTCAATACTTATATGTATATATCGATAAAGGCTTAATATTGATTTTTAGCAAGAAAATAGTTTTCCAATTTGGTAAATTTGTGTTTTCAAAATGTATTTGGAAACCTTGGAATATATATAAAAGATTAACTTTTGAGGAAAGTTTTACTATAAAATAATTTCTGTTATTTAGAAACAAGTATAAAGGAGCATATATATAGCTCAGTGATTTATCGGTTTATAAAATCAAGGGTTTTGGTATTTTCTCTCTTTAAGGTACGGACTAAATAGGAATGACGTTCAATTTTATTTGGGGTATATAATTTGAAGTATTGTTAAACCAATCAGCTATTGGAAGAAATATTTCCATGCGAAGTAGGCATGAAATAGCAACTGTAATATATTTGGGTTTTTAGAAGTGTTGTTGGTCGCAATAATTTTGCTGAGGCTATCACAATCCATCCAAGGAAAGGTCTACATGGTAAGGTGGATACCATCGTATGGAAGGCAGAATTTTTTTGGATGGGTTAAGTTAAAGATGGTGTATGAAACGGTTATAAGAATATTAATTAGTTTAACCGGCCCTGTTGGATCCAGGTTCAAGCCACACCCAAATTTGGGCAAGCGGTCGACCATAGCAGACGACTTGTTTACCTAGTAGCGGTCGACAACTACTAGGTGGATTCGGGCCTAACATGAACCAGAAACGCAACTATAAGTCACATTCGAATCCTTAACCATCACACCCACTCACTATCATCCTCCTCTTCAATTTTTAGATAAACCCAATTCCACCTCGTCTTTCCTCTGCTTAACCAAGGCCCTTCTCGTCCATTCCTCTACCAACCGACACCAAAATCATTGCCGTTAGATCTTGCCCCACCACTACTCCAGATCTAACCCTTTTCTCCCTTTTTCAGCCGCCTCTCAGCCTATGGAACCGCCACGTACTGGTGGCTTTTCCCCTCATCATCCCGGCAAGACACCACAAGAAGCCGGCTGGCTTGACCGGAGCGAGCGGAAGATCGCCACCTATCTTGAAATGATGGACTTTGATTTCCTTCCTGGATGACCAGTTAAGTTCAGAGATTTTTGCGCCCACGGGCTTGAAGAGCTTTTTGTCGGGGTAGGACTTGCATCGATCCTCCCCTTTGAGACTTATGAGAAGGAATATTACCCATGCAGCGTCCGTATTTTCGATGCGCAATAGCACATAATTTTAATGATGGCAACAACTTCATCGAATCTGAGGTGAAGGGAGCCCGGGTTGAAATGACAAATGATGAAATGGTTGGAATTTCGGAGATATCCACAGTAGGAGAAGATTTGAACGACGTTAACATGACTGACCCTAAGATTCTTCAGCGAATCTTTTCTAAAAATGTCGACGACAAGAAGACCGACAATTTATAACCGGTGGCCCATTTTGTCATGGGCATCATTTAGCACAACATCATTCTGAAGACAGGGAGTCTTGAGAAGATGTGCATCTCAGTGTGGAAAGCTGCTTAAGCTATAATTAGGCTCATATCTTGATGCTCCAAATGGTCAATCATGGAGTTGGTACCTCGAGAACTCGTTTTACATATTGCCACTTGCTCACTTAAACATTTAGGCATTATGAGATAAATTCGAGTGGAGAGCCAATAGTGAAGAAGGTCCCTCCTGCCATCGACCGGACCATCATTAAGAGGATGAATATACGTTTACCGCCTACCGCACCACCTGTACCACTACCAGGCTCCAACAACAGCGGCAGGGGGTAGCGTTGGGCATTGAGGGATACATGAGTCCTAAGTGTAACGACCCGTAAAATTTTGATAATTTTTAATGGTTTTATTTAGCGTATTTAATTTTATTTTTTTGAGGAATTTTAAATAATAATATTTTGAAATAAAATTTTACATTTGGATTACGTATAGTTAAATGTGGCAAATGATAAATTTTCATCAAAAATTAAGAAAGTATATTTTAGGGTGTGATTCTGTTCAATTTAAGTCAGTAATAATAGATGTTCATAAGATAATTTATTTTGGAAAATTCAAGGCACAGCTGTTTTATTTTCCATCATTTCTTTTATTTATTTTCAAACGGTTCATTTTGCCTTTATAACGTGTCCTTCCATATTTATTCTTGCTGTCCAATCAAGCTATTAATTGCTTTGATTGTTTCTAAAACAGTGTGTAGCTGTTACTTTTTCTACCGTTAAAATTTCAATTGCTTAATAATTTTTCCAATTCACAGATAGACTTCCCCATTCCTAGCCATTAATAAACTTTGAAATCATCGTCCTTGCCTTTCGTTATTCCCCGTTTTATAATAATAATTGAAATTTATGGCCGTTTCAGTATATAACTTTTACACGTTTTATACTCATTTAATTTCAGCAGTCCATTGCCCTTAATTTTTAAATTGTTCCATTTTCTTCCCAGGCAACAGCTCACATTCCATTTCACTTATAAATCAGTTTCCACTTTTACTCACCTGCTCACCTTTTCTTCCATCTATCCGTTTAATAGTTATATATAAGTTATAATACGTCTCCGTGATTCATCTCCTTTCCTTTTTCATTGACATATTAATTCTGGGAAGTGATTAATTTAAAAACCCATCTTCCCTTCATTCCTTTAAACTTTCAGCTAAATTTTAGCTTGTGGTGGTTGTTGTACATTTCATTAAAGAGGTACGTTACCTTATTAATCTCCGGAATTTAAGGGTGAAAAATTTATTTTTCTTACCTTTCCTTTCCTACACTCCCTGTTTCCACTTCTTTCATTATGACCGTTCATTATAAATATACACTACAGCTGGAAAGTTATAAACGTATAAACTTAGATACGTTTTGTATTTATTAAAAATTTAAAGATCACCTTAAATTGTGCAAAGCGTTTTTCCTCTGCCTTTATAACTTTGGGTTTATACCTACTGTTGCTTCCTCTTCCTCCCTGAAGCCTATTTTCTTTCTTTCCCAAGTTGTTACAGCGCCTCTTCAAGGCCATAACGGCAGATACCCCTATCGCTATCACCCATCAGATACACGTCACCACTAGCTTGCATACGTTCGCATATATAAGGTATAGTACTTCTATCTGTTAGCTTACATATATATCAGTGAATTTGTTACATAGGTTATATTATCTTGGGTTTCTCTGTTTCCAGTTTAATAATATATTATACAAATTTTGTAGCATCTATTTTATGGTTTATATATATATGTCAAAGTTATTCTTTTATATATATAAATGTATTTGTGTATATATGTATATATGCTGTTATATTAGTTTATAAAATAAATTTTCCTTTTTCGGCTGCTGTATGTAAAGATGCTTTTTGTTCTAATTTGTTTAAGCTTAGTATTTTGTTTTTTTATATAATATTTTAAACGTGAATTTGATTTAAGTGAAGCTTTTCGTATCATGTTATTAAATGAAATAATATAAGGTGATTTAAAAATATATATACTTTTTTTGAATCTTTTTGGGGTTTTGTTGGTTTTGTTGGTTTTGTTATATATTACTCTTTCTTAATGCAATGTACTGGAAACAACAAAATAGGTGAGTGAGAAAAAGAACGAAAACCATATATATATGTATCTAAGCATTCGAGTTTATACATTTGGTCGGTAAGTATATGCTATTTATAACAGTTTTGAAAGTAATTTTTAAGCATGTCTAAGCGGTTTATGTTGTAATGGTTATATTATTATTTAAATATAAGTATCACATGCGCTGGTTTTAAGTGTATATAGTATATTTATAATTTAAAGTTTATTAAGTTATAAAAGTTTATACATTTTATATTTTATAAGATAAAGTTTAAAAGTTATGTACGCTGCAGTTGATATGTTGCGATGAACATACATTATATACAAGTTTTTATTTTAATAGGTATTATTTCAACATATATATTGCATATATGTTTTTTTTTTGTATACATGTTTGGTTTAAAAACAATGATTTAAAATGTATGTATATTAAATTTAGAATATGTTTTATATATGTAAATAGTTATATATAATTATATATATGATTGTAAGTTCACTTATATCATTCATCTTTATCGATCTAGTTCTAATTTGAATTCGGTTTTTTTTCTCTTCCATTTATCAGCTTTGTTCGTCGTGCCTGTTTTCTTTGTCGAATCGTGTCTATCTAGCGTTGCTTTGGAATTCGTAACTAAACTTCATTGTCTATTCTCTTTAGCCTCGAAAGATGAGCAATCACTCACGATTAACGTTCTTTTATTTATTAAATTTGGTTTCAATTGAAACGACAATTGAAATATACTGCTGAAGTTAGTAAATCTGTTATATATGCTATTATCTGTAAACTGTTCACCTATGGGATATGACACCATATCCTATTGTTTATACTTTGTTTAATTACTGTTGATATATGCCTGTTGTTATATTATTATCATATCCTGTTATATTATTATTATCTGTTATCACTCTATAAGTTCCCTGTAGTTTAGAATTCACTATGGGTTGAAATGATATATACCCGAACGGACTTTAGAATAGGATAATTTCGTTATGGGTTGAAATGATAGACCCAAGCGATTTTCATCAAATTGAATTTGGGATTACGGGTTGAAATGCTATCCACCTGTATATATTTAGTGTACGGATTGAAATGATAAATATCCATATCACTTGACCATATGATAAGAAATATATACAGACACCGTTGGTCCATACATAAATATTTTGAAAATAAATTCTATGGTTTTGGAAAGAAATATATGGTTTAATAAATATAGATTCTTAAGACATTAGATAAATGATAAATTTTATATATAAATTTAGTAGTAATATTTGATTTAAATTAGATGGATTTAATACGTAGAATATGGTTAAGTATATATGTAAATCTATATTTGAATAGATTTTCTTGCAATAGATTGAATAAGTAAGGTTGGGAAGGTAAATTTGGGTTTATTGGAAATGATATTTAAATAAGGATTTTAATTAATCGATTTGAAATTTTTGAATGGGAAATTTAAAGGTATGATTTTTTTTTTAACTGGATTTTGATTTAAGTGATTTAATGAATATTTCACATCTAAATAAAAATAATGTTTAGAAAAATGTAAGTTAAGGTTACTTAAATGATATTGAATCTAATGAGGGAATATTTCAAGACTAAATAATAATGGGGTTAAATCGAGATCTATATGAAACTGTCAATTGAACTTTGAATTGTAGAATATTAAAGCTTTGAACTATACTAGAATTTAATTGGTTTATTTGTGATTCAGATCTGTATTTGAAATCAATATAATTCGAATTTATTATTTAGAAAATTTAATTTAATAAAAATTTAGTTTGAAACATTGAATATTTAAAGTTTTGAAATAATATTGAAATGTAAAAGGGTATTTTGTGATTTCAAATCCGAATTTGAGATCGATAAAATGTGAAATGGTTATTTAGAAATTTAGTTAAATTTTAAATTAATAAATTGAGTTTGGACTAAAATTTGAATTTGGAATTTGAATAGATTTAAATCGCAACTTTGAAAGTGATAAAATTTGAAAAAATATATATATATTTTAGATGAAATGATATTTTGATTTTGAAGTATAAATTAAATTGAAATGGCTAAGGTGTTATAGTGTATATTTCTACATTGTAGATAGTTCTACGGATCCTTAGAGAATGGTTATACCATACATCCTCTAAGCTACTTGTATTTCAGTTGATATTTCACTTGAGTTGGATTTATTAATATAAGAATGTTAATCCTGACTCGAGTGTTTTGTGTTTTGCTTTACGCTCGGGTCAGACTGGTGATACAACATTTGAGACTCACCTTCGAAGTTGGAGCTTTACTTGAAGATCCAGCTATCTATCATTTCAGTCATCCAGACGATTGGATCAGAGAAGTCATCTACCGTGCTGGAGACTTCACTGCATCTAGGATATTCTGATGTATTTTATTTCTAACTCTATTTATATAGTAGCTTCATGAACTACTATTCATTTATTCCGCTGCGTATTATTGTACTACTCTGTATCTGTGATTCTGTGATTGATTTATTTACTATATATGTTTTGGCTAAATTTAAATGAATAATTCGGTATTTTGAATTATTCAAGTCGGACATGTATAGTATTATTGTCGATTTGAATGGTCCAAAATAGCGAGTCGTTACAGTTGGTGTCACAGCTTTGGCTCTAGGCAAAACTTAGCATATATGGTAAATTTATTTACAGAATCACTTTCGTTTAAGTTGAATCTCTTCCTTTTGACTCGATTTCCTTTGAACTTTGAAACGTTCCCTTTGGTTCAAAAATTCATTCTTGTCTCTCTCTATTTATATTCTTTTGATTCTGGAGTGTCCAATGACTTCACTGAATGATTTGTAAAAGGGTGAAACTCCTTTACAATTGGCATTAATTCACCGAAGATTTATTTATCCCCCAGTTTAGATGCTACTATCTTTTGTTATTCCGAATTATATCTTTGGCGATCGAATGTCGAATTACCTTAGAATTCTGCACCGATCTAATTTTGGAATCACGGTTGACCTGTAAAGGTCGCCCGCGATTTATAGAAGTATATCCATCTTCTATTTTGTAATTTAATTATTTCATCTTCGATCGAGTCTATCTTCGAATCAGGATTCTATTGATTGGAGTTCCTCTAGATTAAATCTCTATCTTTGTTTAAAAATCCATTCTTGAATCATCCTTTGAAAATCGGGTTTTGTTTGTATTTTAAAATTGTTTTATATACCGAAATTTTTATTTGGGTAACTATGATTTTATTCTATATATAAAAGAGAAAATGTTTTCGATAAGGATTATAGACCTTTAAAAAAAACGAGAATTTGAAGTTTCGAAAAGATTTGAAATTTTGAAAATATTATAAGAAAATTTATTTATATAAAAATGATTTATAACTGATAGGTTTTGAATTTGAAATTCGAGAGATTGGACTCCGATATTTTTGAAAATTGGTTTAAGATTTTGAAATATATAATAATAAGATTTGAAAGTATTTTCTGAATAAGAAATGTTTCAAATGACTTCAAATGAGTTCCAAGGATTTCGAACAAAAATTCAAAGAAGTTTTCAAGAAAATAGAAGTCCAGAACTCACTTATGTCGCTGAAAAATAATTTCGGTGATGAGTGCACGCATCATCGACATTGATTTTCGAGTTTCAGAGTGGGGAGAGGCCACTTTAATAGCTTCGCTATGCGAGTGATTTTGTAAAACCATTGTTGATTTCAAATTCCAATGTATAATTTGATATTTTCGAAAGATATATGTATATATTTGAAACAACTTAAAGTGAGACCGGTGTTCAGTCCTCGAGTTTCGGATTTAATTTGGTATAATCCTACCTATTGAAATTGATTTATTGTTAATTTTCAACTCTTAAATTGGAAATTTGATTTCCCTAACTATTTTGAATGTTCGAACACTTCCAAATCGAGGTTAAATTTTCAAAGCTAAGAAATTTTGAAGAGGATAAAATATTTGATAAAGCATATAAGTTTATTTTTGTATGTTTAAGTTTGAAACCTTTTGTTAAGTAAATGAATATGAATATTTTGAATTATACTAATATGGAATTTACTTTTGAAATGTTTTAAAAAAAATTAGTTAAATAATGGTTTCTAGAAAGATAAATTGAATATTTCAAATAGAAATAAATAGTTTAAGGGTTTTAAAGGGATAATTATAAATTTGGAAACCATTTTGAGTATAATTGATTTAGAGAAAAATATTTGGTTTTGAAATTTGATTGGAATTAAAACCAGTACTTATATGGTGATTTTGGAAATGAATTTGTTTGACCTAAATTTTGTTGATTTGGAAATTTGGATTATTTTCTAAACCTATTGTTTAAGGAACTTTGAAACTAAATTGATATTGAAATGATTTGAAATTGAGAATCTTATATTATTAAGTACATGATTTGGGAGTGGCCGAACTTATATAAAATGGATTTGTATAAGTATGAAGTTGATTTATAATCTATTGATTTGAAAGATACTCAATTTTGAAAGAGAATTTTTTTACAATCGAAGTCTATATAAGTATGATTTGATATACTACTGATTTGGAAAGTATTCGATTTGGAAAAGGAATCCTATATATAATGGACTTTATATAAGTATGATATTTGAAAGTATTTGGAAAGGTACTATATGATATATAGTTTTTCGAAGTAAAGATATGGAAAGTGCCTTCTGCTTGATATCCGCTTTGTGGCCACATTGTGGATTCATTCTATCGATATTATTCTCTCTGATTTTTGGTTTTCCGGATGTGATACTCGAGTGTCCCACCGTAGCGTAACCCATGGTTTTTTTTCTTGCGACTGCATAGCGCAACTGCCTGACTGAGATTGGCCTAGGGGTACGGGTTGTTTCCTGGGGGACCCAGGCGTAACCATTGTGTATCCTGCAATCTGTGTAGGTCGCATTAGTAGCGAAACTGCCTGGCTGAGACAGCCTAGGGGTACGGATTGTTTCCTGGGGGACCCAGGCATAACCATTGTGTATCGTGCACCCTACTAGTCATCATGACGTAACTCGCAGGGCTGAGAAAGCTTACAGATACAGATTGTTTCCTGGGGGATCCAAGCGTAACCATTGTGTATCTGCGAACCATGGTTGGACAAAGGTTTTGGTTTGATTATTTTGTCTGGATTGTACTTTCCATATCTGTTTTTTTAAAGGTTTTTCAAGTATTTTCACTGGGTGTTGAAATAGGTCTACTAAGTACTTGAAGAATTCTAGCTTTGCGCCTGATCAACGCATGGCCAGAGTCTGCAAGAACGAGGATAAACTTGTTGAAACATCGAGTTATAAAAGTATATTTGAAAGGAAAAATTCGTTTCGATATAAAAGTATTTTATTATAAAGGTATTTCCAACAAAGAAATTTTGTATTAATATTTGAGATTAAAGTTTTATGGTTTATTTAATTATTCGAGCCCGATACTATCCCTTTGAACCAACCTTATCTGCTCAGCTTTATTTATTCACCTATATTCCGTTTTTCGAAATCTACCCTCCTTTCCTTTTTGAATATAATCTTTAAAATATTGTTTATTTATATACTACATGGTTTCATAGTAAATGATTAGTGTCATTAATATTTCAAAAGTTATTAATTTAATATAACATATTTAAGAAATGAGTATTAATTTATCTATAATGTTGAAAGTGTCTTAAGATAAATTAGTAAATTTATAAACTTTGGATTTAACGTTGTCAAATAACTTCCTTGAAAATATAACCAAGGATGTGAATAACTGTTTCCAAATAGTTTTCATATATATTTATAAAGGTGTTATTTAAACATATAAATGTTTTTTGTAAGGGAAGCAGGAAATTTTACAAATGGGTTTTGAAAAGTTTTAAGTATTAAAGATAATTGAACTGCAATGAAGTTTTCAAATGAATATTTCTATAAAAATTTATATGGTCGTAAATTAATTGTTTATCCTTGTCTTTCAATCTATTTATCTTTCTGGTTGTTTCTATTCTCCTACCTTCTTCCTTTTCGGGGACGAAAAGTTTAGAGTGGGGGAGAGTGTAACGACCTGTAAAATTTTGATAATTTTTAATGGTTTTATTTAGCGTATTTAATTTTCTTTTTTTTGAGGAATTTTAAATAATAATATTTTGAAATAAAATTTTACATTTGGATTACGTATAGTTAAATGTGGCAAATGATAAATTTTCTTCAAAATTAAGAAAGTATATATTAGGGTGTGATTCTGTTCAATTTAAGTCAGTAATAATTGATGTTCATAAAATAATTTATTTTGGGAAATTCAAGGCACAGCTGATTTATTTTCCATCTTTCTTTTATTTATTTTCAAACGGTTCATTTTGCCTTTATAACGTGTCCTTCCATATTTATTCTTGTTGTCCAATCAAGCTATTGATTGCTTTGATTGTTTCCAAAACAGTGTGTAGCTGTTACTTTTTCTACCGTTAAAATTTCAATTGCTTAATAATTTTTCCAATTCACAGATAGACTTCCCTATTCCTAGCCATTAATAAACTATGAAATCATCGTCCTTGCCTTTTGTCAAGACCTGATTCTTCGACTTTCGAAAATCGACATCAATACGTCCACTGTATCAACTGTCGAACAATCGAATGCCGGAAAACCGAACCATGAGGATTAAAAAGAAGAGGTAGAAGAAAAGATAGAAGAAGTAAGGAAACAGAACAGAAACAATAACAGAATCTCACATATCGCAGCGGAACAACATATAATAGATAAATGAATAATCTTTAAAACAAAGAACTATCTCAGTTATTACATTACATTATCATCAGAGTATACAACAACAATATACAACACAACTGGGCAATGGACAATTATACAACATGTCCTTACAACTAAATTTACAGCGGAAAGATAATATCATATACAAGTAATACGTCTCGCCATCCAGCTCGCCACTTGAGCTCCAAAGCACTCCTGAATCCAAAATGACCTGATAACCTGGCTCTAGACTGCCCATGTAGAAAATTATGGGCACCCAGAGTTTAGGAAGGGAACAATAAACTCCAGGTCAGTCATGGGACTGATGTGAGAACTTAAAACAGTTATTTAACTTTTAAAACAACAACAACAATAGGAGTGAAAAATATCCGCAATGCTTTTGGAAAATGAAACTACCATAAGGCCTCCCCGCACATACGCAATGCAAACGCAGAATTGGAGGAGATTTCTCCTTATGATAGTCAAAGATGCTTACTATGAAAAACAAATCATTTTTGATATTATTATTAGTGCATAGTGATGAAAGCATTTCGAAAATAGAATATAAATCTTAACCAGCATAGACATTCCGAACTATGCCTACTATAGCTACCATCCAAACAGTGGGGCGCCACCATAAGTGAATGGCAGGTTCTACAACTAAAACCGTACAAGGTGCGTATTGTTTTATTTGGATTTCCAAAAAATGGTCAGGCTAAGGAACTTCCTACTGTTAATGGGATCGCCTCTGGCGGGACGTCCCAAGAACCTAACGTTATGGTTAGATCTCTGCCAACACAAGGCCGGGTTACCTCTGTAACTAGGTAACTACTACACGAATATGCCACCCCCCGGTCCCTTTAGACCTTTATCCGAGCGCTCGATAACCAACATCACACAGTAATAAATATAGTGTGTCAACATGAGTAAGTATCTGGGTTCCATACCATGATACCACCCTTTCCAGAAGGAAATGACATACCCTAAAGGGCGCGACCCTCATAACCTTGCCGCATATTCCTGTTTTGACCATTTTCGGGGGTGAGGTCTGACGAAGTCTCGTCAACAAAGCTACGCTTTTTCACAAAGCCACGCTTTGATCAACAAATGATCAATAAATAATCATCACACAGCAACACTCAGCATGCCACATTACCAAATTGGGAATATATCGCTGATAACCTTCAACTACATAACCTCTAAAGGTGTTAAGCTAAGAGAATAAATTCTCCGCCACCAACGGAAATGTATTTGAAAGAAATCTGCTTTATATCTCAAAATGTAATGTCAGACATGTAACCATACAAGTCTGTTCCGGGTTCGAACAGAACCGAAGGCACTTCAAAAGAAGCCCTTGCAATCCGGGTATTCACAATCCCGATCGAATTTCCCATCTCAAAGGAAATCTCCATACCGTAGCTAACGGTGAAGAGACAATCGATAGGTCGTCCTATCATTTTCACAAATACCCGGTCTTCACCACTGGTCTTCAATGCTATCCATTATGTCGTATCACTATTCAGAATGGGTAATTCGAATAACGAGCGCAATAATTTAAAAATAAGTGTAGCATTCAATTTCAACCAATTCACAACAAATAGCCACTCAAGGGTCAATATTTATAGTCGGTTATTTAACTATCAATCACTATTCACAACATAACCCGATTTCAAATAATTTCCCAAATTATTTATTTTCAAAAATATCTTTATAAGATATATATCTTCCACACTTCAACCATTTGAAAACCAATTTCAAATCAATTTACACCCTTACAACTTTCATTTCAAAATGGTTCATGTAAACCAATTAAATAAATCCTTACCGATTTATTAAATTTACGTTTCAAATCCGTAAATTAATTTCCACACTTCAAAAATAAATCAATGTTTATTTTAAAACAAATTTCCCTTTCTTTTGTAAATTCCATATTGAATTTCCATTTCCAAAATATCTATGAATATACGATTTTTAAATCGATTTCTAATATTCATTTTTAATTTATCTTTAAAAGATAAAAATCTCAAAACATTCACTTCATATTGGAAAAACATTTCCATACTTATTTAATAATAAGTAATTCACCAGTCTATTTATTTTCAACACTTGGAAAATATTCAATATACTTAAATCCAAATTAAGTATATATTTTATTCTATAAGGAAAACATTCTCTTAAACACATTTATTTGGGTCAAAACGAATGTTGCGTAAAACATCGTTACGACAACCCAAAATCACTAGTATAGGGATCCGAACTTAAAATAGATATATGAATCCAAATACTATATAAAACATTTCCTTTCGGAAATCATTTACAATAACAACAGTGTTATAGTCCACCATTTCCTTCTATTTCTCGAAAACGTCTATTTCAACAATAAATGTTGAAATCTATGGTTTCGATACTTAATACATTTTAAAACGTTTTTAAATCGTTTTAATTCTATTTAAAATATCACTTTTCCAAAATATTTCTTTAATATATTATTCACCGTCCAAAATCGTGAATATACTTCATTAACCAAATTTAATTTCTACATATTTTATTTAAAGGATTATCCACTGTCCAAAATCGTGAATGTACTTCATTTAATAAGCTATAATAATTAAACTTATTAAAATAAGTCGAATTCGGATTTATAAAACAACGTTTATAAATCCCATTTATATTTTATAACAACCTCAACTTATAAAATCACTTTATTAACAAATTCTATCCGTATTCCATTTACATGCCAAAATCCAAATCTATAAGTTAATTACTTATAAATATTTTATTCTATAAAATATATTCATTTTATAACTTCACAATTTATAAATCTATAGATTTCATTCACTTATGAAATCCATTTTTATTTCATTTTAATACTTATAAAAACTCGTTTTATAATTCCAATATTTTAATTTATAAATATCAATTTTATAAATCTTTTATATAAATCATTTATAATAATTCAAAAATCCCCATTTAAACCGTTTTATAAATTAATCAACTACTTATTTCAAAAAAAAATCACATTTCGGTTATATTTCACAAAAATCATAATTTTATAACATAAACATTTCAACTTTTATTTATTTAAAATGAATCAATTTCAAAATTAAATTTTATTATGAATTCTCAACTTAAATTTTCAAAAATCAAATTTTATTTATTTTCGGCATCTAACGATACCAAAAATATATTCGGCTAAAATTTAGCCTTTAACCATTCAATCACAAAGATAATCACGTAGATTATAAATAGATCAATAAATAGATCAACACACAACATTGAAACCAATTCAATCTTTTGAGGAATCCAGTTGGATCCCTGCATCCAAAGATGTTAGCACAATATCAATTCCACTTCGAGACGGAATATCGCAGTATATGGGATTTATAAAATACTACCCGCTATTATGCGGCGCAATAGGGTCTCATCCGCTATATATTGCGGGAAATCAACTCCAAGTACATATATAATACCAATTCCATACAAGTTGGAATTATCACGGTATATGTTTTTAATAGATAACCTTCGCTTAATATAATAATGTCTATTTAACACAATAGATAACAAATTATCATCCAATCACACAATCAAGCAAATTTTAAATTTAACTATTTAAAATTTAAATCGAAACAATTCGATTGAGTGAGAAGTTCTCACCTTGAGTTTTCGATAATAGTTGTAGCGTTTTATTTCGAATAAAATTAAACGTACGTTTAATTTTACTCGAAATTTTTACTAGCTCCAAACGACTCCAAACTAGCTCCATTGTGTAGTGCTTGACAAAACGAACCCGACGCAATTCGTTTCGTCACAATCCGACCTCGTATAAAGAAGTTATAGCAATTTAAAGTTTACACGAATTTAAAATATAATAAACTAACAATTTCTTTTTATTTTATAACCTAAAAATTTCAGAGCCGTTGGATTTTGAGACACCAGATCTCGGCCACCGAATGCAACTTCTTCTTCCCAGTTAAAAAAATCGCGCATGCCTATTACAAAACCCATGTTAGCCGTATCTAGGGCTGCGAACCGAGACCACCACAACGATCTAGAACTCGATCAAGCTTCATCATTTTGCGCGCCTCACTCCCCCTCACCAACGCCCAGGTTGCGGCCAAGCTCAGCTACGCCTCAGTCTTGAAATGCGTGCGCGAAGTTGCCGCCTTCATGGCGAAATTCCCATCGATCCAAAGCTCGAAATTCAATCATAGCCGTTCACATCGCTGAGCTCGCGAAGCTCTTCAACTTTCATTTAGGAATCGTGAGCTAAAAGGGTCTGGATCGAGAGATAATCGAGGAAGAAGTTAGGAATTTTCTGGCCATTGAAGATAATAGAAATGGCAGCCGACATTGAAAATTAGGGTTAGGGCTTTTTGGTTTGCAAATTAGAATTGTTGTGGCCTTACATAGAAAATTCTATGAAACACTATTCATCCAAAAAAATTCGAACTCCAAACGAAGCGTGCCAGCTGGCTTTTTAGGGTTTTCCCCGCGTTCCGGACACAATGGAATAGGTTTCGGAAGCTAATTCGATCATCTGTGCGAGTTACGGCAATACACGATCAAATTTAAATTAAATCGATTAAACGAATTTTCTATGCGTTTTGGCTTGCCCCAGACAAACGATAAATCCGATTGACATGAAATTTAAAACCTTACAATAATATCACATTATGGATCCGATGAAACTTGTTTCGTCGAAATCCGAAACTGTTTGAAAAATGGCTATTTTAACTCGTCAATTAAACATTAAAATATTCAATTTTCACAAATCAGCTTTTAATTCAATTTTAAAAGTTCACAAACATTGTTCTAACTTCAATATGATTTAATATAACTTTATAAATCATTTTTTAATCACATTAAACCCAATTTCCAATTTTTTCTGTAATTTCAATTATTAAATTATCGATTTAATTATCCAATTAAATCCAGATATTCGAAAAATAAATTATTCGACTTATAAATTTTACTTACTAATATTTAGAATCAAATAAATTTTCAAAATTTAATTGACAGAAATTCTAGGTCGTTACACCTTTCGTTATTCCCCGTTTTATAATAATAATTGAAATTTATAGCCGTTTCAGTATATAACTTTTACACGTTTTATACTCATTTAATTTCAGCAGTCCGTTGCCTTTAATTTTTAAACTGCTCCATTTTCTTCCCAGGCAATAGCTCACATTCCATTTCGCTTATAAATCAGTTTCCACTTTTACTCACCTGCTCACCTTTTCTTCCATCTATCCGTTTAATAGTTATATATAAGTTATAATACGTTTCCCTGATTCATCTCCTTTCCTTTTTCATTGACATATTAATTATGGGAAGTGATTAATTTAAAAACCCATCTTCCCCTCATTTCTTTAAACTTTCAGCTAAATTTTAGCTTGTGACTGTTGCTGTACATTTCATTAAAGATGTACGTTACCTTATTAATCTCCGGAATTCAAGGGTGAAATTTTTATTTTTCTAACCTTTCCTTTCCTACGCTCCCTGTTTCCACTTCTTTCATTATGACCGTTCATTATAAATATACACTACAGCTGGAAAGTTAAAAACGTATAAACTTAGATACGTTTTGTATTTATTAAAAATTTAAAGCTCACCTTAAATTGTGCAAAGCGTTTTTCCTCTGCCTTTATAACTTTGGGTTTATACCTACTGTTGCTTCCTCTTCCTCCCTGAAGCCTATTTTCTTTCTTTCCCAAGTTGTTACAGCGCCTCTTCAAGGCCATAACAGCCGATACCCCTATCGCCATCACTCATCAGACACTCGTCACCACTAGCTTGCATACGTTCGCATATATAAGGTATAGTACATCTGTCTGTTAGCATACATATATATCAGTGAATTTGTTACATGGGTTATATTATCTTGGGTTTCCCTGTTTCCAGTTTAATAATAAGTTATACAAATTTTGCAGCGTGTATTATATGGTTTATATATATGTGTGTGTGTGTGTGTGTGTGTGTGTGTGTGTGTCAAAGTTATTCTTTTATGTATATAAATGTATTTGTGTATATATGTATATATGCTGTTATATTAGTTTATAAAATAAAATTTTCCTTTTTCGGCTGCTGTATGTAAAGAGCTTTTTGTTCTAATTTGTTTAAGCTTAGTAGTTTTTTTATATAATATTTTAAACGTGAATTTGATTTAAGTGAAGCTTTTCGTATCATGTTATTAAATGAAATAATATAAGGTGATTTAAAAATATATATACTTTTTTTTTGAAACTTTTTGGGGTTTTGTTGGTTTTGTTATATATTACTCTTTCTTAATGCAATGTACTGGAAACAACAAAATAGGTGAGTGAGAAAAAGAACGAAAACCATATATATATCTAAGCAATCGAGTTTATACATTTGGTCGGTAAGTATATGGTATTTATAACGGTTTTGAAAGTAAATTTTAAGCATGTCTAAGCGGTTTATGTCGTAATGGTTATATTATTATTTGAATATAAGTATCACATGCACAGGTTTTAAGTGTATATATTATATTTATAATATAAAGTTTATTAAGTTATAAAAGTTTATACAGTTTATATTTTATAAGATAAAGTTTAAAAGTTATATAAGCGGCAGTTGATATGTTGCAATGAACATACATTATATATAAGTTTTTATTTTAATAAGTATTATTTCAACATATATATTGCATATATGTTTGATTTTTTTTTTTTGTATATGTGTTTGGTTAAAAAACAATGATTTAAAATGTATGTATATTAAATTTAGAATATGTTTTATATATGTAAATAGTTATATATAATTATATATATAATTGTAAGTTCACTTATATCATTCATCTTCATCGATCTAGTTCTAATTTGAATTCGGTTTTTTTTCTCTTCCATTTATCATCTTTGTTCATCGTGCCTGTTTTCTTCGTCGAATCATGTCTATCTAGCGTTGCTTTGGAATTCGTACCTAAACTTCATTGTCTATTCTCTTTAGCCTCGAAAGGTGAGCAATCACTCACGATTAACGTTCTTTTATTTATTAAATTTGGTTTCAATTGAAACGACAATTGAAATATACTGCTGAAGTTAGTAAATCTGTTATATATGCTATTATCTGTAAACTGTTCACCTATGGGATATGGTTATTTAGGAATTGAGTTGAATTTTAAATTAATAAATTGAGATTGGACTAAAATTTGAATTTGGAATTTGAATAGATTTGAATCGAAACTTTGAAAGTGATGAAATTTGAATATATATATATTTTAGATGAAATGATATTTTGATTTTGAAGTATAAATTAAATTGAAATGACCACGGTGTTATAGTGTATATTTCTACATTGTAGATAGTTCCACGGATCCTTAGAGAATGGTTATCCTATACATCCTCTAAGTTTCTTGTATTTCAGTTGATATTTCACTTGAGTTGGAATTATTGATATAAGAATGTTAATCTTGACTCGAGTGTTTTGTGTTTTGCTTTACGCTCGGGTCAGACTGGGCGATACAACGTTTGAGACTCACCTTCGAAGTTGGAGCTTTGCTTGAAGATCCAGCTATCTATCCTTTCAGTCATCTAGTCAATTGGTTCAGAGAAGTCATCTGCTGTACTGGAGACTTCACTGCATCTAGGATATTCTGATGTATTTTATTTCTAACTCTGTTTATATAGTAGCTTTATGAACTACTATTCATTTATTCTGCTGCGTATTATTGTACTATTCCGTATCTGTGATTGATTTATTTACTGTATATGTTTTTGCTAAATTTAAATTAATAATTCGGTATTTTGAATTATTCAAGTCGGACATGTATAGTATTATTGTCGATTTGAATGGTCCAAAATAGCGAGTTGTTACACTAAGCTTGTTGCTATTCGACAGGTTCAGGTAGAGCTCCAAAAGATTAGCATGGAGCAGCAACATAAAGAGCATGTTATTAGGTGCATAGCTGCCATGCTACGACATTTTCACGATCCGGTAATGGCTCGAGCTCCAGCCACGGAGCGAGACCTTCTTACAGTTCTTAGTTGGTATTTTCATTATAGTTGATGTAACTTCTTATTTCTAACATTCGTTTTTTTTGGTTGTTGGGTTGTAAAACTTTTAGTTGTCTCTTATAAAAGGCACACAATATTATGAATTTCTATTCAGTTTCTATGTTATTGCTTCTAGATATGTGAACCGTTTCTATATATGCAAAGTAGAGAAACAATATAAATATGGGAATATCATAAAAACACTTAACTAATAGTAAAAGCAATATGAGATTAGAAATTTAGAATAGTAGAAAATTTTGGCGAAGGACATGATAAAGTTGTTTTGATATCATAGATAATTTCCCATGTTCCTTAAAAGCCAAAATTCTTGTATAATAGACGTGTTGACATTTTCAAATAAAATGTAAAATCCTTGGGTAGATATTTGTTGTGGAATTCCCAAATCTGGTTTATGCATTTGGCGCATAACCAACTTCCGACTACAATGAAATTGTAGCTTGATTTATCAAAAATTTTGAGAAGGAAAATATTTTAGAAAACTTCCCCTTGAATTGAAAAGTTCTCTTTTAAAAAAAAGAGAATAAAGAAAAGGTATTTTGTTTTAGTTATTTTTGACTCTAAAATTATTTTTAAGGGAAAATGTGCATCCAAATATTTTAGAATTATTTTCCAACTGACGTATAAATTGGAAAAGTGAGAAAGATTTTTGTGAAAACATTGATTACGGAGGCCACGTATCAGGCGTAGGGAAGGCAAATAGAGTTAGAATTTGAGATTTAGCGGTGCATTAGGGTGAATGATGCGATTAATGCAAGCGGTAATAGGGGAAAAGCTGTTTTAGCCTTAGAATTTCTATTTGCATACCTTGTCGATGATGTACGTAAATTTATTTTTAGACTTAATTCCGTTTTAAAGCTTGAAAATAAGCCTCCTTATGCGTTTTATACGAGTAAAAGTTGGGCAAAATCTGGTGCTGAGGAAATTTCCAGTATACTACAGGAATAGAAAGATTACAGTATGGTAAGAATATTGAAATCTCTACCTAAATTCCATTTTCCAACAAAGGAGTGAAGTTTGAAAAGCAATTTTTCGATGTGTTAGATTATTAGATGATAGAAAGTGGATGCACAATTGGTTGCTTCGTACTTCTTATTGTAGGAGTATGGGGTTTTGGTTGAAAATAATTTTTAAAAAGTTAGATGCATGTAGAACAGTCAATATATATGTAGGTTGTTCGCATCATATTTTTCAAAAATATTTTTAAAGAAATCATTCATATGTGGAAATGGTTTAGAATCATTCTGCATACATATTTTATGTGTGGTGATACAGTAATACACTATGCACTTAAGCATGTATGGTTGCAAAAAATTGATTGTACACTCACTGCCTATGTAGTTTAGGACAACTAGGAGCCGAAACCTTGACTTAGTCATTGGTGAAATTTCGGGGACGAAATTTTTTTTAAGGAGGAAAGAATGTAAAACTTTGTAATTTGGCGCTAGTTATTTAATTAGTTTCTTAATTAAATAGTTAGGCTCCGAAAATGAAATTTCTGAAAACGATGGAATTTGATGATGAAACTTGCAACACCATGTTCATGTTGAAATTATAAGCAACTTCATATTTGGAGTTTTGCGGTTGGAGTTCAAATGAAGAAGTTACGGATGAAAAAAAAATTCAGAACGAAAATAATTAAATAATAAATCATTAATGTTTTTATATTAATTAACCGAGCCTACAGGCCAACCCATCATTGGGGACAGTCGACCCATGGCAGTCGACTGGTCACCTAGGAGCGATCGACCAGTGAAGACCGGGCGACTTCAGTAACCCTAGGCCGCAACGACCAGGATTTAATATATTTCGATCTAACGGTTCTGGTTGATTCTAGCGCGTATAAATTCAAGCCTAGCTCTACCTTCTCTTCTCATATTTTTTCTAAAAGCAATAGTGAAGCTCTGCCATTTCTTCTTCTCCACTTTTTATCCAAATTATAAAGATGTGATATTTGTATCTATGTTCATACAAATCGGAGAAGAGTAGCAATCTAATAAAAAAGGAGAAGATAAGTGAATCAACCATATGCGCATTTGAGGTAATTTATATATTTATATATATTTGTATCTATTTTCTCTCCCTGTTTCAAATGTCTTCTCTGATATATAATTCTTGTGTGTGTGTGTGTATATCCTTTTATACATATCTTAAAAAGGATTTGGAGATGAATTAAAGGTTCTACTTCAGATTTGGGGATTTAGATCGCTTTTAAAAGATGTGTGGGAATTTTATAGATATAATATGCAAATTATACCGTTGGTGTTTATTTGATTTTTATACCTAATTGGATAAACATATATATGATTTGAAGGTAATGGATTGAATACTATCTGAATATAATAAATATCGTTTATATATTCTTGTTTATGAATTGATTTAGCATTGTATACAACCTAATCTGAAAATCAGTCCTAAAAGTATGAATGCAGAATATTAATTTAAATGAAATTTATTCCAGATCCGAAATAGGTTGTATAAGAATGTTATAAATTTGGATTATTACCCCAATTTTGTTTGAATATAAATTTTTCTATATTTGGAATTGCTAGAATTTTGATCCATTTAATATTTGTAAATTAGTTTCATTTCATTCCCTTTTAGAAAGATACATTGTTTGATCTAACAAGGAATAGATGCAAATAGAAAGAGATGTATAAAATATGAATTCATTGTATTTTACACTATCTATTTCGGTAATAAAAAGAAATGATTATTCCTTGTAATTTCAAACAATGTAATCTTTTATATTTTAAAGTTATATCTTTTCCTTTGGACTAATTTTCGGAAATTATAACGGATAATCTTTTTAGATACAATTCAAACAATATGACATGGAAAAGTATATTCTAGTAAAGGTATATAACTAGAACATACTTAATAATAGTAAATATTTGTAAGTAATTATTGATCTTATAGTAATTAAATAAAAAGTAAATAACGATGCTTGCTCATAACATTCACGTTTAGGATAATTAACTAATGGGAAAAGAATCTAAACGGTTGTAACTCCAATAAATGGTAATAAATTTGGGAGTTGCAATAAATAGATAGGGTAAATGGTTTAATTGGACTTAAAAAAATGGAATAGATACAAAAGGTTACTAAATTGAAATTAGTAACTATACATAAATTTCTTAAGAAATGTCTGTTACGATTTTATGGACAAACTAACATTTACGAGCAATTAAATTGGGATTTGTGGATAGATAAATATTTAATATAAATCATATCGCCTTAAATAAAAAGATAATTAGAAAGCTAAGTCCAATGCCTACCTGAGCTAATATAAATAATGACTTAGGATGCTTAATTGGACTTAGTGGGTTAGTGATGTAAGGTCAGTAGAGTCACTCGACATAAGACTGCCCTTCACTTTGAAGCTAACAACAGTCGGATGTACTTGCTACTGTTGCGAGATATCACTAATCCAATGACCTATGAGGATGTGAGGTATTGGGCTTTCTTTCCTGATTGGAAGTATTAAATGGTCGAAATTTAGTATTTGGAGCCGTAGGGGATATCTCCATAGATCTTTGCTTTTGATTTGAGGTCTTAACTGCCTGAAGGTTCCGCCTCTCTCAAAAATGGAAGTATTAAGTAACCTAATAAGATTCCAAATAAATAAATAAGAATGACTCTAAAATGGGTTGACTTCAGTGTTGAGATCTTAAGTGGCTGAACGGTCTGCCTCCCTACCAAAATGTAACGTTTCGGATTTTTCCGTTGCCGAAAAACCGAAATGTTAGGGTTTAAGAAGAAGAAAAAGGTAGAAGAAAGAGGTAGAAGAAGAGAGAAAGAAAAACAGAACAGAAAGAAATAACAGAACAACATCAGAATCTCACAATTCGCAGCGGAACAAGATATAATAGATAAATGAATAATCTTTAAACAAAGAACTAAATCAGTTATTACATTACATTACATTACATCAGAGTGTACAACAACAAATAACAACTAACAGCGGAAAAAGAAATACTATATGCTAGTAATACGCCAATGCCATCCATCTTGCCTCCAGCAACTCCTGAATTCCAGAATATCCTGATAAACCTTTACTCTTGACTGCCCGTGTGGAAATTGGTGGGCACCCATAGTTTAGGAAGGAAAACAATAAACTCCGAGTCAGTCATGTGACTGGTGTGAGAACTCAAAATAGTTTATTTATCTTTAAAATCAAAATAGAGGAATATTTTTAAAGTCAATTCGCAATGCTTTTAAAAATGAGACTACCATAAGGCCTCCCGCACACACACACATGCAAACGCAGAATCGGAGGAGATTTCTCCTTATGATAGTCAAATATGCTTGATACGCATTAAAAAGAAACATTTTATATTATTACTAGTGCATAGTGTAGGAAAAATTCATTTTGAAAATAAAGATATAAATCTTAGCCAGCATAGACATTCCGAACTATGCCTACTATAGCTACCATCCAAACAGTGGGGCGCCACCATAAGTGAATGATAGGTTCTACAACTAATACCGTACAAGATCGTATTGTTTCTTTGGATTTCCAACGAATGGTCAGGCCAAGGAACTTCCCATTGCCACATGAGAACGCCTCTGGAAGGACGTCCCCGAGAACCAAACGGGATCTCTGCCAACACAAGGCCGGGTTACCCCTAACTGGGTAACAACTGACACGAGTATGCCATCCCCCGGTCCTTTGGGACCTTTAACCGAGCGCTCGTCACCATCATCACACAATCATAAATAAAGTGTTTCAACATGAGTAAGCATCTGGGATCCATACCATGATACCACCCTTTTCTAGAAGGAAATGCACATACCCTAAAGGGAGCTACCCCTCATAACCTTGCCGCATCTTTCCTGTTTTGACCATTCCGGGGTGTGAGGCTTGACGAAGTCTCGTCCACAAAGCCACGCTTTATACAAAAGCTGTGCTTTGGGTCAACAAATGATCATAGAAATGATCACAAAGATAAACGATCAAACAAATGATCCTATCACAAATGATCAACACAATGATCATTTCACAGCAACACTCAGCATGTCACATTACCAAATTGGGAGTATATTGCTAATAACCTTCAACTATATAACCTCTGAGCTCGTACGTCTCAGAGAAGGGTGTTAAGCTAAGAGAATAAATTCTCCGCCACCAATAGAAATATATTTGAAAGAAATCAGCTTTATATCTCAATTTGTAATGTCAGACATACTATCCATACAAGTCTGTTCCGGGATCGAACAGAACCGAAGGCACTTACAAAGAAGTCCTTGCAATCCGGATAATCTCTAATTACGTCCGGATTTCCCATCACATATGGAGATCTCTATACCGGGGATCAGCCAGTGCAGAGATAATCGACAAGAAACCCTTTCGTTTTCGAAAATATCCGGTCTTCAACACCGGTCTTCAAATGCAATTTATAACGACGCATCACATATTCGGAATGGGTTATACGAACCCAAGGTCCTTTCCCGGTTAACCCGAATAGTGAGCGCTTATTTTAAAAAAAAAAGTGTGGCATTCAATTTCAAGCAAATCACAACAAATACCTATTCAAAGGTAAATATTGATAGTCGGTTATTGAACTATCAATGGATATGCACAACATCACCAGATTCCAAATAATTTTCCAAATTATTTATTTTCCAAAAATATCTTTACAAGATATATATTTTCAATACTTCAAAAATAAATCGATATTTATTTTTAAACCCATTCCCCCTTTCCTTTATAAATTCCATAGTGAATTTTCATTCCAAAATATTTATGAATATACGATTTCCATTCGATTTCTAATATTCATTTTCAATTTATCTTCAATAAAATAAATTCTAAATATTCACCTAATATTGGAAAAACATTTCCATACTTATTTATTTATAAGTAATTCACAAGTCTTTTTATTTTCTACACTTGGAAAATATTCAATATACTTAAATCGAAATTAAGTATATAATTCATTCTTTAAGGAAATCATTCTCTTAAACATATTTATTTGGGCCAAAACGAATGTTGCGTAAAACATCGTTACGACAACCCAAAATACTAGTATAGGGATTCGAAATTAAACTAGATATATAAATCTCAATACTATACCAAACATTTCCTTTCGGAAATCATTTACTATAACAACAGTGTTATAGTCCACCATTTCCTTCTATTTCTCGAAAACGTCTATTTCAACAATGAATGTTGAAATCTATGGTTTCGATAGTTAATACATTTTAAAACATCACATCCAAAACATTTCTTTAACATATTATTCACTATTCAACAACGTGAATATACCTGTTAACCAATTTCATCATTTCTATTCCTTTTATTTTAAAGGATTATTCACTGTCTAAAATGTGAATATAACTCCATTAACAAGTTACAACAATTTTCTTATCAAGATAAGTCGTTGCGGATTTATAAAACAATGTTTATAAATTCCATTTCTATTTATTTTATAACAACTTCTTTTTATAAATCTCCTTTATTAATCTATTCAATTTCATATCTCAATGATATACTAAAGTTCATATTATAAGTTAAATACTTAAAATTAATTTGCTTGCAAAAACGTTCTTTTAAACTTCCCAAAATTTAAATCTTATAACTTATAAGATTTATTTATTTATCCAAAATCTATTCTTTTAAATAACTTTACAAATTTTATAAACCTACTGTTTATAAAATTCCATTTATAACTTCACCGTTATAATCCTATAAGTTTCATTCATTTATGAAATTCATTCACAATTCATTCTAACACTTATAAAAGCTCGTTTTACAATTCCAATATTTTTAATTTATAAATATCAATTTATAAATCTTTTATATGGATCAATTTATATTATTCCTTTAAAACGTCTTTAAACTCCTTTATAATTTCATCGTTTTGATTTATAAAATAATCAAATTTCATAAATCCTATATTTTCAAAAATCAACTTTAAACTGTATTTCTCAAAAATCATAATTTTTATAATATTAAAATTATAACGTTTATTTATTTAAGATGAATCAATTCCAAAAAATATTTTATAAACGTATACTTTCAAAAATCACTTTAGAAATCACTTAAAAATAAAAATCGTTATTTTTAAACTTCAAAATTGGATCCGATGATGCAACACATCAAATAGTCAATCACGACTTTCCAATATCATATATCGATATGATAAACAATCAAATATCACAATATCTAAAATCAATAAATATTTGTGAGGAATCCAGTTGGATCCCTCCAACCTGTTTCCCTGCATCCACAGACATTAGCACAATACCCATTCCACTTCGAGGTGGAATATCGCGGTATATGGGATTTTATAAAATATTATCCACTTAATAGGCGGCGCAATAGGGTCTCATCCGCTATACAATGCGGGAAATCAATCAACTGCAATATATACATATGCCAATATATATATTACTATATATATAGATGTATCCTACTATATCTAATATCACAACCAAATAGCAATCAATGAATAACTGTAAATCCAACTTTAAATTTTTGAGTGAGAAGTTCTCACCTTTGCTTTTATTAGCAATCCATTTTCTTCTTGACTCGATTTTCTTGATTTATACCTTGTATAAATATTATACACATTCATTAATATTCGAACAGATCGAGTGATAAATTTTCATTTGATAATTTCGATTCAACGGTGATTTCTTTTTAATAGTTAAATTAACTGATAGTTTTATTTAAACCAGTTTCTTCTTTAATAAATTTATTTAAACTAATTTTTTTTCTTTAATGAAATATTTAACTAAAAATTTACTTTCAGAACTAAATTAAATAAAATAACCTCTTGTAAAAATTCAATTAAGTTTCATTAAATAAAACTATCTTTATAATATATTAATATTCGAGACAATCGAAAAAATCAATTTCTTTTCAATGGAAATTAATTAACACTTTTAATTTATCTAATAAAATTTAAATTTCAACTAAATTTACTTAAATAAATTTATTTAACTACAGTTTAATTTTAAAACTAAATTTTCTTCTTTATGTAACTATATATATAAAATTCCATATTTAACTTGTATAGGTAGATATTAAAACAGAAATATTTTTCACTTCACTGTAAATTCACTTATACATTTATATACACATTTGAATTAAATTTAAATTAAGCAACTGAATACTTACTGTAAATCGTTCGAGCCCCCATTTCCAGCCGCATCCCCAAACACGCGCGCCTTGCCGTTGATCGAGCAGTGATCGCGATCCACCTCCAGCATCACCAAAACTCGCGCCGCGACCCCTGCCTTTGTCGACATCCAATCAAACCCCTATTGAGTCGCCGCTGCCTCGAGAAGACGAACCAAAGCTGCGCCATCAATTACCGTGCTTGCGAGCGTCCACCCTAGCCCATTTGCGCGCCGCCGCCCCTCGTGCCGCGCGCTTGAAGCCCACGCGCGACATCGCACTGCTCGAAATCGAGCACTCCCCCCCTTCGATCGAACGTGATTCGGGGTTGCCACGATTTGAGGGAATTTGGGGCTGCCATTTATTTTTATTTTTTTTATTTTTGAATCTGATAGGGGGCTTCGGCCATTAAATTTAAAGAGGGGAATCGAGGTTTTGATTTTCTTTTGAATCTCGCGGCCATTGTTTTATTTTACTGAAGAGAAAGGAGATTTTGATGCTCACAGGCTTCGGCCATTATTATTTTCTTCGATTGAAAAGTGAGGGAGTGGGTTATTTAAAACGTGAAGGAGGAAGGCTTGCACGTCTCAACACGATCGAAGGCGTGATTTTAGGCAAAAATCTAGGCGTGATGTTAGGGAAGAACGTGTTGTGTTTGACTAAATTTAAATTTAAATTTAAATATAAATTGAATTCGTTGAAAATTTCAACGCGTTTACTCACCGTGTGCTCACATAACAACTCAGAAAAATACGAAATTTGAAATCCAGTAATAATTAAATATTACGGACCCAATGGAACTGGTTTCGTCGAATTCAGAGACTGTGCCTCGGACGGCTATTTTTAAATATCGATTCAAACGATAAAATTTCAAAATTGAACAATTCACTTTAAATTTCAATTCTGAACCTTCTATAATCTTCAGTATTATCAATATAAATTTTACAAGCCTTTGAAATATTTTTAAATCAGCTTAAAATTAAAGATTCAAATTTTTATTCAACTTTCAATAGATTAAATTTTATAATTTAATCGCCAATTTCATTCTGAAAATTTGAAATTCAAGTCAAACCATCATTCAAATATTTAAAATTAATTAAATATTTTCAAATTAAATTGTGCAAAATTTTGGGTCGTTACAATCTTCCCCCCTTAAAAGAATTTCGTCCCGAAATTACAAGTTAAGAAGAATGCCCTTATCCCGTCTTTTATTTTTCACAATTCAAATAATTTTATCAACTTACTAACCTAAATCTTTTTACTAGAGATTCATTATCATTTCAACTAGCTTTCCAACTTCAATTATAGGTTTCAAACAATATTGTTTACTTCAAAATTCAACTTTAAATTTAAATTCAAATTTCAAACTTTCAAAATTTCTCAAAATTTTTCTAACACCCTAAATTTTCGAAAAATTTCGCCAGCGTCTCCTTTGCGCGGCTGGCTCGGTACGACTACAAAATGGCACCACAACCCCTCAGAATCAAAAAGGAAAGAGAAAGCCAAGTGGCTGGAGAAGAAAATCATCAAATTTCATACTGAAATTGAAATACGTACCTTTTTGTCGAGCAATTCAATTTTATCTTTGAAATCAAAATCCAATCCCCTTTTTTTTAATACACCTGTATATCCTGCTATTCATAATATCCAATTCAACCATTCAAACTATTTTGCCAATTCCATTACAAAATATTCCATATATACTTCTTGTACATTTTTACTTCACTACTGAAGTTACATATTTATTCTCATTCAATTTTTATTTCAATCTCATTTGAATTCAATTCTCAATTCTAAATATTGAATTCTCACGATTAACTTTCATTTGCTAATTCATATTACTACTTTAAATTAGTTTCATTCACTAATTCTTTTCAATTAGTACATTCACTTATTCATTTTAAATTTCAATTTCCATATTCAATTCATCTCGAATTTACTTAATTACTAACAAAGGGAATTTCAATTTATTTCTTTTACTTACTTGAATTTATATACAAATTCAAATTTATCTTCAAATTTAGCTCACGACTAAACTTTAATTTAACCAATTCCAATTCATTAGTCCATGAATTAATAATTTATCAAGTTAGTTTACTTGAATTCAATCCATTTTATTTCTTATTTTTTTATTTAATTCCATATACTAATGATAATAATTTAATATTATCACTTCCTAACAATCATGCAACCATATACTATAATAATTCATAGAAAATCATTTCTTTTCTATACAAAAATAGTTTTGGGCAAAATTATCTTATCTACCCGATTCAAAAATAATTTTATATTCACTAACAAATACGCGCTCATATCTATTATTACACTCAAACTCATTCTAGAGTACTGCTGACTCTATCTCTAATGAGTAACATCCAACAGAGCCATGGTTGTCGCTTAACCATATGCTCTGATACCAAATGTAACGTTTCAGATTTTTCCGTTGCCGAAAAACCGAAATGTTAGGGTTTAAGAAGAAGAAAAAGGTAGAAGAAAGAGGTAGAAGAAGAGAGAAAGAAAAATAGAACAGAAAGAAATAACAGAACAACATCAGAATCTCACAATTCGTAGCGGAACAACATATAATAGATAAATGAATAATCTTTAAACAAAGAACTAAATCAGTTATTACATTACATTACATTACATCAGAGTGTACAACAACAAATAACAACCAACAGCGGAAAAAGAAATACTATATACTAGTAATACGCCAATGCCATCCATGTTGCCTCCAGCAACTCCTGAATTCCAGAATATCCTGATAAACCTTTACTCTTGACTGCCCGTGTGGAAATTGGTGGGCACCCATAGTTTAGGAAGGAAAACAATAAACTCCGAGTCAGTCATGTGACTGGTGTGAGAACTCAAAACAGTTTATTTATCTTTAAAATCAAAATAGAGGAATATTTTTAAAGTCAATTCGCAATGCTTTTAAAAATGAGACTACCACAAGGCCTCCCGCACACACACACACGCAAACGCAGAATCGGAGGAGATTTCTCCTTATGATAGTCAAAGATGCTTGATACGCATTAAAAAGAAACATTTTATATTATTACTAGTGCATAGTGTAGGAAAAATTCATTTTGAAAATAAAGATATAAATCTTAGCCAGCATAGACATTCCGAACTATGCCTACTATAGCTACCATCCAAACAGTGGGGCGCCACCATAAGTGAATGATAGGTTCTACAACAAATACCGTACAAGATCGTATTGTTTCTTTGGATTTCCAACGAATGGTCAGGCCAAGAAACTTCCCATTGCCACATGAGAACGCCTCTGGAAGGATGTCCCCGAGAACCAAACCGAATCTCTGCCAACACAAGGCCGGGTTACCCCTAACTGGGTAACAACTAACACGAGTATGCCATCCCCCGGTCCTTTGGGACCTTTAACCGAGCGCTCGTCACCATCATCACACAATCATAAATAAAGTGTTTCAACATGAGTAAGCATCTGGGCTCCATACCATGATACCACCCTTTTCCAGAAGGAAATGCACATACCCTAAAGGGAGCTACCCCTCATAACCTTGCCGCATCTTTCCTGTTTTGACCATTCCGGGGTGTGAGGCTCGACGAAGTCTCGTCCACAAAGCCACGCTTTATACAAAAGCTGTGCTTTAGGTTAACAAATGATCATAGAAATGATCACAAAGATAAATGATCAAACAAATGATCCTATCACAAACGATCAACACAATGATCATTTCACAGCAACACTCAGCATGTCACATTACCAAATTGGGAGTATATTGCTAATAACCTACAACTATATAACCTCTGAGCTCGTACGTCTCAGAGAAGGGTGTTAAGCTAAGAGAATAAATTCTCCGCCACCAACAAAAATATATTTGAAAGAAATCAGCTATATATCTCAATTTGTAATGTCATACATACTATCCATACAAGTCTGTTCCGGGATCGAACAGAACCGAAGGCACTTACAAAGAAGTCCTTGCAATCCGGATAATCTCTAATCACGTCCGGATTTCCCATCACATATGGAGATCTCTATACCGGGGATCAGCCAGTGCAGAGACAATCGACAAGAAACCCTTTCGTTTTCGACAATATCCGGTCTTCTACACCGGTCTTCAAATGCAATTTATAACGACGTATCACATATTCGGAATGGGTTATACGACCCCAAGGTCCTTTCTCGGTTAACCCGAATAGTGAGCGCTTATTTTAAAAAAAATAAGTGTGGCATTCAATTTCAAGCAAATCACAACAAATACCTATTCAAAGGTAAATATTGATAGTCGGTTATTGAACTATCAATGGATATGCACAACATCACCAGATTTCAAATAATTTTCCAAATTATTTATTTTCCAAAAATATCTTTACAAGATATATATTTTTAATACTTCAAAAATAAATCGATATTTATTTTTAAACCCATTCCCCCTTTCCTTTATAAATTCCATAGTGAATTTTCATTCCAAAATATTTATGAATATACGATTTCCATTCGATTTCTAATATTCATTTTCAATTTATCTTCAATAAAATAAATTCGAAATATTCACCTAATATTGGAAAAACATTTCCATACTTATTTATTTATAAGTAATTCACAAGTCTTTTTATTTTCTACACTTGGAAAATATTCAATATACTTAAATCGAAATTAAGTATATATTTCATTCTTTAAGGAAATCATTCTCTTAAACATATTTATTTGGGCCAAAACGAATGTTGCGTAAAACATCGTTACGACAACCCAAAATCACTAGTATAGGGGTTCAAAATTAAAATAGATATATAAATCTCAATACTATACCAAACATTTCCTTTCGGAAATCATTTACTATAACAACAGTGTTATAGTCCACCATTTCCTTCTATTTCTCGAAAACGTCTATTTCAACAATGAATGTTGAAATCTATGGTTTCGATAGTTAATACATTTTAAAACATCTTTAGATCGTTTTAATTCTATTTAAAACATCACATCCAAAACATTTCTTTAACATATTATTCACTATTCAAAAACGTGAATATACCTGTTAACCAATTTCATCATTTCTATTCCTTTTATTTTAAAGGATTATTCACTGTCTAAAACGTGAATATAACTCCACTAACAAGTTACAACAATTTTCTTATCAAGATAAGTCGTTGCGGATTTATAAAACAATGTTTATAAATTCCATTTCTATTTATTTTATAACAACTTCTTTTTATAAATCTCCTTTATTAATCTATTCAATTTCATATCTCAATGATATACTAAAGTTCATATTATAAGTTAAATACTTAAAATTTATTTTCTTGCAAAAACGTTCTTTTAAACTTCCTAAAATTTAAATCTTATAACTTATAAGATATATTTATTTATCCAAAATCCATTCTTTTAAATAACTTTACAAATTTTACAAACCTACTGTTTATAAAATTCCATTTATAACTTCACCGTTATAATCCTATAGATTTCATTCATTTATGAAATTCATTCACAATTCATTCTAACACTTCAAAAAGCTCGTTTACAATTCCAATATTTTTAATTTATAAATATCAATTTATAAATCTTTTATATGGATCAATTTATATTATTCCTTTAAAACGTCTTTAAGCTCCTTTATAATTTCATCGTTTTGATTTATAAAATAATCAAATTTCATAAATCCTATATTTTCAAAAATCAACTTTAAACTGTATTTCTCAAAAATCATAATTTTTATAATATTAAAATTATAACGTTTATTTATTTAAGATGAATCAATTCCAAAAAATATTTTATAAACGTATACTTTCAAAAATCACTTCAGAAATCCCTTAAAAATAAAAATCGTTATTCTTAAACTTCAAAATTGGATCCGATGATGCAACACATCAAATAGTCAATCACGACTTTCCAATATCATATATCGATATGATAAACAATCAAATATCACAATATCTAAAATCAATAAATATTTGTGAGGAATCCAGTTGGATCCCAACAACCTGTTTCCCTGCATCCACAGACATTAGCACAATACCCATTCCACTTCGAGGTGGAATATCGCGGTATATGGGATTTTATAAAATATTATCCGCTTAATAGGCGGCGCAATAGGGTCTCATCTGCTATACAATGTGGGAAATCAATCAACTGCAATATATACATATGCCAATATATATATATATTGCTATATATATATAGATATATCCTACTATATCTAATATCACAACCAAATAGCAATCAATGAATAACTGTAAATCCAACTTTAAATTTTTGAGTGAGAAGTTCTCACCTTTGCTTTTATTAGCAATTCATTTTCTTCTTGACTCGATTTTCTTGATTTATACCTTGTATAAATATTATACACATTCATTAATATTCGAACAGATCGAATGATAAATTTTCATTTGATAATTTCGATTCATCGGTGATTTAATTTTAATAGTTAAATTAACTGATAGTTTTATTTAAACCAGTTTCTTCTTTAATAAATTTATTTACACTAATTTTTTTTTCTTTAATAAAATATTTAACTAAAAATTTACTTTCAGAACTAAATTAAATAAAATAACCTCTTGTAAAAATTCAATTAAGTTTCATTAAATAAAACTATCTTTATAATATATTAATATTCGAGACAATCGAAAAAATCAATTTCTTTTCAATGGAAATTAATTAACACTTTTAATTTATCTAATAAAATTTAAATTTCAACTAAATTTACTTAAATAAATTTATTTAACTACAGTTTAATTTTAAAACTAAATTTTCTTCTTTCTGTAACTATATATATAAAATTCCATATTTAACTTGTATAGGTAGATATTAAAACAGAAATATTTTTCACTTCACTGTAAATTCACTTATACATTTATATACACATTTGAATTAAATTTAAATTAAGCAACTGAATACTTACTGTAAATCGTTCGAGCCCCCATTTCCAGCCGCATCCCCAAACACGCGCGCCTTGCCGTTGATCGAGCAGTGATCGCGATCCACCTCCAGCATCACCAAAACTCGCGCCGCGACCCCTGCCTTTGTCGACATCCAATCAAACCCCTATTGAGTCGCCGCTGCCTCGAGAAGACGAACCAAAGCTGCGCCATCAATTACCGTGCTTGCGAGCGTCCACCCTAGCCCATTTGCGCGCCGTCGCCCCTCGTGCCGCGCGCTTGAAGCCCACGCGCGACATCGCACTGCTCGAAATCGAGCACTCCCCCCCTTCGATCGAACGTGATTCGGGGTTGCCACGATTTGAGGGAATTTGGGGCTGCCATTTATTTTTATTTTTTTTATTTTTGAATCTGATAGGGGGCTTCGGCCATTAAATTTAAAGAGGGGAATCGAGGTTTTGATTTTCTTTTGAATCTCACGGCCATTGTTTTATTTTACTGAAGAGAAAGGAGATTTTGATGCTCACAAGCTTCGGCCATTATTATTTTCTTCGATTGAAAAGTGAGGGAGTGGGTTATTTAAAACGTGAAGGAGGAAGGCTTGCACGTCTCAACACGATCGAAGGCGTGATTTTAGGCAAAAATCTAGGCGTGATGTTAGGGAAGAACGTGTTGTGTTTGACTAAATTTAAATTTAAATTTAAATTGAATTCGTTGAAAATTTCAACGCGTTTACTCACCGTGTGCTCACATAACAACTCAGAAAAATACGAAATTTGAAATCCAGTAATAATTAAATATTACGGACCCAATGGAACTGGTTTCGTCGAATTCCGAGACTGTGCCTCGGACGGCTATTTTTAAATATCGATTCAAACGATAAAATTTCAAAACTGAACAATTCACTTTAAATTTCAATTCTGAACCTTCTATAATCTTCAGTATTATCAATATAAATTTTACAAGCCTTTGAAATATTTTTAAATCAGCTTAAAATTAAAGATTCAAATTTTTATTCAACTTTCAATAGATTAAATTTTATAATTTAATCGCCAATTTCATTCTGAAAATTTGAAATTCAAGTCAAACCATCATTCAAATATTTAAAATTAATTAAATATTTTCAAATTAAATTGTTCAAAATTTTGGGTCGTTACAATCTTCCCCCCTTAAAAGAATTTTGTCCCGAAATTACAAGTTAAGAAGAATGCCCTTATCCCGTCTTTTATTTTTCACAATTCAAATAATTTTATCAACTTACTAACCTAAATCTTTTTACTAGAGATTCATTATCATTTCAACTAGCTTTCCAACTTCAATTATAGGTTTCAAACAATATTGTTTACTTCAAAATTCAACTTTAAATTTAAATTCAAATTTCAAACTTTCAAAATTTCTCAAAATTTTTCTAACACCCTAAATTTTCGAAAAATTTCGCCAGCGTCTCCTTTGCGCGGCTGGCTCGGTACGACTACAAAATGGCACCACAGCCCCTCAGAATCAAAAAGGAAAGAGAAAGCCAAGTGGCTGGAGAAGAAAATCATCAAATTTCATACTGAAATTGAAATACGTACCTTTTTGTCGAGCAATTCAATTTTATCTTTGAAATCAAAATCCAATCCCCTTTTTTTTAATACACCTGTATATCCTGCTATTCATAATATCCAATTCCAACATTCAAACTATTTTGCCAATTCCATTACAAAATATTCCATATATACTTCTTGTACATTTTTACTTCACTATTGAAGTTACATATTTATTCTCATTCAATTTTTATTTCAATCTCATTTGAATTCAATTCTCAATTCTAAATATTGAATTCTAACGATTAACTTTAATTTGCTAATTCATATTACTACTTTAAATTAGTTTCATTCACTAATTATTTTCAATTAGTACATTCACTTATTCATTTTAAATTTCAATTTCCATATTCAATTCATCTCGAATTTACTTAATTACTAACAAAGGGAATTTCAATTTATTTCTTTTACTTACTTGAATTTATATACAAATTCAAATTTATCTTCAAATTTAGCTCACGACTAAACTTTAATTTAACCAATTCCAATTCATTAGTCCATGAATTAATAATTTATCAAGTTAGTTTACTTGAATTCAATCCATTTTATTTCTTATTTTTTTATTTAATTCCATATACTAATGATAATAATTTAATATTATCACTTCCTAACAATCATGCAACCATATACTATAATAATTCATAGAAAATCATTTCTTTTCTATACAAAAATAGTTTTGGGCAAAATTATCTTATCTACCCGATTCAAAAATAATTTTATATTCACTAACAAATACGCGCTCATATCTATTATTACACTCAAACTCATTCTAGAGTACTGCTGACTCTATCTCTAATGAGTAACACCCAACAGAGCCATGGTTGTCGCTTAACCATATGCTCTGATACCAAATGTAACGTTTTAGATTTTTTCGTTGCCGAAAAACCGAAATGTTAGGGTTTAAGAAGAAGAAAAAGGTAGAAGAAAGAGGTAGAAGAAGAGAGAAAGAAAAATAGAACAGAAAGAAATAACAGAACAACATCAGAATCTCACAATTCGCAGCGGAACAACATATAGTAGATAAATGAATAATCTTTAAACAAAGAACTAAATCAGTTATTACATTACATTACATTACATCAGAGTGTACAACAACAAATAACAACTAACAGCGGAAAAAGAAATACTATATGCTAGTAATACGCCAATGCCATCCATCTTGCCTCCAGCAACTCCTGAATTCCAGAATATCCTGATAAACCTTTACTCTTGACTGCCCGTGTGGAAATTGGTGGGCACCCATAGTTTAGGAAGGAAAACAATAAACTCCGAGTCAGTCATGTGACTGGTGTGAGAACTCAAAATAGTTTATTTATCTTTAAAATCAAAATAGAGGAATATTTTTAAAGTCAATTCGCAATGCTTTTAAAAATGAGACTACCATAAGGCCTCCCGCACACACACACATGCAAACGCAGAATCGGAGGAGATTTCTCCTTATGATAGTCAAATATGCTTGATACGCATTAAAAAGAAACATTTTATATTATTACTAGTGCATAGTGTAGGAAAAATTCATTTTGAAAATAAAGATATAAATCTTAGCCAGCATAGACATTCCGAACTATGCCTACTATAGCTACCATCCAAACAGTGGGGCGCCACCATAAGTGAATGATAGGTTCTACAACAAATACCGTACAAGATCGTATTGTTTCTTTGGATTTCCAACGAATGGTCAGGCCAAGGAACTTCCCATTGCCACATGAGAATGCCTCTGGAAGGATGTCCCCGAGAACCAAACCGAATCTCTGCCAACACAAGGCCGGGTTACCCCTAACTGGGTAACAACTAACACGAGTATGCCATCCCCCGGTCCTTTGGGACCTTTAACCGAGCGCTCGTCACCATCATCACACAATCATAAATAAAGTGTTTCAACATGAGTAAGCATCTGGGCTCCATACCATGATACCACCCTTTTCCAGAAGGAAATGCACATACCCTAAAGGGAGCTACCCCTCATAACCTTGCCGCATCTTTCCTGTTTTGACCATTCCGGGGTGTGAGGCTCGACGAAGTCTCGTCCACAAAGCCACGCTTTATACAAAAGCTGTGCTTTAGGTTAACAAATGATCATAGAAATGATCACAAAGATAAATGATCAAACAAATGATCCTATCACAAACGATCAACACAATGATCATTTCACAGCAACACTCAGCATGTCACATTACCAAATTGGGAGTATATTGCTAATAACCTACAACTATATAACCTCTGAGCTCGTACGTCTCAGAGAAGGGTGTTAAGCTAAGAGAATAAATTCTCCGCCACCAACAAAAATATATTTGAAAGAAATCAGCTATATATCTCATTTGTAATGTCATACATACTATCCATACAAGTCTGTTCCGGGATCGAACAGAACCGAAGGCACTTACAAAGAAGTCCTTGCAATCCGGATAATCTCTAATCACGTCCGGATTTCCCATCACATATGGAGATCTCTATACTGGGGATCAGCCAGTGCAGAGACAATCGACAAGAAACCCTTTCGTTTTCGAAAATAACCGGTCTTCTACACCGGTCTTCAAATGCAATTTATAACGACGTATCACATATTCGGAATGGGTTATACGACCCCAAGGTCCTTTCTCGATTAACCCGAATAGTGAGCGCTTATTTTAAAAAAAATAAGTGTGGCATTCAATTTCAAGCAAATCACAACAAATACCTATTCAAAGGTAAATATTGATAGTCGGTTATTGAACTATCAATGGATATGCACAACATCACCAGATTCCAAATAATTTTCCAAATTATTTATTTTCCAAAAATATCTTTACAAGATATATATTTTTAATACTTCAAAAATAAATCGATATTTATTTTTAAACCCATTCCCCCTTTCCTTTATAAATTCCATAGTGAATTTTCATTCCAAAATATTTATGAATATACGATTTCCATTCGATTTCTAATATTCATTTTCAATTTATCTTCAATAAAATAAATTCGAAATATTCACCTAATATTGGAAAAACATTTCCATACTTATTTATTTATAAGTAATTCACAAGTCTTTTTATTTTCTACACTTGGAAAATATTCAATATACTTAAATCGAAATTAAGTATATATTTCATTCTTTAAGGAAATCATTCTCTTAAACATATTTATTTGGGCCAAAACGAATGTTGCGTAAAACATCGTTACGACAACCCAAAATCACTAGTATAGGGATTCAAAATTAAAATAGATATATAAATCTCAATACTATACCAAACATTTCCTTTCGGAAATCATTTACTGTAACAACAGTGTTATAGTCCACCATTTCCTTCTATTTCTCGAAAACGTCTATTTCAACAATGAATGTTGAAATCTATGGTTTCGATAGTTAATACATTTTAAAACATCTTTAGATCGTTTTAATTCTATTTAAAACATCACATCCAAAACATTTCTTTAACATATTATTCACTATTCAAAAACGTGAATATACCTGTTAACCAATTTCATCATTTCTATTCCTTTTATTTTAAAGGATTATTCACTGTCTAAAACGTGAATATAACTCCACTAACAAGTTACAACAATTTTCTTATCAAGATAACTCGTTGCGGATTTATAAAACAATGTTTATAAATTCCATTTCTATTTATTTTATAACAACTTCTTTTTATAAATCTCCTTTATTAATCTATTCAATTTCATATCTCAATGATATACTAAAGTTCATATTATAAGTTAAATACTTAAAATTTATTTTCTTGCAAAAACGTTCTTTTAAACTTCCTAAAATTTAAATCTTATAACTTATAAGATATATTTATTTATCCAAAATCTATTCTTTTAAATAACTTTACAAATTTTATAAACCTACTGTTTATAAAATTCCATTTATAACTTCACCGTTATAATCCTATAGATTTCATTCATTTATGAAATTCATTCACAATTCATTCTAACACTTCAAAAAGCTCGTTTACAATTCCAATATTTTTAATTTATAAATATCAATTTATAAATCTTTTATATGGATCAATTTATATTATTCCTTTAAAACGTCTTTAAGCTCCTTTATAATTTCATCGTTTTGATTTATAAAATAATCAAATTTCATAAATCCTATATTTTCAAAAATCAACTTTAAACTGTATTTCTCAAAAATCATAATTTTTATAATATTAAAATTATAACGTTTATTTATTTAAGATGAATCAATTCCAAAAAATATTTTATAAACGTATACTTTCAAAAATCACTTTAGAAATCCCTTAAAAATAAAAATCGTTATTGTTAAACTTCAAAATTGGATCCGATGATGCAACACATCAAATAGTCAATCACGACTTTCCAATATCATATATCGATATGATAAACAATCAAATATCACAATATCTAAAATCAATAAATATTTGTGAGGAATCCAGTTGGATCCCAACAACCTGTTTCCCTGCATCCACAGACATTAGCACAATACCCATTCCACTTCGAGGTGGAATATCGCGGTATATGGGATTTTATAAAATATTATCCGCTTAATAGGCGGCGCAATAGGGTCTCATCCGCTATACAATGCGGGAAATCAATCAACTGCAATATATACATATGCCAATATATATATATATATTGCTATATATATAGATATATCCTACTATATCTAATATCACAACCAAATAGCAATCAATGAATAACTGTAAATCCAACTTTAAATTTTTGAGTGAGAAATTCTCACCTTTGCTTTTATTAGCAATCCATTTTCTTCTTGACTCGATTTTCTTGATTTATACCTTGTATAAATATTATACACATTCATTAATATTCGAACAGATCGAATGATAAATTTTCATTTGATAATTTCGATTCATCGGTGATTTAATTTTAATAGTTAAATTAACTGATAGTTTTATTTAAACCAGTTTCTTCTTTAATAAATTTATTTAAACTAATTTTTTTTCTTTAATAAAATATTTAACTAAAAATTTACTTTCAGAACTAAATTAAATAAAATAACCTCTTGTAAAAACTCAATTAAGTTTCATTAAATAAAACTATCTTTATAATATATTAATATTCGAGACAATCGAAAAAATCAATTTCTTTTCAATGGAAATTAATTAACACTTTTAATTTATCTAATAAAATTTAAATTTCAACTAAATTTACTTAAATAAATTTATTTAACTACAGTTTAATTTTAAAACTAAATTTTCTTCTTTCTGTAACTATATATATAAAATTCCATATTTAACTTGTATAGGTAGATATTAAAACAGAAATATTTTTCACTTCACTGTAAATTCACTTATACATTTATATACACATTTGAATTAAATTTAAATTAAGCAACTGAATACTTACTGTAAATTGTTCGAGCCCCCATTTCCAGCCGCATCCCCAAACATGTGCGCCTTGCCGTTGATCGAGCAGTGATCGCGACCCACCTCCAGCATTACCAAAACTCGCGCCGCGACCCCTGCCTTTGTCGACATCCAATCAAACCCCTATTGAGTCGCCGCTGCCTCGAGAAGACGAACCAAAGCTGCGCCATCAATTACCGTGCTCGCGAGCGTCCACCCTAGCCCATTTGCGCGCCGCCACCCCTCGTGCTGCGCGCTTGAAGCCCACGCGCGACATCGCACTGCTCGAAATCGAGCACTCCCCCCTTCGATCGAACGTGATTCGAGGTTGCCACGATTTGTGGGAATTTGGGGCTGCCATTTATTATTATTATTATTATTTTTGAATCTGATAGAGGGCTTCGGCCATTAAATTTATAGAGGGGAATCGAGGTTTTGATTTTCTTTTGAATCTCACGGCCATTGTTTTATTTTACTGAAGAGAAAGGAGATTTTGATGCTCACAAGCTTCGGCCATTATTATTTTCTACGATTGAAAAGTGAGGGAGTGGGTTATTTAAAACGTGAAGGAGGAAGGCTTGCACGTATCAACACGATCGAAGGCGTGATTTTAGGCAAAAATCTAGGCGTGATGTTAGGGAAGAACGTGTTGTGTTTGACTAAATTTAAATTTAAATTTAAATTGAATTCGTTGAAAATTTCAACGCGTTTACTCACCGTGTGCTCACATAACAACTCAGAAAAATACGAAATTTGAAATCCAGTAATAATTAAATATTACGGACCCAATGGAACTGGTTTCGTCGAATTCTGAGACTGTGCCTCGGACGGCTATTTTTAAATATCGATTCAAATGATAAAATTTCAAAACTGAACAATTCACTTTAAATTTCAATTCCGAACCTTCTATAATCTTCAGTATTATCAATATAAATTTTACAAGCCTTTGAAATATTTTTAAATCAGCTTAAAATTGAAGATTCAAATTTTTATTCAACTTTCAATAGATTAAATTTTATAATTTAATCGCCAATTTCATTCTTAAAATTTGAAATTCAAGTCAAACCATCATTCAAATATTTAAAATTAATTAAATATTTTCAAATTAAATTGTTCAAAATTTTGGGTCGTTACACAAAAGAAGTTACTTAATGAGATTCCATATTTATAATTAAAGAGTGAGAGTGGATATATTGGAAAGGGTTTGCTTTAGGTTTAGGGTCTTAAGTGGCTATAAAGTCCTCCTGTTTCCTATAAAATAAGCACTAAGTAACCCAATGAGATTTCCAAGCAATGACAGCTAGATAAGACCATTGGGGAGCATGCTTCTGGAATTAGGTCTTAAATGACCAGATCTACCTATTTTCCACTGGGAAGTATTAAGTGGCTTGGATAAAGTCTCTTACATTGTTAAAGCCGAAATAATAATATTACCATTTAAGAGCATGCCTTGGGGATAGTTCTTAAATAATGGGTCTGGCTTAGTTAAGGTCTTAAATGACTAGAGTTTGCCTATTTTCTAATGAAATGTATTAAGTGGCTTAGGAACTGTTTTTTACATGATTACGATTTTATCAGCGATAGATGCGGTAATAGTCGAACATCAAATGTCAAAAGCCTAAAATAGTGGTTAGGGGTCTTGTAGCTAGGACCCACTGACCATTGACAACATTGTTTGGAAACTATATTAGGAATAGTTCTTAAATGACGGGGTGTACCTCAATTAAGGTTGTAAATTACAAAGTGTGCCTATTTCTCTTTTAAAAGTATTACAGAAGCCTACTTCATACTTATAGTATTAAATGTCTAATGGGTTTGGAAGTGTTGGGTTGTTGATATGGCTTCATTAGTATTTTGTACCTTGGAAAGGGTAAGTATGTAGTCGTATATGAATGCAAGGTTAGATTAGAATTGCTAACTTTGATGGACATAACAATTAAATGGAAATCCATTAGTATAAGTTTTTGTTATAAACAATTTATATTTTTTTCCAGTCACCAGAACGTTCTTTTGACCCCCTCCTCGTTACAACCCACATGATAGATTTAGAGCAATAGGTCATTGGAGCTGGATATGCCATGTCGTTGGAGAGTCTTCTTTCTCTCATGCTCGATGCTAATGTAAAAATCTACTATTGAAGGAATACTCTTAGTTCCAAGGTAGTATTCATAGTCGGTATTTATCCTATAATTGTTTTGCTCTGAGCATAAATTTCCGTCAATATCTGATAATGCTCATGCTTATTTGCAGGTACCAAATCGAACGTCTGTTCTTTGATGGACTTGGATTTCGATTTTTAAATTTGAGCCCAATAAGGTGCGGGTTGTTACACTTGGTATCAGAGCACTAGGTTAGTAGATCAGTGGGACTAGGATAAATTGAGAGAATATTTTCATACTTTCCTATCTAGTTATATTATATTTTTACCCTAGATTCTAGAGTTTCGACTATTAAAGTAGTTGTGGTTCCACTCCGAAGGAATGGGTAAAGCAACTATGAGTTGAAAATACCTTAGAGCTAATATTTTCACGTCGACTTCGAAGCAACCTACGAAGTGCTGGCGATGCGTAAAGCGCTATTGATAAAGAGCAATAGTATGAAATATGGTTGAATCTCGAAGAAAGGAGGTTTTCTACTAGATGATTGATATTCTAGCTACATTATGATTTTTGACATTGAGTTCCAGTCGGATACACAATAATTCCATATGGTTAGGAAATTAGATTATGTATGTCGCAATTGTCCGGAAGCAAGTTTTGCTAGGGTGCATTCGTAAGTCACCTCTTTGGTGGAAAACTGCATTTTTTATTTAAATAATTGATGTCAATTCCCTAGTCTAAAAACTTGTGAGAAAATTTTTACAAATATAATTTGGAAATGATTTAGACTTTTGAAAAAAGGTTTTCAAAGGATTTCTTTTTCCAAGAAATTATTTTGGAAATTTTGTTTTAGGAATTTTTTGGAACTTTGATTTTCAAAGAAACACGTGTACCGCTAAGATGGTCATCTTAAGAGATTTTTAGTATATAAGTGATTAACTTTTTAAATTTTAAATATTTATATGTATATCAGTAAAGGCTTGATATTGATTTTTGGCAAGAAAATAATTTTCCAATTTGGGAATTTTTTTTTAAAAAAGGTATTTGGAAACCTTAATGTGTGTATGTGTGTGTGTGTGTGTATATAAAGATTAACTATAAAGGGAAGGTTTTAGTATGAAATAGTTCTTGTTATTTAGAAACAAGTATAAAGCATCATATATTTAGCTCGGTGATTTTTCAGTTTATAAAATCGTGGGTTTTTATATCTTCTCTCTTTAAGGTACAGACAAAATAAGAATGATGTTCAATTCTATTTGGACTATATAATTTGAGGTATTGTTAAACTCACCAGCTATTGGAAGAAATATTTCCATAAGAAGTAGGCATGAAATAGCCACTTGAATATTTTTAGGTTTTTAAAAGTGTTGTCGGTTGCAACCATTTTGCTGAGGCTATTGCAATCTTGCCACGTTACGGTCTACATGGTAAGTGGATACCGTTGTATGGGTGGCAAGATTTTTCTGGATGGGTTAAGTTGAAGATGGTGTGCGGAACAGTTATAAGAATATTAATTAATTTAACCAGCCCTATTGGATCTAGGTTCAGGCCGTGCCCAAATATGGGCTAGCGATCGACCAAATGGTTGACCGTAGCAGTTGATCGGTTAACCTAGTAGCGGTTGACCGCTACTAGGTGGATTCCGGCCGAATTTGAATCTGGAATGTGAATATAGATCACGCCCAAACTCTCAACCGTCACCTCCCCCTTCATTCGATTCATCCTTTTCAATTTTTAGCAGAACCCAATTCTACATCCCTTTTCCTCCGCTTAACCAAGGCCTCTCTTCTCCATTCATCCACAAACCGATGCCAAAATTCTTCCACGTCAGACCTTTCCCCACTACTCATCAGATCTAAACACTTTTCTCCCTTTTTCAACTGCCTCTCAGCCCATATCACCTCCACGTACCGGTGCCTCGTCCTCTCATCATCCCTGCCTCACTCCGCAAGAAGCTTGTTGGCATGATCGAAGCGAGTAGAAGATCACGACCTACCTTGGAACGGTGGAATTTGATTCCCTTCATGGATGAGCAGTGAAGTTTGGATATTTCACTGCTCTTGGGCTTGAAGAGCTTTCCATCGCAGTAGGACTTGCACCGATCCTCCCCTTCAAGACTTATAAGAAGGAATATTACCTACGCCGCTTTCGTCTTTTTGATGCATAGATGGTGCAGAATTTCAATGATGGCAACAACTACATTGAGTCCGAGGTGAAGAGAGGTCAGATGGAAATGACAGATGATGATCTTGCTGGAATTTTGGAAAATCTACAGTAGGCGCAGATTTGGATGACATTGAGATGATTGACCCTTAGATTCTTCAGCGAATCGTATTTGGGAATGTCATTGACTAGAGGACCGACAATTTTCGAGCGGCGGGACATCTCGTCGTGCACATCTTTCAGCACAACATCATTCGAAAGATGGGGAGCATTGACTAGATCTACATCTCAGTGCCGAAAGCCGCCTATGTTATAATTGGGATCGTGTCTTGATGCTCCATATGATCGACCAGAGAGTTGGTACTCCGTGGACTCAGTTTCCAAATTGCCACTTGCTCATTCGGGTTTATAGGAATTATAAGGTAAATTTGAGTGGAGAGCAAGTAGCAAAAAAGGTCCCTCCCGCCATCGACTGGACCACCATTAAGAGGATGAATATTCCTTTACCACCTACAACACGACCTATACCACCACCAGAACTGTAGCACCAGCAGCAAGGGATAGCGCAGGGCATCGAGGGATACATGATTCCTAAGCTTGTTGCTATATGGCAAGTTCAGGCGGAGCTTCGCAAGATTAGCATGGAGCAGTAACGCCAACAGCATGAGATTGGGTGCATAGTTGTCATGCTACGACCATTCCACTATCGTGGCAAGGGCTCGATCTCTAACCGTGGAGCTAGACCTTCTCATTGTTCTTAGGTGGTGTTTTGTTTAGAGTTGTATCTTTTTATATCTAGCATTTGTTCTTTTTTTGGGATGTTGGGTTGTAAGACTGTTAGTTGTCTCTTATAAAAGGCACACAAAATATTATGAGTTTCTATTCATTTTTGTTATTATTGTTTCTGGATATGTAAACTATTCCTATATATGCAGAGTATAGAAACATATAAATATAGGAATATCATAAAGACACTTAACTAACAGTAAAAGTAATATAAGACTGAAAATTTAGAATAGTCAAAAAATTTAGTGAAGGATTTGATAAAGTTGTTTTGATATCACGGGTCATTTCTCATGTTCCTTAAAAGCTAAAATTATAGTATAATAGATGTATTTACTTTTTAAATAAAATATCAAATTATTGGGTAGAGATTAGATGTGGAATTCTAGAATTCATTTATGCGTTAGGCGCATAACCAACTTTCGATTATGTTGAAACTGTAGCTTGATTTATCAAAAATTTTGAGAAGAAAAATATTTTGAAAATTTTTCCTTTGATTTGAAAATTTCTCTTTTGAAAAAAAAAACAGAGAGAGTAAGAAAATATTTTCCATTTTAGTTATTTTTGACTCTTAAATTATTTTTAGATTTTTGTTCAAAATTTTATCTTAAGGGAAAACGTGCATTCAAATAGAGTTAGAATTTGCGATCTAGCAGTGCATTAGGGTCGACGATGCGACTAATGCGAGCGATAACAAGGGAAAAGCTATTTTAGCCTTGGAATTTCTATTTCCATACGTTGTCGACAATGCATGCAAATTTATTTTTAGACTTAATTCGGTTTTAAAGCTTGAAAATAAGTCTCCATATGTGTTTTATATGTGTAAATTTAGGGCAAATCTGGTACAGCTAGGAAATTTCCATTTACTACGGGAATAGGAAGATTATAGTGCAGTAAGATTGTTAAAATCTCCACCTAAATTCCTTTTTCCAACATAGGAATAAAGTTTAGAGAGTGTTTTTTCGATGCGTTAGATTATTGAAGATAGGAAGTGGATGCAAAATTAGTTGCTTCATACTTCTATCTGTAGGAGTATGGGGTTTTTTGTTTGAAAAGATTTTTAAAAAAGCTGCATACATGTAGAACTGCCAGCATATATATGGGTAGTTTGCATTATATTTTTCAAAAATGTTTTTCAAAGAAATGCATTCACATAAGAGGATCTGATTTAGAATCATTTTGCATATAAATTTTCTATGTGGTGATACAGTAATACACTATGCACTCATGCATGTTTGGTTGAAAAATTGGTTGTACATTCATTGGTTATGTAGTTTATGATAATCAGGAGCCAAAATCATGACTTAGTCATTGGTAAAATTTCAGGGATGAAATTCTTTTTAAGGAGGGAAGAATGTAACACCCCGTAATTTGACGCTAATTATTTAATTAGTTAGTTAATTAATTAATAGGCTCCAAAAATGAAATTGTACAAACGATGGAATTTGACCATGAAATTTACACCATTGTGTTCATAGCCAAATTCTGAGCAACTTTCATATTTGGAGTTTTGCGATCGGAGTTCAAAAAAAGAACTCAAGGACGAAAAACAACTTTTAAAGGAAAATAATTTAATAATAAATGATTAACGTTTTTACATTAGTTAACCGAGCCCATTGGCCGACCCATCATTAGGGACGATAGACACCTGGCGGTAGACTAGTCACCCAAGGCCGGTCGACCAGTGGCGACAAGGCGGCTTCAGTAAATCTAGGCTGCTACGGCCAGAATTTAATATATTTCGATTTAATGATTCTGGTTGATTCTAGCGCCTATAAATTCAGGCCTATCCCCTCTTCTCTTCCCATATTTTTCTGAAAGCAATAATGAAGCTCTACCATTTCTTCTTCTTCGTTTTCTATCTAAATTAGAAAGATAAGATATTTGTATCTATATTCATACAAATCGGAGAAGAGTAGAAATCTAATAAAAAAGGAGAAGAGAAGTGAATTGACCATGTGCATATTTGAGGTAATATATATATATATATATATATATATATATATACGTATATATATTAATATCTATTTTCTCTCTCTATCTCAAATCTCTTTTCAGATCTGTAATTCTAATGTGTACATTACCCTTTTATACATATCTCTTGGATTAAAAAGGATTTGAAGATGAATCAAAGGTTCTACTTTATATTTGGAGATTTATATCGCTTTTCAAAGGTGAGTGGGAATTTTATAGATTGCTATAGTATGCAAATTATCCCTTTGGTGTTTATTTGAATTATATGTCTAACTGGAGAATTATATATGAGTTATAGGCAATGAATTGAAAACTATCTGAATATAATAAATATCGCCTACATATTCTTGTTTATGAATTGATTTAGCTTTGTATACAACCTGATCTAAAAATAATGAATTTGGAATATTAATTTTGATGGAATTCATTCCAGATCTAAAATATAAGAATGTTATAAATTTGAATTATTACCCTAATCTTGTTAGAATATAAACCTTTCTATGTTTGGAATTGGTGGAATTTAGATCTGTCTAATATTTGTAAATTTGTTTGATTTCTTTCCCTTTTAGAAAGATACAATATTTGATCTAACAAGGAATAGATGTAAATAGAAAGAGAAAGAGATGTATAAAGTATGAATTCATTGTATTTTACACTATCCATTTCAATAATACAAAGAAATGATTATTCCTTGTAATTTCAAATGATATAATCATTTATATTTTAAAGTTATATATATTTTTCATTTATAGAAAGTATAATGGATAATCGTTTTAGATATAATTTTAACAATTTACCATGGAAAAGTATGTTTTAGTAATGGTATATGACAAGAATATATCTAATAAAAGTAAACATTTGTACGTAATTACTGCACTTATAACAGTTAAATAAAAAGTTAACAACGACGCTTGCATGTAATATATACGTTTAGGATAATTAACTAATGGGAAAATAATCTAAAAGGTCGTAACTCCAATAAATGGTAATAAATATGGGAGCTGCAATAAATGGATAGGGTTAATGGATTAATGGGACTGATAAAAATGGAATAGATATAAATGGCTACTAATTTGAAATTAGTAAATACATAAATGTCTTAGGAAATGTCTGTTAGGATTTTATGGACAAACTGACATTTATAAGCAATTAAACGGGGATTTATGGGTAGATAAATATCTAATATGAATCTATTACTTTAAATAAAAAGGGAATTAGTAAGCTAAGTCCAATATCTACCTAAGCTAATATAAATAAAGACTTAGGTTGGTTAATTAGACTTAGTAGTTAGTGATGCGAGGTCAGTAGAGTCACTCGATGGAAGACTGCCCTTCACTTTGTGGCTAAAAGTAGTCGGGTGTACTTACTACTAATGTGAGATATCCTTAATCCAATGACTCATGAAGATGTGGGAGATTGGGTTTGCTCTCTTAATTGGAAAGTATTAATGGTCCAAATTTGGAATTAGGTGCAATGAGAGATATCTCCATTGGTGTTCGCTTCTGGTTTGAGGTCTTAAGTGGATGCAGGGCCCGCCTCGCTCCTAAATGGAAGTATTAAGTAACCTATTGAGATTCTAAATAAATAAATAATGATGTCCCTAAAAAGGGTTTACTTTAGTGTTGAGGTTATAGTGGCTGAAGGTTATGCTTCCCTACCGAAAGAAGTAACCTAATGAGATGTCATATTTATAATTTAAGAGTGAGAGTAGATATCTCGAGAAGGGTCACATCAGGCTTGGGGACTTAACTATCTATATGTCCTCATCTTTCCTATAAAAGAACTATTAAGTAACCCAATGAGGTTTCCAAGCAATGACAGCTAGATACTACCTTTTAAGAGCATGCTACTAGAATTAGGTCTTAAATGACCGGGTCTACCAATTTTCCACTAGGAAGTATTAAGTGGCTTGGGTATAGCATCTTACATTGCTAAAGCCGAATTAATAATAGTGTCATTAAGGAGCACGCCTTGGTCATAGGTTTTATATGATGGGTTCTGCGTTAGTTAAGAATTAAATGACTAGAGTCTGCCTATTTTCTAATGGAAGGTATTAAGTAGCTTAGGTATAGTATATTACTTGATTATGATTTTATTGGAGACTGATGTGGTAATAGGTTGATATTAAATGTAAGATGCCTTAAATAGTGGTTAGATGTCTTGCAGCTAGGACCCACTGACCATTGATAACATTGTTAGGAAACCACCTTGAGATTAGATCTTAAACGATGGGGCCTAGCTCAATTAAGGTCATAAATGATAGATTTGCCTATTTCTCTTTTAAAAGTATTATAGAAGCTCGCTACATATTTAGAAGTATTAAGTAGCTAATGAGTTTGGAAGTATTGGGTGGTTGATATGGCTTCCTTAGAATTTCATATCTTGGGAAGTATGTAATCGTTTGTGCAATGCAAGTTTATAGAATTGCTAACCGCCATGGATATAACAATTAAATGAAAACCTATTTGTATAAGTTTATGTTATGAATAGTTTATATTATTTTTCAGTCATCAGAACTTTGTTCTAACCCCTTTCTTATTACAACCTACATGTTAGATTTAGAGGAATAGGTCACTAGAGCTGGATGTGCTTTATTGTTGGAGAGTCTTCTTTCTTTCATGCTCGATGCTGATGTGAAAATCTGTTATCCAAGGAAGACCCTTAGTTTCAAGATAGTATTCATAGTCAGTATTCTTATCCTATTGTTGTTTCCACTGTGAGTTTATATTTCTATCGATATTTGATATTGCTCATGCTTATTTGCAGGTACCAAATTCAATGATCTGTACGTCGATGGACTTGGATTCCATTTTTTTGATAATGGGCCCATTAAGGTGCGGTTTGTTACATTTTTCATCAGTGCACTAGGTTAGTAGATCAGAGGATTAAGATAGATTAAGAGAATGTATTCATACTTTCTTATCTACTAATATTATATTTTTACCTTATAATCTAGAGTTTCGACTATAGAAGTAGTTGTAGTTCCACTCCAAAGGAATGGGAAAAGCAACTATGAGTTGGAAATATTTTGGAATTAAGATTTTCACGCTAACTTTGAAGTACCCCACGAAGGGCTAGCGATGCGTAAAGCACTATTGGTAAAGAGCATGAGTACGCCATATGGCTGAATCCCAGAGACTGGAGGTTTCGACTTGATGGTTGAAATTCTAGCTACTTTGTGATTTTTGACATTGAGTTCCTGTCGTAGACACAATAATTCCAAATTGATGGGAAATTAAATTATGCATGTCATAATTGTCCGAAAGCAAGTTTTCCCAGGGTGCATTCATTGATCACCTCTTTGATGGAAAACTAGATTTTTTATTTGAATAAATAATGTCAATTCCTTAGTCTAAAAACCTGTGAGAGAATTTTTATAAAGTATATTTTGAAAATGCCTTAGATTTTTGAAAATGGGTTTTTAAGGATTTCTTTTCCCAAGAACTTATTTTGAAATTTTGTTTTAGGAAAGTTTTGGAAATTTAATTTTTAAAGAAACACGTATACCACTAAGCTGGCCAGGTTAAGAGATTTTTAGTTTATAAAATATTATCCTTAAATATTTGTATGTATATATCGGTAAAGGCTTGATATAGATTCTTGGAAAGAAAATAGTTTTCCAATTTGGAAAATTTTTGTTTTCAAAAGGTATTTTGAAACCCTATATATATATAAATTAACTTTTGAGTGAAGTTTTAGTATGAAATAGTTTTTGCTATTTAGAAACAAGTATAAAGGAGCATATATTTAGCTCAATGGTTTTTCACTTTTATAAAATTAATGATTTTTATATTTTCTCTCTTTAAGGTAGGCACAAAATAGAAATGGCATTCAATTTTGATTGGGGTATACAGTTTGAAGTATTGTTAAACCTACCAATTACTGGAAGAAATATTTCTGTGTCAAGTAGGCATGAAATAGCAATAGGAATATTTTTGGGTTTTTGAAAGTGTTGTTGGTCGCAATAGTTTTACTGAGGCTATCGTAATCTTGCCAAGGAAGGGTCTACACTGTAAGATGGATACTATCATGTGGAAGGCAAAAATTTTCTGGATGGGTTAAGTTGAAAATGGTGTGTGGAACGGTTATAAGAATATTAATTAGTTTAACTGACCTTACTGGATCTAGGTTCAGGCCGCACCCAAATCTAGGCTAGCGGTCGTACAAACGATCGACCGTAGCAATCAACTGCTTGACCTAGTAGCGATCGACCGCTGCTAGGTAGATTTGGGCCTAACACGAACCTCAGACGTGACTATAAGTTGCATCCAAACCCTTAGCCACCACACTTCTTCACTGTCTTCCTCCTCTTCAATTTTTAGCCGAACCCAATTCCACCTTCCCTTTCCTCCACTTAACCAAGGCCTATCTCCTCCATTCCTCCACCAACCGATGCCAAAATCCTTGCCGTCGGATTTTGCCCCACCGCTACTCAAGATCTAAACCATTTTCTCCCGTTTTCAACCGCCTCTCGGCCTATGACACCGCCACGTACCGGTGGCTCTTCCACTCATCATCCCGGCCTCACTTCGTAAGAAGCCAGTTGGCTTGACCAGAGCGAGTAGAAGATCGCCATCTATCTTGAAAAGGTAGACTTTGATTTCCTTTATGGACGACCAGTGGAGTTTGAAGATTTCGTCGCTCTCGAGCTTCAAGAGCTTTTTGTGGGGGCAGGACTTCCACTGATCCTCCCCTCCGAGACTTATGAGCAGGAATATTACCCATGCTGCATCCATATTTTCGACGCTCAAATGGCATAGAATTTTGGTGATGGCAATAGATACATTGAGTCAGCGATGAAGGGAGCTCGGATTGAAATGACAAATGAAGATCTGGCTGGAATTTTGGAGATACTTACAGTAAGTGCAGATTTGGACGACGTTGACATAACTGACCCTGAGATTCTTCAACGAATCTTTTTTGGAAATGTCTATGATTGGAGGACTAAAAATTTACGACCAATGGACCATCTCATCATGTGCATCATTCAGCACACCACCATTACGAAGATAGGGAGTCTTGACCAGATCTACATCTCAGTGCGGAAAGCCGCCGATGTTATAATTAGGCTCGTGTCTTGATGCTCCAAATGGTCAAGCAGGGAGTTGGTACCTCGAGAACTCACTTTCCATATTGCCACTTGCTCACTCGAGTGTTTAGGTATTATGAGGTAAATTTGAGTGTAGAGCCAGTAGTTAAGAAGGTCCCTCTCGCCATTGACCGGACCGCCATTAAGAGGATGAATATACCTTTACCTCCTATCACACCACATGTACCACCACCAAAGCTGCAGCACCAGCAGCGGGGGATAGCGCAGGGCGTCAAGGGATACATGAGTCCTGAGCTTGTTGCTATCTAACAGGTTCAGGTAGAGCTTCGAGAGATTAGCATGGAACAACAGCACCAAGGGCATGTGATTGGATGCATAACTACCATGCTACGACCATTCCTCGATCGCGGAAATGGCTTGAGCTCTAGCCGCAGAGTGAGACCTACTTACAGTTCTTAGGTGGTGCTTTATTTAGAGTTGTTGCATCATTTTACTTCCAGCATTCATTCCTTTTTTTGGTTGTTGGGTTGTAAAACTGTTAGTTGCCTCTTATAAAAGTCACGCATAATATTATGAGTTTTTATTCATTTTCTATGTTAGTGTTTCTGGATTTGTGAATCGTTCATATATATGCATAGTAGAGAAACAATATAAAAACGAGAATCTCATAGAGACACTTAACTAACAGTAAAAGAAATATAAGACTGGAAATTTAAAATAGACAGAAATTTTAGCGAAGGACATGCTAAAGTTTTTTTGATATTATGGGTCATTTCTCGTGTTTCTTAAAAGCTAAAATTATTGTACAATAGATATGTTGAGTTTTTTAAATAAAATGTCAAATTTTTGGGTAGAGATTAGTTGTGGATTTCAGGAATCTGGTTTAAGCTTTTGGCACATAACCAACTTCCGACTGTGCTGAAATTGTAGCTTGATTTATCAAAAGTTTTGAGAAGGAAAATATTATGGAAAATTTCCCCTTGATTTTAGAAGTTCCCTTTTGAAAAAAACAGAAAGAGTAAGAAATTTTTTGCGTTTTATTTATTTTTGACTTCGAAATTATTTTTAGAGTATTGTTCAAAATTTTACTTCAAGGAAAAATGTGCATCCAAATATTTTGGAATTACAGTTTCCAACTAATATATAAATTTGAAAAATGAGAAAGATTTTTGTGAAAACATTGATTTTAGAGGCCACGTATTAGGCGTAGCGAAGGCAAATAGAGGTCAAATTTGCGATTTAGCGATGCATTAAGATCGATGATGCGATTAATGCAAGTATAACAGGGAAAAGGCTATCTTAACTTTGGAATTTCTATTTCCATACCTTGTAGACGATGCGTGCAAATCTATTTTAGACTAAATTTTGTTTAGTGCTTGAAAACAAGCCTCTTTATGCATTTTATATATGTAAAATTTGGGCTAAATCTAATGCGGTGAGGAAATTTCTACTATACTACGGGAATAGGAAGATTATATTATGGCAAGAATGTTAAAATCTCCACCTAAATTCCTTTTTTGGCATAGGAATAAAGTTTAGAAAGTAATTTTTTGGTGCGTTAGATTATTGGATGATAGGAAGTGGATGCAAAATTGGTTGCTTTATACTTCTATTTGTAGCAGTATGGGGGTTTTGGTTGAAAAGATTTTTTAAAAAGCTGCATACATGTAGAACTGTCAGTATATATGTAGGTTGCTTGCATCATATTTTTCAAAAATAGTTTTCAAAGAAATGCATACATATACGAGGATTTAGAATCATTCTGTATATATAATTTCTGTGTGCTGATACAGTAATACACTACACACTTGTGCACGTTTGGTTGCAAAATTGGTTGTACACTCATTGGTTATGTAGTTAGATAATTAGGACCCGAAACCTTGACTCGGTCATTGATGAAATTTCAGGAACAAAATTCTTTTTAAGGAAGGAAGAATGTAACACCATGTAATTTAGCGCTAGTTATTTAGTTAGTTAATTAATCAATTAGGCTTCGAAAATAAAATTTGTGCAAATGATGGAACTTAACCATGAAACTTGAACTATTGTTTTCGTGGCAAAATTCTGAGAAACTTTCATATCTGGAGTTTTGCTATCGAACTTCAAACGAAAAGGTTACGGACGAAAAACAGATTCCAAACGAAAAATAATTAAATAATAAATCATTATCATTTTTATATTAATTAACCGAGCTTACAGGCGTAGCCATCATTAGAGCATCTCCATTAGGTTAAAGGGGATAATATTCTATCCCTGAATATTACCCCCTTATTATTCAGGGGGCGCCAACAAAAGGGAGACGATTAAATCAGTGCCCTAGCCTTGGCGTTGATTAAATCAACGCCCGGGGCTGGGCGCCTATAAGTTAGGCACCCAGCCCTATTACCCTCATAATTCACCTCTTTTTACTGCTTTTTTCATTCAAAATAAGGTCGAAATTCCACCATATGTAACCAAAATCGCAAGACAAACTATTTGATATCAGCAAGAGGAGCTTGTAGGCCCAGCAAACATTGCTCCAGCACCAAATACGATGATTTTCCAGCTATGGATTTTGCACGAGCTGCCAGAGGGATACACTCTTTGTATCTTCACAGCATTGGATGTGGTTGGGGTACAATACTAAATAATAAGTAACCATTAGTACATGATGGATAATTTTTTTGTATATTAACCATAATATAATGTTTATTAGATAGATATGTGATATTATAAACTGTATTACTTAGTTATTTGAATTTAAATTATACAATAATCCCAAACAACCCTTTAATTTTTTAGTCACAGTACGCCAGTTATCAGGGTAGTTGGGCAAAGTGTACAACACAGTAGTATGACACATTACCTCAGGTTTTATTAGATAGGCTACAGACCAATCCTTTGTCACATTTCTTACACTTTAGACCACCACGGTCATTTGATCGTCCATTCATAGAAGTTGAGAGGTGGTGGCTTATGACACATACTTTTCATTTTCCAGATTTTGTGCTCGGCATTACACCCGTCGATTTTTATATGTTGACTGGAATTAAGATCCGAGGCCTAGACATGATACTATTTCCTTTTGATCATACATTTGAGAGCCCTGAGGTCTTCACTATTTATCTACACCAGTTAAAGGAGGGTTATGTTACCTCCGGTGCGGTTTCCCTTACATATCTACAAGCGTACATTGCAGCTCATATAGGCACCGATGTTATGCGTGGCACCATGCTTAGAGCATTTCGGTTGTACTTATTTGGTTCGACTTTCTTTTCGAACCAAAAGAGTACCATTAGATTAGGTTACCTTGCAGAAGTAGCTGATTTAAATCCACTACACACTATCGATTGGGGTTCCGCTATACTCGAATACTTGTACACTGCTCTAGATTCTTATGATTTAGCGGTGGTTAGACAGATGTTTGGGTTTAGGTATATTCAGTCATGCTGGTATTATGAGTACATGGAAAACATGCATCCCGTGTTGTTAAGACTGCTAGTCATGCTCCAGAGACATATTTTCCATGCATGAGACGATGGGAGCATGTTCAGTTAGTTTCGTGCACGCCTGTGAGGTTAGACATAACCTGATGGAGGCCTGTACTCAGATTGATATGAGGTGCAGGGATAATATTTTCCAGGCACTATAGGCTTCATATTGGATTTACATGACACATGTGGGCCAAATGCATGATGCTCATCCTCTTTCTATTTCGTATCATTTGAGCTTGTGGAGGATGATCTTACTCTCGTTGGCATTTCTTCCTATTTGGTATTGGGGGAGGGGGGGAAGACGCTTGTTTCAGACTACTAAGGAGTTACGTATCCCCGGAGATCCATTATCTTGTGACGACATGTTTGGCAGACGTTAGACCATGGGATCACAGTAGATGTATTGAGACAAAGTGGATAGGTAGATGCTTCTATATTATTCTTATCCGATGGGAACTATGACAGCTACTGGATTAGAGTTTCTTCTCGACGATACATGTTACCTGACTACGCTCGAGGAGTGAATTCCATCATATAGGCCCATAGGTTGCCAGTGGTAGAGTTCAGGCACCTCCATTTTCTTTTGATTCCACTCCATCCCAATATTCTCAGCAGCCCATGGACTTCGGTCTGGACACTTGTTATCGAGCATATGATATTACTGGTACTCTTATCGATTAGCCGATAGTTTATCCTTCGGATCTTGAGATTGTCGATGTACCCACTGTTCGACTATACCCGCTTTATGAGGTAATTCATTGTATTAATATTTCATTGTACAATATTAGTTAATCAAATGTATATTGATATATTATATGCAATTACAGTATGCAGGTAGGTTGGACGAGCAAAGGCAATATATTGTCCCATTCAGCATATGACACTCATTCATACTCAGACGATCAGTCTTCACGCTCAGTAGACTCAGCAGGCGATGTAGGCACAGATTGATGATTTGTAGGCTTAGCTAGCTGTATTTCAGTTTGATCATGTAGTCTTGCTCATTTTGATGATGTACCGGATGACGACGACGACAATGGGGCCGTTGACTTAACATCATCATGCTCTGTACTGATACATTTATTTTACCATTGTTTTTCTATATTGATGTACTTCTGTATTGTATCATGGATATATGTTACTGTTTATCTGTTAGGTTATATTGCTTTATTTACATTGCATATCTGTGTTAAAATTTCAGCACATTGACAAATGACTTTTGATGTTTTATTTACAATGTCACGTCATATCAAGCACTGTTTGCATGTTGCACTACTTTTGATGTTTTCATAGCCTTATTTACAGCACATTTACATTGCATAGTTTTATTTACAGTGTCACGTCATATCGAGCATTGCTTGCACGTTGCACTACTTTTGATGTTTACCAGACTTTGCACTGTAGACACGTTGTAGTACTTTTGATGTCAATGCTATTACAAAGTGGTATAATATTTTGTATTATTCGAACATTGTAGCCACGTTGCACAGTTTTTTCCATATAACATCATCTTACTGCTATATATTCTATTGCTTAGCAAATCATTTTGAATTCATCTCGTCCTATTAAGAAAAAAAAAAGGGTAGATTACATCCATATTTCCTTGCCAGAATCATACTCATATGAAGCTCCTTTAAGTCAAGAGCTCCCTCCTAATCCGTCTTACCCTAAAAAATCAACGGATGGTATGTGAAATGCAGGAATGACATTATAAAGATGTAAGAGAGCATGAGAGAGCTTTGCAAGAGAAGAGGCTTTTTGCGCAGGGAAGAAGACTAAGGGAGGAGTGGAGGAGAAACAATGGGAGAAGGCAAAGAAGGCACGAAATATGACATCAACTACCTTAACCAGAACAAGTGGTTGATTCTGGAGAAATATACTACAATTGTGGAGTTGATGTTTTGTATTCCGTCACAAGAAACGGATCTGACATTGGTCGACACCACTATAGATGCCGCAATTTTCCAGATGGATGTGGACTTTGGCAATGGTTGGACAATATTTTACCTCATTGTGCAATAGTGTATGCATCTGAATTTGAACAAGAAATTGAAACGCTCAAGAAGACACTTGGATTAGTTCAGTTATCACATGATCGAAGATAGTTTTTAAATCATTCGGTGTTTTAGATCTTTTTTGCATCATTTCGATTATCACTTTGGTTCCACCGTATCGATTTATGTCAATGTTGGTTGTCATTTCTGTATCGGTCTATTTCAATGTTTGGTGGCCTTTCTGTATCTGTCTATTTATATGATGTTTGTCATATTACATACTCAGTAGATAGTGAAAGTGTACACAACTTACTAAAGAACTAAAATAATTACATATAACTTAAAGAATATAAATTGAACTGAAAAAAAATACATGGAACTGAATCTAATACATTCGATTGAAAGGAAATACGTAAGACTTAAAGAGAAATACATAAAAACTTCACTCAAATTGTCTAATATAGCTAAACTATATATCATATGCAGCACGTCCAACAAAATTAGTACGGTACTCTCAGAGATAGCGTAAATCGTATGTAGTTCGTGTTGACTGAAATAGGTCTTCTTCCTTCACTATGTTTATAACGCATCTGTATCATTGACGACCTCTCGTAAACACGATGTAAGTACTGCGAGTATCCAGAATTCATCGAATTAATCAACAATCAGGATGATTATTAAAGGGTTCGTTTAGGGTAACCCAAAAATCATGTTCAACCTCTTCTTCCATGTGTCTTACATTGACTTCTATGTACGTTTTGATTAGTACCAAATAATCTTGGGGAGTTCAACTTTCATTTGCCATGGAATTTTTTGTACACTTCCATTATGGAATTTTTAGTTAAATAGCATACAAATCAATACTTGCTCCTTCACAATTAATAATGTTTTCCATTTGCTAAAGTCGAGCTGACCACACTAAGTATCATTAATGTCTTCTATTTGCTATAGTTGATTTGACAACACTCTGCATTTTTTGTCTTCCACTTGCTAAAGTCGAGTTGACCACACTAAGTATAAATATTGTCTACCACTTGCTACAGTTAATTTGACTACACTATGCATTTTTTGTCTGCCACTTGTTAAAGTTGAGCAGACCACACTAAGTATCAATAATGTCTGTCTGCCACTTGCTACAGTTGATTTGACTACACTCTGCATTTTTTGTCTTCCACTTGCTAATGTTTGCCACTAACTCTACATATCATATCACTTCCATATAAGGACATCAACTTCCATTCCATAAATCACATTTAACATCTTCTTTCTCTCTCTCATAGGATTAAACTAAATACAACAATGAATACTGCATCTTTTGTCATGTGTTATGGAATTCGGTAGTGATTCCGATGAAGAAGAGATTCTCTAAGAGGAAGCCAAAGAATTGCAGGAAATAGTTGACATATGCCATGAAGCTTATAGCTCCACATCACGAAAACACGGCGGATTAGTCATGGGTCGAAAATATGTAAACCGTAATCGATTTTCCTTCCACAAAACTCTGATGCAAGACTACATCAATCCAAATTGCACTTATGGACCTGATATGTTCAGGAGAAGAATAGAATAAGAAGAGATCTACTTTTAAGAATTTTAACAGGTATTCAAAACAATGACAAATATTTTATTCAAAACCAAATGCTTCAAAAACATGGCGGCTTAACGGTAAACAAAAAAATGACTGCTACGCTGAGGATGTTAACTTACGGTAGCCCCGCAGATGCATCGGATGATGCATATCGAATCGCAGAGATAAGAGCATTAGAAACTCTCGATATATTTTTCCAGTCTGCGGTGGGTGTTTTCTGCACTGAGTACCTTAGATCTCCAAATGAGGATGATGTGGTGCAGATTAGGGAAATGCATAAAAGTAGAGGATGGACTGGAATTCTTGAAAGTCTCGACTGTATGCATTGGGAATGAAAGAACTGGCTCAAAGCATACCATGGAGCTTACAATGGCAAAGAAAGAAAACCAACTATTATTTTGGAAGTCGGTGCTTCATATAATTTATGGATATGGCATGCTTTCTTTGGAACGTCTGGATCTAACAATGATTTAAATGTTATTGAAAGGTCAGACTTACTTAATGATCTGGCACTTGGTCGAGTAATTCCAGTGTCGTTTACTCTTAGGCAAAACACTTACGAGCACAGATATTATCTTAGTGATAGGATTTATCCAAAATGGAGCACCATTGTGAAATAATGTCCAAACCCAATAATAGCAAAGCAAGCAAAGTTTGCTACGATGCAAGAGGGACAAAGATAAGATGTAGAAAGAGCTTTTGGTGTTCTACAATCCTGATTTGCAATGATTAGTAATCCATGTTGACTGTGGTCTCAGGAAAAAATATGCAAAATCATGTTTGCATGTAATATTATGCATAGTATGATTGTTAAAGACTAAAGGCATATGGATGAAGAACAACGTCACTACGAATATGATAGTGCAGGGCAAAATGCCAGACGTATTCCGAGATGATGTTCTTATAACTGAAGAAGCATTCAATATTCATGTGGAATGTCAACTTTCATACCGATATGCACAACTTCACAACCGGCTATTAAAAGATCTTATGAATCATATTTGGAATTACTTTGGTGATTTTTAGTTCAATTTTATATTTGATTGGTCATGTGTGTACGCGTTTACGTTGTAGTCGTATTTTAGTTATCTTATTAATATGCATTGCATTTTCTTCAAAATGTTATTATGTTTTGTTATCAACTTTGTCTAAATGGAAACAAGAATAGTACAACATTAATTAATAACAAAATACAATAGATTTAAATAATACGTGGAAATTAGCGACAAGGGCTTCTTTAGCAAGTGCAATTAGTTTCTAGGACACACAACTGAAATGATTATTTTAAGGACAAAATGCAAAATAATTAGTTTCTAAGGCCTAAAAACCTATGAAATTATGTCCTTGAAAGTAATTAGGCTGCTGACTTTGTCCTTAAAAGTAATTATTCGGCTAACTTTGGTCTTAAAATTAATTTCTGTGGATGTGTTTCCTAGAAACTAAGTAGACTGCAAAGTTTGTCCTTCTAGTGAAATGCCCCTTTAAATAAACGATACAGTACACCTAAACTAGTACAGATTAAACACTTCTAAAATTGAAACAAACTACTTAGAGAAACTTGGAAATAAGTATTTGTCTTTTGCGCTCTATCCAATACTGCTCTTGAATGTCATCCATCCCCGTCAGATCTTTATACATAATCATCTATTCTTGATTTTCTCGTTCCATATCCATCTTTTGTAGCTCAATTTCTGCAAACTTAAGCATCATGTTGATCTTCTCCTACGCTAGTTTGTTTCTATCTTTTTGCCTTCTTTCGTGAATTTCAAGAGCGTCATTCACTTTAGCATTCACCATGACATCAAGCTTATTCTTTCTCTTTGCTACTTTGACTCCTATTGGTCTATAACCTTTATCTGGTCTCCGTTTGAGTGCATCTGACTCATTTTCTCCCTCAAATTAAGTTTCCATACAAGATGAATTTCTCGAGCTATAGGAGTATGATGATTTCGATGCTTCTTTCTTTCCCTTCCTCTTTGTTTGAATGTCTCAGAGGCACTTTGCATTATCGAAGTTTCACTTCGGTGTGCTCATCAGCAATTCATAACAGTTTGGAAATTGTTAATAATGCCATTTTTAGCTCCATTTTCCTTTGGAAAAAGCTTTATGAATTCCTCATTCGTTATTCTTTTCTAAAAACCAAAAAGGAATAAATTAATAATCATATTAAATATAAAAAACTAATAATAACAAGAAACATACCAAATGCTCTTCGCCTCCCATTCCACTAGAGTTTGCTTTCATTATTTTATAAATCAGTGATTCATAAAATTGATTTTGACGATTGATTTTCCTAAATCGACCTTGAATCGTCAACAAAGATCGAATATTTTTAGAACGCTTAAGGTTGAAGGTGTTCATTATTTTCTTCCAAAACTTGTCATCTGATCGTTGCCTCCATATAATGAAAGTAAATGTTGCATAAATCGTACTCCTCATCGCTTCTCTATGGGTTGGATGAATGCCGTGTCCGAGGAGTACTCGGTTATTGCTGGCTATCATCGAAGAAATAGTTTTGAGACTGAGAAGGATGCATTAAATCTCCAAAAGGAGAAGTCATTTTCAGGTAATATGGGTTAGAGAAGAAAAGAGTAAAGATGTTTATGTAGATATGAAGAATGAAGAGAGTGTATTTATAAAGTTGAGAAGGCATAAAGTAGCCGTTGGATGCGAAATTAGCTATTGGGGGAGGGGAGCTATTGGGGGAGAGCCATTATGGCTCTAGGCACTGATTAAATCAGCACCCAGGGCCAATTTAGAATATTGAATTGGCCCTTGAATATTGTCCTTAATATTATGGGTAATATTCACCGTTGGAGTTAGTTTTCAAATCGAAGCCTTAATATGAAGCTGAACTGAGCATTATTGGAAATGCTCTTTGGGAAATTTGACCCCTAGCAGTCGAACGGTCACCTAAGAGTGGTCGACCAGTGGTGACCAGGTGGCTTCAATAAACCTTGGCCGCAACGACCAGGATTTAATATATTTCGATCTAATGATTCTAGTTAAGTCTAGCGCCTATAAATTCGGGCTTAGCTCTCCCTTCTCTTCTCATATATTTCTAAAAGAAGTAGGGAAGCTCTACCATTTCTTCTCCACTTTCTGTCTAAATTATAAAGATAAATATTTGTACCTATATTCATATGAATCAGAAAAGAGTAGAAATCTTATAAAAAGAGAAGAGAAGTGAACCAACCATATGTATTTGAGGTAACTTACATATTTATATCTATTTGCTCTCCCTATCTCAAATCTCTTCTCAGATCTTAATTCTAATGCGTATATATACTCTTTTGTACATATCTCTTGGTTTAAAAAGGATTTAGAGTTGATTCAAAAGTTCTCCTTGAGATCTGGAGATCTAGATCGCTTTTAAAATGTGGATGTGAATTTTATAGATATAATATGCAAAATATACCATTGATGTTTATTGATTTTTATGCGTAATTGGAATATTATATATAAGTTGTAGGAAACGAATTGAATACTATCTGAATATAATAAATAACGCCTAAATATTCTTGTTTATGAATTGATTTAGCATTGTATACGACATGATCTGAAAATCAGTCCCAAAATTATGAATCTAAAATATTACTGTAAATGAAACTTATTCTAGATCTAAAATAGGTTATATAAGAATGTTATAAATTTTTATTATTACCCTAATCTTGTTAGAATATAAATTTTTCTATATTTGAAATTGCTGGAATTCAAGTCCGTTTAATATTTGTAAATTAGTTTGATTTCTTTCCCATTTAGAAAGATACATTGTTTGGTCTAGCAAGGAATAGATGCAAATAGAAAGAGAAAGAGATGTATAAAGTATAAACTCATTGTATTTTACACTATCTATTTCTGTAATAAAAGGAAATGATTATTCCTTGTAATTTCAAATGACGTAATCTTTTATATTTTAAAGTTATTATCTTTTGCTTTTGACTAATTTATAGAAATTATAATGGATAATCATTTTAGATATAATTCGAACAATATGACATGGAAAAGTATATTACAGTAAAGATATTTAACTAGAACATTTTTAATAAAATTAAATATTTGTACATATTTACTGCACTTACAAAAATTAAATAAAAAGTTAATAACGACACTTGCACGTAATATTCGCGTATAGGATAATTAACTGATCGAAAATAATCTAAATGGTTGTATCTTTAATAAATGGTAATAAATACGGAAGTTACAATAAATGGATAGGGTAAATGGATTAATTGGACTGATAAAAATGGAATAGATATAAAAGGTAACTAATTTTAAATTAGTAATCATGCATAACTGTCTTAGGAAATCAGCATTAGGATTTTATGGACAAACTGACATTTTGAGCAATTAAACGGGAATTTATGGGTAGATAAATCTTTAAGGTAAATATTATTGCCTTAAATAAAAAGGAAATTAGTAAGCTAAGTCCAGTGTCTACCTAAGCTAATATAAATAAAGACTTAGGATGGTTAATTGGACATAGTGGGTTAGTGATGCGAGATCAGTAAAGTCACTCGACGGAAGATTGCCTTTCACTTTGAGGCTAATAGCAGTCAGGTGTACTTACTACTAATGTCGAAATCACAAATCCATTGACCCATGTTGACGTGAGAGATTGGGCTTGCTTTCTTAATTGGAAGTATTAAATGGTCCAAATTTGAAAATAGGAGCGGTGGGTGATATCTCCAAAGGTGTTCGCTGCTGGTTTGAGATCTGTAGTGGCTGAAGGGTCCGCCTCTCTCCTAAATGGAAGTATTGAGTAACCTAGTGAGATTCCAAATAAATAAATAAGGATAACTCTAAAAAGAGTTGACTTCGGTATTGAGGTCTTTGGTGGCAGAAGGGTTTGCCTCCCTACCGAAAGAAGTAACCTAATGAGATGCATTATTTATAGTTAAAGAGTGAGAGTGGATATCTGGGGAAGGGTTCACTTTAGATTGGGGTCTTAGTTGACTATAAAGTCCTCTTATTTCCTATAAAAGAAGTATTAAGTAACCCAATGAGATTTCCAAGCAATGACAACTAGATACTACCATTGAGGAGCACGCTTCTGCAGTTAGGTCTTAAATGATTGGATCTACCTATTTTCCACTGGGAAGTATTAAGTGGCTTGGGTACAGTCTCTTATATTGCTAAAGCTAAAATAATAATAGTACCATTTAGGAGCATGCCTTGGGAATAGTTCTTAAATGATGGGTCTGCCTTAGTTAATGTGACGACCCGGAAATTTTGACAAATTAAATTGGAATAATTACTTGATTCAAAATATTTAAAGGTTACTTTTAACTTGAATTTCAGGATATCAATATTTACTTGATAATTAAATCATTGAATTGTATAGTTTAAATATTGAATTTAATAATTGAAAATCGGGTAAAGTGTTGAATTTGAAATTTTTAAGCCTGTTTAAAATAATTTGAAGGCTTATAAAATTTATAATGATAATACTGAAGATAATAAAATTGTTGAAATTTAAATTAAAGGTGATTTGTTCAATTTTAATAATATATCGTTTAAATTGAATTTAAAAATAGCCTTCCATGGCACAGTCTCGGAATTCGACGAAACCAGTTCTATTGGATCCGTAATAGTTAATTATCATCGGATTTCAATTTTCAAAGCAATCGGAGTTGTCGTTTGACCCTGGTAGCTCAAAACGCTTAGAAACTATTTAATCGATTTAATTTAAAATTTGTTGTTTACTTCCGTAACTCGCGCATACAATAAAATTAGCCTCCGAAACATGTTCCATCGTGTTCAGAATGCGGGTACAACTTTATAAACGCCTGTGGGCATGTCTGATTTGGAGTTCAGGATTTCGCGTTATGGAAACGAGATATTTTCATATTTAAATATATAAATCAGGCGTTCTTAGGAAGCTACTTGTAGTTCTATTACACGTTTTCATTCCCCTCTTTATCCTCTGATCAGTTCGATATTTTAAAAAAAACAAACAAACAAACAAATGGCCGCAGTCTTCAGATCCGAAGCCTAACTAAAATCCTAATTCATGAAAAAAAAATAGAAGAGAGGCGACGCGAGACAGGACCGAGTTCGACTCGATTCTTGAAAGCCGGTTGTAGAATTTCGAGAAGAGGGGAGGGGGTTTTCGTTCGAACTGTGAAGGGTTGTTTTCGAATCAACGACGGCTCGCGATTCTAACCAGCGTGGTGGCGGTGGAGGGTCGCGATGTAGGGTTTCGAATCGTGTATGCCGTTGTCGCCGAGACTAAGGTTTGCTGATGTGGTGATTCGTGAGGCCTTCGATCGTTAGCCGGTGAGCGCGCGGCAATAGGAGGTGTGGTGATGTCGTTCATGACCGTGAAGGAGGGTGGCCGCGCAGAGGGATTGAGCTAGGGTTCGATTAGGGGTTCGGTCGAGAGGAGGCGTCGGCAGTGAGGTATAATTCCTATATTTTGCTTTAACTAATTAAATGTAGTCTATATATATACAGAAATTATTTACAGTAAGGTAGTTATTCTTAAAATTTATTTAATATATATATAGATGAGATTTTAATTTTGCAGTAGGATTCAAAACAATTCTATTTTGAAATTCAGTATGTATATATTGGCTAGAAAGAAATTTTAACCTGTTGAATATTTATATAAAACTGGATTTTTGAGACCTATAAATTAATTTTTAGTATGGGTTTCAAAAGAAAGGAAATAATTACTTATTTTTGGAAAATTGGTTCGAACAAAATAATTGGTAAATCAAATTTTATTAAACGGTAATTGATAATTTAATTATTCCACTTATTAATAAACCATATAATATGTTTATTCAAGGTCAAAAATCGAGAAACCAAAGCAATATAGGGGTGAATTGCAAATAAAGGAAAAGGTGAGTAAATCTCACTCTATTGGATTCTATTTAAATTTAAATGGCTAAATTTAAATATTTGGTTGAATGATTGAATTTATTTGTTATGCACTGTGAATAGATGATTTGGTGATTTTGGTATTGGATGGTTCTCGAGTTAATGGATTGCTTAACTCGAAGTATTGGGAACTTTAAGTTGTTTTAAATTTAAAGTAATAAATAAGATAATATTTACGTTTAAAAGTTACTAACGACTTAATGATGTGTGATACATTAAACTAGTAGGATAATTGAAATGGATAATTAATTAATTTAATTAATTAATGATTTGGGGTATTTAATTCATTAATTAAAGGTCGGAATAAATAATATATTAAGTTGTAGGTTAATTAACTAAGTATAAATAATTCAGAATAATCATTTGATGGTGTGATAAATAGTTACTTAATGTAATTAATAAAATATAGATACTTTGTGAAATCTATCAAGAGATTAATTGAGATGATTAATTAAGGAGTAACTGATTTATTAATGAAGTCAATAAAAGAATAGTTAATTACATATTGAGATTAATCGAGAATGATAAATATTAGGGTTGAATTAAAGTAAAATATAATTGGAAATCATTAATTTATATAATTAATGAAGTAATTAAAGATTTGATTAATTGAGATTAATTAATTCATAATAAGTGACTTATGAGAAGTAAATTAATATAGGTAATTAAGAATTAATGTAATTGATTATAGTTAATTAATTTGCGAAGAAATTAAAGATTACTTACTGATTTGGTAAGAGTAATTAATACCGTGAAATGAATTAAAGATAATTACTTGAATGAAATTGAAAGATAATTAATCCAGTGTGATTAATTAAAATGAATAATGAAGAGTTGATTAATTAATTGATTTGGAATTAATTAACGTTAAATGAAGGAATCTAAGTGATTGAGGTTTGAAATTTCATTCAAATCAATTGAATTGATTTGTATGTGATTAAGCTTTGCTTATGAATGATTGAATGGTATTGGATGTTTTGAATGAGTTGATATCTCTAATATGAAATGTTGTGAATTTCATTTGAATAGCTTGGATTAGGATAACATGAGTTTCGAAGAGACCGGAGTTGGGTATTTGGGAAATACCCGAAACCACTTCGAATATTTATATATTGATTTGTGAAATCAATAGGCTGGATTGAAATGATTTAAGTAGACTGAAATATTTATCTAAGTTTGGTACTTAGAAATTGATAGTTGAAATAAGTGTTGTCTATAGAGAAATGTGAATTGGTTAAATTGATATAAGTTACCTCGGGTTTTTATATAAGTTGATTGCTTTGGTATTCCATATTAGTTGGGTTTACTCACGCTGGTTTCCAGCCTGACCCGGGTGTTACTTTGGTGTAATGCTCGGGTCAGACCGAGTATTACAAATTTTCAGGTAGGTACGTTCTGGAACTCAGGTGTCGAGCTGGATGGCAATATCGTATAGAGTATATCCGCTGTATTTATATTATTGTAAATCTTGGACATGATAATTGTAAACATTCAGTGACTGTATTAATGTGAAACTCTGATGTATATTAAATGTAATCGACAGATATAGTATTCTTTTGTAAACTGTCATTATTTATTATTATATTTTATCCGCTGCGAATGTGAGATGTTTGGTGTTTCTGTTCTTCTTCTTCTTCTATCTCTTTCTTCTTTTCCATAACTATCTGAAATTTTCAGGTTAGAAAATTTCGGGTCGTTACAGTTGGTATCAGAGCTGAAAGGTTAAGCGAGAACCTTGGCTCTGGTGGGGATTACTCATTGAATAGAGTCCATAGTACTCTAGAATGAGTTGAGTATATATATATGAGAGCGTACTTGTTATTTTCTTATAAAGATTTTAAATGATTTTATATAAAAATATATTTTGATATATATAGCAACATTTCCTTCTAATGAACATTTAGGTGATTGGTTGTTAAATTATTGGATTAAGTTAAGAAGTAATATAATATATGACTAAATTGAAAACTTATAACCAAAGTTGAAGAATAAACTTATATAACAAAATGGAATTTGAAATATAGATTGTAAATGTAATTTATAAATTGAAATAAACCTCAGAAATAAATGAGATTATAATTTGAAATAGAATTCCAAAGAATATGTGAAAATAAAGTAAGATGAAAATTCCAGAGTAATGTTTAAACATGAATTGGATGGATTGGGAATTTGAAATTTTTAGGAAAATTTAAAATTCCTTTGGATTGAAAGTGGTTTCCAAAGGTTTTGGAGAAATAATAGCATTATTTCAAAAATATTTTTGTGTTGAATTTGAAATCTGGGAGATTTGAAATCAAAAATATTTGGAAGTGCTTTTAGAGAGATAAAAGCATTAAACTCTTTTGGTTACTGGGAAATAACGTCAGTGATGACTGCAGCATCATCGATGTTCATTTTCGAGTTTCTAGAAGAAAAATTGCTACCAAATTGTTTTAAATTGGAATTTTTTGTGAACTGGGTTTGGTTTTGAAATTCAAAGGGATAATTGAATTCGCCAAGAATTTTGGATATAGTTGAATTCTAAGGTGATATTGAAATTTTGGAAATTTGTTTAAACTCTGGAATCTTGATTAAATGTTTATGGAATAATAAAAATATATTGGCTAAATAAAATGTGTAATTCCGAGTTAAAAGCCAAATGTGAATGTAATTGATTATAAATAGAAGTTGTAAAATTGAAATTATAATTAAAATTGTACAAGTTTAAAGATCAAATAAATTTGATTTGAAGTTAATGGAATTGGAGTTAATTAAATTAAGATTGGAAATTTTGACAAATTAAATTGGAATAATTACTTGATTTTAAAATATTTAAAGGTTAATTTTAACTTGAATTTCAGGATATCAATATTTACTTGATAATTAAATCATTGAATTGTATAGTTTAAATATTGAATTTAATAATTGAAAATTGGGTAAAATGTTGAATTTGAAATTTTTAAGCCTGTTTAAAATAATTTGAAGGCTTATAAAATTTATAATGATAATACTGAATATAATAAAATTGTTGAAATTTAAATTAAAGGTGATTTGTTCAATTTTAATAATATATCGTTTAAATTGAATATAAAAATAGCCTTCCGTGGCACAGTCTCGGAATTCGACGAAACCAGTTCCATTGGATCCGTAATAGTTAATTATTATCGGATTTCAATTTTCAAAGCAATCGGAGTTGTCGTTTGACCCTGGTAGCTCAAAACGCTTAGAAACTATTTAATCGATTTAATTTAAAATTTGTCGTTTACTTCCGTAACTCACGCATACAATAAAATTAGCCTCCGAAAACGTTCCATCATGTTCAGAATGCGGGTAAATCTTTATAAACGCCTATCGGCGTGTCTGATTTGGAGTTCGTAATTTCGCGTTATGGAAACGAGATATTTTCATATTTAAATATATAAATCAGGCGTTCTCAGGAAGCTACTTCTAATTCTATTACACGTTTTCATTCCCCTCTTTATCCTCTGATCAGTTCGATATTTTAAAAAAAACAAACAAACAAACAAATGGCCGTAGTCTTCAGATCCGAAGCCTAACTAAAATCCTAATTCACGAAAAAAAAATAGAAGAGAGGCGACGCGAGACAGGACCGAGTTCGACTCGATTCTTGAAAGCCGGTTGTAGAATTTCGAGAAGAGGGGAGGGGGGTTTCGTTCGAACTGTGAAGGGTTGTTTTCGAATCAACGACGGCTCGCGATTCTAACTAGCGTGGTGGCGGTGGAGGGTCGCGATGTAGGGTTTCGAATCGTGTATGCCGTTGTCGCCGAGACTAAGGTTTGCTGATGTGGTGATTCGTGAGGCCTTCGATCGTTAGCCGGTGAGCGCGCGGCAATAGGAGGTGCGGTGATGTCGTTCGTGACCGTGAAGGAGGGTGGCCATGCAGAGGGATTGAGCTAGGGTTCGATTAGGGGTTCGGTCGAGAGGAGGCGTCGGCAGTGAGGTATAATTCCTATATTTTGCTTTAACTAATTAAATGTAGTCTATATATATACAGAAATTATTTACAGTAAGGTAGTTATTCTTAAAATTTATTTAATATATGTATAGATGAGATTTTAAATTTGCAGTAGGATTCAAAACAATTCTATTTTGAAATTCAATATGTATATATTGGCTAGAAAGAAATTTTAACTTGTTGAATATTTATATAAAACTGGATTTTTGAGACCTATAAATTAATTTTTAGTATGGGTTTCAAAAGAAAGGAAATAATTACTTATTTTTGGAAAATTGGTTCGAACAAAATAATTGGTAAATCAAATTTTATTAAACGGTAATTGATAATTTAATTATTCCAATTATTAATAAACCATATAATATGTTTATTCAAGGTCCAAAATCGAGAAACCAAGGCAACATTGGGGTGAACTGCAAATAAAGGAAAAGGTGAGTAAATCTCACTCTGTTGGATTCGATTTAAATTTAAATGGTTAAATTTAAATATTTGGTTGAATGATTGAATTTATTTGTTATGCACTGTGAATAGATGATCTGGTGATTTTGGTATTGGATGGTTCTCGAGTTAATGGATTGCTTAACTCGAAGTATTGGGAACTTTAAGTTGTTTTAAATTTAAAGTAATAAATAAGATAATATTTACGTTTAAAAGTTACTAACGACTTAATGATGTGTGATACATTAAACTAGTAGGATAATTGAAATGGATAATTAATTAATTTAATTAATTAATGATTTGGGGTATTTAATTCATTAATTAAAGGTCGGAATAAATAATATATTAAGTTGTAGGTTAATTAACTAAGTATAAATAATTCAGAATAATCATTTGATGGTGTGATAAATAGTTACTTAATGTAATTAATAAAATATAGATACTTTGTGAAACTTATCAAGAGATTAATTGAGATGATTAATTAAGGAGTAACTGATTTATTAATGAAGTGAATAAAAGAATAGTTAATTACATATTGAGATTAATCGAGAATGATAAATATTAGGGTTGAACTAAAGTAAAATATAATTGGAAATCATTAATTTATATAATTAATGAAGTAATTAAATATTTGATTAATTAGGATTAAGTAATTCATAATAAGTGACTTATGAAAAGTAAATTAATATAGGTAATTAAGAATTAACCTAATTGATTATAGTTAATTAATTTGTGAAGAAATTAAAGATTACTTACTGATTTGGTAAGAGTAATTAATACGTGAAATGAATTAAAGATAATTACTTGAATGAAATTGAAAGATAATTAATCCAGTGTGATTAATTAAAATGAATAATGAAGAGTTGATTAATTAATTGATTTGGAATTAATTAACGTTAAATGAAGGAATCTAAGTGATTGAGGTTTGAAATTTCATTCAAATTAATTGAATTGATTTGTATGTGATTAAGCTTTGCTTATGAATGATTGAATGGTATTGGATGTTTTGAATGAGTTGATATCTCTAATATGAAATGTTGTGAATTTCATTTGAATAGCTTGGATTAGGATAACATGAGTTTCGAAGAGATCGGGGTTGGGTATTTGGGAAATACCCGAAACCACTTCGAATATTTATATATTGATTTGTGAAATCAATAGGCTGGATTGAAATGATTTAAGTAGACTGGAATATTTATCTAAGTTTGGTACTTAGAAATTGATAGTTGAAATAAGTGTTGTCTATAGCGAAATGTGAATTGGTTAATTTGATATAAGTTACCCTGGGTTTTTATATAAGTTGATTGCTTTGGTATTCCATATTAGTTGGGTTTACTCACGCTGGTTTCCAGCCTGACCCGGGTGTTACTTTGGTGTAATGCTCGGGTCAGACCGAGTATTACAGATTTTCAGGTAGGTACGTTCTGGAGCTCAGGAGTCGAGCTGGATGGAAATATCGTATAGAGTATATCCGCTGTATTTATATTATTGTAAATCTTGGACATGATAATTGTAAACATTCAGTGACTGTATTAATGTGAAACTCTGATGTATATTAAATGTAATCGACAGATATAGTATTCTTTTGTAAACTGTCATTATTTATTATTATATTTTATCCGCTGCGAATGTGAGATGTTTGGTGTTTCTGTTCTTCTTCTTTTATCTCTTTCTTCTTTTACATAACTATCTGAAATTTTCGGGTTAGAAAATTTCGGATCGTTATAGTTAAGGTCTTAAATGATCACAATTTTCCTACTGTATTAAGTGTCTTAGGTACTGATTATTACATGATTACGATTTTATCAGTGATAGATGCGGTAATGGTTGAACATTAAATGTCAAAAACCTTAAATAGTGGTTAGGGATTTTGCAGCTAGGACCCATCGATCATTGAAAACATTGTTAGGAAACTACATTGGGAATAAGTCTTAAATGACGGGGTCTACCACAACTAAGGTCGTAAATGACAGAGTGCGCCTACTTCTCTTTTAAAAGTATTACAGAAGCCCGCTTCATATTTAGAGTATTAAGTGGCTAATGGGTTTGGAAGTACTATGTGGTTGGTATGGCTTCATTATTATTTCGTACCTTAGGAAGGGGTAAGTATGTAATTGTGAGTGCGATGAAAGGTTAGATTAGAATTGCTAACTTTGATGGGCATAACAATTAAATGGAAACCTATTGGTTTAAGTTTATGTTATGGACAGTTTATATTATTTTTCGGTCACCAGAATGTTCTTTTGACCCCTCCTCATTACAACCCACATGATAGATTTAGAGGAATAGGTCACTAGAGCTGGATGTGCCTTGTTGTTGGAGAGTCTTCTTTCTCTCATACTCGATGCTGATGTGAAAATACACTATCTAAGGAATACTCTTAGTTCCAATGTAGTGGTCATAGACAATATTCTTATTCTATTGTTGTTTCGCTGTGAGTCTTGATTTCTATCAATATCTGATAATGCTCATGCTTATTTGCAGGTACCAAATCAAACAATTTGTTCTTTGACAGACTTGGATTTGGATTTTTCGAAATTTGGGCCCAATAAGGTGCGGGTTGTTACATTTGATATTAGAGCACTAGGTTAGTAGAACAGTGGGATTAGGATAAATTGAGAGAACGTTTTCGTTCTTTCCTATCAAGTAATATTATATTTTTACCCCAGATTCTATAGTTTCGAATAGTGAAGTAGTTGTAGCCACTCCGAAGGAATGCATAAAGCAACTATAAGTTGGAAATATCTTAGAGTTTAGATTTTCACGCCGATTTCAAAGTACCCCATGAAGTGCTGGCGATGCGTAAAGCACTATTGATAAAGAGCATGAGTGCGACATATGGCTGAATCCTAGAGACTGGAGGTGTTTAACTTGATGGTTGAAATTCTAGATACCATCTGATTTTGGACATTGAGTTCCAGCCGGAGATACAACAATTCCGGATGGATGGGAAATTAGATTCTGTATGTCGCAATTATCCGAAAGCAAGTTTTGCTAGGGTGCCTTCGTTGATCACCTCTTTGATGACAAACTGGATTTGTTATTTGAATAATTAATATCAATTCCTTAGTCTAAAAACCTGTGAGAAAATTTCTATAAAGTATATATGGAAATGCCTTAGATTTTTCAAAAGATTTTCAAAGCATTTCTTTTCCCAATAACTTATTTTGGAAATTTTATTCTAAGAAAATTATGGAATTTTAATTTTCAAAGAAACACGTATACCACTAAGCTGGTCGTATTAACAGATTTTTAGTTTATAAATGATTAATTTTTTATATCCTTAAATATTCATATGTATATCAGTAAAGGCTTGATATTGTTTTTTGGTAAGAAAATAGTTTTCCAATTTGGGAAATTCGTGTTTTAAAAAGGTATTCGAAAACCCTAATATATATATAAGATTAACTATTGAGGGAAGTTTCTAGTATGAAATAGTTTTTGTTATTTAGAAACAAGTATAAAATATAAAATATTTGGCTCGGTGATTTTCCGGTTTATAAAGTCGAGGGTTTTTATATTTTCTCTCTTTAAGATACCGAAAAAATAGGAATGATGTTCAATTTTATTTGGAGTATATAGTTTGAGGTATTGTTAAACCCACCAGCTATTGGAAAAACCATTTCCATGCGAAGTAGGCATGAAATAGACATTGGAATATTTTTAGGTTTTTGGAAGTGTTGTTGGTTGCAAACGTTTTGCTGAGGCTATCGCAATCTTGCCAAGTTAGGGTCTACATGGCAAGTGGATACCATTGTATGGAAGGTAGGATTTTTCTTGATATGTTAAGTTGAAGATGGTGTGTGGAATGGTTATAAGAATATTAATTAATTTAACCGGCCCTATTTGATCTAGGTTCAAGCCGTGTCCAAATCTGATTAGTGGTCGACCGATTAACCTAGTAACGGTCGACCGCTACTGGATGGATTCAGGCCGAACTTGAATCTGAAACGCAATTATAAGTCATATCAAAACCCTCAACCACTGCACCCCCCTCACTGTCTTCCTCCTCTTCAATTTTTCGCCGAACCCAATTCTACATCCCCTTTCCTTTGCTTAACCAAGGCCTCTCTCCTGCAATCCTCCACCAACCAACGCCAAAATTATTGCACGCCAAACTTTGCCTTACCACTGCTCCAAATCTAAACCCTTCTCTCCATTTTTCAACTCTCTCAGCCCATGGCACCTTCACACGCTGGTGGCTCTTCCTCTCATCATCCCGGCATCACTCCACAAAAAGCCAGTTGGCTTGACCAGAGCGAGCGAAAGATGACAAACTATCTTAGAATGGCAGACTTTGATTTCCTTCATAGAAGACCAGTGAAGTTCGAAGATTTCACCAGATTTCACCACTCTCGGGATTGAAGAGCTTTTCGTCGTGGCAGGACTTGGACCGATCCTCCCATTCGAGACTTATTAGTAGGAATATTACCAATGCTACTTCCGCCTTTTTGAAGCGCAGATGGCGTAGAATTTCAGTGATGACAATAGCTACATTGAGTCTGTGGTGAAGGGAGCTCGGATGGAAATGACAGATGATGATCTTGCTGGAATTTTGGAGATATCTGCAGTAGGCATATATTTAGACGAAATTGAGATGACTAACCCTTAGATTCTTCAATGTATCATTTTTGGAAATGTCGATGATTGGAGGACCGACAATTTCCGACCAATGGCCTATCTCGTTGTGCACATCATTCAGCACAACATCATTCCGAAGACGGGGAGTGTAGACCTGATCTACATCTCAGTGCGAAAAGTTATAACGACCCAGAATTTATATCATTTGAAATTCGTATATTTAATTGATTTTAAATATTCAAAAGTATAGTTTATAAATTGAATAACTTATATTTCGAATATAGTGACTTAATTGGATAATTAAATTGTTAATTTAATATTTAAAATTGCTGAAATATTTGGAAATTGAATCTAATGTGAATATAAATGTTATATAAAGTTGATATAGATTCTATTTAAAATAGAATGATGTTAGAGGACTTTTAAAATTGAATTAAAAGTTAATTTATAGAAATTGGATATTTTAGTATTTAATTAGGTGTAAAAATATTCATTTTTCAAATAGTCTCGGATTTTGATGAAACTAGTTTCTTGGATCCGTAATGTTATATTATTATAGGATTTCAAATTTCGTGTCAATCGGACTTACGGTTTAGTCGGGGGAAGCTAAAACGCGTAGAAATTTGTTTACGTAAATTTTAATTTAAATAATTCGATTTGAAAACATATCTTCCAAATACAATCAAATTGGCACCCGATATATATTCCATTGTGTTTAGAATAGGGGTAAAACATTTCAAACGCCAGGTGGCACGCTTCGATTGGATTTCGAATTTTTTTTGGGGGAATGGTGTTTCAAAATTTTCTACAAAAGGCCATATTTTTTCACCTTTTTCAATCAAACCCCAGCCTAGGGTTACAGCCGCCACTTTGTATATTCAATGGCCGATATGTTCTAATTTTCTTCCTCGATTTTCTTCCAATCCGTAAACATTTAGCCGAAACCTTGAACTACAAAAAAGTAGAGCGCAGCGAGTACTATCGATCCAACGGTTACGATTGGATTTCGCGAGGTGGATCGACGGCAAAGTGGCCTTGAACGGCCGGCATCCAAGCTTAAAAATCGAGGTGAATACAGGGCCGATATCGGCGTGACTTAGGGCGGTGGTGCATGGGGTGGAGGCGCTTCGATTTATGGCATTGGATCAACCTCCGGCGTGTCGAGGTGGGTGCGGCTATTCAAGAAGCAAAGGCGACGACGAGTTTTTGTTTTGGCCTGGAACAAAATGATAGAGAAGATGAAATTATGGCCAGATTTCTTCTTAGAAAAACAAACGGCCCTGATTGAAGTGAGGGTTTAAAATAAAATAAAATTGTAAATTATATTATTTAAATTTGTATAAATTTAAAATTGTATAACTTCTTCATACGTGGTCCGTTTTTGACGAAACAAGTTGCATTGGTTCCGTATTGACGAGCATTGCATTCTATAGTTTGTTTGGAGTTGATTGGAGATAGTGTAAATTTTGGATAAAATTAAACGCTCGTTTGATTTTATTCGGAATAAAACACTACAGCTACTATTGGAACAAAAGTGAGTATAACTCACTCTTTCCGACTCGTTGATATTTTTATACAAGTGAGAATAAATTTATTTTATGATGATTGATGATTGTTTGGATAATATATGACATATTATATGTATAGAGTGATTGGTATTTTGATATATTCCTGCCTATTAGAGCAGATGAGACCGTATACGTTCTAGTGTATGAGCGGATGAACTTTTTGTACGCATGTCTACCTCAAAACGGACATTGTACACATATTCTAATATGTATATTTGTTGCAGGTGACAAGTTGGAGGGATCCAACTGGATTCCTCACCAGTGTTGATTTTATTTACAGATATAGATATATATGCTGTTATCATGTGATATATGATTATTTGGATGCCGTGAATGATGTATTTAGCGTTATTGCAGCATTGGGCCTATTTTGGTAAATTGAAAATGTTAAAGTGATGATTCCAATTCAAAATGGTTGTTAAGTGATTTTTTGAAGTTATATAACTTTTAATAATAATTTGTAAATTATTAAAAGAAGAAGTTTATTTAAATAGAATCAAAATATGATTTTTGAGATATGACGTGAACTATTTGGTAAAATGAGTTAAATTGAGATTTTTGAATTATTATAAACGGTTTATATATAAGATTTATAAAATTGATATTTTATAAATAAAAATACAGGAATTATAAAGGAGTTTTGTAAATGTTAAAAAGAAGTTATAAGTGAATCTTATAAGTGAATAAGATTTATAGATTTATAAATTTATAAAGTTATAAAAACGAATGATTTTGTAAATAAAGAGATTTATAAGTAATTAACTTATAATTTGGATTTTGGCATATAAAAGAGATTAATGAGTTTGGTTAATAAAGAAATTTTATAAATTGAAGTTTTTATAAATAATAAATGGAATTTATAAACATTGTTTTATAAATCTGAAATCAATTGAATTTGATAAGTAAATATGAAAGCTTACTAAAGGAGTCATGATTTTGGACAGTGGATAATCCTTTAATAAATGTGTAGGAGTATCGAGTTTGGATAAGAGAATTTTATTCATGATTTCAGCTAGTGAATAATATTTTAAACTAAATAAGTGTTTTGAAAGCGATCTTTTGAATAGAGTTAGTTGTTGAAGTTGTTTTAAAATGTGTCAAGTATCGAAACCATATATTTCTACATTCATTGTTGAAATAGTCGTTTTTGAGAAATGAGGAAATAATGGACTATAATATGGTTATTATAGTAAATGATTTTCGAAAGGAGATGTTTGTATATTATATAGGATTTATCTATCTATCTAATTATCGAATCCATATACTAGTGATTTTGGGTCGTCGTAACAATGTTTTACTCAACATTCGTTTTGACCCAAATAAATATGTTTAAGAGAATTTTTTCATAAATAATAAAATATATATACTTAATCGTGATTTAAGTAGATGTAATATTTTTCTAAGTGTTGAAAATAAATTGATTTGTGAATCACTTACTATTAAATAAGTATATGAAAATGTTTTCCCATAAGCAAGATATTGAAATGGTTTGAGAATATATCTTTTTAAAGATAATTTGAAGTGAATATTTGAAAAGTGATTTAATTAATAAAATATTAATTAAAAGGGCCTAGTGGTTGCTTATGGTGCTAAATATTTTTTGTTTGCTTTGATAGTTAAATAACCGACTATCAAATTTGGCCATTTTAGTTCCTCGACTTTATATGGGAACTATTTAGTTGTACACTTAGTACGTAGCCTTCTGTGTAGGCCTGATTATCGTTTGTGTTGAGGATGTTAATTCGTGTAGTGCGGAGTATTACTCCAATTTATCGAGCATCCTTCTTGGATGAAGGATTTCAAGTTGAAAATTGGAGATGTTGTAAGTCTATGAGACTTAGTTTCTATGTGAGGTTGAGAAACGCTTTTGCATTGTTGGTGCGAAGAGACCGGGATCGGTTTATTCGAAAACCACTTCGAACCAACATTTATGCAACGATTGTGCAGATTGGTTGTGATGATACTGATATTCAAGATATTAATAGTGGAGGAGTGCTTGTTGAACGTTTGGGGTTAAAATCGCAATATACATCCAGTAGCAATAGTCTCTTCGTTATGAAATATCCGATGCAAGGACGATTCACTGCTAATCCTAGGGATTGCCGGACAAGATGTGGTAGGAAAGTACCTTCAGTTTGTCCTGTTCCTGGACAACTTATATGGATGTTTGTCACACATTGTATTTCTAAAGATTACATACATTGGTTTTTACAAACGTACATTAGTGGTGGCGAAGAAGGCAATTTCTCTTAGCTTAACACCCTCCTTGAAATGTATGAGCTTAAGGGTTGTATTTTTGTGGAAAGCAATTAGTAGTTAACGGAAATGGACATGTGGCATTCAAAGTGATGTGATATGTGATATGTGAAAGCTAACCGTTACCTCAGGCCTCATTAACCGGAAATGACCAAAATAGGGTTAGATGCAGCAGGGCTAAGTGGGTCATTCCCATCAAGATATGATCATCCTCTTCTAGATATATTTCTTCCAGCTATGATGTTTGGGATGTAAATTATTGTAGTTTGTATGCTATGAGGGCCGTCGAAAAATGTCGGTAACGACCGAAGGATGACATATTCGGTACTATCTAATTATAGAGGTAGACTTCCTCAGGACATCCATCTAAAAATGTACCCATCGGAAGGTAGTCACTTCACCTGTTCATTTGTATGAAAATCCAAACTCCATTACGTGCCTACCATTTTGATTGTATTGCCCATTTTGGATTATATGCTAGAATTTAATCAATATAACAATTTTGGCTATGATTAATACTATTTGTCCAATAGATACTACTATAATACAAGAGAATTTGATATGAAATATTTTAGTTATCGTAAGGTAAAAACATGTTCGTGTTTATGTGTGGGCGTGCCTTATGAGATACTTTTGTTTTGGAAGGAAAAGTTTGATAATTTAATAAATTCAATTGAGTGTATTTCTCACGCTGGTTTACCAGACTGATTCGGGAATTCTTCCCTTTCAATGCTCGGGTCAGACCGAGTACATTTACAGGTTCAGATTTGGTGCTTTGGAGCTTCAGCAGGAGAGATGGAGATCTTCATTTCATATTCACGTATCTGTTTTGCTTATCCGCTTTGCATGTTATTGTTTATATTATTGGCAATTATGAGAATAGGTTATTATAACTGTCCAGGCTGATGATTAGTGATTAATTGTTGAACTCTGATTGATGTATGTTTATACAGTTTCTGTTTTGTAATGATAATTGATATGATATTATATGTTTTCCGCTGCGATGTGAGATTCTGTATTGTTCTGTTTAGTTCTCTCTTCTCTCTTTCTTCTCTTCTCTTCTTCTCTCTTCTTTTCTTTCTCTTGACTTTCCATCAATCTGTGCTTTTTGGGTCGAACATGTGTGGTTTATTGTTTATTCAAAGGATACGGATTTGTGGGTCGTCACACGTGGTATCAGAACTTATATTTTGTATATTCCTAGGCTTTGATGTGTACTCGGTATAGATAGGGACAGTTGCACCCTAGATTGAGTTTGAGTGTTATATATATGAGCACGTATTTAATAGTGATTATGAAATGTTATATATTGTGTTTACTTATCCGTTAAGATATTTGTGAATTATGGTTGGTATATGGGATGCCGTGTCATCGATAGGGATTTCTAAACACTTAAACGAGGCAAGCCGACATAGTATCATTTTAAATTGGGTAAATGAAATAATTTTACCTCCATTATATTTTATATATAAAGGAATATTTTTTTAGAAATTATTATGTGTACATAAATGAATTGTTTAACTATTTGAAAATGTAAATATACATAAGTTAATAAAAGATGTTGGAATAATCTAAATAAAAACAACAATTGTAAAAGAATAAATTATATAAGAAAATAAATTATATAGGATGAAGTTATAATTAATATTATTTACAATTGTGAAATAATCTTATATATAAGAAATGAAACAACATGAGTATATTTATAAATATAAGTTATAAATAAAAGTGAATTTAGACTAAGAATTTGAAATTTTGATTCCTGTTGATTTTGGAAGTTATTTTTCAAAAGTTAAAGAGATTATATTATTATAAATCTAAGTAAGATAAATTAATTTGTAACGAATCCTATATAAGTGACGTAAAATAGTGAAATTATATAAATAAAAAGATTTATAAATGTGATTTATAAATAATAAAAAGGATTTCTTTAAAAATATAAAGCACTGAATTCACTATTGTTGCTGATAGATAATAAGGGTGATGACTGCAGCATCATCAATATCATTTTCGAGTTTCTGTGTGATTGATTTGCTATAATAGTAAATTAAAATTGAAATTTTGTTGTGATAAACAAATTTGAATTTGAAATCCAAGTTGAAATTGATAAATATAAATGAGATGAATTTTGGACTCATAATATGAAATAATAAATTTGAGTTAGCATGATAAGATATATGATTTGAAATTTAACTAAAGGAAAGTTAAATAAATTAAACTAAATTTGAACTGGATTAGATTAGTTATTGAAATGGAAATTAAACTTAAGTGGTAAGTGATTATATAATATGAATTTGAAAGTTTAAATAATAATTAGTTTGTATAACTTATAAAATGAGAAAAGGTATGTAAAACCAAACAGTTAAAATGGATAAACAATATTGTTAAGCAAAACAAAATTTGAATTTGAACAGTGATATGAAATTTGACTTAAGTAAAAGTTAAATAAAATAGAATTTGAATTAAATTAGTAGCGAACTTAAGTTGTATAGTGGAAGTAAATGCAAGTGAAAATGAAATGAAACATAACTTAAGTAATGTTGAATAAAGTTGAATTTGATATCAAAATGAATTAATAAAGTGAAGTGATGAAGATGAATTTGAGTTATATAATGAAATTCAGCTTTAGTTGTAAAATGAATTAACAATCGAATTAATGAATTGAATTGTACTAATGAAATAAATTAGTAAGTAAAATATAGGTGTAAGTGTTAATTCATTAAAGGCAAATGAAATTTGAATTGGACAATTGAATGAAAGTCAATTAGATATTAAACCATTTGAAATTAAAAGTATTAAACCAAATTGAATGTAACTTAAGTAAATAAATTTGGTTATGTTGGAAATACATTGGTTGTTAGATGGATGTTAGTCGATGGTATAGAAAATTCATATGGAATTGAATTAATGAAACTGGAAGCTAAAGTAATTGAATTCAAATTGGAAGTGAAGTAGATTTAAATAGAATTGAATTTGAATTGAATTGGAAGTGAACAAACTTGAATGTAAATTGGTGAATGTAAACTAATTGAATTTGAATAAATGAATGTTAGTAAAATCCAATGTTAATGAATCAAATGTAATAAATTGAAAATCAATTCAATGAATATTAACGAGAAATGAATGTATATTGATTTGTTTATAGATTTATTGGATAGATATTGGTTTGTTGGATGTTAGTTTAATGGTACTACTTTCTATATACATGTTTCTCATTTGCTTGTTGAGTACTTAGTAGGTTCGGATGACACATGCTTCGCATTTAGAGCTCGCTTTCGCGCTATATTAGTTGTATATGCTCGCTAATAATATATAAGGTACATATCTCGGATTACATATCGAACTTTTATATTTTTTCCCTATAGGATGCCTCATTCTCGAAGATGAGATGTATATTTGTGATATATATATTTTGTGATCGTACTACGATCGAACCGCGCAAAGGAGGCTATGGCGAAATTTTTTAAAAATTTAAGGCGTTAATTTTTTTTGAGAAAATTGGAAAATTTTGATAACTAAAATTTTGATTTTGAGTTATAATTTAAAAGATAATTATGAATGGATTTGAAAACTTAAGAAAAGGTTTTGTAAGAAGTTTAACTCATGGATTTTGAAAAAAAAATAAAAGGTTAAATGAATTTGATATCTAGTTTGAACGAATTAATTTTAAAAATTTAGTGGATTTTATAGCTTTTTCTTGCTTGGTAATTTCGAGGACAAAATTCTTTTGAGTAGGGGAGAATGTAACGACCTAGAATTTCATTCATTTGAACTTTGTATATTTAATTGATTTTAAACATTCAAAAGTAAAGTTTATAAATTGAATAACTTATATTTCGAAAATAGTGATTTAATTGGATAATTAAATTGTTAATTTAATATTTGAAAATGCAGAAATAATTGGAAATTGGATTTAATGTGAGTATAAATGATTTATAAAGTTGATATAAATTCTATTTAAATTAGCATGACGTTAGAGAACTTTTAAAATTGAATTAAAAGTTAATTTATAGAAATTGAATATTTTAATATTTAATTAACGCGTAAAAATAGCCATTTTCAAACAGTCTCAGACTTCGACGAAACAAGTTTCATTGGATCCGTAATGTTATATCATTATAGGATTTCAAATTTCGTGTCAATCAGACTTACGGTTTAGTCGGAGGAAGCTAAAAGGCATAGAAATTTGTTTAAGTAAATTTTAGTTTGAATAATTCGATTCGAAAACCTATCTTTCAACTACGATCGAATTGGCTCCTGATATATATTCCATTATGTTCGGAATAGGGTAAAACATTATAAATGCCAGGCGGCATGCTTCGATCGGAGTTCGAAATTTTTTTGGGTGAATAGTGTTTCAAAATTTTCTATAAAAGGCCATATTTTTTCACCTTTTTCACTCAAACCCTAGCCTAGGGTTACAGCCACCACTTTATATTTTCAATGGCTAATGTCTTCTAATTTTCTTCCTCTATTTTCTTCCAAATCGTAAACATTTAGCCAAAACCTTCAACTACAAAAATGTAGAGCACAGCGAGTACTATGATCCAACGGTTATGATTGGATTTCATAAGGTGGATCGACGGCAAAGTGGCCTTGAACGGTCAGCATTAAAGCATGAAAATCGAGGTGAATATGGGCCGAGCTCGGGTGACTTAGGATAGTGGTGGATGGGATGGAGGCACTTCGATTTATGGCATTGGATCAACCTACGGCGTGTCGGGGTAGGTGCGACGATTCAAGAAGCAAGGGCGGCAATGGGTTTTTGTTTCGGCCTCGAATGAAACAATAGAGAAGATGAAATCGCGACTAGATTTCTTCGTAGCAAAACGAACAACTCTGATTGAAGTGAGGGTTTAAAATAAAATAAAATTGTAAATTATATTATTTAAATTTGTATAAACTTTAAAATTGTATGATTTCTTCATACGAGGTCCGTTTTTGACGAAACAAGTTGCGTTTGATCCGTATTAACGAGCGGTACATTTTAGAGCTTGTTTGGAGTTGATTGGAGCTAGTGTAAATTTTGAGTAATTTTATTCGGAATAAAACACTACAACTGCTACTGGAACAAAAGTGAGTACAACTCAATCTTTCCGACTCACTGTTATTTTTATATAAGTGAGAATAAATTTATTTTATAATGATTGATAATTGTTTGAATGATATATGATAATATATATATATATGTATTGATTGGTAGTTGGATATATTCCTGCCTATTGGAGCAGATGAGACCCTATACGTTCCCGTGTATGAGCGAATGACCTTTCGTACACGCGTTTGCCTCAAAGCGGATATTATACACATATTCTATTATGTATATTTGTTGCAGGTGATTGGTTGGAGGGATCCAACTGGATTCCTTAATAGTGTTGATTTTATTTACCGATATTTATATATATGTTGTTATCATGTGATATCTGATGATTTGGATGCCGTAATTGATGTATTTAGTGCTGTTGCAGCATTGGGCCTATTTTGGTAAATTAAAAATGTTAAGGTGATAATTTCAAATTTAAAAAGGCTGTTAAGTGATTTTTTGAAGTTATATAAGTTTTAATAATAATTTGTAATTATTAAAAGAAGAAGTTTATTTAAATGGAAACAAAATATGATTTTTGAGATATGAAGTGAACTATTTGGTAAAATAAGTTAAACTAAGATTTTTGAACTATTATAAATGTTTTATATATAAGATTTATAAAACTAATATTTTACAAATAAAAATAATGGAATTATAAAGGAGTTTTGCAAATGTTAAGAAGAAGTTATAAGTGAATCTTATAAGTGAATAAAATTTATAGATTTATAAAATTATGAAGTTCTAAAAATGAATGATTTTGTAAATAAAGAGAATTATAAGTAATTAACTTATAATTTGGATTTTGGCATATAAAAGAGATTAATGAGTTTGGTTAGTAAAGGAATTTTATAAATTGAAGTTTTTATAAATAATAAGTGGAATTTATAAACATTGTTTCATAAATCCGAAATCAATTGAATTTGATAAGTAAATATGAAAGCTTATTAAAGGAGATATATTCACGATTTTGGACAGTGGATATCCTTTAATAAATGTGTAGAAGTATAGAGTTTGGATAAATGAATCATATTCATTTTTTTGGACAGTGAATAATATTTAAACTAAATAAATATTTTGAAAAGTGATCTTTTAAATAGAGTTAAATTGTTGAGGTTGTTTTAAAATTTGTTAAGTATCGAAACCATAGAGTTCAATATTCATTGTTGAAATAGATATTTTCAAGAAATGAGGAAATAATGGAGTATAACACGGTTATTATAGTAAATGATTTTCAAAAGGAGATGTTTTGTATAGTATATAGGATTTATATATCTATCTAATTATTGAATCCCTATACTAGTGATTTTGGGTTGTCGTAACGGTGTTTTACACAACATTCGTTTTTACCCAAATAAATACATTTAAGAGGATTTTTCCTTAAAGAATAAAATATATATACTTAATCGTGATTTAAGTATGTGTAATATTATCTAGTTGTTGAAAATAAATTGATTTGTGAATTACTTATTATTAAATAAGTATATGGAAATGTTTTTCAGTAAGTTAGATATTGAACTGGTTTGAGAATATATCCTTTTAAAGATAATTTGAAGTGAATATTTGAAAAGTGATTTAATTAATAAAAGATTAATTAAAAGGACCTAGTGATTTCTTATGATGCTAAATATTTTTTTGTTTGCTTTGATAGTAAATAACCGACTATCAAATCTAACCATTTTAGTTCCTCGACTTGATGTGGGAACTATTTAGTCGTACACTTAGTACATAGCCTTCTGTATAGGTTTGATTATTGTTTGTGTTGAGGATGTGGATTCGTGTAGTGTGGAGTTTACTCCAATCTATCGAGCTTCCTTCTTGGACGAAGGATAGCAAGTCGAAAATTGGAGATGCGATAAGTCTATGAGACTTGGTTTCTGTGTGAGGTTGAGAAACACTTTTGCGTTGTTGGTGCAAAGAGACCTGGATCGATTTATCAAAAACAACTTTGGACCAACATTTTTGCAATGATTGTGCAGGTTGGTTGTGATGATATTGATATTCTGGATTTTCATAGTGGAGGACTACTTGTTGCTCGTTTGGGGTTCAAATCCCAATATACATCCAGTAGCAGTAGTCTCTTCGTTATGAAATATCCAATGTAAGGACTATTCGCTACTAATCCTACAGATTTTCCGACAGGATGTGGTAGGAAAGTATCTTTGATTTGTCATCTTCATGGACAACTTGTATGGATGTTTGCCTGATATTGCATTTCTAAAGATTATCTACATTGATTTTTACAAACGTACATCAGTGGTGGCGGAGAAGGAAACTTCTCTTAGCTTAACATATGAGCTTAAGGATTGTATTTTTATGGAAGGCAATTAGTAGTCAACAGAAATGGCCGTGTGGCATTCAAAATGATGTGATATATGAAAGGTAATCGTTACGTTATGCCTCATCAACCGAAAATGACCGAAATAGGGTTAGATGTAGCATGGCTAAGTGGATCGCTCCCATCAGGATATGATCATCCTCTTCTGGATATATCTCTTCCCGCTATGATGTTTGGGATGTAAATTATTGTGGTTTATATGCTATGAGGGCCCTCGAAAAAGGTCTGTAACGATCGAACAATGACATATTCGGTACTATCTAGTTATAGAGGTAGGCGGATATTGTGTTGGTAGAGGAACTTTGTGATGGTTTCTCGGGACATCCATCTAGAGGTGCACCTATCGAAAGGTAGTCCCTTCAGCTGGTCATTTGTATGAAAATCCAAACTCCACTACGTGCCTACCATTATGATTGTATTACCCATTTTGGGATATATGCTGAAATTTAATCAATGTAACAATTTCGGCTATGATTGATATTATTTGCGCAATAGACACTATTATAGTATAAGAGAATTTGATATGAAATGTTTTAATTATCGTAAGGTAAAAACATGTCCGTGTTTATGTGTGGGCATGTCTCACGAGACACTTTTGTTTTGGAAGGAAAAGTATGGTAATTTAATAAATTCAGTTGAGTGTGTTTCCCACGCTGGTTTACTAGACTGATCCAAGCATTCTTCCCTTTCACTACTCGAGTCAGAACGATTATATTTACAGGTTCAGATTTGGTGCTTTTGGAGCTTCAGCGGGAGAGCTAGAGATCTTCATTACGTGTACACATATCTGTTTTGCTTATCCGCTTTGCACGTTATTGGTTATATTATCGGCAATTGTGAAGACGGGTTATTATAACTGTCCAGGCTAATGATTAGTGATTGATTATTGAACTCTGATTGATATATGTTTATACAGTTTCTATTTTGTATAGATTATTGATATGATATTATATGTTTTCCACTGCGATGTGAGATTTTGTATTGTTCGGTTTGGTTCTCTCTTCTCTCTTTCTTCTCTTCTCTTCTTCTCTCTTCTTCTCTCTTCTTTTCTTTCTCTTGAGTTTCTGTCAGTTTGTGCTTTTTGGGTCGAACATGTTTGGTTTATTATCGGTTCAAAGGGTATGGATTTTCCGGTCATCATTAAAGCCGCTTATGCTATAATTGGGATTGTGTCTTGTGGCTCCATATGGTCGACCAGGGAGTAGGTACTCCGAGCACACACTTTCCATATAGCCACTTGCTCACTCGGGTTTTTAAGTATTTTAGAGTAAATTTGAGTGGAGAGCCAATAGTGATGAAGGTCTCCTGCCATCGACTGGACCACCATTAAGAGGATGAATATTCCTTTAACACCTACCGCACTACCTGCACCACCACTACAGCTGCAGCACCAGCAGCAGGAGATAGCGTAGGGCATCAAGGGGTACATAAGTCCTGAGCTTGTTGCTATTCGACAGGTCCAGGCAGAGCTACGAGAGATTAGCACGGAGCAGCAATGACAAGGGCATGGTATTAGGTGCATGGTTGTCCAACTACAACCATTCAAAGGTCATGGCAATGGCTCGAGCTCCAACCGCGAAGCGAAACCTTGTCGCTATTCTTAGGTGGTGTTTTCTTTAGAGTTGTTATATCTTTTTATATACAATATTTGTTCTTATTTTGGGTTGTTGGGTTGTAAAACTGTTAGCTGTTTCTTTTAAAAGGCACGCATAATATTATGAGTTTCTATTCATTTTTTGTGTTATTGTTTCTGGATATGCAAACTGTTCCCATATAGGCATAGTAGAGAAACAATATAAATATGGGAATCACATAAAGACACTTAATTAACAGTAAAAGCAATATAAACTAGAAATTTAGAATAGTCGAAAATTTTAGCGAAGGACATGACAAAGTTGCTTTGACATCATGGGTCATTTCTTATGTTCCTTAAAAGCAAAAATTCTTGTATAATAGACCTGTTGACATTTTTAAATAAAATGTCAAATTCTTGGATAAAGAATAGATGTGGAATTTTGGAATCTTGTTTATACGTTTGGTGCATAACCAACTTTCGATTAGGCTAAAATTATAGCTTGATTTATCATATTTTGAGAAGGAAAATATTTTGGAAAAAGTCCCCTTGATTTGAAAATTTCCCTTTTGCAAAAAAAACAGAGAGAGTAAGAAAAAGTTGTGTTTTGGTTATTTTTGACTCTTAAATTATTTATAGAGTTTTGTTCAAAAATTTATTTCAAGGGAAAATGTGCATCCAAATTATACTACGGGAATAGGAAGATTTCAAGGGAAAAGGTGCGGTGAGGAAATTTCCACTATACTATGGGAATAGGAAGATTATAATATAGCAATAATGTTAAAATCTCCACCGAAATTCCTTTTTTCGACATAGGAGTAAAGTTGTAACGACCCACCTTTTTTGGACGGTTCAAATCAACAATAAACCACACATATCTGACTCAAACCATTCAAAAGGGAGGATTGTTAGTGGCGTAAATAAGAAAATAAAAGAAAAGAAAGAAAGCAAATCATAGAATCTCGCAACGGAATGACAAAGTATAATAATCAAATAAACAGTTCATCAAGTTGTTTTATAAGTATCATTTGATTACACTTTACAATTCAAATCAGAGTTATACATATATCAGAAATAAAAAATAATGCAGCGGAACACATGATGTAGTGGAATAATTATAATAAATATTAGAATCATCTCCATCTTCATCCTCCAAAATAAAATGGTCTTCAGTACAATGAAAATACTCAAGCTGACCCAAGCGTAAAGGAAAATAATACATTCGAATCGGAACTAAAATTCTTATGCAAATTAAATCAAAATTAGATGTAATAAGGAATGTAGATAACTACATTTTTGGAGGTTCAAATTTCCAGAAATGTTATTGTTTCCATATTCAAAATACAATAGATTTAACAATAGATCCATTCTAGTAACTTATAAATTTATAGAACAATTCCCAATTAAATTTCATAGTTCAAGAGATTTGATTTATAAAATGTTCCAAAGTTTCAACATTCAATTTTATGGAAACTTCCCAATGTTTCAAAATTTAATTTTGATAACTTTCAATTAAGGTAATGACAGTTTATTTCTCAAAATCATTTTTATGGTTCAAATAGTAAATCTAAACATACTAGTTTTTTTCCTCTCATGTAAATACATAAAATTCATGGGTTTTATATCTTTATTCAGTGTTTAAATAATCAATATGAAAATTTATATGATTACAATAAGCTTAGGGTGATTACAAGGATATATCAAAAAAATGAACAAATAGATATTCAATCACAATAGCATCCACCACAATGTATAATCAACATTCAAATCAATCAATTCAACAAATCAACCAATTCAATAACATATCACAGTAATTATTAGTCCTCACATATTGGAATTTAGCTATTCAAATTAAATATCAATTAAAATTCCAAACCAACAATCAAAATTTTATCACCATATGACCTGGTTCAACTTGCAATAAAATTTTAGTATTTCGTGAGTGAGTTTAAACACTCACCTTCTGGATTTCCCATTTTTAGTCGGATTTGGATCCGCTATTACTTCCTCCTTTTGATTTGTTTCTTTGCTATCTTAATCTTTTTTAAAATGTTTTCGAAGAGACAGAGAAGTTTGTATAGATCTGGATTTAAAGAAAAGGATTTTAAAAAAAGAAGAATGTTTGGAAAAGAAGAAGAAAATTTAAAGAGACGAAGAACTGAAAAACAAAGCAAAGCTTTGAAAAAGAAGATTCGAAGAAGAATAAAAAAGAACAAAAATGAAGCAAATAAAAAAGAAGAAGAAGGAAATTTAAATAAGAAAAACATGAAAAAGGAAGGAGGAAGGTGAAGAGAGAAAAGAAATGAGATGGAAATTTTATTTGGAAAAATGAAGCTATTGAAGATGAGATTAGAAAATGAAATGAGGCTACAAGAATAAAGATGGAAACAAATGAAAAGCTAATAAGGTATATATAAACAAACTAGGAATTGAAATAAAGTAGAAATATGAACAGCCCAGAAACGTAGTATTGAAAGATGTGAACTAAAGGAATAAATATATCAACAAAGATAAAAATAAATCTTCCATTTAAATATGAAACTTCAGGAGAAAGAATTGCCAATGAAAGGAAGCTACAAGAACTGATGATGCATACGCAAAATAAACTTCAGAAATAGAATTGTAAATGATAATTAGATGGTGTGAATATTAATTTGGATATTCACATTAAAAAGGGAAAAAAAGAAAAGAAAAAAACTTCAGGTAAAGCATTTGAAAGGAGCAAACAAACAAAGGAGAAACAAATGAAAAGAATGTGGAAATTATTAATTATAAATAAATCAAATGAAGCAACTATTAATTAATAAGAAATGAATGAGTTGTCTAATAATTAAATGGATGCTCAAGTGGAGGCTACGCCGAGAACTTGAAAACGAAAAGAGAGAAGAATGCAAGGTGATAATAAATGTAAAGCAAATGAAGGGACCACCTATATCCTATAAACAAACCTTTGGGGCCCACATTCCAAAACTTACTCCAATTACCTCATGTCAATAAACCCAAATATACATATATTTACATTATTTAATTCCATATTAAAACATTCATTTTATGTTAATATATGTGCACAATACATTAACGCAATAAATTAATTAACAATCAATCAATTAATCAATGAATCAATATATATATATATATATATATATATATATTACTCAAGCAAATAATATTAATTAATGAATATATATCTACCTGTGCACTATTGAAAATGATTTACTTTACTTTTTAATTACTGTAATGGTCACATTAATCCAATCCATTTACAAGTTTTAACCATATATAAAATGGAAAAATAAATATAAACTTATGTCATCAATGTACAAGTGTTAAAAAAATGGTAATTTCTAATTGATTACACAATATTTACACAACCATGAACCCTCTGATATATTCAAAAGTTTGAATATTAATGTGTGTGTATTGTTCTAAAATTCAATTTTTTTATCCAAAATCATTCTTGTTCAAAATAAAATTTTTATTTTTATACGTCTCAAAACATGTAATAATTAATAACAAAAGAAATGAAGGGACCATGCACATCGCGCTACCTTTGTGAAATTCAATTTGTGATACATAACCAAATTAACTTCATTAACTCAAATAATATTCAAATTTGTACGCATTTAGTTTTTTTAAGTATGCATAATAAATAAATTAGTTACCATAAAGATGAAAACGTTCAATTTGGCTTTCCTAAAATGAACTTTTATTTCCATTAAATCATCCTTTCTGTTTAGCAAAAAGGTGCGTTTCTTTTATTAAATATATTAATTGCATCAATGTTTTCTTCCCTTATAATTGAAATATTTCAATTATATTAATTACAATTACTTACAAAGTTAAATTTCAAAATAGATAACTAAAAATGGATGAAAAATAGAATAATTGTTTCCTTCAGTCATTTGAACACGTTTATAAATTTGTTGTTTATACAGCAGAGCAATAAATAACTTACTTAAATAAATTATTTTCCTACTCTTATCAAATAGTGATTTAAACATATTTATGCACTATTAGATACAAGCATGAATTATACATTTCTTACCAAATAATAGTTTCTCATCTCTGCAATCAACATTTCAGTTACCAAACATTCAAATAAATAAACATATGATTCTTTTTTAATAAAGAAACATTTATTATTGCTTATTAACATTTATTATTCCAATCAATTGGAAATTTACATTCAGACAATTGTAAATATCATTCAAATAATATTATTAAAACACACACTAACATTTGTTATCTTCCTTATATTATTGCAAACATATGTCATTAATAGAAATTTTAATTAAGCTCATAATTTGTATTATAATCTAATTTATACCGATAAAATTTTAATTTTTTTATTCCTAACAATTTTATTCAAAAATCTTATTTAATTTAATACTTTTTACGGGTCGTTACAAAAGATTAGAGGGCAATTTTTCGATACGTTAGATTATGGGATGATAGGAAGTGGATACAAAATTGGTTGCTTCAAACTTCTATTTATAGGAGTATGGGATTTTTAATTGAAAAGATTATATAACAAGCTGCATCCATGTAGAAATGCCAGTATATATTCAAGTCGTTTGCATTATATTTTTCAAAGATGATTTTCAAAGAAATGCATTTACATAGGAGGATCCAATTTAGAATCATTCTGCATACGTATTTTCTATATGGTGATGCAGTAATACATTATGCGCTTATGCACGTTTGGTTGCAAAATTGGTTGTACACTCATTAGTTATGTAGTTTAGGATAATTAAGAGCCAAAACTTTGACTTAGTCATTGGTGAAATTTCAAGGATGAAATTCTTTTTAAGGAAGGAAGAATGCAACACCCGTAATTTGGCGCTAGTTGTTTATTAGTTGGTTAATTAATCGATCGGGCCCCAAAAATTGAATTTGTGCAAACAATGATATTTGACCACGAAACTAGCACCATTTGGTTTGTGGCAAAATTTTGATACTTTCATATTTGGAGATTTGCGATCGGAGTTCAAAAGAAGAAGATACGGACGAAAAACAAATTCTTAAGGAAAATAATTGAATAATGAATAATTAACATTTTTATATTAATTAACTGGACCCGTTGGCCGACCTATCATTGGGGATGGTAGAACCCTAGTGGTAGACCGATCACCCAAGGACGATCGACCAGTGGCGACTAGACGGCTTCAGTAAAGCTAAGCCGCAACAGTCAGGGCATAATCTATTTCGATTTAATGGTACTAGATTCTAGCGCCCGTAAATTCAAGCCTAGCCCTCCTTTCTTTTCCCATATTTTTCTAAAAGTAGTAGCGAAGCTCTACCATTTCTTCTTATCCACTTTCTATCAAAATTTTAAAGATAAGATATTTGTATCTATATTCATACAAATCGGAGAAGAGTAGAAATCTAATAAAAAAAAGGTGAAGTGAAGTGAATCCTCCAGATGCGTATTTAAGGTGATATATATATATATATATATATATATATATATATATATATATATATATATATATATATTTGTGTGTGTCTATTTACTCTCCCTATCTTAAATCTTTTCTTAGATCTATAATTCTAATGTGTGTGTGTATATATATCCTTTTATTCATATCTCTTGGATTAAAAAGGATTTGGAGATGATTCAAAGGTTCTACTTCAGATCTGCAGATTTAGATCGCTTTTGTAAGGTGAGTGGGAATTTTATCGATTGCTAAGTATGCAAATTATCCCATTTTTATTTATTTGATTTTCATGCATAATTGGATAATTATGTCTAAGTTGTAGGCAACAAACCGAAAACTATCTGTATATAACAAATATCACTTATATATATTCTTGTTCAAGAATTGATCTAGCATTGTATAATCTTGAACTGGAAATCAGTCCCAATAGTATGAATTTAGAATATTAATTTAAATGAAATTTATTCCAGATCTAAAATATGTAGTATGGCAATGTTATAAATTTGGATTATTACCCTAATCTTGTTAGAGTATAAACTTTTTTACATTTGGAATTGCTGGAATTTTGACCTGTTTAATATTTGTAAATTCGTTTGATTTTTTTTCCTTTTTAGAAAGATACAACATTTGATCTAACAAGGAATAAATGCATATAAAAAGGGATGTGTAAAATACAAATTCATTGTATTTTACATTTTCTATTTAAGGAATAAAAAGATATGATTATTTCTTGTAATTTCAAATGATGTAATCTTTTATATTTTAAAGCTATATCTTTTGTTTTGGTCTAATTTGTGAAAATCATAACTGATAATCTTTTTACATATAATTCCAACAATTTAACAAGGAAAGTATATTCTAGCAAAGGTATATAAGTATAACATATTTAGTAAAAGTAACTATTTTTCCGTAATTACAGCACTCATAATAAGTAAATAAAAATTAAATAATGACGCATGCGTATAATGTTCGCGTTTAGGATAATTAACTAATGGGAAAAGAATCTAAAAGGTTGTAACTCTAATAAATGGAAATAAATATAGGAGTTGCAATAAATGGATAGGGTAAATGGATTAACGTGACTGATAAAAATGGAATAGATATATAAGGTTACTAATTTGAAATTAGTAATTATACATAAATATCTTAGGAAATATCCGTTAGGATTTTATGGACAAACTGGAATTTATAAGCAATTAAACGGAGATTTATGGGTTGATAAATATTTAAGGTGAATCTTATTACCTTAAATAAAAAGGGAATTAGTAAGCTAAGTCCAATGTCCACCTAAGCTAATAGAAATAAAGACTTAGGATGGTTAATTGGACTTAGTGGGTTAGTGATGAGAGGTCAGTAAAGTCACTCGATGGAACGCTTCCATTAACTTTGAGGCTACCAGTAGTTGGGTATACTTACCATTAATGTGAGATATCACTAATCCAATTACCCATGACGACGTGAGAGATTGGGCTTTCGTTCTTAATTGGAAAGTATTAAATGGTCCAATTTGGAATTAGGAGCGATGATGGATATCTCCATTGGGGTTCGATTCTGGTTTATGGTTTTAAGTGGTCAAAGGGTCCACCTCTCTCCTAAATAGAAGTATTAAGTAACCTAGTGAGATTCCAAATAAATAAATAAGGATGTCTCTAAAAAAGGGTTCATTTCAATGTTGAGGAGTTAAGTGGCTGAAGGGTCTGCCTCCCTATGGAAAATAATTAGATGTCATATTTTAATTAAAGAGTGAGAGTGGATATCTCAGGAAGGGTTCGCTTAAGGTTTGGGGTGTTAAGTGACTATAAAGTCCTTCTCTTTCCTATAAAAGAAGTATTAAGAAAGCTAATGAGATTTCCAAGCAATGACAGCTAGATACTACCACTGAGGGGTATGCTTCTGGAATTAGGTCTTAAATGACGGGGTCGGCCTATTTTCCACTAGGAAGTATTAAGTGGCTTGGGTACAGTCTCTTACATTGCTAAAGCCTAAATATTAATAGTATCATTGAGGAGCACGCCTTGGAGATAAGTCTTAAATGATGGGTCTGCCTTAGTTAATGTCTTAAATGACCAGAGTCGGCTTATTTTCTAATAAAAGGTATTAAGTGGCTTAGGTACTATTTATTACATGATTACGATTTCATCGGCAACATATATGGTAATAGTTGGACATTAAATGTCAAAGGCCTTAAATAGCGGTTAAAGGTTTTGTAGCCAGGACACGCTGACCATTAACAACATTGTTAGGAAACCATCTTGGGAATAGGTCTTAAATAACAAGGTCTACCTCAACGAAGGTCGTAAACGACAGAGTCTACCTATTGCTCCTTTAAAAGTATTATAGAATCCCGCTTCATATTTAAAGTATTAAGTAGTTAATGGGTTTGGAAGTATTGGGTTGTTGATATGGCTTCATTAGTATTTCGTACCTTGGGAAGGGTAGGTATGTCATCGTGTGCAATGCAAGGTTAGATTAGAATTGCTAACTTTGATGGACATAACAATTGAATATAAACCTAATGGTATAAGTTTATGTTATGGATAGTTTATATTATTTTCTAGTCACCAGAACGTTGTTCTAACACCCTCCTCATTACAACCCACAGGATAGATTTAGAGGAACAAGTCATTGGAGCTGGATCTGCCTTGTTATTATAGAGTCTTATTTCTCTCATGCTCAATGTTGATGTGAAAATCTGCTATCCAAGGAATACTCTTAGTTCCAAGGTAGTAGTCATAGTCTGTATTCTTATCCTATTATTGTTTCCGCTACAAGTTTAGATTTCTATCAATATCTGATAATGCCCATGCTTATTTACAGGCACCAGATCCGACCGTGTTTTGATGGATTGGATTTCGATCTTGTCGAAATTTATACCAACTAAGGTGCGGGTTGTTACAAATGAGCTACAAAGCAAACTATCTTTATGAGGTATATCAAATTGGAAAATTAACTAAATCATCTTGTAAATCTAAGAGAATCATATCTACAGTACAACCCCTTGAACTGCTTCATTTGGATTTCTTCAATCCTATACAAGTTTAGTTGATAAATCATAGCAAATATGTATTTGTAACCATAGATGATTTCTTTAGATTTACTTGGACTTAATATTTTAAAGAAAAAGTGATAGTTTTGAAAATTTTAAAATATTTGCTAAAAGAATTCAAAATTTTAAAATTAAAAACTATTAGTAATGATCATGGTGGCGATTTCAAAAACGAATTATTTGATGACTTTTGTAGCAAAAAGCATTAGCCAGAATTTCTCATTTTCTAGAACTCCATAAGAAAATGGAGTTGTAGCGAGGAAGAATCAGATGTTACAAAAATGTGCTAGAACTATTCTAAATGGTAGCCAACTACCAAAACATTTCTAAGCAAAAGTCATATCTACTACACGTTAGGTCTTGAATCATGTCACAATTTGACCACTAACTAGAAGCGATTTGATTTAATGTCAAAACAAGACAACAATTAAATCAAATTGCTATGAAGAGATAAATCAATTCAAACAGAATAATGTTTGGGTATTGGTTCCAAGACAAAATAACCAAACAATTATTGGTCCGAAGTGAGTTTATAAGACCAAAGCTGATGAAAATGGTAATATCACATGAAATAAAGCTAGGCTAGCAGCACAAAACTATAATAAGGAAAAATATGAAGAAACGTTTGCTCCTGTCACTTTCTCCTATCATCATAACTTTAAACTATGTCAAATGGATGTAAAAAGTGCATTCTTAAACGGATTTATTAAAGAAATGTTTTTGTGGAACAACCACCACTTTTCACACATGAAAATTTCCTCGATCATGTTTATAAACTTAAGAAAACTCTTTATGGGTTGAAACAAGCACCCCGTGCTTAGTACTAGCAACTAAAAAACTATCTTATAATTTCTAGATTTGAGATTGGAAAAGTTGGTCGAACTCAATTCATTAAAGAGATAATAAAGATATGTTAATTATACAAATTTATGTAAAAATATATATATCATATTTAGTTCTATAAATGAAATTCTTTGTAACGAATTTTCTAATATAATGAAAAGTGAATTCAAGATGTCTCATATGGGAGAACTCTCATACTTTCTCGGTCTAAATAAAACAATCAAGTAATGGTATTTTTATTAATCAAGAAAAATGTTGGAATAACTTAATAAAATTAGTTGGAACGGAAAATACACCAAGTAAACTAACACCTATGAGCACTACAGTTCATCTCGACAAAGATGAAATTGGAAAGAGTATGTATCAAAAACTCTATAGGAACCTGATCGACTTACTATATTTAACCGCTAGTCAACCCGATATTATTATGAGTTTCCACTTATGTGCATGATTTTAGGAAAATCTAAACGAATCACATTTATGTGTCGTAAATAAAAAATTTCACTACTTAACAACACTAAAGACTGTAGACTCTTGTATACGAAAGAATGTCCTTTCGAACTAGTATCATACAACGATGCAGATTTCATAGGATGTTGAACGGATAGAAAGAGTACGAGTGGTACATGTCACTTCATCGAACAATCTCTAATTTCCTTGTTTAGCAAGAGACAAAATTTTTGCTTCACTATCGGTGTGTGACACAAAATACTTCTCTACTACTTTGTCATGTGCATAAGCCATATACATGCAACAAACACTTAGATATTTTGATATTTTCTTACATAAATCATTAATATTTTATGATAGTACAAGTTCCATAAACCTTTCGAAGAATCCAATAAATCACTCACGTACTAAACACACTGACATACGTCATCATTTCCTACGTGACAATATAGAAAAGGATGTAATATCACTTGAATTTGTATCTTTCGAAAACCAGATCGCAGATATCTTTTCTAAACCATTGAATGAAATAGTTTTTTAAAATTACGACAAGAACTCGAAACCATCTCCATACAAGGGCTAGGCTAAATAATTACAATAGTAAAAATATACAATATGAAATTTATTGCAATAACTATTTACTACGAAATATTACCGTTAAACTATTAAAACTAATTTATTTTATATATTAGCAACTTTTTAATAGTATGAAAATTTCCAACCCTAAAACTAAAATAATATTATTAAAACAAGTGGTCAAATATATTTAGCCATTTACTATTTATACCCACTCAACTATTATATAACCAGAAGTTTTATATTCAAACCCATTAATCTCCAAACTCAAAATAGCCTCACACGTTTCAAGCTCTTCACGCATCAACTATTCCACTCGTAATGGAAAGTAATGGCAAGTCACCCATAAAGTATTCACCCATAAAAATTTAAAAATCTCCTACCGATGAACGAACAAGAAGTACTCTAAAGAAGAAGAAAGTTAAAACATCTATAAAAATTGAAGGAGTATTAACGCTTCAGATGACTGTCGCATTGATGGCATTCATCACTATTAAAGGGAAAGCTTAGGACTTCAAAACAAGTTATGATGGGAAAAAGGAGACAAGGTGAACATCTCAATTTCATCGAATGTCATATAGTGGCGTTTTGTGCACGATTACCTACCAAGAATTCAGTTCCTAAGGGACCACCCTCAGAGAATTCCATTCTCACATTATATGACATATGAAATATAATAAAATATTTTTGATCCCTCAAATGTAGGTGTTAAAGAATCCATCCTCACATTAATGATATTTTTATATTACATATGAAGTATAATATAATATAAGAAGATACAAACAGATGATAAAATAAAATCGAAACTATCGGAGAAGAAGTAATCTTATAAATATCATATGTTTGTATCATCTGATATTTTATTATATTAAATGTAATATAAAATAATTGTATCAATAAAGTTATGTTTGTTGAAACTTTGACACTCACATTAAAGAAATTGATGTACTTAAAGCAAATAAACTACTTCTCAAACAAACAGTTATAAAAGCTGAAAATTTACACCTCAAACGTCTGAGTAATTAAAAACAGACGTCTACATACATTGATTTTACACTTTACAAATGTTGTTTAAAACATTCACACTACTAGATGTCTGACTAAAAAATCCAGACGTCTGAATTCTTATATTTTTATATTATATAGGCTCTGGTCCTTAATTTTGCTAAATCAGATGTCATAGTCTCAAATATCTGATGTCTAAATGCCTGCTACCTTGTTTTTAAATAAAAACAACCTTTAAATAAATTTTTTAACATGTTACCGGACATCTGATTCATATAACCAAACATCCGAACTCTCAAATTTTACACTACTTAAACTCTGGACATTATTTTTAACATTTTAGATGTCTGCCCGGACGTTTGAAAACCTAATGATTTTTTTAAAATAACAATTCGACTATGTTTTTTAGTTCATTTTCGAAAAGATTTGCCTCTTACCTTCTCAATCTTATTATTTTCCAAAACGCTAGAGTCCAAATTCTTAAAAAATGGCCCCAATACCATTCGTAAAAAAGGCAAAGAAAGGTCACTCCTCTTCTCAATTCCTATCTCTCATTAACCATTGAAAATATTTGAGATTGCCTAAGAGAAAGCCAAATTACCGAGAATCAGTTTGAAGAACTAAAGAAGAAAAAGAGACATGATGATCCATTCTATTGTTTAAGAAATTTCGACGAGTATCATCTTAAAGAACTAATGGACGAGGATCAAATCACCACCTTGATTGAATATGATGATAGCAAAGTAATTATTGATCCCCTTGCCATCTATCTTTTTATGTAAATATGGGTAGTTGTGAGATCAGGAAACCATAAAATGATGAAGAATAGTTATGGATGAATGTCTATGGTAAAGTGATCAAAATAAGTGTTAATCATCTTGCATTATCTCTTGGTTGTGAGGGAGAAGGGGTTGATTTAGAAGAATTAGATTATTATAGATACAAACCAAGCAATTTCATAACTCATGAAATTTGGGAAGATTCGATGCTCAAATAGAAAATAAGCTTTTTTAGACCATAGGCTAGGCCACTAAGTAAAATTCTAGTAAACACCATTACTCCTTGACTAGGGAGCTATGAACAAATTTATGAAAATGATCCTAAGGCTCTCTAGCCATTTTTGGAGGGACAAAAGTAAATTGGCAAAGTTTTTACATGATAAAGTCAAGAATTTTTGGCTTCGAAAAAGGCCGACAATTTTATACACACCGTGTATTTAAAGTCAATATTATTCTATTAAACATTGAACCAATACGCGTCAAATACAGTGGAAGACCATTTTTTAGTCTAATGCACTTGCATACTCCTATGCCTCATCATATAATCTTTGATGGATGGACAGTGCAATAGAATCAATGAAGACACGGCTCTTTCCAACCTCTGGTTCAAACTCTACCTCCTCCATAAACTTTATTTCCTACACGTACTACAAAACAAGACACCGGCCACCTCTCCAAGTCCGATATATATGATGCTTGGCTTCTTTCGAATCCAAATGAATCTTTGGCTAATTTAACTCTCCGAAATCACCAAATTATCACCAGTAAAAAGGCTTAGAAAGTTATTTCTCAACAAGAATGGGTAAAATGGAGTATTCTATGGAAAAAAATAGTGTCATCCTCTCTAAGATAATGAGAATGGCTAGAGGTTGATCAAGCTCTACTTCGGCATCATCTCCTTCTCATAATTCACCTCCTTCTCATTCTTATGCCTCCAATTCTCAAGAATTTAAGCATAGCACTGAATCTTCTCATTGTAATAAAGGAAAAAAATATAATATATGAACATAATAATGAGGAAGGTCAAGAAGAATCATTGTCATGGCCCGATGATCCTCCAACAAAGCATCAACAATATATTCCATTTCAGGGAAAATCTATTGAAGAAGAAGTGGAAGAATCAAATGCTGAACAACAATGACTTGGGGAGTGGCAATAAGATTCTTCAGCCTATTATGAGCATTATGAACATTATGGATGTTGAAGCCACAATAACTATTGGTAAAATATGTGAGTGGCATTTTGAAGTTATTTTTTATGTGTAATGCTTGTTTATGTATTAAACAATTCTGTTGAGACATGTTTTCTATTGTGTAATGTTTGCGTTTTTTGAACCACAAGTATGTGATGTTTGTGAGATATTGTTTTGGATGCATACCGTATTTATAAAATATTTGTTTCATAACTTGATCTCTTCATTATTATTTTTGATAATGAAAACGGAGGATATATATATACATATTGATATGGGAGATATTATATTGAGGGAGGGTTATTTATAACATTGTATGAACTTATTTGTGTACACGATTGTATAGTTGTCATCATTATAAAGGCAGAGAATGTTAGAACCTCTCATATTGGATTTTAATGATAACAACTGTACAATCATGTCAAAGATTCTCTAAAGCTAACATAAAGGTACATGAAATCAAAAGGAAGCTCGAAATGCACATATTTGGTAACACAAAGGCGTCGAAGACTCGATACGCTACAATGACACATTAACAAGAGCTCACATGAAGTAAAATATTTGTAAGAGTGATATATCTTGTGTAAATGTCTTAGATATGCATGTACAATCTCCCATGAGTGATATGAGTTTACAAATTTGCACCAAAATAATTTCAAACACTCAAAAATCAAAATTTGAAATTTTTAGGTACTCAAATGTATAGGAACAATAATTAGACGTCTTAGGTCATGTTGCTTTGAATTAAAATCTCTCTGATCCATTTATATTCAAAGTCAGACATCTGGGATTTTAATATACACATTTGAATATATATTTTTTAACCAAGTATTCTTTGTTATTTAAACGTTCAAAACTAGATGTCTGGGAAAATTTTCTAGACGTTTTTGTGCAACAAAAATATTTTGAAAGGACACTTATCTTATCTCCTAAAGGTTGCATCTTCTTCTTCAATGGTTGCAACTATTGTATTAATGGTTTTTCTCTAAAGAAATGCAACTATTATAAGAGACATTTTAACATCTATAAATACAACAACAAATTAGGTTTAGAGATTTACTAACTTACTTACTTCTTACTTTCTAATATTCTCTAAACCCTAAGTGCTTTCAAAGTTCTAAAACTCTTAACATTACAAAGAACGACGATTATATATTTCTTAAGTGATATACTTTTATAAACTCGCATGCTTTCACTCATTAAACTCAAGTGAAGATGATAAGAATACTTGTATAACATTTGACTATATTCGAATTATTAAGAACTCATTAAAAGTCATAAATTTACTGTCATGCTATGAAATCTTATTAGAGATCTTTAGGAAAATTAGAAGTCTCGTTCGATAGCTCAGGTGGTTGTAGTACCTATTCTTCCAAGTTAAGTGAGGGTATAGTTTAAAATCTAGAAGGAGTCTAGGACTGGATGTAGAACAAGAAGTTTGAACTAGTATAAAAATCTTCGGTGCGCTTTACTTTATCGTTCTTTATTTCTACTATTCATATTACTCGATCCATAGAGACTTTCATAGTCTACTCATTTAAGAGTATCCAAGATAAAGAGAAACACAGAATAAAACCTCGAGTCAGACAACAGTTAGATGTAAGCAATGATAAATCTCAGGACACTATATAAAACAAGAATATGGAATAATGGTATGAAGAATCATATCTGACATGTCCTTACATCCAACAAGTTAGCACGTAATAATAAATGCTATACTATTATCATAAAAGTGTACTATGCTCTGAATACAGCAGCAGACGTCTAGGTACCTCTAACCTTTATACCTACCTCGTGTCACAACCTAGTGTGACAGACAATAACTACAGAAATCATAGCAAACATAGCATCCATCAAAGAATCCTCACCATCACTCATGTGGTTTGGATATAACATGACTTGAATGGCATCCTGCATAAGCCAAAGACTAATGGAAAGATCCTGGTTTCTCGGTACTCACACCCCACCACTCTGAACGTAAAGGACTAGATCATCCCACATAAGGCCTAGGGCAATCCATCCTGCATAAGAATCGAAAATCATCCTACATAAGGAATTCGAGTAGGTATCCCTATGTACCCTTACCGACAAATATTATCAAAAACCTATGAGTGTTTATGACCCTTTTGCACATGTCCCTAAACCCATCATTATTCTAACATTCCATTTGTCTATAGTAGAACTTCTGCCTCTGTTCTAGTCACGAGCTCTCCTCTATCAACTCGCCCTTCTAGATCATCATGACTCTCCACATATGAGTCGCCATCATCAGAACCACTTTAAAAATCTTACGTAAGTCATAGAGTCCTCTTTTCATAGTCCTGAAATTAATACATCAAAGCGTCAACACTCGCTTCTTCATCTTCGTCGCTAATCTTCATTATGTCGCAATACTCAAAAATGAACATCAAATAACCGAATGAAACTCTAGTCAAGCTACCCAGGGCCTATACATTTCCTTCATCAAATTTGGCCAACATTGGCCAAATTTGAATCATGTAGGTACCAACATGAATGGTCATGATGGCACCGACATGATTACTTAGCCAATTTTGGCTAAGTTTCAATGTCTTGCCTCTTCCTCGTCTTCAAGTCCATGTGCCAAAACCTCTCCTTGCCAAATCAATTCGGTACGAACAAGATTGACCATGTCGGTACTAAGTTGTGTACTCGACCAAATTTTTTTGCTTTTGGCTCTTGAACTCATTCTTCATTTTTTTTCTTGGCCTATTTCTTCAAGTGCTTCACCATTGAGTGGATTTCTAGAGTTGCTACCGAGTTGGTTTAAAGCACCGCTATTAACCGGGTTTTTGACCTAACAAAATTCAATAGGAGTTAGAACTTAGGGACTATGCAAGGATGACTTGAAAGTTAAACAAGGCATCCAAAAGAACAAGCCAAAAGCACTCAAGAAGAATTAACCAAAATCCACTAATGGGATGGATCACTAGAGATCCATAAGGAAGATTCATAGGTCATTTAGGCCTCTTGCATCATGAATCAATATCTCTTCTAAGTACATTGGCCAAGTTTTATGGCCTTCCAAGCAACCTAGTTTGAGAAGCAAAGACTCGTCCGATTCTAGTCATAATTCAATCCTTTGCATGAATCATTATCAAAATAATGAAACTTGCCATGAAATTACATAGAGAGCATCTACATAAGACAGGTAGTGCAACCCAAAGGAAGAAGCCTAAAAATCCTTCAAGTACATGGAGCGCCAGTGACCCATGCCTCACGGATAGCTAGGATCGTTATGAAATTTTCATAGAACCTTTGTATCATTGAGTGTAGGCTTCTTGCAAAGTAGCCTAGCCCAATTTCTCTCTTGTGCCTATAAATAAAATTCTACCTCATAAAAGGGATCTTTTGGACTGGCTGCTGGAAATCTGCAGAGATTATTCATCACTCTTCTCCCTCACACAATAGTCATCTAGGGGTTCATTGTGATTCTCCAGTGAACTCTTGTACTTGAGACTTGATCTAACTTAGAAGATCCAATCAAATTGTAATCTGATGCATCTTGTAATAGCAGTCAGTTAATCGAAAGTTATAAAGTGGATGCAGGCTTTATTAATAGTTGAATCACTATAAAAAATCTTCTTGTCCTTTTACTATTTCTGCTCTTTTTACATTTACCTTCTATATTATTACTCTATAAGACCAGGGTTGGTGCTTTCATACTCAATATAGGGTGTTATCCATTTTTTAGGTTAACATTCTGGTATTTTCACTAAGAACCTGAATCTAGGCTCAAATCTATCTCTCTACTTTGGATCAAATAGGTCTAGAAGTTAGATCATCAAATTCTACATGGAAGATTTGTTGTTGAAAACCAATGGCACTGGTGAAGGAGAGAACTACCTCCGAAAGATCCGTAGAAGCTACTATTATTGGAGAAGAAACAAGCCCTCGGCAAAGTGAAGTCAATAACCTACAACTTGGAGACAACACTGAAGATCAAGTGTGGGGATCCTCCACTCCGCAAGAAGTTGTGACTAAGGGAGAATTGAACCAGATGGTTGATGAAATTAACTAGAAAATGGCAAACAGTCAAGGGAATTTTATGGAAAAGATAGATGCTCTCTTAGCGCTCCAATCACTAACTACTTCCAGAACGACACCCAAAGCTGAGGATGCTACAAAGCAAGAGCTTTCTTCTGTTTCTGGATCAAGTAGAAGAAATAGAAAATAAAAGAAAAAGGAAGTAATGGGTGGAGCTCCAGGCGTCATGATAGTGGAAAATGCTAATACTCCGTCCACTGTAAAACTGCCTATTGTAAACTTAAACTTAGGAGTGAAAACTCCATGAGAGGATATACTATTAGCTGATACTGACTCTAAAGGAAGGAGAATTGAACTTAAATGATCAAAATCCACCTACAAGACTAACCGCTTGCCAACAGACCTCTGCAGGAGGGACTCACCCAGAGACTAGAGAGCCTAAGCTTCAACTAGCCAACCAAGACCATTTGCAAAGTCAAACACTTGGCGCAACTACTAACAGCCGACCTATGGATGAACGAACAAGTGAGGCATACATTACAGACATGGTCAGACACTTGATGGAACAAAGAAAGGGTGGAAAGGATGATGATTGGGGTTATACTCCGAGCCAAACTCCCTTCATTGATAGTACCTGAGGGCGGTGTACCTTAAGAAATTCATTATTCCGCCAGTTATGCCTATTACAACAGAACTACTGACCCTCAATAGCATTTGTACAAGTACATTTGGAATATGAATGGTGCAAGGGCAATAGATGTAGTTCAGGGCAGATGTTTCCCCATCTATCTTGAAGAAGTATCCCTTATGTGGTTTACCAAACTCCCTCATGATCTATCACAACCTTTGACGAGCTAGCTAGGAAGTTCTATGACTGCATACTGCTCAGCCAAAGGAAGTGATGTCTCTTTCCGGTTACTTTTATGGTCCCAACGAATCACTAAAATCATTCATGAACCGTTTTAACACAGCCATCACTGAAGTGAGCAATCCAAATAAGGACATGATTTTCATGGCATTAGTCCACTCGATCCATCGTGAGATAGATTTTAGGAGATGGATTAAAATAATGCAACCAACTACCATGAAAAAATTCATTCGAAAGGCTAGTCGGTACTTGAGATTGGAAGAGGCAAATGCGTTAGAAGGTAAAAATACTAATATGCGACTAAATAAATAGATTTAGAGTAATGTGGCGGTCAATCAAAATGGCAAGAATTCTGAAGTAACCACTGGAAAAGATGGGGACCACAAAAGGAAGAACCAGCGTCATAATACCAGCAAGGGAAATGGAAAGGGAAAGAAACTCAGAGGTATGAGACGCGGAGCATACACCCCGTTGAATGACATCTTGGAGAATATTTACCTGGAAAGAAGAATCTGAGAAACAAAGGAAGTTGGGGAAGTTCTGTCGCTTTCATGAAACCCATGGTCATAACACAAACAAGTGTTGGCATTTAAAGAACATGATTGAAGAACTGATTAAAGAGAACATGCTCCAATAGTATGTGAAAAGACTTGAAATTTCGATTAACCAATCGGACCTCATGCTCCTAACACCTAAGGAAACCAATTTGGATCTAGTGAAGATGGATCCAAACTAGCTGAACAGAGACTTATCATTAATACAATTTCGGGAGGCCCTCATCGAGTATAGAAAAGTTAGGGCGAGATGGAATGATATGTTGTTCACTCAAACATGCTCCAAAGGAAACTTGCTTTGCGAAACAGCAGAAGATTCTCAACGATGACATCGTGGTCCGAAACCGAGATAGTGAAGGAATAAAAGCTCCAACTTTCGATCTAATGGTGGTGACGACAGGAATCGAACCAGCTGTCGTACTTTGAGTGTTTGTTGATACTGGAGGATCAGTAAACATTATGTTCTGACATATGTTCGGCCAAATGAAGCTTAACAAAAAGGATGTCTCTACATGCCAAACCAAAACCCATGGATTCATTGGCCATCCACTACAACTGGTTGGCATAATCGATCTTCCTGTTAAACTCGAAACAGGAGATCGAAGAGTGGTTCTTACCCAAACCTTTGTGATAATTGATGAGGTGTTGGCCTATTGTACATGCTTGGGACGGCTGGCCCTCCCTGATTTTCAAATTATCCTCGAAAAATGGTGTCTTACTATGAACCATAGCCGATTCGATAACCGTCGGCATGGCAACTACAAAGCTACCCCTGGCTTAGGGACCATAGCCGATTCGATAAGGCTAGGAACCATGGAAAGAAGAGTTCAGGAAAGGAAGAGCAGCACCGGTAGAGATTACGGTGCCTGTCCCTATAGACATGGATGGCCCAACACGAGAACTAAAAATAGGTTCACATCTTGGAACTAAAATGCGACAAGAATCGATCAAGTTTCTTCACGCCAATCAGGATGTTTTCGCTTAAACGTATTCTGATATGTATGGGATATCGTCGAAGATAGAGTGTCACACATTTAATATTAATCCAAAATAAATTCCAGTAAGGCAGAAGAAGCGCAACCTGGTGTAGAATACAATAGCCTATATTTTTGTTTGATGATAATAAACATATATATATATATATTCGTTTAAATGTATTTGTTATTGTATTATTTTATTTTTCCACATAATTAAATAAATATTCAATAAAATAAATAACTTGGGATTCATATCTAAACCAATATGTTATTTAAACAAATATTTTGTTACAAATTCAAATAGTAAAAATTTGAGCTCATACTGCATTTATACATTTCCAATTACAACACAACTTCGATTACAACACATTTTCACTTTACAATTTTTCATACATTCACCTCACTACATACTCAATCTTCACACGTATTTGATCTTTAACTCTGTTCCAGCCTGTATCCAGCATCTGAACTATCTGTAAAATAAACACTGATGCAGTAAAATTGAAAAAGAAATCATTTACAGTGCACGATAAAGTGTGTATTGTGTAACTAGGTACAAACTATGGGGCGTAGTTTGAGAATTCACAACTCAGTAGCTGAGTTGTGGTAGGGTTTTGATCTTAGAGTTAGGTTATTGAGTTAGCAGGTATCGCGAGTTTACTTATATTTGTAAGCGTCTGACTACTTAATCTCTTGTAAAAACCTTGGGGGCAGCACGTAGGAAGGTTTTTGCCTAAGGCGGGTAAATCTATGTGTGATCTCTATCGCATTACTTTCCGTTATTATTTCCGCATTAATTTTTATTATCACCCTATTGATGCCCCCTCTAGGGTGAAAACGTTCCTACAAGTGGTATCAGAGCTCGGAACAAAAACCATTTTCTGATTTTAAAAATTCAATTTTTTTTAAAACATGGCTTCTTTAGATAATGCTTTTGCTGAAGGCCAGTCCATAGCTAGGTCACGTATGTTTAATTATGAATATGCATATTGGAAAACTAGGATGAAATTTTTTTGAAACCATAGATGCATGGAATATTGTTGAAACTGGATATAGCACACCAACTGTTATGGTAGATAGCCAAGAAGTTGATAAACCTATGGATCAATGGACAGATCTTGAAAATAGACTGCAATATGCTAACGTCCAAGCTATGAATTCTATAATTTTCTCATTAGATCGAATTGAATTTAACCGTGTCTCGCATTGCCTAATTGTGCAAGAAATTTGGCACACGCTTGAAGTGAATCATGAAGAAACCCCCCAAGTTAAAGAATCTCGCCTTGCCATGCTTAGTAGCGAATACTAGAACTTCACAATGGAAAAGGATGAAAGTGTCAAAGAAATGTATGGACTACTTTCTAATCTAGCACACAAATCAAAATCCCTTCGAAAACCATACAAGAATTGGAAATAGTCCAAAAGATCCTCAGAATTCTTCCACGAAATTTTAAAGAAAAAGTTACTGCTATCCAAGAATCAAAGGATCTAAAACAAGTTAAAATTGAAGAGCTCATCGAAAACCTCACCACTTATGAGCTAGAAATCAAATTCAAGGAAGAACGTAGAGGAGGAGATACATGAAAGAAATCAATAGCTCTTAAAGGTACGGTGCAAAGTGAAGATAATGATGATGATGACAGAGCAGTTGAACTGGCAATGATAATAAAGAGATTCAAAAGGTGGAACTGCAAATATGGAAATCCAGCCCTAAATCAACAACTAAAGAGCAGAATCGTCAAAGTTCTAGACAACTCGGATGAGTAGGAAATCATTTGTCAAAAGTGCAATAAACCTGGTCATATCAAGCCAAATTATCCTCAAAATCAATTCAGCAAAGGAAAGAAACCAAAAAGGAGAAGTTTTATAGTAACTTGGAAAGAAAATAATGAAATAATGATGAGATCACTGGCAGTGAGAGTAAAAAAGAAAATATGTGTCTTCGAGGAGAAACAAGTAACAGCGATGATGACGAGCCAAGCGAGGTATCAAAACTTACTTATATATTTTCATGAAGTAAATGGCTATTTTGAAAGACTTAAGGAGAAATACGCTAAAATTGAATCACAAAGATATATTTTGCTAAATAAGTAGCTTGATCAAATGGTTCAAAACTATAGAAATAAAAGCCCAAAGTGTGATAAGAGTCCATCACTAGAAGAGGAAATAAAAAATCATAAATTAAAATTAAATTGCTTGGAATTGAAATTCTGATTTTGAAATAAGTGAAAATGCTAGGAGAGAAAATTCTATTAAAAATTGCACTCTGTTATTAAATGAAAATGAATCTCTCAAGTCACAAGTCCAACATTTGTCTACAACTTTAGGAAAATTCTCCAAAGGATAAAAATCACTAAATATGCTATTAGGGAAACAAACTTTTAACACTGTTCGATAAGGACTTGGGTATACTCAACCTAAAAAAGGTAGAAGTGAAACTAATCATGTCAACTCCAAGTGCACGATTTGTGGAAAAATTGGACACAGTTAAAACAATTGCTGGTATAAACCAAAACACACGAAAACCATACCAATTTGGGTTCTTAAAGGCACGAATATAAAATCCCTTAATAAAACAAATTTGGGTGCCAAAAGGAACAATATAAACTATTTTGGTTCTATGAAAACTTGTTTTTCAAAATTTTCTGTCACTAGCAATCATGGACTTGTGAAAACAAATAGGTCACAAAAATCTTTTCTCATGTAGGTGTGTTGGCAGGCTAATGAACAACAAAAGTGGTACCTGGATTCTGGTTGTTCCAGGCACATGACAGGCGACAAATCAAAGTTCCTTAGCCAAGAGAAATAAAAAGTTGACAGAGTCACAATGGGCAACAACGATGCATTGAAAATCTGCACCATAATCTGATTTCAATCAACTAATTTTGTGATAAGGGAATGAATGTTTTTTTCGATTCTGAATTGTGCAAAATTGTTGACCAATCACCAAAAGAAACATTATTTTCAAGTAAGCGGTAAGGCATCTATTACACACCCCACGGTTTGGTTTATGGTATCCAACTAATGATAACTTTGAGTTAAAAGTGTATTCAGATGTAGATTATGCTGGCAGTCTAGTTGATAGAAAAAGTACTAGTGGAACATGTTTTATGTTGGGACATTCGTTAGTTGCATGGTCAAGTCGAAAAATGTCATTTCATTAGAGATTACATTTCCAAAGAAAATATCCTCATAACTTCATTTCAACTGATTTTCAATTGGCAGACATTTTTTTACAAAACTCTTTCCAGAAAATAGTTTTTGTCGACTTTGTCTCAGTTTAGGCATTTTTAGAAATTTGATTTTATATTTTTGGATTTGATCTTAAATGCTTATGTTAACTAATCTAATTCCTAATTGATTATCGAAAAGATAAATAGTGACTGAAGAAAGTGATGAGTGTTGATATTAATCATACATTATGACTTGAGACGACATATTTAGTAAATTTCATTAAAAATTTAAAAATTTTGTAATAACTTTGGCTGGTAAAAATTCCATGATCATCTCTATTTCAATCATATTTCTTTGACAATCACTCTTCAAAATCCAATATAGTATGTCAAAATGTGGTATTTAAACAGGAAATTGTTCATTTTTTTAATTATTTAGCAACAAAATCATCCAAAAGTACCCACTCTCGTTTAAAAGTCCCGATGGTTATGCATGGGTGAACTTGGAATCCTTGATTGTGTGTTTTCATGCTCATTCAAAAATCCTTGCGATTATGCATGTATGGAACACATATCAAAATTGGTTTAAATAGACGAGTTGATTCTAACCCCATCTAAAAATCGTCACGATTATACGTGGTTAGAAGATAACCTGGAAATCATTTTTTTAATAAAAATGGGGAATACTACTAATCTTATTTAAAAGTCCTAACGGTTATGCATGGTTAGTAAGTATTCAAATTCCTATCATAAATATACCACAAATGGACACGACTATATGGTTTTCTATGCCAACATCACCCCTATCACTCTAAAATGGAATATGCACCTAGTAGACTATTTATGATTTATGTTTGATTTTTTATTGAAATTTAATATTTATACTTGATTAGGTATTAATGTTGTATTAATGCTTATCACTTTATCACTCTTATCTAACACTATTACTCTTCTGCTGATAACAACAGGGGGAGAGAAGTTAAGCCTTTGGGAAATAAGTTCAAATTTTTCATTTGCATATTCCTATCAAGGTTCATTGCATTTTCTATTATTTATTTATTTTCATGCATATGTGAAGGGGGAGCTTTGTTGTCGGGGGAGCATTCAAATGGGGGAGCTAATGGAATTCATCAAGACCAAATACATTTAATAGAGTCAAAATCTTAATATATGTTTGTTATCATCAAAAGGAGGAGATTATAGAATACAATAGCCTATGATTTTTGTTTGATGATAATAAACATATATATATATATATATTCATTTAAATTCATTTGTTATTGTACTATTTTATTTTTCCATATAATTAAATAAATATTTGTTAAATAAAATAAATAACTCGAAATTTATATTTAAAAAAATATTTTATTCAAACAAATATTTTATTACAAATTCAAATAGTACAAATTTGAGCTCTCACTGCATTTATACATTTTCAATTACATTACAACTTCGATTACAGCACTTTTTCACTTTATAGTTTTTTATGCATTCACCTCACTACATATTCACTCCAGCTTGTATTCAGTATCTGAACTATGTGAAAAATAAACACCGACGTGGTAAAATTGAAAAAGAAATTATTTTGCAGTGCATAATAAAGTGTGTGTTATGAAAATATTATTTGTCTCGGTTATTTTGGTTGTTTGTCATTATTTTCTTTTTAATCTTACATGAACAACTTGTGACATGCACAGTGTATCACTGTACATGCCACAAGGCCATGCACACTAATATACACTTGCTTGTTAAAATTGCTGGGACAGGTGATCACAAGGTCAAACCCAAGCCTAGTTGGATTCAACTCAGGTGCAATACAAAAACAAAACATCATAGAATGGTCAAGTACAAGTTCTTTTACAACATGACAAAGTAGTGGACCAGACCAGACCAGAACAGAGCAGGTCATCAATGAACCCAGACTGCAAAATGTGCACAAGGATAAAGCAAGTATGACTCAAGAAAAATAAAACAGCAACAATAGTTCAGAATATAAGTGCACAAGGACAAGTGTGCGCATGAACATAAGGGCTGCAACAAGACTCAAATAAAACCAAACAGCAGCTCAATTGAGCAAATTCAGACCAGATCGGACATGTTAAATGGATGCAAAGTAGCAAGACCACAACCAAGACAAAACTAACCAAGAATGAAGTGAACACACAAAAAACATTTGACTAATCATCATAACCCAGACTCCAGAGAATCATAGTGCAAAGACACATAAATAAATACAAAATGCACTAGATGAAACATCACATGCAACCAGACCAGGGCAGTGTACCAGCTCGACTCAAGTGCAACCATACAACAAGACCACCAGACATGCACAAACAAAGACCAGACTTCAAGAGGAACAAAACCATATAGATCAAATGCAGACAACAATTCCATGTAACCAAACATACTCAGGACACACACATATATACATGTATATGTATATATGTATACACATGATGAATATCATATGAAACCAGACAAGTTCAAGGACAGAGAATAAAAGAGACCACCACACATTGCAAAACAGACCAGACCAGCATGAATGTGTAGGCACAACTACAGGGATGATAACAACATGAAGTACACAAGTTTAACTCGAGGCCAGTCAAAACAACAAGCTTCAAAAATGTACATATGCAACATGGATATGCAACTCAGCTTCAAACATGAACAAAGTCAACATAAATGCATATACAACATACAACATGAAGTGGACAAACAAGCATATACAACGGAGAAATAACAAAGTCAAGGTCAAGGTCATGTTTCAAAAATAGTGAAGTAGTTTACAAAAGAAATGATCCAAAAGTCGCATTTCGAACAAAGTCAAGGTCATTGAATTATTCAAAAAATCAACAATTGCCAGCAAAGAATGGAGCGGAGCATGATGAACAAGTCATAGAAGTAAAGAGAGGATTAAATTCAAATGCCAAAGTCATAGCAAAAAGAATGGAACAAAATTCAAACGATAATGAGATGAACAAGTCAGAATAATCACAGTCGCTCAAGCAAAAGTCGAATAGACAAGTGCAAATGTCGGTAAATTCAAACTTAATTATACGAGCGATAAAATGAGGTTTCATTCCCTATAAATTGAATCCAAAATCATCATTGGCAGATCATCGAGCTCAAGCATATCAACAAGAGAAAATAAAGTAAATCGCAAACCATTTTTCTTATATTCGAGCACGACGCAATTGGAGCATCCGTAAGCAAACAAAGCCAGGAATCGATTGACGAAGCCAATCAAAGCGAAATAATCACTGCAGTCAATCAATTGAATCGGTGAATTCAATTTATCACTAAACCCTAATTTCAGAATGAAGAGAAACAAGCGGTTGCAAAATAAAAGAGAAAAGGGAACGGACTTCTTCATGTTATCACACCATAATTTTTTTGTTGGGCCAGCTCTATTTAATTTTATATTAGGCTTAAGAATAATGGGGTTTAGTTTTGTTAGTTTTAATTTTTTATTTGTAATTTCCTTTTAAATTTGTGTAATCTTCTTGTTGTGTAACTAGGTACGAACTACGGGGTGTAGTTTGAGAATTCGCAACTCAGTGGCTGAGTTGTGGCAGGGTTTTGAGCTTAGAGTTAGGTTAATCGAGTTAGCGGGTATCGTGAGTTTACTTGTGTTTGTAAGCGTCCGATTACTTAATCTCTAGTAGAAACCTTGGGGGCAGCACGTAGTAGGTTTCTGCCAAAGCTGGGTAAATTTGTGTATGATCTCTACCGCGTTACTTTCTGTTATTATTTTCGCATTAAGTTTTAGTATCACTCTATTCACCCCCCTCTAGGGTGAAACCAATCCTACATATGGGACTAGAATGATCTGTTGCACTAAGAGAGAAAGTGGATATGCTGTTGGAAAATAGCTTCATCCGCAATGCAACCTATCCTGCATGGGTATCAAATCCGGTTTTGTAAAGAGTCTAATGTGAAGTGGCGGACTTGCGTTGATTACCCAAATTTGAACAAAGCCTGCCCAAAGGATAACTTCCCGTTGTTGAAGATAGATGAGCATGTTGATGCCACAGTAGGCCACATGCTATTATCGTTTATGGACATCTACTCTGGATACAATAAAATCATGATGCATGAACCCGATCAAGGGAATACTAGTTTCATTACCGACCTTGGATTATACTGTTATTGAGTCATGCCCTTCAGACTAAAGAATGCGGGGGCAACCAACCAGCAACTAGTAAACACAATGTTCAAAGATAAGATCGGAAAAATGATGGAAGTATACGTGGACGACATGCTTTTCAAATCATGTGTATCAAAGAATCATTTAGGCAATCTCGCAGAGACATTTGAAATATTACGGAAATATGGAATGAAGCTCAACCCGTTAAAATCCTCTTTTGGCATTGCTTCTGGCAAATTCCTTACTTTCATCATGAATGCATGGGGCATTGAAGCTAATCCAAAATAGATTACTGCCCTAAAGAATGTCAAAGCCCCCACAACCAAAAAGGAATTACAAAGTCTAAATGGAAAGATTGCTGCGTTGAGCCGATTCATTTCCCGAGTGACTGACAAATTCATATTGTTCTTTGATGCATTGAAGAAGGGAAAGAAGAATTTCGAACGGAACGAGCCTGCTAGATATTCATTGAAGGATTACTTTGTCATATGGAAACCCCGCAGATCTTATCCAAGTCAATAAATGGGGAAGATTTGTCTGTTTATCTTGCTGAGTCGACCTATGCTCAGAGTGCAGCATTGGTACGTGAAGAGACTAAGGTCCAGCGACTCATCTACTACATCAATAAGTGGTTCATTGGAGCTAAAAAGAATTACCTAAAGTTGGAAAAACTCATCTATTGCTTGTTGATCACATCAAGGAAGCTACGACCGTACTTCCAGGCTCATTCCATCAAGGTGTTAACGGATCAACCTCTAAAACAAGTGCTATATCACCCAAAGACATCAGGTCGACATCTAAAATGGAATATCGAGTTAAGCCAATATGAAATCACTTATCGCTCTCGAAGAGCTATCATTAAACGGGCACTGGCAGATTTGATTGCCAAATTTGCAGAGCGGGATGATGAAGAAGAAAGCACTTCGAACATGGTGCCACATTGGAAGTTGTTTGTTGATGGTGCATCAAATGAATCATGTTTAGGTGCAGGGGTAGTACTGAAAATCCCCAAAGGAAGATTTGTTTGCAACATTCTAAGCAGGAATTTTTGCCGCCAACAATGAAGCAGAAAACGAGGCTTTGATCGTCGGATTGAAAATCGTTAATGAATTAGAAATAAAAATCATGCATACCTATAGCGATACTCAGCTAGTCATCTTCCAAGTGAAAAGGGAGTGCCAAGCAAGGGCAAACTCGCTCTCTACCTATCAGAAGTGCAGGAATTGCTGCAGGACATCGAGCATTACACTTTAAGTCACATTCAAAGGGAACAAAATATGCAAGAAAATCATCTAGCCAAACTATCCAGTTCCGGAGATGCTTAGTCAATGAGACTGGCCCAGTCGAATAAGATCGATTTAAGCCACCCTATTTTATTATATAAATGTATGATATACCGATAATTAAATAACTTATTAGAAACACAAGACAGCCAATACGAAATATCACGAAATCCCTCGCACTTAAGGGGTGCCCTCAATGACAGGGAACATGTAATCGGGTGTATGTGTGACTCGTTTAGATCATGGGTTCAAACAAAATAATACAGTAATTTTTCAAGTACCAATCACCAGTACTAAGGAATAAATATAGATAGGATGGAAAAACCTACTATCTATAAAACTAAAGATTTTGATCTAGTTCATGGCCTATTAGTAGTAGAAGGCGCTCTCGCGGGATCCTCACGGACAAAAAGGATTGCAGTCAGTTTGATAATAATCAAGTGACATTACTTCTTCGGTCCGAACCAAGGAATCCATTAGATATGATGCAAAATGGAAAACCATAGAGTAAGAGGAACCATGAATGACATCGATCAAAAATTACCTATCGAAGATACACTCCCCAAGGATCGGAACAAGCGAAAGAAGCTACTCTGGAAGGCACCACTATTTCTCTTGCAGGATGAAATCCTTTACAGGAAGGGATTCTCTACTCCCCAATTCAGATGTGTAACCAACAGTGAAGCCAGAAGGATCCTTAGGGAAGTCAATTAAGGAGATTGTGGAAACCATATTGCAGGGCAGACTCTAGCAAAGAAGATCCTTCGATATGATTACTTCTGGCCATCCATTAACCGTGAAGCAGCGAACTACACTAAGCGAAGTATGCAATGCCAAACGTTTGCCCAAATATAGAGAATTCCATCCATTGAACTTAATTTTTCCAATGGTTGGTGCATGGTTGTTCGCGGTCTAGGGAGTTGACATGATCGACGTACTCCCAATTGCTAAAGGAGGAGCCAAATATGTTATCGTTGCTGTCAATTACTTCATAAAATGGGTCGAAGTTGAACCGATTATTACTATTACCACTAAGAAAGTAATTAACTTTTTCACTAAAAGTATTATTTGTAGGTTTGGAGTGCCATAGAAAATCATCACAGATAACGGAACTTGGTTCGAAAGTGCCGAATTCAAGAACTTTTTCAATTGTTTTCGCATCAAAAAGAGTTCCTCCACAGTGATACAACCTCAAGCAAATGGGCAAGTGGAGGCGGTGAACAAAATCATCAAGTCCATTATCAAGAAATGGCCGACAAAAGCTAAAAGAATAGGTTGATGAGCTACCACTTGCACTATAGTCTTACCATATGACGCACAAGTCAGCAACTGAACATCACCACTCGCCCTAGCATATGGATCCAAAGCAATGATCTCGGTCAAATTAGAAGTTCCCTCCCATCAGAAATGGCACTTCAATCAAAAAGAGAACGAGCAGCTCTTGCTTGAGTCACCTGATCTGATTGACGAGAAATGGAAGGAAGCCGAGCTAAGGACTGGGCTCGCCAGAAAAGTTTAACATGGCATTTCAATTCCAAGGTTCGCAACCGTACTTTCAAAGTGGGAGATCTCATCTTGAAACTGATCTATCCAGCTATAGGAACATTCAGACCGAACTGTAAAGGGCCTTACTCAATCGGGCAAAAGCTCGGAGATGGCACTTTGAAGCTAACCTTGGTCGATGGAATTCAGATTCCCCATGCTTAGAACAGTGACTAGCTTCGGCTTTTATCTATGTATTTCCTATTTTCGCAAATAAATCGTCCGACAACACTAAGGGCATTGTAAATAGGCAAAATTTGTTCTACTTTCCATTTTATCAATGAAAGCTCTTTTATTTCATGAACCAATAAAACCGTGTTCATATAAATTACTCGTTGAGTCGATGAAAGTGAACCGACTCAAAATCACTCATAAGCTGGTTGGGGAAGTGAAACCACACCCAAGTATGCTCCACCTACTCACTAAGTAAATGAAAGAAAATCGAATAAAAATCAAAAGCCGTGCGTTTCGTAAGCCGCGCACTCTCAAAAGCCGCGCATTATGTAAGTCGTGCACTCTCAAAAGCAATGCATATCGTAAGCCGCTCACTCTTAAAGACCATGCATTTCATGAGCCGTACAAGCACTACTTAATGGTGCTCCGGTGTCGTCCGCAAACTGTTAAGATTTTCTAAGTACCAGTATTGTCCTGACAACACCGGGAAACTTTTCCATTGCAGGACAAACAAGGATTATCTCCCACTATCAAAAAGAATCGATGTGAGTCTAGTAATGTCACAAAACTAGAAATCAGTAAAGAATTCTGATCATTGACCTACAAAATCTCTGGACTCGAGACATTCAAGTCACAAGTTTTCGAAGATAGGAACCGCAAAGTAAATTCGATATAGACATCCAAGGAATTGCTCATATCAACCGGTCATTTATCAAGTGTTTGGAGTAAACAACCTTATGAAGTAAGGGCACACACCAAAACTTAGTTGAAAGGAAAACTACTCCACAGTCCTATTAAGACGAACAAAGAATTTTGGCAATCACAACGAATCTAGTTATAAAACCGAAAGAATGCATACATAATGCATGAGATCATGGAAATAAAGGCAACGAATACCATAAAAACGGCAAGGCAATATGAAGTATAGAAATCGCAGAACAAGCAATCGTTTCATGTACACATAAATGGTATAAAAATAATCTAAATATGTGATAAATAAAAAAGAACATAGAAGAGATAGCAGTAGAAACGTTAATCTTTTTATTTCTCAAAACATTTTCTATACAAAGTCAAAATGTGGGGGCATTCCCGCATAATATCGGATAACAAAAAGAAAAGCATAGATGCTACAACAACAAAAGTAATGAGTGCAGATTCTACACTGTACAAAATTCATGTCGAAAAAATCAAAATGCTACAAAATTCGACCCCACTGTCGCTCGAGCCCATCAGTGCTTCTTGCCACCACTTCCTTTTATGCCTTTGGTCGAAAGTTTCCTCTTCCCCTCAGCATCCTTATCGGGCGTCATATCGCTGCCAGGGATATCTATTATAGGCTCTGTGCCCATGTTCCTTCTTGTTCTTTGCCCCGCTCGGAAGATTCCCTTTATTCTTGCACTTGCGGGACTTGTGTGAGCTCCTCAAAGACTTTTTCTCCTCCATCTTTTCCTTCTTAACTTCTACCATCTACCGCTCAGTTCTACCTGGTTGACTAGCTTGGTTTGTCTCCTCTCGAATGTCATCTGCTGCTAAATCATCCTCTAGAAACAAGGATGGATCGTCTAGGCCATGCAACGCAATGATATTCTCAGACTACGGCCCTGGTTGCAAGCCAGACACGAACATGGTAAATGAAGCGGCTATAGAAACAAGCATTAAAGCAGCCGAAATAACAGTAGTCCCTAGGACTGGAGAAAATAGAAATTCAACAAGCAAAGAAGACAGACCTATAAGTTCAAAGAGGAAAGCATTCAGTTCATCTTGTTCTTATGGTGTGAACTGGAAGTCCTCAAAATCAGGAGAAATGAGAAAGTTACCTACATTAGAAGTGTGACCATGAATCTCAACCTCGTACTCCTTACCGTTTCCTTGTTTTGATGGTTGCACAATCTTGGGCGAAATTTCTGGAACACCTAAGGCATCGGAGATAGCTGCTGAAGGGGAAGATAAAAAGCAGTACTGGTCGAAGCCAGAATGAATTTTGTCTAATCATGAGGCTATTTGGAAGACTTGCCAAGCTCGAAACTGAAGGGCTCTAATGGTGCTTTAGGGGCTCTGGTAGTGCTTTAGCAGCTGCAAAATTAGCGGCTTCTCACTCCCTTTCAAACCGAATAAAATTTTAGCCCTCTACTAAAGCCCTCTTTGATTCTTCATTCAGATAGGCATCCTCCGGCTCTTGTTTAGTGTGCACATCCCCGTCTTCTTGGAAACGGGCTAGGATTTCTTCCCAACCACCGCAAGTGTATGCAAGAATTTGGGGCCAGTATAACAGAGACTGCCCTGATGCAACTAGGAGTTGACGTAGAAGTTCAAGATAGTGTTATCATCCTCCTGTCGAAGGTATCTTGTAGCTTAAAATAGTCCATCGTCATAGCGGCTTTCTCAACTCGACATTGATAATTTCAATGTCAAGTTGCACAACTTTTTTCTTTAAGCAAAGCAATCACTTGAGCGTGGTTGGAGATAATTTTATCTTAGGATTCCACCATTCCTGCATAATCAGCAATTGTTTTCTTATGAGCTTCGACAGTATCATCATGACCAGCAATAGTTCTCTTTGAGCTTCAATGATCTCATCTCGAGTTTCAAGCTCATTTTTCAACCTAACTTCATAAGAATGGGCTTACTTCATTTCATCTATGAACACGATTTCAATTTTTTGCATGAGCATCCTTCAATTCCTTTTGAAACTAGCGTTGCTCTTACTATCTCGAATGGCAGCACCACTCTCCTTTTTCGATTGATCAATTCTGGCATCACGTTCTGTCAGTATCCTTCCGTAATCAACCTTTTCCGACTTGAATGAAAGACTATCTTGATAGTTGTTGCGATTTGTGTCCATCGGCGCTTGCTTAATTTCTTCCATCATTCAGTTTGATCAAAGTTGCTCTGAATTTCCTGGAGATGGGGTACATAATAATCCTTATGAATCAGACACAAATCACTATCGAATTTAACTCCCTTTAGGAACCATCCAGGGAATGCGACTTCAAGTCTAGGTGGACCAGACAAGAGAATATAAGCAGGCCTCCTACGAGGGCATGAAAAACCAGAAGCAGGTACGACATGAGTTGATGGAGTTTGGGTTGATGGAGAAAATTGAATTGTAGAAGTCGGAACCTCAATTTTGATGAAACTAGAGCCGAGGCAGACATATGGTGCTCGAAAGGCTGAGGATATACTTTTGATTTTTTGGATAGTTTTTACCGATCATTAGGAGCCTCCTCTTCTCATAGTCAACCCTATGAACTCTGCCCCGGTCCCTGTCGTCCCAACGACGATGTTTAGCTTCCCAATCTTTTCTCCTCCTTAATTCTTCCTCAGTTTCTCTGGGCTGATGGTAACTCGAAATATGTTTTGGCCCACATTGTGCATTTGTAAATTTTTTATGATTTTCATTAAGTCAACAACCTCCCATAATACGTAATATAAGAAAAAAATGAAGTAACTTTAGTAGTAGAAAATGAGTTCAAATAATGCATATACGAGTGCACATGATCCTAATGAAGTATGTAACGTGTCGTAGGTACCCTAAAAGGACTTTACAAATCGGGTCGAGAAGCAACTACAGTGTGATGCCCCACCTCTATGCTCACAATAACCAAGGTTATTATAAGGAATAACCTCCGCTATTGCGAAAAATAAGGCTTGTTAGAAGCGACCATCCGTAAGTTATGCCTTAGACGAGTATTGATTACATCGATAGGAGTTTTATAAATTACTCCCAAAGATATAAAATTCAATCCAAATCTAAAACAAAACTACGATGGCTAAAGAAAAATTCAGAGCAACTCATAATAACAACAACACTGATAGTATAATCACATCAGAACAGAAATATCAGATATATAGCGGAAGACAAGTCTGGAATACACGCTACAATGATCGATGGTTCACATGAACCAAAATGTACATTTACATGTCATTAACATACATGAGACGAGAGTCAATGCACCAAAAAGAAACACCTCGAAGCTAGACAAACGATGGAGTGAAATCCCAAAAGCTGAAGCAGCAACTGAATCAGAGATAGCGATTATCCTGAAATACTCGGTCTGACCCGAGTATTATTTAAAAGAAAATAATAAACGGATCAGTCTAATTTAAATTTCATAAATAAGTGTATGATAAACAACACTTAAGCAAATAATTATAGTCTCGAATAAGGCTATTCAGCATAAATAATCAACATAGTTCAAATGAAGAAATCTCAAATCAAAATCAGCTTTTAAATTCCCAATTGAATTCAAAATAGCAATACTCAAATTTATAATCTCGGATGAGACTATACACAAAACTATAATCTCGCAAGTGACTATACACAAAATTATAGTCTCAAGTGAGACTATACAACATAGTAATCAGCATAGTTTAAAGGAAGAAATCCCATTAAACATCATCAAAATCAACTTTCAAATTCACAATTGAATTCAAAGCAACAATACGCAGAATCTAGAAATCAAAATAAGATAACTAGAAAATCAACATAAAAGATGGATCGATCCCAGCAGATGGCGAGTTTTAGCTACGCCGCACGTGCATCTCATATGGCCGAAGCCTACCAAGTACTATATTTTTGGCGTCCAACAAATGACCCGAAGGTCCAACATATGACCCGAAGGTCAAACAAATGACCCGAAGGTCTAGTACTGGTAATTGACCTGAAGGTCCATCATATGACCCGAAGGTCCAGCAGAGTGACTCGAAAGCCAAATAAAATCATCAAAATCATCAAACAGCAAATATTTCAATTAACGAGTCCGGAATTAACCGAAATAGTAAAAGTATGGTTCCATACTTCGCACTTTTGCTAAATCGTTTAAATCTCTTCATCTTTTCCTTGAAAGTGCAAAATTGTGTATTTTATATAAATAACACTTTACGTTCTCAAACGGACTAGTCCGGAATTAAGCGAATCAGCAAAAGTAAGGTTTCATAGTCCTCAATTTTGCTGAAGCATTTAAATCGCTTCCTCATTCTTTTGAAAGCACAAACTGTAGAAATTTTGGGAAAGAATTTTGTTTTAAAACAATTTGAAAATACGTGATTAAAACAGCAACATCTGTAGCAATTTCGACGAGGAAATTGCGCTTCACAAAACACCGTAAAAACGGATATCAAATCAGCGTTGTGGGATAACCGCTTGAAAATTCACTTTAAAATTGACGGTTACCGAAGTCAAAGCAAGTATAATGAAATGAATAAACATATATCTTTTGCTTCATGTATGTAGGCAATTCAATATTGAACCTCATTACGTTTTTATGTAGTTTAATTTTTTTTATTTGCTTATCTTGAAATAATCTACGTTTATCACTTGTTTTGCACGTTAAATCAAGTGTGGTGCTTTCACAATTCACATCATATTACCAGATTACGCTAAGTAACAGGTGATCTATAACAACCGAGATCGTTAATCCAAACTCCTGGTCATAGTAAAAAAAAGGAAGATGAATTAATCGTGAAATATTTATTCTTGGATACTCCAATGTTTGCTCAATTTGATTTATCGTTACTAGCAATGGCTTTTTACGGTAAACAAGGTCTAAGAGCTATATCATCAAAATGGTCCATTTTGAATTTTTAACTATATGCATCATTTTGTAAACTTATGTGCATGATGAAAAATAATGACCCGAAGCTTTATTTATATATATGCATGAAACTACTAAAATGCTTGGAACTTTATTCACCAATGTGCAAATGGGTAGCCAAGTATATATATATGCACGACACATAACACTTTTTAGTATTTACAAAATCTTGGGCAACAATTATACACGCACGTAATCAAGAATATGGTTTTCAAAGATAATGCAAGCACGCTAATGAAGGAATGCAGGCACGTACAATATACAATGAAGGTTTTCAAACTGTACATTTTTTTACATGCACGTAAATAATTGAAGTAAAACCTGGACCACATATGCAAATGAAGGCACGTTCACGTATGAAATAACACTATGATTTGGGCAATGCGGTAATGTGGCCACTCTAACGTGTATGCATGAATGCACGCAAATAAGAATTTTAAAACAAAGTGTGTCTTGGACTATGAACCATCTTCTTATGCACGCTAATGAACCATATTTTAAAACAAAGTGTGGCGATGCATTAATGAGCACTTGTATACTACCATTCACAATTTAGACTATAATACAATATTGGAGGTGCAAATTTGAAGCCTCGTGTAGTGAGATGCTGGGCCTTGGGCCGAGTTGGTTGTGGCTATGGATTGTGTGAATGTAAGTGTGTGAGTGTTTGTGCCTGGTCGTGTGTTTGAGTTTGGTGTTGGAGGACGCATGGAGGAGATAGGCGACTGCATAAGGGAGGAGACTGTTTGGGCACATGCATATACGAACGTGTATAAAAATCGTGAAATGATAATGGGAAGTTTATGTTTCCATTATCTGTAAACAAAGCCTACCACGATTTTAAATTAGAAATGTGAGTTGCACTCACCTCAAATTTGCTACGGAATCAGTTAGCAACTAGGAACCAATTGGAGCTAAATTTGAACCGCCGTTAGAGTTTCAACCGAGCTACTGAAGAAAGTGGAATAAAAATAATGCAGCAACTGGAATGTTTTTGAACCAAAATGTTGCGGCCTATACTTTTACTCTTTCATTTTTGTATATAAGTCGAAATAAAATATAAGTTGGCAGAAGTTGTACGAGTGCATTTAAAGGAAGAACGTGCTCTACAGGAGTACATCACTGGCTTTGATGATGACACAAAAGCAAGGCTACACACTTTTGTTTTATAAATATGGATAAATTTTGTTTTTAAAGTGAATGTGACAGCAAGCATAAAGTGATGTTACACTTTGTTAATGTGTTCACTTTTGCTCTTTGAATTGTCCAATTTATTTACACACGTGAAGGCATATTGCCGCACATTTTATACACCACTGGAAATAATTTACTGATTTAGAAATGGATTTGCTTTGCAAAAAATTATTTTTCAATTTCAATTTAAAAGTTCTATTTTAAATTTTTATTTCGACCGTAATAAAATCACGGTTGTTACAAACTCCCCCTTAAAAAAATTGCGTCCCTGCAATTTTCATATTAGAAGTTGTTTATAACACAAATTATTCATCACAATGAGGATTAAAATAGAAAAGATAGATAAGAATGCTCACCCCCATCAGAAGAGGAGAGAAAACCAGGATAAGAACGCTCGATGAATTCTTTGGTTTGCCAAGTGCAATCTTTGGGGTTTTCGGACCATTGAATTTTCACAAGCGGGACTTCTTTATTCCAAAGGCGTTTAACCTCCGTAGCTAGCACATGAATAGGATTTTGCACCATAGACAAGTCAGGTGAGATCTCAAGATCTGGCAACATATGAGGATCAATAATAAAATCTGAATCTCGAAGGTATCGACGAAGATGGGATACATGAAATACGTCATGAATTCCCAAAATCTGAATAGGTAGCGATACACGATAAGCAACAGGGCCAATGCGTTCCGTAATAGGAAACGGTCCAATATATCGAGGAGTCAATTTCCCGGAGCTACTAAAACGCACTACACCCTTCATCGGAGAAGTACAAATGAATACGCGATCGCCTACTGAAAATTCCAAAGGCATCCTATGATGGTTGACATAAGATTTCTGCCTACTCTGAGCCTCTTTCATTCTCTACCTGATAACATCAATCTTCTCAGAAGATTTACGAATATAATCGGGGCTAAGAACTAACTTTTCCCTCGATTCCAACCAACAAGATGGTGATCGACACGGTCTTCCGTAAAGGCTTCGAAAGGAGCCATACCGATACTGGATTGAAAACTGTTGAGAATTCAACAAGAGATAAATGGTCTTCCTAACTACCACCAAAGTCAAGAAGCAGCCTGATTGGACTTGATAGGAATAAAATGGGATGATTTGGTCAATCGATCAACAATCACCCAAACACTATTATGGCCCAACCTCGAACGAGGTAGACCACAATGAAGTCCATAGAAATCTGATCCCATTTCCATAATGGAATTTCAAGAGGCTGCAAAAGACCACTAGAACGTTGGTGTTCTGCTCTAATAAGTTGACAAGTCATGCAACAACTCACATAACTTGCACCATCATGCTTTATACCTTCCAAAAGTATAAGCATTTCATATCAGCATACATCTTACTACTACCCGGATGAATAGTATACTTAGAACGATGACAGTCCTCAAGAATGTCATTTCTAAGATTAGAAACACTAGGCACGCCAACTTTCCCTTCTTCCGGATACAACCATAAATATCAATATCGAAATCCTTTAGATTATTACTTCGGGATTCCGATTTACAACTCTGAATTAGACGGGAGATCTGGATCTTGTTTTTGGGCATCGGCAACACAATCCAGCAAACTAGGACAAGCTTCCATGCTAAATAAAAGCATGGGAGGATCAGAAACTGAAGGATGGTCTCTAATATCACAATGAGATAAAGCTTCCGACATATTCCACTCTGCTAGCATCATGGAAACAACAACTTGCTGCTTGCGACAAAGCGCATCAGCAACCCGATTACCTTTACCAGGGGTATACTGAATATCGAAATCATATGAAGTAAGAAATTTGAGCCAACGCTGTTGCCTCATATTAAGTTCTTTCCGATAAATAGATACTTCAGAGATTTGTGATCAGTGAAGAGAACAAAACGCTCGCCCAATAAATAATGTCACCAACTTTTTAGAGCAAAGACTATAGCGTCTAACTCCAACTCATGGGTAGCATAACGAATCTCGTTAGGCTTTGGTTGTCTAGAAGCATAGGCAACTACTACCTTTTCGCATGAGAACAACACCGAAACCAACACGGCTAGTATTGGTGCAAATAATGAAGTCTTGGTTCCCTTCGGGAACCACAAGGATAAGAATATCGGAAAAGAGTTCTTTCAAATAATCTTCTTTTCTGAAAAGCCAATACTTTCAAAATTACAATTATCTTTATGAAATCATTTTCTAGAAAAAATTATTTTTTATAGCTCAATTTATTGTGTCAAATTGTCTCATCAAAGCATTTAGGAGATTCCTATCGATAACGTTGATCAAGCGCATCGACCAGAATTCTTAAAGCACTCAATGGGCAATACAATCACAAAATCATCTTCTATATGATAATACAAATCCAATTATACTTGTAAATAAATCTTATGAAAAAGATTTGCAAAATTTTAATTTGTTGTTTTCATCCAAAATCAATAAATACACAATTGGAGTCATCGAGATATTCGTAGAATACTCGATTCATAAAATGGATGAAATAAGCTGGACAAACTGAATGACATAATAAGTCATTCCTAAGAATCATAACGAGGGCAGAATGCGGTAAGTGGAATGCTAACTTCCGCAACTCGTAGCCAAATGAAAACCGATAGCAAGGTCAAATTGGGAGAAAAGCTTAGCGCCACTTAACTGATCGAACATTTCGTCGATCCTAGGTAATGGATACCTATTTTTGATAGTGAACTCGTTAAGCTTGCGATAACCAATGCAAAGCCTAAGAGTACCATCTGGCTTCTTAACGAAGACAACGGCGGCGCCCCCAAGGAGATGAGCTAGAACGAATAAATCATTTGGCCTCCAATTCAGATAATTGTTGCTTGAGTTCCTCATTTTCCTTAGCAGACATCCTTGTGGGAGGACGACTGACAGGATGAGCACCAGAGATAAAATCAATACGGAACTCAATTGCCCTATTCGGCGGCAAACTCGAAATAGGCTCAAAGACAATAGAAAATCACAAACTACTAGAATATTTAGCTATAACAGCCTCCGATTCGAAGGAAGAAATGAGAGCATTCAAAGCATGATCAATGCTTCGAAATATAATAGATAATAGCTCGCTAGCATCGGGATGCTTGAGATATAAAGTTCTTTCGGGACATAGGATTTGAACTTCATAACGGACTAGCCAATCCATACCCAAAATCATATCAAACTCAAGATGATCCATAACATGCGGATTCGCATGAAACTAAAGACCACAAAGAATAATCTCAGCATAAACACATAGCAAACCAAGAGTAGTGGATCCTCCAATAGGATTCACAATCCTCAAAGGGTCGCAAAGACTAACAACATCCAAAGGAATAACAACAACAAGCTCCTTTGACACGAATGAATGTGATGCACCTGTATCGAAAAGAACTCAACTAGAACAGCCACAAATGAAATAAAACCTTCCAAAACAGAAGGAGTAAAACCTTTGGGCTGAGAAGTATTACCAGAAGCTTTAGCAACATTAAGCTTCCCGGATTTGAAACCCTTAGGAGCAGTTAAAACGACTCAAGATTGATAAGGAATTTAACAAATGGAATACTATGGAAATATAAGATATATTCCTAGACATATTCCAACTTGTTAGAGAGGATAAAAGTTTATAAGAACAACGAAGGAATAGATAAGAAAGGCACGAATAAAACCTTCGAATAGTTGTAACGCATGTTCCATTCTTCTTCTGTTCTGTGTTTATTATAATTTGTTCTGAATCTCGGCATTGATACCAAGCTGTGACGCCCCACCTCTACGCTCACAATAACAAAGGTTATTATAAGGAATAACGTCTGCTATTGCGAAGAATAAGGCTTGTTAGAAGAGACCATCCGTAAGTTATGCCTTAGACGAGTATTGATTACATCGATAGGAGTTTTATAAATTACTCCCAAAGATATAAAATTCAATCCAAATCTAAAACGAAACTACGGTGGCTAAAGAAAATTTCAGAACAACTCATAATAACAAAAACACTGATAGTATAATCACATCAGAACAGAAATATCAGATATATAGTGGAAGACAAGTCTGGAATACATGCTACAACGATCGATGGTTCACATGAACCAAATGTACATTTACATGTCATCAACATACATGAGACGAGAATCAATGCACCAAAAAGAAACACCTCGAAGCTAGACCAACGATGGAGTGAAATCCCAAAAGCTGAAGCAGCAACTGAATTAGAGATAGCGATTATCCTGAAATACTCGGTCTAACCTGCGTATTATTTAAAAGAAAATAATAAACGGATCAGTCTAATTTAAACTTCAGAAATAAGTGTATGATAAACAACACTTAAGCAAATAATTATAGTCTCGAATAAGGCTATTCAGCATAAATAATCAACATTGTTCAAATGAAGAAATCTGTAACAGCCCGCAAATCCGTACCCCTTGAATCAACATTATTCTACCCTAATTGACTCAAGTGGAACAGAAATACGAACCATTGAGGTTAAAGAAAAAGAGATAGAAGAAGAAGAAACTAAACAATATCAGAATCTCACAGTCGCAGCGGAATAAAATATAATAGTAACTATAGAATTTTACACAAAATGAAATCTATATCTGTTTATATACAACATATCATCAGAGTAACTCATACATCAATCAACACATAACAGACATACCATACAACATAGCAGCGGATATATATAGGTACATATAATACGTCTCGGACTCCAGCTCCTCTCCTGCTCCATAGCAACCTATCCTGAACAAATAATACTCGGTCTGACCCGAGCATTATAATGAAATAACACCCGAGTCAGTCTGGCATACCAGCTGATAATAATGCACACAATTGATTATTAAAGTTTCAAAAATCCTTTTGAAAACAAAGCATCTCGTAAGACCACGCCACAAATAAACATGTCGGGTTTTTACCTTACGATAGCTAAAACACTTTTCATAGAAATCCTCTGATATTATAATAGGGTCTATTTACAAATACTTATAAAATAGCCGAAATTGTTACATCTATTAAATTCCAGCTACTAGCCACCGAAGTGGGTAATACAAACAAAACTCGTAAAAGGTTCGTAGGGAAAAATGGATTCCAACTAATGACTAGGCACTGGGGTACCACCTGTCACAGTACGTGGTCTAGATCACAGTACCGAGGACTACTCCCTTCGTCCCCTGCAACACAAGACCGGAATCACCTATGGGCAATTCCGAATAAGATCACCCCGCGGTTGGGATCAGCAACCGCACCACTAAGCCGAAATAAAAAGGAACCTCTAGACAGGGATGACCTTACTCTCCAGTGGGGGCTACCCACGAAGCCTTGCTGCATATCCCCTGATTTTCAGTCATTCCCGGTTGATGAGGCTTGAGGCTAAACGATACCTTTATAGCACATATCCCTCAGAATGCCCATCGTCCGCTGACGATGTCACGAAGCATTCGTCCATACAAGTCCGTCCCGGGTTCGAACGGAACCGAAGGCACTATTCCTACTACATCCATTTTGGAAATATCCTCAGGATTAGTAGCGACTAGCCCTTGCACTTCATAGCTCCATCTTCGACTCCGAAAACGTTTTATCGCACGAAAACGTACAAACCGGATCGAAGTGGTTTTCGAGAAATAAATCTCGATCCCGGTCTCTTCGAAACGATCAACGCATTTGTCCAATATTGATAGTCGGTGATTTAACTATCAATTTATATTCATAAACATCCATAGCATCCATCACACAATAAATAATTCCCAAATTATTTATTTACCTCAAATATCTTTAAAAGATATATTACCAAATTTCCAAATCTCATTTGAAAACATTTCTCAAAATTCCTCCTTTACAAGGTAAATCATTTACCATATATTTCCATTGGAAATATCCAAGTTCAAAACAGTTTAGATTTAAAACAGTTAAAAACATTTTAATTTAAAGTATACTTTAAATAGATAAATTTACTACTAATTATTTAATCAAAATATAATTCCAAAATATTTAAAGCAAAACTGTTTAAAAGATATAACTTAATTTAAATTAAGGTTAAGTTATACTATATATTAAAATAAAGTGGTAAAAAGATTAACTCTTATTTCAATATACTTAGGTCAAAACTAGCTTTTAAAACAAATCCATTTGTAAACATAATTATTAAATTATTCATAAATTTTACTATTGCTAATTTATAAAAATCACTTTAAAATAATAATTTTTAAAACATTCTTTAAAATTAGTTTAGATTTTAAACTTTCTTTTTATAAAATCAATTTAAAACTCGAACTTGGATTTTCCCTAGGAAATCTCATTTCTACTAAATCATCACAGAAATCCTTCTCACGATTTCTGTCCATTTATTAAATTAAGTTTTAGGGTTTTATAACATAAATTTATTTCCCAAAACTTCAACTAATAACATTTATCTTAATTATCATTCCAAATTTTAAAACTTCCAATTTACATTTTAAAATAGATTTCAGATTTTAATCCCTTTTAAATCCATTATTTAACAATACCTTTATTTCTCTAAATTCAATTTATCAAATATAATTAATTTTGGATTTATAATTTATCCAGTAATATTTCTATACAAATTTATTTCAGTTTTCCATCCAAATCAGGTTTCAAATATTTATATTCTTTTAATTTCTTATTTAACCATTTCTCAATTTCTTTGAAACCCAATTAAATTTCTTTATAATTAAAACTGCAATTTTCTTTATAACTAATATTCTGGGTTTATAGTTTAAACCACAATATCACAATGCAATTAAATTCCAACTTATCAATCACAATATATAAACAGGCATAATCATCAATATAAAAATATTACTACTTTGTGAGGAATCCCGTTGGATCCCTCCAACCTGTTTTCCCTGCATCCACAAATATTAGCACAACAGTATATATATCAATTCAATTTGATAATAACTAACATATTCAGCTAAACATCCAAACAAACAATCAATACTAGCTATCTACTTTACTAGTATCCAGATGTGAGTGAGAATAACTCACCTTGAGTTTCGGCGAGCGTTCGAAATTTAAATTAAACCGGACGGTGTCCGATTTAACCCAAATTCCTACTTGCCCGGATTGACTCCGGAACTGTTCCACTGCATAGTATTCTTTCCTGCGATTCCGGCGCTACCAATTTCGTCCGAATCTGATTTCGTATGAAACAGTTATGATTTTATAAAGTTTCAATTTTAATTTAAAACAAAATTCTTTTTTTTTTTTTTATTTACCCAGAAAAACACACGGCCCATCCTTCTTCCCTCTCTCGCAAAACACGCACGCAAACAGGCTACCACCGACCCATCCTCATCTCCTAGGGCACGAAATCGCCGCATCACCGAAGCCTTCGAGCTCGATCGGAGCTTGCCACAGCGGTCGCCTCCACCGCCTCCACCTCCATGCTAAGTGCGGCCCCCTCTCTCCTTGCCAATCGCTCGAAACTCGATCTCAAACCCCTGACGAACGCGAGGGGATAACGACCTTCCCGGAGCGCAAAAATCGATCACAACCGGTCGGTACATAGAGCTTAGCAAGCTCTTTAATTTTGTTGTTGAAGATTTTTGGAAATAATTAGAGGATAGATCGATAAGTGGGAAAAACTACGAGTGATATTCGGCCATGGAAAGGAATAACGGCGGCTGGTGATTCTCATTAGGGTTTTGAGTTAAACGTTTATAATATATACTATTTAATATTATTTTAATCACAAATATCTCAATTTAAAACCGTATTGCAAATCAATCCCAAATCTCACGTTCCGCCAGTCGATCCTAGGGTTTTTCAACGTTCCGGACACAAAGGAATAGGTTTCGTAAGCTAATTCGGTCGTATGCACGAGTTACGGAATTAAACGTTCAATTTGAAATTAAATCGATTAAAACAATTTCGATGCGTTTCGAGCTGCCGGGGTCAAACGACAACTCCGATTGCTACGAAAATTGAAATCCGATAATAACTAACTATTACGGATCCAATGAAACTGGTTTCGTCGAATTCCGAGACTGTGCCCCAGAAGGCTATTTTAACTCGTCTATTTAATTAAGCAAATTTCGAAATTATCGAAATCACTCAAAATTTCCACGTTTAAAATTTTATTAACTTAACAAAAATTCATATAACATTTATAAACACATTAACAATCATTTTAACTCATTTCGAATCAAAATCCGATTAATTGCATTTTTATATTATATTAAATTCATTTTAAATTAACCTAAAATTCCAAATAATAACTTATCAACTTTTAAAATTCTTCCAAAAATCCCATAATATCAATTATGTCCAATTGAACTTAAAACACATTTAAACATCATTTTTATATCAATTCACATCCAATTTCCCAAATTATCTAAACCCAATATTCAATTATTATTATTCAATTTCCAATGTAGTTCCCATATTTGAATTTTTGACTAATTTTATTAACTTAACCAAAGTCATCTATCTCTAAATTCAAATTATAATTCATATTCAACATTTAAAATGAATTAAATGTTCAATTTGAATAGCTTAAAAATACGGGATGTTACATTCCTCCCCCCTTATAAAAATTTCGTCCCCGAAATTTGTATAAGGTAGAACATACCCCCAAACTCATCTACTTATCCCATTAGCTCAGTTAAAAGCTTATATACATTTCACAAAATCCTTTTTGCTCAATTCCAAACCCAATTGCTTTATTAACTCTAAAGCTTCAATTTTTAACTTATAACTTTCCAAGTTATTTAACTTTCCCCAAAAACCCAAAAAATTTCTAACTCCCAAAATTTCTGGAAAATTTTGGCAGAGTCTCCCCTGTACGGAGGAGCTTCTGCGGTATCGCAGGATACACAAATATATATACATCGGCCCACACGGCCGGAAACCAAAATATATCACAATATATATTATTTTTCCAATTTTATTTGCGTAGGCGTACCTTTTATTAGCATTTTAAAAGCAAGCGGCTAACATTTTAGCATTTACGCGCTCCAATACTCTCAAACGCCTCCCGCACCTGTGCTAAACTCAACAAACACATTAGTTCCAAGATATAAGTATTTTAACCACATTTCCAATGTAAATGCAAGCCAAACATATCCATTCCATAACCAAATCAAGCAACTTTCATAATAATGCATGCAAATCACCCTTAAAAGCAATTTCACAAAATTTCGACATTGTTTTAAACTCTCTTTACAAACTCATGCTTCATAGTTTAACAATGTTACCATCAAGATGTTAATTGTTTTTCAAATCTCTTATTCAAGTCCAACTTCACTTTATTTCACTTGAATTGTTTAATTTCAAGTTCATCACATACAATACATATTTATTCCAACCAATTCATTGTTATTTAACATATAGTTAACATGTGCTTCACTAACATCTTTCTACACCATTTCAATATCAAGTTGATTTACAAACCAATTTTTTTTTACTTCAAAAATTTGAAGCATTTGCCTTACTAGGGTAATCCATGTTTCATTCATAAGCAAAGTCACTTAATAATTTCCAATCCCTTCCAAACATTTCAAAAACCAATTCAATTTTGCATACAATAAGACCACCCATTCCTATTCACTTTAATATCATGAATAAGTGCTTTAATTCATTTATATGCAACATTATTTAAATTTGATTCACAATCAAATTCTTATTACCAATGTGAGGGACTCACATTTCCTTTATGCTTATGTCTATTCATATGCATAATCACCAAGTTTGATTGCATTAATATACAACCCTTAGGTTATATTCCAATCCAGCTCAATATATTTTAAACCCAAATTCAATTTCATAATATCTCAATTCTTTCTTGCATACCAAATTTAGTTTCATTTTAATTTGACTTCACTTAATCAAATTCCAATTTATCCAAAACCAATTTAGTTGTTTAAACAACTTAATTCTAAATACATTCAAATATTCAAGTCATTCAAGCAAAACAATTGCCACTTAAGCTTATAACCATTTAAAATTAATTTCAACTTAGATTTATATAAATCTTACTCCATTACCAGGTTCACAACCCAAACATTTTTTTTTCTCATTCCAATGTAATTGTTAAATTACATTTCCTTACATCTTTATTTCTTTAACCAATCCCAGTTTATATTAATATCATTTCTTCCTGGATTATTTACATCTCTTATATCCATATCTCAATATTAATTAAAACCATTTCCACTCGCACTTCAACTTTATTACCCAAACAAAATTTATACAAGACAACATTATAAAGCTTAATCACAATTATTATTTAATTTGCTTAAATGCTTTCACAATATTTTCATTATCTTCTTATATCAACTTTATTCTATTTCCATTTGATTCTCATTCAATCAAATTTTCAATTCATATACACATTTAATGCTCTTTGTTTAGTTATCCAATCCATTTTAGATTTATTTTATTAACAAAGAGACCATTTAAATTATTCCACTCATTTGAATTTTACTTACAATTCAAATCATCATTAATACATTCAAATCCCATTATTCATTCGCCCTTCCCATAATTATTACCAAAATTAAATCCCAATTCAAACTGGATTTTATTTACCTTCAAATTTTGACTGATTATCAAATTCTATCCATTACAATACAAATTTCATTAATTTGTAATTTAATTCAATCAATAACATAATCCATATTAGTTTTCAATCCACTTTCTTAATTTACTCTGAATTCATTCATAATTTCACCATTTTCCAATTATTTCATTTGGCACATTTAAATTTTCTCCCTTTCCTTTTTACTCCTTTAAACAGAATCTAAATTTCTTTCAATATTATTTATTACACAACTGAAATTCAATTTCAATTTCATTACCAAACAAATCTTATTCTCCCCATACATAAGTTCAAGACTTATTTGCCACTTAAGAACATTCACATTTATGTTCTCATTTTGCTTCATTAGACTTTGCATCTCATTTATGGTCAAAATTTTAATTTGCCACACTCTTCAACTCTTCCCATTTCATAATAACATATTCAAATTATAACACTTAATAACTTAAGAATATGAATTCCTTTATGCAATTATAAACAATTTACATTTTACCTTTATATCAAATTCAATTTAATTCAATTCTAACTCATTTAGATTTAATTTAATTTCAAATCCTCAAATTTTAATTTTCCATTTCATTATTTCTCATTGTGATTATAATTTCTATTTCTATTTTATAAGTTCACCAACTTATTTATTTTAAAAACTTATATTGCTCATTTTACTCCACCAACATTTTATAATCACAATTCTAAATTCCATATGCATATATATACATCTGAATTCTTAAGGATACAAATTCCTTTAATTTATTTCTTTGCAAACCTCAAATTCACAACCTCAAATTATAAGTATAATGCTTAATAGCTTATGGGTATAATCCATTACTCAATGATTCCCAATCTCAAAGTCAACTTACTTTTTGATTTAAACAAAATCAACTTACATTTTAATTTAACCCAAATCAATTTTATTTAAAGTCCAATTCATTTGCTCCTCCAAGTAAAAATCAAATTTCTATTCATCTCAATATATTTTATCCATTTCCATTTACTTAGGTTAAATTTAATTCCAAGATTCAAGATTTTCATTTCTTCCTTCTTATTAATATTAACTTCACTTAACAAATTCAATAGTTGATTCATTTCAACTTTACACATTATTTAATTAGAACTTTCCCAGAATTCAATTTACCCGGTTTTATCCCAAAACCATTTTGAAATATATCAAATATATATCTATTTGGTATATCAATCCAATCCCCCATATTTCCAAAACAATTTGTTTGTACCAAAACAACTGTTATCCCAACCAGTCCAAACAATATCATAACCAAATATTAGGAAAGCAATCCATCACTTTAGAAACTCGAAAATGAATTCTAATGATGTGGCCAGCATCATCAGGATTATTTTCCAGCGACTGCAGTGAGTTCAATGCTTCTTAACTTTCCCAAAATTCTTTTCAACAGTTTCCATTCAAAAATACTTCTCAAACAATATTCCATTATTGCCCTCAATACATTGGAAAACATTCCCAAACTTTCCCAGGATTTAAAATTTCCAAACTTTTATTTTCAATACATTTAAAATTCTTCCCAAAACTTCCGGGTTAAAAATTCTGGTTTAAATTCAAATTTCAATTTCATTTTTTTCTTATTACAACTTATTTAACTAATTCTATTTGGTTATAACCATTTTAATATCTTTATACTTATTAGCTTATTATTTCAAATTTTAAATCAATTGTTAGATTCTTATTTGATTTGGTATTAACATCCAACAAACACCCAATACATAATAAGCTAGAAAATCATTTCTTTTATATCAAAATATAATTTTGGGTAAAATTATTTCATTTACCCATTTAAAAACAATACTATGTCGGTTTATCTTGTTTAAGAGTTTAGAAACCCCTATCGATACGGTTGTACTTCCCGCACCGACCAGAATTCATAAACACTCAACCGATAAGTCAACACGGTATAAAAACAATTTTATAAGCACTAACAAGTACGCTCTCATAGCTATTAATACACTCAACCCATTATAGAGTACTATCGACTCTATTAAATGAGTAATTACCCCACCAAAGCCTAGGTTGTCGCCAACCTAAGCTCTGATACCACTGTAACAGCCCGCAAATCCGTACCCCTTGAATCAACATTATTCTACCCTAATTGACTCAAGTGGAACAGAAATACGAACCATTGAGGTTAAAGAAAAAGAGATAGAAGAAGAAGAAACTAAACAATATCAGAATCTCACAGTCGCAGCGGAATAAAATATAATAGTAACTATAGAATTTTACACAAAATGAAATCTATATCTGTTTATATACAACATATCATCAGAGTAACTCATACATCAATCAACACATAACAGACATACCATACAACATAGCAGCGGATATATATAGGTACATATAATACGTCTCGGACTCCAGCTCCTCTCCTGCTCCATAGCAACCTATCCTGAACAAATAATACTCGGTCTGACCCGAGCATTATAATGAAATAACACCCGAGTCAGTCTGGCATACCAGCTGATAATAATGCACACAATTGATTATTAAAGTTTCAAAAATCCTTTTGAAAACAAAGCATCTCGTAAGACCACGCCACAAATAAACATGTCGGGTTTTTACCTTACGATAGCTAAAACACTTTTCATAGAAATCCTCTGATATTATAATAGGGTCTATTTACAAATACTTATAAAATAGCCGAAATTGTTACATCTATTAAATTCCAGCTACTAGCCACCGAAGTGGGTAATACAAACAAAACTCGTAAAAGGTTCGTAGGGAAAAATGGATTCCAACTAATGACTAGGCACTGGGGTACCACCTGTCACAGTACGTGGTCTAGATCACAGTACCGAGGACTACTCCCTTCGTCCCCTGCAACACAAGACCGGAATCACCTATGGGCAATTCCGAATAAGATTACCCCGCGGTTGGGATCAGCAACCGCACCACTAAGCCGAAATAAAAAGGAACCTCTAGACAGGGATGGCCTTACTCTCCAGTGGGGGCTACCCACGAAGCCTTGCTGCATATCCCCTGATTTTCAATCATTCCCGGTTGATGAGGCTTGAGGCTAAACGATACCTTTATAGCACATATCCCTCAGAATGCCCATCGTCCGCTGACGATGTCACGAAGCATTCGTCCATACAAGTCCGTCCCGGGTTCGAACGGAACCGAAGGCACTATTCCTACTACATCCATTTTGGAAATATCCTCAGGATTAGTAGCGACTAGCCCTTGCACTTCATAGCTCCATCTTCGACTCCGAAAACGTTTTATCGCACGAAAACGTACAAACCGGATCGAAGTGGTTTTCGAGAAATAAATCTCGATCCCGGTCTCTTCGAAACGATCAACGCATTTGTCCAATATTGATAGTCGGTGATTTAACTATCAATTTATATTCATAAACATCCATAGCATCCATCACACAATAAATAATTCCCAAATTATTTATTTACCTCAAATATCTTTAAAAGATATATTACCAAATTTCCAAATCTCATTTGAAAACATTTCTCAAAATTCCTCCTTTACAAGGTAAATCATTTACCATATATTTCCATTGGAAATATCCAAGTTCAAAACAGTTTAGATTTAAAACAGTTAAAAACATTTTAATTTAAAGTATACTTTAAATAGATAAATTTACTACTAATTATTTAATCAAAATATAATTCCAAAATATTTAAAGCAAAACTGTTTAAAAGATATAACTTAATTTAAATTAAGGTTAAGTTATACTATATATTAAAATAAAGTGGTAAAAAGATTAACTCTTATTTCAATATACTTAGGTCAAAACTAGCTTTTAAAACAAATCCATTTGTAAACATAATTATTAAATTATTCATAAATTTTACTATTGCTAATTTATAAAAATCACTTTAAAATAATAATTTTTAAAACATTCTTTAAAATTAGTTTAGATTTTAAACTTTCTTTTTATAAAATCAATTTAAAACTCGAACTTGGATTTTCCCTAGGAAATCTCATTTCTACTAAATCATCACAGAAATCCTTCTCACGATTTCTGTCCATTTATTAAATTAAGTTTTAGGGTTTTATAACATAAATTTATTTCCCAAAACTTCAACTAATAACATTTATCTTAATTATCATTCCAAATTTTAAAACTTCCAATTTACATTTTAAAATAGATTTCAGATTTTAATCCCTTTTAAATCCATTATTTAACAATACCTTTATTTCTCTAAATTCAATTTATCAAATATAATTAATTTTGGATTTATAATTTATCCAGTAATATTTCTATACAAATTTATTTCAGTTTTCCATCCAAATCAGGTTTCAAATATTTATATTCTTTTAATTTCTTATTTAACCATTTCTCAATTTCTTTGAAACCCAATTAAATTTCTTTATAATTAAAACTGCAATTTTCTTTATAACTAATATTCTGGGTTTATAGTTTAAACCACAATATCACAATGCAATTAAATTCCAACTTATCAATCACAATATATAAACAGGCATAATCATCAATATAAAAATATTACTACTTTGTGAGGAATCCCGTTGGATCCCTCCAACCTGTTTTCCCTGCATCCACAAATATTAGCACAACAGTATATATATCAATTCAATTTGATAATAACTAACATATTCAGCTAAACATCCAAACAAACAATCAATACTAGCTATCTACTTTACTAGTATCCAGATGTGAGTGAGAATAACTCACCTTGAGTTTCGGCGAGCGTTCGAAATTTAAATTAAACCGGACGGTGTCCGATTTAACCCAAATTCCTACTTGCCCGGATTGACTCCGGAACTGTTCCACTGCATAGTATTCTTTCCTGCGATTCCGGCGCTACCAATTTCGTCCGAATCTGATTTCGTATGAAACAGTTATGATTTTATAAAGTTTCAATTTTAATTTAAAACAAAATTCTTTTTTTTTTTTTTATTTACCCAGAAAAACACACGGCCCATCCTTCTTCCCTCTCTCGCAAAACACGCACGCAAACAGGCTACCACCGACCCATCCTCATCTCCTAGGGCACGAAATCGCCGCATCACCGAAGCCTTCGAGCTCGATCGGAGCTTGCCACAGCGGTCGCCTCCACCGCCTCCACCTCCATGCTAAGTGCGGCCCCCTCTCTCCTTGCCAATCGCTCGAAACTCGATCTCAAACCCCTGACGAACGCGAGGGGATAACGACCTTCCCGGAGCGCAAAAATCGATCACAACCGGTCGGTACATAGAGCTTAGCAAGCTCTTTAATTTTGTTGTTGAAGATTTTTGGAAATAATTAGAGGATAGATCGATAAGTGGGAAAAACTACGAGTGATATTCGGCCATGGAAAGGAATAACGGCGGCTGGTGATTCTCATTAGGGTTTTGAGTTAAACGTTTATAATATATACTATTTAATATTATTTTAATCACAAATATCTCAATTTAAAACCGTATTGCAAATCAATCCCAAATCTCACGTTCCGCCAGTCGATCCTAGGGTTTTTCAACGTTCCGGACACAAAGGAATAGGTTTCGTAAGCTAATTCGGTCGTATGCACGAGTTACGGAATTAAACGTTCAATTTGAAATTAAATCGATTAAAACAATTTCGATGCGTTTCGAGCTGCCGGGGTCAAACGACAACTCCGATTGCTACGAAAATTGAAATCCGATAATAACTAACTATTACGGATCCAATGAAACTGGTTTCGTCGAATTCCGAGACTGTGCCCCAGAAGGCTATTTTAACTCGTCTATTTAATTAAGCAAATTTCGAAATTATCGAAATCACTCAAAATTTCCACGTTTAAAATTTTATTAACTTAACAAAAATTCATATAACATTTATAAACACATTAATAATCATTTTAACTCATTTCGAATCAAAATCCGATTAATTGCATTTTTATATTATATTAAATTCATTTTAAATTAACCTAAAATTCCAAATAATAACTTATCAACTTTTAAATTCTTCCAAAAATCCCATAATATCAATTATGTCCAATTGAACTTAAAACACATTTAAACATCATTTTTATATCAATTCACATCCAATTTCCCAAATTATCTAAACCCAATATTCAATTATTATTATTCAATTTCCAATGTAGTTCCCATATTTGAATTTTTGACTAATTTTATTAACTTAACCAAAGTCATCTATCTCTAAATTCAAATTATAATTCATATTCAACATTTAAAATGAATTAAATGTTCAATTTGAATAGCTTAAAAATACGGGATGTTACAAAATCTCAATTTAAACTCCATCAAAATCAACTTTTAAATTCCCAATTGAATTCAAAACAGCAATACGCAAATTTATAATCTCGGATGAGACTATACACAAAATTATAATCTCGAAAGAGACTATACACAAAATTATAGTCTCGAGTGAGATTATACAACATAATAATCAACATAGTTTAAAGGAAGAAATCCCATTAAACATCATCAAAATCAACTTTCAAATTCATAATTGAATTCAAAACAACAATACGCAGAATCTAGAAATCAAAATAAGATAACTAGAAAATCAACATAAAAGATGGATCGATCCTAGCAGATGGCGAGCTTTAGCTACGCCGCACGTGCATCTCATATGGCCGAAGCCTACCAAGTACTATATTTTTGGCGCCCAACAAATGACCCGAAGGTCCAATGTATGACCCGAAGGTCCAACAAATGACCCGAAGGTCTAGTACTGGTAATTGACCCGAAGGTCCATCATATGACCCGAAGGTCCAGCAGAGTGACTCGAAAGCCATATAAAATCATCAAAATCATCAAACATCAAATATTTCAATTAACGAGTCCGGAATTAACCGAAATAGTAAAAGTGTGGTTTCATACTCCGCACTTTTGCTAAATCGTTAAATCTCTTCATCGTTTCCTTGAAAGCGCAAAATTGTGTATTTTATATAAATAACACTTTACGTTCTCAAACGGACAAGTCCGAAATTAAGCGAATCAGTAAAAGTAAGGGTTCATAGTCCTCAATTTTGCTGAAGCGTTTAAATCGCTTCCTCCTTCTTTTGAAAGCGCAAACTGTAAAATATTTGGGAAAGAATTATATTTTAAAACGATTTGAAAACACGTGATTAAAACAGTAACATCTGTAGCAATTTCGACGAGTAAATTGCGCTTCACAAAACACTGTAAAAACGGATATCAAATCAGCGTTGTGGGATAACCGCTTGAAAATTCACTTTAAAATTGACGGTTACCGAAGTCAAAACAACAGTAATTTTTATTCGTCAAAAATGTCACCAAAACAACATGCTTCAAAAATATAATATCGGCGTAAAAATTCCATTATAAAAATAACGGCAATAAAATACATTTTAAAACCAAACACCGGTTCAGCGTAAATTAAATAGTGGATTGCGCTACTGTAAATGCATCAAAATATGGCACTGCCTGGGATTAGTAACTATATTCACACATGTACTAAATGGACTACAAAATATGATGCAACTTGGAGTATGTACTTGACACGCAATTGATAATATATAAATATGCCTGGAAACTTTTTCAAAGCAAGTATAATGAAATGAATAAACATATATCTTTTGCTTCATGTATGTAGGCAATTAAATATTGAACCACATTACGTTTTTATGTAGTTTAATAAATTTTTTTATTTGCTTATCTTGAGATAATCTACGTTTATCACTTGTTTTGCACGTCAAAATCAAGTGTGGTGCTTTCACAATTCACATCATGTTACCAGATTACGCTAAGTAACAGGTGATCTACAACAACCGAGATCGTTAATCCAAACTCCTGGTCATAGTAAAAAAAGGAAGATGAATTAATCGTGAAATATTTATTCTTTGATACTCCAATGTTTGCTCAATTTGATTTATCGTTACTAACAATGGCTTTTTACGGTAAATAGGGTTTAAGAGCTATATCATCAAAATGGTCCATTTTGAATTTTTAACTATATGCATCATTCTGTAAACTTATGTGCGTGATGAAAAATAATGACCTGAAGCTTTATTTATATATATGCATGCAACTACTAAAATGCCTGGAACTTTATTCACCAATATGAAAATGGGAAACCAAGTGTGTGTATATATATGCATGGCACATAACACTTTTTAGTATTTACAAAATCTTGGGCAACAATTATACACGCACGTAATCAAGAATATGGTTTTCAAAGATAATGCACGCACGCTAATGAAGGAATGCAGGCACGTACACTATACAATGAAGGTTTTCAAACTGTATATTTTTTTTACACGCACATAAACAATTAAAGTAGAACCTGGACCACATATGCAAATGAAGGCACGTGCATGCATGAAATAACACTATGCTTTGGGCAATGCAGTAATGTGGCCACTCTAACGTGTATGCATGAATACACGCAAATAAGAATTTTAAAATAATGTGTGTCCTGGACTATGAACCATCTTCTTATGCATGCTAATGAACCATATTTCAAAACAAAGTGTGGCAATGCAGTAATGAGCATGTGTATACTACCATTCACAATTTAGACTATAATACAATATTGGAGGTGCAAATTGCAAGCCTCGTGTAGTGAGATTGTAACGACCCGCTAAATTTATAATATTTAATAAATCAAATTTATATAATTTCTAAATTGGTTAAGTATAAAGGTAGAGATTTGGTATAGTGGTTGCAATTTAGTGTAACTATAAAATTTTATGACAATAGATGTGGATAATGTAAATTGTCACAACTTGATCTAAAGCAAAATTTTAAGAAACAAATAAATGTTGAATCTGTGAATGTTAGTTAACTTGAATGGTATTCATTAGTATAAAGGTGCAATTAGTATAGATAGTAATATTTAATGTCTGTAGTGAAAAGGAAAAGGGTCTAATAGAAACATAAAATTTATTTTATGTAAACAAAAGTATAGTTTTGAACAAATTTATGAAAATTAATAGAAACAGTGTTTGTAATCAGTTTGGTTATTTTATATTGAAAGATAGAGATGTGTAAATTCGTTAATGAATTTAAAATGGGAAGGAATGGTAAAAATGAAGAATATATAATAATAAGCATTTGACTCAATTATGGGAATTAAATTATAATAAATGGTCATTTAATAATTTAACGTTCTGTGAGTAATAATTGGGTGGAATCAGTACAAAATTTGGAAATGCATAAACCTCAATAAACATTCTAACTTAATACAATTATGCAAATGTAGGAATTAGTTATAAGCGTATAATTTTGAGTATGATAACTATTAGTATAAAATACCTTTATATTTGAAACACATTGTAAGGCATAATTAATTGAGTTGGGAAATTGAGAATGATTTCAAGGTATATGAACATTGTGCTACTTAAATTAGAATTAACGCAGTAGCTAAATTTGTGAAATCTAAACTTATGGGACATAGTGTGTAAGATCTTTACTGATAAAAATTTACTTTACATGTAGTGTAAATTCCTAATACAATGAGACTATGGGTTATAGTAAAGTTTTAAAACAAGATTTTATCTATGAGAGTAAAGGAATGAAGGTAATTGGATTTTTGCAATTAAGGAAATTTAAACGTTTATTATTAAGTTAAGTGAGATTTAAGTTGAGTTTGAAAATATTTATGTATGTTAAATTCATGCATTCGGCTATAACGGATTTAATAATAAAAAGATGAAATGGTGAAATCAAGTGGATATAAAGGTGTCAATTTTACATTGAATTTCATATTCACCATAAAAAGTTAATTGACAACAAGAAGTTAATATAGGAATCAAACCTTATTTATTTATTTGGATTTGTTGCAATAGTTAAGTCCATAAATTAAAGTTAAAGCTAATTCAAATTTAGTTGGACCATGGTTGATACAACTTTAGAAAGCAAGATTTTATTTATAATTTGAATATTAAATCCAACAAATGGTATTTAATACATATAAAATGGAATTAAACGTAAATTATTACGTTATTGAATTTAGATTGGAATTTGTAAACTATTGAATGAATTTAATGGATTTATCAAACTGATAGTATTGAATTCATTAAGATTTGAATAAAAAAAATAGTTAAGAGAAAGGAGGGAATGATATTTGAAAACATTGCAATAGAGTTTAATTAAGGATTTGACTTAAATAAATTAAGGCGAATAAATGGAGATAAAGTTATTAATATTTTGGAATATAACTTATGGTAAAAAGTTTATTTGAAATCAAAGGAGTTGGAATGGAAATCAAAAATATTTATCTAATTGGATTTAAGACGAGAATATAAGAGTATAGGAATTAATAATTGAGTTTAAGAATAAAGATTTTAATTTCCAAATAATAAGAAAGTGCGGATATTAACGCTGCAAATTAATATATTTATAAATTTTAATTCATAATCCAAGCTTGTTAAATCAATTGGAATTGATTGAATTATCTAAGAAATGAAATTTGGCCAATATTAGAAGTTGAAAATATAAAATTGGATTTTATGATTTATTTAATTGATTTAATAAACATTAAAAATAGCCATTTTGTCACGGACTCGGATTTCGACGAAACAAGTTTCATCGGATCCGTATCGGTGAATTATTATAGGGTTTCAATTTTCGTATCGATCGGACTTGTCGTTTGATCGTACGGACGCGAAACGCCTTGAAATCAATTTTATTAAAATCAATTTGAAATCAATTTGGAAATCTTGTTTTCAGCATAACTTCTTCATACGATCGAATTTGGTCGTGAAACTTTTTCCATCGCGTTCAGAATATTTTAAAACACCTATTTGGATATATAGTTTTAACAAATTCGGTTCCGGAGGCATAGCGGGCTTTTTGGGCCATATTTTATTCCGTACGTTCGCGTATCCAGTCTAGCTACCCTACCTCTAGCCTATCTATAAGTATACCATGATAAACCCTAGCCTCCTTTTAATTGTCATTATCTGTACGTACATTTTCTTCATCTCTTTCCCCTCTCCAATGGTTGAAAAACCCTAGATCTATCTACAGTTCAAAAATCAAAAGCCAAAACTCAAAAAAATTCAGAAAATTCCACAAAAATTATATGTTGATCTTGTCGAAGCGCGTAATCTGCTAGTGAAATTTGTTTCTCGATTGGATCTGTGGTTTGCTCAGAAATAACCAAACAGTGCCGGCCGTTCAAATGGGATCTTTGACGATCCAACGGTGGATCGTCAGAAATAGCTCGATCGGAAAGCACCGTAGCGGAGAGGGCGTCGAGCAGCACGCATCGGTACGGTTAGGGTATCGAGATGGTTGTTGGATTGGCCACAAATTTGGAGGGAAGGGGCCGCATCTCGCCTCGGCCTGGGGGCTGTTGGAGGCGGCGCGACATGCGAGGAGGGTCCAGTAGGTCACGGCGGCAAGGCATGGTAGAGGGTGGCATTGGATCTGGACGAAGTGCATCGTGGGGACGGCGAATTTTGGCGATGGGTTTTCGGTAGTGGCGGCTGGAGCGTATCAGCTAGGGTTCATGAGGAAACTGTTCACGTGCGAGTTCAGCTGACGTGGCTAATAGTTAGGGTATGTTTTGTTTTAATTCAATTTCGATTTCAATCAGCGTTTAAGCGTATAACTTTTTCATACGACATCCGATTCTTACGATTTTTTTTGCGTTAGGATCGTAATTAAATTCCGGATCCATTGACGCTGGTTTGGACAAATTCTGAGACGGGCGAATTTTTGGGTTTAAAGCGGGTTTAAATTCGATTTAAATTCCAAAGGTGAGTGTTTTAACCCACTCACGATTACTAGAAGCTTTTATGTTTGTTAAATAAATTTTAGAAATGAATAGAAATTTATTTATGAGCTTTTGGCATGTTATTTCATCCACATCTGTTGAATTGCAGTTTATTTGATTTAGCTGTTAATTTAAATTGATTGATTGCATATTAATTGGCTGTTAGAAATTATTTTTTTGCATAAGAACTGCTAGTTAACAGTTATGTAAATTTTTATTGAGTAAACTGTTAGATAAATAGTTGATAAATTTAATTTGGAAAAAAACTGACAGTTATTACCTGTTGTATATGTTCATAGATATATACTGTCATTGATTGAAATTGGTTGATGGTTGCGATTGGATGATGGATGTTGTTGATGAATGAATGTTTATTGCATATCATTAAAATTGCAAATTTATCATGCATATTTCATTTTTCGGGATTGTGGTTTGAAATGATAAAACCGCAAAGTTTTATTTTTAAATTGCGGATTGAAATGATAAATATCCGTATCACTTGACCATAGGATAGAAATTATATACAGGCACCGCGGTACATATATAACTATTTTTAATGTGATTTCTATGGTTTGGATGGAATACGGTTTATAATAATCTTAAATTTTATACCGTATAAATATTTTTCTTCCGTATTTATGTACATGAAAAGTTGGAAATTTTGAAATAAAAAGGTGTATAAATTCCCTTAGTAAAATGGAAGAAAATTTAGAAAATGGAGTTGGATAAATTTATATCATATGTTTAAATGTTAAGTTTGGAAATTTAAGATATGATATTTATAATTGGATTTTTCCCAAGAAAAAAATTGAAATGAATATTCTAATATGAATTTGAATTGGAAAAATATTCTAATATAAATTGGAATCGAAAAATACATATGTTTTATTACTAGAAATTGGAGTTGTTTAAGGATTTATGTGAATATTCAAACTAAATAATAAAACATTTAATTTGTTGAAAGAATATATTCCAATTTTAGTTTTTGAATATTAATACTCCAATGGATTTATATATATGGAAATTGAAATGGTTTTGGAACTTAAGAGTGATATCTAAATTATGGTCTTAACTTTAGATAAAGAAATATTTCCATAAAGCCATATAACTTATTTCTTTACAAAGTGACAGTAAAGTTAAGCCCTTGAAATTCATATACCGTTGAATATCCAAACCATTTGAGTTTTAAAAGTTATGGTTTGAAATTATGGATTTCCAAAAATATTATGCTTTGAAAATATTCGATTTTCAGATATTATGAAGTTAAAGCCTTTTTATTATTGGAAAGAAATTATATTTGGGATAAGTGGTAAAATATGGTTTTGGGTTTTGGAATGATATCGTAATATTATGGTTTTGAAATGGATTATATTCTGGTTTTAAAAGTATAAACTGTTTTAAATAACCGCGGTGTTATAATAACGATGGGTTGGCAAAGAGACCGGGATCGGATATGGACATACTCTCTGTCGATACCGAAAACCACTTTGACTAACCGTGTACGCGGTGGAGATTCCAGAATGAAGTAGGTTGGTGGCGACGATTCCTGTAAGGTAAATACGTGGACCCGACTCCCGTGAGTTGGCATAAGGTGGCTAAAACAGGAGCGATCGACGGGTTAATGAGGTCATTCCTCTGATCGGACACTCCTCTTCGATATTATACTATGACTTTGGATTGATTCAGTGGCCACTTCTATTTTTTTGATTTGGGGAGTTGTTTCGAGGTGGGCGGTTGCTGCGGCTTCGCGTTACCATCGGCCCGGAAGCGTAATTGGTATATCTACCCTGGCATTGCCTAGTTGTGCCGTGTCACCTACCCTATCGCGCCTTGTACGAGTTTGGTTTTCTCCCGTAGCCCGTGTGGTATCCTCTAGTGGCTTCCCGATCAGGAGGGACTATGATATTGGACGGACTACTGGGACTATTATGTGTTAAGGGCTATATGGGTAACCCCTTAACGCTATTAAAAAGTAAGTTTATTTTATAAATAGACACTATTATAATAACGCAATATACTACATAGTAAATAGTTTAACGGATCCTTAGGAGATGTAAATCCCGAGCATCTCTTGAGTTACTGTACTCATATTTATTTCTGTTTATTTAACTCACATAAGATATTCTAGTCTGACTCGAGTGTTTTTGTCTTTTCAAATTCGCTCGGGTCAGTCCGAGCATTTCAGGATAGCAGATTTAGCTTGGAGGACGAAGACGAAGATTCAGCATTATTTATATATAGTATTGCACCACACACTCTTTATATTCCGCTGCATTGTTGTATTGGTATGTGTGACTCTGATGTTCATTGTATAAGTGAAATAACTATTTTGTAAACTGTTTTGAATTGTATATTTATTATTATATTTTATCCTTCCGCTGTGAGATTCTATTTTGTTTTATTTCTTCTTTGTTTTTTTCTTATTTACCCCCATAACAATCCGCCCTTGCGTATGCTTTGAATCGGCATGTGTGTCGTTTTAAAGTGTGCGAAAAGGCGGGACGTTACAGTTGGTATCAGAGCTTTGGTTTAGCGATAAACCTTGGCTTTGTGGGGTTTGACTCTTTGTTAATAGGGTAGAAATATCCTATGGGAGTCGCTGAGTGTATATATATGAGAGAGCGTATTTGTTAGTTTTATAAAAAGATTTTTTATATTGTGTTAATCTGTTCCGTTTTGTATTTATAAATTCTGGTTGATGCATGGGACGCTATGCCATCAATAGGGATTTCTAAACACTTAATAGGACAGACCGACATAATATCCGTTTTTAATATAGGTGAATGAAATAATTTTGCCTATTATATTTTCTATATATAAAAATATTTTATAAAGATATATATATTTGGTTGCTATAGATTGGGTGTTAGGAAATAAAATATTTATAATAATCGAAGCTAAGTGAAACTATAACAAACCAAATTTGGAGATTTTAGAACTTAAGTCCGGGGTTTTTGAAATTTGTTTCCAAAGAATTTGTGAAATTTATTGATTTGGTTTATAAGTAATTTCTAATATAAATATAGTATAATTTGGAAGAATTGTTTCAAAAGAAGATTTTGGAGAAATAAATTTTGTACTTTTCTCTGTGTCGCTGGAAAATAAATTCGGTGATGACGGCCGCATCATCGACTTTCATTTTCGAGTTTCAAAAGGGGAAAGGCCACTGTAGTAAATTCTACTGCAGATTTATTTTGAAATTTTCTAAAATTTTTCTTTTATTGTTCTAAATATAATTAGAGATATTGAGTTGTAAGAACTTATTTATCTATTATTTTGAAATATTTGAAATTTAACCCGGTATTTAATTCTTAAATTTCCATTAATTAATTGTTTAAATTATTTTAGTTGAATAAAAAGATAAGTAATTAATAAGTTGAAACCTCTAATTTAAGTAAGAGAATTAATGCAATATTATAAAGAGAAATTTGAAATTTTTAACATATGAGATAAAAGAGTAATATGGATAAACATTAAATTTAATTAAAGAATGGAGATTTAACTTGTATAAGTTCAATTGCATTTCTTTAACATAAATAACTTACCCAAATATAAAAGTTGAAATGTTAAATCAGAAACTAGAATTGAATGTTTTACAAGTAGGAATTTAGGAAAAATGAAGTATTCAATAAACTACTGTTATAATAAGAATTTAATGGTATAAACTTAGGTTATAATTGAAATTTTATGGAAAATAAAGTTGAGAATTATTAATAGATGATATGAACCTGAGTATATAACATGAAATTTAAAATAAGAATTTATTATATGATTATTCACTTAAGTATGTTTTAATCTCCCCTATTCCAATATAATGGAAAGTAGGAAAAATTGAAATGTCTACAATTCATAGTTAATGAATGTTATTAATGAGAATTCAAGGGAAATCTTACAAGTGAAGATATTCAAAATATTTGTTGTATTTAATGAGAATTTATTTTATAGACTTAAGTAATAAAAAGGAAACTTAAGTAATTAAAAGGAAATACAAATATAATGAATTTGGTGATAATTGGAAAATAAACTTGTAAGAAACAAAGAAATCCCTCATAAATGAAGGAAAGAAAAATCAAAACACTGAATTATGAAATAAATGTATAATGAGATATTTTGGTGTTGATTTGAATTGTTGGTTGATGTATGGTTGTTAGGTAAGAAATTTTGAAGTTGTTGGATGGATAGATAATCTATCTTTGTTCCATCTAAGACTGTTGAGTAAAGGATGCACTTGATAGTTATTCTTCATTCGTACAACTTCAGAATTTGAGCCGAACAACTAATTATTTGTTTGATTTAATGATTGTTTGTTGTGGTGTGTGCTGTTTGCTAAAATATATGGTTGTTGCATTTGATTGAATATGAATGATTGAATCCACTTGAATAGTCCATTTTAAAATAAATAATTAACCTTTTAGATTTTATAAGTGAATACAGGTGTTGGAAGCAACTGCTACTGCTTTTGGTTCCAAAATAATAAGCGTATATTGCCCGACAAATAGGTACGTTTTCGGATTACGTTTAAAGCGCTATTTTATATATTTTTCCGTGTGGGATATTTTATTTTGGATATATATGTAATATATTTGTATATTTGGATATTATATTTTCTCCAGAGTCCCTCCATACAAAGGAGACTCTGCCAAAATTTTCCGTAAATTTTGGACTTAGAATTTTGTTGAAAACATTTTTCCCAACTTTAATAATTCAAGTATCAAAGGGTATAATGATTATAAAACAAGTGTATTTCATTAAAGGAAATTAATCCAGTAAAATATTGTTTATAAATTAATATTTGAAATAAAAATGTACTGTTTTATTCTTCCTTCTCCCTTCTTTTTCCTTTTCGGGGACGAAAAGTTTTGAGTGGGGGAGAGTGTAACGACCCGCTAAATTTATAATATTTAATAAATCAAATTTATATAATTTCTAAATTGGTTAAGTATAAAGGTAGAGATTTGGTATAGTGGTTGCAATTTAGTGTAACTATAAAATTTTATGACAATAGATGTGGATAATGTAAATTGTCACAACTTGATCTAAAGCAAAATTTTAAGAAACAAATAAATGTTGAATCTGTGAATGTTAGTTAACTTGAATGGTATTCATTAGTATAAAGGTGCAATTAGTATAGATAGTAATATTTAATGTCTGTAGTGAAAAGGAAAAGGGTCTAATAGAAACATAAAATTTATTTTATGTAAACAAAAGTATAGTTTTGAACAAATTTATGAAAATTAATAGAAACAGTGTTTGTAATCAGTTTGGTTATTTTATATTGAAAGATAGAGATGTGTAAATTCGTTAATGAATTTAAAATGGGAAGGAATGGTAAAAATGAAGAATATATAATAATAAGCATTTGACTCAATTATGGGAATTAAATTATAATAAATGGTCATTTAATAATTTAACGTTCTGTGAGTAATAATTGGGTGGAATCAGTACAAAATTTGGAAATGCATAAACCTCAATAAACATTCTAACTTAATACAATTATGCAAATGTAGGAATTAGTTATAAGCGTATAATTTTGAGTATGATAACTATTAGTATAAAATACCTTTATATTTGAAACACATTGTAAGGCATAATTAATTGAGTTGGGAAATTGAGAATGATTTCAAGGTATATGAACATTGTGCTACTTAAATTAGAATTAACGCAGTAGCTAAATTTGTGAAATCTAAACTTATGGGACATAGTGTGTAAGATCTTTACTGATAAAAATTTACTTTACATGTAGTGTAAATTCCTAATACAATGAGACTATGGGTTATAGTAAAGTTTTAAAACAAGATTTTATCTATGAGAGTAAAGGAATGAAGGTAATTGGATTTTTGCAATTAAGGAAATTTAAACGTTTATTATTAAGTTAAGTGAGATTTAAGTTGAGTTTGAAAATATTTATGTATGTTAAATTCATGCATTCGGCTATAACGGATTTAATAATAAAAAGATGAAATGGTGAAATCAAGTGGATATAAAGGTGTCAATTTTACATTGAATTTCATATTCACCATAAAAAGTTAATTGACAACAAGAAGTTAATATAGGAATCAAACCTTATTTATTTATTTGGATTTGTTGCAATAGTTAAGTCCATAAATTAAAGTTAAAGCTAATTCAAATTTAGTTGGACCATGGTTGATACAACTTTAGAAAGCAAGATTTTATTTATAATTTGAATATTAAATCCAACAAATGGTATTTAATACATATAAAATGGAATTAAACGTAAATTATTACGTTATTGAATTTAGATTGGAATTTGTAAACTATTGAATGAATTTAATGGATTTATCAAACTGATAGTATTGAATTCATTAAGATTTGAATAAAAAAAATAGTTAAGAGAAAGGAGGGAATGATATTTGAAAACATTGCAATAGAGTTTAATTAAGGATTTGACTTAAATAAATTAAGGCGAATAAATGGAGATAAAGTTATTAATATTTTGGAATATAACTTATGGTAAAAAGTTTATTTGAAATCAAAGGAGTTGGAATGGAAATCAAAAATATTTATCTAATTGGATTTAAGACGAGAATATAAGAGTATAGGAATTAATAATTGAGTTTAAGAATAAAGATTTTAATTTCCAAATAATAAGAAAGTGCGGATATTAACGCTGCAAATTAATATATTTATAAATTTTAATTCATAATCCAAGCTTGTTAAATCAATTGGAATTGATTGAATTATCTAAGAAATGAAATTTGGCCAATATTAGAAGTTGAAAATATAAAATTGGATTTTATGATTTATTTAATTGATTTAATAAACATTAAAAATAGCCATTTTGTCACGGACTCGGATTTCGACGAAACAAGTTTCATCGGATCCGTATCGGTGAATTATTATAGGGTTTCAATTTTCGTATCGATCGGACTTGTCGTTTGATCGTACGGACGCGAAACGCCTTGAAATCAATTTTATTAAAATCAATTTGAAATCAATTTGGAAATCTTGTTTTCAGCATAACTTCTTCATACGATCGAATTTGGTCGTGAAACTTTTTCCATCGCGTTCAGAATATTTTAAAACACCTATTTGGATATATAGTTTTAACAAATTCGGTTCCGGAGGCATAGCGGGCTTTTTGGGCCATATTTTATTCCGTACGTTCGCGTATCCAGTCTAGCTACCCTACCTCTAGCCTATCTATAAGTATACCATGATAAACCCTAGCCTCCTTTTAATTGTCATTATCTGTACGTACATTTTCTTCATCTCTTTCCCCTCTCCAATGGTTGAAAAACCCTAGATCTATCTACAGTTCAAAAATCAAAAGCCAAAACTCAAAAAAATTCAGAAAATTCCACAAAAATTATATGTTGATCTTGTCGAAGCGCGTAATCTGCTAGTGAAATTTGTTTCTCGATTGGATCTGTGGTTTGCTCAGAAATAACCAAACAGTGCCGGCCGTTCAAATGGGATCTTTGACGATCCAACGGTGGATCGTCAGAAATAGCTCGATCGGAAAGCACCGTAGCGGAGAGGGCGTCGAGCAGCACGCATCGGTACGGTTAGGGTATCGAGATGGTTGTTGGATTGGCCACAAATTTGGAGGGAAGGGGCCGCATCTCGCCTCGGCCTGGGGGCTGTTGGAGGCGGCGCGACATGCGAGGAGGGTCCAGTAGGTCACGGCGGCAAGGCATGGTAGAGGGTGGCATTGGATCTGGACGAAGTGCATCGTGGGGACGGCGAATTTTGGCGATGGGTTTTCGGTAGTGGCGGCTGGAGCGTATCAGCTAGGGTTCATGAGGAAACTGTTCACGTGCGAGTTCAGCTGACGTGGCTAATAGTTAGGGTATGTTTTGTTTTAATTCAATTTCGATTTCAATCAGCGTTTAAGCGTATAACTTTTTCATACGACATCCGATTCTTACGATTTTTTTTGCGTTAGGATCGTAATTAAATTCCGGATCCATTGACGCTGGTTTGGACAAATTCTGAGACGGGCGAATTTTTGGGTTTAAAGCGGGTTTAAATTCGATTTAAATTCCAAAGGTGAGTGTTTTAACCCACTCACGATTACTAGAAGCTTTTATGTTTGTTAAATAAATTTTAGAAATGAATAGAAATTTATTTATGAGCTTTTGGCATGTTATTTCATCCACATCTGTTGAATTGCAGTTTATTTGATTTAGCTGTTAATTTAAATTGATTGATTGCATATTAATTGGCTGTTAGAAATTATTTTTTTGCATAAGAACTGCTAGTTAACAGTTATGTAAATTTTTATTGAGTAAACTGTTAGATAAATAGTTGATAAATTTAATTTGGAAAAAAACTGACAGTTATTACCTGTTGTATATGTTCATAGATATATACTGTCATTGATTGAAATTGGTTGATGGTTGCGATTGGATGATGGATGTTGTTGATGAATGAATGTTTATTGCATATCATTAAAATTGCAAATTTATCATGCATATTTCATTTTTCGGGATTGTGGTTTGAAATGATAAAACCGCAAAGTTTTATTTTTAAATTGCGGATTGAAATGATAAATATCCGTATCACTTGACCATAGGATAGAAATTATATACAGGCACCGCGGTACATATATAACTATTTTTAATGTGATTTCTATGGTTTGGATGGAATACGGTTTATAATAATCTTAAATTTTATACCGTATAAATATTTTTCTTCCGTATTTATGTACATGAAAAGTTGGAAATTTTGAAATAAAAAGGTGTATAAATTCCCTTAGTAAAATGGAAGAAAATTTAGAAAATGGAGTTGGATAAATTTATATCATATGTTTAAATGTTAAGTTTGGAAATTTAAGATATGATATTTATAATTGGATTTTTCCCAAGAAAAAAATTGAAATGAATATTCTAATATGAATTTGAATTGGAAAAATATTCTAATATAAATTGGAATCGAAAAATACATATGTTTTATTACTAGAAATTGGAGTTGTTTAAGGATTTATGTGAATATTCAAACTAAATAATAAAACATTTAATTTGTTGAAAGAATATATTCCAATTTTAGTTTTTGAATATTAATACTCCAATGGATTTATATATATGGAAATTGAAATGGTTTTGGAACTTAAGAGTGATATCTAAATTATGGTCTTAACTTTAGATAAAGAAATATTTCCATAAAGCCATATAACTTATTTCTTTACAAAGTGACAGTAAAGTTAAGCCCTTGAAATTCATATACCGTTGAATATCCAAACCATTTGAGTTTTAAAAGTTATGGTTTGAAATTATGGATTTCCAAAAATATTATGCTTTGAAAATATTCGATTTTCAGATATTATGAAGTTAAAGCCTTTTTATTATTGGAAAGAAATTATATTTGGGATAAGTGGTAAAATATGGTTTTGGGTTTTGGAATGATATCGTAATATTATGGTTTTGAAATGGATTATATTCTGGTTTTAAAAGTATAAACTGTTTTAAATAACCGCGGTGTTATAATAACGATGGGTTGGCAAAGAGACCGGGATCGGATATGGACATACTCTCTGTCGATACCGAAAACCACTTTGACTAACCGTGTACGCGGTGGAGATTCCAGAATGAAGTAGGTTGGTGGCGACGATTCCTGTAAGGTAAATACGTGGACCCGACTCCCGTGAGTTGGCATAAGGTGGCTAAAACAGGAGCGATCGACGGGTTAATGAGGTCATTCCTCTGATCGGACACTCCTCTTCGATATTATACTATGACTTTGGATTGATTCAGTGGCCACTTCTATTTTTTTGATTTGGGGAGTTGTTTCGAGGTGGGCGGTTGCTGCGGCTTCGCGTTACCATCGGCCCGGAAGCGTAATTGGTATATCTACCCTGGCATTGCCTAGTTGTGCCGTGTCACCTACCCTATCGCGCCTTGTACGAGTTTGGTTTTCTCCCGTAGCCCGTGTGGTATCCTCTAGTGGCTTCCCGATCAGGAGGGACTATGATATTGGACGGACTACTGGGACTATTATGTGTTAAGGGCTATATGGGTAACCCCTTAACGCTATTAAAAAGTAAGTTTATTTTATAAATAGACACTATTATAATAACGCAATATACTACATAGTAAATAGTTTAACGGATCCTTAGGAGATGTAAATCCCGAGCATCTCTTGAGTTACTGTACTCATATTTATTTCTGTTTATTTAACTCACATAAGATATTCTAGTCTGACTCGAGTGTTTTTGTCTTTTCAAATTCGCTCGGGTCAGTCCGAGCATTTCAGGATAGCAGATTTAGCTTGGAGGACGAAGACGAAGATTCAGCATTATTTATATATAGTATTGCACCACACACTCTTTATATTCCGCTGCATTGTTGTATTGGTATGTGTGACTCTGATGTTCATTGTATAAGTGAAATAACTATTTTGTAAACTGTTTTGAATTGTATATTTATTATTATATTTTATCCTTCCGCTGTGAGATTCTATTTTGTTTTATTTCTTCTTTGTTTTTTTCTTATTTACCCCCATAACAATCCGCCCTTGCGTATGCTTTGAATCGGCATGTGTGTCGTTTTAAAGTGTGCGAAAAGGCGGGACGTTACAGAGATGCTGGGCCTTGGGCCGAGTTGGTTGTGGCTATGGATTATGTGAATGTAAGTGTGTGAGTGTTTGTGCCTGGTCGTGTGTTTGAGTTTGGTGTTGGAGGACGCATGGAGTAGATAGGCGACTGCATGAGGGAGGAGACTGTTTGGGCACATGCGTATATGAACGTGTTTAAAAATCATGAAATGATAATGGGAAATTTATGTTTCCATTATCTGTAAACAAAGCCTACCACGATTTTAAATTAGAAATGTGAGTTGCACTCACCTCAAATTTGCTACGGAATCAGTTAGCAACTAGGAATCAATTGGAGCTAAATTTGAACCGCCATTAGAGTTTCAACCGAGCTACTGAAGAAAGTGGAATAAAAATAATGCAGCAACTGGAATGTTTTTGAACCAAAATGTTGCGGCCTATACTTTTACTCTTTTACTTTTGTATATAAGCCAAAATAAAATATAAGTTGGCAGAAGTTGTACAAGGGCATTTAAAGGAAGAACGTGCTCTGCAGGAGTGCACCACTAGCTTTGATGATGACACAAAAGCAAGGCTACACACTTTTGTTTTATAAATATGGATAAATTTTGCTTTTAAAATGAATGTGACAGCAAGCATAAAGTGATGTTCCACTTTGTTAGTGTGTTCACTTTTGCTCTTTGAATTGTCCAATTTATTTACACACGTGAAGGCACATTGCCACACATTTCATACATGCACCACTGGAAAGAATTTACTGATTTAGAAATGGATTTGCTTTGCAAAAATTTATTTTTCAATTTCAGTTTAAAATTTCTATTTTAAATTTTTATTTCGACCATAATAAAATCACGGTTGTTACATACAGTGAGAGTCAGGCTAGTTCTAGAAACAGCATGACCAGAGTGAGGAGATAATTGCTTGAACCCAAATCATCTCCCTTGAATTCTGTAATCTCCACATAAATGTTGCCAAGTCCCTAAAATTGATATCGATTTCCTTAAGCTGAGAACCATGAAGTCATTCAGTTGATGGGGGAGCATCTTTAGCAATAACCTCTTAGGGAGGTGAATCCGGGAGAATATGACTCACTCTTAGAGTTTTATCACATAATTCGAGATCTCCTTCGCTTAGAACATGCATCAAACTCCTCATCGCTAGAGGAGGGGTCATTGTCACTTTCGCTCTCAATTTCACCTTCCTCTTTTTCAACGATCACCGCAGCCTTGCCTTCTAGATGTTTGAACTCCCCTTCCCTATCCTCCAGGATTGGAGGCATCCTATTTGGATTAATAGCTTAGGTCATAACGCCCTTTTCTTCACAAATTTCCTTGGTTGATCCATCGTATAGACCTTCTCCTACTTGTAGACCGCTCTCTTTAGAATTTGCGATGAAGAAATGGAGTGTGTTTTAATCCTATGCGGATAGGGATGGAACCTCAACCGCGATGGAAAACTTTCCAGGATGTAACAATCCATACCTATGTAAATTCTCGTATGCCAGAAAAAATTTGACCGATCTCTATATCATCTATAGCGTTCAGAGTATGGAAGATAGAGTCTAGTGATGGATCTTTATTTAGCCTCGAAATAATTTTAAGAAGCATTCAGTCTATTAAAACCCTGCAACATTGTAATAAGTCTCAATAAGAGAGGAGAAAACTTACCCCAAGTCGTCTAAAGATGATTAAACCCTTCGGGACATCTAATGTGGAAATATTGGGTCTGCGATAAGCTGCTTTAGAGTTGCAGCATGATTTTATGATTTATCTGAGCCTCAATAATCACAAGAGACGGACATTCCTCTCTCTTCTTGAATGAAAGAAAGTATCTTAATTCATCGAAGTTTGGGGCACAGTTGAATGTCTACATAAACAAAACATGAATACAAGTCAAAATTGCATAACCGTTGGGATGAATCTAAAATGGTGCTATTCCCAAATTTAGAAGAGAGCCTCTCAAGAAATGGTTAAATGGGGGCACTGCAACATTTAAGCGCATGTATCGATGGTAGGTTGTGTATCTCGAAGGTGGCATGCATGCAAACTCATTTTTTAGTGTAAGGTGCATATCGTCATCCGAAATACCATGGTGTAACTAATATTATGCATAACATTAACAGAAATGATGGTAGAAGCTCTCTTCGAAGGGTTAAGTAAAACTCTAAAGTTCAGAGGAGTTCGATCAACGACCAAACCAGTCGGCACCAATTGACTATATTGAGCCTGTGGTGCCGAAGGAGTAGGCATTGCTGGAATCGTTTGCGAAGAGATAACTGATGTCTATTCTACTTTCGAGAGTATCGAGCTTACTCCACTAGATTTACATCGAGATGATGAACGCTTCGTTTTATATAACAGAACTTTTATCCATCATGGTCATGTAACCCTATTTTTAACTAGACATCTCCATATGATTAACACCTAAATTATGAAAAGAGGTTGACTTGTGCCAATTCATCGAATTCTAAGCATTGGCTGGGGCAAGTGCAACGTGTTATCTATATAAGATGGGCTCAGTGTTAGTTCCTGAGATGATGGTTTTGATGACAACAATCTTAGGTGTGATTGTAGCATGTGAATCAATTAGGTGACATAAACCTGATGACAACAACCTTAGGACTTGTTATTAAAGTGATGTTGGAAACGGTGTTTGTGGCCTATAAATCAATTAGGTGTGATTATAGCCCATAAATCAATTAGGTGATCTTGTAGCCTTGTTAAATCAAAAGAGTTTACCCTGGACTTAAAGATAAGAGGGTGTATCTCGTGGCCTTGAAATTGAGGTTGTAATATCAACATTATATTTGAAAAGAAATTTGCAAAAGAAATTATGTGGGACTGGATGTAGGATAACTCCAAACCAGTATAAAATTCCAGTGTGTTCTTTCCTTTACTGCTTTTATTTACTATTTGCATCTGTGTTTGTGAATTGCATCTGTTTGGGTTTAATTTGAAAAGATTTCGAAAAGATTCATAAAATTAGTTAAACACTATTCACCCTCCCCCTTTAGTGTCAATTCTACTTTAAGATCTGTAATCCACATTTCCTACATTTGGTATCAAAGCATTGGTTTTAAAAGTTATCGTAATTTGAATTTTAAAAAAATAAATAAAATGGCAATTTTTGGATATTTTGTAAACACTAGTTCAAAGCTGTCCATATCATCATTGTTTCATAAGCCTGCATATTGTTATTATAGAAAATCAAGTTATTTGCTGAATTGGTGTTGTGTAGGAATAGATGTGTTATATGGCTTTTGATGAATCAACACTTAATGGACAAATGGTGCAAATCAAGAAAAATAAATGGATACTTGATAGTGGATGTTCGAGACGCATGATTGGCAATCCAGAGATACTGAATGACATAATTTATGAAGATGGAGGACTGGTCAACTTTGGAGACAATTCAAAAGGATATGTAATTGGCATCGGCAATGTCGGTAACTCTAAAACTCCTACTGTTTCTGATGTTTTGTTAGCTAGGAATCTAAAATGCAATTTACTTAGCATAAGTCAACTATGTAATAAGGACTACAGAATTAAATTTGAAAAGGATAAGTGTCACATCGAAGATAATAAATCAAATATTATCTTTGAAGTAATTAGGAAGACAAATATTTATATTCTTAGTATGAAAATCTCGAATGATAACCTATGTCTTTTGACTAATACAAGTGGCCCTTGGATTTGGCATAAAAGATTTGGACATTTGGATTTCAAACTTTTATCTAGACTATCAAAACTTGATTTAGTAAGAGGTCTCCCTAAAATGGATTATAAAGTAGATAGTATATGTGATGATTGTCAATTAGGAAAACTTGAAAACATTTCATTTAAATTGAAATATATGATTACAACTTCAAAATCTCTTGAGTTACTTCATTTAGATCTGTTTGGCCCATCTCAAGCTCGATCAATAAATCGTAGTAAATAAGTTTTTGTAATTGTAGTTGATTATTCCAGATTTACATGGACAATTTCTCTATAACTTAAAAGTGATGGTTTTGATTTATTTAAAACTTTTGCAAAAAGAATTAAAAATAAATTTTCTTTAAAAATCAAAACCATTTGTAGAGATCACGATGGAGAATTTGAAAACGATTTGAGAATTTCTGTAATAAAAAAGGAATAACACATACTTTTTCCTTTTCAAGAACTCCACAACAAAATAGAGTGGTGGAGTGTAAAAATAGGACGATTCAAAAGAATGCCAGAACTATGCTTTTAGATAGTAAATTACCAAGAAATTTTTGGGCTGAAGCAGTCGCTACAACTTGTTATATTTTGAATCGAATTTTAATTAGACCTCTAACCAATAAAACAACGTATGAATTTCTTTTCAATAAGAAATAAAAGGTATCTTATTTTAAAGTTTTTGGAAGTAAATGTTTCATTCTAAATACAGGACAATTTGGATAAATTTGATCCTAAATCCGACAAAGTAATCTTTATAGGATATTCTAATAGAAGCAAAGCATACAGAGTTTTCAATTTAAAAACTAACACCATTGAAGAAACAATGCATGTATCTTTTGATGAAAATTTCAAAGATTTTGTTCAAATAAATGATGAAGATGATTTTGTTACTTTAAATAATGAATCAAATGAAATAAATTGTGAAACTATTCATCCTAATAAAAAAAATTGGCTTTTAAAAGATCATCCTGTAGAAAATATACTAGGAAATATTGAATCTGTTGTTAGAACTAGAAATCAACTAAGCAAAATGAGTAACGTAGCTTTTATATCAACTATAGAACCCAAAAATCTAGAGGAAGCATCATCTGATGATTCATGGATTCTTGCTATGCAAGAAGAACTAAATTAATTTACCAGAAATGATGTATGGGAACTTGTTCCTAGACCCAAGGACAGAACTATAATAGGAACTAAATGGGATTATAAAAATAAAATGAGTGAACAAGGTGAGGTCGTTAGAAATAAAGCTCGATTAGTCGCGCAAGGTAATTGTCAAAAAGAAGGAATAGACTATGATGAAACCTTTGCACCCGTAGCAAGATTAGAAGCCATTAACTTGCTTTCGCAAACCACAACAATTTTTTCAAATGGATGTCAAAAGTGCCTTTTTAAATGGTTTTGTTAAAGAAGATGTTTGTGTTGAACAAACCTCACCTTTTGAAGATGAAAAGTTTCCAAATCATGTTTACAAATTAAAGAAAGCTTTATATGGTCTGAAACAAGCTCCTAGAGCTTGGTATGATATACTAAGATCTTACCTGTTACAATCAAATTTTGAAACTAGTAAAGTAGATAATACTCTTTTTATTAAAAGAAACAAAAATGATATCCAATTAGTACAAATTCATGTAGATGGTATAATTTTTTGATCAACAAACAATGAAATGAAAAAAGAGATTTCTGAAATAATGACAAAAGAGTTTGAGCTGTTTCGTATGGGTGAACTTACTTTCTTTTTAGGATTGAAAATAAAACAATTAGATAGTGGTATTTTCATTAGTCAAGAAAAGTATGTTGGGATCTAATTAATAAGTTTGGTATGACCACTGCGAGTGGAAAACCCACTCCCATGGCAACCAATGAAGCCTTGAATAAAGAAGACATGTCAAAAATGTTGATCAAAAACTATACAGGGGAATGATTGGATCACTACTCTATATAACTACGGGTAGGCCTGATATCATGCATAGTGTCTGTCTTTGTGCAAGATTGTAACGATGCGGATTTTTCGCGCTCGAAAATCGACATCCATACTTCAAATCGTATTCGAATGCCATAGATTCGACCGTTCAAATCCGATTCGCCGGAGCTTATAACAAAATTAAGTAAACAACACAGCGGAATAAAGAATAATACATTGATATACAGCTTTGATACAATATCTGATACAACAGATGATCCAATAGATATCAATATACATCAGAGATATGATACAATAAAACAGCAGCGGAAAGAAAATAGATAACATCTAGCAGCGGAACAAATAACTCTAAAATAGTCTTCAAGGAAGAACTCCAAAAATAACTGCAACTCCATTTCCAAGAGCCAATCCAACAATAGCTCGAAACCCCAATAACGATGCACCTAGCATAAGCAAGTCTGGTCCGGTCCAAAGACTGAACTAACTCCAGATAATCTACTAAACCTGACTATCTGAAAAACCCAACTCTAGACTGCTCGTGTAGAAAATAATGAGCATCCAGAGTTTAGGAAAGAAACATAAACTCCGGATCAGTCGTGGGACTGGTGTGAGCAACAAAAACAGTTTATCTTTTAAAACATTCAAAGAAATATTTTAAAGTTAATTCGCAATGCTTTTTGAAATGAGACTACCATAAGACCTCCCGCCACACACACAATGCAAACGCAGACTTGGAGGAGATTTCTTCTTATGTTAGTCAAAGATGCTTGATACGCATTAAAAAGAAACATTTGATATTATTACTAGTGCATAGTGTAGAACAAATCATTTCGAAAGTAGAATATAAATCTTAGCCAGCATAGGTACCATTATATTATGCCTGCTATAGCTACCTCCTGAGGAAGCAGGTTCTACAACTAAAACCGTACAAGATCGTATTGTTTCTTTGGATTTCCAACGAATGATCAGGCCAAGGAACTTCCCATTGCCACATGAGAATGCCTCTGGATGGACATCCCTGAGAACCAAACCGGATCTCTACCAACACAAGGCCGGGTTACCCCTAACTGAGTAACAACTGACCGAATATGCCATCCCCGGTCCTTTGGGACCTTTATCCGAGATCTCGTAATCAATTCACACAATCATAAAGTGTTTTCAACATGAGTAAGTATCTGGGCTCCATACCATGATACCACCCTTTTCCAGAAGGAAATGCACACATCCTAAAGGGCGCTACCCCTCATAACCTTGCTGCTTCTTTCCTGTTTTGACCATTCACGGGGTGTGAGGCTCGACGAAGTCACGTCCACAAAAACACACTTTATACAAAAGCCGTGCTTTGGGTCAACAAATGATCATAGAAATGATCACAAAGATAGACGATCAAATAAATGATCCTATCACAAATAATCAACACAATGATCATTTCACAGCAACACTCAGTATGTCACATTACCAAATTGGGAGTATATTGCTGATAACCTTCAACTACATAACCTCTGAGCTCGTACGTCTCAGAGAAGGGTGTTAAGCTAAGAGAATAAATTCTTCGCCACCAACAGAAATATATTTGAAAGAAATCGGCTTTATATCTCAATTTGTAATGTCAGACATACAATCCATACAAGTCTGTTCTGGGTTCGAACAGAACCGAAGGCACTTACAAAGAAGTCTTTGCAATCCGGATATTCACAATCCCGATCGGATTTCCCATCACTTAGGGAGTTTCTATACCGGCGCGACTCGGTGCAGAAACAATCGATAGGTCATCCTATCACTTTCGCAAATACCCGGTCTTCATCGCCGGTCTTCAAATGCTATCCATAACGTCGAATCACATATTCGGAATGGGTTATACGACACAAAGGTCCTTTCCCGGTTAAACCGAATAGTGAGCACGATATTTCAAAAACAAATGGATAATGGGATTTCAATTAAGTCACAACTTAATAATTCAAAACTTTCTTTCAAATGGTTTAATCCAATTACCATTTCAAATCTTTTAAACAAAAGATTTTATTTTCACAACCTTTAACGGTTTAAACAATTTTCACATTTTAATCTTTTAAACAAAAGATTCATTCACAGATTTTCCAAATAAATTTTCATTTCAATTTGATTAACTCGTTAAATCTTTAAATCAAAGATTTAACTTATAGCCTTCAAAACAATTTCATTTCAATTTGATTTAAACAAATCATCAATTTAAATCTGTTAAAAATAAACAGATTTAATTCATAGCTTTCAAAAAGAATTCATTCATAACTTAGGAAAATCATTTCTCTATTCAATCTTGAAATTCCCCTAATTAACTGGAATCTCAGTTCTTATTTAAGAGTGTTTATCATTTGAAAACAACCGTTTTCATTTTGGAAATCTGGTTCATTTATACGAGTTGAAATCCTTGGGTTAAATTCAAATTCCCAAAACCATACCTTTAAAATGGTTTGACTTCATACAACCATGTTTATAATATCTTTTAACCATAATTTCCAATTATCGAATTCAATTCTAAATATCGAATTCAAATTCAAATTGAATTATTTAAATTGGAGATTTTACCGAGTTATTCAAAATAGCTTTTATCTGTGAAAACCCTTTTCCAAAAGCTTTACCGTTTAACCCAAATCCATTTTCAAAACATTTGAAATTAAAACTTTAATTTTAAAAACATTAAATTTAAATTATTTGTGACTTAACCGATTTCCTCGTGAAATCCATATTTGTGTGTGTATGGTGTAGTCCAGGGGTTATACACAGTAGTGCACATTATTCAATCATGACAGATCAAATACAACAATATATCTGATAAGCGATATAAATTATAACGCTTATCTTCATTCACAGATCACAGATAATATATAGATGCAAATAAATATACACAGCTCAAAACAAAGCATCACATATCAGATAGGATAATCAATTCAAGGCATTTCATACGATATAATCATTCATAAGTAAGGTCAAGCATTCAATAATCATTTATAAACAGGATTAATTAATTGTTTTAGTCCTAATCAATTCAATTTATTTCCAGGTAAATAAAATTTAATTACTTAATAATTTCTAGTTAATTATCTTCATTAACTAATGAAATTTCTTAATTACATTTAAATTAATCTCTAATTATAAATTAATCTAAATCATTAATTTATCTTTACTAACCACTCGATTATCATTAACGACATATATTAACTTACCTTTAAGTAAAAATTATCACTTATTAAGTTTTTTTTTTTTTAATATAACTTGTTAAAGATATAAGTTTAAAAACTTAATTGTTAAAAAGAAATCCTTTATATTTCAAAACTTTTCAAATTATACCTTCTACTTAGTAAACAAATCATTATTTATAGAAGAAAAAATTTTAGAAAGTTATTTAACTAAGTTATTAAAGTTTTAAAAACTGAAAATATAAAAATCCCTACCCAACCCGAGTGAAACCCGAGCTAATCCCCTACGTACTCGAGTCCTACTTCGAGTTCTTTTAAAAACTTACCCGAGTCCCCAAAATTTTCCAAATTTAAAAATTTTGTAAGTATTTTGATTTAACACCGAGATACTGCTTCGAGTAAAAACTCGAGCTACCCCTCGTTCTCCCCGAGACACGCTTCGAGACTACGTCTTCTTCCCCAAAACACTACTGCCCTTCCAACTCCAACGTGCACCGCGTGCACGTGTATAACCCAGTTAATCGCTTCCAGCCACCACCTCGATGTCGAGCAAGTCATCAATCTTCCCCCAACCTGATCTCGTTCACCAAAAACCCAAGATTCATGTCGCCATTCAAAATCGAAGGCGAGCTCGAAACCTGGAACAGCAAAAAGGACAGGTGCTACTTAAACCTGTCAACACGTCGCGCTCGATGCTCCCACCACCGGACACCATGAAATTTTGGCCATCCCTTCGTCATCGACCCTTCCACCATCTCCAAAAGCCGCATAACACTCGATCATCCCTAGACGATGAACGAAGCGAAAACCCAACCTTCAGTAAAACTAGGTTTACCAGGGGAAACTCGACGCCGCCGCTACCTCCGACCTCGCGACCACTTTCCATTATTTTTCCCATCACCGTGGTGCACTCTCCACCACCAGCCCAAGCCCCGACCCCTCTGATCAACGAGACCAACCTCGGCGATTCGAAATGGAAAAAATCAAACAAACCCAAACCACTCTCATACCACACCATTTAAAATCATCAAATTAGGTTTAAAAATCATGTTATTGCTTACTGATTCAGCTTGCATAACTGAATTTGAAAATTAAAAGATTCGAAAATGGACAAATCTTGAGTTTGTTCAGATGGTTTGGGTTTCCAGAGACCATCTTAAGTTGCTTCCATTTTAAATAAATTTTTAAACTTAGATTATGGTGATATAAACATCTTTCGTTTGAATTTGAAGTTCAATCATCAATCAGAAAGGAAGTTAATGATTTTTTTTTCCAACAGTTTGGGTTTTAAACTGTAAACAGATGCAAGTTTTAAAACAACAGCCTGTATTCTACTTCCAATTTACCCATATACGTAGATGATCATATACGAACAAACATACATACATACATACATACATATACATATATATATATATATATCCACAGATTCAAACCCCTAAAAAAAAGAAAGTTACTCACCTTTCACATTTTCTTGCTTTTAAAAATGACAGAGTTTTTGGTAGTTTGAAAAGTTGAGGCTGTTGAACTTTTGCAAAGTTGCTAACTGGTTTCAGAGTTGATACTGGAAATCTTCTCTTCTTCCTTTAGATCTCTGGGTGTAATTGATTTAAGTTGTTTGTTTGTTTGAATCTTGTTTAAGTTTTGAGTGTCACTTGCTTTTGCTTTTTTTTTCTTTCTTTTCTCAGTTTTGAAGAATGAAACTGTAATGATACTTTGATGTATATATGAAGTTTAAAGTATACAGGGTATACAAATCTTGTATAGGGTGGTGATATACTGTTGTTTGATAAATAGCAAGGAACAGACTTTAGTTATGGGCTAGAGGTGTAAACATTAAATGCATGTGTACTTATTCCATGCTTGCTTTATGGACTATGCAGATCTTCATATACATATATAATTTGTTTCTTTCTTTTCTTCTTGCATACCCAGGTTGATGCTGCATTACTTGCTTTAACATGCTTTTGTACTTTATTATTTTGTTTAAGTGTGCATACATAGATTTATATTTTATACTTTGCTTGTTTTTACTTTGTTTTATATTTATTATTATTTTCTTTGTTCTATTCTTGCCAAATTTCTTACTTCTTGTTTCGGCTGATAATACTTGCTTTATATTTGTACTTTATTTTATCACTTTGTCTTCTTTTTGTTTAGTATAATAGGCATGGCTGGTATGTTGTTTGATACATTTTATTTTTATGCTTTGTTTTGTTTCTTATTTAAGTGTTCACACTTAAATATATTGTATTGTTTCGTAATTTATCTTGTAATCATATTTCTAACATACGTATTAAATTTACAACGTATATTTTATTTTATATTTTTCACTTAATATTGATAAGTAGTTTTATTCTTATCTCTTTTACTTATTCTTTTGCTTTGTTTCTTATTTTATTTGTTTGAATACTTATTGATTATATTGTCTTTATTTATTTAATCTATAACTTTGTTTGTACATAGATGTTTAATATGTTTGTTTGGTTCCATACTTAACTTTTATTTATCTCTATTTTTAGTTTAAATATTCATCATAAATTTTACTTTAAAAATTATTGTTTTATATTTCTCTATATACACATATATTTTATATAACTCAAATTATCATCATTTATAAATTTTTAAATCAATTTATTTATTTATTTCTATACTTGGGTCCAAAGTATATTATTTATTTTTCAAAATCATTTATTTAAGAATTTATTTAAAATCCAATATATACATATATATATTCACATATATACAAATTTTCAAATTCATATGGCTTTACATATTTTCTATTCGAATCGGGGAAACTCGCTGCCCTTTATAATTAATTTTATAATTTTTTATTCAAAAATTCATTTAATTATTAATTTAAATTAAATAAAAATCTAGGGTCGTTACAAACTTCCCCCCCTTAAAAGGATTTCGTCCTCGAAATTCGCAGGCACGAAAACACACAGATAGATGAAAGATAGAGAAATATCTTTTCAAATCAAGCTGGATATCAATTCTGCATTTGGCTCACCAAATCAGAATATCAACAATAGATACAAGAAACTATAATAAAATTTCAAATTTTGGTTTTAAACAAAATCATTTTATCGATACAATTCTAATCATTCTTTATATTCTATTAATCAATTTAAATTCAATTAAAATTTCCAATTTATTTAAAATTTCTAATTCATTTATTAGAGTTTAAATCGAAAAGCCGATAAGAAATCGATGAGGATACGAAGTAAGAATTTCCTACAACGATTCGTAGGGCCATTATCGCACCGAAACTTCTTCTTGTAGCTGTCACGAATCAATCAAAAGAATTGAGAAAACGAATCAAAGAAAATTGATAAGAAAGATTGTTTCCACTGTTGTTACAGAGTATTGACCAATTATAGTCGTATTTCCCTGTCCCCTATCTCGTTCTCTTCTTGCACTCATACTTACTATCAGTGGATAGTAAGAGAATTTACTGAGGCATTCAAACGGATATCTTAAGGATTACTCATTCTAGGATTTACTTCACCCTATCTCTAATGAGCTACTTAACGTGTTATACTCCTGAGCTAAAGTTCAACCCTTAGCTCTGATACCAAATGTAACGATGCGGATTTTTCGCGCTCGAAAATCGACATCCATACTTCAAATCGTATTCGAATGCCATAGATTCGACCGTTCAAATCCGATTCGCCGGAGCTTATAACAAAATTAAGTAAACAACACAGCGGAATAAAGAATAATACATTGATATACAGCTTTGATACAATATCTGATACAACAGATGATCCAATAGATATCAATATACATCAGAGATATGATACAATAAAACGGCAGCGGAAAGAAAATAGATAACATCTAGCAGCGGAACAAATAACTCTAAAATAGTCTTCAAGGAAGAACTCCAAAAATAACTGCAACTCCATTTCCAAGAACCAATCCAGCAATAGCTCGAAACCCCAATAACGATGCACCTAGCATAAGCAAGTCTGGTCCGGTCCAAAGACTGAACTAACTCCAGATAATCTACTAAACCTGACTATTTGAAAAACCCAACTCTAGACTGCTCGTGTAGAAAATAATGAGCATCCAGAGTTTAGGAAAGAAACATAAACTCCGGATCAGTCGTGGGACTGGTGTGAGCAACAAAAACAGTTTATCTTTTAAAACATTCAAAGAAATATTTTAAAGTTAATTCGCAATGCTTTTTGAAATGAGACTACCATAAGACCTCCCGCCACACACACAATGCAAACGCAGACTTGGAGGAGATTTCTTCTTATGTTAGTCAAAGATGCTTGATACGCATTAAAAAGAAACATTTGATATTATTACTAGTGCATAGTGTAGAACAAATCATTTCGAAAGTAGAATATAAATCTTAGCCAGCATAGGTACCATTATATTATGCCTGCTATAGCTACCTCCTGAGGAAGCAGGTTCTACAACTAAAACCGTACAAGATCGTATTGTTTCTTTGGATTTCCAACGAATGATCAGGCCAAGGAACTTCCCATTGCCACATGAGAATGCCTCTGGATGGACATCCCCGAGAACCAAACCGGATCTCTACCAACACAAGGCCGGGTTACCCCTAACTGAGTAACAACTGACCGAATATGCCATCCCCCAGTCCTTTGGGACCTTTATCCGAGATCTCGTAATCAATTCACACAATCATAAAGTGTTTTCAACATGAGTAAGTATCTGGGCTCCATACCATGATACCACCCTTTTCCAGAAGGAAATGCACACATCCTAAAGGGCGCTACCCCTCATAACCTTGCTGCTTCTTTCCTGTTTTGACCATTCACGGGGTGTGAGGCTCGACGAAGTCACGTCCACAAAAACACACTTTATACAAAAGCCGTGCTTTGGGTCAACAAATGATCATAGAAATGATCACAAAGATAGACGATCAAATAAATGATCCTATCACAAATAATCAACACAATGATCATTTCACAGCAACACTCAGTATGTCACATTACCAAATTGGGAGTATATTGCTGATAACCTTCAACTACATAACCTCTGAGCTCGTACGTCTCAGAGAAGGGTGTTAAGCTAAGAGAATAAATTCTTCGCCACCAACAGAAATATATTTGAAAGAAATCGGCTTTATATCTCAATTTGTAATGTCAGACATACAATCCATACAAGTCTGTTCTGGGTTCGAACAGAACCGAAGGCACTTACAAAGAAGTCCTTGCAATCCGGATATTCACAATCCCGATCGGATTTCCCATTACTTAGGGAGTTTCTATACCGGCGCGACTCGGTGCAGAAACAATCGATAGGTCATCCTATCGCTTTCGCAAATACCCGGTCTTCATCGCCGGTCTTCAAATGCTATCCATAACGTCGAATCACATATTCGGAATGGGTTATACGACACAAAGGTCCTTTCCCGGTTAAACCGAATAGTGAGCACGATATTTCAAAAACAAATGGATAATGGGATTTCAATTAAGTCACAACTTAATAATTCAAACTTTCTTTCAAATGGTTTAATCCAATTACCATTTCAAATCTTTTAAACAAAAGATTTTATTTTCACAACCTTTAACGGTTTAAACAATTTTCACATTTTAATCTTTTAAACAAAAGATTCATTCACAGATTTTCCAAATAAATTTTCATTTCAATTTGATTAACTCGTTAAATCTTTAAATCAAAGATTTAACTTATAGCCTTCAAAACAATTTCATTTCAATTTGATTTAAACAAATCATCAATTTAAATCTGTTAAAAATAAACAGATTTAATTCATAGCTTTCAAAAAGAATTCATTCATAACTTAGGAAAATCATTTCTCTATTCAATCTTGAAATTCCCCTAATTAACTGGAATCTCAGTTCTTATTTAAGAGTGTTTATCATTTGAAAACAACCGTTTTCATTTTGGAAATCTGGTTCATTTATACGAGTTGAAATCCTTGGGTTAAATTCAAATTCCCAAAACCATACCTTTAAAATGGTTTGAATTCATACAACCATGTTTATAATATCTTTTAACCATAATTTCCAATTATCGAATTCAATTCTAAATATCGAATTCAAATTCAAATTGAATTATTTAAATTGGAGATTTTACCGAGTTATTCAAAATAGCTTTTATCTGTGAAAACCCTTTTCCAAAAGCTTTACCGTTTAACCCAAATCCATTTTCAAAACATTTGAAATTAAAACTTTAATTTTAAAAACATTAAATTTAAATTATTTGTGACTTAACCGATTTCCTCGTGAAATCCATATTTGTGTGTGTATGGTGTAGTCCAGGGGTTATACACAGTAGTGCACATTATTCAATCATGACAGATCAAATACAACAATATATCTGATAAGCGATATAAATTATAACGCTTATCTTCATTCACAGATCACAGATAATATATAGATGCAAATAAATATACACAGTTCAAAACAAAGCATCACATATCAGATAGGACAATCAATTCAAGGCATTTCATACGATATAATCATTCATAAGTAAGGTCAAGCATTCAATAATCATTTATAAACAGGATTAATTAATTGTTTTAGTCCTAATCAATTCAATTTATTTCCAAGTAAATAAAATTTAATTACTTAATAATTTCTAGTTAATTATCTTCATTAACTAATGAAATTTCTTAATTACATTTAAATTAATCTCTAAATATAAATTAATCTAAATCATTAATTTATCTTTATTAACTACTCGATTATCATTAACGACATATATTAACTTACCTTTAAGTAAAAATTATCACTTATTAAGTTTTTTTTTTTTTTTAAATATAACTTGTTAAAGATATAAGTTTAAAAACTTAATTGTTAAAAAGAAATCCTTTATATTTCAAAACTTTTCAAATTATACCTTCTACTTAGTAAACAAATCATTATTTATAGAAGAAAAAATTTTAGAAAGTTATTTAACTAAGTTATTAAAGTTTTAAAAACTGAAAATATAAAAATCCATACCCAACCCGAGTGAAACCCGAGCTAATCCCCTACGTACTCGAGTCCTACTTCGAGTTCTTCTAAAAACTTACCCGAGTCCCCAAAATTTTCCAAATTTAAAAATTTTGTAAGTATTTTGATTTAACACCGAGATCCTGCTTCGAGTAAAAACTCGAGCTACCCCTCGTTCTCCCCGAGACACGCTTCGAGACTACGTCTTCTTCCCCAAAACACTACTGCCCTTCCAACTCCAACGTGCACCGCGTGCACGTGTATAACCCAGTTAATCGCTTCCAGCCACCACCTCGATGTCGAGCAAGTCATCAATCTTCCCCCAACCTGATCTCGTTCACCAAAAACCCAAGATTCATGTCGCCATTCAAAATCGAAGGCGAGCTCGAAACCTGGAACAGCAAAAAGGACAGGTGCTACTTAAACCTGTCAACACGTCGCGCTCGATGCTCCCACCACCGGACACCATGAAATTTTGGCCATCCCTTCGTCATCGACCCTTCCACCATCTCCCAAAGCCGCATAACACTCGATCATCCCTAGACGATGAACGAAGCGAAAACCCAACCTTCAGTAAAACTAGGTTTACCAGGGGAAACTCGACGCCGCCGCTACCTCCGACCTCGCGACCACTTTCCATTATTTTTCCCATCACCGTGGTGCACTCCTCCACCACCAGCCCAAGCCCCGACCCCTCTGATCAACGAGACCGACCTCGGCGATTCGAAATGGAAAAAATCAAACAAACCCAAACTACTCTCATACCACACCATTTAAAATCATCAAATTAGGTTTAAAAATCATGTTATTGCTTACTGATTCAGCTTGCATAACTGAATTTGAAAATTAAAAGATTCGAAAATGGACAAATCTTGAGTTTGTTCAGATGGTTTGGGTTTCCAGAGACCATCTTAAGTTGCTTCCATTTTAAATAAATTTTTAAACTTAGATTATGGTGATATAAACATCTTTCGTTTGAATTTGAAGTTCAATCATCAATCAGAAAGGGAGTTAATGATTTTTTTTTCCAACAGTTTGGGTTTTAAACTGGAAACAGATGCAAGTTTTAAAACAACAGCCTGTATTCTACTTCCAATTTACCCATATACGTAGATGATCATATACGCACAAACATACATACATACATACATATATATATATATATATATCCACAGATTCAAACCCCTAAAAAAGAATGTTACTCACCTTTCACATTTTCTTGCTTTTAAAAATGACAGAGTTTTTGGTAGTTTGAAAAGTTGAGGCTGTTGAACTTTTGCAAAGTTGCTAACTGGTTTCAGAGTTGATACTGGAAATCTTCTCTTCTTCCTTTAGATCTCTGGGTGTAATTGATTTAAGTTGTTTGTTTGTTTGAATCTTGTTTAAGTTTTGAGTGTCACTTGCTTTTGCTTTTTTTTTTCTTTCTTTTCTCAGTTTTGAAGAATGAAACTGTAATGAAACTTTGATGTATATATGAAGTTTAAAGTATACAGGGTATACAAATCTTGTATAGGGTGGTGATATACTGTTGTTTGATAAATAGCAAGGAACTGACTTTAGTTATGGGCTAGAGGTGTAAACATTAAATGCATGTGTACTTATTCCATGCTTGCTTTATGGACTATGCAGATCTTCATATACATATATAATTTCTTTCTTTCTTTTCTTCTTGCATACCCAGGTTGATGCTGCATTACTTGCTTTAACATGCTTTTGTACTTTATTATTTTGTTTAAGTGTGCATACATAGATTTATATTTTATACTTTGCTTGTTTTTACTTTGTTTTATATTTATTATTATTTTCTTTGTTCTATTCTTGCCTAATTTCTTACTTCTTGTTTCGGCTGATAATACTTGCTTTATATTTGTACTTTATTTTATCACTTTGTCTTCTTTTTGTTTAGTATAATAGGCATGGCTGGTATGTTGTTTGATACATTTTATTTTTATGCTTTGTTTTGTTTCTTATTTAAGTGTTCACACTTAAATATATTGTATTGTTTTGTAATTTATCTTGTAATCATATTTCTAACATACGTATTAAATTTACAACGTATATTTTATTTTATATTTTTCACTTAATATTGATAAGTAGTTTTATTCTTATCTCTTTTACTTATTCTTTTGCTTTGTTTCTTATTTTATTTGTTTGAATACTTATTGATTATATTGTCTTTATTTATTTAATCTATAACTTTGTTTGTACATAGATGTTTAATATGTTTGTTTGGTTCCATACTTAACTTTTATTTATCTCTATTTTTAGTTTAAATATTCATCATAAATTTTACTTTAAAAATTATTGTTTTATATTTCTCTATATACACATATATTTTATATAACTCAAATTATCATCATTTATAAATTTTTAAATCAATTTATTTATTTATTTCTATACTTGGGTCCAAAGTATATTATTTATTTTTCAAAATCATTTATTTAAGAATTTATTTAAAATCCAATATATACATATATATTCACATATATACAAATTTTCAAATTCATATGGCTTTACATATTTTCTATTCGAATCGGGGAAACTCGCTGCCCTTTATAATTAATTTTACAATTTTTTATTCAAAAATTCATTTAATTATTAATTTAAATTAAATAAAAATCTAGGGTCGTTACAAAGATTCCAATCTCAAACTAAAGAGACCCATTAAAAGCTTTAAACATATACAAAGTTATGTTAAACACACTTTATACTATGGCCTATTTTACCCTAAAAATGATTCATTTGATTTAATCTCATATTGTGATGTTGACTATGTTGGTTGTAAATCAGACTGAAAAAGTAAAAGTGGAACTTGACATTTTTAGGACATTCCCAAGTTTCTAGTTTAGTAAAAAGCAAAATACTGGCTCACTATCAACAACTGAAGTAGAATATATCTCTGCTGCTTTGGGTTGTTCTCAAGATATCTATATGAAATAGACCCTAAAGGATTTTGGATTGAATATTTCAAAATCAACAATTTATTATGACAATACAAGTGCAATAAATTTATCCAAAAATCCTACTCATCATGCCAGAACCAAACATATTGACATCAGACATCATTTCTCATAGATTTTGTGATTGTTCTGTGTTTGTGAATTGCATCTGTTTGGGTTTAATTTGAAAAGATTCATAAATTAATTAAACACTATTCACCATCCCCCCTCTAGTGTTAATTCTGCATTAAGATTCATAATCCACATTTCCTACACTTATTGTCCTGAACACTACGAATGCTCTATCCTATGTAGATAGTTCACTCACAGCACAAAAAGGAAAAAAGCTTTTCATATCATTCATTGAAGTTATTCCTCCTACAGTTACCCGTTATCGACCGATGATCGATAATGGGTCTGTTATCATAGTGACAGGGAAAACTCGTTCTATTCTCAAGTACACCGAGCGTGCGATAGTAAAACTAATCTAGGATGACCAAGTCCATAATAAACCGCCTCTTCAGAACCAACGAGGCCATGAGCTAATCTATTTTGATTTATTGGATGAAGATTGTAGAATGCGTCAAGTGCAATCCACTATCTACCAGCAATAAATCGCAATCAACCCGCTTCATTCACCATTCTCCTCGATCGCCCCAAATTCACTGGCAACCACACCCAATACGATAACCATGACATCACCCACCTCGGATCAAAGGAAAATGGGTTCAAAAGTTTCATGGTGATCCAAGCCAGAGTTATCAGTCTGCAAGGTCGACGGCAATTCAAGCTACCGGCGATTCTGGTGCTAGGGTTTGGCTCAGGGTGATGGCAGAGGTGCTGAGGTCAACGGCAGTAGACTCTGGTGATAGAGATCAATAGCAGCAGTGGAAAAAGCCGGTTAAGTTGTGACTAGTTTGGGTTGTAAGAAAAGAAAGTGAGGAAAAGAATTCAAGGACGACTAATTCTAGAGCACACTTTGTTTCTAACAAAAGTATACTCTGGGGGGGCAAATGTTAACTAGGTTTTTAACCCAGCATAATTTAATAGGAGTTACAACTTAGAGACTATGCCAGAATGACTTGAAATTTGATCAAGGCATCCAAAAGAACAAGCCAAAAGCATTCAAGAAGAGTTACCCAAAAATCCACCAAGGGGATGGCTTGCGAGCAATCCATCACCCATGGATTGCTAGCGATCCATAAGGGAGCCTCATGGGTCGTTCAAGCCTCTTGCATCATGAATCAATATCTCTTCTAAGTACGTTGGCCAAGTTTCATATTCTTCCAAGCAACCTAGTTCAAAAAGTGAAGACCCATCTGATTCTAGTCATAATTCAATCCAACATGTGCATAAATCATCATCAAAACAAAGAAACTAGCTACGAAACGACATGGAGAGCACGTACATAAGACAAGGAGTGCAACCTAATGGAAGAAGCCCAAAAAACCCCCCAAGTAAATGGATCACTAGCAATCCATGCCCTATGGATCGCTAGTGATCCATCACATTATGTTTGATCGTTATGAAATTTTAAGAGAACCTTTGTATCATCAAGTGTAGCCTTCTGGCAAAGCGGCCTAGCCCAATTTCTCTCATGTGCATAATCCTACCTACAACATAATGGGGATCTTCTAAATTGGTTACTAGAATTCTGCAGAGTTTCTTCTTCACTTTTATCCTCCCACATAATAGTCATCTAGGAGTTCATTGTGATTCTCCAGTGAACTCTAAGACTGGGTCTAACTTAGAAGATTCAATCATATTGTAATCTTATTCTACTTGTAACAGAAGTCGGTTAATAAAAAGTTATAAAGTGGACATGGGGTTCATTAACAACTGAACTACTATAAAAAATTTCTTGTCTTTTTACTAATTCTGCTCTTTTTATGGTTATCTTCTACATTTTTGCTCTGTAAGAACAGGGCTAATGCTTTCGCACTCAATACAGGGTATTAGTCCATTTTTTGGGTTAATAATCGCTGATATGATTGTTTAATCATGACGATATCATTTTTTGACCATGATTCAATTCCAATCTTCATGAAATTTAACATGTAGCCTCAACATTCCTCTAAGAACACCATATTCAAATTTCATCTCATTTGAAACAATTTTCCTACTCATTTGCATATATGATGACATTATTGAATTGACACTGAAACAACTAACAAACACATCAAACATATCAAACCATATCATGTAATCATCATAAACAATCCAACATCACATAGGAATCATGTAAGGATCATAAATATTCATATTACAACCTAGATCTATCTTTTTACCAAAAATGATGACAAGATTCAAATAGGTGATAAAATCATCAAAATCTAAATCTATTCTTTTTCTTATCATTTATAAACATGTAAAAATGTGGTTAAAGTTTCAAAACGATTTGATTTCAAAAGCATGTTGAAATGACCAATTTGCATATATGATCTAATGTAGCATAGTGAGAGATAAAATCACTCACCAAACAACCAAAATACTTGAATATCTCCTCGGATCCAAAATAGGAAGCAATCAATCCGAGCCCTATAGCTTCATAATGATGAGATGAAGATTCTGCAAACCATCTACCCCTCTAGTGATCAATTTGTCCAAATAATGAAAAATTAAGATTCGGGCAAAAAAAGATTAACGGGAGCATGGGGAATGCTTTAGTGGAGATGAAAGTGATTCCCTCAGCCTACACAGCCCCAATAAGCCAAAATCCTAAATGGGTGCCTAGATTTGGGCCTTCCCATATACCCGCATATCTATCCGAAAACCTTCAAAACTCAAAACAGTGATAACTTTCAAACGGTAAGTCCGTTTTCTTCATATGACCACTTTTTAGAAAGTTAAGACACCTTGCCGATCCAATGGAAGTGGTTTCAACCCCTAACTTAGGTCCTATCAAAAGATATAGTACCTTTATGTATTTTCAGAGCTAAAAACGTACAAAGAAGTTAAAAAAAATCATAAATGTGGGAAATGTTCCTAAGAGTCATTCCCCAAAGTTTAGAGTGATATGGTCTTATATGAAATAAATAATAATATTTTACGATCCTAGATACGTAGAAGTCGAGTCATTACAAAAATCCACTCTTTACACGAGTAGAGTTCAATAGATGATCATAATTACCCAGCCTCTCTAATATGCCAAAACGACATATTTGGCCTTTTGACTTGTGCGTAACCCATACATATGTGGATGCACTCATTTATGCTTGCCTTTTTCACATACGTATGCATAAACACACATCTCAACACAAATTACATTTCGAGCTTCATTGAGGTGATTACTCGACTCGCTACTCTCTCATGCAACTTAGCACACCCGGTGGTCACTATGGCCATATGAGATCGCTCACACATGTCTATATACAAATACAGACATTCCCATATGTATATGTACAATTCAATAAGTAAATGTTTATATACAACTCTCGCTAACAATTCAAGTCATAACATTAGATTTATTTCGATTACTACTTAGCTTCAAATATACATATACATATACATATACATATACATATACTCGCTCGTGCACGTATATGCACACATATATTCAAATGAGCAATTAGACTATTTCTAGATAAATTATTACTCTTATTTAGTAATCTTTTTAACAAAAGTAAAATATCTCTTTATACTATTTTATAAAATCTCAAACCAGTTTATAAAATACAATTCTAGTTTGCAAATCATATTTAGCCCTTTAAAATACTTAGCCGTTCACTGAAAATCAAGTATTCATCATTTTACTATTTTATAGAACCTCGTATCTATTTTATAAAATATATACTTCATTTATAAAATCATCAAACCATTTTATAAATAATAATTAAGCGTCACTAGCCTCTATCACTTTAATAATAAGTGTGGCTTTCACAAATCACTTAATCTAGCTTGCCAACTTTTCATAATTCAATTCAAATGACTCCATCTTCACTAGCCAATGATGTATACATCATTATATCACTTATTTAGTCTCTAATTTATACATAATATCACACACTAACCTTCACTTAAACCCAAAATAATTTTCTATGCTTACTAACTTTTCCAAAAGTAGTAATTAAGGGTTTAAACAAATAATTAGCTCATTTAATCATAATTACTAAAAGAACATAACATCGTATCATAGCATCCCTTAATCATCACATTGCTCCTTAATCTTAAATAATCAAACATAGGAAGTATAACATGAAAATCAATAAGGAGAATCATCCCACTCACCATGTTTTCTCCTAAACCAAGCTTCAATCAAAAAAAATCCAATCTTTGCTTAGTTTAAATTTCAACATCCACTCTAATACTCTGAGTCAAGTCGATTTCTTTGTGGGTTTTATAGAGAATTGAATGAGAGGAATTATAGCGAATTTTATTTGATTTTAGAAAATTTATTTGATGGGTTTAGAGATTGGCGATTAGAAGAAGATTAAGAGGTAAATAGAAGCCCCTTGGTGAAGATGTAAGGAGAAGAAATGTAAAATGAAAAGTGAACGAAAAGTTATAAAAAGGTTAGCCCCTTATAGGCTAAAGGGCTTAATTCATTACTTTCTTCATCTAACACTATTCATCTCGAATTTTATCGACTCCAAACATAGTCAACTTTATACTCATTCTTTGCATATCTGAAAAATGATCTCAACTACGGGTGTTTCAAGATGTATGTCATTCGTCTTGGAAAAATCAAGTATAATGGGCGTTCCATTGATTAATGATTCACTATTTAAAAGTCTGATCATTAAATCCAAGGGTTGTTCCAGTTCGACCCTATCATAGGATTCACCGATCCTTTATTGATGAACATATTTTTCCACTCTTTCTAGCTTTCATAATATGTGACTAGGACCAGCTATGAACCTAAGAACTTCTAAATAAGATAAAATTGCACGCTACATTGAGCTACACATTTAATAACTTCATGAAGTGAGAATCATGGATGCCACTAGGTCTGACACTATTTCATCTTGTTGCATGACTCCATTCATTTACATGAACTCTCAAAAGATAAATAAAAGCGGGGGTAATTTTCCCCAATCTATCCTACTTGGCCTGTACCTAGTCCAGGTTTAACATAGACTTGCTGAAATAATTCAAACGTATAAAAATTATTCATACATCTAACTTTCCTATATAAATTTTTTTTTAGTACTTAGATGTCTGATTCCTTATTCAGACATTCGACTTTGATTTCAAACATCTGAATAAGGATTTAAACGTCTGAATTAGGTCATTTTTGAACCGATTCTTTCTGTTTCGAACTGTCAGAAATTTAGATGTATGAAAATGAATTTAGTATAATAACCCTCAGATTTAACGGTCAGATATTTAAATAATGAATTTAAATATTAAATCATTAATCGACGGAACGTCCGTTATGTTATCCCGCCTTTTGGCAAGGCCAAGATATCAAAGAACTGGTTACAAGCTCAGGATCAATCATCCTGGATATCGAGCATGCATAGATTCGCCATGGACGTCGATGAATTTTGCCCAAGTCCGAATCAAGCTGCAACTGACAAGACATGATAAACTAAGCCATGGAAGCAAGCATTCCAAATTTCAAGCCAATCCGAATACATATGCTCAAGATATGATCGATGCAAGTTGAAGGAAAAAGCCACATTTTTGTATCCATCGGAGAGCTTAACTTCATATCGATAAGGTCCGTATCCATCATCACATCTCAATTCGTATCCATCAACTTCGCATCGATCAAGTTCGTATCCATCAATGGAGCACGCGTTTCGTATCGATCGGCTAGGTCCTGTTTCGTATCCATCCAGCTAGACACAGTCCGTATCCATGGATGAGCTTCTATTCGAATCCATCATCTTCGTATCGATCAGGGATACAATACCCTCGTATCCATCTATCTTGAATCCATCAGATTCTGTTAGTACAAATCCATTAGGCAACTGCTCTTCGTATCCATCAGATGACTTTGCTTCGCATCCATCAGACGGTGGCTACTTCGTATCCATTAGGGGCTCTTGTTCGAATCCAAGTCCAATGGCTTGTTCATGTCCACCAAGTATCCACTTGGCTCGTATCCATCGAAGAAAGTCCTGTCCATAACCATCAGGCTCTGTTGGTTCGTATCCATCAATGTTATTGCTGTTTGAATCCATCGAGTTATCATTACATTTGCATCCATCAACACGAATTAGATAACGGCCTTCGATGCAAACGAGGCGAGATTCATGGAGTCGAAACGGTCAACTCGGAGCAAAAAGGGGATCGATGCGAGGAATGCATGTCGCGTCATTACAGAGGCACGTGCGTCATCGATTCGAAGTGGATTGATTCGAATTGATGGATTCGAACCAAACGGCCGACGAAAAACTCAAGCTCGTATCGATCATAACTCAAGATCCACTGATCCAAGTGCTATGAAATTTTCACAGAAGCTTACATACAAGCCAAGGAATGTTCCTGCCAAGTGTCAACACAATTAGACCAATTCTTGATCGATACGAAATCACTTTGTATCGATCACAGATCGAGTCGAAACTTGGTGGGATCGATCGCGTGGGCCCACTCACATGCCAGAAGGAGTCTCCCGAAGTTTGAGTGAGATATCAGCCTCCTACGCCTATAAATAGCCCCCTGAAGCCTATAGAAAAAGGATCTTTTGATTCTGAAGCGACCAGACTCTGCCGGATCGAGATTTGCATCCTAACCTTGCTGTTGAATTCGAATTTCAAGCTGTACTTTGTTGTTGTTTGCTGTAATTACTTGTAATCGTTGATAGAGAATCAATAAAATCCTAAAAACTTCATAGTGGACGTAGGCAACACACCGAACCACTCTAAAACTGCATTTTTGTGCATTTGTGTTATTGTTTTCAGGAGTTTTTATTAGATAATCTTCATTTTTCATTTATATTCTTCACTTTTATCTCTTCAAAAACTTCCAAAGAGTGTTGTGCCCATTTTTGGTCCAATACTTTGGTGCTTTCACTGAGAAAACCTAGATTTTCTCCCGCTCCTTGGATCTATCATCAATACCGGATTGCATAAATCTAAGAGAGAGATCCAGATCACTAATCCGAATTCCTTCCATCCTATTTAGATTTGCACAAAGTCTAGGAAAGGAGTTCAACCTCCAGGATGGTTAGCACAAGGACCACATCCAACGTTGTCGATCAAGAAGGCCAGGATAGACGGAATAACGCGCCACTACCTCCCTCTAACCAAGACGCTACTGGACCCTCGGAACCATCAGGTCCAGTTACCCGACAAGAGTTCCAATTACTGCTTCAGGAACTGACCCAAAGTCGGCAACAACTAACAGAGAAGCTGCACGCTAACGCCGAGCTGACCAGCCAGCTGAATCTCCAGAAGCGGAGGAATCTAGGAGAGATCATGCTTCTCGCTCCTCCATCGAAAGTTCTTCCTCTTCTGATTATCATCATTGATCTCCACGACCCCGGCTAGATGGGAGTCACATACAAACTGCTGGACATCAACTGGCAAAGACCTATGGACAGCTGAGAGTTGGTCCATCGGCCAGTTTCCAGACCGGACCCTCCTCACGAGGGGGTACCGCTCCTCATTGCACCATAGACTACCACACTACGACCGCCGCGGTTGAACCAGGGGTCGATGCCCGAAATTAGCCGAACCTGGACCGTCGTCAGCACAGTCATACTCCTGAACCATACGTCCTAGAGGACTATGAGCCAAGAAGGCGAGACGTGGACGGTCGATAGCATCCGATCCAACCTCATAATATGGAACATAATCACACTTTGGCTCGAACCGCACAGAACGTACAAACGCCGAATCTTCCGACCATGATACATTAGATGATCTGTGAGAGCCAGGGTCTCACCAATGACGACTGGGGAATCTCCCGAAGTCACACTCCTTTTACAGATGATATACTTACTGCTGAACCCCTTCGGCGATTCAGGATGTCGTCTCTACCCATGTACGAAGGAAACTCTGACCCTAACCAACATATTCTGAAATATGAATGGTCGATGAGAGCTGCTAGAGCTGACGATGTAGTGAAGTGTCGTAGTTTTCCCATTTCTTTAGAGGGCATCTCTACCATGTGGTTCACCCGACTACCACCACGATCCATTTCCTCCTTTGACCTGTTGGCCACTAAATTTGTTGAGCAATTCCGCATGCACGTCGCAAGGCCAAAAGATGTCAACACTCTATCTAGTGTCACCCAAGCTCCTGGAAAACGCTCAGACGCTACTTAGAGAGATTCCATGCTGCGTGCGCGGAAATCAGCAATTCGAACGATAACTCCATCCTTATGGCGTTGACTAAGGGGATTGACCCCGACTCTGAATTCAGCAACTGGCTCGTCGGGAAACCACCTACATCATTGGACCGCTTCTATACCAAGGCGGCTCAATTCCTGAGAAGGAAAGATGCAAAACAGTCTAGGAAGCAAGATGTGGGGCCAAGTGCGGAAGGGATCCAAAGCAATGTTGTAACAGCCCAATTTTTTTAACAAGTATTTTTCACTTGTATTTTAAAGACTTTGGGGTTTATTTAAAGTGATTAAAAATAAAAATAAAAAAACAATTGACCAAATTTTTAATTTAATAATAAGATCTCTGAAATTTTGACATGGTTAAGAATTAACTTTAATTTGGAAATTTGGGGTTTTGTCGAAGATGGTAAATAACTTAATGTCTAGCAAAATCAAGATTGAATTAAGAAAACATTAATAGCTTAGGTGGTTAAGACATCTGGGCTATTCACGACAGGTCACGAGTTCGAGTCTCAGCATGGTCAGAATTTTGAATTTTTTTAGTGTATAAATGAACTGGGTAATTACGCGTTAAAAAGGGCGCGTAAATTTAGGGAATAAATACCGTGTGTATATATATATATATAAGATTATATATAAGAAAACGTATAGAATTTTAATCCGTTATTTTTCTCTTTCCAGTAAAATTTACTTCCCAATTTATATACATATTAATTTGATTAAATCATTTCCTAAAAGTCTAAACATAAACTGAAAGTTTTGAAGTTTTTAAATTTTGTTAAAAGACAACTCAAATTCGCAATGTTAATAAAAAATGAATTTTGTATATTTAAAATACAAAAATTGTACGCGAATTTAATTTAAGTAATAACTTTGTAAAATTCAGTGTTTTACAGACTGTTAAATTTCGCATTTAAAAAGGGCATGCATTGTAATGATATAAGTAACGTAAAAACGTATAAATTAAAAACGTTACTTTTGTATAAATTTTGGGTGTTTTGTATTGCGTCAGCTTGGCGTGTTGTAAAAATCATATTTATATCTATAAGGATTAAAATATCAGTCAGTAGTTTCTGTAGCAAACGTTAACTCTTTTTCATAGCTTTCAATTGGGTTTTAATTTTTGTATATGACTTTAAATTCCAAAATCTTTGCCAATTCTTGCCTTTCATTTAATAAAGATCAAAATTTCATATAGCTGATCACGCAACTATTAAATGGTATAAAATGTTGAAATCAAATTTTCATAAATTGGCAGCATAAATCACGCATATAAAATAACGTGCAAACTAAAGAAACTGGAAAGTAATCAACGCATGCATTTAATCAAGATTTTCGTATAACTGGCAATAATAAATCACGCAACTTTCTGGTCTGCCTAAATGTTTATTATCACTTGCCATTCTTGCCTGCTTGTTTGGTCCCCTATATTTCGCAAGCCTTATCCATGAATACATAAGAAAGAATTTTATAAATTAAGAATCAATCTCTTGCCTAAATTCACGCATCATTCTAGGAATTCATTAAATCAAAATTTTGTATAGTCTATTCAGTTCAAAGCAAATTATATTTGATTTACTGTTTTCCTATAATCACGCAAGCCTCCCATATACATTATTGTGCAACTCGCATCTCAGAAGATCTCACGTGCCTTCATAACTCTCAACTTGTTTTCTTATATATATATATATATATATATATATATATATATATAAAGCCTCACACAAAAACTTTATATTGCATCTAAAATTTGCCTTCTTCTTCTTTTGTGCTGAAGCCTCTATCAGGTAATGGTTTTACTTTTTCTTTTCTTCTTTCAGTTTTTCCCTTTCTTCTTCTTGTTGTTCTCTGTTTCCCTTTTGCCTTGCTCGGCTACTTCTCCACCACGTCACGTCCCTCTAAGTTTTCATAACCAAGCTTATATCCCGAACAAGACCATGGTTAATATATTATAATATAATTCTAAAAATTTCTAAGTATTTTTGAAATAAAATTTATGTAATTCAACTAAAAATTTGACTTAAGGCTTTAAAATTTTAAAGGTGTTTTGTTTTTTTAAGTTAAATTTTGTAAGTTAATAATTGGTTTTAAAGTGAATTTAAAGATTTTATTTACGATAAATGACATAATAATTAAATTTGATTTAATATGGAGTTGAAATCTAACCTAGAAATTTTAATAAAAGTTATTTCCGAAAATGGATATGTTTGGTATAATAAATAATGTACATTAAATTGATAAAATGAAAGACGATTGAAATGGAACATTTTGGAATAACTTTTATTTAACTTGAATCATAGTTGAATTGATGTCTAAATGAATAAAGTTGTGAAGAAAATTTAGTGTATATTAACTATAAAAGGAAAAAAAAATTATGGAACGGATGTGTTTTGTAAGTAAATAATTGAAAATGTTGTTTTCAAATGGAAAGGTGAAATTTCAATTTATGACTTAACTTGAAAATTTGAAATTGGGTTTTAAATAAAATTGTTTAAGTTAAGTAAATAAATGAAAATTTAGTTTTATTTAGGAAGCGGGTATTTTTAAATCAAGTGTAAAGTTATTTGGAAAAATATATATACAAGTTAAGTAAAATTGGGAAATTCTGACTTACAAATGATTCATAGTAAATTTGGATATTTTATTTATAAAATTTATTTTATTTAATCATAAGATAAATGGTATCCAAATGAACATTTTTCTGAAGTAGGAATATGATTTTTAAAGTTAAGAATGGTTAAAAATTTAAATGTTAATGTTTCTGAATTCGACAATGTTTTGAAATTGAAGTGGCAGAGACGTGTTGTAATTAAGAAACAGAGAGAGTTTGCATTGAAGAATAGTTTAGGCAGAGACGCAAGTTTGTGTAAATACATATTTTTCAAAACTAGATAAGTTAGGGTATGCCGGTGGAAATAATAATAATAAAATGTATAATAATAATAAATAGTATTGCCAAGCCTATGAAGTTGGGGTCGGGATGTGGGGTGAGGCAGTCGAGCAAAAGCTGAACCAAAATTTCTTTTATTCTATTCGTTCCAGTTGTTTCGAAAATTTTGCTTTGACCGTAATTTTAAAAGTCGCGTATTTGGTATTTGGATCTTATTTTAGATTTGAATCAAGGCGTGGCATCCGCGGAAATCTAATCGTGCCATTTGTACGATCCTTTATCAAGTGGTAAAATCGTTTGAATCTGATTATCTGCAGTTTAAGGTGAGTATTTCTCACCAGACAAACATACCTATATTTATGTGAATTATCGCAAGTGTATTTGTAAATTATTTATTAAATGTCATCTGTCTGTAATATAACGTATGATGTTAAACCCCATTTTAAATTGACACCTCATCAGTTCTTTATCTGTTGTAATATAGTTGCAGTTATATTATTTAATGCTTATTTACTATTAAATCATCACTGCAAGTTCCCTGTAAATTGAGATCGTTATAGGCTGAAATGATAGGCCTGTACGATAATTATTTATTCATTTATTTATTTAATTGTTTAATTTTAAATATTTAACTTGGGATTGCGGGTTTGAAATGATAGAACCCGGGGTTTTTGTAAATTGCGGATTGAAATGATATAAATCCGTATCACTTGACCTAGGCTAGAAAACTATATACAGACCCGTGGTTTCTATAGTATTTTTCAGAAATATTTTAAATTTATTTTGGAAGTTTATAATATTCCGATTTAAATGTATGTAAAGGATTTTATTTATAATGATTTTGAATGAGTTAAAAATGTTAAATAAATAAATAAATGTTTGAATAAAATTTTGGAATATAACTTATTTTGGAAATTCTGGGTTTTGGTAAAAGTAAGAATTCGGTGAAGAAAATAATTGATAATAAGTTATATTTGGAATTTAAAACTAAATTGTTAAGTTATTAATCTATTACAGCATTTAAATGCTGTCTTTTAAAATTGGACTGTTTTAACTTGTAAACTTTAGGTAGCATTTCATAAGTGCTATAGAAACTGAAATTTGATATTTTTAATCAATTTGTGGAAATAATCTTTGGGAAAAGGGGATTAAAATTTGGAATTTAATATGTAATTAATAAAATAAGGAATTGATTTTTTTTTGAATGGGTTTTATGGAAGAATTTAATTTTAAAAGGTGAGAAAAGAAAATTTAATTCCTAAATAAATTGAATAGATTTAAATGGTATATTAAAATGACCAATGTTTAAAAACAATATTTTGATATTGTAGTATTGGAAATATATTTTGATTTATAAAGTAAATACCATTTTTAAAGTTGTAACCACGGGTTATAATAACGTTTGGTTGTTAAAGAGACCGGGATCGGATATCTGGCATACTCTCTGTCGATACCGAAAACCACTTTACCAACCGTGTACGCGGTGGAGATTCCAGAATGAAGTAGGATGGTGGTGACGGTTCCTTTAAGGTAAATACGTGGACTCGACTCCCGTGAGTTGGCATAAGGTGGCTAAAACAGGAGCGATTCTCGGATTAATGAGGTAGCACCTCTGATCGAACGCACTTCTTCGTATGCCATTCTATTACTCTTGTGATTGTTTTGGTGCGCACCTTTGATTTGGGAGTGTTGTTCGAGGTGGGCGGTAACTGCGGCTACGCGTTTCCATCGGTCCGAGTAGCAATTGGTATATCTACCCTGGCATTGCCTAGTTGTGCCGTGTCACCTACCATACCGAGCCTTATACGATTTTGGTTTGTACCATACCTATGGAGTGCCCTCTGACGACGCCCAGTACGGGAGAGATTACGGTACTGTATAGACTATGGGAATATATAAATGTGTTAAGGTGGAAAATGTAAAGCCTTAACGCTATTTAAAAGTAAGTTTATTTTATAAATAGACACTATTTAATAGCGCAATATACTACATAGTAAATAGTTTAACGGATCCTTAGAGGATGGGCGGTCCCAATCATCCTTTAAGTTACTTACTCTATATTACAATACACTTGAATTAGCTTACACTATATAAGAATGTATGTCCTGACTCGAGTGTTTATGTTTTATTTTATGCTCGGGTCAGCCTGAGTTGCAGTTCAGTCATCATCCCGGAGCTAGGACTTCTGTAGATCCTTTCAAGTTGCTGGCTTCTTTCTGTCCGCTATCTTATTTATGAAATCAAGACTTTGGGATTTTTATTTGATGATTTAAACTATATTTGGGATGGAAGACTTTGTAATTTGTATTTGTTGAGACTATTTATAGTGGCTTCATGAACCACTAAGTATTTTTAAATTCCGCTGCGAGTATTCTGATTCTGTGTCTGTGATTCTGTGATTAATTATTTACTGTATATTTTGAGATTTGCCAAATTTTATTTACAACGCGGTATTTTGAACAATTCAAGTCCGACATGTGCGGATGCGAATGGTTGAAAATATCGGGTCGTTACAGTTGGTATCAGAGCTTTGGCTCTAGGCAAAACTTAGAATGTATGGTAAATTTGATTTACAGAATCACTTTCATTCGAGCTTGAATCTCTTCCTTTTGATTCGATTTCCTTTGAATTTTGGAACGTTCCCTGCGGTTCCGAAGATCATTCGCGTCCCTCACTATTCATTTTCTTTCGATTCTGGAGTATCCCATAACTCCATTTCGGATGATCTTTATAGTGAAGTGGCGGTCTCGCCAATATTCTAATAAAGGGGTGAAACTCATTTACAATTAGCATGGATTCACCAGAGATTTATATTTAACCTCGGTTTAGATGCTAGTATCTTTGGTTATTCCGAACTCTATCTCTTCGGATCAAATGGTAAATCTACATTCGATCTGACTCTTTAAGTCACGGTTGACCAGGTTAAGGTTGCCCGCGATTTATGTAAACTTATCTGGTTCCTTATTCTGTTATTTAACCATCGGATCTTCTGATTCCAACTTATCTTTAAATCAAAATTCTCTTTAATTTGAGTCCTTCAAAATTTGAATCTCTATCCTTGTTTTGAAAAAATTTATTCCTATATTTGGGAAAAATCTAATATTATATATATAAGTATAATTTTCAGAATTTAACTAGTTGTTTAGAGATAATAGTGTTTGATTTTATTTATGGTTTTGTAAACCATTGGTTTTGTCTTATATAAATAATTGAACTATAAAACATGGTTACAAATTTATTTGGAAACAGAAATGGATTTAAACGAGAATTTAAGAATTTAATTGCTGACAGTTTCAAAACTTGTGTTTAAAGTCTTAAAAGGATATATTATTATTTAAATTATTTTCGAATATAAATTTGTTTCCAAAGAATTTTAAAGTTTTAAAAATTAGTGTTCTTCTCTTTGTCGCTGGAAAATAATTTCGGTGATGACTACAGCATCATCGACATTCATTTTCGAGTATCGAAGTAAAGAGACCACGCTGTAGTTTTGCTTCAAAAATTTAATTAATTTGAATTTCTAAAATATGACTTAATTTATAATATATATATATATAGATATATGATTTAAATTTGATTTGACATATACTATATGTACGTATTTATTTCTCTCTAAAGTGTTTGAAGTTAATTGGAAATTTAATTCATAAATTTACGTTAAAGGGTGATTCTAATGATAAAATAAAGTCAAATTTTGAATGAATATTTAAACTTGAATAATATAGTTGGAAAATTTTACTTGTATAATTGCATGCCAATATAACTTACCTAAATCATTCAGAAATTAACTATGTAATTGGATAATGTATAATATAAAAGGATTTTATAAATAAAAAAAATTTGAGTGGTTATAATAAATGTTATACATTTAAAGTTTCAGTTACAACAAGACAAATAGAGGTAAATAGAAATAAAATAATAATTGAATAATATACAATATCAAATGGTGTTAAAGGAAATTTAGAAATATATTGGAATAGTTATATTAAATATAATCTACTTAATATGTGCGATAAGATATATTAAGTAGAATATATTTAATAATAATCTGGAATAAAGAAGAATTAAATTTGTTGAATAAAAGATGATTATTATAAATGACTATACAAATTTCTGATTTTAGAAAATAATTGGATAATAAGATAATTAATTTGGAAATAGTTAAGATTGATTTAACTTCTGTAAAAATCAAATGAATTAAATCAATTATTGAATATTAATTAATTTAAATTGAATTTATATGGTTTAGATATTGAGAAAAATATTTGACATAGATGAGAAAAATATTGAGAAAAATAAATTTAATTATAGTTTGGAATAAAGAAGAAACTAAATGGGGAATTTAGTTTATTTTGGGAAATGGTAAATTTACTTTAAAAATTAAGTTAAATTACCATTTCAAATTTGGACTAAAATTAAACATTTTAAATTAGAATGTTATAATACCTTGTGACAAAATTGGATTAAAAAAAAATGAATGATTTTTTTTAGTGTAGGGATATTATACAAGTAAATATGTAAATAAATAAATGTTAAAATTTTAAGTATAAATAGATGAAATCAATGATTAATTTAAAATTGAATTTTTATTGTTTAGATTAATGATTCTAATTTAAGTTTCAATTTAGTTTCTTTCAGGTTGTTTCTATTCCCCTACCTTCTTCCTTTTCGAGGACGAAAAGTTCTGAGTGGGGGAGAGTGTAACAGCCCAATTTTTTTAACAAGTAATTTTCACTTGTATTTTAAAGACTTTGGGGTTTATTTAAAGTGATTAAAAATAAAAATAAAAAAACAATTGACCAAATTTTTAATTTAATAATAAGATCTCTGAAATTTTGACATGGTTAAGAATTAACTTTAATTTGGAAATTTGGGGTTTTGTCGAAGATGGTAAATAACTTAATGTCTAGCAAAATCAAGATTGAATTAAGAAAACATTAATAGCTTAGGTGGTTAAGACATCTGGGCTATTCACGACAGGTCACGAGTTCGAGTCTCAGTATGGTCAGAATTTTGAATTTTTTTAGTGTATAAATGAACTGGGTAATTACGCGTTAAAAATGGCGCGTAAATTTAGGGAATAAATACCGTGTGTGTATATATATATATATATAAGATTATATATAAGAAAACGTATAGAATTTTAATCCGTTATTTTTCTCTTTCCAGTAAAATTTACTTCCCAATTTATATACATATTAATTTGATTAAATCATTTCCTAAAAGTCTAAACATAAACTGAAAGTTTTGAAGTTTTTAAATTTTGTTAAAAGACAACTCAAATTCGCAATGTTAATAAAAAATGAATTTTGTATATTTAAAATACAAAAATTGTAAGTGAATTTAATTTAAGTAATAACTTTGTGAAATTCAGTGTTTTACAGACTGTTAAATTTCGCATTTAAAAAGGGCATGCATTGTAATGATATAAGTAACGTAAAAACGTATAAATTAAAAACGTTACTTTTGTATAAATTTTGGGTGTTTTGTGTTGCGTCAGTTTGGCGTATTGTAAAAATCATATTTATATCTATATGGATTAAAAAATATGTCAGTAGTTTCTATAGCAAACGTTAACTCTTTTTCATAGCTTTCAATTGGGTTTTAATTTTTGTATATGACTTTAAATTCCAAAATCTTTGCCAATTCTTGCCTTTCATTTAATAAAGATCAAAATTTCATATAGCTGATCACGCAACTATTAAATGGTATAAAATGTTGAAATCAAATTTTCATAAATTGGCAGCATAAATCACGCATATAAAATAACGTGCAAACTAAAGAAACTGGAAAGTAATCAACGCATGCATTTAATCAAGATTTTCGTATAACTGGCAATAATAAATCACGCAACTTTCTGGTCTGCCTAAATGTTTATTATCACTTGCCATTCTTGCCTGCTTGTTTGGTCCCCTATATTTTGCAAGCCTTATCCATGAATACATAAGAAAGAATTTTATAAATTAAGAATCAATCTCTTGCCTAAATTCATGCATCATTCTAGGAATTCATTAAATCAAAATTTTGTATAGTCTATTCAGTTCAAAGCAAATTATATTTGATTTACTGTTTTCCTATAATCACGCAAGCCTCCCATATACATTATTGTGCAACTCGCATCTCAGAAGATCTCACGTGCCTTCATAACTCTCAACTTGTTTTCTTATATATATATATATATATATATATATATATATATATATATATATATATATATATATATATATATATATATATATATATATATAAAGCCTCACACAAAAACTTTATATTGCATCTAAAATTTGCCTTCTTCTTCTTTTGTGCTGAAGCCTCTATCAGGTAATGGTTTTACTTTTTCTTTTCTTCTTTCAGTTTTTCTCTTTCTTCTTCTTGTTGTTCTCTGTTTCCCTTTTGCCTTGCTCGGCTACTTCTCCACCACGTCACATCCCTCTAAGTTTTCATAACCAAGCTTATATCCCGAACAAGCCCATGGTTAATATATTATAATATTTTTCTAAAAAAATTTTAAGTATTTTTGAAATAAAATTTATGTAATTCAACTAAAAATTTGACTTAAGGCTTTAAAATTTTAAAGGTGTTTTGTTTTTTAAGTTAAATTTTGTAAGTTAATAATTGGTTTTAAAGTGAATTTAAAGATTTTATTTACGATAAATGACATAATAATTAAATTTGATTTAATATGGAGTTGAAATCTAACCTAGAAATTTTAATAAAAGTTATTTCCGAAAATGGATATGTTTGGTATAATAAATAATGTACTTTAAATTGATAAAATGAAAGACGATTGAAATGGAACATTTTGGAATAACTTTTATTTAACTTGAGTCATAGTTGAATTGATGTCTAAATGAATGAAATTGTGAAGAAAATTTAATGTATATTAACTATAAAAGGAAAAAAAAATTTATGGAACGGATGTGTTTTGTAAGTAAATAATTGAAAATGTTGTTTTTGAATGGAAAGGTGAAATTTCAATTTATGACTTAACTTGAAAATTTGAAATTGGGTTGTAAATAAAATTGTTAAGTTAAGTAAATAAATGAGAATTTAGTTTTATTTAGGAAGTGGGTATTTTTAAATTAAGTGTAAAGTTATTTGGAAAAATATATATACAAGTTAAGTAAAATTGGGAAATTCTGACTTACAAATGATTCATAGTAAATTTGGATATTTTATTTATAAAATTTATTTTATTTAATCATAAGATAAATGGTATCCAAATGAACATTTTTCTGAAGTAGGAATATGATTTTTAAAGTTAAGAATGGTTACAAATTTAAATTTTAATGTTTCTGAATTCGACAATGTTTTGAAATTGAAGTGGCAGAGACGTGTTGTAATTAAGAAACAGAGAGAGTTTGCATTGAAGAATAGTTTAGGAAGAGACGCAAGTTTGTGTAAATACATATTTTTCAAAACTAGATAAGTTAGGGTATGCCGGTGGAAATAATAATAATAAAATGTATAATAATAATAATAAATAGTATTGCCAAGCCTATGAAGTTGGGGTCGGGATGTGGGGTGAGGCAGTCGAGCAAAAGCTGAACCAAAATTTCTTTTATTCTATTCGATCCAGTTGTTTCGAAAAATTTTCTTTGACCGTAATTTTAAAAGTCGCGTATTTGGTATTTGGATCTTATTTTAGATTTGAATCAAGGCGTGGCATCCGCGGAAACCTAATCGTGCCATTTGTACGACCCTTTATCAAGTGGTAAAATCGTTTGAATCTGATTATCTGCAGTTTAAGGTGAGTATTTCTCACCAGACAAACATACCTATATTTATGTGAATTATCGCAAGTGTATTTGTAAATTATTTATTAAATGTCATCTGTCTGTAATATAACATATGATGTTAAACCCCATTTTAAATTGACACCTCATCAGTTGTTTATCTGTTGTAATATAGTTGCAGTTATATTATTTAATGCTTATTTACTGTTAAATCATCGCTGCAAGTTCCCTGTAAATTGAGATCGTTATAGGCTGAAATGATAGGCCTGTACGATAATTATTTATTCATTTATTTATTTAATTGTTTAATTTTAAATATTTAACTTGGGATTGCGAGTTTGAAATGATAGAACCCGGGGTTTTTGTAAATTGCGGATTGAAATGATATAAATCCGTATCACTTGACCTAGGCTAGAAAACTATATACAGACCCGTGGTTTCTATAGTATTTTTCAGAAATATTTTAAATTTATTTTGGAAGTTTATAATATTCCGATTTAAATGTATGTAAAGGATTTTATTTATAATGATTTTGAATGAGTTAAAAATGTTAAATAAATAAATAAATGTTTGAATAAAATTTTGGAATATAACTTATTTTGGAAATTCTGGGTTTTGGTAAAAGTAAGAATTCAGTTAAGAAAATAATTGATAATAAGTTATATTTGGAATTTAAAACTAAATTGTTAAGTTATTAATCTATTACAGCATTTAAATGCTGTCTTTTAAAATTGGACTGTTTTAACCTGTAAACTTTAGGTAGCATTTCATAAGTGCTATAGAAACTGAAATTTGATATTTTAATCAATTTGTGGAAATAATCTTTGGGAAAAGGGGATTAAAATTTGGAATTTAATATGTAATTAATAAAATAAGGAATTATTTTTTTTTTGAATGGGTTTTATGGAAGAATTTAATTTTAAAAGGTGAGAAAAGAAAATTTAATTCCTAAATAAATTGAATAGATTTAAATGGTATATTAAAATGACCAATGTTTAAAAACAATATTTTGATATTGTAGTATTGGAAATATATTTTGATTTATAAAGTAAATACCATTTTTAAAGTTGTAACCACGAGTTATAATAACGTTTGGTTGTTAAAGAGACCGGGATCGGATATCTGGCATACTCTCTGTCGATACCGAAAACCACTTTACCAACCGTGTACGCGGTGGAGATTCCAGAATGAAGTAGGATGGTGGTGACGGTTCCTTTAAGGTAAATACGTGGACCCGACTCCCGTGAGTTGGCATAAGGTGGCTAAAACAGGAGCGATTCTCGGATTAATGAGGTAGCACCATTGATCGAACGCACTTCTTCGTATGTCATTCTATTACTCTTGTGATTGTTTTGGTGCGCACCTTTGATTTGGGAGTGTTGTTCGAGGTGGGCGGTAACTGCGGCTACGCATTTCCATCGATCCTAGTAGCAATTGGTATATCTACCCTGGCATTGCCTAGTTGTGCCGTGTCACCTACCATACCGAGCCTTATACGATTTTGGTTTGTACCATACCTATGGAGTGCCCTCTGACGACGCCCAGTACGAGGGAGATTACGGTACTGTATAGACTATGGGAATATATAAATGTGTTAAGGTGGAAAATGTAAAGCCTCAACGCTATTTAAAAGTAAGTTTATTTTATAAATAGACACTATTTAATAGCGCAATATACTACATAGTAAATAGTTTAACGGATCCTTAGAGGATGGGCGGTCCCAAGCATCCTTTAAGTTACTTGCTCTATATTACAGTGCACTTGAATTAGCTTACACTATATAAGTATGTATGTCCTGACTCGAGTGTTTATGTTTTATTTTATGCTCGGGTCAGCCTGAGTTGCAGTTCAGTCATCATCCCGGAGCTAGGACTTCTGTAGATCCTTTCAAGTTGCTGGCTTCTTTCTGTCCGCTATCTTATTTATGAAATCAAGACTTTGGGATTTTTATTTGATGATTTAAACTATATTTGGGATGGAAGACTTTGTAATTTGTATTTGTTGAGACTATTTATAGTGGCTTCATGAATCACTAAGTATTTTTAAATTCCGCTGCGAGTATTCTGATTCTGTGTCTGTGATTCTGTGATTAATTATTTACTGTATATTTTGAGATTTGCCAAATTTTATTTACAACGCGGTATTTTGAACAATTCAAGTCCGACATGTGCGGATGCGAATGGTTGAAAATATCGGGTCGTTACAAATGTTGCGGTCAAACATTCTGGTGAGAGCTCCGAAAAAGTTCAGTTGAACATTCAAAACAAACAAACTCAGCGGAGGGAGAACGTGAATCAAAATAGAAAGCGAGATCAGAACCGTGACCCACAGTGCAAGAATCCTATGTTTTACAACTACACTCCTTTGAATATGTACTGGAGAACTTGTATTTACAAACCTGTAATGCAATTCAATACAAAAAACCTGCACCAAAATCGTCGTCAGAAAGGCAAATCCAGACGGGAAAATTTTGCAGGTTTCATGAAAGCTATAGGCACAATACGAATGAATGTCGTCATTTGCAGGATCTCGTGGAAAAGTTGATTAGAGAAAGGAAGCTGGAACAGCTTGTGCGGGCGCCGTAGCCTGGAGGAGCGGGCCCATCAAATCAGAATAATGAGCCCGATCGGCCGAGACAGGAGGACTTTGCCCGTCCCGGTAGGAGATTAGTGATAAACGCTGTCAGTGGAGGACCCACTTTGTCAAGAGCCTGGAACGACGAGGATCTTCGTTACTGTTACACATGACAGGCTTTATTTATTTAGTCTATAAATAATTTGCAATTTGTCTTTGCAATTGAAGTTCGAATTTGTAATAAGGCACTGACTTTGCCATGTTTTTCCGTTCCAGTAATAAATTACCATCTCTTCAAGCTAGAGCTGTGATCCACCAAATGCGACATTCAGCTATCACGACGCACGAAGAGCTAAGTTCTATCATACGATGGGATTTATTCAAATAGCGAGTGACTGCGATACGACTGGCCACTCACTAAGTGAAACCTCAGCTCGGAGGCAAGCCGTCATATTAAAGGATAAACTGGACTGACACACGACAGTCCTATAACCAACTCCAAATTCCCAGAGTGCGAATTGGAGTATAAACATCAACTCTGGGTTCCCAGAGTGCGAACCAGAGTATAAACACCAACTCCAACTTCCCAGAGTGCGAATTGGAGTATAAACATAAGCTCTAGTTTCCCAGAGTGCGAACCAGAGTATAAGCACCAACTCCAGATTCCTAGAGTGCGAATTGGAGTATAAACATCAACTCTAGGTTCCCAGAGTACGAACCGGAGTACAAACACTAGCTCCAAATTCCCAGAGTGTGGATTGGAGTATAAACATCAACTCTAGGTTCTCAAAGTGTGAACCGGAGTATAAACACTAGCTCCAAATTCCCAGAGTGCGAATTGGAGTATAAACATCAACTCTAGGTTCCCAGAGTGCAAACCGAAGTATAAACACTAGCTCCAAATTCCCAGAGTGCGAATTGGAGTACAAACATCAACTCTAGGTTTCCAAAGTGCGAATCGGAGTATAAACACCAACTCCAAATTCCCAGAGTGCGAATTGGAGTATAAACATCAACTCTAGGTTCCCTGAGTGCGAACCGGAGTATAAACACTAACTCCAAACACCTAGAGTGCGAGTTGGAGTATAAACATATAAATGCGGTTCCGGAGAGGGTGGATCCATCCGCCTAACGACTTCGGCCGTATCCTAACCAAGTTCGAGGAGGATGGACCCGTCCGTCTAACGACCTCGCTTGTTAACTCAGAGTGGATGTGATCCGACCATCCACGATCCCGATAAATCTATCGTTCCCAGAGTGTGAACGAATTCCTAAAAAGCCTAAACAGATGTGACTGACCATCTTTCGACCAACTCCAAATTCCCAGAGGGTGAATTGGAGTATAAACATCAATTCCAGGTTCCCGGAGTGCGAACCGAAATATAAATGCTGACTCCAAATTCCCAAAGTGTGAATTAGAGTACAAATACTAAGTCAAAGTTCTTGGAGTGCGAACTGTGTTACAAACATCGATAACTCTCGAATTTTCAAAGTGCGAACCAGATTATCGATCACAGATTATCCTAAGTCCCCGAGCGTGGACATGTGCTCAAGATTTGTGATAGGTGTGATTGACCACCGAAATATAAATACTGATCCCCAGAGTGTGGATGTGATTATTATCAGTGAACGTGCACAACTGAAACCGCTCACCCTTCACTTGCTTCAACATCGATTTGTCGATGTTAAGCTTGGAAGGCAGAGATAGAATTGCGATCGTTAGCCAATCATTTCAACTGGTTCCCCAAACTGGGGGCAGTGCTTAAGTGTGAAACATTATATGGAACAATACGACATCGAGTGTCCAGCTTAGTCCTGAGTCACGGCTTGTATCCATGATTTTAAGACTTGTGTATGAAACAGATTCAGCTCCAGAACCGATACTCCGCAAGCATACCAAGCTATGATTCGAACATTACAACATTTAAGCATAAAAGACAGGAAAAACAGTTGAAGTAAAGAAAATAAAGTTTTATTTCAACTAACTGGAGATAAGAATTTATGTATAAATTCTTCCAAAAAATGCCTCATAGCGGGGGCCGAATCCGCATCTATACACGACCTACTAAAGCAAAAGTAAACTCCTATCTACCCAAAAGTGTGCCTAAGGAATTTATCTATTCCTTCTTCTTCCTCGGCTTTTTCTTCAGTATGGAGCCGCCAACACCGCTAACGATCTTTCGTTTCGAACTTTTCCCTTTAGGCGGGGAATCTCCGGATGAAGGCATGATATCGATCTCTTCCTCCGAACTTGAGTCTACGGGGATACTCTCTTTAGGAGGAGTATGAGGAATTGGATCTACGATCGGGGGTGGAATAGACACTCTAGTATCAACTAGTGTCCCCCCAGGTGATATCATCCTAAGTGGAGTTGGATCCAGCGCCGTCACTCCACCCTCAGAATCACCGCCATGAGCCGCTGCCTCCATCTCAGCATTAATTTCAGCCAATATCTCTGCTTCTCGAATAGCACGAGCTTCGCTGGGGGCAGCAGTGGACTATGACGCAGCACCAGAAGCAGGCGGGAACGCACCAAGAACGAACGGTATATCCGCAAAAGGGTCGCTGTGTCGGCCCAGAAGCTCATTCATCATCTGCTCGTCAAAGGAAATCGAGCTCCCCTGTGTCACCTCAATTGGCACGGCCGCAGTCGTGGTAATTGCCTCAGTAATAATGGCCTTCTGCACCTGATGTGATTCTTGGATTGTAGGAGGCGCTGTCAATGTAACTTCGACCACTAGACAAGGAAGAAAAGAAGTTGTTAGAACACACTTCAAAAACGAGCCCTTTATTTCAGATACACATGAAATTTGTTCAGAGTACCTTCCTTAGTTCGGCTTGCGGTCGGCTGAACGGCTTCGGATGAATGCTCCTTAATAGGAGATAGGCGTGGCTGTTCAGGCTCATAGGCCGGGACAGGCTGGGGCTCGATCACTGGAGTGGGCTCAGATAGAGATGAAGTAACAATCCTGGAACTTGTAGCATGATGCTTATCTCCGGAACCTTCCCCAATTTCTAAGTGTTGGGTGCCCAGTCTCCCTCTCGCATGAGAGATCATAGAATCATAGAGAACCTTCTTTTCATCTTCGCTCAATATGCGGTTCTCCAGCTAAAATTCGTCGAGGGGACCACCCAATAGCACCGCCTTCTCTTCTTCGACCAGCAAATTCCAGGCGTTGTATAGATGTGTAGAGTAATCGTCAAGCCATGCCAAGATCCTATGTCTCAGTACGTTGGCATTGTAAGCGACGAGAAGCTCCTCTATGTCCGCCTCAAGCTTGGTCTCTACCTGCCGAACCTTCTCATCAACTTCGGCCTCTAACTCACGAACCTTTTCCATGGCCGCATCTCTCTCCCTCCGGAGCACCACCGCTTGATCACACGCTTTCTGTGCGGAATAATTAGCAGCGTCTCTCTCTTTAATGATTTCTAAGACTTTGGCCTTAAGCTCGTTTAGCTCTTTTAGGGCTGCATCCCGCTCAGCGATTACAATGGTGTTCCTGTGGCCCATGTCCTCCACTATGGCATAATGCTCCTGCTTCATTCTATCCATGGCCGCTTGGGCCTCATCGGCTCTCTTTAGAGCCTCGATCTCAGATTGGCGATAAGACTCGGCCTCGTTATTAAGCGCTTGAATAATATGATCTTTCTAGCCAAGCTCTTTCTCCAGCTTTTCAATCATAACTGCTCCATCGAAGGCCACCTTCGATGCTTTTTTCGTGGTTTTCGACCATTCTTGATACTGAAAGAATATATCCATGACATAATCATGCACAGTATGTTCGGTCGATGCCGGAATCCTTTTCAAGTGTGGGGGAAATACGAACCCATCGAAACATATATCAGGAAAATCCTTTTTCAGCCGAGCGAGCCTCATCGCTCCTTAGTTGAAGGGTCTACCACTTCAGTCGGGCGATGAGAGTCGGACCGTGAAGAGTGGGAAGATGGCTTGTGCCACGATGTTTCTGAAGGCCTCGAGACATGAACCGGAGGCGGTGCGAAAGATCTAGGAGGGGGTGTGCGAGATCGGGATCGGCGTACATATCCCTTGTCCCTATCAGACCGCTCTTGGCTGGAATAGCCTTGATTATGATCCCTATCTCCTTCCCTCCTATACGATTCGTAGTATGACGAAGATTTGCATTTTCTACGTAGACTACTGAGCATTGAGCCTCGACCGGACATGGTATCTTCAAAGCAAAACAGAAACGAAGTTTGTAATCTTCAAAAAAAGGCAGCTTACGGTCAGAAATCGTGTAGTGTCGTGAAGTGTGTATGTATGTGCAACCCCCCGACCAACCGGATGTGTCAACCATGCTAGTGGGCAGAGATTCGCTTAAAACTAGGGTGTGTTGGAGTTCATCCAATCCAGCATCATGCTGCATGGACACGTCGTCCTGGATTGGAAGATCGGCGAGCCCTTCGTAAAGATTTTCTGTTCTCAGGGGAGACATCTTCAAAATTCTAACTTCGGAGGCGGGCCAGGACACGATCACAGATTTCCATCTCCACTTTTTGGATGGCTTGAAAACGGTTGCCTTGCCTTTTCTCTTTTCTTCAGAATCCTGGGCTATATCCACAGGTTCCTCAACGGTTCATCATCAGTGTGGGTTCTTTCAGAGTCAGCCTCTTCGACTATAACAACTCTAGGATTTTACACTTAACTCGCTCCCTCGAGATAGTTCTTAATGCGCCGTCGAGCCTTATACTTTGTTTTTGCTTGATTAGCCCGATAATTCTGAGATTCCTTTCCGTCAGGACAAAGTCAATATTCCTATCTTCGCTTGGGACCTCTTGAAGAACCCGAACTATCTCCTTGTAATATCTGCCTTCGGGTCGTTGAATTATCGCTACAAAGGAAAAGAGATATGAGTTGGGTTTCATTTACAACTGTCTTGCCAACTGCTCGAGAAGATAGCAATACTCACATCTAAATAGCCATCGCCTGGCAAATCCTGGAGGGGCATCTAACATAGAACCACTCCGTCTTACGTACTGATTGAACGAGGGGAGCGTCCCGGCTGTGTACGCATGTCGATTGAAAGCGGTATACCACTCTGAGGGGTTGTGTGGTCTGTCATTTGGTCCCGGCAATTGCACGTCATCCATCCACAAACCATGCCTTAGGCATATTCTCCCTAGCATATCTTCCGAAATGTTGGATGGAACAGAGTCTGACAGATTATTGATAAGAGATGCGTCGGGTGCCTCGTCCGGGGCTCGTTCGATAACTTCAACCTCAATCTCCGGTATTTCAAGCACGGGAGGAATTGAACTCTGAGTTTCATGTGGCTGCGAGCTTGGAGTTTCCATAACTAGCTAACTCACGAGAAACCATCATTAGACAACAAAGAACCCGTGTGTACCCCTCGTGTAAAGTGTGTTGTGCAGTGCAGTGCTGTGCATTGCTTGAATAAATTTTGCAGAGTTAAAGAAAATTTGCCAACGATGAAGATAATCGGAATCCAATCGGAGTGACCGTCATCGCTGACCGTCACCACAATGCCATCCGGATGTCGACAATCGACCCGAATTAAAAGTTGTTATGGTTCCATCGACGAGCTTCGAAAGATAGTCAGATATGCAATTTAACAACCAAGTCCAGATATGCAAGGATGAAGCTCGTTGGAATCATGCTATCAAGTGCTCAAAATTTCGTATCCATCAATGGAAGAATTTGAATCGATCATAGGGAGCTTATTCGAATCCATCAAGATCCAACTTCGTATCGATCACCGAGGGCATACTTCAAAGCGATCGTCAACACTGGGGTTCGTATCGATTAACGTCAGTAGCTTCACATCGATCCTTGGTGTCCAGGTTCACATCGGTCAAGAAAGTCTCGGCTTCGCATCGATCACGTTCGGGTCGATATTTTTTGTATCGATCGCGAGAGTGTATTTCGCATCGATATGAATCCAAGAGTTTCACACCAATCGCTCGCTTATTTTTTCGCATCGATCATTATAGATCGACACGATTTTCCACCACCTCGATTGATACGAACTATGTCATTTATCTAAAAATTCTTGGGATTGATGCGAACTCCAAGAAAAAGCATTATCGCCTTTTATCGATACAAACAGTCCCCCAGATCGGCACGAAGTACGGATCGAGCCATCTTCATTTTATTTTTTCCTCTGCGCTCCTTCTTCTCCAATTATCAAGGACGTCGCCATGGCCATCCTCGACCAAGATCCAACCCAGATCTAACCTTAAATATTGCCAGAATTGATAATTGATGAAGAGGAGATGGATCTGAGATTCGAACTTCGTCATCAGGATGTGGCTATAACTGATTAATTACCTAATTTAAAATTGGAATTCGAAGGATTAAAAGGTCGAATTTAATCGAGTCGAAGGCACGGCACAGTTCTCCTCTCTCAAGTTTTTGAATCGATGCGAAAGTTGAAGATGGCAGTAAAAAAGTAGAAAGTGAAAAACGGCCGAGTCCATGAGTATTTATATGGACCCAAGGAGAAAGAGGGGCGATTCGCCTCCCCGTCCACATAACCGGTCACTACAGGTCAACCCATAGGTCGAGTCGAACAGCCAGTTCGAATCCATCAGCCAAAAATTTCTATCGACTCGAAATGAACAATAGGGTCCATCGATACGAAGTGCGCAATGAAGTCGATGTAGAAGGCCTTTGGTCCCATCGGTGCGAAGCCTTCATTCAAATCGATGATTTTTGAACACCAACCATGGTCCATCGATAGGAATTGGCTAGTCGACTCCAATGGCTCAATCCTTCATCGATACGAAGGGCATCAAAGGGACCTGTTGAAGCTCTAGGAAACCATCGATACGAACATTACATTTGTATCTATCGACGCTCGCGTTCATCGATATGGAATGACACTTCGTATGGACACGAGAGCAACCTTTTTAAACTTCTATATCGATCCGGGAGAGGATCGATATGAAGGAAAATCCATAAACAACCATCAAGCGTTGTTACTACTCGAGTTTCACATCGGTTCAGGAGAGGATCGATGCGAAATTCGATACAAGAAAACTGACAACGACTCGTGGACGTGCAATGTTAACGAGAATTAGATTAACATATATGCATATATGTCAAAATAATATTCAATTTTCAGCATTAACAAGAATTGGATGTTCATTTAATAACGATTACGGCAACTAACAGCTAAGCACCGTCATACAACAGTCAGTTACAGCAACGCAGGGTTACAACCTTCAACGGAAAAGCAATGATTATTTAGAGTGAAGACTGTAGCTTTTCAAAGCACGTCATGTTTCCACAAGACGTACTTTGGAGGGAAAATGTTACCCCGCCTTTTGTCAAGGCCGAGACATCAAAGAACTGGTTACAAGCTCAGGAACAATCATCCTGGATATCGAGCATGCATAGATTCGCCATGGATGTCGATGAATTTTGTCCAAGTCTGAATCAAGCTGCAACTGACAAGACATGATAAACTAAGCCATGGAAGCAAGCATTCCAAATTTCAAGCCAACCTGAGTATATATGCTCAAGATATGATCAATGCAATTTGAAAAAAAAAGCCACATTTTTGTATCCATCGGAAAGCTTAACTTCGTATCGATTTTCAATTCGTATCCATCAACTTCGCATCGATCTATTTCGTATCCATCAACAAAGCACGCGTTTCGTATAGATCGGCTAGGTCGTATCCATCCAGCTAGACACAGTCTGTATCATGGATGAGCTTCTATTCGAATCCATGGTCTTCGTATCGATCAGGAATATAATACAATCGTATCTATCTGTCTCGAATCCATCAGATTCTGTTAGTTCAAATCCATCAGGCAACTGCTCTTCGTATCCATCAGATGACTTTGCTTCGCATCCATCAGACGGTGGCTGGGCTTCTGTTCGAATCCAAGTCCAATGGCTTGTTCGTGTCCATCAAGTATCTACTTGGCTCGTATCCATCAAGGAAAGTCATGTTCGTAACCATCAATCTCCATTGGTTCGTATCCATCAATATTATTGATGTTCGAATCCATCGAGTTATCATTACATTTGTATCCATCAACACGAATTAGATAATGGCCTTCGATGCAAACGAGGCGAGATTCATGGAGTCGAAATGGTCAACTCGGAGTAAAAAGGGGATCGATGTGAGGAATGCACGCCGCGTCATCACAGATGTACGTGCGTCATCGATTCGAAGTGGATCGATTCGAATTGATGGATTCGAACCAAACAGCCGATGAAAAACTCAAGCTCGTATCGATCATAACTCAAGATCCGCTGATCCAAATGCTACGAAATTTTCGTTGAAGCTTACATACAAGCCAAGGAATGTTCCTGACAAGTTTCGGCTCAATTAGACCAATTCTTGATCGATACGAAATCACTTCGTATCGATCGAGTCGAAACTTGGTGGGATCGATCATGTGGGCCCACTCACATGCCAGAAGGAGTCTCCCGAAGTTTGAGTGAAATATCAACCTCCTACGCCTATAAATATCCCCCTAAAGCCTACAGAAAAAGGGTCTTTTGATTCTGAAGCGCCCAGACTCTGCCGGATCGAGATTTGCATCTTACCCTTGTTGTTGAATTCGAATTTCAAGCTGTACTTTGCTGTCGTTCGCTGTAATTACTTGTAATCATTGAAAGAGAATCAATAAAATCCTAAAAACTTCATAGTGGACGTAGGCAACACGCCGAACCGCTCTAAAACTGTGTTTCTGTGCATTTGTGTTATTGTTTTCTGGAGGTTTTGTTAGATAATCTTCATTTTTCATTTATATTCTTCACTTTTATCTCTTCAAAAACTTTCGAAGAGTGTTGTGCCCATTTTTGGTACAAACACGTTATACTTAATTTTTCAAAGATGGATGAAATCGGTCTTGAGACGTCCATAATTGAGACTTCTTTTTCTATCTGAGAAAAATGAGTATAAACTAGACTATGTCTGGAGTCGAAGAATTTTAAGCACGAGTAGTGATTACATGAGAAATGAAATGAAGTGGGTAGGCACATTTAGCTTGTGTATTACCAACCCTTCATGTTGCACTTTATTTTCTTATTCACGTTTCATTTTTCTCCTCATCTCCTGATCTTTTCTTGATCTCCCCTTAATCACCTTTTAATCCCAAAGACCTAAATCCCTCAAGAAAAATTCTTAAATCAAATAAAATCACCATAATTCCTCTCATGCAATTCTCTACAAAACTCATCAAGAAATTAGCTTGAATTTTTGATTTGGATCTCCACCAATGATTTAACGAGAGGTAAAGCATGGGTTTTTGTGATTAGAGATTGGTTTAGGGAAAAGCAAGGTGAGTGGGATGATTCTCCAAACTATTTACAAGTTATACTTCATATTTTCATTTTTGGACATTATATGAAAAAATTTAGTAGGTTAGTTAGGCTTATGTTTATGTTACAAACATGTTTATATTCACTCAATATTGGCTTGAGACCTTAATTTCTATTTTTGAAATAGTTAGTAAGCCCTATTTTGATTTTGGGGTAATTAAACGATTTTGAGTGATGTTGTGATCGGTTAGAGGCTAATTACATGATATAATTAAGTGCATATAATTAGTTAGTAGTAGTGAAACTGATTTAAATGGCTTTGGACAAGTTAATAAGAAAATTAAGGAGTTTGGTAGCTTTACACTCCTTAACGAGGCTTATTTAAAATTTATAAAATGGTTTTATGATTTATAAATGAAGTATATATTTTATAAAATAGAGATGGGATTTTATAAAATAGTAGTATGATGTATACTTAATTTTTTTGAGGTCATTAAATATTAAAATGCTTAAAAATAATTAATAAAGCCTAACTGGTAATTATAAATATTATTTAAATTATGGAAATAATTTTATAAGTAACTGGAGTATTTTAGTTAAATGATTATAGGATTTTATAAAATAATTATGGAGTGAACACTTGATTATTATGAAGGAGTTAATTGTTATAAAGGTTTTAAATGATCTGTAAGCTAATATGGTATTTATAAAATAATGAAATGCTTTTAGAAAATAATAAAAAAGAGGTTTGGACTTTTATAGAAAGATTTATTAAATAGAAGTAATATTTGATTCAGTAATGGTTGAGTTGCTTACTTAAATATACATGTGTGTATGCATGCATGAGCGAGCATATGTTTATGTGTATTTGAAGAAATATAATGACCAAAAAAAATTCATGGGTTGTAACTAAAATTGTTGAATATAGTTGTGTGCATATTTACACACGCACATACATATGTGAATGTCTATATTTGGCTTCAAGCATGTTTCGAGCATTTCATGTAGCCATACTGACCACCGTGTGCGCTAAGTTGCATGAGAAGAATAATGGGTCAACTAATCGCTTCGCTGAGGCTTGAAATATAACTTGTGAAGCAAATGTGTGTTTTCATAATCGTATGTGTATAGGCTTGCACAAATGGATGTATCGATGCACGTATAAGCTGTACATAGGACAAGAAGGTGGGTTAAGTTGTTTTGGCATGTTAGAGGAGGCCATGCCGCTATATTCGCTTATTGAACTCTACATGTGCAAAGACTAGTTTTCACGTCAAAACCAATTTTCTAACACATAAGAAACCAATTCTAAAACATCATCCAATAGATGCTGAAAGAGGTTCGATCTGTTGAAGGCGTGCGAAAGGTGCTAGGCAACTCATCGGGTGAAGCAACGAAGGAAACGGCGAGCGGAATGAAGGATGGCGAGGCTCAATAGCTCGATGCCCATGTTTTATGACTAGGGAGTAGTCCCCACTGGTCGATTGGTGGGACCTGATCAGTCCACTGATGAGGACCTGTCCCAAGCAATAAAACCTGGACGGGGAGCGTTTTTCAAGGATTTCTTTCATGGTTCGAATGCAGTTCGACATGAGGCTTCAGCTTGACTTTAGGGAAGCTTCGGGCTACCCGGGAAAGTGGAAGGTGCAAAAAAAATCGAGATCCAGACACTAATGCAATGTGATTTGTATGAGGTCAATAATGATCGATAATGATCGGGCACGAAAATGGTATAGTGATTGGTCGTACAATCGCGTCCGGCGAACGTGTACGATCGACCTGAAGGATCTGCATCCCTTAGCTTCGGCTTTAGGTAAATATGTTTGGATGAGTAGTGTGAGTCTTACACTAGTGACTGAACCAACTATTGGCCTTATATTACCTATTCTTATCATTAATTGAGGCCATCCGTGTAGATAGACAATAACAACATATCAGTCTTTGTTTGTGGTAAGCATATTTTATTGCGCGATGTTATATTTGATGTGTACATATATCTATAAAGCATTGGTGTTCCTTTGTGGTCCCAATAGTGTATTTTATGGGATAGTCATTGTTTTTTTGTAGAGACACGATACAAGCCAGTTAAGAAATTCATGATGCCCTAGGAAGATTATGACAATCATTTACTACAGGATCATCAATGACCAAAGATTATTATAGAAGCATAGTTTGATCTGCAAAGGTTTCAGGTATATAGAGTAGATCATATATCACTATAGCTCATTATATGGGCACGGTGAGATGTACATGAGACCCATCTTTCAAGATGTGGCTCAAGGTTTGCAGTACATTCAGGAATCGACTATATTTACTATGGGACTAGGTTTCAAATATATAGAGTAGATCATATATCACAAAAGCTCAATATAATGATATGATGAGATTAACATAGGACCCATCTTTTAGGATATTGCTCGGAGTTTGTGGTACGATCAGGTATTAAATCTATTTATCTTGAACCCTCGAAGGGAATCATTGTGTTGCGATAGATGTCTATAGGGGACTATACCCATCAGTAATGACGAGTATTGATTTGTGTTCTTTGGTTGCTTCTTATGGCTAGGTTATATTAGTTGGTTGAATACATTATTGTGTATTTTACAATAGACTTGTATTTTATTGTCTAGTACCTTATTACAATATACCATCATGGATCAATCATAATATATTAGTTGTGCCAATCCTTTGATGATAGAAAATAGCAGGGTAAGGTATGATTCGCTATATTATGTTTGACTTAGTTATTATGGGCAGTTTGGATTAACCCTAAGCTACATTGGTAGAGAGGACCGATAGTGCACTTGTAGCTTCCTATTTTGTTCGTTTATAGTTTGATATACAGTATTTTGAGATAGTTTCCCTCACACCAGGCTTTATATCTAACCTGCATTTTTTATATTATGATAACTCTTGAGTACTAGATTGAGTAGTCTAGGAGTTAGATGCTTTTAGAGATACGCACTCGGGTGGTTGGAGCATGCTATGGAGGTGATGTCGATACTTTTGATATATACTTGATGATGTCATAGTGCATGATAAATAAGTATTTATATATGAGACATGTTGCACCACATGTTATATTCTAAACTCCATATGTCTATGGTTAATGTATTTTGACTTATCTGTATTGATATTCATTTATCAGTTACTTCTGCTATTGCAGTCTATCATATATGTTGTTTATTCATTTTAGTTCATGTATGTTATACGTTATCATTTCGATGTCAGAATCTATCGATATACCTTGGCTATGGTGTTTTTTTACCCTGGTAGATTGCCTTTTGCAGTATTTTTGAGTCAGACATTGATTCAGGATATTATGGAGGTTGGGTTGTTATAGTTGGTATCAAAACATAAGCTCAACACTTAAGACTAAGTGAACCAGTTTGGTATAAACAATCTGGTAGAAGTAGATACATTGAGGAAGCATATATTTTTCTACTATATAATACTATATACACCACTTATTTACTGGACTTCAATTTATTTCCACTACTAGTTGCTAGGGTACCTTTGTTTCGTCTATCGATATGACGGACAAAAGCAACTACAGACAGGTAGTATTGGATGGATTAATTATTCGGAGACTATTTGACTATCAAACGAGATGTTCTACCACCTATGAACATTCCAGATCTGTGGTATGTGATAATGATGGTGTGGCCCTTAGGCACCAGTATTTCTTGCCCTATAAGCTTTTAACTTCCCAAACTTATGTTGGAATTCCCTAAACCCTGGCGGAAAACCATTTTCAAGTTCTAGGGCTATGTTGAGACATCTGTTAAGACATGTTTTTGTGATATGTCTCTTGCCAATATGATTAATGGGATGTTCACTTATAGAGGATTGTCTTCCAGCATTTTAAGGGGAGGTTTTGGCTTGGTGGAATATAATAGTAGAGGAAATTGACAAGCAAGTCATGTCTGGATTGATTCTAAGCATGGCCTTGAGCCTTGGTTCATTTTTGAAACCAAAAGGGCATACGATCCAAGTATTTCATCCATTAGCAGTAGGGTAGCTTGTCAATAAAGGAGTTGTCGGCCAACTTGATCTTTTGGTTGAATTCAAGATTAAGACAGTTAGTACTCCATTAAAGATTGAAGAAGGAAAGAAGTTTGCCTAGGATCTTGGTTGTTAGTGCATCGGTTGGGGATTCATTACTTAGTCTTACCCTCATTAGGGGCCACTTTTGAGTATTATTGGGATGGCTCTTCTCCATGAGAGCATCCATTGGGTACCATTTGAGATAAAGAATATGGAAAACAACATAAAGTTCCATTTGAATCACAAAGACTAAAATACAGGGAAAATTTAAGTTTTTGTAAAGAATGGAGCTGATATAGTGTGTCATCCTTGTGGCATAAAGGGAATTTCATTTCGGAATGCCATTCAGCTAAGACGAAGTGTAAGTGTTTCAATTGTGATTAGCTTGATACTTGAAGAAGGGTTGTTCTACAGTTCAGGGGGTGAAAAGTAATAATGACTTATGCCTTAAGGGTATTATCAAGTTCTAGCAAGCCTACTGCACGAGAAAAGGGGAGAAATTCATATAGGAGATGTGCTTCAATTGTAAGTTACTTGCTCGTGTTCTTTCCAATACTTAAGCGGTACATTCTCTTGTTGCTACTTACTTAGTAGATAGATAAAACTTGACACCCTTCATAGTAGATAAATATTTCTTTATTGATAACCTTGTATGGGTAACCTTAGTAATAAGTTGAGGTATAACGACTGGGCAAATTACCATTCGAACTTGATGCATGAGCATCTGCATTGAGTGGGGTTGATAGGTGATGAGTTGGATTCGATATCTAAGTAGAGTTTGGTAGTTTCCCAGTAATGAGTAAAAATCGATCAGGGGTCTTATATGTTTTTCATAGAGTCACTTGTATTAAATTGTTTATCCTTGTGTTAAAGTGTTGGGATTTATCCCATGTGTTACACGAGTGTGTTTTAAGGATCAGTCCATTCACATGTTAGTTCATTATCCCGAGTTTGAGCATCCGTTCATAGGTGATTTGCACTACTTAGCAAGAGTATTTCACCCGGTTCTCAAAGGCGAACACTTAAGTCAAATTTTTTAAATGATTGGGATTTTTTGAAGTGCAGCTTTGGTCGTGCGAGGGAGTTTCAGTGGTCAAACCGAGGACCTGGATCGGAATTTGTATGAGAGAAGTCAGGTGGCTGACCCTTGCTTAATAAAGGAACCTTGACATCGAATACAGGAATGAATCGGGCATTGTATTTATTTTGGATGATCCATGCAAGCTGTGTTAGCGTAAATGGTTATGTTATAGTATTGGTAGCTTAGGATAGTTTGGTAAAATACTTCTTGACTGACTTTATGACGATTCGAATAATCATTTAAGTGGTGATATGATACTTGCCCAGGCGAGCACTAAAGTACACTTAGTATATTATCCTTATTATCATTATGCAGTCAAGGAGAGTCTAATGGAGCAAACCTAAGTGCTTATGGATCATCATTTAATGATGATTCAATTAGCAAAGTTTTCCCCATGGAAAATAATTTCTGTTTGGCAGAAAAAGAAATTTAAGACTTAGATTTTTGGATTTATTCGAGAATTTTGAAGATCGATAATCTAGCATACCATATGAGCTCCCCTTTTTCACAATGGGTGGTGTGATGGTCCGTTATATGCTATGTACGTGAAAGGAGTACACCACTTAGGCATTTGGTTCAATCTTGATGTCGAGCAAACTCATTGGAGTTTATAGTTTAGTACGCACGTTTGACTATTGATTAGTTACTGTGTGTGTTGGTATAGACTCCATTTGTATGAATTTTTTTTCATATTGATTATTGTTGTTTATTGATTGCTTTTGTTGCTTATGGTTGATGGTTGTTGTTGCTTGCTATTTTTTTATCTTACTCATGTTTGCTTGTTACTGTTTAATGTTGTTTATTGCTGGCTGATTTTTATTGTTGTTGATTTTATTGCTTGCTTTGCATATGGTAGTTTATGTGCTAGTCATTGTTGCTTATCTTTGCTTATGTTTGATGGTTTCATGTATCCTAATTTTAACCTCCTATTAAAGTTTGTTAGAATAGATCACATATCACTCATGTCTACTGTGGGGTTGATATGGGATCAACACAAGTCGATTACCTTTTGATGTGACTACGAATCTGTGGTATAATTTGATACCGACTTACTTGAGCTTTCTCCATTTGATAATCATGTACTATTGCAATAGTATGGTTACTACACTAAGAATATACATATTTTAAGTTTTGTGTTGTTATCGAAGTGGCGCATAATCCTCTTTGCATAGATAATTTGGTACTTGAGAGCAGAACCATAGCTACTTAGATGCTTACTTGTTTAGATTTTCATTAAATGGTGAGTGGCTCTCTTAAAAATGAGTATGTGCCTTGGGAAATATAGGGTCATGCATGTTATTGCCTATTTCCTAAACTATGAGATGTGTTTTAAATTGGGAATTGTCATAACGCTACTTGTGTAAGGAAAGTACTATTGAAAATTTCCAAGGTTAGTTTTGGTTAGTCTTATTACTTTCCTGTACTCATAGGAATTTTGAGGACGAAATCCTTTTAAGGAATGGAGAATGTAACGACCCTCAGATTCAATGATCGGATAGTTGAATAAAGAATTTAAATATTAAATCACTAAACGATGGAACATCCGTTAAACTCGATTTTTCAGAGATCGACGAATTAGGTCTCGAAGCATCCATAGTTGAGATGCCTTTTCCAACGTGAGAAAAATGGGTATAAACTTGACTACATTTGAAGTCGAAGAATTTCGAAGATGAATAATGATTATATGAGAAAGGAAATGACGCGAGCTAGGCCTATTTAGCTTAAGTATAAGTTAGCCAATCCTTCATGTTTCACTTCATTTTCTTATTCACATTTCATTTTCTCCTCATCTCCTAATCTTTTCTTAATCTCCCCTTAATCACCTCCTAATCCCAAAACCATAAACCCCTTAAGAAAAATTTCTAAATTCAAATAAAAATCACTATGATTCCCTTCATGCAATTCTCTATAAAACCCATCAAGAAATTAGCTTGAAGTTGTGAACTGGAGCTTCATCTATGATTTAAAGAGATGGAAAGCATAGGTTTTGGTTATTAGAGATTTGTTTAGGGAAAAGAAAGGTGAATGGATAGTTCTCCTAACTAATTTACATGGTATATTTCATATTTTCGTTTATTGACTAATATGGAATTATATGAAGTGATTTGGAGAATTTTTGGGTTTATTTAGGCTTATGTTTATGTTATAAACATGTTTATATTCACTGAATATTGGTTTGAGACCTTAATCTTTATTTTAGAAATAGTTCATAAGCTCTAATTTTGATTTTGAGGTAAGTAATCAATTTTCAGTGATGTTGTGATTGGTTAGAGGCTAATTACATGATATAATTAAGTGCATATCATTAGTTAACAATGGAACTAATTTAAATGGCTTTGGAAATTTTAGTAAACTAAATGAGGAGTTTAGGAGCTCTAAACTCCCTAATTAGGCTTATTTAATATTTATAAAATGATTTTACGATTTTATGAATGAAGTGTATATTTTGTAAAATAGAGATGGGATTTTACAAAATAGTAATATGATGTATATTTAGTTTTTATGAATTAATTATGTATTCAAATGCATAGAAATAATTAATATAGCCTATTGCTACTTATAAATATTATTTAAAGTTAAGAAATAATTTTATAAGTGAATGGAGTATTTTATAAAATGATTATAAGATTTTATAAAATAATAAAAGCTAGACTGTTACGAGGAAGTAAGTGTTATAAAGGCTTAAAATGATTTGTAAGCATATATAGTGATTTATAAAATAATAAAATGATTTTATAAAATAATAGAAAAGAGGTTTAGACTTTTATTGAAAGACTTGTAAATAGAAGTAATATTTGATTTGGTAATGGTTGAGTTATGTACTTTAATATACTGTGTGTGCACGTGCACGAGTGGGCATAAGTATATGTGTATTTGAAGAAGTATAATAACCAAGAAAATTCATGCGTTGTAACTAGAATTGTTTAATATAGTCATGTGTGTGTGTGAATGTCCATATTTGGGTGCAAGCATGTTCTGGGAATTTCATATAACCATTGCGATCTGCTTGTGCACTAAGCTACATGAGAAGAACACCAAATCGAGTAATTGCTCCGGTGTGGCTTGAAATGTCTTATGAAGCAAATGTGTGTTTACATGAACTGGTGTATATAGGCATGCACAAATGGGTGTATCGACACACGTATGAGTTACACTTAAGACAAGACGGTCGGTTTGTTGTTTTGGCATGTTAGAGGTGGTCGGGCCGCTAGATTCATCGCTGAACTTTATACATGCAAAGAGTGGTTTTTGTGTCGAAACTGGTTGTCTAACACATAAGAAACCACTTCTAAAAGATCATCCAATTAGCGTGTGACGCCCCACCCCGAGACCCATATTAATAAAGAGTATTACTGGGTAATACTATCTGCTAATGCGGAGAATAGGGCGGGTTAGGAGCGACCATCTATGGGCTTGTCTTAAACATCTATTAAATATGTCGATTAGTGCTCTATATTTTTTTTATCTCAAGTGGATCGACATATTCAATAAATTCTTAATACAAAACTACATGGGGCTTTCAGATCTATTAAAACAAAATACAACTAAATGCATATCACATCATAGAAAAGCAAGCGGCAGATATATACATATATATAGATACATCTCCAGTCTAATACAAATTGATACATCATAGTGGTTCGAAGACCACACTATATACAACAATCCAAAAACAATAACATATATCCGAGTCAACAAAGAGGCTGCTACAACAAAAAGGAGATAAGCAAATATATCCATGCGGAAGCAGAAAGGCCAAGTCCAAACAGGTACCTAACCTGGAACAACTCGGTCTGAACCAAGTATAAAATACACGGATCAGTCTAGCCAGAACAATTAGTTTAGCAAGAATAATCGACAATATGATACATGAGGATAAGGGTGATAATTCTTCTCAAATGAGAAGGAATAATTTTAAGTACATGTGGTTACATCAAGTGATGAAATGCCACTAAGTATATGTATGCAATCTCAAAAGAGATAACTCCACATTAAACAACAAGCATAAGTATAACATGCCTCATATCATCGGCATATCCCCATAATAACAATAATGGTTTCAATGAACCATACTCCCAAATGGGAGAAATCTCAAAACTCAAAGGCGCAATAGGGCAATCATAAAATTATTCTCTAAATAGAGAAATCAAAAAATTCAAAGTACGCCACAATGGCAATCTCATATATCTCCTAAAGAGGAGAATATAAACCTCAAATAAATGCCAAGAATGGAAAATCTCAATAAACGCCAAGTGTTGGCAACTCAAATCCCAAATATAGAACTCAAAGGAGTCCAAATGTCCAAAGAAGTAATCGCCATATATATGTGACATCTTAAACAGCTCAAATGGCCAACAATGTAAAGAGGCGATACACTTGGAAAATCACAAATAATATTGGAATCATCCCAAAGATATAACATGTGCTTATGGCCGAAGCCTGCCAGGTACTGCTCTCTTAAAATAAGGCGCCAGATCCCGAAGGACAAATATGTCGCAATGAAAAACATTCAGAAGGAAAAATACGTCTCGAAGACAAACGTCCTGAAGGACGACATCCCAAGGACAAATACGTCGCAATGACAAAAATCCAGAAGGACAAATGAACCGAAGGTCCAGTACTGGCAAATATGTCGCAATGACAAATGTGCCACAAACTCCTAGATAGGAACCTGAAAAGTGTTAACGTGCGTCCCATACCACACGTTCGCACTAAACGGTTTACTAACCACTAGTAAATGCCACACTAGAAAGCAGTAAAATGTTTACCCCATCCCATCGGCAAACACGACCCGAAGGTCAAAACGATCAAACGGACAAGTCAGGAATTAACGAATAAGTTAAACGCATGTGTCCTATACCATGTGTTTTACTAGACCGTCTAATTATCCTTCTCATTCGCTTGAATAGTGCAATAACATGTATTATATATATATAATAATTTATTTGAGAAAACAAGCTTTTAAAACCATTTTTCGAAATCGATTTTTGAAAACATTCTTTGAAAATTCCCTTATTGTAGAGAATATATAGATTTCATATCTTGAAATTAATTTAAAAATATTATATAATATTAATTTTCAAAGCCAATTTATTTTAAAATATTTCAAAATCATTTGGAGAAATCCGTGCTCGAAATCAAATAAAAATCATTGAAAAACATCAAATCCGACATTTGAAAACATATCAAAAATCGATTCATTTTGAATCACAAATCCAAAATTCTGGCTTGCCTATTGATAAGCTTAATGGCCTTCAAAATAGTTCAGAAATATCAAAAAAAAACAAGATGCAGAAGTCGAAAAATGGATTAGAAAACAAGATAGAACACAAAATTGCATAGGCCAAAAACAATACCCAGGTTTGGAATCTTCTCCGGGTTCAACTTTCAAACATAATTTGAATGGCTTAATGACCTCGGAATGGTCTAAATTTGATATGCACAAAGTAAAAAAAATTATCTATGAACATGAAAAATATTCACTAAATTCCAACATAAAATAGTAAAGATATGAAATTTCAAACATGGACTCAGGCCATATTGAATTCTGCCCAAGGTCTGAAAACCCTCTCGGGTTCAACTTTCAGACATGAATGACTTCCGATTGAATTAAAAATTGGTGCGCACATAGTAGAAAACTTCAACTTTCAAATAAAAAAAGAATCAATAAATTCCGACAGGAAATGAAAAGGATACGTTCTCTCAAACATGGACTCAGGCCATGTTTGCAACAGCTAGAAAACGGAAATATGCAAGTCTGAAAACCATCTCAAGTTCAACTTTCAGGCATGAAACAGAGGACCAATCCACCTCAGATTGAAAATTGGTAAGCACATAGTAGAAAACTTCAAATTTCAAATAAAAAAATAATCAATGGATTCCAATGGAAAATGAAAAAGATATGATGTCTGAAACATAGACTCAGGCCATGTATGCAGCAACTTAAAAAATAGAAATGTGTACAGGCAAAAATCTGGGTTCGTATTGATTTCGCAGCAAAGTTTTCAGGTATCAAACAAAAGAGTTTTGCTATGAAATTTTGCAAACTTATACTACAACTCATGAACTACCATCAAAAGAAAATCTGGCAGCATTTCATTGCGGGAATTGCAAGAAATTGACATGCAAAGTGGACGTCAGAACAGTTTTAGCACAAACAAAACTGAATATAAAAACAATATACAAAAGCAAACTTTTCACAGTTTTTAGCAATTTGAAGCTTGGCTTCAGCTAGCATTTGTGTGTTTCAATACTTACCTTGTTTATGAAGTGCAAAAATCGGATTTTGTGCTGAAAGGAGGAGGTTTTGAGCTAGTTTTGTCTTGTAGAACCTGTAAAAACATAAACAAGAACGTGCAAAAGAGGAAATGCAATTAACAGACAACACAATACAACAAGTTGGATTTTTTATGAAATACTTGTGTTTTGAAATGGATTACATTTTAGTTTCTCTTTAGATTAGCTAAAAAATAGCAACTTGTTTGAAGTAATTTGGAGATTTAAAAGCTTAGGTTGAAAAATGGTGTAGTTTGCTATTTACTGCTTCTTGAAGAAGAAGACGAGGTGAAGTTTTGTACGTGCAGGTTATTGTTTTCTCATTTCCTTCTAGTTAAAGTGTACTAATGGGCTTTGGACCTAAAAAAAGAAAATTAATTTAGCCTAGGTGAATTTAATTCAATACTTAAATCATATATACACTAATACACTATGTAACAAATAAAACAACACATTCTCTTTAAGTTTTTATCACAAATAATTCATGTAAACATACATACATGTTAAATAAATATTTTACATCATATAAAAAGATAATTTTAGTTTTAAAAATATTTTTATTATCAAAAACTCTCATTTTAAAATAGCCAATTTTACACAAATAAATACATAAAACTTCATTTTTAACGTCAAAATTTACATAAAAATAATTTTCTTGCATAAAAAATATGACAAACCCTTTTTAAACTCAATTTTATAATCGGAACTCATTTTTAAACTGAATTTCATCTTGTTATTCAAATAAGCAATATTTTGAAAATCAATTACTTCCTTTAAAAACTATTAAAAGAAGCAACTTGCAATAATTACAAGAATTATTGTGTTTTCACTAAATAAAATCATATTTCATTCATTTTTATCTCAAACAACCAAAATAAAGCTTTTAAAATTTTATTTCCTCATTTTATTTCCAAAATCCATTGTTTATTTAATAAATAATTTAAATCTCCAATTTATTTTAATTCACAATATTAAATTATAACCTTCGTTATAATTTAGTACTTACGGGTAATCACCAAAACCAGGGTTGTAACAGACTCTCCCTTATAAAAATTGCTTCCTCGTAATTTCTAACGAGGAACTGTATTCAACACGATTTTTTCATCAAGCAAAAGAAAGATATACAAGCTTGAGTTTTAAAAAAAATTCACTCTCAACTCAAGAGATAGAAAACCAAGATAAGATTGCTCGATTAATTCAATGATTTCCCGAGTGTAATCACTGGGATTCGTTGACCATTGAATTTGAGCAGAACATCATTATTTCGATGGTGCCTCACCAAGGACACAAGCAGAATGCTACACCAAAGATCAATCAAGTGAGATTGATTTCTTAGAAATTTCTTGAATAGAGTCGGGATTTAGCACAACTTTTATCTTGGACTCCAATCAACAAGGTTTGCCGACATGACTTTCCGTGTGTTACTACGAAAAAGGCTACACCTTACAACAATTGAGGTATGAAAACCCGATGAGTGGTGGTTTTTTCTAATGCCACCAGACTCAAACGACCGCATATATATAAGTCGTTAGGCAATTGCGCTAAGGCAAGATAAACTCAAGCAACAAAATAGATATAAATATATATTAATTTACAATCAAAACTCCATAGAGTTTCAAAACTCTTTATTTTCATAATCAAAACCTCAATTTTTAACACTTGAAAATTTTCAAAACGCTTTAATATAGCACTACACAGATAATATAAAGATTCAAATTCTTATTTTCCCTAATTAAAAAAATTAATTTTTAAAGAATTTTATAAATCCATACCAATAAATCCTCAAAATAAAATTTAAAATTTAAAATTTTACCACTCACTATTTTCAAACAACCAAAATTTCCAAAACATGTTACATATGTCATTCAAAATAAAAAATTTAACTTAATCTCATTAAAACTCAATTTACCGTATATGATCTCATCACAGTGTTTAGGAAATTCCTATCGATAACGTTAATCAGGCGTATCAACCAGAATTCTTAAAGCACTTGATGGAAAACCCAACACAAAAATCATTTTCTATAAAAAGAAATACCTCATATATATAATACTCAAAATATTCTTTGTTCGCCTCAAAATAAAAGTCAAATTTCTCATAAAAACATATCTTCAATTTGAAAGATTTGAAAACTCAATTTATTGCATATACTCAAAATCAAAAACACAAGAAGAACTCATCGAGATATTTCTAGAATACTCAACTCACAAGACTGATGGAATAGACTAGAGTGTTCATCATTTCGAATGGTATAACAAGTCACTCATAAGAACCATACGAGTGCAAGATGCGGTAAAAGGAATGTTATCCTTCGTGACTCGTACTCATGAAAATCGGTGTAAGGTCAAGCTATGGAATGACCTATAAAAGGAACAAATGAGATATAAGGTAATGGTAAGGTATCTTCTCGAATGAGAAGAAGTAACACTAACAATAAATTCTTTCCACGAGTGAAGTAATATCACAAAGTATATGAACAATTGAGTATCCAAAGAGGATATCTCAAAAGAGGCAAGAACGACAATATCAGTTAAATTCAATTAATTACCTCATTTCCTTAGTAGACATTCTCATAGAAGGATGACCGAAAGGCTAAGAATTAGGAAGGAGGTCGATACAATACTCGATTGCTCGATGGGGCGACAAACCCAAATGGACTCATAGAAATCAACAAAGTCACAATGACTGGAATTCGAGATATATCATCAATATCTCGAGACTCAAGAGTGAATATAGATACTTCGGAATCATCCTTAACATTCTGAAGAATAAGAGACAACAAATCAGCCGAACTGGGATACATAAATATAGGATCTTTCGAATCACATAATGTGGCTAGGTAATATGCAAGCTACTCCATCTCAAATCATTCCAAACTCTAAATAGAAAATAGCATAATAATTCGCACGAAAAGATAAGCTACAAGGAACAAACCAAAATCCTCTCCGAACAAATAATCCTGGCATCGTATCAAACTAGCAAGTCCATACTCAAGATCATATCAAATCCCAGAAAAGAAATAACGTGCAGATTCACACGGAATGAAAATCCACATAAAACAGTCTCAACATCCTCACACAGCATGATAAGGGTTGCGGATCCTCTGATAGGATTTGCAATCCTCAATGAAGTAACCACATACGAAATATCCAAAGAAACATCATCGACAATTTCCTTTGATATGGATCAATGTCAAGCCCCCATATCGAAGAGGACTCGAATAAAACAATCATAATAAGATTACTCCTAAGATAAGATATCATCAATAATTATGGAATATAGCAGAATAAATATATTCCTAGACATATTCCAAACTCATTTCTACTCCAAAGGACATGGAAGGGCTAAGGACACAATGATTAAGGGATTCGTGATACTTATATTATACTTTGATGTACCGTAATATATGTTTCTATTTGTGTTTATCATATTTTGTTCTGAACTCAGCGCCCTACCCCGAGCCAAGCTGTGACGCCCTACCCCGAGACCCACATTAACAAAGAGTATTACTGGATAATATTGTATGCTAATGTGGAGAATAAGGCTAGTTAGGGGAGACCATCTATAGATTTATCTTAAACATTTATTAAATATGTCGATTTAATGCTCTTATTGTTTTTCTTTCTCAAGTGGATCGATATATTCAATAAATGCTTAATACAAAAATATAGTGACTAACGGATCTATTAGAACAAAATACAAGGAAATGTACAACATATCACAGAATAGCAAACATACATATATATATACATATACACTAATACATCCCCGATACAATACAAAATGATACATCATAAGTGGTACTAGGACCACACTATATACAACGAGTCAAAAATGTAGGTACATATTAGAGTCAATCAAAAAAGGATAAGCAGATATCCAAGGCGGAAGCAATTAAAGCAATGTCCAAAGCAGGTATCTAACGTGAAATAACTCAGTCTGACCCAAGTATATAAAAATACACGTGTCATTCTAGCTAAAACATCAGATTAGAAACAGATATATGAATTATAAGGTAAAGGGGTGATATCTCTTCTCGAATGAGAAGAAGAATGTAAGGAATGTGCCATTAGTTCAAGTGAGGTGGTATCACTAAGTACATATATCTCGAAAGAGTTAAACTCAACAATAAAAGCAACTGAGCATAAAGCATGCCTCATATCATCAGCATAATCCCAAAAGCAACTATAATGGTTTCTCTAAACCATACTCCTAAATAAGAGAAATCTCAAAACTCAAAACTCGCCGTAAATGACAATCACAGATATATTCTCAAAATAGAGAAGTTCCAAAACTCAAATGGAAAAGACATATATCTCTAAAAAGGAGATTAGAAATCTCAAAATAAACGCCAAGTGTTGGCAAACCTAAATCTCAAATTGTAGAACTCGATAAGGGGTACAATTTTCCAAAGATGTAATCGCTATATATAATGTCTCGAACGGCTCAAATGGCCAATAATGTAAAAAAGCGATACACTTGGAAAATCACAAATATATCAATGAAATCATCTCAAAAGATAGCACATGCTTATAAAATGGCCGAAGCCCATCAAGTACCGTTCTCTCAAAATAAGGTGCCACATCTCAAATGGACAAACGTCTCGAAGGACAACATCCCCAAGGACAAATACATTTCAAAGACAAACATCCCGAAGGACAACATCCCGAACAACAAATACGTCTCAATGGACAAACATTCTGAAGGATAACATCCCCAAGGATAAATGACCTGAAGGTCCAGTACTAGCAATACTTGAGAATGTGTCAAAAACTTCCAGATAGGAAAACAAAAAGTGGTAACAGTGCGTCCCATACCACACGTTCTCACTTATCGGTTTACTAACCGCTAGCAAATGCCACACTACAAAATCAGTAAAAAAAAATTGCCTCATCTCATCGGCAAATATGACCCGAAGGTCAAAACGTTCAAACGGACAAGTCAAGACTTAACCGATAAAGTAAACGCACGTGTCTCATACCACATGTTTTACTAAACCGTTCAATTCTCCATCTCATATGCTCAAATAGTGCAAAAACATGTATTTTATATAGAAAATAATTTTTTTGAGAAAACAAGCTTTTAAAACAATTGTAATGACCCGCCTTTCATTCCATAGAAAGACGTATCATTAAGAAGAAAGAAAAGGGATAGAAAAGAGAAAAGATAGAAAAGAAAGAAACAAACAACATCAGAATCTCACAGCGGAATGAATAAATTATATTATATCACATAAAACATTACATAGTATCATATACATCAGAGTTATACAGCTAATACAACACAAACTAGATAGTTATAAACACCTATCTAGTTATTACAATTCAAGTACATCATAGAAAACAGATATAACTCAAACACAGCGGAATCACGATATATATATCTACACGCTGAAGCCTCCTGCTCCATTTCTCCTCCAGAACTCGTCAAAGCAATCCTGAATCCCTTGACTACTCATACATAATATGAGTACCCAAAGTTTAATAAAACAGAAAATAAACACTCGGGTCAGACAGGGGTCTGGTGTGAGTAAACGGGTTTAAAGTTGCTTAACTTTAGAAAATCCTTTGAAAAGAAAAGGTATCATGTAAGACTTCCCACAAATAAACATGGAAAAGTTTTTACCTTATGCTAACCAAAACATTTGATAGGAAATCCAGTGATATTATAATAGGGTCTAGGGTTTTCAAAATAAAATACAGAAATAGCTGGAATGCTTACATCTCACGTTCCAACATAGTTAGGCACAATCAAAACCGTACAGGCACTTATTGTAGTTTGGGTTCCATACAATGGCAAGGCTACTGGGATACCGCACGTCACAGTACGTGGCCTAGATCACCGTACCGAAGATTACTCCCAATCCCCTACAACACAAAGCCGGAACCATCCCTTATTGGACAGTCCCGAACAAGACAACCCCGTAGATGGCCGTCGCCAACTGCCCACACAGCCGAAATAAAAGGGACCTCTGGACAGGGGTAAATCTCGTCCTACTTGGGCATGACCCACTTAGCCTTGCTGCACCTCCCATGTTTTAGCCATTTCCGGTTGATGAGGCTTGAGGCTACGATTACCTTTATAGGACGCATCTATCTTAGAATGCTCATCGCCCACCTGACGATGTTCTAAAAGCATTCAATCCATATAAGTTCGTTCCGGGTTCGAACAAAACCGAAGGCACTATTTCGCTACACTCGTTTTGGAATCACCCTCAAAGTTAACAACAATAGCCCTTTCACTCTGAATCTTTATCTCGAACCTGAAAGTAATACCCCCGTTAAACTCGTATTGGAATCACCCTCAGAGTATTAACACGAATAGTCCTTACACCTCGAGTCATCACTCTTTACTTGAGATTCACGACCTAACGTTTAATTTGGATAGATGTGGTTTTCGGAATTCCAAATTTGGAAACCCGATCCCGTCTTATTGAAATCCAAATGCCATCTTAATGTCCAAGTGATTTTTAATTTTAACAATTAATTCGATTCATCATTATCTATATACACACAGATAGATAATTCACATATCACAATAAATAATCACATTTTCATCATAAACAGATAATCTGTATTATCATCACAAACAGATAATCATCACAAATAGATAATCATCACAAACAGATAATCCATATTATCATACTTTAACTAAGCATCAATATCATATAGATATTACTCATCTCATTACGGAGATCACAACCATTCAATGAAATATCAATATCATCCATAAGCAATGATTTATTAACCACCGTCTATAATTAATTTAAAATGAATTAAATTAATTGCTTCTATCTCTAATTAATTTAAAATAAATTAAATTAATTACTACATCTATAAATCCTGCTTATATATCCATTAATTAATTAACCTAGTTAATTAATCATTCTCTAAGTATTCATCTTGATTAAACACCTTTGATTAATCATTCTCTAATTACAATAAGTAATTAGTCTTTAAATTAATTTCACAAATTAATTATCCTTAATCATTTAGTAATTAACATTTAATTACTTCATTTATTAATTAACTATAATTAAGTACATTTATCCTTAATTAATTACATTAATTAATCACTTTATTATTAATTATTCCTTAATTAAACAATTCTTAATTACATCATTAATTATATTAATTAATGATCTTTAATTTATATTTAAATTAATTACCTTTAGTAATTAATATAAAATTTAAAATACAATTATTAATCACCCTTGATTAATATCAATCCAGTAATTAACTACCATTAATTACTCATTAACAAATTAATTATTCCATAATTAATTATCTTCATAAATTAATCCATTGATTAATTATAAAATTAATTACTCAAATTACTTCATTATAAATCATCTTTCACTAATTACATTCCAGTAATTATCGTTTATTACTTCCCTAAGTAATTATGCTCCATTAATTACATTAAGTAATTACTCTTATTAAATCATCAAATGATTTTCTTAAATTAATTAAACTAAGTTAATTAACTAAAAATAATCACATTTTCATAATTAATTTCAATAAGAAATTAATCCCTTAATTACTTTTATCAAGTAATTATGCTTAACAATTTACAATTGATTATCTTCAATTAATTAATCTAATTAATTATCAAAATTAATCACATTAATTAATTACTTAATAATCCTTAATAGTTATCTTTATTAACTAATAAACATTTTCTTTAATTACTTCTTAGGAAATTTATTTTAGATTAATCATTATTAATTATCTCTAATTATAAATTAATCTAAATCATTAATTTAAAAACAAATAAATAAGTCATTTCTTAATTCTCTTATAAATTAAATTCTTTTATTATCTTAATTATTTCTAAGATAATTCATTTACTTTATTAATGATTTCATTAACATTCAAGTGTACTAAAAACATTACATTTCTAAATTTAAATTCAGATTCGATTTTGAATTTAAGATTCAAAATGTTTAACCATTTAAACATTTATCCAAAATTTAAATAAATTTATAAACCTTAAAATAAATGTTAAAGAACATTCATTTCCTATATAAGATACTTATATAAGAAAAGGTTTAAACTAAATTACTTAATTTTATTAAAAGAAAACAAGCTTAAAAATAAAATTGATTATTTTAACTTCCAAATTAAAGTTAAACACATCATAACTTTTATCCAAATATTAAAGAAAACCTTTATAAATAATTTTATCAAGTTTAAACATTTATTTGAGAAACAAATTCATTTTTAAAAATCTACTTTAAAACAGTTAAACATGTTCAACATCTAAAACTGATTTAAATTCAAGGTATGAATCCATAGTAAACTTGAAAACCATATCTTAGACTTGATTTAAATCTTGCTTAAAATTTAAAAAATTTATTTTTAAAAACTTAGGATTCAAAAGTTCATTTGAATTCAAACTTAAACTTTGAATTTAAAATCCCTGTTTTAAATCCTGTTTTAAAATTTGAATTTCATTTAAATTTTAAAAAACCAGAACACTGCCAGGTTATAAACCTGAAACTAACATTGACCCGACACTCACAAATACGTCGAGTCATAACCCTACATACTTCGAGACAAATACTCGAACTACCCGAGTAAATCTCGAGTAACAACTCCCTGCACAAATCCAAAAAGATCATTAGAACAAAAATATGCACGGTGCATATGCACCGACGCTCTGGCAACCTCCAGCCATCATCACCACCTTCATCACGTCGCCGACCATCTCCACACCTGATCACGACCACCGGAAACCCCACAGTAGCTCGAAATCAAAATCGAGATAGCCAAACCAACCTAGAACTCGACGCTGCAAACATTTCCCAAACCTGCCAACACCTCGCCAACTCATCCCCGACCATCAGAGCATCTACGACTCCGGCCAACCCTTCGCCTACATCCCCTCTTCCAATCCCCAAACCCTACAACACTCGATGCACCAGAGAAATGAAGAAGCATCAAAACCTCTACCACAGAAAAACTTGGTTTAGAAATAGAAAAGAGCAACCACTGTCGCCACCAACCTCTGACCATCCACCTGACATTTTTCCCCCACTCACCTATCATTCCACCACCTCCAGGAAGAACTACAACATTCCAAAACCACTAGATCATCAGTTAAACCCCAAAATCCATTATCTGTTCAACCCAGTAATACTCATTCCATACTTAACAAAAAAAATGTGATTTCAGTTTTAAAAATCATGATTTCATATAAGCATTCAAATTATAAACCTGATTTAATATTTTAAGAAGTTTGATATTTTGCTTATTTGAAACAATGACTGTTCATATTGTTACAGAGACAACCAAATCTTAATTTATCTTAATTATAATTTATAAACTTAAATCTATACTAAACAAACATCTTTTGTTTACATCTCAAATCCTAACTGAGATCAAACCAAGTGGTGATGGATTTCTATTTAAAATCTTAGTTAAAAATCAAAAAAAAAACAGGATTACAGATACCTGGCAACAACACACACACACACACACACATATATATATACACACAGAAAATTTATCACAATACAATCATATAAAGCAAACTTATTCTGTTAATCCACATGCAACAGATATATTTAAGCTTTTTAAATTATGAAGTTACTCACTTTAAAAATGAAGACAGAGCAGTTTTAGTTACAGTAGTTTTTGATTTCTTTTTTTTTGAAAAACAGTTTAAATTTGAACTTGAGTTATGGAAATTTGTTTAGCTTTGATTTTAAAAGGAAAGAATTGTTTTTAAAAACAGAAATTTACTCACATTTATTGAAGAAGAAGAGGACAAACTCTGTTGCATTTTCATTCTCCTGGACTGTATTGCTCTGGATAATGAATCTGAATTTTTGCATTTGCTTGCTGTTGAATCTGGTGAATTTGTTTGCTATTAAATCTGGTGAGTTTTACTTCCAATTTTGATTGTTGAATTACTTGCTGTTGAAGTTGATTTTAAAACTGCAGCTGACCTCTATTTTCTTTTGTTTAGATTTGGATTTGATCTCTCTTTGAAGTTGAAACTTGAAAAAATGATTTTCAGATTTGCTTTGCAGATTTTAAAGTTGTATTGGTTTTGAATTTCTCTTAAAAATCTGATTTTCAGTTTAGTTTTTGAAGAGAAGAAAGATTAAACTAAAATGAATTGCCAAATTTCTACTTAATATATTTTTAATAAAATGTTTTCCAAATAAATAAAACAATTGCCACTCGTTACTTAATGTTGTAGAGTGATTTACAAGTGTCTTCCTTAAGTATAATAACCTTACACATGTTCATTTTAATATTAAAATAAATTTCTAAATTATATAAATGTTTTTTTTTAATCCATTTCTTATTTATGTTATCATGTTTTTAAATGTTTATTTCCATTTAGCCTTTAAATGCTTACATATAAATTTCCTTTACACAATTACATATTTTAATGTTTATTTGTATATATTTTTTAAATATATTTTCAAAGCTAATTTAAAGAAAATTTTAAAAAGAAAAGAATATTGAATTAAAATTTATTTTCAAAGTTTTAAACTAAAATATTGTATTTTAATGTATATACTAAATTTATTTCAAAACCAATCTTTAAAAGAAAACAAAATAAACTTTTATTATGATATACAATTTAAACTATTATATTTATATTTTTTATAACAAAATAAATATTAACTTTAATTTCTTTTGAAAGTATAAATAGATTTTTAACCAAACCTTTGAAAAGTTTCTATACTAATTTCAATCAAATTTTCCAATTCACAAGTTATATATATATATAATAAATTTGAAAACATTCTTACTAAATTCAAATTAAACTTAAAATCAAACCCCTTATTTACAATGTATACACATATATACATTATAAATAGAATATCTTTTAAATTAGCTTAGAAAGATAAATTTTACCATTTAAATATTTTTAACTTTTTGAAAAGAATAAAATTCCCAAATATTAAATTATCATTATCATTATTATAAATTTTGAAAAGATAACATTTGTCAAACTAAATAATTATTAGTTTTCAAAAGATAATTTCTGTTTGACTAGATTATTCAATCAACATTTCACATTTTAAAATAATTTTTAATGGAAATTATTAAATAAATATTGCCCAAATTTCCGAGACATCACATTCCTCCCCCCTTAAAAGAATTTCGTCCCTGAAATTTAAAAGCAAAGATAATTTAATAATCACATACAGATTTAAATTTTAAAATAGCAAGGATATGCTATCAACTAAATACTAACAACCATAGCAACCAATTCAAACAAACAATTCTAACTAACCAGACAAAATTCTGGATAGGATTCCCTAGAGTTTCCCAGGTACAAACACCGGAATACTCGCTCTATAGAATCTAAACTAGCTACACCACTCAGATCTAGAGCTCCTATGTATCTAGATCTACAAATCTAAATAGGATACTGGACCACAGACAAGTCCTGATCAACTTCTAAATCTCCCAGAACTACGGGTTCTAAAACCAATGATAGACCATACACGTACTCCCTCAGATATACGTGAAATACATAATGAATCCCAGCTGTCCGTACTGGCAATTCAATCCTGTAGACCAAACACTTAACCCTTAAGAGAAAACAGAAAGATAAAATACTCTTCTGAGCTAGCTTCCAAACTTACCCAATCTTATAGCTCTTACGATCGAAGAAAACTTATCCAAAATTAAATTTCCAAATTTTGAAATCCAAATCTCCGACTTCAAATTCTGAATTCCTTTGTCTCTTACCCATAAATCTCTCCTGTCGATCCTGGGCTGCCTTCAACCTTCTTGATCAATCCAATCTTCGCAGATGCTTCATGGAACAAATATGAACAAAGAAATAAACGATCTCCAGATCCTACTCAACAAAATGGTTATCCCAAAATCTGTGACGCCCCACCTCTATACCCACGCTAACCAAGAACACTCCGGAGAAGTGCTGTCAACTAGCACGGAGAATAAGGCTGTTGAGGAGCGACCATCCATGTAATTGCTTATCACACGGTGGCTATAAATAATCTTCGGAAACAAACATAGAAATAATCATATCACAAATCAGTCACAGATATCCATATCACAAATGCGGAAGAAGATATGAATATATAACTAACACATGAAAGTGTACATCAGAGTAGTGGTCAGTAAGATCCACGATAATACAAAAGAATAGCAACACGTGCTATACAAAAGAATACAACTATGAGTCTATATCTCAAGTGTATACAACAAAAACTGCTAATCTAAACAGTTAGCCAAAAGTTAGAGTGATGAATCCCTGGGAAGAAGTCAAGCAGAAGCACCTGTAACATCTCGGTCTGACCCGAGTATTATTTAAGAAAATAATAAACGGGTCAGTCTAGCTATAAATATCAGATGACATGATATAACATAAAAGATATGGCATAAACATAAACATCCATAATGACATACCACTATAAGTATGTAAATAATGATCAACAAAAGATTAATCAATAAGAGATAATCAATATCACAAGAATCTTCTCAAAGATTCGGAAAGGGCATCATACCCCAAACTTGTACTCATAACAAGTCAATGACATAAATTCTAGAAATCAATGCAAGAAGTCCAGAAATCATGGAAAAGAGAAAGAGGTCTATCACATGACGGTCCGAAGACCAAGGGGAGCTACCCCACATGTGTGAATGGAATCACATAGATTAAGGTCCAGACTAACCAAAAAGCAAAAAGGTATGTGCGAGTGGAATCACACAAGTGGTGTCTAGTCTAACCTCGCAACAAGAGACATCGCACAGTTGCTAGTCTAAATCATCAGAATGATCGTCATGATCAACGAGAAGTGTCAATTACGCTAAGCTAGTAAATATAGAAGTTTAGCTTCATGTCCCATAACCACTTTCTTAACTTAAATATTTACGAACAAACTGTAAATCTTCACTAATAAAATTGTCACAAGAGGTTCAATCGAACAAGTCCAAGAATTAACCGACGAAGTGAACGCAAGCGTTTCATACCACTTGTTTTACTAAGTCGTTTAATTAGATTTCTCATCCGAGTGAGGTAAAGGTTTGTATATACTAATAGATTGGAAAACGGTTTAAGAAAAGAGCTTTGTTACGGAAAATAGAGTTGAAATCATTTTGTTGAAAGAGTTTTGATATTTACTACTAGTATTGAAACCTTTATATTTTTAAAATGACAAATCACAGAAGAGATTGTAGAAACAATCATCACAAAGATCACATTCGGAGATGTGAATAAAATCCAAGGAAATCAGCTCAAAAGCATCAAAGTGGAAGTTCCCCAACGACCAAACGTGGCCGAGATAACCAGAGATGGTTTGTCTCGAAGAATGGTCAACTCAGCATCTCAACAAAGCAAGTTCTGTTGAATGTTTTTCAAATAAGATCCCCTACGGAGGGGGGTCCAGGGGGGGTGGCAACCCCCCAACGTCAAGCGAACTATCGGGATAAGGTCCAACGACCTATAGGGTTATAAGGTCATACGACCTAACGACTCAAGGGTCTAACGACCTAACGACTCAAGGGTCTAACGACCTAACGACTCAAGGGTCATACGACCTAACGAGCTATGGCCAAACGACCTAACGACTCAAGGGTCATACGACCTAACGACTCAAGGGTCATACGAACTAACGAGCTATGGCCAAACGACCTAACGACTCAAGGGTCCAACGACCCAACGACTCAAGGGTCCAACGACCCAACGACTCAAGGGTCCAACGACCCCACGACTCAAGGGTCCAACGACCCAACGACTCAAGGGTCCAACGACTTAAGGGTTGCACGACTTAAGGGTTAGGCCAGGAGCGACCTAACGAGATAAGGTCCAACGACCTACGAGTTAAGGGCCCAACGACCTATCGGGATAATTCGTAACCGAATTAAGGGTTGCGTGACTGAAGGGCTGCACGACTTAAGGGTTAACTCGTAAACGACTCACGACCTATGGATGAACGACTTAACTCCGAACGAGCTAAAAATGGCCAGAACGACCTAGGGTTAACTCGTGAACGACTCACGACCTATGGACGAACGACTTAACTCCGAACGACTTAAAAATGGCCAGAACGACCTAGGGTTAACTCGTGAACGACTCACGACCTATGGACGAACGACTTAACTCCGAACTACCTAAAAATGGCCAGAACAACTCAAGTGCAGTAAATTCAACAAAACGCTAAAAATTGGAGTTTTTCGCCAATCCAATCCAAACCAAATGCTAACATGCATGCAAAAATGATAGGGAATCATTCCCAACAGTCCAATATGGTTATAGGCTAGAATTGTGAGATAAAAATCTCACCTTTGCACCAAATATCAATGAAAATGAAGTTTTAAGCAAGCAAGAATCAATCCTTCTTCTATCTAAGCACAAGAAGCTTGAATCCAATGTCTTCTTCTTGAATTTGGAGTAGAAAGATGGATTGCAATTGAATTTGAGTTTTGGAATTTTAATTTCCCATTCCCTCCACCATTAATGCCAAAGCTTGATTAGTTAGGAAATTTATGAAGAGTGAGGAGAAGAGGGTTGGAACTTGGGCTTAATAGGCTAAACTAACCCAAAGTCCAAAGCGGGAAAAGTTAGTGAAATTTCACTAACTCCAAACCTATTGATGTTTATACTTAAAAAAGTTGTAAACGGCATTTCGAACTCAATAGAAGTGGTCTCGAGTCCTAATTTGACCGTTTGCAAAAAGTAGCTTTTCGGACCAAAATCCGATTAACGAGTTAATATTTTAAATAAAATATTTAAATACAAACTCAATAAATATGCGGGTTGTTACAAAATCCATCTAAATCCACCACACAAACTCTACTACACAAATATCTGAAGACTTCAAACATACTGCTCTTATTCGAAAAACAGAACATATGCACAAGAAAATCAAACCTCCAGATTAAAAATGAATTTCCTATAGAAATCCTCTGATCCAAGACAAAACACAAATTCCCAATGAATCGGGTGTTGCTTCTATTCTGGAATAGCTGCCACTATGCTTCCGCTGCACAATTCTGATTTAAGAATGCTGTTGATGAACATAAGCACAAACTTGATCAACCCGTTCCCCGAAACATTGTTAATCAAATTCCATAAAATCTCAGTGACCTATCTGATTTGTTCACAAACACCATAGCAAAAATTCTGCTAGAAAACAAGATCCGATATATCCTGCAAGCTTAAACAGACCTCTCTCTCAAAGAACCTCCTTCCTACTAGGTTGAACCACCGGTAAAGCTCCAAGAACCTAGTCGAAACAGATCTCAATCTTTTGATGCGGATGCAAACCTTGACTTCTTCGAAGATATCCAGAAAAAAATTCAAACCACTTCGATAACTCTAACATCCTCTAGAGATGCTTCAATCCAAATAAAGATTACCAAGAGAACTTCCGAACCATCGCAAGTCACTTTTGTGATTTTGCACAATTCAGATTCCAAGAGACCGTTCTCTCTTCACCAATCTGAACAGCTTAAGCCTTCTAACCAATGGAAGAAACTAGTGGTCCACCTTCAACCACAAACATCACATCCAGCTGAGCTTACAGAAGAAATGGACAAGCTTCACTATATGCCCGGTCTACTGACAAAAGATCACAAAGACTCCTGAACCATCGAAGAAACAGGCCACTCTGCTGCTTCCGGACTCCACCTCTAGGATACAGCTAAGCCAAGAGATTATCCTGATCCAAAAGCTCATCGAATCACAAAGCTACACCAGCCACTTCCATAACAGAGCCTTCAAAATAGACAGATATCTCTCAGGAAACTCGACTTCAAACGAAGCACAAATATCTTGTTAAACTGAGTCTCAAATTCCAATACAGGCAGAACTCCTTCCTAAAGTTGCCAAGATACCATCACTGCTACAGCACTTCCGACTGCTCCAAACTCAACGAAAATCCACTTGCACGAGTGCAACCAGACTTACATTCCAAAGATAAACTCCGAACCTTGAAAAGGTTTCCTTCAGAGATCGGTGAAATCCCTCACACCAAACTGCAAAACTACTCAAGATGCCTAATACTGCCCTAGCAGATTCACTTCCAACCTCAAACACTCAGACTCCAACCATTGGTAGTTGTGTTACACACACCGCTACCATATCTACCTCTAGAACTTATATTGGAAAACCCGAATAGGTAACCCAATCAAATAGGTAGAAATAAATTAATATATATATATTCAAAATTACAAAAACGCTCTCTCAAGAAGGATGCCCCTCCAGAGCCTAGGTATTTGCTCAACCTAGCGCTCGAATACCACAATGTAACGACCCGCCTTTCATTCCATAGAAAGACGTATCATTAAGAAGAAAGAAAAGGGATAGAAAAGAGAAAAGATTGAAAAGAAAGAAACAAACAACATCAGAATCTCACAGCGGAACGAATAAATTATATTATATCACATAAAACATTACATAGTATCATATACATCAGAGTTATACAGCTAATACAATACAAACTAAACAGTTATAAACACCTGTCTAGTTATTGCAATTCAAGTACATCATAGAAAACAGATACAACTCAAACACAGCGGAACCACGATATATATATCTACACGCTGAAGCCTCCTGCTCCATTTCTCCTCCAGAACTCGTCAAAGGAATCCTGAATCCCTCGACAACTCATACATAATATGAGTACCCAAGAGTTTAATAAAACAGAAAATAAACACTCGGGTCAGACAGGGGTCTGGTGTGAGTAAACGGGTTTAAAGTTGCTTAACTTTAGAAAATCCTTTGAAAAGAAAAGGTATCACGTAAGACTTCCCACAAATAAACATGGAAAAGTTTTTACCTTACGCTAACCAAAACATTTGATAGGAAATCCAGTGATATTATAATAGGGTCTAGGGTTTTCAAAATAAAATACAGAAATAGCTGGAATGCTTACATCTCACGTTCCAACATAGTTGGGCACAATCAAAACCGTACAGGCACTTATTGTAGTTTGGATTCCATACAATGGCAGGGCTACTGGGGTACCGCCCATCACAATACGTGGCCTAGATCACCGTACCAAGGATCACTCCCAGTCCACTGCGACACAAAGCCAGAACCATCCCTTACTAGACAGTCCCGAACAAGACAACCCCGCAGATGGCCGTCGCCAACTGCCCACACAGCCGAAATAAAAGGTACCTCTAGACAGGAGTAAATCTCGTCCTACTTGGGAATGACCCACTTAGCCTTGCTGCACCTCCCCTGTTTTAGCCATTCCCGGTTGATGAGGCTTGAGGCTACGATTACCTTTATAGGACACATCTATCTTAGAATTCTCATCGTCCACCTGACGATGTTCTGAAAGCATGCAATCCATACAAGTTCGTTCTGGGTTCGGACGAAACCGAAGGCACTATTTCGCTACACTCGTTTTTGAATCACCCTTAGAGTTAACGACAATAACCCTTGCACTCTGAATCTTTATCTCGAACCTGAAAGTACCACCCCCGTCAAACTCATATTGAATCACCCTCAGAGTATTAACATGAATAGTCCTTACACCTCGAGTCTTCACTCTTCACTTGAGATTCACGACCTAACGTTTAATTTGGATCGATGTGGTTTTCGGAATTCAAAATTTGGACACCCGATCCTGGTCTCATCGAAATCCAAACGCCATCTTAATGTCCAAGTGATTTTTGATTTTAACAATTAATTCAATTCATCATTATCTATATACACACAGATAGATAATTCACATATCACAATAGATAATCACATTTCCATCATAAACAGATAATCCGTATTATCATCACAAACAGATAATCGTCACAAACAGATAATCCATATTATCATACTTTAACTAAGCATCCATATCATATAGATATTACTCATCTCATTACTGAGATCACAACCATTCAATGAAATATCAATATCATCCATAAGCAATGATTTATTAACCACCATCTATAATTAATTTAAAATGAATTAAATTAATTACTCTATCTCTAATTAATTTAAAATAAAATAAATTAATTACTACATCTATAAATCCTGCTTATATATCCATTAATTAATTAACCTAGTTAATTAATCATTCTCTAAGTATTCATCTTGATTAAACACCTTTGATTAATCATTCTCTAATTACAATAAGTAATTAGTCTTTAAATTAATTTCAAAAATTAATTATCCTTAATAATTTAGTAACTAACATTTAATTACTTCATTTATTAATTAGCTATAATTAATTACATTTATCCTTAATTAATTACATTAATTAATCACTTTATTATTGATTATTCCTTAATTAAACAATTCTTAATTACATCATTAATTATATTAATTAATGATCTCTAATTTATATTTAAATTAATTACCTTTAGTAATCAATCTAAAATTTAAAATACAATTATCAATCACCTTTGATTAATATCAATCCAGTAATTAACTACCACTAATTACTCATTAACAAATTAATTATTCCACAATTAATTGTCTTCATAAATTAATCCCTTGATTAATTACAAAAGTAATTACTCAAATTACTTCATTATAAATCATCTTTCACTAATTACATTCCAGTAATTATCATTTATCACTTCCCTAAATAATTATGCTCCATTAATTACATTAAGTAATTACTCTTATTAAATCATCAAATGATTTTCTTAAATTAATTAAACTAAATTAATTAACTTAAACTAATCACATTTTCATAATTAATTTCAATAAGAAATTAATCCCTTAATTACTTTTATCAAGTAATTGTGCTTAACAATTTACAATTGATTATCTTCAATTAATTAATCTAATTAATTATCAAAATTAATCACATTAATTAATTACTTAATAATCCTTAGATAATTATCTTTATTAACTAATAAACATTTCCTTTAATTACTTCTTAAGAAATTTATTTTAGATTAATCATTATTAATTATCTCTAATTATAAATTAATCTAAATCATTAATTTAAAAATAAATAAATAAGTCATTTCTTAATTCTCTTATAAATTAAATTCTTTTATTATCTTAATTATTTCTAATATAATTCATTTACTTTATTAATGATTTCATTAACATTCAAGTGTATTAAAAACATTACATTTTTAAATTTAAATTCAAATTCCATTTTGAATTTAAGATTCAAAATGTTTAACCATTTAAACATTTATCCAAAATTTAAATAAATTTATAAACCTTAAAATAAATGTTAAGAACATTCATTTCTTATATAAGATACTTATAAAAGAAAAAATTTAAACTAAATTACATAATTTTATTAAAAGAAAACAAGCTTAAAAATAAAATTGATTATTTTAACTTCCAAATTAAAGTCAAACACATCATAACTTTTATTCAAATATTAAAGAAAACCTTTATAAAGAATTTTATCAAGTTTAAACATTTATTTGAAAAATAAATTCATTTTTAAAAAATTTACTTTAAAACATTTAAACTTGTTCAACATTTAAACTGATTTAAATTCAAGGTTTGAATCCATAGTAAACTTGAAAACCATATCTTAGACTTGATTTAAATCTTGCTTAAAATTTAAAAAATTTATTTTTAAAAACTTAGGATTCAAAAGTTCATTTGAATTCAAACTTAAACTTTGAATTTAAAATCCCTGTTTTAAATCCTGCTTTAAAATTTGAATTTCATTTAAATTTTAAAAAACCAGAACACTGTCAGGTCACAAACCTGAAACTAACATTGACCCGAGACCACTCACAAATACTTCGAGTCATAACCCTAAATACTTCGAGACAAATACTCGAACTACCCGAGTAAATCTCGAGTCACAACTCTCTGGACAAACCCAAAAAGATCATCAGAACAAAAATATGCATGATGCATATGCACCGGCGCTCAGGCAACCTCCAGCCATCATCACCACCTTCATCACGTCGCCGACCATCTGCACACCTGATCACGACCACCAGAATCCCCACAGTAGCTCGAAATCAAAATCGAGATAGCCAAACCAACCTGGAACTCAACACTACAAACATTTCCCAAACCTGTCAACACCTCGCCAACTCATCTCCGACCATCAGAGCATCTACGACTCCGGCCAACCCTTCGCCTACATCCCCTCTTCCAAACCCCAAAACCCTACAACACTCGATGCACCAAAGAAATCAAGGAGCATCAAAACTTCTACCACTAGAAAACTAGGTTTAGAAATAGAAAAGAGCAACCACTGTCGCCACCAACCTCTGACCATCCACCTGACATTTTTCATCCACTCACCTATCATTCCTCCACCTCAGGAAGAACTACAACATTCCAAAACCACTAGATCAACAGATAAACTCCAAAATCCATTATCTTTTCAACCCAGTAATACTCATTCCATACTTAACTAAAAAATGTGATTTTAGTTTTAAAAATCATGATTTCATATAAGCATTCAAGTTATAAACCTGATTTAATATTTTAAGAAGTTTGATATTTTGCTTATTTGAAACAATGACTGTTCATATTGTTACAGAGACAACCAGATCTTAATTTATCTTAATTATAATTTATAAACTTAAATCTATACTAAACAAACATCTTTCGTTTACATCTCAAATCCTAACTGAGATCAAACCAAGTGGTGATGGATTTCTATTTAAAATCTTAGTTAAAAAAACAAAAACAAAACAGGATTACAGATACCTGGCAACAACACACACACACACACATATATATATATACACAGAGAAAATTTATCACAATACAATCATACAAAGCAAACTTATTCTATTAATCCACATGCAATAGATATATTTAAGCTTTTTAAATTGTGAAGTTACTCACTTTAAAAATGAAGACAGAGCAGTTTTATTTACAGCAGTTTTTGATTATTTTTTTTGAAAAACAGTTTAAATTTGAACTTGAGTTCTGGAAATTTGTTTAGCTTTGATTTTAAAAGGAAAGAACTGTTTTTAAAAACAGAAATTTACTCACATTTATTGAAGAAGCAGAGAACAAACTCTGTTGCATTTTCATTCTCCTGGAACTGTATTGTTCTGGATAATGAATCTGAAGTTTTGCATTTGCTTGCTGTTGAATCTGGTGAATTTGTTTGCTATTAAATCTGGTGAGTTTTACTTCCAATTTTGATTGTTGAATTACTTGCTGTTGAAGTTGATTTTAAAACTGCAGCTGACCTCTATTTTCTTTTGTTTAGATTTGGATTTGATCTCTCTTTGAAGTTGAAACTTGAAAAAATGATTTTCAGATTTGCTTTGCAGATTTTAAAGTTGTATTGGTTTTGAATTTCTCTTAAAAATCTGATTTTCAGTTTAGTTTTTGAAGAGAAGAAAGATTAAACTAAAATGAATTGCCAAATTTCTACTTAATATATTTTTAATAAAATGTTTTCCAAATAAATAAAACAATTGCCACTTGTTACTTAATGTTGTAGAGTGATTTACAAGTGTCTTCCTTAAGTATAATAACCTTACACATGTTCATTTTAATATTAAAATAAATTTCTAAAATTATATAAATGTTTTTTTAAATCCATTTCTTATTTATGTTATCATGTTTTTCAATGTTTATTTCCATTTAGCCTTTAAATGCTTACATATAAATTTCCTTTACACAATTACATATTTTAATGTTTATTTGTATATTTTTTTTAAATATATTTTCAAAGCTAATTTTTCAAGAAAGAAAATTTTAAAAAGAAAAGAATATTGAATTAAACTTTATTTTCAAAGTTTTAAACTAAAATATTGTACTTTGATGTATATACTAAATTTATTTCAAAACCAATCTTTGAAAGAAAAAAAATAAACTTTTATTATGATATACAATTTAAACTATTATATTTATATTTTTTTTGAACAAAATAAATATTAACTTTAATTTCTTTTGAAAGTATAAATAGATTTTTAACCAAACCTTTGAAAAGTTTCTATACTAATTTCAATCAAATTTTCCAATTCACAAGTTATATATATATATATATATATATAATAAATTAAAAAACATTCTAATTAAATTTAAATTAAACTTAAAATCAAACCCCCTATTTACAATGTTTACACATATATACATTATAAATAGAATATCTTTTAAATTAGCTTAGAAAGATAAATTTTACCATTTAATTTTTAACTTTTTGAAAAGAATAAAATTCCCAAATATTAAGTTATCATTATCATTATTATAAATTTTGAAAAGATAACATTTGTCAAACTAAATAATTATTAGTTTTCAAAAGATAATTTCTGTTTGACTAGATTATTCAATCAACATTTCACATTTTAAAATAATTTTTAATGGAAATTATTAAATAAATATTGCCCAAATTTCTGGGACATCACATTCCTCCCCCCTTAAAAGAATTTCGTCCCTGAAATTTAAAAGCAAAGATAATTTAATAATCACATACAGATTTAAATTTTAAAATAGCAAGGATATGCTATCAACTAAATACTAACAACCATAGCAACCAATTCAAACAAACAATTCTAACTATCCAGACAAAATTCTGGATAGGATTCCCTAGAGTTTCCCAGGTACAAACACCGGAATACTCGCTCTACAGAATCTAAACTAGCTACACCACTCAGATCTAGAGCTCCTATGTATCTAGATCTACAAATCTAAATAGGATACTGGACCACAGACAAGTCCTGATCAACTTCTAAATCTCCCAGAACTACGGGTTCTAAAACCAATGATAGACCATACACGTACTCCCTCAGATATACGTGAAATACATAATGAATCCCAGCTGTCCGAACTGGCATTCAATCCTGTAGACCAAACACTTAACCCTTAAGAGAAAACAGAAAGATAAAATATTCTTCTGAGCTAGCTTCCAAACTTACCCAATCTTATAGCTCTTACGATCGAAGAAAACTTATCCAAAATTAAATTTCCAAATTTTGAAATCCAAATCTCCGACTTCAAATTCTGAATTCCTTTGTCTCTTACCCATAAATCTCTCCTGTTGATCCTGGGCTGCCTTCAACCTTCTTGATCAATCCAATCTTCGCAGATGCTTCATGGAACAAATCTGAACAAAGAAATAAACGATCTCCAGATCCTACTCAACAAAATGGTTATCCCAAAATCCATCTAAATCCACCACACAAACTCTACTACACAAATATCTGAAGACTTCAAACATACTGCTCTTATTCGAAAAACAGAACAGATGCACAAGAAAATCAAACCTCCAGATTAAAAATGAATTTCCTGTAGAAATCCTCTGATCCAACACAAAACACAAATTCCCAATGAATCGGGTGGTGCTTCTATTCTGGAATAGCTGCCACTATGCTTCCGCTGCACAATTCTGATTTAAGAATGCTGTTGAGGAACATAAGCACAAACTTGATCAACCCGTTCCCGGAAACATTGTTAATCAAATTCCATAAAATCTCAGTGACCTATCCGATTTGTTCACAAACACCATAGCAAAAATTCTGCTGGAAAACAAGATCCGATATATCCTGCCAGCTTAAACAGACCTCTCTCTCAAAGAACCTCCTTCCTACTAGGTTGAACCACCGGTAAAGCTCCAAGAACCTAGTCGAAACAGATCTCAGTCTTTTGATGTGGATGCAAACCTTGACTTCTTCGAAGATATCCTGAAAAAAATTCAAACCACTTCGATAAATCTAACATCCTCTAGAGATGCTTCAATCCAAATAAAGATTACCAAGAGAACTTCCGAACCATCGCAAGTCACTTTTGTGATTTTGCACAATTCAGATTCCAGGAGACCGTTCTCAAGTATACTGGGGTACCGCCCGTCACAATACGTGGCCTAGATCACCATACCAAGGATCACTCCCAGTCCACTGCGACACAAAGCCGGAACCATCCCTTACTAGACAGTCCCGAACAAGATAACCCCGCAGATGGCCGTTGCTAACTGCCCACACAGCCGAAATAAAAGGTACCTCTAGACAGGAGTAAATCTCGTCCTACTTGGGAATGACCCACTTAGCCTTGCTGCACCTCCCCTGTTTTAGCCATTCCCGGTTGATGAGGCTAGAGGCTACGATTACCTTTATAGGACACATCTATCTTAGAATGCTCATCGTCCACCTGACGATGTTCTGAAAGCATGCAATCCATACAAGTTCGTTCTGGGTTCGGATAAGATAGATTTAACTTTAATTTATATTTTTTAAACAAAATAATATTAACTTTAATTTCTTTTGAAAGTATAAGATAGATTTTTAAACAAACCTTTGAAAAGTTTCTATACTAATTTCAATCAAATTTTCCAATTCACAAGTTATACACACATATATAATAAATTTGAAAACATTCTTATTAAATTTAAATTTAAATTAAAATCAAACCCCCTATTTACAATGTATACACATATATATATTATAAATAGAATATCTTTTAAATTAGCTTAGAAAGGTAAATTTTATCATTTAAATATTTTTTACTTTTTGAAAAGAATAAAATTCCCAAATATTAAATTATCATTATCATTATTATAAATTTTGAAAAGATAACATTTGTCAAACTAAATAATTATTCGTTTTCAAAATATAATTTCTGTTTGAATTAGATTATTAAATCAACATTTCACATTTTAAAATAATTTTTAATGGAAATTATTAAATAAATATTGCCCAAATTTCTGGGACATCACAACAATATTCGAAATCGTTTTTGGAAAACACTTTTGAAATTCTCTTATTATAGAGAATGTATAATTTTATAGCTTTAAAATTATTTATAAATATTATATAATAATTATTTCAAAACCCAATTTATTTTAAAAATCATTTCAAAATTATTTACAAAAACCCGTGCTCAAAATCAAGGAAAAACATCAAAAAACATCGAAAACCGACATTCGAAATCGTCTCAAAATCGATTCATTTTGAATCAAAAATTCACCAAAATTTTGGCTCTCTTATTGATAGGCTTCATGGCCTTCAAAACAATTCAGAAATGTCACAAATACAAGACGCAGAAGTCAAAAATCGAATGGGAAAACAAGGCAGAACAAAAAATGCACGGGCAAAAACAATACCCAGGTCTGAAATCTTCTTCGGGTTCAACTTTCAGACATAATTCGAATGGCTTAATGACCTCGAAATGGTCTAAAATTTGATAACACAAAGTAGAACAATTTATCCATGAATTGGAAAAAGATACATAGAATACCGACATGAAATGTTAGAAATATGAAATTACAAACATGGACTCAGGCCATGTTGAATTCTGCCCAGGTCTGAAAATCCTTTCTGGTTCAACTTACAGGCATGAAAATGAGGACTAAACGATCTCAGATTGAACTGAAAATTGGTACGCACATAGTAAAAAACTTTATCTATCAAATAAAAAAAGAATCGATGAATTGTGATAGGAAATGAAAAAGATACTTTGTCTCATACATGGACTCAGGCCATGTTTGCAGCAACTCAAAAGAGGGAAATGTGTACAAGCTTGAAAACCATCTCGGGTTCGAGTTATAGGCATGATACAGAGGACCAAACAACCTCAAATTGAACTAAAAATCGGTATGCACATATTAGAAAACTTCTGCTTTCAAATAAAAAAATAATCGATGAATTCTAACAAGAGATGGAAAAGATATGATGTCTCAAACATGGACTCAGGTCATGTTTGCAGTAGCTCAGAAAACGAAAATTTGTACCTGCTTGAAATCATCTCGGGTTCAACTTACAAGCATGAAACAGAGGACCAATCAACCTCAGATTGAACTGAAAATTGGTATGCACATGGTAGAAAATTTCAAATAATAAAAAAATCGATGAACTCCGACTGGAAATGAAAAGGACATGCTGTCTCAAACATGAACTGAAGCCATATTTACAGCAGCTCAGAAAACGAAAATGTGTACAGGCTTGAAAACCATCTCGGGTTCATCTTACAGGCATGAAACGGAGGACCAAACGACCTCAGATTGAACTAAAAATTGATATGTACATAGTAGAAAACTTCAACTTTCAAATAATAAAAGAATCAACGAATTTCGACATAGGAATAAGAAGATATGGTCATACAAAGTAGCAACCCGAAACTGTTTTTAATGTAAATTCAAAACGACACAAAATTCATTTACAATAAACTATTTTTGCCATTTCAGCTTGCAATTTTTCTTTGTTTAAGCTAGCATTTGTGAGATTTCAACTCACCTTGCATAATATTAGAGCTACAACTACAAATTTGAGAGAAGATGCAAGCTTTGGCTTTGTGAAAGCTTCAATAACTTGAAAATGAAGTTTACAGAAAAATGCAAACCCAAAACCACAATTACAGACAATCAAACATCTTAAAAATCGAAATTTGATGAAGTATCTTTGGTTTAGGGATTGATTACCTAAATAAATTAACTCTAGCTTGACTATTGCAGCAAAAGAGTGAATAAAATTGGAGATTTAGCTTTTTGTTGTGAAAGAGGAAGATGGGTTTTCTTTGATTTTTCTTTCTGTTTTGGTTTTCATCTTTTACTGTAACTAAATGAACGTATGTTAATTGAGAAGAACTTCTCATTTCTTTACAGGATAAGTGTAAATGGGCTTAGACCCATTTGAAAATTAATTAGGCTAAGTAAATTAAATTAGCTCTAAAACACATATACACATATGTTATTAACCAAACAACATTTTTTCTCAAAGTTTCAACACAATAAATTAACGTAAATATATTTATATGTTTAATAAAACATTTTAAAACTAATAAAAGATAATTTTAGTTATAAAAATATTTTTATTATTAAAAAACTTATTTTTAAATAAATAACAACTTACATAAGTATTTACATAAAAATAGCATTTTAACCCCAAAAATTACACAAAAATTATTTCTTATGTAATAAAACACAACAAACCATTTTAACCTCGATTTTATATCCAAAACTTCTTTCTAAATAAAATTTTCCTTTTTATTTTTAATAAACACATATTAAACAAATGCTTCGTTTAAAAAATCAATAAATGAAGCATTTGGCAAAAATTACTAGAATTATTGCATTTTCACTAAATTATAGCCATATTTCACTCATTTTTAACACAAACAACTAAAATTAAGTTTCTAAAACTTTATTTTCATGTTTTACATTTAAAATCCATTATTTATTCCAAATAAACAAATTTTAAATCTCCAATTTATTTTTATTTCTCAATATTAAATTATAACCGCCGTTATAATTTAATATTTACAGGTAAACGCCAAAAACAGGGTTATTACAGACTCTCCCCTTATAAAAATTGCATCCCTGAAATTTATAGAGAAGAGTTTTACTCAACACAAATTATTTTATCAAGCAAGAGAAAATAAACAAGCTAGAGTATAAAATTTCTCACTCTCAACACAGGATGATAGAAAACCAAGATAAGATTGCTTGATAAATTCTATGGCTTCTCGAGTGTAATTACTGGAATTAGTGGACCATTGGATTTTTACGAGCGATGCATCATGATTTTGAAGGCGCCTCACTTTCGAAACAAGAACACATACAGGATGCTACACAAAAGATCAATCGAGTGAGATTGATTTCTTAGATGCTTCTCGAATAAAGTCGGGATTTAACATAATTTTATCCTGAATTCCAACCAACTAGATAATTATCGACATGACCTTCCATATATCACAACGGAAAGAGCCACACTGACATTAGATTGACAGCAATTGAGGCAAGAACACTCAACAAGAGGTAGGAGGTTTCTTCAATACCACCAACCCAAATGACCGCATAAATGCAAGTTGCTAGATAATTGCACAAAAGCAAGACAAACTCAAGGAATATATTTGTATACTCCTATTTTACTAAAAAAATATTTTTAAGGTTTTCAAATCCATTTTCTTCATAATCAAATTCTCAAATTTCAACATTTTGAAAATTTTCAAAACCTTTTACAAAATCCAATTTAATATCCAAACTCTTCATTTAAAGTGAATAAAATGTTTCACTCTTAAATTCTACCACAATATATTTCAGTTTGAAACATATATTTTTCATATAATCGTTAACTCAATTACTTTCACAAAATAGGTAGAATACACTTGACCATTAAGAAAATAAGTCATTTTTAATTTCAAACCTACTATAAAGGAAATAGGTTTTAACACGGAAAACAATAAAATTAGAGAACTCTTATAAAATAAAAGTTGTTCTACTAAATCTAAGCTTTCTAGCAATATAAAGATCATCAAAATTGGATTCACGATTTGAAAGTTATGCAAAATTTATTTTCAGGTTAAATTTTAGTAATTTTATAATAAGACAGAAATGCTTATTCGCTTTCAAACCTATTTTAGATAGAATAAAAAGCAAAATATTCTAATGGGGTAAAAATAAAATTCATAGCTTTCTAAAAGCTCTTCCATTTACAAAAGTTTGAACTTTCGGAGTTATAAATCTCAATTATTGTTGTTTTAACACAGCACTTTTCAAACCAAATTTCAGCTTTCAAATCAATTTAAAATTTGAAATTTTCAAAAACCATTTTATTTTCAAGTTACATTTTCAATCAAGATTTTTGCTAAATTATTTTTTAAATGATCTTCTTTTCCCCGAAAAGCCAAGACATACAAAATTATGATTAACCTTATGTAATCATCATAAAAAGGAACAATCCATTAGTTGGAAAAAAATTCATTACCTTCCAATATGTAATTTAAAAGAAATTAACTAAGAAAACTTATTTTGGTAGAGATAACTAATCTCTTTCATTATCAAGAAATGATTATTGATTATTCATCAAAATAAATTTTTAGGATATATATATATATGTAAAGTTTAAAATTATTCTCACAATTTAAAATGATTATACTACATGAACTGTTCATTTATCAAAACAATTCAAATTCACATTTATACTATGTTTCAAAAATTAAATTTCCACCTAATTATCAACATAAAACTAATTAACGTTGATTGATAGTTAATTCAAACTTGTTTTCCAAAAAATTTTACAAATTCACAAAAACAAATTTTTAAGACAACCAAAATTCAAAAAAAATTAGCTCACAAACTCATGCTAAAGTTTAAAATTAGCATATTCAATTTCAAAAATTTCAAATACTACAAGAATATTGCCTTGCCATTGATTTATAGCGAATGACCCCGCTGATTGGCTGCAAAGTTGACCTAATGATCAAAACTGCCTCACCACTCATCCAACACTCACTAGGGTTTAATGGCTGCATTGCACATTCAAAATAAAATTTAATTCTCAAACCCTATTAATTTATTCCCAAACTTTACTTATAAAAAATCAATTTAGCGTGTCTGACTGTCTCATCACAGCGTTTAGGAAATTCCTATCGATAACGTTGATCAGGCGCATCAATTATAATTCTTAAAGCACTTGATGGACAACCAAACACAAAAGTCATTTTCTATAAAAAGAAATGCCTCATATATACTTTAAAAATATTCTTTGCTTATCACAATAAACAAAATTCAATTTCACTTAAAAACATATCGTCAATTTGAAAGATCTGAAAATTCAAATAGTTGTTTACACTCAAAATCAAAGAACACAAGAAGAACTCATCGAGATATTCGAAGAATACTCGATTCACAAGATTGAAGAATAAGCTGGAGTATTCCCCATACAAAATTGTATAATGAGCCACTCACAAGATCCATACGAGTGCGGAATGCGGTAAGAGGAATGTTATCCTCCGCAACTTGTAGCTGATGAAAATCGACACAGGGTCAAGCTGAAGAAAGATCCTACCACCACTCAATAGATCGAATATATCATCAATCATAAGCAATAGATACTCGTTCTAATGGTTAACTTGTTAAGCTTGTGAAAATGGATGTAAAGCCTAAGAATACCATCAGATTTCTTAACAAAGATGACCGTGGCACCCCACGGTAAAGACTGGACTTATTGAGTTGTTTGGCTTCACGCCTCAGCAATTACTTCTAGAGTTTCTCATTTCCCTAGTGGACACCCTTGTGGGAGGATGACTAATAGGCTAAGAATCAGGAATGAGGTCAACACAAAACTCAATTGTCCGATTGGGTAGCAAACCCGAAACGGACTCACATGTATCAATAAAATCACAATCAACTGAAATTCGAGATACATCATCATCATCTCGAAACTGAAGAACAAATAAAGATACTTCAAAATTATCATCAACGTACCGAAGAACAAGAGACAACTAATCATCTGATTTAGGATGCCTAAAATATAGTTACCTTTCACAACATAGAATTAGGGTTTGATAACAAGCAAGCCAATCCATCCCCAAAATCATATTAAACCCAAGGTGATGACTAATGTGTAGATTTTCACAAAAAGAAAAACTACAAAGAACAACTTCGATATTGTCACACGACATGCCAAGTATTACGGATCCCCTCAACAGGATTCACAGTCCTCAAAGAAGTAACAAGATAAGAAACATCCAACGGTATCAACAAGCTCCTTTGATAAGAATGTGTGTTAAGCACCCATATCGAAGAGAACTAGAATAAAATAATCACGATAAGGATTATTCATAGGATAAGATATCTTTAATTCAATTATACTACAGAGTAACACACACACACACACACACACACACACACACACACACACACACACATATATATATATATCTCGAAAATTTGTTTTATGGATAATCCACAATCATTTCTAGATAATGGAAGAGATTAGTTATCTCTTTCAAAATGGGTTTTCTTAGTTAATTGCTTTGATGTAAGATTTTGGAAAGTAATGAAAGTTTTTCCAATAAATGAATTGTTTCTTTTATGTTGATTGCATAAAGTTGATCATATTTTGGTATGTCTTAGCTTTTCAGGGAAAAATAAGATCATTTAATTAATGATTTAGTAAAAAGCTTGTTTGTAATATAACTCGAAATTAAATGGTTTGGGAAAATTTCAAAATTTGAATTGATTTGAAAGATGAAATTTGGTTTGAAAAGTGTTGTGCTAAAACAATAATAACTTGAGACTTATAACTCCGAATTATCTCATACTTTTTACAAACGGAAGAGCCTTTAGAAAGTTATAAAAAAAAATTGCCACATTGGAAGATTTTGCTTTTTATTCTGTCTAAAATAGGTTTGAAAATGAATAAACAATTTTGTCTTATAAGTTTCAAAAATTTGTGCTGAAAGTAAATTTCGCATAACATTCAAACCGTTAATCTGATTTTGGTGATCTTTATATCGCTAGAAAGCTTAGACTTAGTAGAACAAATTTTAGTTTATAAGAGTTCTCCGATTTTGTTGTTTGCTAGGTCAAAATTTGCTTTCTTTACAGCAGATTTGAAATTGAAATTTACTTGTTTTCTTTGTGGTCATGAGTATTCTAACTATTTTGTGACTATAATTGAATTGATGTTTAGTGTTATCCCACCTTTTGGCGAGACCGTAACAGCAAGAAACTAACTAGAAATCAAAGACAGTTCATCCCGAAGATCGATTATACACAGGTTCACTATGGATATCGACAAATTTTTTCCCGATTCCGGATCGAGCTACAATTGACAAGCCATGACAATTAAAGTTGTGGAAGCCAACGTCCTAAATTATGGGTAAATCCGAGTTCGTATGCTCAAGGTATGATCGATACAAGTCAAGGAAAACAACACAATCACATCCATCACTTCGTATCCATCATGTTTTGTACCGATCAATGATGGCCTTCTTCGTATCGATCGAATATCGTGTCGGTCCAAGTAACCATACTTCGTATCCATCGTTTTCATCTAGTTCGTATCCACCAAAGGTAAAGCTTCGTTCGTATCCATCCATCCTGAGAATGTAGTTCGTATCCATCTGTCGGCCTTGTTCGTATCCATGAAAGACCCTGTTTCGTATCCATCATTTTTCATTTTCTTCGTATCGATCGAGTATGCCCTTCACTCCAATCACCTAAGGTTACTTCGTATTGATCAACACGTATAGAATCGATACAAAGTACACCACTGGCATCGATACGAAAATGGAAACGAATGAAGTCACATCGATGGATACAAACCAATGGTGCAAACAAAGGGTGGTGCTGACGGATACAAATGAAAGGATATGGATAGATACACGTGGAGTTCGAAAAGGATGAAGGCTCGTTCAACACGGCATGGAAAATGGATCAATACTTGAAAATAGAGCCACGTCACCAACGCGCACGTGCTTGGTATCGATATGAATAAGTATCAATGTGAATTGATTGATACGAACCAAGAAGCATAAAGAAAGTTCTAATTTGTATCGATTATATCTAGAGATCTACATGTCCAAACGCTATGTAATTTTAACAGGAGCTTGCGTACAACCTAAAGAATGCTCCTGCTCAATTTCGAATCAATTGGGCCAAATCTTGATCGATATGAAATTTGCTCGTATCGATCATGGACCGAGTGCAAATCACATGGGATCGATCGCATGGGCCCACACACGTGCCAGAAGAGGTCACTTGAGATCTGAGCGAGATATATGTAGACTACACCTATAAATAGCATCCCAGAGCCTATAGAAAAGGACTTTTGGATTCTAGGACGTCCAGACTCTGCCGAAATCACCATGGTACTCAAACTTCACTGTGGTACTCGATAATTACTACTGTAATCTATTATAACCAGGGAGTAAAAATCAATAAATCAAAACTCTTCAGAGCGGACGTAGGCTAGAACGCCGAACCACTATAAACCTGTGTGTTTCCATCATTCTCCTTTTAACTTTCTGGGTGTTCTTCATGTTTTATTCTCTACATATTTGTTATCTATGATCTGTGATTATGAACGGGTGCATACGTCAGCAATTGGGTGTTTGTGACCATCTTTGGCGTAAACATTTAGTATAAATATATGTTTCAAACTGTAATAGTAGAATTTAAGAGCGAAACATTTTATTTACTTTAAATGAAAAGTTTGGAGATTAAATTGGATTTTTGAAAGAGGTTTTGAAATTTTTCCAAGTGTTGAAAATTGAGATTTTGATTATGAAAATAATGAGTTTTGTAATTCTAAGACATTTTGATTGTAAATTAATATTTATAAATACGTTGGTTCCTTATGTTTATTTTGCCTTAGTGTAATGGTCTAACGACTTGCGTTTTTACAGTCGTTTGAGTTTGGTGGCCTTTGAAGAAACCACCTCTCATCGAGTTTTCATACCTCAATTATTGTCAAGTTAGTATCACTGTCGCTCTTTTCAAAGTGACACATGGAAATTCATGCATATAATCACCTGGTTGATTGAAGTTCCGGATAAAAGTTGTGCAAAATCCCGACTATATTCGAGAAATTTCTAAGAAATCAATCTCAGTCGATTAATCCTTTGTGTAGCACTATGTTAGTGTTCTTGTTTCGAAGGCGAGATGCTTTTGAAATCATGATGTATTGCTCGAAGAGATTCAATGGTCCACTTACCTCAGTAATTACACTGGGGAAATCACTAAATTTATCGAGCAATCTTGTTTTTGTTTACTATCATCTTGAGTTGAGAGTGAGAAATTTTTAAAAAATTCGAGCCTGTCTATCTTTCTTTTGCTTGATGAAATAATCGTGTTGAATATAGTTCCTCCTTAGAAATTGCAAGGAAGCAATTTTTATAAGGGAAGAGTTTGTAACAACCCTGGTATTGGTGATTACCTATAAATATTAAATTATAACAGTGGTTATAATTTAATATTGTGAATAAAAATAAACTGGAGATTTAAATTGTGTATTTTAAATAAATAATGGATTTTGGAAATAAATGTGAAAATAAAGTTTGAAAATATTATTTTGTTTATTTGTGAGAATAATGGGTGAAATATGATTTTATTTGAGAAAAATGCAATAATTCTTGTAATTATTGCCAAACACTTCATTTAATAATTTTTAAAGGGGGTATTTGATTTTAAAATGTGTTTATTATAAATAAAAAGATGAAATATGGTTTAAAAATAAATTTTGGTTGTAAAAATTGAGTTTAAATTGGTTTTGTGTATTTTATTTGACAAGAAAACAAATTTTTTTATAAATTGTTATGTTAAAAATGGTGTTTTGAGATAAAAGGTGTAAATTGTGATATTTATATAAAAATAAGGTTTTATTATTAAAAATAGATTTTTATGGATAAAATAAATTTTATTTTATTGAGAAAACAATTTTGCTTACATACGCTTTAGTTGTATAAGTTTTATTTGGTTTTTAAAATAAGAAAATATGTGTTTATATTGTTAAAATAGATGAAAATGTTTTACTTAGTGAATTTTCACTAAGTATAGGATTGGGCTTAATGGGTATAGGGTTTCGATCCATTAACCTAATCTAGAATTATCAGGAAAGGAGAAAAAATTAGTTGTACATTGTTTTTTCTCTACTCACTTTCTTCTACTCAAACAATTTATGGTAAAAAGAAAATCCATGGCCGCTTCTTTTCAAAATTATATTTTTCTACAAATCTTGCTGAAATAAAAGAGAAAATCAACAAAAAAAAACAAGAGAAGCTAATCAAATCTAATAATTAGCATATTTCATCAAAATTCTTGAGTTTGATCATGAAATTGTTTGTAACTTGTTTCTTCTTTCCTGCATGTTCAATTTTCATCATTTATAGGTTCATGAAGGCCCTTCTTCACGAAAGCTTCAATCTTCTTCAGCTAATTGGTGTTAATTTTTGCTATTTGCCAAAGTGAGTATCAAAATTCACAAATGCTAGCTGAAGCCAAGCTTCAAATTGCTAAAAACTGTGAAAAGTTTGCTTCTGTATCTTGTTTTCATACTTGGTTTTGTTTCTATGCTAAAATTGTTCTGACCTCCAATTTGCATGTCAATTTTTTTCAATTCCGTCAACGAAATGCTGCCGGATTTTCTTCTGGTAGTAGTTCATGTGTTGTAGTATAAGGATGCAAAATTTCATAGCAAAACTCTTTCGTTTGATACTGAAAACTTTACTGCAAAATCAATACGAACCTAGATTTTTGCCTGTACATATTTCCGTTTTCTGAGTTGTTGCAAATATGGCCTGAGTACATGTTTGAGACCACGTATCTTTTTCCTTTCCTTTCAGAATTTATTGATTCCTTATTTATTTGAAAGTAGAATTTGTGAACTATGCGCGTACCATGTTTCAATTCAATCTGATGGTGTTTTGTCCTCTGTTTAATGCCTGAAAGTTGCGCCCGAGATGATTTTTAGGCCTGTCCATATTTCCGTTTTGAGTTGTTGCAAACATGGCCTGAGTCCATGTCTGAGCCAGCGTGTCCTTTTCATTTCCTGTAAGAATTTATTGATTCTTTTTATTTCAAAGTTGAAGTTCTCTACAATGTGCATACAAGTTTCTAGTTCAATCAAAAATTGTTTGGTCACATGTATCATGTCTGAAAGTTAAACCTGAGATGGTTTTCAGACTTGGGAAGAATTCAACATGGCCTGAGTCCATGTTTGAAATTTCATATCTTTAGCATTTCGTATCGGATTTCAGTGAATCTTTTTCCGGTTCATAGATAAATTACTCTACTTTATGTATATAAAATTTCATAACATTCCAATATCATTAAGCCATTCAAATTATGTCCAAAAGTTGAACCCGGAGAAGATTTCAGACCTAGATATTGTTTTTGCCTATGAATTTTGTGTTCTGCCTTCTTTTCCCTTCCGACTTTTGACTTCAACTTCGTATTTTTGTGATGTTTCTAAACTTTTTTGAGAGCTATGATGCCTATCAATAGGCTAGCCAAAATTTTGGACAATATGAGATTCAAATTGAATCGTTTTTGAAATGAATTCGAGTGTCGCTTTTGAGTATTTTTCGACATTTTTTTTGATTTCGAGCATGGGGTTTTCCAACGAAATTGAAATGATTTTTAAAATAAATTGAATTTTGAAATAATTATTATATAATATTTTTCAGTTATTTACAAGTTAAAAAACTATATATTCTCTATAATTAGGGAATTTTCAATGATTGTTTTCAAAAACAATTTCAAAAATTGTTTTAAAAGCTTGTTTTCTCAAATAAATTATTCTATACATAAAATACATGTTTTTTCACTATTCGAGCAAATGAGAAGAAGAATTAAATGGTTCAGTAAAACATGTCGTATGGCACACGTGCATTTATCTTATCGGTTAATTTCTGACTTGTCTGTTTGATCGTTTTGACCTTTGGGTCGTGTTTGTTGATGAGACGAGGCAAACATTTTACTGCTTTTTAATGTGGCATTTACTAGCGGTAAGTAAACCATCTAGTGCGAACGTGTGGTATGGGACGCACGTTAACACTTTTCAGGTTTCTATCTAAGAGTTTGTGTTACATTTGTCATTACGATGTATTTGCCAGTACTGGACAGTCGGGTCATTTGTCCTTCGGGATGTTTGTCACTGCAACGTATCTGTCCTCCCGGATGTTGTCCTTCGGGATGTTTGTCATTGTGACGTATTTTTCCTTTAGGGTGTCCTCCTTCGAGATGTTTGTCATTGCGACGTGGCGCCTTATTTTGAGAGAACGGTACTTGGCGCGCTTCGGCCATATGCATGTGCTATATCTTTGAGATGATTTCATTGATTATTATGATTTCCAAAGTGTATCACCTTTTTACATTATTGGACATTTGAGGTGTTTGTGATATCATATATATAGCGATTACATCTTTGGAAATTTAAACTCCTTTGAGTTTATATTTGGGATTTGAGTTGCCAACACTTGGCGTTTATTTGAGTTTGAGATTTGCTATTCTTGGCAATTATTTGAGATTATATTCTCCTATTTTGGAGATATATGTAATTGCCTTTATGGAATATTTTTGAAATTGAGATTTCTCTTTTGGGAATGCATTTAAGATTGCCATTATGACGGGTTTCGAGATTCCTCCTATTTAGGAGTTATGGTTTCTCTAAATCATTATTGTTATTTTGGGATATGCCGATGATATGAGGCATGCTGTGCTTAGTGCTTTTGTTATGGAGTTTATCTCTTTGAGATTATATATGTGTTTGGTGGTCACTTGAAGTAATCACATGAACTTAGAATTATTTCTTCTCATTTGAGAAGAATTATCACCCTTATCCTCATGTATTATTTTATCGTTTATCCTATTAAACTTATTGTTTTAGCTAGACTGGCCTACATATTTTATATTCGGGTCAGACCGACTTGTTTCAGGTTAGGTACCTGTTTTGGACTTAGCCTTTCTACTTCTGCTTGGATATATCTACTTATCACTTTTTTTTGTAATCTTTTAATGACTCTGATATATGTGTATTTTTTGCTCATTGTATATTTTGTGGCTTATGAACCAATATGATGTATCATTTTGTATTGTATCGTGATGTATCTGTATATATGTATATATATCTGTTGTTAGCTGTTCTGTGTTGTGATATACATTTTAGTTGTTGCATTTTGTTCTGATAGATCTGATAGCCACCTACAGTTTTGTATTAAACATTTATTAAATATGTTGATCCACTTGAGATAGAAAAAATAGAGCATTTATCGACGTATTTAGTAGATGTTTAAGACAAGGCTATAGATGGTCGCTCCTAACGAGCCCAATTCTCTGCATTAGCAGACAGTATTACCCAGCAATACCCTTTGTTAATGTGGGTCTCAGGGTGAGACGTCATAGCTTGGTATCAGCTGTGACACCCCACCCTAAGACCCACATTAACAAAGAGTATTACTGGGTAATATTGTCTGCTAATGCGGAGAATAGGGCTTGTTAGGAGAAATCATCTATAGCCTTGTCTTAAACATCTATTAAATACATCGATTAGTGTTTTATATATTTTTTCTGTCTCAAGTGGATCGACATATTCAATAAATTCTTAATACAAACTATAGGTGGTTATCAGATCTATCAGAGCAAAATACAACAACTACATGCATATCACATCACTATGGTAGGTGACACGGCACAACTAGGCAATGCCAGGGTAGATATACCAATTACGCTTCCGGACCGATGGTAACGCGTAGCGCGCAGCTACCGCCCACCTCAAACAACACTCCCAAATCAAAGGTGCGCACCAAACAATCACAAAAGTAATAGAATGGCATACGAAGAAGTGCGTCCGATCAGAGGTGCTACCTCATTAATCCGTCGATCGTTCCTGTTTTAGCCACCTTATGCCAACTCACGGGAGTCAGATCCACGTATTTACCTCAAAGGAAACGTCTCCATCATCCTACTTCATTCTGGAATCTCCACCGCGTACACGGTTGTCAAAGTGGTTTCGGTATCAACAAAGAGTATGTCAGATATCCGATCCCGGTCTCTTTAACAACCAAACGTTATTATAACCCGTGGTTACAACTTTTAAAAATGGTATTTATACTTTTAAAATCAAAATAAATTTAAAATACATTTCAATATCATAATATCATTTCAAACATCATTTATTTAAACATCAGTCATTTATTTAATATAAAATACCATTTAAATCTATTCAGTTTATTTAGGAATTAATTGCCTTTCAACTCACATTTAAAAGTTAAATTCTTCCATTTAAAACCATTTAAAGTCAATTCCTTATTTTTATTAATTACATATTAATTTCCAAAATTTAAGCCTTTTTCCCAAAGATTATTAAATTTTATTAAAACAATCAAAAATTCAGTTTCCGTAGCACTTATAAAATGCTACCCAAAGTTATAGGTTAAACGGTTCATTTACAAAAGATAGCATTTAAGTGCTGTAATAGATTTCTTTATTTCCAACTAAACTTTAGTTATCTTTATCAACTATAGCACTTACAAAGTGCTATAATAGCTTTTAGTACAAATTAGCCTTTAAGTTCATTTAAATTTAACTACAACATTCATAAATGCTGTAATATCCTTTATATTTAAAATTTCAAGGTTTAACTATAATTTCATAACTAAGTAAATTTTTATTTAAATCATATTTAACTTACAAATCATATATTTTCACATTATAAAGTCATAATTTCAATACTCATATTTTTATGAATTTATAAGTAAATTTTCATACAAAAAATCAAATTTTATTATGAATTTCTTATTTAAATCCAAGTATTAAATTCCCATTTCTTTAATTAAATTATTAACTTAACAATTAAGTTTTAAATTCCCAGAATATAACTTATTATCAATTATTTTACTTTACTAAAATCTCACTTTTAACAAAAATTTAGAATTTCCCAAAATAAGTTATATTTCACAATTTTACTTAAACATTCATTTATTTAACATTTGACTCATTCAAAAATCATTATAAATTTTATAAAAATCATTTAAATACATTTTAAACCAGAATATTATGAATTTTCCATTTAAAATATTTTTAAAACATTTCAGAAAAATATTATATAAACCACGGGTCTGTATATAGTTTTCTAGCCTAGGTCAAGTGATACAGATATATATCATTTCAATCCGCAAATTACAAAGAAAACCCGGGTTCTATCATTTCAAACCCGCAATCCCAAGTTAAATAAATCACTAAATAAATAAATGAATGCATAAATAAGTAAGTATCGTTCAGGCCTATCATTTCAGCCTGTAACGATTTCTATTCTACAGGGAACTTGCAGTGTGATTTGCAGTAAATAATAATAAAAAAATCTAATTGCAACAATATAACAATAGATAATACAGCTGATGATGGGTCTATTAAATAATGGGGTTTTAACATCATAAGTTTATATCAAAAGCAGATACAGTTAAATAAAATAAATTTACAATTACACTAGTTATCAATCTACAGATATATAGGTATGTTTGTCTGGGGAGAAATACTTACCTTAAAGCTGCAGAAAATTAGATTCAAACGATTGTATCACTTGATAAAGAAACGTACAAACGGCAAGATCAGATTTCCGTGGAGGCAACGTCTTGATTCAAATCTTGAACAAGATGAATGAAAAACTAAGTATTCGTATTTTACTATGATTATTGAAAACAGAATAAGAAAATTTTGACCTAAATTCTCGACCACTCCACCCATATCTTGGCAATGTTCTCACTGCTCAGCCCACCTTTTATTTGAGTTATATGAACGCACTCTATACTAAAACAGTGGATAAATCGTTGAGATACTATTTCAAAAAGTGGTGCTCGGCCTATCCATTCTATTTTACTTCTCTCTTTTTTGTTTTTTTTTACTACACAACTGCACTTATAAAAAATTTCTTGCTCTTGCTGCTACAACAGGACACGGCCCTGACTATCAAAAAGCATGCACGCATGCACTTGTATCATGAATATTTAACAAAGTTTGTCAAATAAAAGGATCGGCTTGGAGAAGGAGTTGGCCACAGTAGTGATGGAGGGGGTAGGGTGCGGCCGAGCATGAAGTGTATGACAAAATATAACAAAACAAAAAGAAGAAGGAAGGAAAAATAAATAAACCATTACCTGATTCCCTGCTCACGAAAAAGAAAGAATTAGATGGAGATGCAGACAATTTTAAGGTGAGGAAATGTGATATGAGGTTTGTATTTATAGGCAGAAGCTTGTACGCAAGGAAAAGTAACGTGTGCAAATCAATGGGAACAAAAAGGCAAGCAAATATTTTTGCTTTGATATGGGATGTCGAATTATTGCTTTTATAAGGCAAAGATTATTTAAATCAAATAGTTAATTTTTGCAGTGGTATCTTGGACCACATATCCAAAAGTAACGTACATTGATTTGATAAAGGAATGGCAAAAATCAAAAATGTGAACGGTTATGGATTTACAAGATTTTATACTTATTAAAATAAATGGAAGGTGAAATATCTTTAAACGCATTGATAAGGCACGGTTGAATTTCCTCTTTTAAAAGTGCATGGCAATTTATTTAGGAAAAAAGGCAAAAATTATAATTCGTTTAGAACGTGTTATAGATAGGAAGCGTGCATTTATCAGGGGGAAAAGGCATGTAAATTTTCAAATTTTAGACATAAAAGGAAGAAAATGATTTCTTTGCATTGAATTAATTAACGGTTGCACGATTTGCAATTTAAATAGGTTGAGCGAATTAAGAAAAGTAACTGCAAGGAATAATATTTGTCTTTGAAATGGAGATGGAGTTTGGACAAATTTGTGAACGTTACTCTAATAAAGATTTTATACCAACTTAAGACCAATGAAAGCTATGGAAAGTGTAACTTTTGGCTAAAGCAATTCTTTAACTGATTTTTTTTTTTTTATTATTCATATAGATATTGCGGTATGAATTTTAAAATGCGCAAAACCGACGCAATAAAATACCCCCAAATTAATACAAAAGTGACGTTTTTTAATTAATACATTTTCTTATTTTATATGTTATTTATTCCATTGAATATCGTACCCTTATAAATGCGTAATTTTAACAGTTTATTAGTACACTGAATTCTTAAAAGTTACTCCTTAACATGTTTGCATTATTCTGATTTATTTACCATTTCCAATGAAATTTATTATTCAAAAAATATTACACATTTTTAAAGAAAGTAGATAATCCATTTCTTTATTTAAAATTCCAATTAGAGTTATACTTAACAAAGTTAAAAATTTCATAAACTTTCAATTTTATTATAGAATTTTGGGGAAATGATTTACTCAAATTAAAAATTTATATTATAATAAATTCCAAGGTTTTATAAATAAAAGAATAAAGTGCTTGTAATATTTTTCTCTCTCTTAGGAAATGAGAAAATAAAGAAGATGAGAAAACAAGAAACTTGTACGTGAATTGCAAGGCAAAATATACGGATAAACTAAAGGAATGAATGACCAGAAAGGAACAAATGTTAGGAAACAAAAAGGCAAGAATTAAGGCAACCTTTCGTTTCTTTCCCTAAGAACAGGTAATTAATCTAGAGCTTAATTATGTATATGGAGAGAGAAACCTTTCATTCTTTCTCTAATCAAATTGATTGATTAATTAAATGTCATTAACAAGCTATTTATTCATGGCATGGAATGTAACTATGTCCAAATGTATTCTACAGTAAATTATGTAAGTGCAATATTAGATTGTGTACAAAGATGATGTTTCCTTCATATATATCTTTATTGGTCATAGTATTATTAAAAACATATACGTGTATATATATATATATAATAGGCTTATACATATAAATGTGTTAAAATTAAGTTTCACTATTTTATGAGCCTAAAACTAAAGACAGCAATTTTGAACCTAATCTCCAGATTAAAAGGGTTTAAGATTAAAAAAGTTATGACTTTGCATACAAGTCCATCTTATAAATCTTAAGTCAAATTAACGCACACATATATGTATATACAAATCATTGTAAATAATGTCTTAAACTTAATACAACATCTTTATGTTAAAATTTATAACTTAGTAAATTCTTTAATATTAAGCAATAAATTAAGGTCTAACGTTACTTTAAAAGGAAATAAAAGGAATCGTGATATTTTGTAATAAATTCAAGTTATTTTTATAAAGGCGCCCCCCCTTTTTTTAACTTTAAACAAAAGTATGCAAAAACCAAAAGATTGGATTTAAATAATGAACACATGCAAACATTAATAAACTACATATGTTTTCTATTTGAATCAATAACAGAAATATTACATTAATTAAGGCTTAAATTTAAATTACAATAAGTTTTTTCCCCTCTTTTACCAAAACTTATTAACTTAAAATTTTAATTATTGAAAATTTTACTTTAAAAAAAACAACGTTTTCAAGTAAAACTTAATTAAAATATTTACAAAATTATGGGTTGTTACAATGCATGAGGATAAGGGTGATAATTCTTCTCAAATGAGAAGGAATAATTTTAAGTACATGTGGTTACATCAAGTGATGAAATTCCACTAAGCATATGTATACAATCTCAAAGGAGATAACTCCGCATTAAACAACAAGCATAAGTATGACATGCCTCATATCATCGGCATAGTCCCAAAATAACAATAATGGTTTCAATGAACCATACTCCCAAATGGGAGAAATCTCGAAACTCAAACATGCTATAAGGAAATCTAAAAACTAATCTCTAAATAGAGAAATCACAAAACTCAAAGTACACTAAAAGCAGTAATGTTTACTTTATCTCATCGGCAAACATGACCTGAAGGTCAAAACGATAAAACATCTCATCGGCGCCATGTCCCGAAGGACAAATAAGTCACAATGACAAACATCTTGAAGGACAAATACGTCTCGAACACAATCATCACGAAGGACAATACCCCGAAGGACAAATACGTCGCAATGACAAACATCACGAAGGACGAATGACCAGATGGTCCAGTATTGGCAAATACGTCGCATGGACAAACGTGTCACAAACTCTCAGATAGGAACCCGGAAAGTGTTGACATGCGTCCCAAACCATACATTCACACTAAACGATTTACTAAACACTAGTTAATGCCACACTAAAAAGTAGTAAAATATTTACTTCATCTCATCGGCAAACATGACCTGAAGGTCAAAACGATCAAACGGACAAGTCAAGAATTAACCGATAAGATAAACGCACGTGTCCCATATCACATCTTTTACCAAACCATTAAATTCTCCTTCTCATTCGCTCGAATAGTGCAAAAAATAGTATTTTATATATATAAAATAATTTATTTGAGAAAACAAGCTTTTAAAACCATTTTTCGAAATTGATTTTGAAAACAATCTTTGAAAATTCCTTTATTATAGAGAATATATAGATTTTATATCTTGAAATTAATTTAAAAATATTATATAATATTAATGTTTGCGCCAAAATTGGTCACAAACACCCGTTATCAGTGAAAGCACCCATTTATGAACACAAATCAGCAACAATCAATGTAGAACTCGGATCTAAACAATAACAATCACAATCATTCAGAAATAACAATCACAAACACAGGATTTATAGTGGTTCGGCGATCTTGCCTACGTCCATTCTGAAGTTTATATCTTTATTGATTAACTTGATGATTCCAATCGATTACAGCGGAATACAATCGATGATAGCTTTCAAATCTGATTACAACAGCGATAAAGAAGTATGCAATTGAATCTGGCAGAGTCTGGACGTTTAATCACGGAAGATCCCCTTTTCTAAAGGCTTCAGGGTGCTATTTATAGGCGTTGGAGGCCCAGATGTCGCTCAAAATTCGAGAGACTTTTTCTGGCACGTGAGTGGGCCCACGCGACCGACCCCACCAAGTTTTGACTCGATCTGAGATCGATTCGAAGTGATTTCGAATCCATCAAAAAATGATCCAATCGAGCTGAAACTTGGCAGGAACAATCTTTACCTTGTATGGAAGCTACTATGAAAATTTCATTGCATTTAGCCTCGTGGTTTGGGAGATATGATTGATTCGAGTCGATGATTTTTGTTCGGCTGTTTATTTCGATTCGATCACTTCGAATCCATATATTCGAATCGATGGACGCACGTGGTACTGAAGTGACGTGGCATGCACTCCTCGCATCGATCCTGTTTTATCTCCGAGTTGACCACTTCGCACCCATGAATTTCGCCTCGTTCGTATCGTGTGCCACGACCCAGTTCGCATCAATGGATTCGAATCATGGATCGATACGAAGGGGATCAAGACGAGCCGAGTGGCTTCAAACAGGGCAGAATTTATGGATACAAAGAAATTATCTGGCATTCTTGATGGATGCGAAGACGATCGATACGAAGTAGTGCTTGGGCACGAAACCGATCGATTCGAAGTAGGGTATGGTGATGGATTCGAAGTGCTCCGGACTCGATGGATACGAAACAGTGCTTCAGCATGGATACGAGCGTGCTCAGGGGATGCCCATCTGATGGATTCGAACCGATCGATTCGAAGTGATCAACATCACGAGGACGATCGATTCGAACTCGATCGATTCGAAGCATATGTAAACTAACGGATTCGAATAAGACAATTAGTGATGGATTCGAACCCATCGACTCGAAGTGAGCATCTCCCCAACTTTTTGATGGGTTCGAACGACATACTCTGGCTAACTTGCATCGATCATATCTCGTTCATACAACCTCCGATTAACCTGAAATTTGGAATACTGGCTTTCATGGCCTTGCTTGTCATGTCCTATCAATTGTAGCCTGATTCGGGCTCGGACAAAATTCATCGATATCCATAGCGAAGTGAAGTACAACCAATCTCTGAGACGAACTATCTTTTGTTTCTGACCGATCTTTTGGTATCACAGCTTTGCCAAAAAGCGGGATAACATTTGCCCCCAAAAATATGCCTTTGCGGTAGGCAGGCGTGTTTGTAATGCCATGATCTGGATGTTCATATCCTATTGATGTCCTGCAAAGGAATTTACAGTTTTATACGACCTCAAATAACGACCGTTCGGGATCGGGGTATTTGAGATGAAGTGCGGTCGTTCATGGTCAAGCGCCTGACTTCAAATGACAATCGTTCGGGATCGAGCCGTTTGAGGTGAAGTGCGACCGTGCGCGGTCAAGTGGCGGACCTCAAATGACGACCGTTCACGATCGAGCCATTTGAGGTGAGATGAGTTGTGCCGTTCGGGGCGAGTCATGTCGTTCGAGGCGGATTGTGACCGTTCGCGATCGTGTGCCATTCGAGGCGAGTTGTGACTGTTCGAAGTCGGGTGCCGTTCGAGGCGAATTGTGACCGTTCGAGGTCGGAGATTATAAGTGAATCGTGACCGTTCGTGGTCGGGTGCTGTTCGAGGCGCGAAAGTGTGCCCGGGAGGGCTTGGTATTGCTGATACCAGGTTCACGTTCGAGTGGGTCCCTGGATCATTTGTCAGGGCGGTTTATCGCCATCTCAGAGCATGCCTAAGGACCGTTCGCGACCCCGTACATGTGTAAGTAGCTTAGCGATTTCAGAATTATCAGAATCAAACATCTATTCAACAGACGAGTTTTAAAATGGAAATGTCCAAACAAACAAAGTCCAAATGTCCAAATCAAAATGAAACAAAAGCAAAGCAAGGATGTCAAAGTGTAAGTTCCCACTACTAAACGGCCAATGATCATTCAGAGCATGCCTGGGGATCGTTCGCGATCTCGTACATGTGTAAATGAGTTAATTGTATTAGTGGGAAGCTTATGACTTGTTCATCATTATTTCAATCAATTGATAATCAAACGGTGTCTTGATTCAGGGTCGCCTCTAGCTGATGTGGACGGTGGTCGCTTTGGTTCCACCACTGGAGCTCGCCTCCTCACGTATTGAAGGAGCATACCGTTCCTGATATGTCCTTCTACCACGTCCTTCAGATGCCTACAATCATTAGTGTTATGACCGTTTATTCATGGAATACACAAAACTTATCTGATTTTCTTTCGTCAGAGGTTGGATCCCTTCTCATTGGTCTACGATACGGAACCTGCTCCTTAGTATCTTGATAAATTCATTCTAGACTCTCATTCAGCTTAGTGTAAGTGGTGAATCGCGGCTCCCTCCGTTGCCGCTTTGACCTGTCCCCGTCATTCTCAGTCTTTCTTTTACTTTTATCCTTGCCTGAGTCCTTTTCGAGAGGCTTTTTGTCATTAAGTGCATAAACTTCTATTCCCTCTCCTTCTTCTCTTTCTGCATTCGCATCCTCCAATCGCAAAAACTTTTCCGCCTCATGATAGAATTCTCCTAGATCCACGGGTGGATCCTTAGTTAATGAATTCTTGAATTCTGTTCTGTCAGCTATTCCGGACACAGCCGCCATCATAACCATGGATGGATCTGGTCGATCCACCGAAGCTGCTGCTGCATTGAATCGCGTTAGATAATTCCTCAAAGTCTCTCCGGCTTTCTGCTTTAGGGTTGCCAAAGTCATCACATTCTTGGATCTTGTAATGTGAACCCTGAATTGCCTCATAAATCTTTCAATTAAATCATTCCATGTTTCGATGGATCCACTCTCTAATTGTCTAAACCACAACGCCGCAATATCCGCCAAGTACAATGGAAAGCACCGGGCCATAACCTCCTCTGATGCCCCCAGCACTTCCATATGCCTCATATACTTCGTTAGATGAACCGTGGGGTCCGTTCTCTCGTCATACATGTCCAACGATGGTAACTTGAAATCCGGTGGGTTCCTAGATCGCCTGATTGCTGGGGTAAAAGGACTCCTATTAACATCCTCCAAATCTTTGTTTACCAAACCGCCTCTCATAGCTCTTCTAACCATCTCCGCCAAACTGTCATCATCTCCGAGATGCAATCCTCGTTCATTACTTTCACCCTGCCCCCCCCCCCCCCCCCCCCCCGAGTTCACGAGGAACTTCTGGGATCTGCCCCCTTGACTGAGCGTTCACTCCTATGCTACTCCCGGGCTGCGCAGATGCTCCTCTCTCTCTTCCCCAAATTGGATCAACGTTCTCCATCGGTGTGCCGCCTGTTCCTGGTGCTATGCCGGATGGTCCTACTCCGTTCTGGACTCCATCCGCTTCTCTATTTTGTGTTCCAAGTTGTCCTATCTGCTGAAATAAACTCTGCATCATCTCCTCTTGTTTCTTCATCATTGTCTCCATCTCGTCCCTAGTGATGAAGACCGATGCTTGGTTCGCTCCTGAGGAAGCCTCTTGACTTCCTTGATGTTCACTTCTCTCTGGCCTTTGTCTCTTACTTGTTTGTCTCGTCATGGTTCTTAGATCTAAATTCTTAAGTCTTCAAATTCAACTTATCATGAATCAGCTGTTCTCGGTGAAAGCACCAAAATGTTTGCATCAAAATTGGTCATAAACACCCGATATCAGTGCAAGCACCCGTTTATGAACACAAATCAGCAACAATCAATGTAGAACTCGGATCTAAACAACAACAATCACAATCATTCAGAAATAACAATCACAAACACAGGATTTATAGTGGTTCGGCGATCTTGCCTACGTCCACTCTGAAGTTTATATCTTTATTGATTAACTTGATGATTCCAATCAATTACAGCGGATTACAATCGATGATAACTTTCAAATCTGATTACAACAGCGATAAAGAAGTATGGAATTGAATCTGGCAGAGTCTGGACGTTTAATCGCGGAAGATCCCCTTTTCTAAAGGCTTCGTGGTGCTATTTATAGGCGTTAGAGGCCCAGATCTCGCTCAAAATTCGGGAGACTTTTTCTGGCACGTGAGTGGGCCCACACGACCAACCCCACCAAGTTTCGACTCGATCTGAAATCGATTCGAAGTGATTTCGAATCCATCAAAAAATGATCTAATCGAGCTGAAACTTGGCAGGAACAATCTTTACCTTGTATGGAAGCTACTGTGAAAATTTCATTGCATTTGGCCTCGTGGTTTGGGAGATATGATCGATTCGAGTAGATGATTTTTGTTCGGCTGTTTATTTCGATTCGATCACTTCGAATCCATATATTCGAATCGATGGACGCACGTGGTACTGAAGTGACGTGGCGCGCACTCCTCGCATCGATCCTGTTTTATCTCCGAGTTGACCGCTTCGCACCCATGAATTTCGCCTCGTTCGTATCGTGTGCCACGACCCAGTTCGCATCAATGGATTCGAATCATGGATCGATACGAAGGGGATTAAGACGAGCCGAGTGGCTTCGAACAGGGCAGAATTTATGGATACGAAGAAATGATCTGGCATTCTTGATGGATGCGAAGACGATCGATACGAAGTAGTGCTTGGGCACGAAACCGATCGATTCGAAGTAGGGTACGGTGATAGATTTGAAGTGCTCCAGACTCGATGGATACGAAACAGTGCTTCAGCATGGATACGAGCGTGCTTAGGGGATGCCCCTCTGATGGATTCGAACATCAACATCACGAGGACGACCGATTCGAACTCGATCGATTCGAAGCATATGTAAACCAACGGATTCGAACAAGACAATTAGTGATGGATTCGAACCCATCGATTCGAAGTGAGCATCTCCCCAATTTTTTGATGGGTTCGAACGACATACTCTGGCTAACTTGCATCGATCATATCTCGTTCATACGACCTCCGATTAACCTGAAATTTGGAATGCTGGCTTTCATGACCTTGCTTGTCATGTCCTATCAATTGTAGCCTGATCCGGGCTCGGACAAAATTCATTGATATCCATAGTGAAGTGAAGTACAACAAATCTCTGAGACGAACTGTCTTTTGTTTTTGACCGATCTTTTGGTATCACGGCTTTGCCAAAAAGCGGGATAACAATTAATTTCAAAAGCCAATTTATTTTAAAAATTATTTCAAAATCATTTAGAGAAATTCGTGCTCGAAACCAAATAAAAATCATCGAAAAACACCAAAACCGACATTCGAAAGCATTTCAAAAATGGATTCGTTTTGAATCACATATTATAATTCTGGCTCGCCTATTGATGGGCTTCATGGCCTTCAAAATAGTTCAGAAATATCACAAAACTAATATGCCGAAGTCAAAAAATGGATTAGAAAACAAGGCAGAACGCAAAAATGCACAGGCCAAAAACAATACCCAGGTCTGAAATCTTCTTCGCGTTCAACTTTTAGACATGAAACAGGTGATTGATCGACTTCTGATTGCACTAAAAACTGGTACGCACATAGTAGAGAACTTTAACTTTCGAATAAAAATGAATCAATAAATTCCGACAAGAAATGAAAAGGATACGATGTCTCAAACATGGACTTAGGTCATGTTTGCAACAGCTCAGAAAATAGAAATATGCACAGGCCTAAAAACCATCTGGGGTTCAACTTTCAGGCATGAAGCAGAGGACCAAAAAACCTTAGATTGAACTGAAAATTGGTATGCACATAGTAGAAAACTTCAAATTTCAAACAAAAAATAATCAATGAACTCCGACAAGAAATGAAAAAGATATGTTATCTGAAACATGGACTCGGGCCATGTTTGCAGCAACTCAGAAAACAGAAATTTTGTGCAGGCAAAAATCTGGGTTCGTACTGATTTTGCAACAAAGCTTTCAGGTATCAAACGAAAGAGTTTCTATGAAATTTTTCATACTTATACTACAACACATGAACTACTATTAGAAGAAAATTCGACAGCATTTCGTTGACGGAATTGCAAGAAATTAACATGCAAAGTGGAGGTTAGTACAATTTGAGCATAGAAAAAAAATGAGTATAAAAACAAGATACAAAAGCTAACTTTTCACAGTTTTTAGCAATTTTAAACTTGGCTTCAGCAAGCATTTGTGATTTTTGATACTTACCTTGTTTATGAAGTGCAAAAACCGGATTTTGTGCTGAAAGGAGGAGGTTTTGAGCTAGTTTTGGCTTGTAGAACATGTAAAAACATCAAACAAGGACATGGGAAAGAGGAAAAGTAATTAACAGACAAAATAATACAATAAGTTGGATTTTTGATGAAATATTTGTATTTTGGAATGGATTACCTTTTAGTTCCTCTTTAGGTTAGCTAAATAATAGCAACTTGTTTGAAGTACTTTGGGGATTTAAAAGCTTAGGTTGAAAAATGGTGCAGTTGGCTATTTACTGCTTCTTGAAGAAGAAGATGAGGTGAAGTTTTATACGTACAGCTTATTGTTTTCTCATTTCTTTTTGGTTAAAGTGTACTAATGGGCTTCATACCCAAAAGGAGAAAATTAATTTAACCTAGGTGAATTTAATTCAACACTTAAATCAAATATATACACCAATACACTATGTAACAAATAAAACAACACATTCTCTTCAAGTTTTTAACACAAATAATTCATGTAAACATACATACATGTTAAATAAAATATTTTACATCGTATAAAAAGATAATTTTAGTTTTAAAAATATTTTTATTATTAAAACTCTCATTTTGAACAAATAACCAATTTTACACAAATAAATACATAAAACTTCATTTTTTACTTCAAAATTTACATACAAATAATTTTCTTGCGTAGAAAAATACGACAAACCCTTTTTAAACTCAATTTTATAATCAAAACTCATTTTTAAATCAAATTTCATCTTTTTATTCAAATAAGAAATATTTTAAAAATCAATTACTTCCTTTAAAAATTATTAAAAGAAGCAATTGGCAAAAATTACAAGAATTATTGCATTTTCACTAAATAAAATCATATTTCATTCATTTCTATCTCAAACCACCAAAATAAAGCTTTTAAAACTTTATTTTCTCATTTATTTCCAAAATCCATTTTTTATTTAAAATAAACAAATTAAATCTCCAATTTATTTTAATTCACAATATTAAATTATAACCTTCATTTTAATTTAATATTTACATGTAATCACCAAAACCAGGATTGTTACACTTCGAAAGAGGTCTGATGTGCCAAAGGCATGCAAGAGGTGTTACGTGACTCAAAGTGCAAAGCATTGGAGGAAATGATGCGTGAAATGGAGGATGATGGGGCTCGATAGATTTCTACCCAGGCTTTACTACCTGGGAGTAGTCACCATCGATCCATTGGTGGGACCTGACCGGTTCACTAGTGGGAACCTGTCCTAAGACTAAAGCCTGGGCACGGAAGGTTTATATGAGATTTCTTCCCTGTTTTAGATGTGGTTCGACGTAAAGCTTCAGCTTGGCTTCAGAGAAGCTTCGGGCTACTTGAAGAAGGAGATTTTTTATATAGATACTAATGCAATATGATTTTGTATGTGACTAATAATGATCGACAACGATCGATCATGGGATAGATAAGGTGATTGGTCTTATGATTACATCCGATGAGCGTGTATGTGCGAGCGGAACGATCTGCATCCCTTGGATTCTTCTTTAGGTAAATATATTTAGATGAGTCGTATCGGTCTTACATTAGTGACTGTACTTGGTATTGGCCTAATATTGGTGGCCATACCTATTATTGACCTTAGTAGAGGCCATCCGTGTAAATAGATGATAATGAGATATCGGTCTTTGTTTGTGATAGGCATATTTGATTACGTGATATTATATTTGATGTATACATATATCTATATAGGACCGGTCTTCCTTTGTGGTCACTATAGCATATTATATAGGATGGATCATTCTCTTTTATAGAGATGTTATAAGCTTGTTAAGTAATCCGTGATGTCCTAGAGGATGATGACATTTATCTACTATGGAACCATATATCACCAAAGATCATTATAGGAGTATGGTGTGCTCTGAAAAAGTCTCAGGTATAGAGAATAGATCATATATCACTAAAGCTCATTATAGGGGTACAGTGAGATCTACACAAGACGTTTCTTTCAAAATGTGGTCGGGGTCTATGGTACATTCAGGTGCTGACTCTATTTATTTAGGACTAGGTTTCAAGTATATAGAGTAGATCATATAACACCAAAGCTCATTACAGGGGTACGATGAGATCCACATGAGACATATCTTTCAGGATGTGGCTCATAGTCTATGGTACGATTGGGTATTAACTCTATTTATCTTGAACCCTCGAAAGGAATCACTAGATCGCGATAGATGTTCGTAGTGGACTTCGCCTTTCATAATGATGGGTATTGATTTGTATTCTTTGGTTGCTTCTCATGGTTATGTTATATTAGTTGGTTGAAATCGTTGTTGTGTATTTTAGAATAGGCTTGCATTTTATTATCTAATACCCTATTATAATGTACCATTATGGATCAATCACATTATATTAGTTGTGCTGACTCATTGATGACAGGAGAAGAGCAGGGTAAGGTAGAATTCCCATCTTATGGGAATAAGTTCGCTTACTTATTATGGGTAGTTCGGATTGCCCTTGAGTCTTGTTGGTGGAGAGGACCGACTGTACCCTTGTAGCTTCCTGTTTTATTTGTTTATAGTTTTGATATGCAGTATTTTGAGATAGTTTCTCGCATACCAAACTTATGTATAATCCGCATTTTTCCTTTGTCTATTTATGTCATGACAACTCTCACTTACTTGATAGAGTAGTTTGGAAGTCGGTTACTTTTGGGATATGATGTTAGGACAGATGGAGCATGTTGTGGAGGCGATGTTGATACTTTTGATATATACTTGATGTTGTTATAGTACATGATAGATATGTATTTATATATGAGACATGTTGTATCAGATATTATATTTCGAACTCTATATGTATAGAGTTTATGTATTTTGATTTATCTATATTAATATTTATTTATTAGTTCTTTCCGCTAGTGCGGTCTCTCATATATGTTTATTCATGTATATTCAGTACATTCTATGTTATCATTTCGATGTGAGATTCTATCGATATGCCTTGGTAATGGTATTTTGTTTTTTTACCCCAACAGGCTGCCTTTTGGGGTATTTTTAAGTTTGACATTACTTTAGAACGTTGATTTAGGCGGGTTGTTACATTTATATACCCGGTTAACCTTTTATACATATGCTTATGGGTTTTCAAGATTTGATAATTTGTTTATTTAATTTATTTCCGTTCATATTCTTCGTGGATTCGAGTGTGAATGTAAGGTTCAGTTTTAACAAGTACTTTTAGTAAAATTTCTACTTGTTTATATACAACTTCACGTAAGTTATCCCAATAATTGTATATAATTTTCAACCAATTACCTATGTATATTTCAAAGAGTTGCCTATGTATACTTCCATCACTTATTACGTGTATTTCAATGTTAATAGAATTGAATCTAAGTAAATTTCAACGAATATGTTCATTTATTTTTATTTATCAAAAATTAGTTCAAATTTATCATAAATTATGATCTATAAGATTAAGGATAGTTTCAATCCAAATTTTTCTTTTTTTTGTCAACATCAATCCAAACGTGTTATACAAAATTAGTTCTATAGGATCAAAGATAGTTTAATCTATTTACTTTCCATTTATCAAATCAGTGATTATTCTATCATTACTAAGGGTTTTCCAATTCATATTTTTTAGGATAAATACATAGATTCAAGATTAAAAATCATATTCTCATTACTTAGAAGATATATAACAGAAAATCAACTACTTATCTCCATCATACTCATTTCATAGATAAATCCACTCACCTTTATAGCCTTTTCATTCCTTTATCTTTGCAAATTCTCCCCTCTATATTTCTAAGCTTTAATTCATGTGTTCTTCTTTCTCTAATTCTCGTTTCTCTTTTATTTTAATTTACTGTATTTCAATTTTCAATTAGAATTTTTTTGAGGAAGGATGAGAAGAAGAAGAACTTTTAAGAGGCGGATGTTAGGGTTTTAGGGTAAGAATAACGGAAGCTTATGCCTATATTTATAGGTGAAAGTTAGGGGTTTTAGGTTAAATTTCAAAATAAAAAATTATGAAATGCCACTAGGTTCAGTTTCCATTAATTCTGACTAGTTTTATCAAATTTAATAAGCTATGCATGTTTTCCAATAATAAATGGCATTCTCGATGCAATGGAATAGGTCTCGGGACTAATTCCAACTTTTGCGAAAATTTACATTTTGTCCTTTGATCTAAAATTACATTTTTACCTTGATTAGCATTTTACTTTATTCTTTAAATTTCAAGGGTGTTACAACCTTCTACTCAATCATCAACTACTTACAACCATTGTCCTTAGTTTCAAAGTTTCTAATACAACATGTACTTATGGGTATGGAATGCATATAAAACATATAACTGATGCAAAAGTAAGCAGTTTCCTAAACTAGTAGACCTCTTGAGATGTAAGTGCTTATATCATGTATCTAAAATGTATACAACATCCTATATATACTTTCATTTCTATGCGAATGAGAAACCATTCAATACATCTGAAAAAACCATAATGTATCTAAACTGAAAAGAGAATAGATAAGGTGATGTATGTCGTAGGCTAATATGAACATGTCATCCCATTGGTGCAATACTAACTAACAAAATATGTCCTAATTATGCATTCACATCCATGCTTAGTATCCATACATACCAACCTATGGAATATACTAAGCTAAGTACTATGCATTCAAGCAACTATAGTTATCTAAAATAGAGACTTACTAGAAAAGAGTTTTGGATGGGTAGCTCGCATCTTCTCCTTGGGCACCCAAGTACTCACAACTAGATCATCTTCCCATTGAACTCTAGCTAGTCTACTTACTTTATTGCAAAGCCACTTTGCCCTATGATCAACAATGCACATAGGTGCATGGCTAACAAGTGAGGCTCTTTCTACCTCAACTCCTCTAACTGACTTGGCTCTACCATGGTAGCTGAATCGTGTAAACACTTCTGTAAGTGTGATATACGGAAAACATTATGAACTCCCACCAGTTTTAAAGGAAGCTCCACTCTGTAAACTAACATCCCTACTCTGTCCAAAATCAAAAAGGCCATATAAATCTCGGTGACAACTTTCCCAAACTACTAAACCTCATTACATGTCTAAGTGTTGTGATCATCATAAAGACCATACCGCCCACTACGAACTTCAACAACATGCATCTCCTATCAGCATATGATTTCTGCCTATCTTATGCGGTCTCTATTCTTCTACAAATCAAATCTACTTTCTTCAAAGTTTATCTAATCATGCTAAGAAATAAGCAAATGGAAAAATCTTCTAGTAAAGAGTCAAAATGAAAGCGTCAGATTCTCTCCTCCAATTTTCAAGTACTCTTAACTAGATCATTCTTCCAACCTCAACTTTTTGACTTCATTACTAGCATGTAACTTCATTCCAATCACTACAAATTTATATGCATAGGTAAACCTCTGCAATCCTTACTAGCAATTCATATGAAATGATATCGACATGCATCATAATTGACACAAGTATGCCAGCGTAGCCTTATGCAACCCTCAGTGCATATATACAATGCCTTAAATCATCCCAGTAGTATATCAATAAATTCATCTTTTGGATACTAAGGTAAGACAACACAATGTGGACGGTGTCCCTCCTAATATCTAATAACTTGAGTCTTTTGATGTTCCACATTTACATCGAATGATATCAAAATCAGATGATCCCTTAAACTAGTTAAAATAGCATAACTTCTTTTCTAATTTTGATTCAATTTAAGATGTATCGTTTTATTTATGATATCTCTTCTCCAGTCTTTCAACAATCGTGATACCAAGGTACCACATTTTTAGTCTACAAGAAATTTTATCCTTATTTCTACAATCATAAAGGCAAGTAAACATTCAAGCATTCAAGTAAGGTAATCATAATCTATTCACCTATTTAACCCTAGAAACTAAAATCCTAAGTCTATGTGAAGTCCTAAATATAAGTGAAATTCTAACCTAAAATTGTTATAGCATTAAAGGTAATCGACTAGGTGATACTTCTTTCACGTGCAATTATTATACAACACAAACTATGTACTCTAAAATCAGCACTTTATAATTGCCTTTCTTAAATAAAGTCTCCTTTCAATCCAAGGATGTTTGAAAAGAATCCTAATATCCTCTTCACAAAATCTTCAAGTCTTGCTTCCTGTGAAAATATCCTCTACATCCTTAATGCATGCAAACTGTAATATCTTTCATTTAAAGAGAATTCAAGTTCTTGAATTAGTTATTTCTGGTGTATCTTAGTTACAACTTTATCTAGGATATCTTTTGCAACTTAAACTTTCAAAATTTTACCATTCCTTAATGTAATTCCATTAATGGGACCTTTCATAAACATAACTTCTCACCATTTTATTTCGACTATTTTATAGTTAGATAACTCAAGATGTAATGATGTCTTGCTATATTAATCCAGTAGGCATAACATTCAATACATTAGTATAATTCCCAAAAGATCATCTAGGAACATGTAAAATGGATGATTTCCTAGCCTAACATGATATAAAATTCATTTCACATCTGCCCTTAAACAATGTACTTGTAGTTGCGACGACAACAGAAGAATCAATACTTTAAAAATATCATCATAAAAAATATGCAGTAAGATGACATCCTACTAGCTTAGTTACTGTTGTTGACAAGATTCACCTAAATTAATAATTGACTCGGATGATTGAATCAAGTGCAAAACGATAGTGCGACGAAGTTGGTCGAAGAGCGAAGAGCGTCACGCTGAAGAAAAGTGCAAGAACATGCATCAAGGACCACACAATGTCGGCCCAATACAAACTTTAGCCAACCCTGAGATGAAATTATCTCGGTACTGAGACGATTATCTCATTACTAAGATATTTGTTGAGAAGCCTCGAGTTAAACTCGAGGAAAGCTCGAGTCCAACTCGAGTTTGGGAATGCCTCGGGTTGGACCCGAGTCAAACTCGAGTCAAACCTGAGATGACATTATCACGGTACCGAGTTGATGTCAATCATCTCAGTACCAAGATGACTGTTGAAGAAAGTGTGGCCCACGACTGTCTTGATGGCTCAGTCTTTGTTCCAACAATTTTGAATCTGATGAATTATTTCTCTAAGCAGGGATTTCTGACTTGGATGAGGGAAAAGCCTATAAATACAAGAGGAGTTGCACTCAGAAAAGGGATGGACACTTTGAAAGTCGCTATGCTCCAATACCAAATGAAAGTGACTGCTATGCTATAGGATCGAAATGGCCAACGGTTGTAAGCAATGTAAATGTAGTGGTAATGCGATATAAACTAAGTTATCTACTGATGTCGAATATGAGTATAAAAATAACTAGTGTGGAAAATAATAATAGTTGTAAAGTAAAATGACACCATGAATTTTTATACTGGTTCGAACACCTATTCTACGTCCAGCCCCAGACTCCTTTTGGAATTAAAACTAGCAAACCTCACTTAACCTAGAGGAATAGGTTTACACCGCCTAAGCAACCGAACAGGACTTCTACCGCCTAAGCAACCGAATAGGACTTGACTGCTTAAGCAACCGAACAGGACTTGACCATCTGAGCAACAGAATAGGACTTTGATTACAAAGTAAATTGTCTTAACCTTGTGTGTTATTATAACACGAATTTGTCACTTGTCGTACACCCTTCCTATAATCTTTTCCTCAAGTATGATGTGTGTAGTTGTGTGTGTATAAAGATTAGGAAGTTTCAATTTGCTTTTAGAAATATAGAATTGTGATTGTAAGCTATGAATGTATGAATTCAAGAGAGTGGTTACTTCAGAAAATATGATTCAAGTATAAGCAAGTAAGTGAAGTTATTTGATCTTGAAATTCATGCATATATATAGTAGATAGAAAGTTACAACTTCTGGTGAAAAGACTTTAACGAACAGCAATGGTCGTGAAGAAGAAAACTATTCATGAAAGGAAGTGTCTATTCAGAAAATGGCAGTTGGAACCAGGTCAGTCAACTGGTCTATGAACTTCAGTCGACTGAATTTGAAAATATAAACTTGCATACATATGTGCACAAGTTCAATAGGCTGCATATAAATATTCATTCGACTGAATGCCCTTGTTCACTCGACTGAATTCTATTGATAAACAAAAATTACTATAGCTCATTTGGTTAGAGCACTTGCCTTTTAAACTAGTGATCCGGGTTCGAGCCATGCTCCGTTCATTTTTTGAAAACTTGATTTCGATTAAAATATACATGCAAGTTTATTTGAATGTGAATGATGATTCTTGAGGAAATATTTTAACAAAGCACTAATCTAGACTCTATATACATATTTGATGACTTACTTGTTAAAATATATAATTATACGAACCATACTTTGAGTCGTTGAGTCCGGATGTTGTCGTAGTCATAGATTCGCGAATTGTTGTTTCATGTCAGCAATAAAAACCTATGATCCAACACACTCTAGACTTGAAACTTCATGTTTCTTCTATATCACTTCATAAAATCATATAAAAACGAAGTTTAGACTAAACTGAAAAAGCCACTTTCGACTTCCATCTCTCAGTATAAAGACTTTGGAATCGAAGTAAGTCCAAGATTATTAATTATTGAAAACTATTAATACTCGTAAGAGTTGTCTACATGCCGGTGGACTCTTCATCTTGACTATACTGATAAGTTAAACTTTTGAGTGTACGACTTGTAATCAACACCTAAGCTATCATTTTACAAGAATTTTGTAAAATATTTGCATGAGATAAAGCCCATAACTAACCAAAAATAGGATATAATAGGGGTTAGGTGAGTCAAAGCTTGTTTAGTTTGAAATTTTGAAATTAGGGATCTTAGAAGTTCGAATAAGAAATCCAATAGTGCCCTCTATACAAACCTGGACGAAAGGGCATTTTCCAAAGGCAATATATATAGAAATCTAAAAATACCAAAGACGAAATAAGAAGTCTAATAAATGCCCCCAAGTATAAACCTAGCTGAAAGGGCGATTGCCTAAGGCAATATATAAAGATGTCCAAGGATACCAAACGTCGAAAATATGTCTAATAAGAAATCCAATAATTGACGAAGGCAATATATAAATTAGTCCAGAATACCAAAGGAAATCCAGAAAGTCTCGATAAGGTGTCCAATAAGAAATCCAATAATTTTCGAAGGTAATATATAATGAGGTCCAAGAATACTAAAGGAAATCCAAAAAGTCTGAATAAGAAATCAAATAATTGCCTAAGACTATATATTGACAAGGGCATTGTTAAAGCGACTTCGTTTTTGGATAAGGGTGGGAGACTCCACCTAAGAAAAAACGTTTACGGAGGATCCATCCAAATAAAATGGTTTGCAAGTTTACCCTTCGTGCAAATCAAAATTCAACAACCACCCATTAAAAATAAGATAAAAATGAACGATGGTTCACTAAAAACATTTACTTGGGTTCTTGTCGAAATAAATGTGAAAAAGCGATGAATGATTATTGAAAAATGTGGGTAGTTATTGTAATGCCCTACCTCTTTACCTATAATACCCAAGAATATTACAAAATAATATTGTCAAATAATATGGAGAATAAGGTTGGATAGTAGCGACCATCCATTTTTATTCCTTTGGGCTAACACTTTCACATTTTACCTTTTAATCTGAACAATCAATATATGTGAACAGTCTCGGCACAAAGTAATAGACACATTGGCTTGAAAAAGAATCAGAATAATATAATATACTATACAAAACATAGAATGGGATAACACGGCAGGAAATATAATGCAAACCATAATTATATACTATGAGTCAACAAAAGAGGATACTGGGCTCACATAATATACATATATACTATAACAAGTCTCAAAAAATAAACATAATATCTAGAGTCAACATCTCATGCAAATTATACATATCATAAAGGTTCGACATCAAAACAACACACATGACGTATCTATTTATACATAATAGATAACTCCAAAAGCTAGCTTAAATCCATGGTCATCATGTCCCTGCACCTGACAAGTCTCGATCTGACCCAAGCATTATAAGAAACTAACATTCGGATCAGATTATCTCTAAATATTAAAGTGTGAGATCTCAATAATAAAGATTATCTATTGGATATCAATTGTAACAAGATATATCAATCAATAAAAGATATATTAAGGGTCTCACCTAATAGATATAACATAAAAATATTCACCATGTCACAAAATCATCTCATGCTCTACAACGGTAATCATGTCAAAATATGGTGAATATCCAATCTCATAAAATCCACAAAAGCTAGCATGAAAGCTAGTATCTCCCAAAGATAGAAAGATTGCATAAAATCGAGTCACATATCTAAATAAAATACAATATTGCATGAAAGAAGATCAACTCATAAAGAAATATAGACCGCTTAAAAGCAATTCAAAAGCCCTAGAAAATATATATACCAACCCAAACCAATCTAAAAGGATATATCACAAAATCAAAGGTGCGGTCCTATTTTGTGAACAAAATACAGAGGTACAGTCCTCTCCTGGACAAAATATAGAGGTACAGTCATCTTTGGGACACAATTGAACAACTGCATGAAAGCAAGTGAACTAATAAAAGATGAGCACGAAGCAAGTCAGGGAAAATAAATGATCCTATAGATATCTTGACTATCGGATATTCTTTTTATGAATTATTATCTTCTAAGGGAGACAGATATGAAAAGCTCCAGGAGTTTAGCCTGCTTAACTCCTAGAGTCCAAATGCAGCAGATATCCATTACATGTGTTCGACCTAATATCGCACTACTGAGGTGCCACGCCTACTAATGAATGGTGCAAGTGTTATGATATCGAATATAGCCTATAGTATAGACTACCGGCTCAATGATATAAGGCTATAAACTAAAACGAATACCACGACTCGGGGTGTGACCACCGCAGTCAAGCTGCTAGAGTGAACAACTAGTCTACAAGGTCAAGTTACCGAATGCATTAACATATATAGCAAATTATAAAACAAAAAATGTTTCCCCAAGATATTATTTAATCATATAGTGTTATATACTCTTCAAATAGTAACCACTACAGAAACACCTATGTCCCATAACCACTAGGTGTTGCTGTTTATGGTAAAGCAAGTATTTTGATTTTTACCATATATGAAGCGATTTCTAAAATATTTTATATATTTCAAACTTCTTTTAAAATCCATAAACCTATTTGTTGTTAAAATATATACATACATACACACACACACACACACACACACACACACATATATATATATATATGTAAACATCATACTTGAAATCCTTCCTTTAAATCCATAAACTTCTTTCTTTAGAAATTATAAAATACTCCTTATCCTTTACTCAAGATTTAGAAGTATAATCTCAATGTGATTTCATATATGATTTTAAAAAGATTTTTAAAGCCATGGTATATTTTACATACAATTTTAAGAATTTCCTCCTTTGAAACCTTTTTATAATATCTATTTATAGAAATCATATATATGTATACTAATATATATATATATATATATATATATATATTTCATTTTATCAAATTGTAGTGTTAACTGGAATTAAATAGATATATACAATGATCAAAAATCCAGACACAGCCAACTAAAATCCTAAAATTAAAACTAGAACAAGAAAAAAAAGGCCTGGAGACAAGCACTAGGACAATACATGACCGGTCGACTGATGCAAGTGCCTGGAGTTTGTCTTTGGGCATTGTCTCAGTCGTCTCTGGTGATGATTTTTAACGATTTCGACCACTAAAACTTGACTATTGAAGCACGAATACACAACTAAACATTCATGAAACGCTACACCATATATGTGATCGTTCATGCATCCAAGGAACAAGATATTGGCTGTTGAAAACTTGTAATTTTGACAGTGTTTTAAAATCTGAGCTACTGTAATTTATATAGTGACGGTAAACTACCATAGGTAATCACAATTTAATAGAAATCATTCATAACAGCATGCAATTAGGAATTCATAGTATAGGGATAAATGTGCGAGTTAAACCCCAACCTGTGTCGCTCGACTATGGAAGTCATCGTCGCTAGGCAGGTCGTATGCAACCCTATTGAAGCCGCCATATCATTCGCGATGCTACCTCAAACCTCACTGACCACACAACCTCCAGCACATGACGCGATCGTCGATGTCAAGTCCAGGTGCCATATCCCCTCGTTTGATCGTCGCATCGTGACATGAATCCCCTCCGACCGTGATTTCAATTTGCTTCATCTTTTGTTTTTTTGTACATAGAAGGATTATGGGGCTTAGGGATCTGGTTTTGCTTTGACCAGCAAATGAGTTTATAGGCTAATGGAGGTCAACGGTTGAAGAGGTTGAGTTTGATTTCTTGCTTGGGCTTCAGGCTTTGAAGTGTTAAAGGAGAGAAATAAATTGAAGTAAATCAATAACCAATCTTATTCTCGATTAAGTAAAGATTCTCAGTTAAGTCCTTATATTACTCAATTGCCATTACGTTTCTTTAAATTGCAAAATTTGAAATCCCTTATTTGCATATCAATGATTTCTCATTGAATTATAAGTTCATTTCCAATTTTTATTGATATATTATATATTTTATCTAAATTATTTAAATTCAGTAATTAATCATCATCATCGATTTATTGATTTTATTGAATATGAAACAAAACTTCTTTTCATCTATTTCAATTATACAAAATTATTTACACTTTAAAACATTTTACACTTATTAAAACATTTTATTCGAATCTTGATATATTATCTAAAATGGAATTTTATTAACTAATTCAATTTATTATGACAAAATCCTTCATTAAATAGACTTTTAATTAAATAATAATTTAATTCCAAAAATACTAATTATAAAAATCGAATTCGAATACTTTTATATTAATTAAATTTGTAGAGTACTACAGCTTCAAAACAGGGTTGTTATAGTTACAGATTAATTTTTCGGTTAAGGGAGGCAAATTTTTTTCTCCACCCCCTCACGATTTTCTACAAAATGAGAAAATGACCTCCTTTTTCATTTTGTACAAAATCCAAGAGTGGTAATTGCATTAACTGATGGAAGTAAATTTAGTCACATCGTTTGTCCTAAAAAATAAAAGAAACAAAGTTAAAGAAGGCAGTCAGGCATTAAAGTAGATATCAAAACTATTTTTGAATAAATTCTAGAAGTTCCTTCTTTTGGATCATTTTTTCAATGATAAAAGAAAGCTTCCGACATTCATTCATTTTGTGCCCATTTGTAAAATGATAATACTGTAGTTTTCGCTTTTTAACTTTCTTTTTTTATAAGGAGGGTAATTTGGGTAAAGGAGTTTTTCATGGGTTGTTCGAAAGATTTGAGTCAAAGTATCGTTAAGTGGAGTGGGATCCTATCCTTTTTCATTTTCTTTCGTGATTTGTTGATTGAGGTTTCAAGAAGATGCCTTTTGACATTATGGGTTTGATCTTCATATGTCAATTCAAACACTTAAGTCCTTTATTTCATTGTTCATAGCCTTAATAATTTTTTTAAGTTGAGTCGATTCCTAGAGTGATTCATGAAGAAATCTTAATCCCGTCTGATTTGAAAAGCTTAAATTTCATAGACAGGATTGTATTCTTCAGCTTTTTTCTTTGCCGAAATAAGAGTTGTTAGGCATTCATTGTTATCTTCATTTATGAGCTGAATTCGAAGGTTGAGAGGTGATTCAGAACTGAACTCTTCGTTGCTGGAGCTGCTTATGGCTGGTTGAAGAAGTTGGTTTTCAAGATAATGAAATAGAGGATCGAAGGTTCGATCCTTCCTTTTAGCCCCAAAAACATGTTGAATTTTTGTCATGCACCAACACCCAAAACCCAGAAGGTAAACATCGAGTAATTTTTATTATAAAGGGCTTCGGTTGGCTGGTTACCAAAGGTTTTTAAATGAATATTGGAAGTGAAGTTGGATTTTAAGAGTGAATATCAAAAAGAATATATATTAGGTGAGGCCGAGACCAAGTGCGGTAAATAGAACCAAAAGTAAAAGTACTAAAAATAAACACACCAAGATTATAGTGGTTCGGACAAAATCCCTACAGTATTATTACGTCCCTTTTTAGAGTTCTATATTGAAGCCAGGAGGTTGTTACATTGTTGAGCAGTCAAATCTGGCATTAATTTGTTTTTACAACAGGCTATAATGTAGGAAAGTACAATTCGTCTTAGTATCTGAATTATGCATGTGCCCTCAGAGATCCCTACTGCATTGGGTCCGATACCTATTTATAAGCACCTTGTAGCTATGCCATTGGTGGAAAGCTTTTCCCTTAGATTACCGATTTATCCCGTATGTGGGGTTAAGATTTGCACACATGTTGCTATCTGACTTCTTGCAAATTGGTATGAATTACCGGCATGGAACTCTACATATAGCTTTATGTATTTTGAAATGTATGCTTTATATTTAGGATATCTAAGTCGTTAATGTAACTGGAAGCCATCTTAGTCGTTGATCTTGGTTGCCTTCTTAAGCGATGTCGCTTTGAGGCGTTGTCTTAGTTTAAGCTTCCAGTTGGTGCCTGTTTGGAGGCTTGAGCTTTGGATTTAAGGTCAGTTGGATGACCATTGCCTTCAGACCTTTGTTAGTGCTTCGGTATTGAAGCTTATCCTTTGGACTAAGATACCAAAGGGAGGCATATGAAGCTATATACAAAACTCGCATTGATATTCACTATTTTATGGGAAGTTAACACAGGGTAGAGCTTTAGAACTTAAGCCGAAGAGTTAAAACTTTTGATATTAATGTGCAATGAATGCTTAGGCACCTTTCCCTTGGATTCAGCTTATAGGATTAGAGGTTGAATATAACCGAGTAAGAATTATGGTATAACAATCGCAAAAATATCTATTAGGATGGATTGAGGATATCAAAATTCATTTTTAGTGAAAGCCCTACTTATGTTTTTAAAAATAAACAAAGCTCAAATGGTACAAACAAATTGAAAAAAAATGATAAAGCATGCATATTAGAGTATAATAAAGGATCTCATTTCAAAAATCCCTTATATACGTTTCTACAAGTTTGGGGATGAATTAAACTCCTAATGAGTAAAATAGTGTGGAGAAGTGACTCGTGAAATCACTATGAAATTAAACTCGCTAATTAAGTGAGAAAGCATAACTGTTTTCTATGAGATTAAACTGCTCTAAAGCACTCATGAAATCAAGACAACATGATTGGTAATCCGTAGGAACATAAAATTTGAAGAGTTGGCACACGTGAAGACTCTAGTTAGTCACATGTATGGTTCTTGCTTAAAGACTTGTTCATCATAACACCTTGACTAACCGTGAATCATTTACCCTAAATGAAAGTCCAAACCACAAACTACTTTCATTTATCTATTGATTTCTATAATGATGATTAAAACTATAGATAATTTTTTATAAACAACGATAATTTGATTCTGAAATGTTATGTACGCAATCATTTCGGTACTGCAGACCGTTTAAGTAATTTTTATACCCCATAAACTTTCTGGAAAAATGGTGTGGGTTGTTAAATGTTTTTTCACAAAATTGCGCAAATGCCTACGCCAATGGAGGAGGAGTGGCAATCCCCATAAGCGAGGGGTGTAGGGGCAATGTCCTAGTGGACGACTATCGACTCGACGTATCAGGTTGTAATGGTCCACGGAGCAACGCCCTTTGATAGGATGTGGTGTAGCGTCTCATCCTGAAACGGTATATTAAGTGAAATTACGAGAAGGCATTATTTTCAAATTTAATCCATTTCCAACCCTTGCCAAAACAATCCAATGCGCGAAACACTTTTGTAAATACTTTTGAAAATTTGCAGTTTTTGAAGCAAATATTTACACTTTTTAATGCGAATATTTTATTCAAGCATATTTGCAGTTATTAATGCAATTGTTTGCAGTTTTAATGCTAATATTTTAATATACTATTTTGGAATGAATGAGATGTTGCCTCACATTCAACCCGGACGCAACCCCTGCACCCTGGTCGGCTAAGTTGATAGCCATCACCAAGACATTGCATCCCCCCTTCACTTAGAGGGGTTGCCACTCCCTCTCATAGTAGCAAACATACAGACAAATTATGTGACATACAACAATGAGGTCTTTGCCTTTGACAATACTAGCCCAATATCAACACTATTTTCCTATGTATTTATCAACAAAGTTCAAATTTGTCCACAGGCCGAGAGTCAACGGACTAAATTGACCCACTGATCCAAATCCAATATATTTTGGCCATTACAAGACATATCGGGTCAGCCCATTGCCAATCCAGCCCATTAGTCAAGCTAACTCCCTATTTTAATCAACCCATTTTAATTTTCTTTGACCACTACATTTTAGTATATAATCACAACAGGAAATTATTGTAAAGGACAAAAAATTTCAGCATTTTAGCCTCAATGACAGACCTTCAGTATTTTATCCTAAAGGACAACTATCTTTATGTATCAGTTTCAGGAAATTATTGTCAAGGACAAAATTTCGCAGCTTTTTAGCCTCAAGGACAGACCTTCAATATTTTATTATGAAGGACAACTTTCTGTAGGTATCAGTTTTTAGTTATTGATAGCAATTTTAAGGTATCAGTTTGTAGTTATCGGTAGCAGTTTTTAAGTATCAGTTTTAGCTCGTAGCAGTTTTGTTGTCCTTATGAATAATTTTGAAAAATGTTAGTCCTTATGAATAATTTTTAGAAGAATGTTTGTCCTTGTAGTAAAAATATTGAGGTCGTGTTCTTGAGGCAAAAAATATACAAATCTTTGTCCTTTAAAATAATTCCCCCTATCAGTTTCTAGTTATTGATAGCAGTTTTTAGGTATCAGTTTGTAGTTATCGGTGGCAATTTTTAGGTATCGGTTTTTAGTTCAGTAGCAGTTTTGGAAGAATGTTTGTCCTTGTGAATAATTTTGAAAGAATGTTTGTCATTTTGAATAATTTTTAGGAGAACGTTTGTCCTTGTGATTAAAATATTGAGGTCGTATCCTTGAGGCTAAAAGTATACGAATTTTTGTCCTTTAAATTAATGCCCCCATAATACAATTATCATTTTCATTTCTTGAAAAACAAAGTATGAACGTTTAGATAAATAAAAAAGCAACTACCATTTGTACTGCTGCCTGCATTTAAAGGATTGAATAGTTTTTTACCTCCATCAATTATTCAAGACATTGCCTCCACCACTCCCATTTAGAGGGGTTGCCACTCCCTCTCGTAGTAGCAAACATTCGGACAATTTTGTGACAAATAACGATGAGATCTTTGCCTTTGTGATACTCCTAGCCCAATCTCAACATTAATTTCCTACGAAATTTCCTGGAGGCCCGAAAACATAGCCAGGGAAGATGACAAAAAAAATCATAGCCTTACACGTTTTTTCGCACCCCTTGTTTTCCTCCCTTCAATCCCAAATCCGCATTTTCCCGATCTCCGCCATCCGGACCTTCTAGCATTGTTCATTTTCCTACGTGTTTATTAACAAAGTTCAAATTCGTACAACGGACCAAATTTGACCCGCTAATCCCCATTGAACATATTTTGGTCCATTAAAAGACAGATTAGGTCAGCCCATCGTCAGTCCAGCCCACTAGTCAAGTTAACTCCATATTTTAATAAACCCATTTTAATTTTAATTTCATTCACCGCTGCATTTTAGTAAATAACAAATTATCATTTTCTTTTCTTAAGAAACAGAGTCACGAACGTTTAGATAAATAAAAAAGCAACCAACATTTATACTGCTGCTTGCATTTAAACGATTGAATAACTTTTTACCTCCATCAGTTGTTTTACCTTTAATTTATCCATAACGCAAGATAAAAAGTCGCTCATAAAATATATTTCAACCTGGCCTGAATATTAAGACAGAAAATACATGAACTGCAACTACTGTAATGAAGCTACATGAACTGCAAGTTACAGAGTTATAGCAGCAATTTCTCTTATGGTAAAACAAACATGCGTTATTGCACTAAAAGCATAGCATACACGAATTCAGTCTCACTTCAATTTATTGCAGCATGTTGACATTTGGTAAACTAAATTGCTCCCATGCAGCATCAATGCTTCTCATGGATCATCACCGGCAGCTGACCCAATATGGTTGTGCTATCAGTACTTTAATCAAGAATATACTATTCGGGCATAATAATACAATGTAGGAGATTTTTTTTTTTTTTTAAAGCTAAAGATTGGAAAAAAGTACGCATATAATAAAAATAATTCACAGATATGAAACCAAACACATGAAACAAATGAAAAATATATGGTTGCAGACTGAATAAAAAGCTATAAGATTTGGTAAAATGCATCGAACATGGTAACTTATTCACATTAATCACCTTACACTGGCAATCTTCATCTAGTGATCATCTTTCCCTACAGTTAATAGGCAAAATAAATAAGCTTGCATGAAAAGAGGCAAGAATGGACTGCTAAAGCAAAATTTCAGATTCAAGCCTATATTAAGTGAGCAATACCCTATAGTATCACAAAATTATTTATGAAATATTTTACTATAATGTAATTTTCAAACAAAAGCTCACTTTTTCCACTAACCTAACCGAATACAGTCTCTAAGCAAACATCTTCTTAAACTCACATCTTCTAATGATGCATCCCTCGAAATAGCATATAGCATAAGAATATACTTTGCATCATACATTACATGGTTAAACATCAAAACTGCAAGGCTGAAGTATATCAGGAAAGATTTCTCTATTTTTGAATAATCAACGGAAGACTAAAGATTGACCGATAAAATAAAGGATGATCATGTGACGATAACTGAGAGATGAACCTCGAAAACATGTGTGCTTCATAAATCATCGATTAGCCCTGCCATAAAAAAGAGTGTGAAACGTTAAAATCTCAGTTTATGGCAGGTCAAATCTAGATATACTATCACACTCAATGATGCAGAATGTACTTCTATGATATAGTCAAAATAACCATAACATACTCGTCTTGCATTTGTATATATTCCTATGCTCAGTGGTTACAAAGTACAAGTGATTAAATGTAGTGTAGAATAGTAGTAGTACAAGTTTAGAACAATGGCATATTTCGAAACTCTTGTACAATAAACTTCAATGGTTAGCAAATAACAAGTAGGCAGACAGGTGAATAAACACATGAATTTAAGAAAATATCAGAAATGATGCCTTTTGCAGCTAGCAACAATAATACACCATGTTATAATCTTTTTTAGGTTACAGATATTACACCGTCGATGATAAAATAACTGACATAGCAACAATCTCACGTTTCCTCGGTCGTTTACATTTAGACCTCGTTTACATTTAGACCTTTCTAAATATGATCCAACACATTAACCCAACTCATTTACCCTACTTATAAATGGGTCGGGCCAACTCATTTATGAATTTTATTAAATGGGTTATGCGTCGGGTCGACCCATTCAAAAGGGTTATGAATGGGTACTCATTTATTAAAAACTTAAAATCTGACTGCAATAACTTCTTCATACTAACACGGAATAAGACGAGACTTCGATCGATGAACTCTCACCTAGATTACGGACAATATGAAACACTCGAATAATTCATCTTGTGAACACACACTGTAGTTATCCATCGGGATTGACAGTTGTAATTAGAAAATAGCATGCTACCACATTTTCATATTTGAATTCCGCCTGGTGCAGAAGCCACTATTTTTTTTGTTCAGACTGCAATAACTTCTTAATACTAACTCAGAATCAGACTTCGATCGTTTAACTCCCATCTAAATTACAGACAATATGGAACACTTGAATATTTCATCTTGCGAGCGCACACTGTATTTCTCCAAGGGGACTGACGGTTTTACTTAGAAAATAACATACTACCACATCTCTATATTTGAACTCCGTCTAGTGCAGTAGCGTTATTTTTTTGTTCAGATTGCAATAAATTTTCATACTAACTCGAAATCAAGTGAGACTTCGACCGATTAACTCCCACCTAAATTACGGACAATATGGAACACTCGGATATTTTGTATTGTTAGCGCACACTGTAGTCTCCAGTTCTCCATGGAGACTGATAGTTGTACTTAGAAAATAACAGGCTACAACCTCCTCATATTTGAATTTTGATGAAAATTAGAACTAAAATTTATAATTTTTAAATTTTGATTTTTTACGAAATTCAAAACATAAAAATAATAATTATAATTATTTTATATTTATTTTTATTTTTTAAGTCAAACCAAATTTAAATCTTTAAATGAGTTAAATGGGTTGGATCATAAATTGGTCAAAAAGAATGCGTCATAAATGAGTTGGGTCAAACTTAACCCAACCCATTTTGACCCAACCTAACATGTTTGACGGGTTATTTACATTTTAAATCAAGTGAACAAACGCCTACTAGAGACGCACGGAAGCATATAAATGTTTTTTCCATTTTGTTCCAATACAGGATCAACAACTCGTGCATCGTCATTGCCAACTGATTGAATACGGTTTTGTTATTAGTTCTTCAATCCAAAATGAATGATTCTTGCAGAATAATTACAAAACATGATAGCTACTTAACACCACTCCTATCCTATGTCGTCCTGTTGACTAAGGTTTAGTTCTGAAACTACTTTATGTTCAAGATGATACGTTAGAGATATTTAGTGAATTTGGGTGAAAAATCTATTAAACAACCTCTTACAAAATCACTAGAATTGCCATTCTAGTATGCTGGGGGAAGGTTGGCAGACAAACAAAGCATAGCAAGTAATTCCAAACTATATACTGATCCTATTTTGGTTTAGCTTATGTTCACAAACGATGCATGCCCTTCAGCAACCATTACTATATATATTGCAAACTAGAATGCAAAATACTGCAATCAACGAACATGCCATTATCAAATCGACCACATTGAGATCCACTGCACAAAATTTTCAACCAAAAACATTAAGTTGTGGGCGTGCTAATTGTGGTGAAAATTTCAAAACATACAAGAATCCAATTTATACTAGTTGTTACAGATTTAAGATGAAAAGTAATATCTGAATTATCCAGTACATGAGAAAACAAACAATTATTGGCACTTTGGTAGCGGTTTTCCCTGAAAATCCCAGCAACCTAAATATAAAGCGAACTCCAACAAAGACAGCATGATGCTAATTTGTTTTTTTGCTAGACTCCATGTACTTGTTCACACATCATCACTCCCAGCTGGGTAAATGCAAATAATGTAACATAAATATCTAAGATGATGATTAGGTATGCAAAAATGCAAAGAGTATGTTTAAGAAAAAGACCAATGAAAATGAACTTCATTACTGCCTCTATGCCCAATATAAATATGTCTACCCTGAACATGTTACCATTTGAACAACAAGATGACTAGATAACTGATATACTGCTACTAGTACTACCTCTGTTCTGTTGCAGTCGACTGGTAGTTTTTTTATATACCACAAATCTTCAATTCAATTCCAACTTTAACCGCTCAATTCTGATTCCATGCCTAACCATTTTGTAACAGATACAACAAGATGAAATAATTTTCCTAAATTTTTTTCTTCTAGATGTTGTTCAAGTATTTCCATTTTGTTGTGAAAATTAATTATTATTTTTCATTATATGTAAACTTTTTAAAGGGTAAAAAGATCTGTTTGTGAAGGTAATCAAAGCTTTCTGGAATAATCTAATAAAATTCATACTGTATGAAAATTATTTTAACCAAAACATTCTTACAAAATATTACTTATTCTTTATGGATATTTATACTTAAACGTAACTATGCTTAACATACCTTAATCTTATTACCAAAATACCTTTTTCTTAACGCATAAATTGTCACTCTCGTCTTACTACTTTCCCCTAACAGCATCTTACCAAAGCGGGTACTTTTTCATATTTTGAACGAGTTTACGTCTGTTGGATTATAGATTAAGAGAGATTTGAATTGTCCCAGTATTTGGTGTTAAAGAAAAGTTAAAAATAAGCACAGAGTGATTTATAATAAATATCATAAAGCATGAGTAAATTAAATAATAATGGGTAGAATAATCTTACATGGCTGTATAACTTTTATCCTTCAGCTTTGATCAGAAAATTTAGCTACAGCCATCAGGTTACTGCCAAGCGTCATGAATAGAAAACTCTAATATTATTGCTCACAATAGTTTTTGATTACAATACAAGTTATTACGATTTAACTTTTGATACTCCTCACAACACACTTTTGCCAATTATATAGGCAAATCATCCGGCTACAATAACATACAGCTGTCCATTATTACCGACAGCTTATACAATAATAATTGGACAAAGGACAAGATTACATATAATAATTATACAAAAGGAACAGTTGTCTTATACTACATAATAAAATATGTAAAGTTATCAGTGATGATGGTATGTGGAAGACCAAATCGGCAGATAATGTTGCGGACTACAAAATTGATCACCTTCCTCGTTGTTATTGTAGCAAGAGGTTCAGCTTTTCAGATATTCTCTTTTGGGCTTAGCTTGAAGTTGATGTTGCATATCAGCTTATCTATCGCTTGAGTAGTTGATTTCTTCCGCTTACTATGATGTTTTTACATTTGATTCGATGTAGATAGTGTGGTTGAGTACCACCTTTATTGTATTCATATTGTATTGTACTGAACATGTATCAGTATATATGTATATATATGATGTTGGTTACCGTTCTGTGATGTGATTTACATTCAGATATTGTATTTTGTTCTGATAGATCCGTTAGCCACCTATAGTTTTGGATTAAGCATTTACTGAAAATGTCGATCCACATGAGTTGAAAAAATATTATATTGCATTTATCGACGTATTCAATAGATGTTTAAGACAAAATTATAGATGGTCGCCCTTAACCAGCCCTATTCTCCGCTTTAGTAGACAGAATTACTTGTTAATTCTCTTTCTTAAGGTGGGTCTCGAGGTGGGAGGTTACAGTATGGTCCACTTAGTAAAATAATCAACTGCGACGATGACATACTTCGCACCACCTTTGGCCAGAGGTATGGAGCCAATGATATCGATGCCCCAGACTGCAAACGGTCATGGACTGACCATCTGGGTTATCTCGGTAGGTGGAGCTCTAGGAATTCGAGCATGCTTTTGACATTTATCACAATTCATGGCGTAATCTGTTGCATCGCGGTTTACAATCGGCCAATAATATCCATATCGGAATACTTTCTTAGAGAGAACTTGCCCCCCGGTGTGATCGCCACATTCTTCTTCATGTACATCACGTAATACTCGCTTAATTTCATCGTGAGCGATACATCGGAGTAAAGGAACGAAATATCTTCTTCTATACATGATTCCATCCTGAATAATGAATCGTGGGTTTTTTGAAGAATCTGTCTCTTCTCACTCCTGCGCTCAGGTAATGTTCCATGCTCGAGGTAATTTTGAAATAGAGTCATCCACGACTCCTTATCGGGAGTGATTTCAAATATCCAGTCTGTCTTCATCTGATCGATGCTTGGAGAAGATAACGTTTTTACAGGAACGAGTCTCATTTGCTGTGCTTCGCCTGTACTAGCTAACTTTGCCAATGAATCAGCCTTTATATTACGCTCACGAGGTATGTAAAAGATGACATAACAATCAAACTAATTAAGTATCTCCTGGACTCGAGCTAGATAAGCAGCCAGTCTTCGATCTTTTGCCTGATATTCTCCCCAAACTTGACACACAACTAATTGTGAATCACAATAAACTACCACAGCAATGATTCTCAAATCTCGAGCGAGTTTCAATCCGGCAAGCAAGACTTCATATTCAGCTTCATTATTGGTCGCACGAAAATCAAACTTTATAGCATAAATATGAACCGACCTTTGGGGGTTTCAAGCACAACTCCAGCACCCGAACACCGGTCGTTTAATGCACCATCAGTATGCAGCTTCCAGATATACTCCGAAGATTCACTGGTTTCGGACCAGTCCGCTGGGATGGTAAATTCGACTATGAAATCCGCTAGGACTTTTCATTGAATAGCTCGCCTCGGAGTGTAAGTAATATCAAACTGGCTCGGTTCAATATTCTATTTGAGTAACCTACCAGACGTATCAGGTCGAGTAAGGACCTGTAGTAATAGCTGATCGGTGTAAACAGTGATAGGATGACCTGAAAATAGGGACAGAGCTTCCTTGAGGCAATAACGAGACAATAAGCAAACTTCTCTAGATTCGGATAATTTCTTTCAGCTCTGCTTAGTCGTTTACTAATATAGTAGACCAATTTTTGCACTCGGTCTTCCTCCCGAACTAAGGCAGCACTGATTGCGTTTTCGGATACCGCCAAGTAAATGTACAATTGCTCATGATCGATAGACTTTGACAAAATAGACGGCGTGGAGAGGTGCTGAATTAGTGCTCGGAATGCGCCCTCACATTCCATGGTCCATTCAAAATTTCGTTTCCCTTTTCGAATCAAATCAAAGAAAGGAATGCACTTGTCGGTGGACTTTGAAATGAACCTACTCAGTGCTGCTACTTTCCCGTTGAGGCTCTGGACTTCCTTTATGGTTCTTGAAGTCTCAAGATTTCTGATCGCCCAGACCTTTTCGGGATTTGCTTCGATTCCTCGAGCGTTGACGTTAAACCCAAGGAATTTTCCGGATGCGACCCCAAAGTGACATTTCAATGGATTGAACTTCATCCTGTATTCTCGAAGGATACTAAACATCGATTCCAAGTCTTTAATATGATCAGTGGAGAATCATGACTTCATCAGCATGTCGTCTACATATACTTTCATGGTCTTTCCGATCTGATTAGCGAACATTCGATTGACTAGTCGTTGGTATGTTGCCCCGGCGTTCTTAAGTCCGGAAAGCATGACTTTGTAGCAGTAGAGTACCAGATCTGTTACGAAGCTAGTATGTTCTTGGTCGGGTAAGTGCATGAGTATCTGGTTGTAACCAGAATACGCATCCATAAAGGATAAGAGTTCGTGCCAGTTAAATCTACGAGCTAATCAATTCGGGGAAGTGGAAAACTGTCTTTCGAGCAAGTTTTGTTCAAGTCTGAGTAGTCAACACATGTTGGATACCCACTCCGGGTATAAGGCATCTCGAATAAACTCATTCGTTTTTAACTTATCGACATCTTCTTTAAGGGCGGCAGATCTCTCTGAATCCATACCACGCCTTTTTTGCTTGACCGGGATGTACCGCGGGTCAATATTCAACGTGTGGCTCGCGATGTTCGGCGAGATCCCACACATGTCAGAATGCGTCAAGGCAAACACGTCGAGTTTTGCCCGAAGAAATTCAACCAATTCCCCTTTCATTTGTTTGCTTACCTGAGACCCAATCTTTAACATTCTAGAATCATCGCTATTGTCAATCGCGACATCAATCGTCAGTTCGACCGGAGAAGCTTGACCGTCTCTACTTTCGCTTCACTTTCGTTATCTCTCAGGACAAGATCTCTTTGGAATTGGTTGGAATGCCCGGGCCTGGGCCCAGGCACCAATTATCAATTATCAACAAAACGGACATAGAGAGATTCCTCTACGCCCTTTTCTTTCTCCTTTCGTTGCGCCCCGCGCAGCTCAGCAACATAACAGGCTCGTCCAGCAGCCTAATCTCCCTGAATGACTCCAACTCCATGATCGGTGGGGAATTTTAGAGTCAAACACCATGGGACAATGGCTGCCCTGAATTCAGCTAGGGCCGGTCGGCCCAAGAAAGCATTATATGGCGAATCTATGTCCAAAACAACGAAATGCAGTATCCAGATTCTCCGACGTTCTCCAACTCCCAACTCCACTGATAGTTCCACTACTCCAGTGGGTATAGTAGCGCTTCCATTGAAACCATGAATTCGAGATTGGCAAGGTTTCAAATCTTTAGTCTTCATCTTCATTTGGTCATAGACTCGCTTGAACGGTATATTAACAGAACTTCCACTGTCGACAGGATCCTCTTCGTTCAAGCAGGACCTACTTGGGCCGATATGACAAGTGGATCAATAGTTGGGGTTTCGACCTTGTCAGCGTCTCTATTTCGAAACACGATGTCGTCAGTCATCGTCTTTTGTTGTTTGGCCGAAGCCCCATCATCAAAACTACTACAACACCCGAAGTCCGCATGTCTAATAGAGCTGGCATACGACTTCATTTCTCTCCAGCTTCAGACTGCTGGATGAGGACCGCCACTTACAGTATTTATCACTAACCTCCCGACGGTACGAACGGGTTTCTCCTATCTAGCCTGATTAGGTACATGTTTGGATTTGATGGACCTGCACCTCCAGACTACGGCGCCCGCACAAGCTGCTCTAACTTTCGCGTATCAGTTTTTCAATGAGATCTTGTAAATGGCGACATTCATTTGTATTATAGCCGTAGCTCTCGTGAAATCTACAAAATTTCCCTGTTTGGATCTGCCTCTCCAATGATGGCTTCGGAGCAGGCTTCTTGTACTGGATAGTATTGCAGGTTTGTAGATATACATTCTCCAACGATGTACTCAAAGGAGTGTAATTATCGAAATAGGAGCTCTACGTCGTGGACCACGGTTCTGATCCCGCTTTCTATTATGATTCTCATTGCCTTTTTGCTGAGTTTGTTTATTCTAAATATTCAACTGAACCTTTTCGGAACTCTCCCTGGATTGTTTAATAGCTACATTACTTTGAATTCCTTCCATGCTAGGCCATGCGTCATCCTGTTTCCTAGACTGTTTCGCATCCTCCCTTCTCAAGAATTAGGCTGTCTTGTAATAGAAACGGTCCAATGACGCAGGGGGTTTTCCGGCCAACCAGTTGCCGAATTCAGAATCAGGGTCAATCCCCTTAGTCAATGCCATAAGAATGGAGTTATCATTAGGGTTGCTGATCTCAGCACACGCAGCATGGAATCTTTCTAAATAACATCGGAGTGTCTCCAGGAGCTTGAGTGACACTAGACAGAGGATTAACATCCTTCGACCTTGCGACATGCATCCGAAACTGCTCAACAAACTTGATTGCCAGTTGGTCAAAACAAGAAATAGATCGAGATGGCAAACGAGTGAACCACATAGTAGCTATGCCCCCAAAGAGATAGGGAAGTTTCGACATTTAACTGCATCGTCAGCCCGTGCAGCATTCATCAGTCACTCATACTTCAGGCTGTGTTGGTTGTGATCAGAACTTCCTTCATAGACTGGTAAGGTCGGCATCCTGAATCGTCGAGGTGGTTCAGCATAAAGTATTTCATCAGTAAATGGAGTATGACTCCAGGAGATTACCTAGTCGTCATTAGTGAGGCCTTGACACTCTCGAATCATCTGATCGATCATTGTCACGCTGGGCCAAAGTGTGATCGGGTTCCACAATGCGAGATTGGACCGGTCGTGGTCGACGGTTCGTATCTCGCCTCCTTCGCTCGAAGTCTCTGGAACATAGAGTTTGGGAGTATGTCCATGTTGACGATGGTTCGAATCTGGCTGATTTCGGGCATCAACTCATGTTTCGATAGCAGCGGTGGTAGCGCGGTTGTCTGTGGTGTAATGAGGAACAGTACCTTCTCTAGGAGGAAGGTCCAGTCTGCTAGCTGGTTGACGGGCCAACTCTGGGTTGCCCAATGTTCAACGTAAGTTGATGTCCGGCAACTTGAGTGTAACTCCCGTCTAGCCGTGGACGCGTAGATATGTGATGGTAATCCGAAGAGGTTGAACTCTCCGCGGATGAATAGTAGGCATGATCTCTCCTGGATCTCCTACGCCTTTAGCAATTTAGCTGATTAGTCAATTCTGTGTTTGCACGCAACTGTTGAGTGGGTTGCTGACGGCTCTAAGTCAGCTCTTGCATAAGCATCTGGAATTCTTCCCTGGTGACAAGGCCTGACGGATCTGATGGTTCGGCAGCATTCTGATTAGATGGAGGCAGTTGTACGGGATTCTGTCTGTCACGTCCTTCTTGATCTGCAGCTGTAAAAGCGGTCCTCGTGCTAACCATGGTGGATGATGAAGTCTTTTCCTAAATCTGATGCAAAACTGAATAGGATGGAAGAACTCTGAAGTTGAGATCTGGATCTTCTCAGATTTGTGCAATTCGATATCGATAGTAGATCCAAAAAGCAGGAGAAAAACTATGTTGTTCTCAGTGAAAGCACCAAAGTGTTTGTATCAAAATTGGACACAATACTGTTTGGAAGTATTTGAAGAGATAAAATGAAGAAAATAAATGAAAAAAGAGGATTATCTAATAAACACTTCAAAAATAGATCAGATAAACACACAGAAACACAATGATTTAGAGTGGTTCGGCGTATAGTTTACATCCACTATGAAATTGATGACTTTATTGATGTTTTCTTGCAGAGTACAACTGATTACAGCGAACTACAGTAGTAATTTTCGAATACAACAGTGGTCTTGGAGTGCAAAAACGAATTCGGCAAAGTCTGGACGTAGAAGAGCATAAAAGTCCTTTTCCTGCTAGCCCTAGGTGCTATTTATAGGCGTAGGCTGCAAATATCCCGCTCAGATCTCGAAAGACCTCTTCTGACACGTTGGTGGGCCCACGCGATCGATCTCATGTGATTTGCACTCAATCCGTGATCGATACAAACCAATTTCGTATCGATCAATATTTGGTCCAATCGAGTCGAAATTGAGCAGAAACATTCTTTAGGTTGTACGTAGGCTCCTGTGAAAATTTAGTAGCATTTGGACTTGTAAATTGTGAGCTATGATCGATGCAAGTTTGGGTTTTATGTCGGCTGTCTTGTTCGAATCGATTCATTCATATCGATCAATTCGAATCGCTTTTGAGCACGTGCCTGCAAGTTGACGTGGCGCTTGATTTTCGAACCGATCCGAAGTTCATGCCGAATCGACCGAGTCTCCCCTATGCACGTGTCTTGTTCGAATCGATCAGTAGTATGTTGTTCGTATCGATCAGTAGTATTATGTTCGTATTGATCAGAACTCACTCTATTCGTATCGATCACTCTGCACCGTTCGTATCGACCATAATTGCTCTGTTTGTATCGATCGATACAAAGTAGCGGCTTTGCTTGGCCTTGTTGGATAAGAACAGTGGCTTCATGACGGATACGAACAGTGGCTCCATGATGGATATGAACTGTGACTTCATGATGGATACAAAGTGAAGCGCATTGGTGAATCGATACGAACGGTCGACGCTTGATGGATACGAACAAGGTCCTTCTAGATGGATACGAACAGTGTAGTTCCAGATGGATTCGAACAAATCGACTCGAACATGGTTTTTTGATGGATACGAACAGCTTGATCATTTGAGTTGCATCGATCATACCTCAAACACATGAACTCCGATTGACTTGAAATTTGAAACGTTGGTTTTTATAGCTTTGATTGTCATGTCTTGTCAATTGTAGCTCGATCTGGACTCGGACAAAACTCGTCGATATCCATAGTGAGCCTGCGCATAATCGATATTCAGGTTGAGCGATCTTTGATTTTCAGTTAATCCCTTGATATCACGGCCTTACCAAAAGGCGGGATAACACAAGTCTTTAGATAATCTTGGTTATCTTGTATTTGTTGAAGTTTTTAATTTTGTGAAACCGTACTTTCAGAAATAAAATCAACAAATTTATAGAATTTTTCATTGTAACATTGTAATGAATCTCCTAATTGAATAATCGTATTTGTTATTGAATTTAAATGTTGTGATTCAGAATGTAACAAGTGTTTGTAGGTATTGTCTTTTATATAACATATATGCTTGTGTTTATCTAGGGAAATAATTCTCCTTATAGGATCATTTATTTCTGGACTAGATTTAAATATTCATATTTTTTATAATTGTTTTCCGAAATAAAACTAGGTTTTGTCTTTATTCATTAGTGATCATAGGCTCCGATACCAAAGAAGGGGGCAGAGGTTATGTAATCTGTTTTAGAAATTTTAACTATCTTAGTGGCAACTTGTAGGATTAGATTTTCTATTAAGTGAAAATGGACATTTTTCCTTTAACAAAGACAATGTACAAATCTCAAAGAAAACAATCCTAACACATATCATATCAGAGTATGCACTAGAGAAGCATGGTGGATATAAAAACCAAGAACAAGAAAAAAAATTGCAACTGTAAAATTCCTGGACAATGCCAGGAAAATTGCAATCGCGTTAAAAATATCGGCTCTATAAGCTTAAGCCCTAATTCTGAACTCGAAAACAATTTACAATATGATCTTGAATCTGCCAACTAAAATAAGTAAATTATTACTAACTACAGAAGACATAGACCAAATAATTAGCAGATTAGAAAAATTAGAAATTATATGAGAAAACCCTTTAAAATATTGGAAAAAAGATGCTATTTAATGTAAGGTAGATATAATTAATCCAGATATTACAATAAAAACTAGATCTCTAAAATATGATAAATGGATGATTGAAGAATTTAAAATGCATATAGAAATATTAAACAAACTAGGCATAATAAGAAAAACAGATTTCAGGCATAGAACGGCAGCATTTATAGTACAAAAAGAATCCGAAAGAAAACGAGACAATTTAGAATGGTAATGGACTATACTAGATTAAATGATAATACTTACGAAGATGGATATTGCATTCCTGATATGTAATAATTAACAAAAATACAAAACAATTATTGGTTCTCTAAATTTAATTTAAAATCTGGATTTTGGCAAATAAAAAATGCATCCAGAATCTATACCGTGGACAGCTTTCACATGTTCTGAAGGACATTATGAATGGCTTGTAATGTCATTTGGACTAAAAAATGCACAAATATTCCAACGAAAAATGGATAATATCTTTAGACATTGTAGCCAATTCACATGCGTATACATGGATAACATATTAGTATTCTCAAAAAATAAAAAAGAACACATGTCATTTATATACTATACTCAGATTATTTGAAGCACGTGGTTTACTAATCTCTAAAAGAAAATGAAATTATTCAAAAATACTATTTAATTTTTAGGGGTTAAGATTGGTAAGGACAAATAGAACTACAACCCTATATTTCCAAAAAATATTAGAATTCCCTGATAAAATAGAAAATATAAAACGATTACAATCAATTCTTGGTTTAGTAAATTATGTTAGACCTTTTCTAAAAAAACATGTCTAGATATACAGGACCCTTATATATATTATATAATAAAGTCAGTCCTAAAGGAAAAAGAGAATTTAATGATGAAGACATAAAACAAATCCAAAAGATAAAAGTATTAGTCAAGAAATTAGAACCAATGACCTTACCTCTTAATACATATTATTTAATAATAGAAATAGATGGATCATCACATGGTTGGGGTGGTATTCTATAATCGAAAACAAATAAAGTAGACCCCAAATCTACAGAAAAACTATGTAGATATACTTCTGGAACATATAAAGAAAAATGATATATGACATCTTTGATTACGAAATTCTTGCTATAATATACTGCTTGAAAGCATTTCGTTCATTTATTATCTCTCATAAAGAAATTACAATCAGAACTTATCGTGAAGCTATAATAAAATATGTGGATAAAAAGAAAGAAAAATCCATCATATATAATAGGTGGATAAAGTTTAAACATACTATACAAAACTGTGCTACTAAAATGATTTGGGAAAATATAAAAGGAAAGAAAAATATACTTCCTGACTCTCTTTTTAGATTCTTTATTGGATTAGAAGAAGAGACCATAGAAATAGATGATCTCGATAAAAGCATACAGACATATATTAATATATTAATCCTATATATAAAAGTTTTGCAGAATGGCAGCCTCTCCGGACAGCAAAAAATTTCTACAAAGCTATACACAAAATAAATCTGTGACTAAAACTCAGCTAACTGAAGACTAACATTTGGTCCTTGATAACATATGGAATATTCCAACTGCACCCCGGGACAATAAGCAAAAGATGAGAATATTATATACGTTGGTAGAAATATTCTCCAGCACAGAAAATAGAAAATTTTCCCATTATGCTCTGTTCAATGGGCCTGATGCAGGAATTTATATAACCTGGAAAGAAACTGTTCCAAAGATCAAATATATAGAGCAAAATTCCAAATACGGAAGACCAACATATAAAGGATACGATAATTTGGATATAGCAAAGAAAGTTATAGAGAAAATCCTCGGTAAAGACTACATATTATCGGACTCAATAAAGCAGCTAGAAAATATAGCCTCAGGCAATCTAATAAAAGGAGAAACATCTTCACCTCCATTAAATCTAAAACCACACACTACCTTTGCAGCAGTAACAGCCAAAGAAGTACATAAAGGAAAAATGGTATCCCTCGGGAGTCATGTAACAATTCCACCCCTACAAAAATCTACTAAAAAAGAAGAACCACCAACAACCTTACCTGAACCCCTAAACCGAGAACTAAACTTCTTTACTTTTCCTTTAGACCATGATGCAGCAACCTACAAACTAATATACAAGACTCTGGCCAGCATAACAACAAGACAAACGGCAGGGATGAATATCAATTGGGAAGTTGTCAGGAATAACAATATTCCTTGCACAAATTTATATAAGATTGTTCAGATTACATGGCAGACTGCAGGTGTACTACAATTGCCTCAATGCCTTTCTCAATACAAATATTTGGTCCAAAATGATGTTATAGAATCTTCTTTTCTACTAAACTATGGTTTTATAAAAAGAATATATGTAGACACGGAATCAGACTGATTTGCCAGAACCCCTAGGCTCGATTACTGATTATTTTACAAAAATACTAGATACTGAAATATGCTTAGAAATAACATCTACACCTCCGCATTTGGCAAATACATATATGACCCCGCCAGACATGTCATAAAAATCAAGGCCTATAATTTTGATCTAAATTATAATATGGAAAAATCAAGCATCATCCTCAGATATGTCATCCAACAAGATGTATGAGCAACAAAGCTACGAAAGATATAGAGCATACATTTTGTGCTCCAACCAAGGATGGGACAAAGCTGAAGAAAAAGAATTTAAATTATATGCTGAAACTCAAACTATGAAAATCTATATCAGTACATCCATAAAAGAATTTGGGCATCCATTCAAAGAATTCGACATCTTCCACCCGAAGCCTCATATAATAAATAATTTCAAACGTCTCTCCAATAAGCACCAAATTGAGGAAAGAGAATCAACAAATTCTATAAAGGAATGATGTAATACTTCACTAAAGTAAAGATTCTCTAAAGATCTTTCCAGGTGACCATTATCATAATATATTTGGATTATATGCAACTGGCAGATGCTTTTTCTTAGTGCCTTGCTACTTTACATATTTTATTATGTAGTATAAGACAGATGCGTCCTTTGTATAATTATTATATGTAATCTTGTCCTTTGTCCAATTATTATTGTATAAGCTGTCGGTAATAATGGACAAACGTATGTTACTGTAACTGGATGATCTACCTATATAATTGGCAGAAGTGTGTTGTGAGGAGTATCGAAAGTTGAATCATAAAAACTTGTATTGTAATCAAAAACTGTTGTGAGCAATAATATTAGAGTTTTTTTTTTATAGCGCTTGGCAATAACATGATGGTCTGTAGCTAAATTTTCTGATAAAAGCTGAAGGAAGAAATGATAAAAGTTATACAGCTATGTAAGATTATTTTATCCATTATTACTTAATTTAACTAATGCTTCATGATATTTATCTTAAATCACTCTGTGCTTATTTTTAACTTTTCTTTGATACCAAACACTGAGACAATCCAAATCTCTCTTAACCTATAATCCAACAAACGTAAACTCGTTCAAAATCTGAAAAAAGTACACACTTAGGTAAGATGTCGTTGGGAGAAAGTAGTAAGACGAGAGTGACAATGTGAGGATTTATGCATTAAGAAAAAGGTGTTTTGGTAATAAGACTAAGGTATGTTAAGCATAGTTACGTTTAAGTATAAATATCCATAAAGAATAAGTAATATTTTGTAAGAATGTTTTGGTTAAAATAATTTTCATACAGTATGAATTTTATCAGATTATTCCAGAAAGCTTTGATTACTTTCACAAACAGATCTTTTTACCCTTTAAAAAGTTTACATATAATGAAGATAATAACTAGTTTTCATAACAAAATGGAAAAGCTTGAACAACGTCTAGAAGAAAAAAATTTAGAAAAATTATTTCATTTAATGAATGGCCTAAACATAAATAAAAAGGAACGATATGAAATTGCTACAACATTCAAGAATAAATATACAAAAGAATTAATAGACGTGACTGATGACCCTGAAATAAATTTATACTATACCCTAAGGAATATAAATAGGCATATCATAATAAATAATTCTAAAGAAATGAGACCGATAAGTAAAAGAAAATTTAAAAAATTCTGTGAAAAATATCGCAACATGCTTAAACAACAAATGAAAGAACAAAATAACTCATATTGTTTTCTAGATACATATAATGATCATTTGTAATATTTCAAGAAGACAGAAAGACTATAAGATTCTAAGGATAAAATTAGAAGACTCCGAAAAAAAATAAGGTTTCTAATTTCAAACTTAAAAATCTACTTAAAAGGTGTTTTGGTAATAAAACTAAGGTCTTATAAGCATAGTTACAAGTATATATATCCATAAAGAATAAGTGATATTTTTTAAGAATGTTTTGGTTAAAATAATTTTCATACAGTATGAATGTTATCTGATTATTCCATAAAGCTTTGATTACCTTCACAAACAGATCTATTTACCCTTTAAAAAGATTACATATGATGAAAAATAATAATTAATTTTCATAACAAAATGGAAATACTTAACAACATCTAGAAGAAAACAATTTAGGAAAATTATTTCATATAATGAACGGCCTAAAGATACACTCTTTCTTCTGTATGATTTAAGGGGCCTATCGCTCTAATTCAAAAGTTGTTGATTCAATAGCCACGATAAGTAAAAGCTTGCTACAGAAAGCGGCTGTCAAGCCTATATATATATATATCGGCTCTATTTTGCCAAAACATAAAAATTTGTACGCAAAATATTTCATTTATTTGCGAAATTGTTGAACCTATTTGTATGTTATACAATATCAGATATATTTGCAGAATATATGCATTTATCTGCAATAAGAAAACTTCCAAGTCATTTAGAGGGAAAAAGGTTGACCAAATCAACATGCGTTAAAAAAGATACTTAGGCCTGAAATCAACCACAATAAAATTATATTTTTACATTACACGCACAATTAATGTAGCATATCCAAATTAAAAGCCTTTTGACAATCTTTGTCTAGCATTAGTCACAGCGGATCGTGGGATGAATAAACTAAGTTAAAATAAGGGACACATCCCTAAAATCAAACTTAATACACAAAACATCCTCAAAAAAAAATTACATCTCTATTTTTAAATACTACAATTTTCTTCCCTACAATACACATCTCCTCCATTGCAGCAATGTTGATTCTTCATATATGGATGTTATTCTCATATCCATAATTAAAATTTGCACCCAATTAATAAAAATCTTTAAAACGCAATAATTTTTTGTAGAAACGACGGATTAACAAACCGTTTTCACCGTTAAATCACAAATTTTATTATCTATCTAACGAGTGGCATTGTGCATATGTAAAAACAACGGCATGACAAGCTATTATATATGCAATAGTTGCAGAAATGTCTACAATTATATGCAATAGTTGCAAACAATTCAGCAACTATATGCAATAGTTGCAGAGTTGTCTGCAATTATATGCAATAGTTGCAGACAATTCAGCAACTATATGCAATATTGCAGAATTGTCTGCAATTATATGCAATAGTTGCAGAAATATCAGCAATTATATGCAATAGCTGCATATTTGAAGAAAAATCGATGATGTTAAAAATTTGCAGAATTCTCTGCAAATACATGGAATAATTGCACGCTTACTGTAAATATGATTTTTTTTTGGTATCAACAATAGATCTCATTTTAAAGATCATAAATTTTTTGATTTTTTGGTGAAAACGGTATGCTGATCCGATGTTTCTCCAAAAAGTTATACGCGTTTGAAATGTTAAAAACATAAAGGGTATTTGGATTTTTTTTGCACGCGTGAATTTGAAAACAAGGACCGAAAATTTATTAAAAAAAGGGAAGGATGTTTTGTGTATTTGCAAACTTTATCAGGAATGTATGTCAAACGCACCCAACATACAATTTATTTAAGCAAATGAATCTAGAAGCATAGAAATAATCAGTGGAAAGGAACAGGAAAACAAAATGGATAAATGTTGTCACTCAGAATTAAATAGCCAAGTAGACACATTATAGAGGAAAAGTTGCATCTATAGGATATAAGCATGTTTGAATAACAAATGATGAAAGTTTCTAGTTTACGAAATTGCCACTAACTATTTTACTTGAATATAAATAAACATTGATTTTTTTTTGCACTATATGCCTTGGAATTGTTATATTTCTTCCAAAAGATACAAGGAACAACACATCCATCACACAACATGCAAATTGACAACTGACAAAAGATAGACAGACTCACGGTTGTTGTTCGATAGTAGCTAGGTGAGGACGCAAAAGAAAGCATATCGCACGGTCAAACCTACATTTAAATATACATATCCATGAATAAGATTTTAGTTTCAATCTAATTTTTAGTTCTGAAAATTTCGGTACAGGTTTCGTTTTGAAGATGAATTGACCAAATGCATTATTAAATATCAGAACAATTTTACAAATGATTAGCAAGCGATGTATACCCCAGAAGCTTCAAGCTGAATGAAATCAACAATATATAACAACAAAGTTTGTCACAATCTATTGGGTTCGACGTTATATAATTCAAGGCAATGCTTTTTAAACTAGACTCTGTTTATAACTTTCAACTTGTACCTTGTTTCATTATCTGCGCTGTGACAATTTTTTTATTCATACAATAATGCAAAAATAAAAATCTCCTATTTCCAATTTTTACAAAAAATATAAAAAGGTTAAAACCATGGTTTTAAATCTCCTGTATATCGTCCGAGATCTCCTTTTCACACTTAAACGAGACGAGACATCAAATCTCCTCCATATCTTCATCGACACTCATCTCGTCCGAGATATTCAAATCTCACCCGATATATAGATCAAAATCTCAATTCGAGATCTCACCCGAAATTATACATTTTTCTTATTTTCCATAATATTTTTATTTTCATATTGATTCAAAAGAAACTACTCAATTCAATTATAATTTACCAACTTCCTGAACGTATTCTTTACTTTTTCTCTTAATGAGTCATAGAGAAATGTTTCACTTCTTTATTATGTTCAAATAAAATGATATTATGCAATCATTACCAAATCAATTAAGCCAATCAAGCTACTACTCTTCTAAAAATATTCATTTTTCCATGTAAATCAAGTATGTTGCCATTTTTATTTTTACTATGAAAGTTATAACCGTTAAACAAATTTTTGACACATCAATTTTAGACACATAACTACATCCGAGATATATCCAAGATGCATTACAAGGCCCGAGATGTCAATCCGAAATGTACACCCGATATGTACTCATCTCGTCCGAGATCTCTCCCGATACGAGATAACCTGTGTAAAAATTCCGAGACGAAACGTAACCGAAATCCGATATTTAAAACCTTGGTTAAAACAAAAATTAGTTGAATATTTCACTTTTATTCTCTATTTGCTCATTAATTTCAACTTAAAGATGATCTTTATTTAAAGTTGGAAATTTTCCTTTATAGTGTGGGACTAACATTTTTTTTTCATACTAAAAACTAATAATTTTTCCTTTTTAAGGTATAATTAAGGATGAAAAAGAGTCCAAACCAATATAATGGTTATAGGTGTCTTGAAATGGATACTATTGCTTGTTTTTTGCAATAACTAACTATTTCACATTTGTGTTTTATGATATTTATTGGAAAACAATGATATACTTGGCATAAATGGTTCCACATTCCAAATATACGGCAACTATAACTAAGTTGATACTTACAGGAATACAGTGCTAATTAAGAATGAACATTTGAAAAAGAGCCAAAACCAACTGCTGAAAACGAGCCAAAACCAACATTTTAAGGTGATAAAAAACATATACATTTACATAAGTTCAATTGATTGCATTATGAACTAGAGAGGTAAAATTGACACAAGAAAGCTACAACAGACAACTATGGAAATTAATTGTGAAAAGCGAACAAAAAATGGTTACTTATGTGCCAAAGTACGGTATGATATATTTGGTTAAAAAAATTGCTTTAGGTTTGCCAGCAAAAATCATCAAAAGTTGAGAAAAAATGTTATGGGGTAAGTATCGTAAAAGATATATTTTGTTGACATCTAAAAATTCATATGGATTAGAGCTTTATTGATGTCCTTTCGTTGTAGAATATAGTTGTCAAGTCCATGCATTGGTTGGGCACGACTGCTTAACAAATGTTAAGATGCCATGTGATGTCAGAAGGAAATTTTCACTAGATTACATACAAGATAGCAATTCAAAAAACACCAGGCACATAACTTGCACCTTGTGCATTTTTGCTCCTTGCCCACGCATGTGTTTTTTTAAAAACCGCAAATATTAATATATTATACTTGTTATTTAAATTTTTATTGCTAATCAAATTTTAATGCTTCGTTGTGTTAGCCTTGTGTGATTATTTCTCCGAGCAAGTCAAAGACTTCAATCTTTAATTATGAACGTTACCGTACATGCTTCGCGCGTGATGATGGGACAGATTTCGAGCGTAAATTGTTTTACTACAAATTATATATCATTAACACATTCAATGGAAAATGATTTGGACAAATATTTCTTTATGAGCGATGCACGCACGCACGAACGCGTGCGCACACACATATATAATTATTTCATAATAGATATCAAAATAAATTAAACACTAATATAATTTATAGAAGCCACGTTTTTAGAAACCAAACCAGTCCAAGTCAAATTGTGAATAATCGTACACCACTAACGAACACTGCTCGAAAATGCTTACCGTTGTTCTTTAAAATGAACCAGCCAAAACCACGTATAAACCAGAGTTTACTTGTAAACACCACTAAGAAAAAATTAATATTTGGTATTAAAGTCTCTTGGCATGTGGTTTAGTTGAAAATGTAGGTTATAAATTAATATCTTGTTATTTTGTGATGTTTTGAGTAAACAAAGTATTTGATACTAAAATCTTTTGGAATGTGGTTTAGTTGGAAATATAGGTTACAAGTTTAATGTGTCACGTTGTGCTAGTATTAGATGAGTTTAAATTTGTGATATGAACATAAGGTAGAAAGATGAAACATCACTAGATAAGGAAAACGGATGAAATCCAAAGTCGAAACAAGACATTTGAAGCATAAGTTCTAATACATATATGTTAAAAAAAAGTAAAGAATTCTAATGGTATAGAAAAAACATTCCACCTTAATAATATTCAGGCTGTTTTTATTTTGGTAGAACGAACATTGTTTCATGAAATTCTTAAGAGGTCATTCGTTGACTTTATGAACATCATAAGCTCGGTATAAATGAAGAAAACTATTTAAAGAATTAATTTCTAATTTAGGGAGAATAAAGTTTTTTATCCCTAAAGTATACTCCTAATGTTAATATTGTAACCAATGTAAAAAATATTTATTAATGACTAAAGACTTTTAACGATCTGAGACTTCAATTGAATTTTGAATGTTTCATTCTATTTTGGTGGGTTCCAGTCCGAAACTACATTCATTGGTTTTGTTTTGTGACCAATTGTAAAGAGAGGTTTGAGGTTTTGAACAAAACCTCATAATTCTAGTTATTTCTAGTTTCCATTAAAAAAATTCAAAAACCTATAACAAAAATGAATTCTTAACCTTGAAATTTTGTTAGCATCCAATATATAAGAGGGGTGGTATTAATCTCATGTGTTCCACTATTTATCTTTGATTTTTATTTTGTTTGTGACTATTTAGCTGCAACAAGCTTGTGTGTGATTGCATTCTACAGTATCCTTGTATTCTAGTGTATTATTGCATCCTAACGTCATTGATTTATGATATTTTCATCTCATATTCTGAGTACATTATGGGACAAAGATATTCATCAAACAACATACATAACAATAAGCATGATCCGTGAACTAACAGGTGTAACTAGATTTCATATGTTGTATAAGTGTAACTGGTTGCATTCTCTGCGGAGAGGGTGTTTCAATTTATAAGTTAAAAGATGGAAAAAAACATACATTTATATTAGTGAGACAACAACGACAATATAATATCTATGTATATCTCTGAGCATGTTATATAGAACACAAAAGACACATATCTATCCACTTTATTAAACCAAAATGTTGTACACTACCGGTAAAATTAAAACAAACGCATTTTAATTCAACACGAAGAATTTGTAGAAATAACAGTAAGCATACATTTACAGACCTTCATCGAGCCATCCATGACCGCTACGTGTCACGGTAAGCAATGACGTCATCAAAGCGGACGCCGTCACACTATGCATCGGAAGAAGCGATTCAATGCAAAAGCTTAGCTCAGCAGGAGACCTGGAAATTGACGCACTGAAACAGTAAATTCAATTGATAATATCAATTTAAAGAAATAACTAAATATAAAACCCTACAATTTACTTAGTACCTCAAAATGGGAGGCTTTGGGATGCGAAATGAAGAGCTGGTGGTTGGTTTAGTTTTGGATGTGAATTTGAATGCAGCGTTGCGTATAGACGATGATCTAAAAAATGATTTAGCAGACATTTCTACAGATTTAATTTTAATCTGGTGATTTACGAGATGGAGATGAACAAGTGAGGTTTAACCAAGGTTGAAATGAGAAGTGACTCAAGTTTAAATGCTTAACAGAGGGCTGGCCCGGGGTATAAGAGGCCCAAGGTGAGAAATCTTTTGAGGCCCTATAATATAAAACAAAGTGATGAACAACAAAAAGAAATAAACAGAAAAGTTTCGTTAATGCCAAATGATAAAGTTGTGATTAAATAGAAAAACAAAAAAAAAGACTTTCTAAATCTAGTCAACCTTCTAAAAATGTGAGCTGTAAATTAGCAAGCAAAACATTTAAATCCAGTGATTCTTTTTTATCGACGGTCGTTTGAAAAAAAAATTAATAACTATAATTTCGAAAAACATCTTTCCATCGAAGCAACTAACACAAGAATAGTTGATAATATTCTATAAACAACCGACACATCGATGCAAAAACAATCCATCATTTTGATATAATTTAGCACGTCAATAGCTCTTTCGGCATTTGTTAGTAAATTTCTTTAATGATTAGCAACTTTGCATATATCTTCAACTCATCAAAATTCAATAATTAAAGTTAGCGAAAGAAATAGAATTAATCTAAAAACAAATATAATTTATGGACTCATTCTACAATTCTATCATAGTAAAGTTTTTTGACTTGATCTTAAAACATATCTAATTTCTTGAATTAGTCTAACAACAACCAATTTGAGACTCTGAAAACATATCTAGTTTGTCCGGTTGATATAATTATATGGTACATCTAATTTATTTCTATTGTGGTAAGAGTACAGTTGTGCGTTTTTTATAGTTTATATTTTGTTGGGTGTGTTTCGACCGGCTCTTTCCCTACCACCGAATCGACATCTCACCGGACCGGCTCCATCCCTACCACCGAATCAACATCTCACCGGACCGGCTTCATCCCATGCCCACCGAACCAACTCACTCCCAAACCACCACCGGTCCAATTCCCCTCACTACCGAACCACCTACTACCGAACCAACCCACACTCCACCCATTGCCGAACCAAGTTCCACCGGACCAACACTTCCAGGCCAGACTGCATCAGCCCAGGCCCACCAGCAGCTATATACATCTAAGACTCATGCCCCCAACCTCACTCTATAAATAGAGCGGTAGGGGTACAACAATGACAGACAAGTTTGAGAGCTCAAGCACGGACAGAACTTTTAAACAACTTTCATATACTTGTAATCAAAGCTTTGTACTTGTAATCTGAAGAGTGAAGGAGAATAACATATAAAGTGGACGTAGGCACATTCTGGCCAAACCACTATAAATCTGTGTGTCTTTTACTGTTTAGTCCCTACTTTTTACATATTTGCATGAATCACCCAAATCACTAAGAACAACTTAAAATTGACTGTGACGCCCCACTTCTATACCCACACTAGCCAAGAACACTACGGTGTAGAGTTGTCAACTAACACGGAGAATAAGGCTGTTGAGGAGCGACCATCCTCGTGATTTCTTATCACGCGGTGGCTATAATAATCTTCGGAAACAAACATAGAAATATGCATAACACAAATCAGTCACAGACATCCATATCACAAAGGCGGAAGAAGATATGAATATATAACTAACACATGAAAGTGTACATCAGAGTAGTGGTCAAAAAGATCCACAATAATACAAAAGAATAGCAACACGTGCTATGCAAAAGAATACATCTATGAGTCTTTATCTCAAGTGTAAACGACAAAAACTGCTAATCTAAAAGGTCAGCCAAAAGTCAGAGTAATAAATCCCTGGGGGAGAAGTCAAGCAGAAGCACCTGTAACATCTCGGTCTGACCCGAGTATTATTTATAAGAAAATAATAAACGGATCAGTCTAGCTATAAATATCAGATAACATGATATAAACAATAGATATGGCAAGAACATATAGTAACCATAAAGACATACTATGATAAGCATGTAAATGAAGATCATCAAGAGATCAAACAATATCAAAAGAATCTTCTAAAAGATCCAAATTCACCTAAACATAAAAGTTGGAAAATCATAACAATGAAAGTCATGAAAATAGGTGAAGCACAAATTCCAGAAGACTACACAAGAAATCCAGAAATTACAATATAGGAGCATGTAAACTCACAAAATGGGAGCATGAAAACTCACCTACACGTGTAACACAAAGCGAGAAGCTATCTCATGGTTGCAAGCCATTAATTTTGACACACGAATGGCCCGAAGACCGTGGGGCGCTACCCCACATATGTGATGGCGAAACATCACACAAATGAAATGGCGAAACATCACAAGAGCGGGGTCTAGTCTCCCTCGCAGACAAAGAGACATCGCACAGTTGCTAGTCTAAAACACAAACATGATCGTCATGATCATCAAGAAGTGTCAATTACACTAAGTTAGTAAATATAAAAGTTTAACTTCATGTCCCATAACCACTTGCTTAACTCAAATATTTACTAACAAACTGTAGATCTCCACTAGAAATTTGTCACAAGAGATTCAATCGAACAAGTCCAAGAATTAACCGACGAAGTAAACGCAAGCGTTTCATACTACTTGTTTTACTAAGTCGTTTAATTAGATTTCTCATACGAGTGAGGTAAAGGTTTGTATATACTAATATATTGGAAAACGGTTTAAGGAAAAAGCTTTGTTATTAAAAATAGAGTTGAAATCGTTTTGCTGAAAGAGTTTTGATATTTACTACTAGTATTGAAACCTTTTATTTTATTAAAGTGACAAATCACAAAAACTTCGCGTTCAAAGACGTGAATGAAATCCAAGGAAATCAACTCAAAATGCATCTTTCATCAAAGAGCCCCTACGGATGGGGGGTCCAGGGGGGTGGCAACCCCCCAAGGTGGGGGTGCGGGGGCAACGCCACCGCTTACGGGGTTCGACCTGCCCGGTCAGGTCGCGGGGGTCCAGGGGGCAGTGCCCCCGGCGGGGTGCGGGGCAGCGCCCCGTCCAAAACGGTACGACCTAGTGAAGACAAAAAGGGGGTCGAACGACCTAAGAAGGATAGGGTCGAGCGACCTAACGGTTGCGACCTAGGGGTCAAGCGACTTAGTGGTTGCGACCTAGAGGTGTTCGCGACCTAACGATGACTCACGACCCAACATTGCCGACTTAACAGAGGTCGCGACCTAACGGGATAACTCGTGACCGACTTAAGAGTTGCGTGACTGAAGGGTTGCACGACTTAAGGGTTGCATGACTTAAGGGTTAGGCCAGGAGCGACCTAACGAGATAAGGTCCAACGACCTACGAGTTAAGGGTCCAACGACCTATCGGGATAACTCGTAAACGACTTAAGAGTTGCGTGACTGAAGGGTTGCACGACTTAAGGGTTGCACGACTTAAGGGTTAGGCCAGGAGCGACCTAACGAGATAAGGTCCAACGACCTACGAGTTAAGGGTCCAACGACCTATCGGGATAACTCGTAAACGACTCACGACCTATGGACGAACGACTTAACTCCGAACGAGCTAAAAATAGCCAGAACGACCTAAGGTTAACTCGTAAACGACTCACGACCTATGGATGAACGACTTAACTCCGAACGAGCTAAAAATGGCCAGAACGACCTAAGTGCAGAAAATTCACCAAAACGCTAAAAATTGGAGTTTTTCGCCAATCCAATCCAAACCAAATGCTAACATGCATGCAAAAATGACAGGGAATCATTCCCAACAGTCCAATATAGTTATAGGCTAGAATTGTGAGATAAAAATCTCACCTTTGCACTAAAATTTATGAAGATGAAGCTTGAAAGCAAGGAGAAGCAATCCAAAGCTTGAATCCAATATCTTCTACTTGAATTTGGAGTTGAATGTTGGATTTGCAATTGAATTTGTGCTTGGAGTTTTAATTTCCCATTCTCTTCACCATTATGGCCAAAGCTTGAGTTAGTTAGGAAATTTATGAAGAGTGAGGAGAAGGGGGTTGGAACTTGGGCTTAATAGGCTAAACTAACCCAAAGTCCAAGGCGGGAAAAGTTAGTGAAATTTCACTAACTCCAAACCTATCAATGTTTATACTTAAAAAAGTTGTAAATGGCATTTCGAACTCAATGGAAGTGGTCTCGAGTCCTAATTTGACCGTTTGCAAAAAGTAGCTTTTCGGACCAATATCCGATTAACGACAAAATATTTAAATAAAATATTTAAATATAAAATCGATAAATATGCGGGTTGTTACATTGACTAAATCATACGACTTGGAGGTGTTTGCCCATTTTTTGTACAAATATTTTTGGTGTTTTCACTGAGAACTCGAGCTAGAAGCTTCAGCTTCTCCCACTCAACCTTCTTCCCAACAGCATCGCTCGTTGCTTGGAAAACATGCCTCCCAGGCAGAGGAAAGATGCTAGCAAAGGAAAAAACATCGCAACTAGCAGTATCCCAGATCCAGTGATCAAAGATCAAGAGAATCGTCCTGTTCCAACAGCAAATGAAAATCAGGCAAATCCGACGGCTCCTGCTACGGAACAACCAATTACTAGGGCAGATCTGGACAGGGTTGTGGCTGAAGTAACTAACCGCTTCGCATCTCAACAAGAAGCCTTAGTGGACCAACTCATGTCACGCTTAAGGGATGCTGAAGAATCCAACCGCAACACTGAATCATGGGGCGAGTCCCAGTCTGGAGGATCTGGGAGGCGACAAAGATCTTTCTTCTTCGAGGAGGCTAACAACAGAAACAACAATGGTAGGAGCCGAGCCCAGACTCAGCCCGAATTCCAACCCGAGGAAACACTTGGAACCAAACCCAACGGGGGAGGTACCAGGCAGAGGTCGGATATGGCCGAGCCTGTCATGCTACCTAACCATGGGAACACCAATGGACGGGGCCGAGCTGGAGTCCAGCCCGAAGTTGGACCCGAGGGAATGCTTAGAGCAGAGCCCGGCAGGGAAAGATCGAGGCAAGGGCCAACTGTGGCTGACCCCAGCATGCTCCCGGAAGACCGAAGACCGTCACCGGATAATGTTAGGAGCAATAGATGATACCATCCCTACAGGTCATCTGGACGGAATCAATCCCGCAGAGAAGAACCAAACTCATTTTTATCCGCTCCAAGTTCTGATGAAAGGATGACACGATTGTTCAGAGAGTGCGTCCAACGGGACCAAAGGGATCAGGGGATAGGCGCTAGGGTAACCAGCCCCTTCACCCGCAATATCAAAACTGCCATCACCCTCCGGGAATGGAAAATGCCAACAATGAAACCTTACAAGAGAACCTCTGACCCTGTTGTACACTTACAGAGATACACACAGCATATACTCATGAGCGGAGCGACAGAGGGAGTGTTGTGTAAATGCTTCCCCTATTCTTGACAGATCTAGCTACCTCCTGGTTCTGCCATCTACCCCAAAGATCCATCTGCTCATGGGAAATGCTGAAAGAAAAGTTCATCAGCCAGTTCCGCATTCATGTGGAACAACCCAAGGATGCTTATTCCCTATCTAATATTAAACAGAAGCCCGGAGAGACAGTGCAACAATATCTAACCCGATTCAACGCCGCGGCGGCCGCAGTCCAAGATGCCGATGAGAAACTTATCCTAATGGCTCTTTGTAGTGGCGTACATCCAGATACCAAGTTTGCTAGAAGATTGACGAAAGAAAAGCCAGCTACCTTACCCGATTTCTTCCATGAAGCCGGAAAATATATGAGACTTGAAGACGCTGCCAGTGAAAGGCAGACAGGGCAACAAACTAAGGCAGCTCATGGCAACACGCCCGCAGTAGCAAAGGACGTTCGAAGAAATGACTTCAGAGATAGTGCTGGGGGCAAGAAGGGAGAAAAGCGTTTATATAGGCCAGGACCAAGATTTGACTCTTACACTCCTTTGAATGAAACAATCGAAAACATCTTCTTGGCCACCCAAGACGAAGTTAGATACAAGCGCCCCCACACAAGAAGGAATCAGATAACGTAGTTAAGTCTGGAAAGTTCTGCCGCTTCCACGAATCTCATGGGCATGACACAAATGAATGCCATCACCTCCGGGACTTAATTGAAGAACACATCAGAAGGAAGAGACTGGAGCGCTATGTGAAAGGTCAGAACAGGACTTCAACTCCTGCCAATGAGAACCCAGGGCTACCCCTCCCAGAAGTAGGCGGAGGAAATCGCAACACCAGCGACTCTAGTCAAGAGAAGATAGTGGTCCATACCATATCAGGAGGACCACACATCGCCGACAGAAGCTGGGCAGAGATGGAAAGATACGGTAAGTCACTTAGAAACGATGAAGGCTACGTTAATTCTGTTATGGAAGAACGCCACCCGAAATGGAAAGAGAATGATGACATCACATTCAGTAGGCGTGATCTAGAGGGAAGGCAGTACCCTCACATGGATCCCATGGTCATCTCTGCCTGGTTTGGTCCAGCCAAAGTTTTTCGAAATCTAGTAGACACTGGCAGCTCAGTAAATATCCTATTTAAGCATGCTTTCGACAAAATGAAGCTGTCAATGAAAGATGTGTCTCCCTGCAACAAACCACTACACGGTTTCACGGGAGATGCGAAGGTGCCCCTCGGGCAACTGGACCTCTTTGTTGAAATAGGAAGTCATCCCCGCTCCGTTGTGCGGAAACAAACATTTGTGCTGATAGAAAACCACTCGGCCTACAACGCCTTTTTAGGAAGACCAGCCTTGTCTGAGCTCCAAATTGTCTTGGCCCCATGGTAGCCTGAAGATGAAATTTCCAACAGCCAATGGAATAGGGGAGGTAGAGGGAGATCAAGACGCTGCTCGAGACTGCTATGTAACTGAACTTCGCAATAACCGCAGAAGGGATAAAGGGAAGAATGCAGAGACTACTCTCTGCACGAAAAACTTGGAAGCATAGCAACTAAAGAAAGCCCCTCCTCTTCGATATACCAGTGATCCTTTCAACGAATTAGACCCCAGGGACAAAGAGGAGGAGGCCACCGCCGATCCTGCAGAGGCTATGGAGTTTGTATCTGTAGACAAACATGACTCAAGTAGACTATTGAAAATCGGATCTCAACTAAGAACAGAATTGAGGGATCAACTCATTGATTTTCTCCGCCACAACCTGGATGTATTTGCATGGACGCACGCTGACATGACTGGAATCTCCCCAGACGTGGCATGCCACGTACTAAACATCGATCCTACCAAGGCGCCAGTAAAGCAGAAAAAGAGAAGCATGGAGGCAGAACGATCAGCAGCCCTCGATGAAGAAGTAAAGAACCTGCTTGCCAATAACTTCATACGAGAAGCCATCTACCCAGAGTGGATCGCTAACCCGGTACTAGTAAAGAAGGCTAATGGGAAGTGGCGAACATGCATTGACTTCTCCAACTTAAATGATGCTTGCCCAAAGGATTGCTTCCCACTCCCTCGGATCGATCAGCTTGTGGACAGCACAGTCGGGCACGAACTCTTATCTTTTATGGACGCATACACAGGATATAACCAAATTCCTATGCACGCCCCCGATCAAGACCACACTAGTTTCATCACTGACCGGGGATTGTACTGCTGTAGAGTAATGCCTTTCGGACTTAAAAACGTCGGAGCTACTTATCAGCGCCTCGTCAACAAGATGTTTGCGGAACTAATAGGACGAACCATGGAAGTTTATATGGATGACATGTTAGTAAAGTCAGGAAAAGCCAACGATCGCGTAAGCCACCTGGACGAGATGTTTCAAGTACTTCGTCGATATGAAATGAAGCTGAATCCTCTAAAGTGCTCCTTCGGAGTATCGTCGGGAAAGTTCTTAGGATTCATTGTCTATGCCAGGGGAATTGAAGCGAACCCTGAACAAGTCCGGGCTCTGAAAGAAATCAGTGTACCTTCCACTCGAAGAGAATTGCAAAGCCTAAACGGGAAAGTGGCCGCCTTAAGCAGATTCATCTCTAAAGCAACTGACAAGTGTGTCCCCTTCTTCGAAGCTATAAAGAAAGACAAGGGAAAGTTCGAACGGACTGACGAATGCGTAACAGCCTTCCACAACCTAATCGAACACCTCCAAAGATCACCAGTACTCTCAACTCCAAATGAAGGCGAAGAGCTATACCTATACCTTGCTGTGTCATCTTATGCTCTAAGCTCCGCTTTGGTGAGAGAGGACAACCGCGCGCAGCGGCCAGTATACTTTGTAAGCAAGAGGTTCACGGGGGCAGAAGCCAGATATCCTAAGCTTGAGAAGTTAGCATATTGTTTACTGATCACATCACGGAAATTGCGACACTATTTCCAATTCCATTCCATCAGAGTTCTAACCGATCAACCACTAAGGCAGGTACTCCATCGTTCCGATACCTCCGAGCGACTGCTTAAATGGTGCATTGAGCTAAGTCAATATGATATCACCTACCATCCTCGCACCGCTATCAACGGACAAGCCATGGCCGACTTCATTGCCGAATTCACTACCAACGAAGGTAAGGAGCCATCTGAAATAGCAGAAGACATCAAGTGGAATCTCTTTGTAGATGGAGCATCAAACGAACAAGGCTCGAGGGCAGGTATTGTAATAATCACTCCCAGGAAAAGGAAGCTACACTATGCTCTAAGGTTGGAATTCACTGCCACCAACAACGATGCAGAATACGAAGTAGTGATAGCCGGATTAGAACTTGCCCTAGAGATTGGAGTCGGTTCTTTATGTCTCCATAGTGATTCTCAACTTATTGTAAATCAAATACTGGGAGAATTCCAGACTCGAGAAGAACGACTCACAGCATATCTAAAGAAAACCAAGCTGCTACTCGATCAGTTGGACCACTATTTAATCAGACACATTCCTTGAGAGGACAACCGAGAGGCTGACGAACTGGCAAAGCAAGCTAGCATGAAGAACAGCACCATTTCCGGAACCGTAGCCATCTCAAAACAACCAGCCCCAAGTTTCGAACGAGAGGATCTGATAGCTACAATCGAAGAAGAAACTTGGATGACTCCTATCCGGAAATACTTACAAGATGGCATACTGCCCGACGGGCGTAACGAAGTTAAGAAAATCTTGAGAAAAGCTTCCCGCTACACAATACAGGAAGGCATCCTCTATCGGCGTGGCTTCTCTAACCCCTTATTAAGGTGTGTCGCTGGAAGGGAAGCCAAGGAAGTCGTATCCAACATCCTTCAAGGAAGTTGCGGAGATCACACTGGAGGGCAGACTCTAGCAAAGAAGATACTCCGATATGGGTATTACTGGCCCACTTTAAACAAAGACGCCTTAGACTTCGTCAAAAGATGTGACAGATGTCAGAAATTTGCTAAGATTCCTCGACTACCAACAAATGAGATTAATCAAATGACCAGCCCTTTGCAGTATGGGGGATTGACTTGATTGGCGAACCGCCGATGGGCCGAGGCGGAGCCAAATATGCTATAGTGGCAGTCGACTATTTCACCAAATGGATGGAAGAGGAACCTTTAAATAAAATATTTTCGTCAAAAGTTATTAACTTCTTGATCAAAAATGTTCTATGCAGGTACGGGGTTCCACTCAAAATCATATCGGACAATGGACTTCAATTTGATAGCGAGGAGTTCGCCAACTGGTGCCAAGAGCATGAAATTCACAAAAGCTTCTCATCTGTGGCTTATCCCCAGGCAAATGGACAAGTCAAAGTTGTCAACAAAATTCTTAAAACTCTAATCAAGAAGAAGCTTGAAAAGTCAAATGGCGCTTGGGTGGATGAACTTCCTACGGCACTTTGGGCCTACCGCACGTCTTTCAGAACATCAACATGGCATACTCCTTTCTCTTCGGCATACGGATCGGAGGCCATGCTCCCAGTTGAACTATAGTGCCATCCCACCGTAGAATCCACTACAACCCAGAAGAGAACAAAGAACTCCTCCACATGTCTTTGGATCTAATCGAAGAAAGAAGAAATGATGCAGCACTCAAAGCAGCAGCTCACAAGCAAAAAGTGGCAGCATAGTACAACTCCAAAGTCAAGCATCGCAGCTTACAAGAAGGAGATCTTGTCCTCAAACGAATCTTCCCGCGCCTCGGAGCGCTAGATCCCATCTGGGACGGACCATATGTAATTCATAAAGATCTCCACAACGGAGCTTATATTTTGTCAACAGTGGACGGAGAGGTGTTCCAGAGGGCATGGAACATCCAACACCTTCGTCGATACTTTTCTTAACTTGTACTGCCCATATAAAGTGGATTAACAAAGAGAATCAGTGGACGTAGGCATTTTCGTGCCGAACCACTTTAAAAATCTTGTCCCTTTTTAACTTGTTCCTTTATATCTTGGCTGCTTGTTAAGCTTTATCCTTTTCTGTTAAACAAAATCCTGTGTAACGGCATTTCCATTCTGGACACTTAACAGCACAACCTCACCTGGACAAGACCTAACATGTACTATACGAATCTATGCCCTCACCAATGAGACACTTTTGCTCCAGCATCTCTCTACTGCGGGTTAACTCATTGCTCGCAACGGCCCTCAAAGCCAACTGTAATGAGCCGATTATAAGCCACCGAGAAGGCCAACTATAGCTGAGGCAGCTCATTACGGCGTTCGGCTCGCCGGCAACCGTGAACCGATTATAAGCCCCAACATAAGGTGTGGCCAGCCAGGGGCAGTTCACAGTTGACGATCGACACCCGCGCTAGCCGGCCACGGTAAATCGAATAATACCCACGATTACGGGACATAATGGCCCGGATAGTTACTGTGCGCGATCTCGGCTCCGATGTGTCTTAAGTACGGCTGTGGTAAAAAAGAAAACTCCACGCGGAGGCGTAAGATGGGTGACAAATGTCTCCAAGACCCACAGCTAGGGAAAGTGACTACAAAACCCATTTGCCACGAACTTAAGCACATCGAAGGCCTTCCGTGATTGGAAGTTTTACTATTTCTTATATTTCCATTTTATTTATAGAAACTTTCCTCTTATCCTCTATAACAATCACTAAAATACAGGACACAAAATAGGAGACACTCGCTAATGGGAATAAGAACTCACAACTGGATGACAGGTCATTCAGCTGCATTCCATATTCGATTACACAAGGCATTCAAAGCTACCATTTACAGCTGAAACTTGAAAGGCGGTACTTTCTTCTCTTGTACATAAATATGTAACTATAATTTATTCACACATCACACTAACATTGCAAGACATGGAATTGTATTTTAAGCAAGAACTTAGCGTCAAACACAATTGAATTACTAACACATGCACGGCTATATTTTATGCAACACATCAAAATAACGACAGCATTCAAACATGACAAAACAGCTTATGTTATAAAGTTACATGCCAAAAATCAAGTTGTTCGTTACATAATCACAGCCTGAAAATTACATTAATGTTTTGAGACTAACATAGACAGTGATGTCAAGTAAACTGAAAGATGTCCGGATCAAGCCAAGGAGCCGACTGCATCGGGGCTTCGCCTCTATCCTGCTGGCCCTCCGAGGTCTACTTAACCACCGGATCAGAACTCCCAGCATGCTGACCAGAGGTAGTCGGTGCTTCAGAGGTCCCGTCTGTCCAATTCAGGAGAAGAATTCATTGAATGAACAATAAGCAACCAAGCTATGAAAAGGCTAAAAGGGAAGACTTACCAGCTTCCGTTCCTTGATCATCATCCCCCAACTGCACGCCTACCTCCTCAGCAGCAAGCAGTCGCATTCCCTCCTTCACCGCCACTTTCTCCTCCTTAGTGAATTGGGCCGTGACCACATCCATTCTGAAGGCCATGCCACCCTCCTTATCCGCATCATCCTTGGCCTCCTCCAGAGCCCGGAGATAAATCCTGGCCATGATCCGGGGATAATCATCCATCCAGGATAAGTTGCCCTGCTTCCAAGTACGGAAATACATATCCTGGAGCATCTCATCCATCATCCCCTCATTCTCCTCAAACTCCCTCATTCGGACCTCAGAAGCCGACAGCTTTGCAACGGCAGCATCCCTCTCCGATCGGTATCGCGAGCGGTCAGCCTGAAAGGATTTCCTCATCGCCTCCATCTCCTCCTTCAGCTTGGCTTGAGCAAGCTCCGCGGCTTCAAGCTTACCAGATAACTCCTCCACCCGCTCGAGATCCGCTTTCCGAACCTCATCCACTGTTGCAATGGCCATATCGATCCGTTCCTTGCAGATGGCCTCCATTTTCTACAGCTCGGCTCTACTAGCCTCTTCCATAGTTTTCTTTAGCCGTCTGGAGGCAGGCTCGTGCTGAGAGATCTGGATGGCCTGATCGGCGAGTTGCTTGGCCTGGTCGGCAACTGCTAGCCGTAATCTTATGTTGGCACTCTCAATTTCCTCCCCGGCCTTGACCAGTCGGGCGTGATGCCCCATCAACTTCCTAGTCTCCTCAGCAACCCGGACGATATTTTCCTTGGCTTCATCCCCCATAGTTACAATCCGAGTAGTAAGCAAATCAAGGTCCAGGGACTTGGCCTCATCAAGCACCCTTACCATAGGATTGCGGGGGAGAAGGTGCTCACCAGTAACCTCATCAAAGGAAATATCATGAGAACCCGGGTCCAGATCTGGATGACCCGCAAATGGATTACGAGCCAAGCCGGGACGATCAATATGAGTAACGGTAGGATTCTCTGATGGATGCAGAGAGGGTATGAACTCAGTATCCTCCCCAGTGATATCATGAATAGGCTGGATTGGGGGCTGAGGTCCAGGTGAAGGTTCGAACATGGAGCGCCTCCTCCTTTTCTTTTGAATATCCTCTTCAATAACTCCGAGAAGAGGACGGTAGCCGACTACGTCCCCGGAACGGTTGGTCGGAGGCTTTGGCTTAGCAGAAGCTTTGAGGAGTTTGAATTGTTCGAGACGGTGTCGAATGTCTGATGTCTTGGCCACCTTACCCGCTCCTGGAGTAAAAACCAAGTGTTACGAACATGCATTGAATCATAATTCAAGAAATATACCAAGTGAAAAGAGACGGAAGCTGGCCATGAAATATCCCTAAGTACGTATCATAAAGGGAGTCGGCGGGAGTCAAAAATTCACCTTGAATCGCCGGAGTTGCCCTAGCTGAAAGGCCCTTAGAAGATGGATCGGCACCAGTCCCAGCCTTGTCGTCCTTCTTCGCCTTCTCCACCAAGGCCGATCCTTTCCCCCAACCCCTCAAAAGCCTGGTGGAAAGCCTCATCTGTCCACTCTTGGATCTCACCTTTTGCCCAGAAGACGAAGCCCCGGTGCCATCACCGCTCTGCCCTTTGCCACCATCATCACCATGACCTTCACCATCACCTTCTCTGCCACTTCCACCCTCCGCTTCACCTCCTTCATCCTCACATTTTCCCTCCTCCACGTCCTCTTCCTCCGAAACATCTGGACATGTGCTAGGGGAGGGTCCATCGGATTTCTTAAGCTTCTTCCCCCCGGCGACTGGAGGTATCGAGAAGGGTCTCCTCTTGCTGCTCTTCGTCGTGGCCCCACCTTTAGCTTTGGCAGCCCTCTCCTCGGCTGTATCTCTCTGCTTAACCACAGACTGACGTGGTAGAATCAAGTTGTGCTGCAGAAGAGTAGCATTCCTGATCAGATAAGAAGCTGACCGATCCCTTCCCGAAATGGCTTCTATTTCCGCAGCCATCTGAACCAGGCGTTCGCTCTCCACGACCACAAAGCCACCTGCCGCTAGCAAGAAATAAAAACACATAAGAAGAAGCATTTCAGTCAGAATAGAAATTATAAATAAGCTTCAACTTACAGCCGGAGGTGAAGCGACGGATAGAAACGGAATCGTCCTTGACAAAAAATCATTCTTTTTTGAACACGCTGAACTTCGAATATAAGTCCAGGACCGACTTGAAGGACACGGCCGATTCCAAGTTGATGTGTGGAGACCCTTTCTTGTAGCCCCTCAAGTTGTACAAATATCGGATCTCCCGGTTGGAAGGAGGGCACCCGTATTTTCGCTGGAAAATGATAAATAGGCTCACCAAGATAGCGTAAGAGTTGGGCTGAAGCTGGAAAGGGGCCACCTTTAGGTAGGTGATGAAGCTGACTATCCAAGCATTGATCGGGGGAATGGCCCCACACATACAATGGTACCTGCTATAAGCAAAATATCCTTCAGGGGGATCATACGGCATGACTCCATTCCCTGGCAGCACCATGAGTGCTCTATCAATCCCGAAAGAACGAGATATAACATCAAGTTGCTCCTCTTTGAGGGATCTAGGAAAGCAGTCAGGAGGAGAGTTCAAGAGCTCCTGAGGGCCATATCCATCCACTAGTGATCTCGGGGTGGGTCCCTGTCGTCCCGGTCCTGGCTGGGCTGGGGGCACAACGAGAGACTCTCTTTTGTCCGTAGATTTCCTCTTATCTGATCGAGTTTCCACTTTATAAGACATTTATCCGCAACACAAGAAAGTATATCGTTAAAACATATAAACTATGTAGTCTGGAATTTCACTCGTAATTCGAAACATAAAAAATTCAAGGTTTGAGTTCATTCGATACTTAAGGTCCCCGAGTATCGGTAACCCAAGATTCGAGTTCATTCGGTAATTCAAGATTTGAGTTGATCCGGTAATCCAAGTATATAAGTTCATTCGGCACTTATACTCCACGAAGTTCATTCGGTGAGTCGAGTCGCCGAAACCATTCGGTAGTCCAGAGCAAAAACACATTCGGCAGAAAAGGATCTCACCTGGTTCGGCAAAAATAAGATTCAGGTTCGGCTAACACGTTTGATTCGGCAGAGATGAGAGTTTGATTCGGCAAAGACAGGGGTTTGGTTCGGCTGATAAGGAAAAACGAAAGCGTTAGGCCCCTACTTATAAGCAAATATCAATGACCGGACCAGTTGGTTCGGCATTAGAGACCGGATGACAACGTCCAGGGTGAATGACTTAAAACAAAGCACGCCATATACAGGCATATGCCCTAATTTTGGGGGAAAATGTTGGGTGTGTTTCGACCGGCTCCTTCGCTACCACCGAATCAACATCTCACCGGACCGGCTCCATCCCTACCACCGAATCAACATCTCACCGGACCGGCTCCATCCCATGCCCACCGAACCAACTCACTCCCAAGCCACCACCGGTCCAATTCCCCTCACTACTGAACCACCTACTACCGAACCAACCCACACTCCACCCATTGCCGGACCAAGTTCCACCGGACCAAGGCATACCGGACCAACACTTCCAGGCCAGACTGTATCAGCCCAGGCCCACCAGCAGCTATATACATCCAAGACCCCTGCCCCCAACCTCACTCTATAAATAGAGGGGCAGGAGTACAACAATGGCAGACAAGTTTGAGAGCTCAAGCACGGACAGAACTTTCAAACAACTTTCATATACCTGTAATCAAAACTTTGTACTTGTAATCTGAAGAGTGAAGGAGAATAGCATATAAAGTGGACGTAGGCACATTCTGGCCGAACCACTATAAATCTGTGTGTCTTTTACTGTTTAGTCCCTACTTTTTACATATTTGCATGAATCATCCAAATCACTAAGAACAACTTAAAATTGACTAAATCATACGACTTGGAGGTGTTTGCCCATTTTTTGTGCAAACATATTTGTTGTTTTTTCTCAAAATTAATTTATATTCATCACAAATGGACACCACAAGAATTCAATAGCCTATGAATCCAATATTACCACACGCTTCAGAAAAAAACGAATCTACAAAAAAATAAAAGAACATAAGGTTATGAATATCTATTTATCTCAACTATAAAATAAAATCAAGATTTCCCCAAAATAATATAGAAGCAAATGACTTTTGAAAGTTTTGTGCAAGATTTCACATGAATCCAATAATAACCAGTTTAACTAGTTGATGCTTGATGGCGTCGTGGACAAAGAAAGGGAAAAAGAAAGCTGCAACGAGAATCTGGGCGCGATGGAGGAGAACGCAGTGAGAACCTAGTTTTTTTCTATTTTCTAATTATGATATTGATAGTTAACCATATCGTGGGTTTTTGCTCCTTTGACCTAATCGCATAATTCCTGAAACGAGGTGGGCTTGGGCCAGCAGCATATACTTTTGTTTTTTCAAAATTTTTTTGGCGTGGCCCTGTGTCATTGCCTAGTATAAAAATGGGCCTGGCATTATGCAATATTCTTGTTAAAAGTTGTCTTTCTGTCATCAATGTATGTCGTAAAACATTTTTAAAATGCTAACAAAAGTTTGTTGAATATCAAACTACAATAATATTTCAATTTTGTTAAATGTTTACTCAAACTAAAAAACTACAAATATATTTATAGTACTAGTTGTTACTCTGTCTTTTGGTCAAGGCCGGGATACTAACAAATTGGCTGGAAATGATGAATATCAGGTTTGAAGATCGATTGGAAACAGGACTAAGATCGATGCCATCAAAATTGGACCGAGCTCCAATCAAGGTGGGATCGATTGGAAATGATGAACAAGGTTAGGAGAGGCTATATTTCAAATTTCAGGTTGATCGGAGTTCTTATGCTCGAGATATGGATGGATCAATATTGGTGAGAAATGGTTCTAGGATCGATACCTTCATATCGAGCATAGTGATAATTGGTTTGGTTTGATCGGTCTTAAATCGATGGCTTTCGTATCGATGCAATGTGCATCGATTTGGTTGGACACAACAAAAGTTTGGCTGCATACTTCGTATCGATCAAGGCTGGAATCGATATGAAGAATGGAGCAGTGGTCACAAGGGGTTTTGGATGAGCATCTCGTATCGATCAATACGAAGGACATATACAAAGGAGGGATACGAAGAAGGCAGTAGGCAAGCAAAGGATCGATACGAAGAAGGGATGGTGGATGGATACGAACAGCACATGCCGATGGATGCGAAGGCTCTGTACTTCGTATCGATGGATACTATGAAAGCGGTCGAGGTGGAACGAAAGATATGGATCAGAGCGCATGACGTTCGAATCGATGCAAAGGCTAAGGCTATGGATATGGGGACCGATGGATAATTGGATGATGGATACGAAGGTGATCGAGACGATCGATACAAACTAGTATCGATACGTACACTTCAGCCACTTGTAAAACACCAACTTGGATTAGTCATAACTCTCATTCTACAAGTCCAAATGCGATGAAATTATCATAGGAGCTTCCTTATGCACTCAAGAACATCCATGATCGATCTCGGATCGATTGGACTACTTTTGGATCGATACGAATTGTACATGTATCGATCCAAAATCACCCTGGATCGATTTGGAGGGTCCACCTGCGCACGAGAAGAGGTATTTCAGGTTTTGAGGTGGATATTTTCAGATCTCCTACGATAACTAAAAAAGAGATCTTCTTCTTCTTTCCTAGGCTAAACTCTGCTATTTTGTTTACTAATTCCAAAGGCTTGTAATTGCAATTACAGTATAAAAAGAATAAAATGATTGATTCTACGTGGACGTAGGCCGGAGATAGCCGAACCACTATAAACCTTGTGTTCTTTCTAGCTTTCTTTCATTTTAATTTTTTTATTTCTTCATTTTTATTCGCTACATTATCTGGATCTGAGATCAGTGCTAAGATGTTGAGGATTTGTATATAAACACTGATGCTTTTAATACATTCGGGGTTTGTGACCAATTTTGACGCAAACACTAATAAAATATTAAACATAATATTTACGCATGAACGGACCACATTGACTTTATTCTTTCAATCTAGAAGCAGTAACAAGCATAGAAGCTCTTTTGTTGTCCTAAAAAAGTAGTTGAAATCATATCTTCAAGCATGGTTATTTCCTCTTTTCTTTTATCAATTTTATCTTTTAGTTTAACTCCTTTGAAGTTTCAAGCTAGGAAAAATATATTTAACTTCTCACTTATTGTCAAAACAAACCACCTTTAAGCTCATGACTTACCACTTTGTTAATCACTAGCATCAACATTGTGCCCCAACTTCATGGTAAACAATGTTGTATTAGATTAGATCATAAGAAAAATTATACGCATTATAGTTGTAATATTCTCACCGCTGTAAATAGATGGGTTATTAAAAAATAAAAGAAATCTTCACTGTATAAGAGTAGTTGTGAAACTTTATTTTCTAATATAGATAATAGTAACTAGTTTACCACTTCTTATGTCCTTTTTTCTATCATAGGGGAATTAAAAGTGATGGTGTACTTGTTTGCGCCAAAATTGGACACAAACCCCAGATACCGTGAAAGCACCAGTGTATGAACACAAACCAATGATATTCAAGCACAAATCTCAAATCTCAACAAGTATCAAACAGTAATTCAGAAATAATGAACAAAGACACAAGTTTTATAGTGGTTCGGTTATCTCCGGCCTACGTCCACTCCAAAGTTTTATCCTTTTATCGATTATCCTTGATGATTACAGATGATTACAACAGTAATGATGAAGAATTATGAGTACAATAGTTGTATCAAAGTATAGAAATGGATCTGGCAGAGTATGGACGTTCGACAACTAAAAGATCCTTTTTCTGTAGGCTTCTAGGTGCTATTTATAGGCGTAGGAGGCTCAGATCACGCTGAAACTTCGGAAGACTTCTTCTGGCACGTGAGTGGGCCCACGCGACTGGCCTTAGGAAATTTGGGCCCACTTTGGGATCGATTCGAACTCCATTCGAATCGATCATAAAGTCATCCAATCAATATGAAATTTGGTGTGGACATTCTTCAACATGTAAGCAAGCTCATGTGAAAATTTCATTGCATTTGGATCATCGGTGTAGGAGATATGATCGGTTCGAATTTGGGTTTTTCACTGGTTGTCGTCTTCGAATCCACCAGTTCGAATCCATCACCTTCGACTCCATCTGAAGCACGCGCATGCAATGACGTGGCGCTATCCTCCCGGGTCGATTCGAATTATGCGGCGTGTTGACTCCACTTGGTGCGCCGAGTTGAACGCTTCTCTCCTGGAGACGTGGGCTTGCATCCATGTTTTATGCTTCGTCCATATCCATAACTCCACAACGGCATGCTCGCATCCATTAACTCGTGTCTCTCTTCGCATCGATTCCAGGGGTTCATTCCGTACCGATCCCATGTGAGCTGATCGATTCGAAACGAGTATGGGGGACATCAATACGAAGTGGTCGTGAAGGATGGATACGAACGAGACCTCACCTGATGGATACGAACGAAGCTCTTACCTGATGGATACGAAGGAGACTTGCAAAAGGCATGGAGTCGAAATGCGCCATCTGCACCCATCCTGATCGATACGAAGCACATCGATTCGAAGAACCTCCACATGCTTGCTACCACTCTGGGTTTGTTGCCATCGAATCGAGATCCATCTAGCCTTCCTATCTGATCGATACGAGCCTATCGAGTCGAACCAGTAACTCGATCGATTCGAACACTATCGAGTCGAACCAACACCTGATGCGAACATCACTTGAGCCGAACCCGCGCCAATCGATACGAACGGCATCGATTCGAAATGGTATCGACACGAACGGTATCGATATGAACGCAACCCCTAATCGATTCGAACCATCCTTGCGTGCCGATGGGTTCGAACAGTATGTTCTTTCTACCTTGCATCGATCATATCTCCTTCAAACGAACTTCGATTAACCTGAAATTTGAAACATAGCCTTTCCTAATCCTTATCATCATCTCCAATCAATTTCGTTTTGATTGGAGCTCAACAAAATTTTGACATCATCGATTGTAGCCTTGCTTTCAATCGATCTCCAATCCCGATGTCCATCATTCCTTGCCAATTTATTGATATTCCAGTTTTGACCAAAAAGCGGGATAACATTTGCCCCCCCAAAACATGCCTTGTTGTAAGAAGGCGTGTTTTGAATAGTTCCGATTCCAATATCCAAAGTCCATAGCCATATCGCCAGAGTGTGTCATCCTTGACTGCTCCGAGTCGATGTCCAATTCCAAATCCAATAGCCAAAGCCTTAGTCAATCCCTTATCCATCCGAACTCGACAACCGAGTCCTAATCCATCCTTATCCAATAGCCAATAACCGAATCCAGGACCTCTCCGGGTCGATATCTGAATCCATAACCTCTCCAGGCTCTTGCCAAGCGTAATCTACACTTGATGACCTTGGTCCAGTGCCCCTGGACGTTGAGCTAACCTCTCCGGGTTCTTGTCAAGCGCAATCCACACCTGACAACCGTGGTCCAGTGTCCCTGGACGTTGAGCTAACCTCTCCGGGTTCTTGTCAAGCGCAATCCACACCTGACGACCGTGGTCCAGTGTCCATGGACGTTGTACAAAGCCATGGCTTAAGTCCTAAGCCGAATCCTGGTCTCTCCGGACCCTTGTTGAGCATAGTCCATACTCAACGACCTGAAAATAACAATTGATAATACAGGGCCCAAGTCCTAGGCCGAATCCTGGTCACTCCGGACCCTTGCCGAGCATTGTCCATACTCGACGACCTGAATGACTCAATTTACCACGTTTGGGCAAAGTGACTCACCCCTTGCCAGGCATAATCCATACCCGACCACCGTTTATCAAACCAGATAAAAATCCAATCAGAATCCAATCCAAAATCCAAATCCAAAATCCAAATTCAAATTCCAAATCCAAAATCCAAAACCGAAAACAATCATCCAAAGGAAAATCCAAATCAAAAAGCAAGCAAAACCAGGAGCTCAATCCAAACTCCAAAAGCAAATCCAAAAAGAAAAACAGTGTCCAAACCAAAAGCAAAGGATAAATTTCACAAACTATATCATCGCAGTTTATCATCATTCAAAGCATGCCTAGGGGCTATCTCCGACCCCATACATGTGTAAACGACTTGGTTGCTTGCCAATAGTTCGCTACTTATTTCACATTATCCTGATCAGTGGATGATCAATCGATCATCATTCCTGGGCCTCCCACGATCGTGGCTTGAGGTAGGCGGCGGTTGTTCCTGCTCCGCCGTTGCATTCCGAGTTCCGACATATTGTGGCAACTCTCCATTCCTTACATGCTCCTCGATTATATCCTTTAAGTGCCTGCAGTTGTTGGTGTCGTGTCCATCCAAATCATGGAAGAGACAATGCCTTCCTGATGTCCTCTCCCGTTCCGATGGTTCCCTCCTAGCCGGCCTTCGATAGGGAAGGCGATTCCGAGTATCCTGGTATATCCGCTCCAGCGTCTCGTTTAATCCTGTATATGTGGAAAACTTCGGATCCTTCCATCGCTTCCTATCTTTTCCAGAATCATCGTCTAACTTCCTTCTTCCTTTGTCCTTATCCGAACCTTTGCTGGATGGTCCTCTCTCCTCAGTTGCATTAACCTTTTTCAACTTTAGATCCATACTCGTATCTTCTTGCCGAAGGAACCTCTCTGCCTTGAGAAAGAACTCATCGAGATCCTGTGGGGAATCTCTTATCAAAGATACCTTGAAATCCGAATCCTCCCTGACTCCTGATACTGCCGCCATCAAAACCATCGATGGATCAGGCCGATCCACCGAGGCAACCGCGGCACTGAATCGAGTTAGAAAAGCTCTAAGCGATTCATCCATCCTTGCTTTACCGATGTCAATGTCATCACATTCTTCGGCCTCTTGACGTGAACCCGAAACTGTCCCAAAAACCTTTCCACCAATTCCCCCCAAGTCCTAATAGATCCTTCTTCCAACTGCCTAAACCACATTGCAGCTAAGTCCTTCAAATACAAAGGAAAGCATCGTGCCATTACTTCATGTGATGCCCCCAACACCTCCATATGTCTGGTGTACCTCATCAAGTGATCAGTTGGGTCTGCCTTACCATCATACACATCCACGCTAGGTAGCTTGAACTTAGGTGGATTCTGAGTCATCCTTATTTCCCAAGCGAACGGACTCATGTTCACTCCTTCCAAGTCTCTGTTGGTCAAACCACCTCGCACAGTTTTTCTAATGATCTCCACCAATCCAGTATTGTCCGTTAGGGTTGCCCCCCATGCCCCCGAGGGAACTCCGGCACATACTCTTCATGTGGCTCACTAGCAGCAATGTTAGCCCTGGCCTATTAAACTCCTTCCAAAGGTCTTCCTGTGTTGGATCCAGTGGGCCTGCCCCCAAGCCCTTGTTGATTGCCTTCTGGCTCCGTATCCCGTCCTCCATTGGGTTACACGACCCTAGTCCCTTGTCCTGCATCCACAGCGGGTGTAGCTGTTCCTAAGTTCTGCATCCCTACAGCTCTCATTTGCTCAAAGAAAGTCTGCATCATTTCATGTTGGCTCTTCAACAATCTCTCTTTCAAAGAATTTGCCATAGCTTCCACTTCATCCCGGGTTATGTAGATCGAAGCCTGTCCTTCCCAGCTTTGGAGGATGCTTGTTGACTTCCTTCCTGTTGGCTTCTCTCAGCCCTTTGCCTTCTACTATTTTGCCTAGTCATTGTCTTCAAATCAAAACTCCTCAAACTTCTTCAAATCTGAACTTCGAATCAGATGTAGCGGGTGCTAGTCCTTCTCAGTGAAAGCACCAAAGTGTTTGTGCCAAAATTGGGAACAAACCCCAGATACCGTGAAAGCACCAGTGTATGAACACAAACCAATGATATTCAAGCACAAATCTCAAATCTCAACAAGTATCAAACAATAATTCAGAAATAACGAACAAAGGCACAAGTTTTATAGTGGTTCGGCTATCTCCGGCCTACGTCCACTCCAAAGTTTTATCCTTTTATTGATTATCCTTGATGATTACAGCAGTAATGATGAAGAATTATGAGTACAATAGTTGTATCAAAGGATAGAAATGGATCCGGCAGAGTATGGACGTTCGACAGCCAAAAGATCCTTTTTCTGTAGGCTTCTGGGTGCTATTTATAGGCGTAGGAGGCTCAGATCACGTTGAAACTTCGGGAGACTTCTTCTGGCACGTGAGTGGGCCCACGCGACCGGCCTCAGGAAATTTGGGCCCATTTTGGGATCTATTCGAACTCCATTCGAATCGATCGTAAAGTCATCCAATCAATATGAAATTTGGTGTGGACATTCTTCAACATGTAAGCAAGCTCCTGTGAAAATTTCATTGCATTTGGATCATCGGTGTAGGAGATATGATCGGTTCGAATTTGGGTTTTTCACCGGCTGTCGTCTTCGAATCCACCAGTTCGAATCCATCACCTTCGACTCCATCTGAAGCACGCACGCGCAATGATGTGGCGCTATCCTCTCGGGTCGATTCGAATTATGCGGTGTGTTGACTCCACTTGGTGCGCCGAGTTGAACGCTTCTCTCCTGGAGACGTAGGCTTGCATCCATGTTTTATGCTTCGTCCATATCCATAACTCCACAACGGCATGCTCGCATCCATTAACTCGTGTCTCTCTTCGCATCGATTCCAGGGGTTCATTCTGTACTGATCCCATGTGAGCTGATCGATTCGAAACGAGTATGGGGGACATCGATACGAAGTGGTCGTGAAGGATGGATACGAACGAGACCTCACCTGATGGATACGAACGAAGCTTTTACCTGATGGATACGAAGGAGACTTGCAAAAGGCATGGAGTCGAAATGCGCCATCTGCACCCATCCTGATCGATACGAAGCACATCGATTCGAAGAACCTCCACATGCTTGCTACCACTCTGGGTTTATTGCCATCGAATCGAGATCCATCTAGCCTTTCTATCTGATCGATACGAGCCTATCGAGTCGAACCAGTAACTCGATCGATTCGAACACTATCGAGTCGAACATACACCTGATGCGAACTTCACTTGAGCCGAACCCGCGCCAATCGATACGAACGGCATCGATTCGAAATGGTATCGACACGAACGGTATCGATACGAACGCAACCCCTAATCGATTCGAACAGTATGTTCTTCCTACCTTGCATCGATCATATCTCCTTCATACGAACTCCGATTAACCTGAAATTTGAAACATAGCCTTTCCTAATCCTTATCATCATCTCCAATCAATTTCGTTCTGATCGGAGCTCAACCAAATTTTGACATCATCGATTGTAGCCTTGCTTTCAATCGATCTCCAATCCCGATGTCCATCATTCCTTGCCAATTTGTTGATATTCCAGTTTTGACCAAAAAGCGGGATAACAGTACTGACTATTAAACTTGCACAATTTGTTAAATTGAGCTGAAACTCGTAATGGATACATTTTCGCAATCTGCCGAAAATAAAAAAACAGGATATGTTGTATAGTACTTGACTTTTGAACAGATGAGGATGATCATAACCAACAATACGTTTTATTTTCATAAATAGCTTGAACTTAGCATTTGAAAATAGAGATAGGCCTAGTAAAATTACTGAGTATGCAAGACAAGTGTCTATCCTTCTACAGTGATCACATTATGTAAAGAGGAGAAACATGTAACCATGAACATGGTTATATGAATAATGTATCCAAATTATTGAGTAATATATATTAACCATGACATTTATATAACCTAGTATTCCTGGAATGAAATTAGTTGTGACGTGAATAGTTAGTGGTTGATAATCCAATAAAATCTATGTAAACTTAAAAAGATAGAGCAAATTATTTTTTTTAATTGGTTATGGGTATGTTATTTATTTTATATTTCTTATACATTATATTTCTTCTTTTTTCATCACCGTGCTTTTCTTATGTAACTTTATATGATACATCACTTGTTAGGCTAGTTAATTACATGCAAGCTTGTATGTTAAGACGGTACTATTGATTACACCTGTAAATGTTTAACATCGCATTTTTTTCACCTAAGTAATTATATGGTGTAAATTTGCAATTTTTCAATATTCATTTGTATCAAGAAGTTGCCAAGCTCATTGGTCAGTTTCCACCATTGCAGATAGTATTAGTAATGCCATGAATTTAAGCACGCCAAAAGCATACAAAAATAGCATGAGAAAATAAAATTTGAGCAAGTCACCAGCATATATGATTTAACTAACTATTATTGATACAATGTTGAGTTACAATGAAAATTTCTGTGATGATTAATTTTGGCATACAATAAATTCCCTATAGTAAAAATATGTGCTAAAAGCATCACATGCGATAATTAATTTTGACATATTCGACCTTTTTTCGAATCTCAACGGTTATGCTTGAGAATATGCCAACATTATTTGCTTAAAATCCTCTATAATAAAATATTTAAAAAGTGTGTGAAGAATGAAATAAATTAGTACATTTGAACAGTTTTAGTTTGTTATGCTTAAAAAGAGAACTCATACACAAGTTTATTACATAAATTTTAAATGGAAAAATATTTTAACAATTAAAAAAAGATGCAATAAAAAGTAAAACCACAAATGTGCTAGCAATTTGAAGAGAGATGAAGTTTAAAGACACCAAATCCTTATTTTACCCGTTTGGCTAAAATAACATTAGTGTCAACTTGGTAAATGCGATTCAAGCTCACATTAAATTTAGTAAAATTTTATGCTTCGTCTCTATGGGAAATTTTAAGGCCACTCTCTTTTACGTAGAGTGTGGCTCTACTCTCCCTTGAATGATGAAGTTAAACCCATTATTAATAGTGGAACATTAGATAAATAAGCATCTTAAACATAAGACTCCTCCTTGTTATTGTTGAAAGATAATGTTTAGGAACATGGATGGAAACCAAAGGAGAAGAATACCAATTACATAATCATGAAATATGCCAAAATTAGATATTTTTTTCATTTTGAGGTTGAGTTGGTTTTTATTCACCTAGATTTTTGTATATAAAGCTATTTTGAATCTTATTTGTTTACCAAGAAAGTACCACATGGTTGTACACATTAAACACGTGTCTATCTATATGTAATATCCCATAGTCGTGAAATAATTAAATTATAATCAAATAATAATAAATAATGAATTAACTGGAATTGGAAATGATTGTTATGAAATTGTAAAGGTGATTTAGAAATTAAATGAGAAATAATTAATTAAAAAGAATAATGGTTTAATAATTTATTTAATTATTTTGAAATAGAAAATTATGAATTAATTATCTTAGAAATAAAATAAATAAAGTGGAGAATTAAAAGAAAATGATTTAGTGAAGTAATTGGATTTTTTTGGGTTAAAATATATGTATTTATTTCATAAGTAAATAAAAGAAGAAGGAAAGAAAGAAAAAAAATGAATGCACCAAGGCCCACCAACCCAAGCCCATGAATTTAAAACCTAAACAAATCTCGTCTCTTGATGTTCCCATTCTCCAAACAGCTCCACCTCTTGATTCTTCTTCTCATTCTATAAATACAACTTAAACGTTTCTCATTCATCACTTCAAAAAATCATTTTATACCAAAACCCCACCACTTAGAAAATTCAAATTAAAATCAAAATAAATCGATAAATCCCAATAGCTTAAGATTAAGCTTCTCAATAACTCTACACCCTATCGCAAATAAGTAATCTAGAAGTTGACCATCAATTTGAGGAAGAAATTATTTAAGGTAAGGAGCAAAAGGGTTGAAGCAGTAAAAGGAAGAAGGAGCAGTAAGTAAGAGGTTTGAAGAGCGGCGTATTCCTTCATTTCAGGTAAGTACCACTACTCATAATTATGTCTATTCGGTATCAATGTGTTGTGCTAGTATGAACTGAGATGATATACTTGCATGCGCATCAATATTTAATCATCGTCATCCCACTTCACTTCCTGTAACTCCTTCATGCTTACTAAACTTCAAAACTGATTAATATTTGGAATGATAGAATAATGCTTGGATTGATTGGGATATGGTTTGGTTGTATAATGTTAGGTACACTTAGTAGAAGAAGGGAAAGGCAGAGGAGATGATCGAAAATGCTCAGTTTCATGCACATATATTCCCGTGCCTGGGTCATGAGCCAGTCGACCGCTTACTCCCATAGACTGGTCGGTGCACAGGTTGATGAAACCTAAGTGCCTGTCTTTAATCTAATTATATATATATATATATATATATATATATCTGTGTGTGTGTACATGTATATATAGTATAAACACTAGTATATGCTTGTATATTAAATATTATACATAAATGAAAATATTACTGTAAATTTTAATAATTAGACGAAGCGGATTTAATAATATTATTTATTTAGTATCATTTTAATACAAACCAATATTATATTTTGTTATAGAAAATTATTATTATAGTTTTTAGCACAGACTATATATTTATATAATTACTTTTGATATTGTATATTGTTTTCATTTTCTATGTGATAAGAAATTTAAATAGACGGCTTAGTAATACTATTTGGTATGAGACTTTCGGTAACACTTTTTCAATTATTCATCGGACTTGCTGTATAGAGGTATCATACGAAATAACCAGTTTTAACTAAATTACATTATAAAGCTTAAGCATAGTTGCATTAACATAGGAATGACAAAGTTTGTTATATTTTATAATGTCTTTAATAGCTTGGATTTTAGCATGAGGATCTGTATCATTTATAGGATGTGAGTTATATACTCCCAAATTCAAAAAGGGTTTTATTGTCTCATTGGAGATTTTCATTTTATTTTTTAAATCATTTTTACGTTTTAAAAGTGAACAATATTTTATCATCACTTCGAACTTAACCTCGAACAATAATATAAAATGTTATGTATAGATCTCGGATAAACATTTTTAAGTATAAAGATTGGCACATGTCTTCAAAATTAAAACGGTAACGGACTTATTAATTTATAAGCTTGAAGCTAAACATTTGTAGATTATTTATTTACAAACAAACATTCACTTTAATCCAATTTGAACATATAACAACGAACAAGTAGACAATTTGAACCAAATGTACACAAAAACAAACTATAACCTAATTTTAGCACTAATTTTAACTTAAGAATTCCAACTTTTACCCATTCATGTAACTTAGGATACAATAAAATTCCAATAACTTAATTGAAGCATCTATTTAGTTCAAACAATAAAATTTAAATACAAATAGTTTGAATTCATAATTAATTTCCCATAACAATAAAAAATTGCAACCTATACTCCTCAGCTAACACTAACTCTCACTACCGTCGTTGTTAACATTCTTACAATCACCATCCTCCCTCTCACTTCCATTCTAACCAACTCTCGACTGATGATTTGCCACCTTTCACTTGTCGGATCCGGGCAAGTACGCAACAAGGTAAATGGGTAAATTTCAAAAGATTTATTTTATTCCGATCTTATTGGGTCTACGAAATCTAAATTTTATTTAGATCTTATCCAATTTGTTTTGAATAAATCGATATTTTATTTGAATTATAAATAAGTTTTTATTTAATATTAAGTTATATTATAAAATATAATGCATGTATCACATACACATATATGTGTACGTGTAATATAAAAACATACATCATTTAACATGTCCATGTGTAAATATTAGGATTTACATCGCAACAGACATATTATATCCTCTATATACATGTGTGATGTCTAATATATATGTACATATAAATATATTTATAACATGTGTGTGTGTATATGTATATGTATATGTATATAGTTTTATATATTATAAATGATATATATATATATAATGCAAATGTTTATACAAATGTATCTATACACACACACTGTATTATAATATAAAATAATTGTAAGTATTAAAAATTAAATATAATTTTAAATTCAAATTTGAAATTCAATTTTAAATTTTAGATCTCGATAGACGTAATAAAACATCAATAAATTTCAAATTTCAAAAATAATATGTTCAATTTTTCAATAAATATATTCTTGTGTATATATATAAATCAAAATCAAAACATTTTTTTTCAAGTTTATATTACATGTTAAATTAATATCTATAAATACTATATGTATAATATACATATAAATATGTTTGAATGTAAATAATCATTATATATATATATTCATATGCATAAAAACATCCCGGCTTGCCTTGCAAAATATTATATACACACACACTTATGCATATTCGGCCAAAACATAATATTTTTTATTTTGGTTTAAAATGTTCTAATTAAAACAATATCTTTTTTATCGATTTCCATTTAGAAATAAAAAATGTTAATTTTTATATTAAATTTCTTAAAACCATTTTAAACTTATCCATAATTAATATAAAAAATTACATATTAGATTTCTAATATTTACTTATGTATTTAATGTATATGATTAAAAACAATGTTTAAAATAAAATAAAATATTATATTTTGATTTTATAATATATATATATATATTGTGAAGTATAAAATGTATTTATGAATTATAAAATTTATATAGATACATATATACATATATTATATATATAATATATATTATACAAATTTGTTTGTATTCAAAATTGATTTTATTTAATAATCATTTTGTATTATTATATTCGAAAACAAATTTTTTATAGCCATAAGAATCTAGCATATAAATATATACACACACAAAATTAGTTCATACACACATACATACATACATATATATTATCATTCGATGATGACAGCACCATCATATATGGATTCGTGATAATTGATACATTAACTATATCGCACAATTGACATGATGAACAACGCGCATGCACACACGCACGCACACACACAGGTATGCATGTATATTTATATACGATTATAAATAGAGAATATAACTTTATCTAATGCCTAGATGAAACACCTTGAAATGCTTCGATAAATCCTTGAAACACATCCAAAATCTAGAAAGTGCTACCAATCTGGATGCAGCCACCAATGTGATGAAGTCTATTAGTTCACTTTTGCTGTCTAGCAGGAAAAAGTCTGGAGCTGAGAAAGCTTCGGGACAAAAGCGAACTCCTCCACCTAGAGGAGTTGTGGATTTAACTATGAGCCGGAAAAAACTATTTTAGAAAGTGCACCTTTCAAATCTCATGCCGACATCTCTTCTCAGCCTGAAGACTCCGTCTTTCCCCTTCTAGACTCTCCTCGGCTTCCGATAAAAGGGCATTGGGCTCTTAGTGTGGCTTGATAGGCTTTTGAATCCCATATTTCTACTGCAATTACCGAGGTTGGGGTCGAAATATCCGATTCTCATCATGATTTGAGAAGTTTTTGGAGTATGGTCTCCAAGAAAGTATTATGGCATCCTATTTTTTTATTTTTACTTTTTAACACATGTATTTTTTAATGTACTTTGGTATGCTTAAACACTTGCACGCGCACGCATACACACACTCTTGTTGAGCTATCTATCCTCGGCCACCAATTTGAGAGTTTCAAAGAAACCATACAATAAGTTGAAGCCTTCAAAGAAGAAGTTTCCACTCTATGGCAACAACAAAGGACTTGAGAAGAAAGCTGAGGAGGCTTAAAATTCATTGAAGGGCGTGTTAGAGGGTTTGAAGCAAGAGGATTCTGTTTCATAAAACAGTGGTTAAGCTTTAAATTGATCAATTGGCTAAAGCTGAAGAGTTGGCTAAAGCGGAGAAGGAAGTCGAAGATCCCCCGACTTGGAGCAAACAAGGGACGAGGCTAGTATGAAAGCTTTTGAAGTTTTATATAAAGATTGCACTAAAAGTCGAGATAAAGGCCACCCTTTGACCTTTGGATTTCTTAACAAAAAATGCGTCTATGGCTGAGACACGGTTGGAACCGTATGAAGAAGTTAAGAAGGTTGAAGGCTCTTCTCTTGGTGCTTTCGTAAACCCTTAGGTAGAAGCTTTTAGTTAAACACTGAATAGTCGGAAATCTTTTAATATTGTTTTATAGTTAGGATAACTTAACGTTTCATGTGTTACATTTTTCATGGTTTGGTTTGATGTTTTACTCATGTTTTGGTTGTTACCGAGTTATTTAATCATTTGTTTTTTGTTTAGACTAAATTGAAGAGGCCATTTTCGATTTCCATCTCTTAATATAAAGTTCTTTGGAATTGAAGTAATACCAAAAATTATTAAATGTTGAAATCTATTAATACTCTTAAGAGTCGTCTTCACGCTAGTAGACCCTGTAATACTGGCTTGACTAATTGTATTGAAGATGTAAAAGATTCTCATGATAGATCATGATCTAAAATAATTATATCCCTTAACAAATCAAATTTTGAGGTTTACCGATAAGTTAAAGTTTGCAATTTAAGATCGAGATAGAGTTTTTAAGGAATTTTCAAGATTATCTATGGATTTTAAAGCAAAAGAGACTAGAATTCTTTGCATATTGGTCCCGAATTGAACATAGCACCGGAAGTTATTCCTGGATTTAAAAGTGTAGCTCTGTCTCTCTTGACCATTACTGAAGAGATGTCCATCAAGAGTGACTTTATTTTTAAATACGTTCAAAAACATGTTCCACTTTTTATTTCAAGACAGGAGCTCAAGGATTCTTCTCCTTCTGAGCCCGTAGTTTCCAAGGCGGGTTTAGGAAGAATATTTCATTTTATGACATAGCTAAGCCCTCAAAAATTCTTTTTGAGACTAGATATAGAGGTCTTATGATTATTTTAAGTATAAATAAATAGTTTGATCTTTAGAAAGTTATATGCTTTGTATTTTTCATATGCTTTCAGTACTTGAAATCTTTTGTTGTAATAAAAGAGAATTTATCTTTTACTTCTTGTTTTTGATTTTACACATTATTCAGTTCTTTTAGGAATTGACATGTCCAAATTGTTTAAGTAATAAACATGCTCATATCTGTATTCAGAAAGCTTATGATAGTAACGTTTCCAGTGCAACTTATCAATGTATGGCTTGAGGCATTAAAGATTCGAGTTAATTTTCTACAATCTCATTCAGACTCGGAACTTTTGAAAGAGAACGAAACACTTAGACAGAAAGCGAAGGATTTAGAAAAACGTGTTAAGTCCGTACCTAAAGCTGTTCCTCTTTCGAGCCAAGCTTCGGAAAAGCTTGTTTCAAATTTATTTGATTCAGTGTCCTACCTCAAGTAGCAATTAGATTGTGTCAATGACAAGCTTTCAAAGATTAAGCTCAAAGAAATTGAGACCGAAGGAAAGTCTTAGGAGGTTATCGTGGCAACTGCCCCCTCTCAGGGAAAAGGAAGAGGTTGAGACAGGGGCTTGTTATACTCCCCCCTCAAATGCATAAAACTAAAGTAGTTTCACAATGTTGCGATTTTGCATGAAGGTCGAAGCAACTAGAAAGGAGTTCACTTTGGCTCCCACTAAGAGTTCGGTTGTTATGGTTGAACTTAAAGATGAGAAGGTTGTTCCTTCTAAAAAGTACGGGAATGTTTAGGAATATGTATGATCACTTAGAGAAGTATTTCAAAGAACTTTTGGATTAAGCCATTGGCAAACCCGAGAGTCAAACAAATCAGATGCTTTATCGTTTTTAACAATCTTGATCAAGATTACCTAGAATTAAACTTAAAAATATGATTTAATTTATCTTAATTAATCTTAAGATAAAATTGTGAATTTTATTAGTTATGATTTTCAATTAAAATGGACTTGAGATTAAATAAATTGGAAATTCAATGAATATCCTTTTGTGAAACTTAATTCTTATATTTGATAAATGTAGCAATTATTAATTTATTTTTACAATTATTAATTTATTTTTATCAAAATAATAAGAAAAACTCTTATTTTGGATGGTATATTTAATTTTATAAAATATCTCAATATTAACAGAAATGAGGATTTTTACTTACGATTAGTTTTGTTGATTTTGAGAGATCAAATTATAGTTTATAAACCATTACTTTGTGTAAAATAGTGTTTTATAATAAGTAAAACAAAATAAGAATTAGCAACACTTCTCTTAGTAAATTAGTAACATCTTGCTATTGAATCTATATCTCACCCCTCTTGACCCAAACATGAGAAATAAGAGATGAGAAATAGATAAATGTAGCATTTCTCATTCTCATTTGATTCCCGTAAACAAAAAACACAAAATCTCCTAAGTCTCTAAACCCTAGCTATTTTAATCCCCAAATTCTTAAGAAAATAAAAAGGCTTTTGTATATTAATTGAAGAAATAGAAGTAAGGAATGGTTGAGTTATGGATTCTAGAAAGCCATGGCAAGGGAAAAAGGTGAGTTACCACTCACACAATCTATCTCAAAACTTATATGTTGTTGCTGTGTTGTTGAATGAATTGATGTTGTATTGCTTTCAATTTAATTGAGATATTGATATATTTTGTTGCTTTGATCTCTAATAGCTAAAACCCTAATATAGTAATCTCTTATTGCCCTAATTCTATGATTTTTTGCATGCTTGCATGATCAAAATTCGTCACCATAGAGACCATAGCATGTTGCAGTTCGAAAATCGTCGAAAATGCATCGACGGAGGCAATCTGGAGCTGGAAACGCTCCAAATTTTTCCCAGACGGGTGGACGATGGGGCACCATCTGTGCACCGATGGGATGTTTTCCTAGAGCTATTTCGGCTTCAGATTGATGCCCTGATCGCACGTTCCATTATTCGTTTTCTCGGATGTTTCCATGATGTTATGTGCATTGTTTTATAGCTGAGTTCATACCAATCGCAATGTTATTTCTGGATTTTGATTCACGAATTTGTGATTTTTTTTGGAGTTCTAGTACCATAGAGCTGTTTTATGAGTTTATGGATCAACACATAATTTTTATTGTATGGTTTTTAACTTGAGTTTTCAAAAGGGTTAATTTTCTAGTTGAACCGTTTTCACTAAATCTTTTTAAGATAAAATTGTTTCTTATATAAAGAATTTTTAAAAATGTGTTTATATATATATTGTAATGATTTTGAAGTATAAATTAGTTTATTTCTAATCAAATGTTTAATGCCTATATGGGTTTGGAAATATAAAGATTTTTGGTTTCCATAAAGTGAATGGACTTATATATATATATATACATATATGTGTGTGTGTGTGTACATATGTATGTATGTATGTATGGATTTTGGAATAAGAACTGTGAGCTTTTGATCTTTTAAATAGGAATTTGAAATAACTATATATATATATAAGTATTTTTGATATAAAATTGGAATTATGGATTATTTTACCTAAGGATAAGCACACAAACACACACACACACACACACATATGAGAGGAATAATTTAGTTTATGAATTTTTAAAATGAATAGTTTGAAAATAATCATACAAAGAAAGGGCTTTAGGAATCATTTTATATATTTTAAATTATATTATTTATTTTCAGAACTAGAAGTTCTTATTGGATTTAACACTTGTGTATTTAATATACTATTTTGGCAATTTTGTTTGACTTTTGGATTTGGAGAACATTTAAAAAATAAAATGTCTTGAGAACATTAATTCTATAATCTGGGAATACTAGTAATTGATTCAGTGTTACTGATTGATTTAAATGCTTTTAAGCAACGTTTCTTCGAATACGGTACAACTCATTGAATAGAATGTTTGAGTGGTACTCACTAGCCTATTAGCGAATACTTGAATTTTGTCTGGTAGTATGTGTTGCCTTGGTTAAATTCTTGTGATTGCTATTAGAAAGTATTTAACACATTAGGGTTGTATTCTCTTTTGGTGTTTGGTGAGATCGATAGATCCTTAAGGGAAAACAGTTCAGGTTTTCTAGTAGTACCCCCAATGAGTGAGATTTACTAGCTTCTAGTAAATACTTGAATTTTATCAGGCGGTATGGGACATTTTGGTTAAATCTTCTAGTAAATACTTGAATTTCACCAGGCGGTATGAGACATTTTGGTTAAGTTCTCGTGATTACTAAAGGTGATAATATTTGGCACGTTAGAGTTTACTCTCCTTTGATGTTTGGTTGGGAGTCGATGGATCCTTAAGAAGTATACTCCCAAATTTTTATACTATCCTTATCATCGGAATGAGTTATATCTTCTTCGGTCTGGTTTTTGTTTTAGAGTTTTTTTTTCACAGTATGGACGATCATAGGTATCTGATTGGTATAAGTGATACTACCTTTCGCTTTTCCTACGGTATGAGCACGACCATTGAGATCATTTTGTATTTGTTTTTCTTAGATTTTGAGATATTCTTCTTTGGTTTGGAATTTATGGATTTTCGATTTATTTTATGTTTTAGGGTTTGAATATTTATGTGTTTTATGATGGATTTAATGATTGTGATTTATTTTATGTTTTGTGGATTTGGTATTCCCATGTCTTAAAATGTAACTAGCATCGGACTATTCACTTGACTTGTTATACACATACACACACACGTAGCACCTTTATTTGTCTATATGTCATGTATTTTGTGTTATATTTTGTTCTTACCATTTTGGATATTTAGAGATAGTCTGAACCGTTTATTTTTAATACTTGGGTCAGGCCAAGACATTTTAGATTACAGGGCAAGTTGACCTTTGGATGGTTGTGCAAGCAAGGAGATAAACATTTTTGGCTTTTAGTTTATCTTATTTAGGATTTTTGTGTATGTAAGGGATGTATATTTGAATTAGAGATTTATACAAAATGTATATTATGTAAGTCTAATTTTATATTTTGTAGACTCACAGTTTGTATTTGTACATAATATTTATTATTCCACTGTGATCTGTGACTATTATTTTACATGATATACTCTTCTGATTCTGAGAAATCAACATGTTTATTTCTTTGAACTGAGACTGTACACGTCAAAATTTTATTTTAGAGATTCAGTAAAACGCATAATGTGTCAGTGTTAGTTTAAAGTTATATTCACATTCAGTCTCCCTTAACAAGTCATATTCTCCGTATTATTAGATGATATTATTTATAATGTTCTTTAATAATATGGGTATAGCAGTGGGGTCGTTACATCGTTTATTAAAGATAGAAAGTTACTATGAGAATGTACTTAAATCTCCAATGGCTTACGAAATCCCTTTGGACCTCTCTTTCATTTCAAATAAGGTGGAGCTTGATCGTATTATGAAAATAGTGTGGGAAACTAAGTTAGGGCATTACTACATCTCTTGCCCCTCATTCGACTATGTCAGATCCCTGAAAGGTAAGTTAGACTTCAATTATCCGAGATTAGGTAAAGTTCGGGTTATGGAAAGCTCACCTCCAGAAGTTCCCAAAGAAGTTTTGGGCAATGGAAAGGTCGTTATAGAGGGCTAAATATTGTTTGTACTATTTCGTTTCCGATGGTAAGCAAGCATTTTGTGATACTTAGATTCATACGTTTGTAATATCTGGTTAGACATCATTCTTTTGCCCGTAATATAATGTTTATGAAATGTTTATTGCTTTACCATCTCAATAGTTTGTATAAATGATATAAATATGGAAGAGCTCTTGTCTTATCGAAATCATATTGTTTTCGGTTTATTTGCTTTGTTTATTATTTTTTGGATTCGATTGAAGCTGTTAAGGGAACTTTGCCTTTTAAAGTTTCCTTAGCTATTGTAACAAGTGCTTATATGTCTTGTATCTTGTATTTTGATTAGTTTATTTTGAAGGTGTTGTAGCCAATGTTATAGGGTCTTATCGAGTTTAATTTTAAGTCAGAAATTCAAGAGTAAGTAATATATCTTTGTGATTACCGCTAATTTTTGGGTTCGGGATCTATCTAGACCATTATTTTTTCTTAAGGGTGTTTTTTCCACTAGCATGTAGCTATTTATAATTCTATATTTTAGTTAGGTTTCGAGATCTACTGAGACTTCCTAGATGCCAGCATTGTGGCACATGTACTTTTAATTGGGACTCTACCCAACATTCCTAGGGGCTTGGGACCACTACCTAAGGATTTTTTGTTTGGTTGGGAATCTACCCACAATGGCTTGGAACTACTTGCCCAAGGCTTTTCTATTTAGATGAGAATCTACCCACAATGGCTTGGAACTACTTGCCCAAGGCTTTTCTATTTAGATGAGAATCTGCCCACTATGTACTTGTGTATGTTCTCTATGGCTTCCTTATTTACATGGTACTACTTGATCATGGCACATTCTTGCATACATTTGTCGGCTATTTATGAAACCCAGGTGATATAGCCTTTTTTTTACAAGCGGTGGTAAGAGTTTTGCTGGGAGCACATCCCTACAAGGGTATGTGGGGGAATGGAGAGGTTAATCCTCTCTTCGTTGAGGCCACCTAACAGAATTTATTATGGTAAAATGGGTTGAGACCTGGAAATACTTATCAAAATATTATTAACTAATGAAAGGTATCCACTTATGGTAGGAATAAACCCTTGATATAATCTGTATTTACTATGTAATATGTTTTTACAAAGTAACACACATTTCGCCACCACGCTGCGGCGAAACGAGAAAGGTTTTGGTTTTTTCAAAGAATTATACCTTCGGTGGGGAAGTTATATTTTGGGTTTTCTTTTACTTTTAAGAAAATTCTACAAGGAAGTACTTATGGACAATACTGTTTTTTCTGAAAACCATTTCTTTTGGAAACATTTCGTTTTTGACCCTTTTGGTGCATGACTTATACAACAACCTAAGCTCTCATTTTACAAGAAATTTATAAAATATTTGCATAAAACAATGCCTATGGCTAATCAAAAATAGAAAAGAATGAGGTTAAGTGAGCCAAATTTCATTTAGTTTGAAATTTGCAATAAGGGATCCTAGAATTTCAAATAAGAACCCCAATAGTGCCCCCCAAATACAAACCTGGTCAAAAGGGCATTTGCCGAAGTGGTGTGTGTGTGTATAGAAATCCAAGAATACCGAAGACCAAATAAGAAGTCTAATGAATGCCCCCAAAGTATAAACCTAGCTGAAAAAGTAATTTCTAAAGGCAGTATATAGAGATGTCCAAGAATATCGAAGGTCGAATAAGAAGTCCAATAAGAAATCCAATAATTGACGAAGGAAATATATAAAGAGGTCCAAGAATACCGAAGGAAATCTAGGAAGTCCCAATAAGATGTCCAATAAGAAATCCAATAATTATTGAAGGCAATTTACAAAAAGGTTCAAGAATACCGAAGGAGATCCAAGAAGTCCCAGTAAGAAATCCAATAACTACCGAAGGCCATATATAGATAGGGGCGTTGTCAAAAGAACTCCATTTTAGATATTGAGGGCAAACTTTAGGGGTGCTCCACTAGAAAAATAACTAATATAGGGACTCCATTCGAATAAAAAATGCCTCATGCAAATCAAAATGCGACAAAAATGAGAAAAAAATTAATGGTGTTCACCCAAAACATTTTCGTCGGGGTCCTGTCGAAATAAATGTGAAAAAAACAATGATTGATCATCGAAAAATGTGGATATTACGAATTTATTTATTTGGTTAAGGGGGGAAATTTATTTTTTTACTCCCCCTTGAAGTTTTCTAAAAAAGGGAAAAAATGACCCTTATCCTTATTTGATTTTGTAATCCCTTTAACAATGTCCATAGATACTAGAGGTCGTTAAGAGAATTGGAAGATAATGAGGATGCCAAAATGTAACACCTCTAATTTTAAATAACAGAAGATGTAATTAGATAAACTAAATAGAATAATGTAAAGATTAAAGTAGTTAAGAGATCGAGATTTGTACAATTATAAGGCAGTCCGCCTTAGGAATGGATGAACAAATAAAAGTTTAACATGAAGCAAGTAGAGAAAATAAAATAAGGGCAAAAAAAGAATAGGTTATATTATTATACCCTAAACCCTTATCCCACTTTCATTCACAAAATTCACAAACTAAAACTAAATACAAAGCTTGGCCTACCACCATTAGAAGATAACTAGGGGAAGATAAGCAAAATTTCAAGAAGGAGGCTTAAGTTAATTAACCAAAGAGCAAATCTCAACCTCCTTAACAAACAAACTAAAGGTAATAATAGATTACATCTCATTTTATTGTTTTCGTATTTTAGTTGAGATCCGAATTTATTTTTCATATGATTTTCCATGTTTTGATTGTTTAAATGGATATATATATATATGCTTGTTGATGATTTGTGCCTATTTCATATAGATTTTATGATAAGAATTGATTTGGAAAACCTATTAAATGATATCCGAATGGCTTGAGTTTTTGATAGAAGGTCAGAGACATTACTTTAGATATGGGTTTCAAGCTTCATAATTTTCTGAGTTGTTGCGGATTTATTATAAATTTTCTAGTAAAGTAAATGGGTAAATTGTGTGTAAATTAATTACGGCGATCATAAATTAGCTTTGGGTCAGAGATTTAAATATGTTAGAAAACATATTAAAAGTGATTTATAGGAATTTTTGGAGAATTTTCCTAAGTGTTTTATTAAGTATATAATATTATTAAAGTATGAGACTTAAATATTTTACATGTTTTTAAAAGGAGAAGGGGTAATTTGCTAAATGTTTTAAATTATCAATTACTGAATTCGACATCACTTTTAGAAAAGAATTTAGAAAAGAATTTGACAACTAATTAGATGTTGACAAATAAGGTATGTTAGTTAGAAAGATGTTACTTTAAGAAGTTAAAATTTAGTTTTTGTAAAGGATTGTTGTTTCGCCACTTTCGACAACACCTTTTGACCCTATACTACCGCCTCCAGCCTAGTCAAAACCGATCAACATTGTATCAATACTTTGGTACATAGTGGATTGGAGAAAGGCGTTAGATATAGAGTCGAAATCATGCTTTTGAATGGGTCAAAGCCTTTGATTTGCTTTCAAAAGAGATGCTGCTTGCCTTGCTTTTAAAAGAATGCTTTCGAAAGAGCTTTAATATAGCTTTCGAAAGAGGTTGGCGCTTTTTGTTTTAAAATAAGCTTTCGACAGGGTCAAAACCCCTACTGCCGCATTCTACCTTTAGACCTAGTTAAGACCGCTTTTGCCTTCAAACAAAGGTTTCGAAAGGGTGCTTTCGTCTTTACTAAGAAGCCGCTTCTCCATGCTTTTGAAAGGAATGGCCTTCAAAAGAGTCGCTTTCCCCTTAGTCGTTTTAAGACACCATGTTCTATTGAAAGATGGTTTCGAAATGAATGTTTTAAATGGTTTCGAAACTATGTTCCACAAGCTTTTACTTGAACCCAGTGCTTTTGAAAGTTTGTTTTAAGTAAATGACTTTAATGTTTTCGAAAGGTATATAATGAAGGTTTCGAAGGGGAGGTTCTCCAATTTTTTCGAAAGGTACTTTAAGTATTTGAATGGAAGGTTTCCAATGCTTTCGATATGCAAGTTTAAGGTGTTTTGAAAAGAGGATGTTTAACGATTATAAAGCTTTCGAAGGATTGCCTTCGATGATTTTAAATGTTTATTTTAAAGGTTTCAAAAGGTATATTTTTGGCCTTTCGGCTTAGTGTTTCAAGGTATAGTGGTTAGTATATTTCGAAATGGGTACTTTCAATAGATTCAAATGGGTTGTTTAAAGTTTTAAAGCACATGTTTCGAATGATTTACCTTGGCTTCATGGCCTACGAGCTTTTAAGTTAAAAATGGTTTTAACTTACTATATAGGGATAGATAACCCCATTATATTTCATTAACATTATTTTGTGTAAAGTATATATAATATGGCAAAGAGATTTGAGTAAAGCAAAGAGTATATTTTCCTTGTTTAATTATGATTTAAAGGGTTAAATTAATTTGAAAGAAATGTTTTTAAGGAAAATTTAATGGGGTAGTTAATCCTAAGTAAATGACTCAAATATTAGAATACCAGATGAGACTGGTATATGATCGCGTCCTATACTTTAGCTAATAGCCCTAGATAATATAAGTCTTAAATTCCATTGTGTAGGTTTTGTCATAAGTAAGACTAAAATAATGTTACACATAGAAAGGAATATACAGAGTAAAGATTGGTTATCGGTGAGCCCGCAAAACCATTAGGATCAGTTGACCCTGAAAGAAGTAAGTTAAGGAAAGGCCATCTAGGAGTGTGTATGATAGAAGTTAGATTATTTATTTTGTCTGGTAGCCCGAGTCAGCCAAAGGTTAGTAGTTAGCCAAACAAAACTATATTCTTCGTACAGATAGTTCATTGATTACCTGATTTATATGCATATATGATATTGCTATTATTGCTTTAATCAATTTGGTTGCAGGATTTTGATTTGCAATGGATATGTTTTGAAAAAGGATATTAGTGAGGGAAAACCCATTCCGCTAAGCGGCGCGGTCTCACTTAATATAAAATAATCGAGTTGTATAATATTATTCACACCAGACTTTATGTCTGACTCGAAGTTTATCTTTTCCCCTTAAACTCACGATTGCTCAAAATATGATTTAAGCAGATTGAGAGTTGAGGTTTTACAAGTTTAGTAGGTTGGACGAATAAGCTTCCGAAGACATGCATGAGGCAATACTAGCTATATTTAAAAGTTATTTTGTCTTATTTCTGCTGTGTTATATTAAAACCGATTATCTATTTAGTACTCTGATCATCCAAGAGGACATCTTCATATGTCGTTCTTGACGTAATTTGTAATAATTATATTTAATTAAAACATGAAAATTGATTATGGGATTATGTGATTGAATATGAAACATTGATTTGAAATGTAATCAAAAAAGTTGTTTTAATCTGTGTAGATTTTATTTCATATTCACGTGCTTCTGATATTATGAATACCATTAACATTACAATATTTTGTTATCGGAAGTTAATACTATGTACGACTGCAGTATCTGTAGCGCTTAGATTTGAGCCTCAAGATAGGGGATGTTACACAAAACCAAATGATCATAAACTGAAATACTGAAAGTGTAGAGCATTTCGAAAGACTTAATAATCTGCCCTCCGTTTTGTGCTAAGGTATAGAATCTAAGAATGGTAATTGCATTAACCGACGAAAATAAATTCAGTCACATTATTTTTCCTAAAAAGAGAAAAGGAACAAAGTTAAAGAAGGCAGTGAGGCATTTAAAGTAGATTCAACACTATTTTTGAATATGTTCTAAAAGTTACCTCTTTTGGATCATTTTTCCAATGACATGGGAAAACTTTCGACATTCATCTGTTTTGTGCCCATTTATAAGATGACAAATGCTGTAATTTCCACTTTTTAGACTTTCTTTTTCCAAACAAGGGTAATTTGATAGAGGATTCTGTCATGAGTTTTCTGAAAGATTTAAGTCAAAGTATTGTTAAGTGGAGTGGGAATCCTATCCTTTTTCAGTTTCTTTCGAGATTCCTTGATTGAGGTTTCAGGAAGATGCCTTTTGCCATTTCGGGTTCGATCTTTATATGTCAGTTCAAACACTTAAGTCTCTTATTTCATCCTTCACAGCCTTGATAATTTTTCTAAGTTGAGTTGATTCCTAGAGTGATTCATGAAGAAATCCTCAAAGCTGTTTGATCTGAAAAGCCTGAAGTTCGTAGACAGGATTGTATTCTTCGGTTTTTTCTTTTGCCAAAATAAGGGTTGTTAGGCGTTCGTTGTTATTTTCAATTATGAACCGAATCTGAAGGTTAAAAGGTGGTTCCGTACTGAATTCTTCGTTGTTGAAGCTGCTAATGGCTGGTTAGAGAAGTTGGTTTTCAAGATAAGGAAATAGAGGATCGAAGGTTCGAGCCCTTCTTTTAGCCCCAAAAATATTGGTTGAATTTTTGTCATGTACCAACACCAAAAACCCAAAGGGTAAACATCGGGTAATTTCTATTATAAAGGGCGCCGGTAAGCTGATTACCAAAGGTTAGGTGAATAGTTGAAGTTAAGTTGGATTTTAAGAGTGAATACTAAGAAGATTATATATTAGGTGAGGCTAAGGCTAAGTGCGGTAAATAGAATCAAATGTAAAAGTACTGAGATAAACACGCCAAGATTATAGTGGTTCGAGCAAAACTCCCTACATTACTATTATTTCCTTCTTTAGAGTTCTACACTGAAGCCAGAAGGTTGTTACATTATTGAGCAGTCAAGTCCACCATTAATTTGTTTTTACAATAGGCTATAATGTATGAAAGTACAATATATCTTAGTATCTGAATTATGCATGGGCCTCAGAGATCCCTGCTGCATTGGGACCGACGCCTATTTATAAGCATCTTGTAGCTCTATCATTAGTGTAGAGCTTTTTCTTTGATTACCGATTTGTCCCATATGTAGGGTTTTGATTTGCACATGTGTTGTATTGCTATCTAACTTCTTGCAAATTTGTATGGATTATTGGCACGGAATTCTACACATAGCTTTATGCATTTTGATATGGATGCTTTACATTTAGGATATCTGAGTCGTTAATGTAATTAGAGGCTATCTTAGCCATTGATCTTTGTTTCCTTCTTAAGCGTTGTCGGCTTTGAGGCGTTATCTAAGTTTAAGCTTTTAGTTGGTGCCCATTTTAAGGCTTGAGCTTTCAATTTAAGGTCAGTTGGATGACCGTTGCCTTCAGACCTTTGTTTGTGCTTCGGTATTGAAGCTTATCATTTGGACTAAGATACCGAAAGGAGCTATATGAAGCTATATACAAAATTCGCATTGATATTCACTGTTTTATGGAGAGTTAACATAGGGTAGAGCTTTAGGGCTTAAGCCGAAGGGTTGAAACTTCCGGTATTAATGTGCAATAAATACTTAGGAATCTTTCTCTTGGATTCAACTTATACGACTAGAGGTTGAATATAACCGAGTAAGAATTATGGTGTAATTGCAAAAACATCCATTGGGACGGGATTGAGGTGTATCATAATTCATTTTCAATGAAAGCCCTACTTATGTTTTGAAAAATAAGCAAAGCTCAAAGGGTACAAACAAATTGAAAAAAAATGGTAGTATGTATACTAGAGTATAATAAAAGATCTCATTTTAAAAACCTCTGGTATACGTTTCTACAAGTTTGAGAATGAATTAAATTCTTAATGGATACAATAGTGTGGAGAAGTGACTCATGGAATCACTATAAAATAAAACTCACTTATTGGAGTGAGAAAGTATATTTGTTTTCTATTAGATTAAATTGCCCTAAAGCACTCACGAGATCAAGACAATTCGCAGGGTCGCATAGGAACATAAAATTACATTCAAATGAATTTGGCACGCGTGAAGACTCTAGTTTGTCACATGTATGGTCCTTGCTTAAAGACTTGTTCACCATAACACTTTGACTGACCGTGAATCAGTCATACACCAGATGAAAGCTCAAACTGCAAACTATTTTCATTTATGTATTGATTTATGTGATGATGCTTAAAGCTATAGACCATTTTTACAAACAATGGTAGTTTGACTTTGAAATGTTATGTATGCAATCACTTCGATGGTGCAGTCGTAAATTTTTTGAAAAAAATGGTGTGGGTTGTTAAATGTTTTTTCACAAAATTGTTCAAATGTTTGCGACTATTACGAAGGAGTGGCAATCCCCTAAGTGAGGGTGTAGGGGCAATGTCCCAGTGGATGACTATCGACTCGGCAGATCTGATTGCAAGGATCCACGGAGTAACACCCTATGGTAGGATGCGAGAAAATGTCTCATCCTAAAATGGTATATTAAGCTGACATTTGAAAGCCAATAATTATGATCAGTCACTAGCAACAACCATCTTTGTGCACGATACTGGACCGCCTTCTGATTAAGATATACTACTTATTTTTGGATTCCAAAAAAATAGACGAAAATTACGAGAAGGCCTTATTTACAAACTTAATCCATTTTCAACCATTGCCAAAACAAGTCAATGCATGAAACACTTTTGTAAACATTTTTGAAAATTTGATACATATATTTACAATTTTAATGTGAATATTTTGTTCAAGTAAATTTGCAAGTATTAATGCAAATATTTTAACATAATATACCTTTTTGAAATTAAATATTGCTCCGCATCTAACCCGGGACGCAACTTCTTGGGCCATCACAGCTTGATTGGCTAAGTCGATAGCCATCACCAAGACATTGCCTCCACCACTCCCATTTAGAGGGGTTGCCACTCCCTCTCGTAGTAGCAAACATTCGGACAATTTTGTGACAAATAACGATGAGATCTTTGCCTTTGAGTGATACTCCTAGCCCAATCTCAACATTAATTTCCTACAAAATTTCTTGGAGGCCCGAAAACATAGTCAGGGAAGATGACAAAATAAATCATAGCCTTACACGTGGTATTGCACCCCTTGTTTTCCTCCCTTCAATCCCAAATCCGCATTTCCCGACCTCCGCCATCCAGACCTTCTAGCATTGTTCGTTTTCCTACGTATTTATTAACAAAGTTCAAATTTACAACGGACCAAATTTGACCCACTAATCCTCATTGAACATATTTTGGTCCATTAAAAGACAGATTAGGTCAGCCCATCGTCAATCCAGCCCACTAGTCAAGCTAACTCCCTATTTTAATAAACCCATTTTAATTTTAATTTCATTCACCGCTACATTTTAGTAAATAATAAATTATCATTATCTTTTCTTAAGAAACAGAGTCACGAACGTTTAGATAAATAAAAAAAGCAACCAACATTCATTTTTTTTTTTTTTTGAAATGATACTTTATATACAACAAATCATTGGGACAACATATCCCACGTCAATAAACGTTCGAAAGCAAATTTCGAACTTGTGACCTCTTGCATTTAAACGATTGAATAACTTTTTACCCCCATCAATTGTTCTACCTTTAATTTATCCATAACGCAAAATAAAAAGTCGCTCATAAAATATATTTTACCTGGCCTGAATATTAAGACAGAAAATACATGAACTGCAACTACCGTAATGAAGCTACATGAACTGCAAGTTGCAGAGTTATAGCAGCAATTTCTCTTATGGTAAAACAAACATGCGTTATTACACTAAAAGCATAGCATACACGAATTCAATCTCACTTCAATCTATTGCAGCATGTTGACATTTGGTAAACTAAATTGCTCCCATGCAGCATCAATGCTTCTCATGGATCATCACTGGCAGCTGACCCAATATGGTTGTGCTATCAGTACTTTAATCGAAAATATACCATTCAGGCATAATAATAGAATGTAGGAGATTTCATATATATATATATATATATATATATATATATATATATATATATATATATATATATATATATATATATATATATATATATAGCTAAAGATTGGAAAAAAGTACGCATATAATAAAATTAATACACAGATATGAAACCAAACACATGAAACAATTGAAAAATATATGGTTGCAGACTGAATAAAAAGCTAAAAGATTTGACAAATGCATCGAACATGGGGAAACTGATTCACATTAATCACCTTACATTGGCAACCCTCACCTAGTGATCATCTTTCCCTACAGTCAGTAGGTAAAAATAAATAAGCTTGCATGAAAAAGAGGCCAGAATTGACCGCTAAAGCAAAATTTTGGATTCAAGCCTACATTAAGTGAGCAATACCATATAGCATCACAAAATTATTTATGAAATATTTTACTATGATGTAGTTTTCAAACAAAAGCTCATTTTTTCCGCTAACCTAACCGAGTACAGTCTTTAAGCAAACATCTTTCTTAAACTTGCATCTTCTAATGATGTATCCCTCGAAATAGCATATAACATAAGAATATACTTTGCATCATACATTACATGGTTAAACATCAAAACTTCAAGGCTGAAGCATATCAGGAAAGATTTCTCTATTTTTAAATAATCAACTGAAGACTAAAGATTGACGGACAAAATAAAGGATGATCATGTGAGGATAACTGAAAGATGAACCTCGGAAACATGTGTGCTTCATAAATCATTGATTAGCCCTGCCATAAAAAAGAGTGTGAAACGTTAAAATCTCAGTTTATGGCAGGTCAAATCTAGATATACTATCACACTCAATGATGCAGGATATACTTCTATGATATAGTCAGAATAACCATAACATACTCATCTTGAATTTGCTCCCTATATATTCCTATGCTCAGTGGTTACAAAATATAAGTGATTAAATGTGGTGTAGAATAGACGCAGTACAAGTTTAGAACAATGGCATATTTCAAAACTCTCGTACAGTAACTTTTGCAGCTAGCAAATAACAAATAGGCAGACAGGTGAATAAACACGTGAATTTAAGAAAATATCAGAAATGATGCCTTTTGCAGCTAGCAACAATAATGCATCATCATGTTATAATCTTTTTTAGGTTACAGTAATTACACCGAGTCCACAAAAAAATAACTGATACAACAATCTCATGTTTCCTCAATCGTTTTACATTTTAATTCAAGTGAACAAATGCCTACTAGAGATGCATGGAAGCTTATAAATGCAGTTTCCACTTTGTTCCAATCCAGGATCAATATCTCATGCATCATCATTGGTAACTGATTGAATACGGTATCTTATTAGTTTTTCAATCCAAAATGAATGATTCTTGCATAATAATTACAAAACCTGATAGCTACTTAATACCACCCCTATGTCATCTTGTCGACTAATGTTTAGTTCTGAAACTACTTTATGTTCAAAATGATGTGTTAGTATTTACTGAATTAGGGTGAAAAATCTACTAAACAATCTCTTAAATAATCACTAGAATATGCCATTCTAGTATGCTGGGGAAAAAATATTCAAGGTTGGCAGACAAACAAGACATAGCAAGAAATTCCAAAGTATGCACTGATCCTATTTTGGTTTGCTTACGCTCAAAAACGATGCAAGCTCTTCAGCAACCATTACTATATTGCAAACTAGAATGCAAAATACTGCAATAAAGAACGTGTCATTATCAAATCGACCACACTGAGATCCACTACATAAAATTTTCAACCGAAAATATTAACTTGTGGGAGTGCAATTGTGGTGAAAATTTCAAAACATACATGAATCCAATTTATACTAATTGTTAAAGACTCAAGATGAAAAGTAACATCCGAATTATCCAATACATGCGAAAACAAACAATTATTGGCACTTTGGCAGCGGTTTTCCCTGAAAATCCCAGCAACCTAAATATAAAATGAACTTCGACAAAGACAGCTTGATACTAATTAGTTTTTTGCTAGATTCCATGCACTTGTTCACACATCATCACTCCCAGCTGGGTAAATGCAAAATAATATTACATAAATATCTAAGATGATGATTAGATATGCAAAAATGCAAATAAGTGTATGTTTAAGAAAAAGACCGATGAAAATGAACTTCATCACTGCCTCTATACCCGATGTATTATCAAAATATGTCTACCCTGACCATGTTACCATTTGAACAACAAGATGACAAGATAACTGATATACTGCTACTAGCACTACCTCTGTACTGCTAGTGTCGACTGGTAGTTTTGCCTATACCACAAATCTTCTATTCAATTCCAATTTCAACCGCTCAATTCTGATTCCATCCCTAACCATTTTGTAACAGATGCAACTATCATAAGATGAAATTTTCTAAAATTAAATTAAGACCGGTATATCTTGCATATATGTGTATTGTGTGCAAATGTATATGTATATATTTGTTTGAAAGATCAGATGATTTCTATATATAACGCACTTTAATATCAATTCCAATTTTACCACAGAATTATAGTTCTTATCCTGGTTGTCTTCTAATAATATACTTTTACGTGTTAAATTTAAAATTGAATCATGAGTGTCCATCTTCCGTTGTCCATTATATCTAGTTTGAAAAACATATCATTAGTTTTAATCATAGAATAAGATGGTGAGCATACATATTATATCACCGTTTATATGTACAACATGTATCCTGTTGCAAAGAACGTCCAAAGAACGTCAAAATACTGTAATGATCAAAATAAATCAATGTTTTCATTTAAATTATGTTGTATTTCTTGAATTGAATCATAGTTTTAAATTATGTTGTCGCTATCAACTCTATTTTGCCAAAAAATAAAAAAATTGTACACAAAACATTTCATTTATTTGCGAAACTGTTGAACCTATTTTGTATGTTATACAAATATTAGATATATTTGCAGAACATATGCATTTATCTGCAGCAAGAAAACCTCCAATTCATGTAGAGAAAAAATATTGACCTAATCAACATGCACTAAAAAAGATACTTAGGCCTGAAATCAACCATACAATAAAATTATATTTTTATATTACACACTATTAATGAAACATATCCAAATTAGTAACCTTTTAACAATCTTCGTCTAGTAGTAGTTTCACACAGCGGATCATGGGATGAATAAACAATTGATTTAAGCAAATGAATCTAGAAGCATAGAAATAATCCGTGTAAAGGAAAAACAAAACAAAATGGATAAATGTTGTCACTCAGAATTAAATAGCAAAGGACACATTCTAGTGGAAAAGTTGCACCATAGGATACAAGCATGTTTGAATAACAAACGATGAAAGTTTCTAGTTTACAAAATTGTCACCAACTATTTTACTTGAATATAAATAAACGTTGATAATATTTTTTTGTTTGCACTATATGCCTTGAGAGTAGTTATATTTCTTCCAAAAGATACAAGGATCAACACATCCATCGCACAACATGCAAATTGACAATTGACAGAAGTTAGACAGACTCACAGTTGTTGTTCGATAGTAGCTAGGTGAGGACACAAATGAAAGCATATCGCACAGTTAAACCTACATTTATATATACATATCCATGTATAAGATTTAAGTTTCAATTTACTTTTTAGTTCTTAAAATTTCGGTACAGGTTTCATTTCAATTTGAATGGACCAAATGCATTATTAAATAGATTTAAAACATACATGCATGCATGCACGATGCATGCATCCCAGTAGCTTCAAGCTAAATGAAATTAACAGTATATAATAACAAAGTTTGTCACAACCTATTGTGTTACTCCCAACAAAATTGGTGAACTAAATAAAATGTGAAAAAATTTCAAACAACCCATTAAACTGTGTTGGATTGGGTTCGATAATATATAATTCAAGGCAACGCTTTCTAAACTAGACTTTGTTTATAATTTTCAACTTCTGCCTTTTGTTTCATAATCTGCAAAACGATAATTTTTCTATTCATACAATAATGCAAAAAAAGAGAAAAATAAAAACTCTTCTTTCCAATTTTAAACAAAACAAAAATTAGTTGAAAATTTCTCTTTTATTCTATATTTTCTCATTAATTTCAACTTCGAGGTATTAAAATTTGGAAATTTTCCTTTATAGTCTGGGACCAACAATTTATTTTTGTTTTTTCATACTAAAACTAATGATTTTTCCTTTTTAAGGTGATAACTAAGAACGAAAAAGAGCCAAAACCAATATATAGGTTAGTTGTGACTTAAAATGGATATTTATCGCTTGTTTTCAGCAATAACTAACTATTTCAACATTTGTGTTTTATGATACTTAACTGGGATACTATGATGTATTCGGCATAAATAAGTTCCACATTCCAAATATATGCCAACTATAAATAGTTCCACATTCCAAATGACGTATTTAGCATACATTTGTGTTTTATGATACTTACTGGAATACTATGATGTATTTGGCATAAATGGTTCCACATTCCATATATATGCCAACTATAACTAAGTTGATACTTATTGGAATACGATGATAACTAAGAACGAACATCTGAAAAGGAGCCAAAACCAACTGTTGAATATGAAACTTACTATTAGTTGTGAGCCAAAACCAACATTTTAAGGGTAAAACAACTAACAAGCATATATGTTTACATAAGTTCAATTGATGACATTATCAACTGGAAAGGTAAAATTAACAAACACGATCAGGAGGCAAAGTCACCAAGAAATAATGGTTAATTAAGTTGGGAAGTGCGAACAAAAAATAATGGTTAATTATGACTATCAAAGTACAATATGGTATATTTGGTCAAATTTTATTTGCTTTAGGCTTGTGAGCAAAAATCATCAAAAGTTGAGAAAAAATGTTCAGAGTAAGTATTGTAAAAGATATTTTTTGTTGACATCTAAAAATTCATACAGATTAGAGTTTTATTGATGTCCTTTCGTTGTAGAATAGAGTTGTCAAGTCTATACATTGGCTGGCCTCGATTGCCTGAAAAATGTTCAGATGCCACATGATGTTAGAAGAAAATTTCACTAGATTGCATACAAGGTAGCAATTCAGAAAAACACAAGTCGTATAACTTGCGCATTTTAGCTCCTCATACCCACAACTGTGCTTTTTTTTTTCTTTTTCCAAAACCGCAAATGTTAATTTATTGTGCTTGTTATTTCATTTTTTATTGCTAATCAAATTTTAATGCTTCGTTCTGTTGGCTTTGTGTGATTATTTCTCCAAGCGATTCAAAGACTTCAAAACTTTAATTATAGTATAATAAATGAATACAATCTGAACCAAAAACTAATTATGCTCTTGCAGGCAAAATAGAGCGCTAGATGTCAAGAATGACCTTGAATCCATATTGAATCTAAATGGAGCTTACATAGAAATAGGTGCTTGTCACATAAATTTGATACAAATATATTTTGCGCTAAATATATAAACAATATCCACATGTTGCATGAATATCATTCGATTTTGGTTAGAATATCATCTTCTCATAATTTCACTATGAGCACACACTCTCGCACAATGAATTATTATTATTATTATTATTACTATTATTATTCTTATTATCATTATAGATAGATTAGAATAAATATCAAAATGAATTAAACACTACTATAATTTATAGAAGCCATGTTTTTTGAAACCAAACCAGTCCATGTCAAACTGTGAATATAGTCGTAGACTGTTAACGGACGAGCACGCGAAAATGCTTAAAAGCTGTTCTTCGCAATGAATTAACCAAAACCGCATAGGCCTGACAATGGATACTTTTGGATGCGAATAGTGACATATCCACATCTGCATTAGAAATCATATTCGGATATATGATATTTGCATCCGTGTATAAGAATGAATATGAGATAATTATCATACCCGCTAACGATCGATAAATCAACACACATAAATAAAAAAATTGGTTTAACATGATTTTTTTTTCAATCACTCAGATTATAAAAGCAAGCAAAATCAACAAATATGATGATGATAAATAGTTTTGAGCAGTTAATATGCATTAAATTCATATAACATAAATTGTTAACTTACTAAAAAAATAAACACATTTTTCATGACACTAAAATACAAATAAAATAAAGTATAATCTTAACAAAAAAAAAAGATCGATAATTTTCAAATGTGTATGCCTTCATATCCATATCTGTATCAGTTTTTCCGGATATCGGATATATATCCGCTTTTCGAATACAAATGCATGTATTTCGGATTTTTCAGATATTCATTGACAACCGGCATATAAACCAGAGTTCAACCACAAAAACCACTAAGAAAACTTTTGAAAGCAACCATAAAAGTTATTTTCTATTAAAGCCGACAAGCTCAATTGAATGGCTCAAAAGTAATAGGTGGATAATTGTTAATTAACTTTGTTTAGTTTACATTGTAAAAAAAATCATGAAAGGCTAATTATATATAAAGAGCTGGTGAGTAAAGTGCCTCGGATTTACATGATGTGGAACAATAACATGTTGTATTGCGCAAATAATTTTTAGTTAACTTTATCCAAGTGGCGCAAAGAATGAAAGTAGGGTATAGTTTAGTATAAAGCTCAACAAATAAAGAAACTAATTGTTTTTATCATAAACTGTATTCACTTTGGTCGAAATAAAAAATACTGAAAATGTCTATTTTTCTTGCACTCTAAGAAAAACTTAGCGTTTTGTTAGAGATGCAAAGTGAAGTAAAGCACCAAATAAATAGGTGCAGGGTTAGAATTGTGAAGTAGCACCTATACGGCACTAAATGATGTTCCAACGGATTAATATAAAATCTATGAATTTGCTATGATATATTAATAAGATTCTAAGTGGAATATTAAAATAACAAAAAAATGAAACAAAGACAAATATCAATAAATCAGAACAAATAATTGATTCGATTGATTTTAGCTTTGGATCAAAGCTTTTTCAACAAAATCTAAATGGTTCAATTACAAAAAAGAATGGATTTTTCTTACGTAGAATAAAAGAGATTCTAGAAGAAAACAACGAAATCAATAGAAAAAACAAAAAATATGTTTATATGATCATATTACTCATATAATGCAAAAAATGTATGTCTTGTTCTCTTCCAATTTTCGCAAAAGAGCACTCAGGCATCTTTATTGATACATGCGCCTCTGAAAGTAGAAAACATTGAACCCACTTATTGAGCTTTTTTGAACCTAAGTGCACGCCTTGACAACCTTGATTGCATATGCAAGAGGAACAAGAATCGCTTCCTTGATCACTATAGATAGTGATGTTTCGAATAAATTTTAATATTTGATATTGAAGTCTCTTGGCATGTGGTTTAATTGAAAATGTAGGTCATGAATTTATTGTGTCATGTTGAACTACTTTTAAGATGAATTCAAAATTTGTGATAAGAACATAAGGTAGAAAGATGAAACATACATCTAGATAAGGAAAACAAATTAAATCCCAAGCTGAAACAAGATGTTTGAAGCATAAGTTCTAAGACATGTATGTTAAAAAGAAAAATAATAATAAATAAATAATAATAAATAATTCTGATAGCATAAACAAAGCGTTCCACCTTAATAATATTCAGGCTGTTTTTATATATATTTTTAAATGAATCATGAAATTCTTAAGAGGTCATTCATTAACTTTATGAACATCATAAGCAAAGCTACAGCATAAACGAAGAAATCTATTTCAAGAACTAATTTTTGATTTAGGAAGAATAAAGTTTGTTTTCCTTCCTTAACTCATACTCCTCATGTTAATATTGTAACCAATGTAAAAAATATTTATTAATGACTAACGATGCTTTCAACGGTTTGAAACTTCAGTTGAATGTTGATTGTTTTATACTGTTTTGGTGGGTTCCACTCCGAAACTATATTCTTTGGTTCTGTTTTGTGTACAAATGTAAAGAGAAGTTTGTGCTTTTGAACAAAACCTTAGAATTCCAGTTATTTATACACACACAGATATATATATATAGAGAGCATCCAATATATAAAAAGGGCAGTATTGGTCTCATTTATCTAAGTGTTCTTTACTATTTACCTTTGATTTTAATTTTGTTTGTGACTATTTAGTTGTGATATGCTTGTGTACTATTGCATTCTAGAATATCCTAGTACTCTACTATATTATTGCATCCTAACATCATTGATTCATGATCCGGGTCAAGTTTTCTGCTGACATTCTAAGTATGTTTATTCATCAAACCACATACATAACACTAACATGACCCATGAACTAACAGGTGTAACTTGATTTCATATGTTGTATAAGTGTGTATTCTCTGCAAGAGGGTGTTTCAATTTATAAGTTGAAAGATGGCAAAACATACACTTATATTAGTAAGGTAATAACGACAATATAGAATCCATGTATTTCTCTGAGCGTGTTATATAAAACACATACAAAAACACATATTAATCCACTTTAATAAACCAAAATGTTGTACACTACCGGTAAAATTAAAACAAACGCATTTTAATCAACACGAAGAATTTGCAGAAATAACAGTAAGCATACAATTACGGACCTTCATCGAGCCATCCATAACCGCTACGTGTCACAGTAAGCAATGACGTCATCAGAGCGGAGGCCGTCACACTATGCATTGGAATAAGCGATTCAACGCAAAAGCTCAGCTCAGCAGGAGACCTAAAAATTGACACGCCAAAGAAGTAAATTCAACTGATAATATCAATTTAAAGAAATAACTAAATATAAAACCCTAGAATTTATTAGTACCTCAAAATGGGAGGCTTTGGGATGCGAAATGAGGAGCTGGTAGTGGGTTTAGTTTTGGATGTGAATTTGGATGCAGCGTTGCGTATTGACGATGATCGGAAAATTGATCTAGCGAACATTTCTACAGATATAATTTTAATTTGGCGATTTACAAGATGGAACTGAGTCAAAACTAAAAACCACAGCAAAATAGTTTATAACTACAACAGGCAGTAAAGCCTACAACAAACTTGCATAAAAAAGCTTCAAACATGCCAAACTATGCTGCTAGATACTAAAACTACAGCAAAAACTGCAAAATAGTTCAGAAAACCACAACAGGCTGGGACAATCCCCTTCTTAAGGGGAACAATTGAAAGAAGAAAAAAATAGTAATAAAATCAATAAAACTTATAATCAAACCTCCCCAATCGATAAGAAATTTGTCATCTTCTTTTTTTAAGTAGTTGACGAGGGTTACCAAGAGCGTAAAATGTATCAGCTGGACTATCTGTAATTTTATTTTGAAACATTATAGAAACCACCATCTCCTTATTTGGAATTACACTGAAATCCTCTATGGTTAGTTCATGAATTTTGATCACTAATAAATGTTACTTAAGACATATGTTGTGCACCCACAATATCAAACGTTATGACTATACAAAGTAGATGTTAGTGATTCTTTAGCTCATCACATGCTGATTAAACAGTCTTCCTTTTTTATGATAAAACATTCATAAAAAAGGCAGCACATTTTGTACTGTAATAATCAAATGACTCTGCATTTCATTATTTGATCTCTACAGGTAAACTATATAAAAGAAAACAGAATGGTTTGTAATGCAATAAAGAAATTAAACCCAAATTTCATTTATCTGAGTGCCCTTATTGATTTTATTAAGTTCAATTTAACTAGGAAGTAAACTTATTTGAAAATATAGCCTGTCACTCAATACTGCTAGCAATGGAGATAGGTTTCAGAAGCACATAAAATTGATCCCAATGGCTTCTACGGCCCTGTTCCAGCTACATATCCATATGAATTTCAGTTCTTTAACCTCAATTTCCTCGTTAAAATGCCCAAAACAAGGATGCTGCTACACTTACCAAGTTTATCAATCTACAGTTCAATACTTATCGCTGCCAAAAAGTAGAGAAGAACCTACAGAAGTGGACACGGAAGCCGAGATAAACCTGAATAAAATTTTGTTAGAAAGCATCATGGCAGTTAGGGTTTCAAACTCAATTACAAATCTAAGTTGTAACCTAATCTTCGACAAAATTATGTGAAAATCCATACCAAAAAAATGTCGATTGGAGCTAAAGAAGTGAAGTCGGAAGTGGAAATGGAAGCAGAGGTGGTTGAATAAGCCTATTTTTTTTATTGCAGAAACTGACGCAAGAACCTTACTTTTTATCGAACTGGCGTTCGACGAGAATGAAAGGGTGAAGGCTAATGTTCCGTTGGTTGTACAGGGACTCAGGGACAACCATCTAACCAATTAAATAATTGGTTTAAACGGCCTAACCCAACAATTCAATTTTAATTAAATGATTTTGATCCAGCCCATTCATTTTTTGGATAATAGTATTGAATGATTGGGTTGGGTACCTTCAAAACAATGAGGTTTAACCAAGATTGAGATCAGAACTGGGTTGGGTTCAAATTCTTAACCACCAACCTACCTGTTTAGCCCGTTCCGTTTTAACTTTTTATTTGAGCATTAGATCTGATGAGTGCATTAGACACGGTTTATCTAATTAAGGGTTATGACCAAAAAAGGCACGCCAAAGAGCATGAAAAGATAATGGTTCGCCAAAGGGAATGGGTTGTTGTGTACGAAATGACCATTATGAAAATGCATTTTAATTATTTTGTTATTAATAATTATTTGTTATTGTATTCTTGTTTCAATAATTTTTTAGTTATGTAGTTAAATTATATAACTGAATAAGACAACTTCGATCAGTACAAACTGAAACAAAAATATAAATAAAACTAGAAATACAACGTATTACGGCTAGAACTTCGGTCGTGAGTAGGCAAGTGTGTACAGTGAACGTTCTATCATAAATTGTTGGTATCTGATTGTGTTGTGAACGGTCTATCTTCAATTGTAATCGATTACGGGTTTCGTCGTCTTTCAAATTAGAAAAAACTTCTATGTTATCTTGAATCTTAAGTAGTGATACGGCTTTAGAAAAATGTATTTCTTCATATTTTCTCAAACAATCAATGACATCGTTGAAGGACGTTGACGGGCAAGCGAATGGTATGCTTAGACAAGAATTAGAGGAGGGAGTAGTGTATGGGAAGGGACTAGGATTAGGAGAGAGAGAGAGTAGCATATGGAGTGGAGCTATTTGTTTCAAAACTATATTTCTTCAAATTTCTTTGATATATCATATCAATAATACAATTTATCTTATCGTCATTCTCCGTTCGCTTTCCCCCACCCTGAGCTTTGGAAGATGGACCACCACTACACGCTGGTGCAGGCTATTGTGACTGTTGCAGGTTGACGTCTTCAAGTGGAGTATAAAATCCATTAGTCCCCATGTCGCATCGAACGACATGTTAGTGGTTTGTTCTGGAGGAGGCAAATGCACTTACTCTTCTGTAACACCAGGTGTGATTGCACCCGCCCCCATTGCGACGGTACCTTGATAAATCTGATGCATTAACTCTATATGAGCTATTGGACATTCCTTATATTTTAAATTTGTGGAGCTGAACTCCCGAAAATCAAAAGAAAAGAGAAATAAAATTTAGTACTGACTTGTAAACAAACAAAAAGAGATCAAACTTATCTTCACATGATCGACCCACCATTGCTCGCTTCTGCTAAATGTTTCCCTTATCAAATTCCACATGCACCCGTTTGGTTAATCAAATTCTACAATATAAACCATTGTTTCTTTAACCCATCGTATTTGCAGTGAATTTGATCGTCCATTATCGATATTTCAGTCGGAATAGTCACTACAAAGATAACTCTTTTAGCGTCGGCCTATAGCCGACTTCGGCCGCCGTTGAAGGCCGACGCTAAATAGCTCGTCTCCAAGTGAAATGGTGACGGCAAATGGGACGGCTCTGTCCCCTAATTTAGTGTCAGCTCGAGTCGGCTAGCCGACTCCTGCCGACGCTAAACATAGTCTACGTGTAAAAAAATACCTAACTCATATGCCGACCCTAACCGACGCTAATCTGGGTAAGTTTTTTCTGTATTTTCAGCACTCATTTCTACCATCCATCTACACAACCATACATATTCCACAAATATACTTCACCAAACAACAATATACATCAAAAATATGTCCAACCAATAACCACAAACATCAATACACATCTCCAAACATTCATACATCTCCAAACGTTCATCATCATAAATATACATAATATTTACAAAATTCAACCAAAAGTTCATCAGAAAACATATATAAAAACATGCTACCACTCACCCCAATCATCATCAGTGCCAGATCCCTGTGATGGCGGCATATTCGTCTCGTGCTCTGCCAAGTAAGCAGCAATCGCCTCGTCTAGTTGCTGCTTCAATCCAGTCTTCCTCTATTCGTTCAACTCGGCGACTTGTGCTTGTAGGGCCGCTATTGTTTCTTCAGCCTGATGTTTATTGTAAGCAGCTTGAGTCGTGGCCTGTATATTAATAAATTCATAGTTATAATTTATATGTAATATTCAATAAAATTCATAAGCTGGTTAATGAGTTAATTAAATTCAATAAATATTACCGCTTGATTGCCATATCCATACTGTCTATTTCTGGTCGGCAGGTCGGTAATACGAGCGAATATATTGTCTGTCTCCTCAACGGTCAACTGCTCCCTGCCAGACTCTGTAAGCATGCGAGCAATCTCCTGATCGCATGTCTCCTGTGTTTAGAAATATAATTTTGAGAAGATGAATATTCAATTTAATGTACTGTTAAATAAGAGGAAAAATTTGTAGTCTTTATACCCAGATATTCGCTGATTTGACGTCTGACCATTCATATGTTACGTTGCCATATTTATTTGTATGCTCGACGGCGTGTATTCGGTGAAGACGTCCAAATGAGACGGTGCAACACCACCTCTCTCCCTCGTCTGAAATTAAATATGATGTAACAACCCTGTATTTTGTAATTATTTTAATTGAATTTTGATTTAAAATTATTTTATTTATTTAATTTAGATAATTTTGTTATTTCAAATATAAACTTTGATTTTGATGTGAATTAGAATTTCCAAATATGATTAAAAAGAATATTTTCCAAAAAAATTGTATTTTGGTCAATATGGTCAAGTTTGACTTTTAAATTTAAAATTTTAAAAGTTTGAAAATTTGAATTTTATCTTTTATTATGAAAGTAAATAAAATTTTAAGAACACTGCTTTTCGTTTCGTTGAAATCTGATTTATAATGTGAAAGTTATGTCTTTTTTAACTATTGAGTGTAATTTGCTGTATTTAACAAAATTGTTTATTTTAAATTATATAAATAATATTTTATTTGGTCATGTAATGTTCTAATTTATAATTATATGAGTAAAATAACATGTTATGTGTGTCTTTTTGGTTTTCAAACATTTTTTTTGTGTAATTGACATTTTCCAGTGTTAGTTGTATATTTGTTTACAATTTCTAATTTCCAGCTTCAATTAATTTAAGTAATTCCTTATTTATTTTTATATTTTTCTTAAAAAATTATTGTCTTCTCATTCCCATTTTATTTTGTTCCTCATTTATTTATTTAATTTCCATTTTATTTGTTTTAAAGTGAAATATAAATTTTCTAAAAGCTTGTGATGTTTTATTTGTAATTTTCATGTTATGTTTGCCATTTTTAAACAATTTCTCTAATTATCTTCTATTTTCTCTAAATATAATTATTTGTTTCATTTTAGAAATGATAAATGAAGTATTTTGTTTCAAAATTTTGCTTTAGAATATTTTTAAAACGAAGTAGATATTTTTCCAAAGCCAGTGATGTTTTAATTTGTAATTTTTAAGTCATGTTTTGAATTTTTAAACAATTTCTTTAGTTATTTTTCTATTTTCTCTAAATTAAATTATTTATTTCACTTTGAAAATTTTTTAAAAAAAATTATTTCAAATTTCGTTTTAGAATATTTTTAAATTAAAGTAAATAATTTTCTAAAGCCAATAGTGATTTATTTGTAATTTCTGGACTCTGTTTTCAATTTTTAGGTAATTTCTTTTATTCTTTTTCTATTTTCTTTAAATTTTATTATTTATTTTCATTTATTTTCACTTTGTTTCGGTTTTTAAATGTATTTACTGAAATTTTACTTTGTTTTTATTTTAATTTAAAGGGAATAGAAATATGAAGAGTTTAAAAGCTTTTGAAACTCAAGACCTTTCATTCACCAAAAACCTTCCATTTTCCATGACCTTTCACTTGCTCATTTTGGCCGTACCTTTTCTTTACTGTAGCCGTGAGTTTCTCAACTCATTTTCACGTTAAATACTCTTCCTCATCTCATTTTTCACGGCATGGAATAATGGGTAATGACCTCCTCTTCTTTCTATCTTTTTCTTCTTGTTTCCATGGAATTTTGCTTGAAATTGCCTTGACTACTTCATATGTTTGCTCAGCCATAGCCTCTCCATCACCCCCATAGACCACCACCACTTCTTTCCCAAATAATCCACGGCTAAACACCCCACCCCTATGTCCAAATCAGACCATGAACACAAAGTTGAGCAAACATCATCAAAACAGTGCAAAACTCCTTGAATCCATGCACTGTCAACCAATACTTCACCATACCTTCCATATTTGGCCACGGCCACACCTCTATCCGCCACCACCAGAAAGTGCACACCCCTAGCCATCATCCTTATCCTCTGTCCAGATCTGACCATGACTGGTCGTGCACTCCACTTGATCAAAAACCACACAAAACATTGCTAAAACCCTTAAAACCATGCCTAGCCGAGCCAAACTTCAACAACGTCACCTTAGATTGCCTTGGCCACCTCCTTTGCTCCACCACCACCTTGATATGACCACCACCCATCACTTCATCCTCTGTACATATCTGAAACATGAAGAGCCGAGCCAAACAATGCATGTAGACGAGCCTTGTGGTGCACTAAAACTCCACTATCAAGCCTAGACCCTTTGTATTCTCATGCCTGTAACCTCCACCTTGCTCTTGCCGTGTAGCCATGCCTTTTTAGGTCCAAACCAGACTCAAACCATGTCCAAACCTAAACCTAAACATTCCCCAAGCCGTGCTAGCAAGTGTAGAAAGCAAGGCAAAAACATTCATTCCTTTGTTGTCTCTTATCTTCATTGTTTCAACAATGTTTGTGTTAAATATTTATGTATATATTGTCTTGTTTTGGTTATTGTTTACAAGATAAATATCAAGGCTCTCTATTCATTCAAATCAAAAATCATGGTGTATCGTGCTTTCTGGAATCTATTCTGTGTGTTTTGATCGCTAAATCCAGCACAAAGAGGTGAGTAAATCTCACCTGACATTTATAATTATGCAAATGTGAATTGACAACAATTGAATGTGCAGAATATTATGATATGTTATGACTGCCTGTGATCATTTATATATGATGTTAAACCTGTTAAATTACATGTCATCTCATCTGTTACCGTTATATGTTGCTATACTGTTCATTTATATATGTTTATCACACTGCAAGTTCCATATAGATTAGGTTCACTATGGGTTGAAATGATACATACCCGAACGGACTTTAGAATAAGGAAAAATCGTTATGGGCTGAAATGATAGGCCTGACCGGTTTTTATTTATTTTATTTTTACTTGGGATTGTGGGTTTGAAATGATAGAACCTGGATTTTTCTTTTTAAATTGCGGATTGAAATGATATATATCTGTATCACTTGAGGTTAGAAACTATATACAGACATGTGGTTATGTTTATAAAGTATTTTGAATATTTTAAATATTTTAAAAGTGAAAAATTATGAAATTTGATTTAAATTGGATTTTAATGTTTAAATAAAGAAATTTTGAATTTTTCTAGAAGTTAAAAATGTAATTCAAATGAATGGTAAAAAGTGAATTTTTGAAATATAAATTAAAGTCTAGAAATTTGGGTTTTGGTTTAAAAAGGGATTTTTAAATTATATAAATAAAATGGAAATTTAATTATATTTGGAAAACGGTAAATATGATTGTTTGATTAAATTTGAGTTCAAATGAATTAATAAAGTATTATTGATTTTTCTATGTATTGAAATGGTTAAATGAATGAATGCTTAAAAGTGTAATCTTAAAATGAACTTGACTTGGAAATGTGAATTTGGTTTTTATTTAAGGGTTTAAGTTAATTAAATAAATTGGAAATTTAGTTTAATTTGTGAAATGATAATTTGAAATGTAAATGTTAATAAAGTGTTAAATGTAAAAATGGGAAAGTTTACACTTGAATTTATTAAGGTGATTTGTGAAATTTGATTTAATTATAAAATGTTGCTTTATAAAAATCATTAATTAAAAGAGTATTTTAATAAACATCGTTGAATTTCAAAATATGATTTTATAATGTTTAAATGGTTTAAATTGAAATGTTTTCAAGTATTACTTACAGCAACTTTTTCTAAATGCTGTGAAAGGTTGAAATTTTCAATGTTTATGGTTTTAACTTAGTAAATGAACTTAGAATGGTTTAAAACTTTGGAAATTGACTTGATTTGAAAGTATATAAACTTAAATTTTAAATGGTTTAAATGAATTATTTTGATTAAAATATAAGCTATTTAAAAGGTGATTTGGAATGAAAATAAATGAATGATATCTTTGAATTTAAAGGGTATTTAAAGTTGAATATTTGGATTTGAACTTATATGATGATTTGAAATTGAAGCTTTGGAAAGATATGATATTTTGATATATATTAAATGTTTTGAAATGAAGTTTTTGAAAGATACGATATTATATATATATTAAATGTTTTGAAATGAAGTTTTGGAATATTTTGATATTAAAATAATTTTAAAAAAATGAAGTTTGAAAGATATGATATTTTGATATTAAAATGATTTGAAAAATGAAGTTTGAAAGATATGATATTTATGTACTAAAAATTATTTGAAAGGAAGTTTTGAAAGGATATATATTGAAATGACTTGATACTTATTTTGGTAAATATTTGAATTTGAAAGATATGGTATGTTGATATATTAAAATGGTTTAGAAATGATTAAATCTTTATTTTGATAAAGATTTGGATTGAAATGATATTTTATTTTGAAGTATAAAAATGTTATTTTAAAGTTATAACCACGGGTGATAATAACGATTGGTTGGCAAAGAGACCGGGATCGGATATGGGCATACTCTCTGTCGATACCGAAAACCACTTTGACTAACCGTGTACGCGGTGGAAATTCCAGAATGAAGCATGATGGTGGCGACGTTCTTTTGGTATGTTACGTGGACCCAACTCCCGTGAGTTGGCATAAGGTGACAGAAATAGGAGCGGTCTCGGGCCAGTTGAGGTCGCACCTCGTAGCGGACGCATTTTTTCGATACCATAATATTACTTGTGATTATTTGGGCGCCCCTCCGATTTTGGGAATGTGTTCCACGGTGGGCGTATGTGGCTGCTGCGTTACCACCAGCCCGAGTGTCGTAATTGGTATATCTACCCTGGCATTGCCTTGTGTGCCGTGTCACCTACCATATCGAGCCTTTACTACGAGTTTCTATTTGTGTCGTACGTATGCAGTATCTTCTCGTAGTCTCCCGATCAGGAGATAGCAGGTATTGTATAGAATATTGGCATTATTTGTGTTAAGGTGAAAAATGTAAAGCCTTAACGCTATTTAAAAGTATGTTTATTTTACTGTTAGACATTATTATAATAGCGCAATATACTATATAGTAAATAGTTTAACGGATCCTTAGAGGATGGGCGGTCCCAAGCATCCTTTAAGTTACTTGTACTTTTACTACAGTTCACTTGAATTGGTTTACATCGTATAAGTATGTATGTCCTGACTCGAGTGTTTGTATTTTTATTTACGCTCGGATTAGCCTGGGTATTCACAGATTTGGATTTCCACTTTTTGGAGATTGGAATCGCTGGAGATTATCTTCTTGTCCAGTTTTATCTGTTTCACTTCCAGTTATCCTGTTGATCCCAGTGTTGTATTCATTTTGTACTTGGTTATTATCTTGAGACTTCTTTTGTACTTTATTTCTTCTGTTGTATCTTATGTAACTCTGATATATTACATGGTAGCTTCATGAATTACTATTTCTTTTACTTCCGCTGCATTTTTTTACTCTATGTCTGTTTTCTGTGATTATTATTTACTGTATGTTCTGAGATTTGCCAAATTTTATTTATAACGCGGTATATTGAGCAATTTAAGTCCGATATGTGCAGATGCGAATGGTTGAAAATACCTCGTCGTTACATTTGGTATCAGAGCTTTGGCTTTGAGGCAAAACTTAGAATATAAGGTAAATTATTTACAGAATCACTTTCGTTTGAGATTGAATCTTTCCTTTTTGATTCGAATTTCCTTTGAATTTTGGAACGTTCCCTACGGTTTCAAAATCCATTCATGTCCCTCATTATTCATCTCCTTTTGATTCTGGAGTATCCCATAACTCCACTTCGAATGAGCTTTATAGTGAATTGGCGGTCCCGCCAATCTCAAAAAAATTCATTTGTAAAGGGGGAAACTCCTTTACTATTAGCATCGACTCACCAGAGATTAATATCTGTCTTTGGTTTAGATGCTAATATCTTTTGTTATTCGAAACTCTATCTATTGAGATCGAATGTAGATTTACCCTAGAAAATCCACATTGATCTTATTCTTTAAGTCACGGTTGACCCGGTTAAGGTTGCCCGCGATTTACTTAAGCTTACCCATCTCCCTACTCTGTTATTTAATCATCTTGTCTTTTGTTTTCAATCTATTATTCCAAATGAATTGTACTTGTAAATCTATATTTTGTTTTATATATTGTGTTATTTGGGTTGTTGATGTTGATTTGGGTTCCCGATCGATTCGTCTGATCAACGCTATCGATAGGATTTCTAAAACACTTTGACAGAACAAACTGACACAATATTATTTTTAAATTTGGTTAATCAAATAAATTTTGATATATAAGTAAATTTATGGAACTTAATAAATTGATTATTTGAAATGATAATACTTGATTTACCATTTATAGTTCTACAAATGAATTTATAAATAGTTGTATATAAATTGATTTGGGAATTGAAATGAATTTAAAACAAGAAATTTGAGAATTTAATTTCCGATGGTTTCAAACCTCGTATTTAATTTTTAAAGTATATTATTTAAAGTATTTTCTAATAAGAATATGTTTCCAAAGAATTTAAAAATTTAAAAATCAGTGCTCTTCTCTTTGTCGCTGGGAAATAATTTCGGTAATGACTGCAGCATCATCGACATTCATTTTCGAGTTTCAAAGCGAAGAGACCATTCTGTAGTTTTGCTACAACTTTTTTTTAGGAAATTAAATTGATTTGAATTTCTAAAATATGATTTGATTTATAATGTATATAGAGATATGATTTAAATTTGTTTTAACATATTATGTACATATATTTATTTATCTCTAAATGGTTTCAAAGGAATCGGAAATTTAATTCTTAAGTTCTATCTTTAAGAATAATTTCAGTTATAAAAAAAATCAAAATTTTGGATGAATATTCAAGCATGAAATGATTTAATTGGAAAGTTTTATTTGTATAATACTCAATTGCATTTAAATATAACTTACCTTAATTTCAGAAGTTAACAATATAATTGGATAATATACAATAGTTTTTTAAAATAAATAAGATTTGAGTGGTTATAATAAATGTTATACACTTAATTTTTTTTTATAAAATGATTAATAGAGATAAATATAATAAAGGTTAATTGAATAATTTACAATATGAAATGATGACTAATGAAACTAACAGTAAATTGAAGCAGTTATAATAAGAGTAAGTATAATGGGCATTGATGATAAAATATATTGAAAGGAATAAATTTAACTTTAAGTAAGAATAAAGATGAATTAAATTTAAGTACATTACGAGTATAATAAATGATTTTTTTTCAAAAACATAGTTTTAAAATTGTTAATTTAAGACGATTGGATAATAAAATAATGAAATTTAAGATAGACAAGATTTATTTAACTTGTAAAAAAAATTTATCAATGTAAGTTGAAATTTCCATGGTTTCAAACTTATTTCCTTATTTTGTTTTTCAAACTATATTTTAGTTGTCCTTATTATCCTTATCTTGCTACAGACTGGTATAGATATTTTTCTATAATCTTCCTGTTTAGAAATCTTTTTATAATCTTTGATAATCTTTGGTACTCATTTTAATCCACTTTTTCATACTTGTGTTCTTGATTTTGGAGGATCTTGGAAAGATCATCTCCACCTTGTTAAACTTACCTATAACAGCAGTTATCAGGTATAATCTCAATTTTCTTGTCACCTTGTCTTAATCTTATTTCATTTCTATCTTTTCTGTGCTTTCCCGTATCTCATTCCTTTTCGAGGACGAAAAGTTTTGAGTGGGGAAGAGTGTAACAACCATGTATTTTGTAATTATTTTAATTGAATTTTGATTTAAATTTATTTTATTTATTTAATTTAGACAATTTTGTTATTTCAAATATAAACTTTGATTTTGATGTGAATTAGAATTTCCAAATATGATTAAAAAGAATATTTTCCAAAAAAATTGTATTTTGGTCAATATGGTCAACTTTGACTTTTAAATTTAAAAATTTGAAAGTTTGAAAATTTGAATTTTATCTTTTATTATGAAAGAAAATAAAATTTTAAGAACACTGCTTTTCGTTTCGTTGAAATCTGATTTATAATGTGAAAGTTATGCCTTTTTTAACTATTGAGTGTAATTTGCTGTATTTAACAAAATTGTTTATTTTAAATTATATAAATAATATTTTATTTGGTCATGTAATTTTCTAATTTATATTTATATGAGTAAAATAACATGTTACGTTTATCTTTTTGGTTTTCAAACATTTTTTTTTGTGTAATTGACATTTTCCAGTGTCAGTTGTATATTTGTTTACAATTTCTAATTTCCAGCTTCAATTAATTTAAGTAATTCCTTATTTATTTTTATATTTTTCTTAAGAACTTATTTTCTTCTCATTCCCATTTTATTTTTTTCCTCATTTATTTATTTAATTTCCTTTTTATTTGTTTTAAAGTGAAATATAATTTTCTAAAAGCTTGTGATGTTTTGTTTGTAATTTTCATGTCCTGTTTGCCATTTTTAAACAATTTCTCTAATTATCTTCTATTTTATCTAAATATAATTGTTTATTTCATTTTAGAAATGATAAATGAAGTATTTTATTTCAAAAATTTTCTTTAGAATATTTTTAAAACGAAGTAGATATTTTTCCAAAGGCAGTGATGTTTTAATTTGTAATTTTTAAGTCCTGTTTTGAATTTTTAAACAATTTCTTTAGTTCTTTTTCTATTTTCTCTAAATTAAATTATTTATTTAAATTTGAAAATGTTTAAAAATCACTTTATTTCAAATTTTGTTTTAGAATATTTTTAAATTAAAGTAAATAATTTTCTAAAGCCAATAGTGATTTATTTGTAATTTCTGGACCCTGTTTTCAATTTTTAGGCAATTTCTTTTATTCTTTTTCTATTTTCTTTAAATTTTATTATTTGTTTTCATTTATTTCACTTTATTTCGGTTTTTAGATGTATTTACTGAAATTTTACTTTGTTTTTATTTTAATTTAAAGGGAATAGAAATATGAAGAGTTTAAAAGCTTTTGAAACTCAAGACCTTTCATTCACCAAAAACCTTTCATTTTTCATGACCTTTCACTTGCTCATTTTGGTCGTACCTTTTCTTTACTGTAGCCGTGAGTTTCTCAACTCATTTTCACGTGAAATACTCTTCCTCGTCTCATTTTTCACGCCATGGAATAATGGGTAATGACCTCCTCTTCTTTCTATCTTTTTCTTCTTGTTTCCATGGAATTTTGCTTGAAATTGCCTTGACTGCTTCATATGTTTGCTCAGCCAAAGCCTCTCCATCACCTCCACCGACCACCACCACTTCTTTCCCATATAATCCACGGCCAAACACCCCACCCCTCTATCCAAATCAGACCATGAACACAAAGTTGAGCAAACATCATCAAAACAGTGCAAAGCTCCTTGATTCCATGCACTGTCAACCAATACTTCACCATACCTTCCATATTTGGCCACGGCCACACCTCTAGCCGCCACCACCAGCAAGTGCACACCCCTAGCCATCATCCTTATCCTCTATCTAGATCTGAACATGACTGGTCGTGCACTCCACTTGATCAAAAACCACACAAAACATTGCTAAAACCCTTAAAAACCATGCCTAGCTGAGCCAAACTTCAACAACATCACCTTAGATTGCCTTGGCCACCTCCTTTTGCTCCACCACCACCTTGATATGAACACCACCCATCACTTCATCCTCTGTCCATATCTGAAACATGAAGAGCCGAGCCAAACAATGCATGTAGACGAGCCTTGTGGTGCACCAAAACTCCACTATCAAGCCTAGACCCTTTGTATTCTCATGCCTGTAACCTCCACCTTGCTCTTGCCGTGTAGCCATGCCTTTTTAGGTCCAAACCAGACCCAAACCATGTCCAAAACTGAACCAAAATATTCCCTAAGCCGTGCTAGCAAGTGTAGAAAGCAAGGCAAAAACATTCATTCCTTTGTTGTCTCTTATCTTCATTGTTTCAACATTGTTTGTGTTAAATATTTATGTATATATTGTCTTATTTTGATTATTGTTTACAAGATAAATATCAAGGCTCTCTATTCATTCAAATCAAAAGTCATGCTGTATCGTGCTTGTCATGCTTTCTGGAATCTATTCTGTGTGTTTTGACCGCTAAATCCAGCACAAAGATGTGAGTAAATCTCACCTGACATTTATACTTATGCAAATGTGAATTGACAACAATTGAATGTGTAGAATATTATGATATGTTATAACTGCCTGTGATCATTTATATATGATGTTAAACCTGTTAAATTACATGTCATCTCATCTGTTACCGTTATATGTTGCTATACTGTTCATTTATATCTGTTTATCACACTGCAAGTTCCATATAGATTAGGTTCACTATGGGTTGAAATGATACATACCCGAACGGACTTTAGAATAGGGAAAAATCGTTATGGGCTGAAATGATAGGCCTGACCGGTTTTTATTTATTTTATTTTTACTTGGGATTGTGGGTTTGAAATGATAGAACCTGGATTTTTCTTTTTAAATTGCGGATTGAAATGATATATATCTGTATCACTTGAGGTTAGAAACTATATACAGACCTGTGGTTATGTTTTATAAAGTATTTTGAATATTTTAAATATTTTAAAAGTGAAAAATTATGAAATTTGATTTAAATTGGATTTTAATGTTTAAATAAAGAAATTTTGAATTTTTCTAGAAGTTAAAAATGTAATTCAAATGAATGGTAAAAAGTGATTTTTTGAAATATAACTTAAAGTCTAGAAATTTGGGTTTTGGTTTAAAAAGGGATTTTTAAATTATATAAATAAAATGGAAATTTAATTATATTTGGAAAACGGTAAATATGATTATTTGATTAAATTTGAGTTCAAATGAATTAATAAAGTATTATTGATTTTTCTATGTATTGAAATGGTTAAATGAATGAATGCTTAAAAGTGTAATCTTAAAATGAACTTGACTTGGAAATGTGAATTTGGTTTTTATTTGAGGGTTTAAGTTAATTAAATAAATTGGAAATTTAGTTTAATTTGTGAAATGATAATTTGAAATGTAAATGTTAATAAAGTGTTAAATGTAAAAATGGGAAAGTTTACACTTGAATTTATTAAGGTGATTTGTGAAATTTGATTTAATTATAAAATGTTGCTTTATAAAAATCATTAATTAAAAGAGTATTTTAATAAACATCGTTGAATTTCAAAATATGATTTTATAATGTTTAAATGGTTTAAATTGAAATGTTTTCAAGTATTACTTAGAGCAACTTTTTCTAAATGCTGTGAAAGGTTGAAATTTTCAATGTTTATGGTTTTAACTTAGTAAATTGTTGGGCGGATTCTCGCCCAGTAGGCCACGAGACCGTGAAGCGTCATATCCCATGCACATTCGAAACCAACAGGCACAGTAGGCGTCATCTCCTTGCACTCAAGTGCTCATGTCCATTCAGTACCTCCTTGTACCAGGGTCCATTCGGCATCCATGAACCCATGTCCATTCGGCTCTCTCCTCTCATGTCCATTCGGCACCAGCTCAACGCCGGACCACACAATGCCGGTCCAATACTTCCACTCCACTACCGGATCAACCCCCTACCGAGCCAACCTCATTCGGCCCCCCCACTCCATTCGGCATAGCCGGTCCAAGCCCCGCCGAATACCACCACCGGACCACACTATTGCCGAACCACCTTCTCATCACATCTCCACCGAACCAATGCAACATCTCCTGCTCCATACCGGTCCAACTTATGACCGGACCAACACATACCCTACTCAATACCGATCCACACCCTACCAGACCAACGCCACTCCAAATTCCATGCCGAATGAAGCTCCGCCGAACCAGAACGCTGCCAGGCCAGATTGCTCCAGCCCGGGCCCACCAACAGCTATATACCTCCAAGACCCCTTGCCCCCTACCTCATTCTATAAATAGAGGGGCAGGGGTACAACAATGGCAGACAAGTTTGAGAGCTCAAGCAAGGAAGGAACTTTCAAACTACTTTCATACACTCGTATACAACGCATTGTACTTGTAACCTGAAAGAAAGAAGATAATAACATATAAAGTGGACGTAGGCACATTCTGGCCGAACCACTATAAATCTGTGTGTCTTTTACATTTCAGCCCCTACTTTTCTCATATTTACATACTCATCTAAAATCATTGAAAATTACATATAATCAACTAAATAATACGACTTGGAGGTGTTTGTCCATTTTTTGTGCAAACATTTTTGGTGCTTTCATTGAGAGTTGAACTCGAAGCTTCAGCTTCTCCCACTCAACCTTCTTCCTCATAACGACGTTCGTCGCTTAGAAATCATGCCTTCCAAGCAACGGAAGGATGTTAACAAAGGAAAGAACATCGCAACTAGCAGTCTTCCGGATCCAGTAGCCCCAGATCAAGAGGATCATCCAATTTCAACAGCAGCACCAGATGGATACCAGGCAAATCTGATAGCTCCTGCCACCGAACAACCAATAACTAGGGCAGATCTAGACAGAGTTGTGGCTGAAGTAACCAACCGCTTCACATCCCAACAAGAAGCTTTAGTGGACCAACTTATGTCACGCTTAAGGGATGCTGAAGAATCCAACCGCAACACTGAATCATGGGATGAGTCTCAATCTGGAGGATCTCGGAGACAGCAAAGGTATTCCTTCTTCGAAGAAACTATCGACAGGAATCATAGAAACCCCGCTGAACGGAGCCAAGCTGGAACCCAGCCCGAAGTTGGCCCCATGGAAATGCTCGAAGCAGAACCCCACCGGGTAAGATCAAGGCAGGGGGCAACTGTAGCTGGTCCTAGCATGCATCCGAGCAGCCAGAGACAACCACTGGATAATGCAAGAAGTGATAGATTGTACCATCCCTACAGGTCATCTGGACGAGATAGATCCCGCAGGGAAGAACTAAGCTCATTTTTGTCCGCTCCAAGTTCTGACGAACGAATGGCACGATTATTCAGAGAGTGTGTCCAACGAGAGCAAAGGGACCGGGGGATAGGCGCTAGGGTCACCAGCCCCTTTACCCGAAATATCGAAACTACCATCGCCCCCCGGGAATGGAAAATGCCAACCATGGAACCTTACAAAGGAACTTCCGACCCCATCGTACACTTACAGAGATACACCCAGCATATGCTCATGAGTGGAGCAACAGAAGGAGTATTATGTAAATGCTTTCCGCTATTCCTAGCAGATCTAGCTACCTCCTGGTTCTGCCATCTACCCCGAGGATCCATCAGCTCATGGGAGATGTTGAAAGAAAGGTTTATTAGCCAGTTCCTCATCCATGTGGAACAACCCAAGGATGCTTATTCTCTATCCAATATCCAACAGAAATCCGGAGAGACGCTGCAACAATATCTAACACGGTTCAACGCCACAGCAGCAACAGTTCAAGATGCCAATGAGAAACTTATCCTAACGGCCCTTTGTAGTGGCGTGCATCCGGATACCAAGTTTGCTAGGAGGTTAACAAAAGATAAACCAGCTACGTTACCTGACTTCTTCCATGAAGCTGGGAAGTATATGAGGCTTGAAAACGCTACCGCTAAAAGACAGTCAGGACAACAGGCTAAGACTACCCATGGCGACACTCCCGCTGCAACAAAGGACGTTTGAAGAAATGACTCTAGAGATAACGCTGGGGGCAAGAAGGGAGGAAAGCGTTTATATCAACCAGGACAGAGATTTGACTCTTGCCCCCCTCCCTTGCTTTAAACTTTGTCCTGGATGGCTAGAAGGATGTTTTTAATCATTTCACCAAATGGGTGGAAGCGGACCCTTTAAAATAAAATATCTTTGGCATAAATTATCAACTTCTTGATCAAAAAATATTCTATGCAGGTACGGAGTCCCACTCAAGATCATATCAAACAACGGACTCCAGTTTGACAACAAAGAGTTTACCAACCGATGCCAAGAGCACATAATTCACAAAAGCTTCTCATCTGTAGCTTATCCTCAGGCAAACGGACAAGTCAAAGCTGTCAACAGAATTCTCAAAACCCTAACCAAGAAGAAGCTTGAAAAGTCAAAAGGCGCTTGGGTGGACGAACTTCCTACGGCACCCTGGGCCTGCCGCACCTCTCATAGAACATCAACGGGGCATACTCCTTTCTCTTTGGCATACAGATTGGAGGCCATGCCCCCAGTTGAAACTGTAGCGCCATCTCACCATGGGACCCACTGCAACCCAGAAGAAAACGAAGAACTCCTCCTCATGTCTTTGGATCTGATTGAGGAGAGGAGAAACGATGCAACACTTAAAAGCAGAAGCCCACAAGCAAAAAGTGGCAGCACAATGCAACTCCAAAATCAAGCATCGCAGCTTACAAGAGGGAGATCTTATCCTCATGCGGATCCTCCCGCAACACCGAATCATGGACCGAGTCCCAATCTGGAGGATCTGTGAGACAACAATGACCTTTCTTCTTCGAAGAGGTTAATAAAGAAATGGTCATGGTAGGAGCCGAGCCCGGACTCAGCCCGAATTCCGACCTGAGGAAACACTTGGAACCAAACCCAACGGGGGAGGTGCCAGGCAGGGGTCGGATATAGCTGAACCTGTCATGCTACCTAACCATGAAAGCACCAGTAGACGGACCATATGAAATTCATCAAGATCTTCACAACAACGGAGCTTATATTTTGTCAACAGTGGACGGAGTGGTGTTCCAGAGGGCTTGGAACATCCGACACCTCCGTCGATACTTTGCTTAACACGTACCGCCCATATGAAGCGTATTAACACGGTGGACGTAGGCATTATCGTGCCGAACCACCTTAAAAATCTTATCTCTTGTTACCTTGTGCCTTCATATCTTGGCTGCTTGTTAAGCTTTATCCCTTTCTGTTGAACAAAATCCTATGGCATCTCCACTCAAGATGCACCGCGGCCTCATCTGGACTAGGCCTAACAGGTACGCTACGATTCTATGCACTCGCCAATGAGACACTTTTGCTCCAGCATCCCTCTGCTGCGGGTTAACTCATTGTGCGCCTGCCCTCAAAGCCAACTGTAATGAGCCGATTATAAGTCATCATAAAGGCCGACTATAGCCGATGGCAGCTCATTACGGCGTTCGGCTCGCCGGTAACTGTGAACCTACTTTAAGCCCCAACATAAGGTGTGGCCAGCCAGGGGTAGTTCACGGCCAACGGCACCCACGCTAGCCGGCCACGGTAAATCGAATAATACCCACGATTACGGACCATAATGGTTCGGGTAGTTACCGTGCGCGATCTCGGCTCCGATGTGTCTTAAGTGCGGCTGTGGTAAAAAAGAAAACTCCCCGCGGAGGCGTAAGATGGGTGACAAATGTCTCCAAGACCCACAGCTAGGGAAAGTGACTACAAAACCCGTTTGCCACGAACTTAAGCACATCGACGGCCTTCCGTGACTGGAAGTTTTACTTTTACTATATTTCCATTTCATTTAAATATTTTTCTCCTATCCTGTATAACAAACTCTAAAGTACAGGAAACCAAATAGGAAGCATTCACTCATGAGGCTCTAAGCCTGCATGCTGGGTAGCAGGGCGCTCTGCTATACCCGTGAACAGTTACACAAGACACTCAAAGCTACCGCCTGCGAATAAAACATAAAGGGCGGTACTCTCTTCTCTTGTACATAAATGCGTAACTATAACTTATTCATACACTGACATTGCAAAACGTGAAATTATATTTCAAGCAAAAACTTAACATCAAACACAAGTGGAATCACAGGCATATACATAATTATACTTCTCACACAGCACATAAAGATAGCAACAACATTTGAACATGACAAAATCAGCTTATATTATAAGATCACACGAAGTTATTCTTTGCAAATAATTTTATTACAGTTGCATATCAAAGACTAACATGAACAGTGATAAAAAAGAAACAAAAAGATGGCAGATGCATCCACACTCCATCACCAACTCCCCCAGCCTACTTAGCCGCAGGATCGGAGCCCCCAGCATGTGGATCTGAAGTCCCACCTGTCCAGATCAGAAGAGGAATTCATTAAACGAACGATCAAGTTATGAAAACACGAAAAGAAAAGAAAGGGAAAAGAATAACTCACCAGCATCCGCCGCTTGATCCTCATCATCCAACTGCACGCCCGCTTCCTCTGCAGCGAGTAGCCGCATCCCCTCCTTCACCGCCGCTTGCTCCTCCTTTGAGAACTGAGCAGTAACCGCACTCAAGTTGAAAGCCTCTCCGCCTTCCTTACCCGCATTCACCCTGGCCTCCTCTAAAGCCTGGAGATACACCTTGGCCATGACCCGAGGGTAATCGTCCATCCAAGACAAGCCGCCCTCCTTCCAAGTGTGGAAGTACATATCCTGCAACATCTCATCCATCATCCCCTCGTTTTCCTCAAACTCCCTCACCCGGGCCTCGGAAGCTTGCAACTTGGTGATGGCGACGTCCCTCTCTGATTGGTATCTCAAGCAGTCAGCCTGGAGTGACCTCCTCATTTCCTCTTCCTTCAACTTGAGGGACCTCCTCATCTCCTCCATCTCCTCCTTCAACTCGGCCTGAGCCATCTCCGCAGCCTCGAGCCTCCCTGACAACTCCTCTACCCGCTCGAGATCCGCATTTCGAACCTCATCCACCGTTGCGATAGCTATGTTAATCCGTTCCCTGCAAGCGACCTCCATCTTCCGTAATTCCGCCCTACTGGCCTTCTCCATGGTCTCTTTCAGACGCTTGGAGGCTTCCTCATGCTGGGAAATCTGGATGGCTTGGTCGGCGAGTTGCTTGGCCTGATCGGCAACCTTTAACCTCAACCGAATGTTAGCACTCCCGATCTCTTCCCCGGCCTTGACCAACTTAGCATGATGCTCCATTAACTTCTTGGTCTCTGCGGCCACCCGGTCGATATTAGCCTTGGCCTCATCCCCCATGGTGACTACCCGTGTAGTAAGTAAATCAAGATCTAAAGATTTGGCCTCGTCCAGCACTCTTACCATGGGGTTGCGGGGAAGTAGGTGCTCGCCCGTGGTCTCATCGAATGAAATGTCCCGAAAACTTGGGTCTAAATCAGGATGGCCGGCAAAAGGGTCACGAGGCACGGGGCGAGGCACATCGGGACGCCTTATATGAATGACAGTAGAACTCTTGGAAGGAGGAGGAGGGGGGCAGGGCTCCGTGCTCTCCTCCGTAGTATCACGAGGAGGCTGAGTAGGGGGAGACAGAGTAGGAAGCTGCGAAGCAGAAGAAGACTCAAATAAGGAACGGCTCCGCTTCCTTTTCTGAATGCCCTCTTCAATGACCCCAAGAAGAGGGCGGTACTTGACTACGTCCCCAGTGCGATCAGTAGAAGGTTTCGCGGAAGCTCTCCTCGACTTAAATTGTTCAAGGCGGTGTCGAACATCCGACGTTTTACCCGCCTGGCCTGCCCCTGGAATAAAGAACAAGTGTTACGAACATACAATAATCCGCAATTCAAAAAATGTGCTAAGTTAAAAAGAAAGAAAAGTGAGGAGACACATCTGTTATACAAACCCGGCGGAGGAGTGGGATACTGCAATAAGTCCTGGATCTCATTCCAGGACGGAAGTGAACCGTAAAAAATTTCTAAGTCCTTATCGAAAATAGAATCGGCAGAAGACAAAAGTTCACCTTGCATCGCCGGAATCACCCTAGCTGAGGAACCCTTAGAGGATGGGTCAGTGCCAGCCACAGCTTTGCCGGTTTCCTTTGCCTTCTCCGTTCCCTTCTCCGTTTCCGACTCTCCCTCCGACTCCCCGAAGGCCCGACGGAGAGCCTCATCCAGTTCGAGGTCTTGTTCAGAGGTTAGAGCAGCAACACCACTACCACCTTGACCTTCGCCATCTCCTCCACCCTCCGACCCTTCTCCAACTTCGCCTCCTTCCTCCTCTTCTACACCTTCCTCCTCCGGGACAATCGGGCAAGTACTTGGAGAAGGGCCATCGGACTTCCTCAGTTTCTTCCCCCCGACCACGGGACGCTCTGCGAAAGGCTCCCTCTTACCGCTCTTTACCTTATCCCCCTCCTTAGCTTTAGCAGCCTTCTCCTCAGCCGTGTCTCTTTGCTTAACCACGGACTGGTGCGGTAAGATCAAATTATACTCCAAGAGGGTTGCGTTCCTGATCAAGAAGGAGGCCGACCGGTCCCGTGCCGGAATAGCCTTTAGTTCAGCAGCCATTCGCACCAAGGAATCATCCTCCACAACTGCAATACCACCTGTCGCTAGCCAGAAATAGAAGCATGTCAGAAAAAACACTACAGTCAAAACATGGAAAATATAAATGAAATCCATCTTACAGCCAGAAGTGAAAAGGCGGAAAGAAACAGCATCGTCCTTGATGAAGAACCACTCTTTCTTGAACATGGTAAACTTGGAATATAAGTCCAGAACTGGTTTGAAGGGTACGGCCGCCTCCAGACTAATATACGGAGACCCCTTCTTATAGCCTCTCAGGTTGTACAAGTATCGGATCTCCCGGTTAGAAGGAGGACGCCCGTACCTCCTCTGGAAGATGACAAAGAGGCTCACCAGGATAGCATATGAGTTAGGCTGAAGCTGGAAGGGAGCCACCTTCAAATATGTGGTGAAGCTTACTATCCAAGCGTTGATAGGGGGGATAGCGCCGCACATGCAATGGTATCTGCTAAAAGCGAAGTAGCCCTCGGGAGGATTATATGGCATCACTCCATCTCCCGGCAGCAGCATAAGAGCCCTATCTATCCCGAAGGAACGGGATATGACGTCAAGTTGCTCCTCCTTTAGGGAGCTAGGAAAGCAATCCGGGGGAGAGACCAAAAGTTCCTGTGGACCATATCCGTCCACTAGAGACCTCGGAATAGGTCGGTGTTGCCCGGATCCTGGTTGGACTGGGGGCAAGGAAGAAGAAGGCTCTCCTGTGCCTCTAGACTTCTTTCTATCCGATCGTGTTTCCGCTTTGCGAGACATTTATCTGCATACACAAAAGTAAAAAGCATGATGTTAGAACGACAGTATAAACAAACAAGCATACATAAGTCCGGAGTTCCACTCAAAGTCCAGACACAAAGTTCGTTCGGCACTGGAGGTTCAAGACCATTCGGCACTAGGGTCTTACGTTCATTCGGCAGTACAAGTTCATTCGGCACTGGGATCTGACTTCCATTCGGCAATGGAATCTGAGGTTCATTCGGCAAAGCAAAGCTTCCGTGCCCATTCGGCATAAGCCCATCCGGTTATAGAGTTCATTCGGTAAAAGAGTATATACCTGGTTCGGCGAATATTTGATTCGGCAAATACTTGGTTCGGTGGGCTTTTGATTCGGCTTCCTCTTGTTCGGTAGAGAAAAACTAAGGGGGGTGTAGCCTCTATATATAGGCGAGCTCTGGAATACCGGACGAGAACCTACTGCCGGACCAACCCCATGCCGAACGAGAACCTATCACCGGACCAACAACAACCGGACCAACAACAACCGGACCAACAACAACCGGACCAACTATGTACCGAATGAAACCTTCCATACCAAACCAACCTCCAAACGAATAAGAATATATGCCTACTCGAAACCGAATGAAACTGTCTCTACCAGCAGAAGCCAGAAACAGGGGGCATGCAGGGCGCCTCACTCAGATAAGTCCCGAACTCCTGATCTTACTAATAAAATAAAGAATATGATAACAACGGATAAGTCGTGAATCTCTCACCAACGTGGGTTAATCATTTACACGTGTACGCGACCGCGAATGGTCCATAGGCACGCTCTGAATGGCTATTAACCCCGTCGCCATGAGAATTCACACTTTGACACCCCTGTTTTAAGCCCATCGGTTGGACGAATATTTGACTCTGATAATTAGAGAGTGGCTAAGCTACTTACACATGTACGGGATCGCGAACGATCCCTAGGCATGCTCTGAGCTGGCGATAAACCACCTTGAAAACGATCCGGGGAACCACTCGAACGTGGACCTGGCATCGATAACGAGCTCGAACGGTCATCATTTGAAATCACACTGAAGCTATAATTTCCTTTGCAGGACATCCGAAGGATGTGGACACCCAGCTTATGTCGTTTTACAAATCACGCCCACTACAGGGAAACAAAGCGCGACACGTGCAAGCCCGTGCCCCACTTTGGGGGGCAAATGTTGGGCGGATTCTCGCCCAGTAGGCCACGAGACCGTGAAGCGTCATATCCCATGCACATTCGAAACCAACAGGCACAGTAGGCGTCATCTCCTTGCACTCAAGTGCTCATGTCCATTCAGTACCTCCTTGTACCAGGGTCCATTCGGCATCCATGAACCCATGTCCATTCGGCTCTCTCCTCTCATGTCCATTCGGCACCAGCTCAACGCCGGACCACACAATGCCGGTCCAATACTTCCACTCCACTACCGGATCAACCCCCTACCGAGCCAACCTCATTCGGCCCCCCCACTCCATTCGGCATAGCCGGTCCAAGCCCCGCCGAATACCACCACCGGACCACACTATTGCCGAACCACCTTCTCATCACATCTCCACCGAACCAATGCAACATCTCCTGCTCCATACCGGTCCAACTTATGACCGGACCAACACATACCCTACTCAATACCGATCCACACCCTACCAGACCAACGCCACTCCAAATTCCATGCCGAATGAAGCTCCGCCGAACCAGAACGCTGCCAGGCCAGATTGCTCCAGCCCGGGCCCACCAACAGCTATATACCTCCAAGACCCCTTGCCCCCTACCTCATTCTATAAATAGAGGGGCAGGGGTACAACAATGGCAGACAAGTTTGAGAGCTCAAGCAAGGAAGGAACTTTCAAACTACTTTCATACACTCGTATACAACGCATTGTACTTGTAACCTGAAAGAAAGAAGATAATAACATATAAAGTGGACGTAGGCACATTCTGGCCGAACCACTATAAATCTGTGTGTCTTTTACATTTCAGCCCCTACTTTTCTCATATTTACATACTCATCTAAAATCATTGAAAATTACATATAATCAACTAAATAATACGACTTGGAGGTGTTTGTCCATTTTTTGTGCAAACATAAATGAACTCAGAATGGTTTAAAACTTTGGAAATTGACTTGATTTGAAAGTATATAAACTTAAATTTTAAATGGTTTAAATGAATTATTTTGATTAAAATATAAGCTATTAAAAAGGTGATTTGGAATTAAAATAAATGAATGATATCTTTGAATTTAAAGTGTATTTAAAGTTGAATATTTGGTTTTGAACTTATATGATGATTTGAAATTGAAGCTTTGGAAAGATATGATATTTTGATATATATTAAATGTTTTGAAATGAAGTTTTTGAAAGATACGATATTATATATATATTAAATGTTTTTAAATGAAGTTTTGGAATATTTTGATATTAAAATAATTTGAAAAAAATGAAGTTTGAAAGATATGATATTTTGATATTAAAATGATTTGAAAAATGAAGTTTGAAAGATATGATATTTATGTATTAAAAATTATTTGAAAGGAAGTTTCGAAAGGATATATATTGAAATGATTTGAAATGACTTGATACTTATTTTGGTAAATATTTGAATTTGAAAGATATGGTATGTTGATATATTAAAATGGTTTAGAAATGATTAAATCTTTATTTTGATAAAGATTTGGATTGAAATGATATTTTATTTTGAAGTATAAAAATGTTATTTTAAAGTTATAACCACGGGTTATAATAACGATTGGTTGGCAAAGAGACCGGGATCGGATATGGGCATACTCTCTGTCGATACCGAAAACCACTTTGACTAACCGTGTACGCGGTGGAAATTCCAGAATGAAGCAGGATGGTGGTGACGTTCTTATGGTATGTTACGTGGACCCAACTCCCATGAGTTGGCATAAGGTGACAGAAATAGGAGCGGTCTCGGGCCAGTTGAGGTCGCACCTCGTAGCGGACGCATTTTTTCGATACCATAATATTACTTGTGATTGTTTGGGCGCCCCTCCGATTTTGGAAATGTGTTCCACGGTGGGCGTATGTGGCTGCTGCGTTACCACCAGCCCGAGTGTCGTAATTGGTATATCTACTCTGCCATTGCCTTGTGTGTCGTGTCACCTACCATATCGAGCCTTTAATACGAGTTTCTATTTGTGTCGTGCTTATGCAGTATCTTCTCGTAGTCTCCCGATCAGGAGATAGCAGGTATTGTATAGAATATTGGTATTATTTGTGTTAAGGTGTAAAATGTAAAGCCTTAACGCTATTTAAAAGTATGTTTATTTTACTGTTAGACATTATTATAATAGCTCAATATACTATATAGTAAATAGTTTAACGGATCCTTAGAAGATGGGCGGTCCCAAGCATCCTTTATGTTACTTGTACTTTTACTACAGTTCACTTGAGTTGGTTTACATTGTATAAGTATGTATGTCCTGACTCGAGTGTTTGTATTTTTATTTACGCTCGGGTCAGCCTGGGTATTCACAGATTTGGATTTGCACTTTTCTGAGATTGGAATCGTTGGAGATTATCTGCTTGTCCAGTTTTATCTGTTTCACTTCCAGTTATCCTGTTGATCCCAGTGTTGTATTCATTTTGTACTTGGTTTTTATCTTGAGACTTCTTTTGTTCTTTATTTCTTCTGTTGCATCTTATGTAACTCTGATATATTACATAGTAGCTTCATGAACTACTATTTCTTTTACTTCCGCTGCATTTCTTACTCTGTGTCTGTGTTCTGCGATTATTATTTACTCTATGTTCTGAGATTTGCCAATTTTTTTTACAACGCGGTATTTTGAGCAATTCAAGTCCGACATTTGCGGATGCGAATGGTTGAAAATACCTGATTGTTACATATGATTAAAGAATGTATATAAGTAAATTACAAATAATAATTTTTATATTTACCATTTCTTCTCTATATTGCTGAAATGACTTGGATCCACCACGGTGTGTTGTCGGATTCCTAAGACTGTTTGCGGAGTTCCTCGATGCCACCGCCTGTATAATTTAACTATTATATAAATATTTAAACGAATTATAATTACAGACATATGAAAGTAGAAAATTTACCTTCGCGTCTCCGCTCTTCCAATATTGCAGAAACCGCACATACAGATTTTCACTCATCTAGTTTGGCTTTTTACCGGCCTCTTTTTATCTTGGAAAGCGTAGCTCTATAGTTTTTTCTCATCTTCCTCTCCCAGTGCGTCCTGAACGTCCCGAGATCTTCGGGATCCACAATAAAGGACGCCTGCATGTTGAAATTTAAATGAATTATATAAATTGTATATTAATTTTCAAAGACCAAATATGTCAATCTCAAATTAATTAGAATTTTATACTTACCTAGAGGTCAGCCAATATGGCATCTCTGATATAAGGTGGGATACTATCCCAGTGCTCCCACAAGTCCGTCATCCTCCTACGGTAGCTGTTTCGAGACACAGCTAGAATGGGCTTGGACAGCCGTAAATCGAAACCCCTGAATACATTTTGATATTGTTAGTTACTATATCATAAATATACTAGTAGCATGCATTAAATAATATAATGAAGTTGTAGTAAATTAAATACTTACCCTCCATCGATCTTCGGCACTAGGTATGCTCTCTGGCGATTATCGGCCATACGACTATTACCCTCGCCATGATCAGGGCCTCGTGAACCTTGGGACCGCCTGCCGTGTGACATAATATCTGCTAGAAACATGCATATATAATATCTGCTAGAAACATGCATATATATATATCATTTCATATAATGAAAAAAACATATATCATTTCATAATTAGAAAACATCTCTGATTAATAATCACATACACATAGCTCACAGAAGAATATATAATAAAAGAATAATACAACAAATGATACGAATTTCCATTACATTAACACAGGTTCTAGAATTGACATAATACAACAAACGATACAAATTTCCATCTTATATACATTACATCATCACTAATTAATAATCAATCTTCGGCGTTTTCTGATTCTGACTCGGTCTCGCACTCTATATCGTCACTTCCCTCTAAAGTCTCAAAATGCTTCTATTAGAATATTTGATTCATCGTTCAAAGGCCCTATATCAGCATGATCATCGGTTATTATTAATTCATTATTTGGTTCAAGATCTGCTTGATAAGTAGCTTCGTCTAGAATATTATTTTCGTCAAGTGTAAATCTTGCCTTTGTTTTAAAAACAGCTAACCGGTCTGCTCTATCTCGTTTTAGTGATGGATAGAGGGCAAAAATAAACATGTAATGCTTGTTTGGCTAACACGAAAGGATCATACTTTGAGTAACGTGAGTTATGGTATATTTCAATAAGTTTATAGTTTTTGTGCACGTTGATACCAAAGCCCGGAACATTGCTAAAACAACTGCATCTGAATAAAAATACTTTTTCTGCAGATTGGACAGAATATGTCAATTCCAAAACCTGTGTTAAGATGCCGTAAAAATCTTTTGTATGTTCATCTGGATCATTAGTCCCTTTGACAAATACACAGCTGTTATAAGTCATTTTTTCAGCACCGTATTCCTTGGTGTTGAATTTAAATCCAGTCACGAAGAATATTGGACAAGTGTTGATATTTCTTTTTGGTCCTATCACAAGACGTTTCAATCCTTCATCACCGATACAATTTCTTTGATCATAAACGCATTTCATAAACCAGTTAGCATATTCTTTGTTGAGATCGCTAAGTGGATGTTCTGATTCGTAAATACTGCAAATATATGTATACATATATTAAGTGCAAAATCAATTTAAATTGGGTAACTCGTAAATAACGCAAATATGTACTATTATCGAGAATTATCATTCAATATTTACCTAATAAACGGTGCAACTTCAGCACAATTAAGAAGAACGTATGTGTGTGTTATATGGTAATCTCTATCGTCTAACTATATTTCTATACATTTTCCAGCAGCTCGGCCATTCTGTCTAAAAATAGAAAACATTAATTTAGAACAATCTTGTTCAACGGCTTCATCATTACGTGAAACACTTGCAAATGATAAGTTCACATGGTCACTGAAATCGTGAGAGAAAAAGAATGAAGCTTCTTCTTTGATATATGATTTGTAAATCGAACCTTCAACTCGTGCTTTTTGTCTAACTTTTTTCTTGAGATGATTCAAGTACCTATTACAAAGTTTATGCGATTAAAATTTACTTACATCAAATTCAAATTTAAATTATTATTTCAAATATTCATAATTACCTCTCAAATGGATACATCCATCCATATTGTACAGGACCTCGAAGAAGTGCTACATATGGAAGATGAATAGGTAAATGCTCCATTACATTAAATAATCCTGGAGGAAATATTTTCTCAAGTTTGTAGAGCAGTATAGGAATGTCATTTTCAAGTTTACGAATATGCTCAACTTTTAATTTGGTCGAACAAAGCTCTTTATAAAACAGACTTAATTCTGTTATAGTACTTCACACTTTTACGGGCAATAGTTCTTTGAAAACAACGGGTAAGAAATATTTCATCATGACATGGCAATCGTGACTTTTCATCCCACTCAATTTATTGTTTTTTAAGTCAACACATCTATAGAGATTTGAAGAAATCCCATTAGGACATCTCATCCCTTCAATCCACTTCAACACAAGTTTTACTTGATTGCTGTTTAGCTCATAGCATGCTTTGGGTTTTTTACTGTCATTAGGGTTTATATGAAGTTCGAGACGTTTACAATATTGTTCTATATCACGTCTTGAATTGAGATCGTCCTTAGTTTTACTCTTGACATTCAAAACTGTATTAAACACATTATCAAACACGTTTTTCTCGTTGTGCATCACATCAATATTATGTCGTAGTAAGAGATACTTCCAATAAGGTAACTCCCAAAATATACTTTGTTTGCACCAATTATGCCAGTTCGATTTACCTGGAATTTCAGTCTGTACTTTAGTTTCATGTATCTTCGGATATTCTTTGACTAGTACATATGATTCTTCACTTGATAAAGTCGTTGGTTGTTGTCTGATCTCTGCTCTATTTACTACAAAGTTTTTCTTATCTCTTCTAAAAGTATGATTAATATGGAGAAAACATCGATGACAACCAAACCATGAAATTTTCCTTCCACATGGTAATGAAAATGCCCGTGTATCTTCCATGCAGTAAGGACATGCCATACGACTGGCCGTACTCCAGCCTGAAAGCATTGTGTAAGCTGAAAAATCACCAATAGTCCATAACAAAGATGCAAACATACGAAAATTCTTTTTTTTCGACATGTCGTATGTATCCACCCCTTCATACCTTAATGTTTTCAACTCTTCGATCAATGGCTGTAGACAAACATCGATTCCTTGTGTCGTATCATCGGGACCAGGGACGACAATCGTAAGAAACATATATGGAGTTTTCATACACATACACGGAGGTAAATTATAAGTTGTAACGATAATAGGCCAAGACGAATATCTACTACCAAATTGAGGGAATGGTGAAAATTCATCTGTACATAAACCAAGTCTCACATTACGACTCTCTACGGCAAACGCAGGATAAGTCTTATCGAAATGTTTCCTTGCTTCTCCGTCCGATGGATGTATCAAAGGTCCCTCACCTGCGTTCTCACATTGTGCCATCTCATATGTGATGCTGTCGCAGACGACACATATAACCTTTGAAGTCTGGGAGTGATGGGTAAATAATGCATTCTCTTGTATGAATTTTTTTTTTCTTTTTTTTCTTGGTTTGTATCTTTCCTCATTACATATTCTGCATTTCTTAAGATTAATGTCATCTTTCCAATACAACATACAACCTTTTATACATGCATCTATCTTCTGGTAGGGCAAACCGAAAGAAGACGTTAGTTTTTTCACTTTATAACGACTATCGCACATCAGATTATTGGGTGGCATATGTCGTTTTGCAGCTTGTACAACTGCTGTAAATCCAGCTTCTCTAAAATTGAATTTTGATTTCATAGTAATGTATACGGCAGTAACGGACAATTCTGTTCCTCTACTACAACCATCTCACAACGGTCTTTTCGTAGAATGCAGTAAATCATAAATTCTTTTCACCCCCTCGATCGGTTCTTCTTCGACATTTACATCATTAACTTGAGCAGTAGGGAACATTGACCGTGCTACATCTTCCACCATATCTACTATTGGATTCGTCGTAACATTATTGTTATCTACCTCAACCTCGGGCAATATAGAATTAGATGCACCGATTTTTTCTCCATGATGATCCCAGAAATAATAGTTTGGCACAAAACCGGATTTACACAAATGTACAATAACTAAATCCGGTTCCCGATAATGCAAATGTCGACATTTACGACACGGACAACGAATTTGTGTGCCGCCTTCTTCATTATCAGCTTTAGCGAATTTAACGAATTCATCTACACGATCCTTAAAATGTTTTTTCGTTGAACCGTTCGTTCCTGTTCGACTTTCATACATTCAAGTATGGTCGAGAAGATAGTTGAACATTTTTCCTAATTTAAAAACATATATATATATATGTGTGTGTGTGTGTGTGTGTGTGTGTGTGTGTGTGTGTTAGAAATTTCGAAAGCATTTCTTTTCTATTCCTATACACATATAGACTTTGCATCTGAAGTTTTATGTGATTATTATCGTATTTTCTAATCTACCAAAGCCTTTTGAGACTAAAGGCTTTGTTGCTGTTTTATTTTCGTTTAAATTATTTATATTAACTAGAGATATATTAAAATGCCTACACCCAATTATTCCCGATTCACACTTTCACACTTTCAAATTCACGCTTTCACACTTTCAAATTTTCAATTCCCAATTCTCAATTCACACTTTCAAACTTTAGATACCTACATCCCAATTATTCTCAATTCACACTTTCAAATTCAACGATTTCATACTAATTAAAAATAACCTAATACACTAAAGTAGCAATGCCTATACCCAATTATCATCACAATAATGTACATTTAAACCTAATTACATAATTTAATTCGAAATTAGGGCTTAGAAAATTATCTAATTCAAGAAGAAGAAGAGATTCCGGCGAGTTCTAGGCTTCTACGGCGACAAAGACGGAGGGTGACGGCTGGAGAGGGTCGGAATCGGTGATGGGGAGGAGAAAAAAATCATTTTTTAGGGGAGCAAAGAAAGTGAGAAAGAAGGGTTCGGCTGAAACCTGTATGCGTGACATGGCATCGGCTGGCATCGACCATACATATTTAAAAAAAAAAAATCTTTTTTGTAGACCTATTTCGTTTAAGAAAATAAAAATCACTAGTACATTATAAAATAAAATAAAATTGACATGTATGATTATTAATATTCACCCAATAACGGGTCGTGATAGGTTAGATTGACATTTCCGATAATGCATGTTCATGTAATTCGAAAAGTTATCGTTGTTAAAAATCTAACTCGCACGACCAAGCGATGCAACTTTTAGTCGATCCGCTATACAAATTCGATAAAGGTGGTTATATGTAACATTTTAAAGAATTAAAATCATTTTTTAAATCGTTGGGTAATCAATTATGAAGTTTTAAATGTATTTGGTATAATAAAATTATATAAAATAAATTATGTGGCGTAAAATTAAATTCTTTGTGTGCTATGTCGATCTAAGGTATTTTGGACATGTTTCCAGAATATGGTTTAAAAATAAACGAATCTGGGATGTCGATCTTGAATTTCAAATTTATGACCGTTCGTGGACGTACGGACAAAAAACATTCGTTTGACGGCCGAACGACCTTCAAACGAGACCAAATTTAAACTAGTGATGCTTTGTAGTATTTTAATCGAATCTGTCCTGTTGAATTCACACAAAAAATCATCGAAAATAAAATTATCCAAAAAATATGTCATTTTTGGATTGAGGTTGGAATAGAAGTCGGTGAGGAGGAAAAGGAGACACAGGCAATAATATATAGGAGAAAATTTGAATGTTGGGACTGAATTTACCAATGGTATCAGATGCGTCGTTTACGAACCATTAAAATTTGGTCTGTTTGAGCAAATGATCCAACATGACGCCAACATGAACATAGTAGAACTTGACTGCGAATGCACCCTAAATACAAAATAGCATTCACTTAGTAGGGCCCATACAAATGGTTTGGTTGACCAACTCGTTGGAATTGCAGACGACTAACGCTAACGGTAATTTCCAACAGTTACCCAAAACTATCCAAAAAATTAATCGTTATAACCATTCTCTCTTCTTCATCCTCACCAACATGAACCCAAAATTCAAAAAAATTAACCCAAAAATCTGCAAAAAACAATCAAATTTTGAGGAAATTTTGTTCACATTAATCTTAGTCTCGTATTCATTTATTTCTCATTTTTTTTGTTTAGTTTAGTTTTCTTAGCAAGAAAATGATCGAAACTAGTCCCAAAAACTCCTATCGAAGTAATAAGACACTACACCAAACAAGCCATTTTGTAATGCTTTTTTCTGTTTAATTTGTAATGGTTATTACCGTTGCAAATTACTGGCAGATATTTTCGTTGTGAAAGTTTTGTCATGGATATTACCATTATCAAATTTGATAATTTCGTAAATAGTTGAAAGTGGTAGGGATAAGAATGTAAATTTATCTTTTGTTGATTATCCAATTCCTCACACTTTCATCGTTTTAGTATTATTTCCTCTTCTATTATAGGGTTATCGTCCCTCCGCCTTGCCCTGCCTTCATATTATTCACCCCTCGGTTTTATTTCTTCTTCTGTTTTAGGGTTGTCGCCCCTTCACCTTGCCCCATCTTCGTATTATTTCCTCTTCCGTTATATGGTTATCACCCCTCCACCTTACCTCGCCTCTGTCGTTTAGTATAATTCCTTCACAATTAATTAGATCGGATCAGTGAAGTATTATAATTCTGTCACTTACTTTGTTGAAGACAAAGGAAGATTAGGGCTTACATTCTATCTTGCCAATCGATCTGATCAAAAGGTATGAAATTAAACCTTTAATTTTTAGTGATTTCAATTAATATTTTTTTAATATTTTGCTAAAAAGACGCATGTTCGTTCCTACCATGCGCTTCCCTATCATATATAAATTTATCTGGGGGTATGATGACTTGGATCAGCAGACGGCTTTACTATACCCTCCTTAGGAGTTTACCGGTCTGTCAGGTTCTTCTGGGTTTTCAAAAAAAATTTAATATTTTGTATATGATTATATTTTTTTAATGATAATTGTGCCTACTGTGCATGTCATGTGGTTTCAAATTGAAATTTTTAATTAGTATATTTGTAGGCTATTTTTGTTTAAAATGCTGAATTCTGAACTTCGAATTCCGATTGCTAAACTCTAAAGTCTGAATGCTGAGTTTTAAATAATCATTTATTTGTTCATTTGCATTCAGTATTCAGAACAAAAAACAACATTCAACATTCAAAAAAAAGTAAAAAGTTTTTAATTATTTTGTCTATTCAGATGGCCTTATTTATAGTATTGAAACAAACAATATAATATTTCTGATCTATAATCAGAACTTCGATTCAGAACTTGATTTTAAAAACAAACGCAGCCTTAGTTTTATCTATGCAGCCTTAGTTTTATCTATGCAGCCTTAGTTTTATTTAAAGATTGGACCGCTATAAAATAATTCTTGGTATTCCGTATGTTCTAATTGTGTTGGCACATGACGATGAGTTATATGGCCAAATGGATAACCATAAATGAATTGTTTGGAAGAACAAAATTTATTTCATTTTTATGAACAGGAAAATAGGCACAATGACAAACTTAAAAAAAAATTAGGCTGAAGAATATGAAGTTTATTTTTAGACTGAAAGACAATGCTAGTTATAGTAGCATTTTGTATAGTGTAAAACTGAATATAACGCTAGACATAACTATCATTTTATATAGTGTAAAAGTATGCTAATTATAATTAGCATTTGTCATTTAGGTTAAAAATAAAACTTCATGTCCTTCAGCCTAATTTTTCTGTTCCAAAGTCTGTCATTTTCCCTAATTCCCTCTTCTGTGAATTTATTTCATTTATAATGTGCAAATCATGGACAGAATACAAGATGCTTAAGATAATCATAGTCAATGTTTAATTTGGATTCTTGCAGATAGATTTTCATTTAAATCTAGCATAATCTTCCAATTGAAAATTGCGCTATTACAAAGAGATGGAAATTTTCAGATTTCTTTTCTACTAAAATCATTTGAAATATTAATCATATTGTTTTAAAGAAGATTTGGTTTAGATTGTCTTTTAGTCTTGTAAAACTAAAATACTAAGCATAACAACATGATATTCAAATGAAGCAGTTCAAAATGCTGAGCAAATCATCTCAGCTCTATTTTTTAGTTGAGAAATAGAACCAGTTTCTAAGATAGAGATGTTAACATTCTTCTATTTGATCGCATTTTCAGTCTAAAAACACTGACCGCTGCATAATTTTCTTCCTCGTCCTACTTTTTTATTATTAGTTTTCTTCTGGCTTTTTAATTTCGTTTTTAGAGTGTGTGATTGGAGCTTTCTTTTACGCCCACTACATTATGTGCTGCATGTTTGGGTTATAAAGATTAACTAATTTGAATCAAGTTTAGCCTATTTCTGGTCATACAGTGATAACGATGGTTATTACTTTGACTAGAATTAGTACGTATGTGAGGGTTAGGTATCATAAGGCCCGTTTAAGTTCATTTTATATTTTGAGTTTTGTGTTTCCAACTTGCAAGAAATAAGAGAAGAAGATCTACAATTCTTAGTCATTGCGACGATCAACGGACAACGAAAGAGTTAGTTGTTCTTCTTGGTTTTGTTATCTCGCGAAACATGAAAAATAAACTAAACTTGTTTTCTATTTTACATGTTAAGTTGATTTCTCAAAATTATTTGTTTTTTAACATTACATACGATGGACACACTTTTGTATAGACGAAAACACAAAACTAAAAACGACAAGCCAAACGAGGCCTTACTTACGAGAAAATGTTTTTTTAATTTGGCCTACTTTTGGTCTTTACTGGGATAATGATGGTTATTATTTTGACTAGAATTTTTCTACATATGTGAGGTTAGGTATCTTACGTGAAAACATTTTTCCTCTTTTACACACGCAGTTTTATTAAAAAACTAGTATAACCACACAACGGTGGAAAACTGACCTCGTAAACATATATATATAACCGACATCGTAAACACGTCGTTTCAGATAATATATGCACATTTGGTTCTATTGGAAATCTATTAACCTTTCTTACACACAACCATACGTTTACCAATTTACATTTTCAACAGTTAATTTCAATGAATGAGCAATAGCTTGCATTTTCATACAATTTTACCGGCATTTTAGTCACATTTATGGCTATCAAATTTTATTAGATAAGGTGTAAATGGGTAAGCGAAAATTTGACTCAACCCCTTCAAAATGAAAACAGACACAACCCATTAGGCCATTTATTAAACGGGCCAATCCAACCCAACCCAATCCACTAATTTATAGAGCCAACCCAACCCAATCCATCGAACCCATTTCTGATGAATCTGCAGCAAAAAAACACAAAAACGACTAGTACAGAAGTAGCAATGGTAATCAGTCTAATTAACGATAGCGATCGAAATATTATTTAAAAACAACATTTGCATAATTTAATATAATAATAATCAAAATATTATTCCAAAATTGGAATTTTTCATGTAATAAATCTAAGTAACTTATTGCATATAGTTTTTTTCCGCTGATGGCTATTAAAACCCTAATATAACATTTCTGTAGCCAACGTCTTCTCCAACCTCCTTTTCCAGTTTCGTGGCCTTCCTTTTCATCTCTCTAACATCTGGTTCCTTGTCTCTCCCATTGCCTCACGTGTCTTCCAATCCACGAACTTCTCTTCCCCTAAATCCACCGCCTCAAACCCCCGACCCACCCCTCGGGTTCCCTTCCAGTGATAGCTCGGCTCCTACGCCTGAAACTGATGACGCATTCATCACTGTACGATCAAGGAAATGGAAGAGACAGCCCAAATTCATAATGCAACCTAGTAGATCTAACCCCGCCTCCAATGGTTTACAGAACAACAATCTACGATCCTCTCCTCCACATAAAGGTAATTAGAACCATACTCATAAACAAAATAATGCTAATTCCCCTTGCAAACTGAGAAAAATTTCGCTACAAACAAATGGAATTTCTCTACCTCCTCTAGTAGAGCGTGGAACGAAGTCGTCAAGGGCAATAATATTCTTGTCTTCACCTCACTAAAATTTTATCAGCCACTTGAATTTAATTCAATGAAATGTGCCAAAATGCCCATTGAAGTAGTTCAGGTTGCTAAGAAACAATGGGATAACGCAATCGTAATTCATGTCGTTGGCCCTAAACCACATTATCCATTTTTTAGGGATTATATCACTAAAGTATGGAAGCATGAAGGAGAATTTTCTATTTTCTCTAAGGAGAACATGTTTTATGTTATCAAGTTCCAGAATAAAAAAAGACTGTGATAGAACTTCTTGTTTTAATCGCCTCTTGATTACTGGATGGAGGTTAGGAAATCGAACCCAATAGAAATTCCAGTAAATTCCAATAATCAAGTGGTAGGTTTGGAATTTAACCGAGACGATAAAACTCTATTCCGATTTGGGTTCAATTTTCTAATCTACCGCTTGATTACTGGACGGAGGAGGAAATTAATTGTATCTCCCCAGTCCTTGGAACTCTCATCAAATTGGACAAATTTACAGAAGGCATTATTAAAATTACTTATGCTAGAGTTTTAATCGAAATCGATAATTCCTATAAGTTTTCTAATAAGATTCCTATCTTACCGGAGAATGATGAAATTTTATGGCAAGAAGTAATGTACGAGTGAAAGCCAAATACATATGCCAACTGTTATAGTTTTGGTCACGCAAAATCCCAATGTCAATTCACTAAGGTTTGGAGACCTAAAGCACATAATTCTGATAATTCGAACAATACTAATGATATGCATGTTGATATCAATCAGAATGGTACAAGTATGAGAGATCTTTCGAATGCAATAGAAATGCACCTTGACACAGACACTACAGAGCAGGGTAAAACCGTTTCCAATCCTTCTAATGAAAGCTCTAACAGTGATAAAGAAATCAATACAAAGAATACATTAACAGAGTCCACTCGGAGAATATGTTCACACCTATTAATACAAATACATTTCAGAACTTTCTATCACATAACCCAGAAACGATCATACAATCTACTAAAAAAATAGTACTGAAGTCATAAATCCCACTGATGTTCTACCTAATGCACCAAAAGAACTCCCTCCTTGTGTTGAATCCACTGGCCAAAGCTCGGCTGCCCACCAGGTCTCCAGAACAAAATCCATCCAAGAAGTTAGACCAGAAGAGGTACTTTTTGAATTCAAAGCTACTTCTACAGCTTTCGTTATAGATTATCCTGATTGGACCAATTTGGTTAACCAATTGAAAGGTAAAACCAAAAAATCGAAAAAACATAAGACATCGAGGATTGCTATACCATAAGTTGGTAGTAGCAGCACAGACAATAATATATAGAGGGAGTTCCTATTTTTGAACATCTGGGGCATGAATGTCCTATCTAAACAAATGGAAATTCTAAATCTATTAAATAGTAATAGGTTTTCCTTTCTTAGCATAATTGAAACAAATTATCGACGGATAACATAAAGAGATTTATGGCTAAAACTGATGATTAATGGAAACACACACATAGTATTTCTAATTGTCAAAAAAATAGAATTTTGATTATGTGGGATTCATCTCAATGGTCAAATATCATCTTACATACTTCTGATCAATTTATTTCTTGTATCCTACATAATACTAGTGGTAAGTATTTTATGTACTATGGTTTATGCCTTCAACGATGAAGCGATGCGTTTAGAGCTATGGCGTTACCTAACAGATCAATCTAAAAAAATTAATCTTCTGGCGAAAGATTTTAACTCTATCTTGTCATCTAAAGATAGAAGAAATAATGGCTAATATAATTCGATAGGTGACCAAGAATTATTGACTGTATTACCTCTTTAAAACTTGTGGAACTTGATTTTACTGGTAATCATTTTACATGAAGAGGAGGTCAAGATTTTTCTATTCATAGTAAAAATAGTTAGTGTTTTTGTTAATGACCTATGGCTGAATATGTTTAATCGGATGGGTATTTATTTTGGTGACCACTCATTAAGTGACCACTTACCAATTAATAGCATATTCATTCCTCATATTAAAAAGGATAAAAGAGTACCTTTTAGATATAGTAATTCGTGGCATCTCCAAGCGGGGTATCATTCCTCTCTTCATGAAGCTTCGACCTAAATGTTCTACGGCAATCCTCTCCATATTCTTTTATGCAGAATTAATGCAGCAAAAATTGCTCTGAAGAACTGGAAGAAAAATAAACTCAACACCAATGATATGCACCATTGTCCCAATGGTTAAGTGGTTTAGCTTATGTGCGAGATGTCACAAGTTCGAAACTTACGTAGCATGATTCGAATGTTTATTGATATGTAATATGTTATCACAGTGATTTGTTGTATATAAAGTACCATTTCAAAAGAAAACTCAACATCAATGCAGTGATTACTCAAACGAAAGAAGAGGCGAATGAATTGTACAATAAAATAGTTCAAAATCCAATGGATGGAAATCTGATCTAACAATATTCTTTGAAAAATGCTCAGATTCACACTTTTATGAACACAGTTGCAATAGATAATGAGCAGAAAATGAAGCATAACTGGTTAGTCAAAGGAGACAAACCAACAAATTTCTTCTATAATAAAGTTAACTGTGTTAAGCCTAATCGAAGAAAGGGGCTAGAGAAAAACATCATATTACCGATATTTAAAAATTAGTAATGGATCGCTCCATGTGATGTACTTAGGAATCCCTCTGTTTAATAATAAATTAAAAAAAGGATTTTGGATATCTAATTGATAAAATAAACAAAAAAATTGGCCATTGGAACACAAAATGTTAAATACCGATGGCAGAATCGAATTAGTGAAAACTATCATTCAACCAATGATCCAATTTTGGTTATAATTTACTCATTTTCCTATGACTGTAATTAAGAAAATCAATTCTATTTGTGCTAATTTTGCATGGAAATCTAAAGTGCACAAAATGAATTGGGATGATATATGCAAACCAAAACAAGAGGGAGGTCTTGGTCTTAGGAAAATAGAGGATATGGAAAAAGCAGTTACAATCAAATTGATATGGAAATTTCTTCAAGGGGAAATCTATGGTCCAAGTGGATGTGTAATAAATATTGCAAAATTTCTGGGCTACTGTTATAAATAATAATGCATCTTATACGTGGAATCTCTTACTCAAAGCTAGACAACGGAGCGAAGGCCTTATTGATAGGAAAATTATCAATGGTGATAACACAGATATCTGGGTAGACCTATGGATCAATGGTACTTCTTTACTGGAAAAACATGGCTGGAATTTTATGAATGTCTCTGGTGGCTTAAATAGGAAAGTTTCTACTCTTTTAGCAGGTAACGTTTGGAAAGACAATCTTGATTATGTTCCCACTCACATTCAGAAAACAATGCATGATATTAAAGTACATTATCAAGAGCAAAGGGACTTCTGGTTTTGGATTCTAGCAGTAGTGGTCAATTCAATTTCAAATCGGCATGGAATGAAATTAGAAACAAGCATACAGTTCAAAATTGGGCTAACATTATATGGGACAAAAATAATGCTCCTAAAATGTCGATTTGCTCTCTGTTGGCAAATCTAAACAGACTGAACACGAAAGACAGAATCAGTATATGGAACAGTGGTGTCGATCAATCATGTGTGCTCTGTAATAATCAAAATGAAGATTGAAACCACTTATTTTTTCAGTGCATATACTCTAGGCAAGTTCTAGAAGTAATCGTACACAAATTGCAAATCAATATAGGAAATTCTAGAGATATCAACCAATTATTACAAATCATTTGTCAAAACAAACAAGTAATCACTTATATAATTCACAAACATAGCATCTACTTGTCTGATTTATCATGTTTGGTGTGGACGGAACACACGAATTTTTAAAGGTGTTGAACTACCAACGCAAGTCACAGCTATGCTAATAGTGCAAGACTGCAAATGCCTTATTCAAAGAAAATTAGAATCGAAAATGATAAGTAGAGAGTTTAAACTTATCCTATCAAATTTTGACATCACAGTTGAGCCATTTTCAGATCTTCGGCCTCCCTGACCTTGAAGACCCCTCTCCACTTGAACCGCGGCAATCTTTTTCCCCCGTATTTCGATAGGCATGACTTTGTCACCATTGCAACTTTGAGCTTCTGATTTTAGATCTGGAATTAGGAAAGTCAAGTGAAGCGTTCTCTTTCCTGTCATTGAATTTGTGAAGATGTTTTTTAATCGATGTCGCCTGTTTTGTGTAATACAGTTGTTACACGTGTTTTTGTTTTTTTATTTGTTCCTTTTCTTTGTTTGCTTGCTCTAAGTTGTTCGTATTGGTGGTTTTGAGTGTATTGTTCTCTCTGTTTTACTCCTTCATCTATTTGACAACTTAAGTAATGAGCTCGGTTACTGTTAATATATGGACATGATATGTACTCTTTTTCCTGATAAGACATCCATTTAGGTTATAGGGGTGTGATAGATTTCAACGAGGCATATCATGTATTCTGTTTATAAAGTACATTTTTTGAGAAAAAATATTATTCCAAAATCGTTGTTCATGAAATCGTATTTCAATTGCAGGATAAAGTTAGTCGTTTTTCGATTCTTCATACCCATTTTACCTGTAATAGAGTACAAAGTATATGTTAGGTCAAAGTCAGCTTTTTTTCCTATTCTTCCTACCACCATTTTATCTGTAACAAAATCAAAATTAGGCCTATTTTTTAAATGAGTGCAATACAAATAGCTCTGATCCAAATTTCAAATATCTATGAGCTGAAATGGATAAACATTATATTCGTAACACAGATTACATAAGATGTGCTAAATATCACATTCTCATGTAAAACGGTTAATATAGCTAAAGCTTACCCTTCATTACTTGCATATATACCTGATCAGTTGCATCGCATATTTTCCATCTGGATATTAACATTTTAAAGAGCTGTCTAAAATAATATATTAATGGGACGTACAATAAATATGAAGAGATTAATATGTGTAATGATCTACCCATATATTAAATTATCCACATCAGTTATGTAGTTAGTTTTATATTATATAAAAAATCAATTGAATACCCATGTTCGCACAAACTTTCATCACTATGACTTGATGCAAACTTCTTATTTGTATATATTATTGATATTCATCTTGCTGCTATTACAAGTTAATTAATCATTATACGGTACGAACATATCACACTCTTTTATAATGTGTTATACATTATTCAAGCTAACCATTTTAAAGCATAAATATTCCTATACGATCAAGCAAAAATTAGTAATAAATAGAAAACTAAGACCTTGGTTTGTTTTTTTAAGTTTTCGTTAAAAACATGCATCCGACGCATGTATTTTTGAAAAAACAACGAACTTGAAAAATGAAGTCAACATACAAAATTGAAAATATTTTTTTTTGAAAATCCAGGAGAACTGAGGATGGTATAGTAAAGTCATCCGTTGATCCAAACCCCCATACCCCCGGATAAATTTATATAGGATAGGGAAGCACATGGTAGGAATCGAACCTGCATCTTTTTACTAGGATCCAAGCCTCCATTCCGCTGCGCCGCACCCGCGGATTGTTTTTTATATTTTTGAGAAATAACAAAAGAATGAAAAACAATCCAGTTTTTCAACCGTTCATCCGTTCCTTCCATTATCATTGCAATGGTCTAAAATTTTATATTTCCTTTTTGTTATTCTCATGTTTTGTTTTAAATGTTGAAAAAATAAAACAAAAAAACGTAACATGAAATAAAACTGACCCTAATCTTGTCAGTCATTTTTGATTGGTAAAAACAAGGGCTTTAACTATTGACACTCTATAAACAATAGGGATTGCATCTTGTACAGCAATAAGAAATCAAACAAAACAGCCCGTCAGATAAGAAATTTAACAATGTATAGACCCGAGCCACATATCAAAAGGCACTAAGCTACACAATCTGAAAACAACTAACATGGCTTTAGTCTGTTCATTATGCTTAACACATGGCTTTACTAGACGACATATTCAACAAATGAACCACATCACTTGATTTGATTCACACCCCTACTAAAAAGAGTGGCATGTTCTAAAACAAGCAAGAACTTATCAAAAAAACCCATGTGATCAACAATGTGGATTTCATAGCTGACAACTTTTAACTTAAATACAATGCATTCACTTAGTCCCACTGCTTTTGTTACTAGATCTCTTAATAAATCATGAAGTTAATAGGTTTATCTTCTTATGGATTTTACTCTATTCGCATGTCTTTCTTTTTTCCTTCTAGATATTATTGGAGACACTATAATTTGGATGTCTACTTATGCTCATAATAGAGCACTGAATACTACTAAAAGAAATGGATCATTAATACAAAAACTTCAAAGCCAAAAAATGGATAGAAGTTGTATAACAGAAGATTATACAGCTAATTAAAAAGAAAAAAGAAGAAAATTTAAGGACATGTTGCATTTAAGCAAGAACGATACCTTATAAAATGTGCACCATATTCATAGCTTATGTGTAAAATAATAAGAATAACGCATGATTAATAAGTGGCATGCACAAATATAAAATGGTTTAAATTCTAAGTGGAAAATACTTAATAAACAAAATGGTCTTTTATTTTTATTTTTATTTTAAAAACACTTCGAAGGAAACACTAACTTAGGCACAAATTATAATAACCAATAAAAGTTCTACTATTTCATACTTTACTTGTAAATTAATGCCAGCCTACAAGCCATGAAAGGATTTACATACAGAGTGGATGATTATCGTGTTACATGTTTGTGCCACATATTGTAATGTTGAAAATTAATGAAACAACATCAACAGTATAGGTACACGTTGCATTTGGTGATCACTAATACAATAATACAAATGACCATTACTAATTCCAAAATGATCATTAGTGTAGTGTATTCACATTAGACGTCCTACTTATTTCTAACTAGATCTATTTATCATGCCTCTTTTAACGAGAAAATGACAACACAAAATCGCATTTTGGACAAGAATCGGCCATATGCTACAAATATATATACTGCAATATAAAATATTGCATTTACTTGCTCGGATTTTACAACCAAAAAGCTTAGTTCTTTGGGTTTCGAAGAAAAAAATTGCATTTATAGCTCACATGTAAAATAGAATCCAAACCCAAACACTTCACCGGACCATTCAATCGGTGGGAGCGACGGGCGGTGTGTACAAAGGGTAGGGATGTAATCAATGCGAGCTGATGACTCGCGTTTACTAGGAATTTCTCGTTGAAGACCAACAATTGCAATTATCTATCCCCATCACAAATGTCGGGTTTTGTTGCACGCATTAGCTCTAGAATTACTACGATTATAATCAAATTTTCCAACTCGATTTCCCAAAAATTTATTTTAAAACACCAAATCAATTTGAAATTTGATTTGGTGTTTGAAAGTGAATATTTGGAAAACAATTTGGAATTTGTATATCAGTGGATATTTGAAAGTTTAAAATTCACAATGAGAATTTTATAAAGGAAATGGAATTTTGTTTTAAAAATAAATGTTGGTTTATTTTTAAAAGTGTGGAAAGAAATTTACAGATTGCGGTAGTAAGCATGTTAATTTTAATGAACGTTTTTTATATAAAAAATACACTAAAATAATGCTATTGCTAAAAATTTGAAAATAGAAGATTGTATTTGATTAGTGGGCACAAGAGAATATTGTCTTCAAGCATGTCCATGAAAATGTCATATACCGCTTGAATAGTTGAAAGTTGCCAAACAAAGCAAGCAGGTGAAACCAAAGAAAATTGAGTTCACCATATGACTGGTCTTTTTAAGGCATATTGGAGCTAGATAGAATTCTAAAAAACTGTGCTGCTTGGTTAGCATAAATGTCAATTATGTGATCACATAAAGTAGAGGGAATTACAGTAACAAACTTCAGATCACACCTTGTAAAATATTCTCATATCAGTATAGAAAATTGACCACATATCAAGTGTACACAAAAAGAAAAAAAGGAATTATACTTAGTTTATTGAGTTAATTTCTGTTTTAAATTCATTCCCGAGTCTCCGGTAAAACTATTAATCTAAAAACAATGCATAGCTGAAAGACATGTAGCATGACAACAACCTATCCAGTGTATGGTTAGATAAATTAATTGGGCTATCCATTATCTAAACTAAAGTACAATTTCATGTGATATCCAAAGTATGCAATCCTTAACTAATGATTTGAGTTACAGACCCATGCCAAGAAAATGATTGGAAAAAAAACGATAAGCACATTTAAAGACCCATGACTTTTGAGTTTTGCTAAGTAGAACTTCCCATCTTCAAATACATTATGTATGAAAAGGTGAAGTTGTTGATGATTAATCTATATTAGATCTGAACACATATAACCCATATTCATTCAGTTGAGAAACAAGTATATAAAATCAACAGCGGAAGGCTTGTCTGAATCCATCGATTCTTAATTGATGTGAAGATTAATTAGGATTAGATCTTCCAAATTGACACAAGCTTAGATCTACAAATTCTCATTAGAAGCGGGTAGAAAAAAATATGATAAGACTTGTGTAATTTGGGGACCATAACTCCATATATATAGTGTGTGACATTTTTCAGTTCTGCCCTTCAACAAACTAAAATTGTCACTTCGGTATCCACGCGTTATAATTTTACAAGACGAATTTACCACTTAAGTCTTAATATGTTTATTCCAAAATTAGATCACGTAATTAGACTTAATTACAAAATAGTCCACACATTCAAACATTAAAATATATGGGCCCATTATGTTGAATTATTCCAACAATCTCCCCCCGGGCCACATATGCAACTTTATAGAATGTATTCAACTTTATGAGCTCTTGAATAGCTATCTTGATAATATGGTATATTCAAAACAATCTCGTCCATTGATTGTGTTAACATAAAGCCAATGTGGCTTTCATTACTGTTTTTATAACTAAACCCATCAATGGTAACAGATATCAATATAATCAAATGACATAAATCCATCATGCATGTGTGACATGAAAATTACATGAAATGTGATCATCACATGTCTATTTCCAATTAGTCCTACTTTACCTTAATGAGATCAAAATTCCAAATAATATATATAAACAATTGAAGTGCAAAAGAAAATTTTATTTTTGATCAGAAAAACCAAAGCATGTCCATAATCAAAATATAGAGTAGTGTCATGAAATAAGTGACTAAGAACAAACTCCCCCTAAATCAAAATATCCCTGTATAAAAGATACACCCATTTTAGCAACATGCTCATTAAAGACCTTGGCTGGTATTCCTTTTGTAAGCGGATCCACTAGCATGGAATTTATCCCAATATGCTCTATGCATATTAACCTATTCTGCACTCTCTACTTTACAACAAGAAACTTGATGTCAATGTAATTTGACTTGCTTGAGCTTCTATTGTTATTAGAATAGAATGCTGCAGACTTTTATCACAATATAACTTTAATGGTCTTTCAATATTATCAATAATGCGCAGCCCAATGACAAAATTTCACAGCCATTTCGCATGGTTATATGTCTGATAACAAGCCACAAACTTTGCTTCCATGGTGGAAGAAGCCATGAGCGTTTGTTTAACGTTTTTCCATGATATAGCCCCTCCACTTAATAGAAATATGCATCATGAAGTGGATTTTCTGCTATCCGGGCATCCAGCAAAACCAGAATCAGAATACCCAATGATCTTCAACTGATCTGATCTTCTATATGTAAGCATATAGTCCTTTGTTCTCTGAAGATACCTCATAACTCTTTTTGCTGCTTTCCAATGATCCATTCTAGGGTTACTAAGATACCAGCCCAACACTTCTATAATGTACGCAATATCAGGATGCGTACACACTTGAGCATGATCTTCTGCATTTCTTTAGCTATAAGGATGTTATTAGGTCATTGTTTGAGACAAAATTTATCTCCTTTAGCGATAGGGATATCATCTATTTTACAGTCTTGCATGCCAAACCTTTTAAGCACCGTTTCTATATAGTTCTTTTCTGACAATCCAAGAATACCCCGTGAGTGATCACGATATATTTGGATTCCTAATACAAAAGAAGCATCCCTAAGATCTTTCATTTCAAAATTATCTGAAAGAAATCTCGTGGTTTCGTGAAAAATATGTAAATTATCGCAGGCAAGCAATATACCATCAACATATAAAATCAGAAATATGAATTTGCTTCCATTGAACTTATGATACACACAATTATCAATTATGTTTGCCTCGAAACCAAATGAGGTGACTACTTTATGAAATTTGTGGTACCATTGATGAGAATCTTGTTTGAGCCCATAAATGGATATCTTTAGCTTGCAAATCATATTCTTTGGATCTCCAAACATAAAATTTTCTGGTTGCAGCATATAAATTGTTTCCTCAATGTCTCCATTGAAAAAAGCAGTTTTAACATCCATTAGATGTAACTCTAGGTCAAAATGTGCAACAAGCGCCCAAATTATTCTAAAAGAGTCTTTCGATGAAACTGGAGAGAAAGTCTCTTTAAAATCGATGTCTTCCTTCTGAGTAAACCTTTTTCTACAAGACGAGCCTAATATCTTTCCGCATTACCTTTTGTATCCCTCTTGGTTCTAAATATCCATTTACAACAATGGGTTTCTTACCTTCAAGTAAAGAGACAAGATCCCAAACTTTATTGTCCTGCATGGATTTATACTCTTCGTTCATAGCTTCAATCCACTTTTGAAAATTAGCATCTTGCATGGCTTGGTGAAAGTTGGTAGGATCATTTTCCACCAATCCATTATTATCCTCTATTTTTTTAAAATACCACACAATTATCCGGAATGACATCTTTCCCTCTCTAGTGGATCTCCTTAGTGGCAATTCAATTTGAGGTTATTGATTTTGTTCTTGTGGAACATTGTCCTCATCTTGAAGAGGGTTTCCATTAATATTGTTTTGTTGTGTGTGATGACCAGCAAATCCGTACTCTTTGAATCGACAATAAACCACACATGTACAACCCAAAAAGCACTGATTGACGGAAAGTCATCAAAAAGAGAAGAAGTGAGAAGAAGAGAAGAGAAGAAAGAGAGAAGATGGAACAATATAGAATCTCATATCGCAGAGGAAAACATATAATATTATATCAATGATCTTTACAAAACAGAAACTGTATATAAATACATCAATCAGAGTTCAACAATCAATCAATAGCTATTAGCCTGGACAGTTATAATAACATGTCCTCACAATTGCCGATAATATACAACAACAATCAGTGAGTAAAGTGGATAATCAAAACAGATACGTGCATACAGAAATGAAGATCTCCAGCTCTCCTGCTGAAGCTCCAAAAGCGCCAAATATGAACATGTAAATATACTCGGTCTGACCCGAGCATTAAAATGAAAGAACGCCCGGATCAATCTGGTATAAACCAGCGTAAGAAACACGCTCAACTGAATTTATTAAATTACCAAACTTTTCTTTTTCAAAACAAAAGTATCTCGTAAGACGCGCCCACACATAAACACGGACATGTTTTTACCTTATGATAACTAAATCATTTCATAACAAATCCTCTTATATTATAATAGTGTCTATTGCATGAATAATATTAATCATAGCCGAAATTATTACATTGATTAAATTCCAGCATATAGTCCAAAATGGGTAATACAATCAAAATGGCAGGTACGTAGTGGAGTTTGGATTTCCATACAAATGATCCAGTGAAAGGACTACCTTCCGATGGGTACACCTCTAGATGGATGTTCCGAGAAACCATCAATAGTTCCTCTACCAATACAAGACCAGCCTACCTCTATAACTAGGTAGTATCGAATATGTCATCCTCCGATCGTTATCGACCTTTTCCGAGGGCCCTCATAGCATACAAACCACAATAATTTACAACCTGAACGCCATAGCGGGAAGAAATATTCTAGAAGAGGATGATCATATTCTACTTGGAAGCGACCTATTTAGTCTTGCCGCATCTAACCATGTTTCGATCATTTTCGGTTGGTGAGGCCAGAGGTAACGATTACTTTCACATATCACATCACTTTGAATGCCACACGTCCATTTTCGTTGAATACTAATTGCCTTCCATAAAAATACAACCCTTATCCCCGTACGTCTTAAGAAGGGTGTTAAGCTAAGAGAAATTGCCTTCTCCGCCACCACCATGTACGTTTGTAAAAACCAATGTACGTAATCTTAGAAATGCAATGTCAGACAAACATCCATACAGGTTGTCCAGGAACATGACAAATCGAAGGTACTTTCCTACCACATCCTATCGGAAAATCCCTAGGATTATTAGCGAATAGTCCTTGCATTGAATATTTCATAACGAAGAGACCACTGCTACTATATGTATATTGAGATTTTAACCCCAAACGATCAACAAGTAGTTATCCACTATGAAAATTCGAAATATTAATATCATCACAACCAACCCGCACAATCGTCGCATATACGCTGGTTTGAAGTTGTTTTCGGATAAACCAATCTCGGTCCAATCGCTCCAACAACGCAAAAGAGTTTCTCAACCTCACACGGAAACTAAGCCTCATAGACTTATCACGTCTCCAACTTTCAACTTGCTATCCTTCGGCCAAAAAGGAAGCTCGATAGATTGGAGTAATATTCCACACTACACAAATCAATATCCTCAACACAAATGATAATCAAGCCTACACAGAAGGCTACGTACTAAGTGTACGAATAAATAGTTCCCACATCAATTCGAGGAACTAAAATGGCCAAATTTGATAGTCGGTTATTTAACTATCAAAGCAAACAACAAATATCTTACACCATATGCAATCACTAGGCCCTTTTAATGAATCTTTTATTTATTAAATCACTTGCCAAATATTCACTTCAAATTATTTTTAAAAAGATATATTCTCAAAACAATTTCAACATTTCAATATTGGAAAACATTTCCATATACTTATTTAATAATAAGTAATTCACAATTCAATTTATTTTCAACACTTAGAAAATATTACGTATACTTAAATCATGATTAAGTATATATTTTATTCTGTAAGGAAAACATTCTCTTAAACACATTAATTTGGATCAAAACGAACTTTGCGTAAAACATCATTACGACAACCCAAAATCACTAGTATAGAGATTCAAAAATTAGATAGATATATAAATCCCACATACTATTCGAAACATCTTCTTTCGAAAATCATTTACCATAACAACAGTATTATAGTCCATCATTTCCGTACTTCTTGAAACGTCTATTTCAACAATGAATGTTGAAATCTATGTATTCGATACTTAACACATTTTAAAACATCTTCAAACCATTTTACTTCATTTAAAAGATCACTTTCCATAATCTGTCTTTAAATTTAAAAGATCACTTTCCAAAACATATCCATTTTATTTAATAATATTATTCATTGTCCAAAATCGTGAATATAGTTCATTTACCAAATCCAATATTTCTACATATTTATCAAAAGGATAATCCACTGTCCAAAATCGTGGATTTAATTTCTAACCAAATTCATTACTATTGCACTTTTAATTAAAGGATAATCCACTGTCCAAAATTGTGGATGAAACTCCTTTAATAAAAATCCATATCTAGTTTATCAATTTAAATTGATTCCACATTTATAAAACAATGTTTATAAATCATATTTATATTTTATAAAAACTTTAATTTATAAAATCCCTTTATTAACAATTCCGTCGATAACTCAATTACATGCCAAAATCCAAATTATAAGTTAATTGACTTATAATTCTCTTATTTACAAAGTTCATTCTTTTTATAACATCATCAATTCATAAATCTATAAATCTTGAGATTCAATTATAACTTCATTTTAACACTTATAAAAACTCCTTTATAATTTCATTACTTTGATTTATAAAAATAAAATTTTATAAATCTATACATATAAACCGTTTATAATAAATCAAAAATCTTAATTTAAACTATTTTACCAATATAATCGACTTCATATTCAAAAATCACATTCTGATTATATTTCCCAAAAGTCATAATTTTATTAACATCAAAATTATAACATCTATTTATTTAAATAAATCCATTCCTTAAAAATTATATATATATATATATATATATATATATTCAACATTCACTTTGAAAATCCTTTTCAAATTTGAAATCATCACTTTAACATTTTTAAATTACCAAAAATAGGCCCAACGCTGCAACGACACTAAATACATCAATTACGGTAACCAAACATCATATATCATACAATAACAGCATATATCACAAACCAATACTGGTGAGGAATTCAGATGGATCCCTTCAACCTGTCACCTGCAACAAATATACATATTAGAATATGTGTACAATGTCCGCTTCGAAGCAGACGTGCGTACAGAAAGTCATCCGCTCATACACGGAACGTATAGGGTCTTATCTGCTCCAATAGGCAGGAATATATCCAAATACCAATCAATATATAGACAATATATCATATATCATCCAAACAATCATTAATAAGCACAAAATAAATTTATTCTCACTTATATATAAATATCAGTGAGTCAGAAAGAGTGAGTTGTACTCACTTTGGTTCCAATAACAGTTGAAGTGTTTTATTCCGAATAAAACTAAACTGCCGTTTAATTTTACCCAAAATTTGCACTAGCTCCAATCAACTCCAAACTACTTCTAAAATGTAGTGCTTGTCAATATGGACCCAACATAACTTGTTTCATGAAAAACGGACATCGTATGAAGAAGTTATGACATTTTAAAGATTATACGAATTAATATATAAATTAACTTACAAATTTATTTTTATTTTTAACCTAAATCAAATCGCAGCCGTTAGATTTTCTTTGGAGAGATCCAGCCGATGCTTATCTTCTTCCCCCCCTCCCCCCTCCCCATTTTCTTCATGCACGATCAAACCCATATAGCTGCCCTTACCAACGAATTGCTGCTTCTTCTATCGACGATCGGAAACAATCGAAGACCACCGCCGCGTGCCCCAAATCCAACTCCACCTACGCCACCAACCGCGTCACACTCTGTGCCCCCTATCACGAGAATTTGTCCCTCAAACGTGCGTCGTTTGAGCTTGATTTGCTGACGATCGGCTTCGTTTTAAACGATCATAGCCGTTGGATGTGTCCGTCTCATCTTGCTCTACAACTTCTTAGTTGAAGCTTTTTCGTATAGGTCAATGGATCATGAGAAAAAGAGGGAAGAAGGATCGAAAATATTGGCCATTGAAAATAGAAGGAGGCGGCTGTAACCGTAGCTAGGGTTTGGTGTGCAAAAATGAAGAAAAATGTGGCCTTTTATAGAAACTTTACGTGCACTATTCATCCGAAAATTTATCGAACTCCAAACGAAGCATGCCGCTTAGCATTTATAATGTTTTACCCTTACTCCGGACACAATGGAATATATACCGGGAGCCAATTCTATCGTATGTGGAAGATAGGTTTCGAATCGACTTATTTAAAATTTGCTTAAACAAATTTCTACGTGTTTTAGCTTGCCACGACCACCCGTAAATCCAATTGACACAAAAATTAAAATTTTGTAATAGTATAACATTACGGATCTAATGAAACTAGTTTCATCGAAATCTGAGACTGTTTCAAATATGATTATTTTTACTCATTAACTAAATATTAAAATATTCAATTTATGTACTTAACTTTTAATTCAATTTTAAAAGTTTACCAACATCATTATAATTTGAATTTAATTCAACTTTATAAATTATTTGCATTCACATATAATTCAAATTCTATTATTTCAGCAATTTCAAATATTAAATTAACAATTTAACTATCCAATTAAATCACTATATTCGAAATATAATTTATTCAGTTTATAAAATTTAGTTTTGAATATTTAAAATCAATTAAATATACGAATTTCAAATGACTGAAATTATGGATCGTTACATTCTCCCCTACTTAAAAGAATTTTGTCCCCGAAATTACCAAGTAAGAAAAGTAATAAAATCCTTTAATTTTTCAAATCAACTCGTTTGGATTAGATTTCAAATCCATTTAAACTTTTAACTTTTCCAAAATCCCATTAGTTAAACTTCTTACAAAAGCTTTTCTAAGTTTTCAAATTCATACTTACTTATATTTTTAAAATCAACTGATATCATTTAACTTTTAACTCAAAATCAAAAAATTTAGTTATCAAAATATTTTCCTAATTTTTCCCAAAATTTTCCAACGCCTTAAATTTTCAAAAAATTTCGCCATAGCCTCCTTTGCGCGGTTCGATCATAATAGGATCACAACATATATATATATATATATCATAAACATACATCTCATCTTCGAAGATGAGGCATCCCGTAGGGAAAAAATATAAAAGTACGATATGTAATCCGAGATATGTAACTATATATTATTAGCGAGCATATACGGCTAATATAGCACGAAAGCAAGCTCCAAATACGAAGCGTACGTCATCCGCATCTACGAAACACTCAACAAACAAATGAGAAACATGTATATATGAAAGTAATATCAATACACAACATATATCAATACAACAACTATAAATGCCAATGTAGCAAACGCAATCAAAACAAATCCAGCCATCTAACAACTACCATCCAACTAACATCCAACAAACCAATATCTATCTAATCAATCCATAACCCAATCAATATACATTCACTTCTTATTAATATTCATTGAATTTGTTTTCAATTTAATCACATTCGATTCATTAACATTGGATTTTACTAACATTCATTTATTCGCATTCAATTAGCTTATATTCACTAATTTACATTCAAGTTAGTTCACTTCCAAATCAAATCAAATTAAATTCTATCTTGATTTACTTCACTTCCAATTTGGATTCAATTATTGTATTTCAATTTCATTAATTCAATTTCATTAACATTTAATAAATTTCTATACAATCAACTAACAACCAATGATATCCATCATAACCAAATTAATTTACTTTACTCTCAAACATTTGTATTTACTCCGTTGCATTCAATTTGGTTTAACACTTTTAATTTCAATTGGTTGATATTCAATTGAATTTCATTCAATTATTCAATTCCTAATTTCATTAGCTTTTAATGAATTAATACTTACATCCATATTCCATATCAATTCATTTACATTCGATTGCTAATTCATTTTGCATTTCAAGTTGAATTTCATTATATAACTCAAGTTCATATTCATCACTTCTCTTTATTAATTCATTTTGATATCAAATTCAACTTCATTCAACATCACTTAAGTTACGTTTCATTTCAAAAGTCATTTTGTTTTACTTTTACATAAGTCAAACTTCATATCACTTATTCAAATTCAGATTTTGTTTTGCTTAATAAAATTGGTTAACCATTTAAAATTTGTTTTTACTTACATTTTCTCACTTTATAAGTTATACAACTTATTTATCTAAACTTCCAAATTCATAATATATAATCACTTACCTCTTAAGTCTAATTTCCATTCCAATAACTTATCAAATCTGGTTCAATTCCCAATCAATTTATTTAACTTCCCTTTAGTTAAATTTCAAAATCATTTATTTTATTATGCTAACTCAAATGCATTTCAAATTTATTAATGTTAAATCTTTTTTATTTTATATTATAAGCCCAAAACTCATTTTACTTATATTTATCAATTTCAACTTGGATTTTAAATTTAAATTCGTTTATTACAATAAAACTTAAATTTCAATTTACTATTGGTAGCAAATCAATCACATAGAAACTCGAAAATGATACTGATGATGCTGTAGTCATCACTCTCATTATTTCCCAACAACGGTAGTGAATTCAATGTTTTATATTCTTTTTAAGAAATCCTTTTATTTATAAATCACATTTATAAGTTCATACTTATATAATTTCACTTTTTCACCTCACTTATATAAGATTATTCCAAATTCATTTATTTTACCTAGATTTATAGTAATATAATCACTGTAATCTTTAAAAAATAACTTTCAAAATAAACGGGTTCAAATTCTCAAAATCTTAGTTTAAATTCATTTTTATTTATAACTCATATTTATAAATATTCTCAGGTTGTCCCATTTCTTATATATAAGATTATTTCACAATTGTAAATCATATTAATTATAATTCCATATAATTCATTTGCTCATATTATTTATTATTTTACAATTGTTGTTTTTATTTAGATTATTCAAACAGCTTTTATTAACTTATATATATTTACATTTTCAAACAACCAAACAATTCATTTATATACTCCATAATAATTTTTGAAAAATTGTTTCCTTATATATAAAATATAATCGAGGTAAAATTATTTCATTTACGCAATTTAGAATCAATACTATGTCGACTTGCCTCTTTTAAGTGTTCCCCATCGATAATATGGCATCCCACATACCGATCAGAATTCACAAACAACTCAACGAATAAGTAAACACAATATAAAACATTTTATATCACTAAAAATACGTGCTCATATATATAATACATTCAAACTCAATCTAGGGTGCTACTGTCCCAATCTATACCGAATAGACATCAAAGCCTAGGAATATACAAAATCTAAGCCCTAATACCAACTGTGACGGTCTATCGGCAGTGGTTAACTCCACCGTAGCTCACATGGATACCTCACGTTTTGCTTTTACAACCAGCCTCTCGACTATAAGCCAAACTAGCAAACCAACCCCTCGATACTCGATCTCAGGGACATGTTGGAGTAAGAGTCATTCGTTTGCTACCTAACAATAAGCGAGAAACCCCTATCATGTACGAACATCACTAAGCAAAAATGATGTATGTATACAAAAATGAAGATCTCCAGCTCTCCTGTTGAAGCTCCAAAAGCACCAAATCTGAACTTGTAATTATACTCCGTCTGACCCGAGTATTGAGAGGGAAGAACGTCCGGATCAATCTGGTAAACTAGCATAAGAAACACACTCAAATGAATTTATTAAATTACCAAACTTTTCCTTTTAAAAACAAAAATGTATCGTAAGAGACGCCCATACATAAACATGGACATGTTTTTACCTTACGATAATTAAATCATTCCATATCAAATCCTCTTATATCATAATAGTTTCTACTGCATAAATAATATTAATCTTAGCTGAAATTCTTACATTGATTAATTCCAGCATATAGCCCAAAATGGGTAATATAATCAAAATGGAAGGTACATAATGGAGTTTGGATTTCCATCAAATGACCAGGTGAAAGGATTACCTTCCGATGGGTACAACTCTAGATGGATGTCCCAAGAAACCATCACAAAGTTCCTCTACTAACACAAGACCGGCTTATCTCTATAACTAGGTAGTACCGAATATGTCATCCTCCGACCGTTACCGACCTTTTCCAAGGGCCCTCATAGCATACAAACCACAATAATTTTCATCCCGAACGTCATAGCGGGAAGAAATATATATCTAGAAGAGGATGATCATATCTTACTTGGGAGCGACCCACTTAGCCTTGCCATATCTAACATTGTTTCAATAATTTTCGATCGATGAGTCCTGAGGTGACGATTACCTTTCACATATCACATATCACATCACTTTAAATGCCACACGGCCATTTCCGTCTACCACTAATTGCCTTCCACAAAAATACAACCCTGAAGCTCGTATGTCTCAAGAAGAGTGTTAAGCTAAGAGAAGTTGTCTTCTTCTCCACCACTGATGTACGTTTGTAAAAACCAATATACGTAATCTTAGAAATGAAATGTCAAACAAACATCCATACAAGTTGTCCAGGAACAGGACAAACCGAAGGTACTTTCCTATCACATCCTGTCGGAAAATCCCTAGGATTAGTAGCGAATGGTCAATGCATTGGATATTTCATAAAGAAGAGACCACTGCTACTATATGTATATTGGGATTTTAACCGCAAACGATCAACAAGCAGTTATCCACTACGAAAATTCGAAATATCAATATCATCACAACCAACCTGCACAATCGTCGCATATATGTTGGTCCAAAGTGGTTTTCGGATAAACCAATCCCGGTCTCTTCGCACCAATAACGCAAAAGCGTTTCTCAACCTCACACAGAAACTAAGTCTCATGGACTTATTACGTCTTCAACTTTCAACTTGCTATCCTTCTACAAAGAAGGAAGCTCGATAGATTGAAGTAATACTCCGCACTACACGAATCAACATCCTCAACACAAATGATAATCAAACCTATATAGAAAGCTATGTACTAAATGTATGACTAAATAGTTCCCACATCAAATCGAGGAACTAAAATGGCCAAATTTGATAGTCAGTTATTTAACTATCAAAGCAAACAACAAATATCTAGCACCAAACGCAATCACTAGACCCTTTTAATTAATCTTTTATTTATCAAATCACTTGCCAAATATTCGCTTCAAATTATCTTTAAAAAGATATATTCTCAAAGCCATTTCAACATTTCAATATTGAAAAACATTTCCATGTACTTATTTAATAATAAGTAATTCACAATTCAGTCTATTTTCAACATTTAGAAAATATTACACATACTTAAATCATGATTAAGTATATATTTTATTTCGTAAAGAAAACATTCTCTTAACCACATTTATTTGGGTCAAAAAGAATGTTGCGTAAAACATTGTTACGACAACCCAAAATCACTAGTACAGGGATTCAAAAATTAGATAAATATATAAATCCCATATACTATTCAAAACATCTTTCGGAAATTATTTACTATAACAACGGTGTTATAGTCCATCATTTCCTTACTTCTTGAAACGTCTATTTCAACAATAAATGGTGAAAATCTATGTATTCGATACTTAATACATTTTAAAACATCTTCAAACCATTTTAGTCCATTTAAATGATCACTTTCCAAAACTTGTCTTTAAATTTAAAAGATCACTTTCCAACACATGTCTTTAAATTTAAAAGATCACTTTCCAAAACATATCCATTTTATTTAATAATAATATTCACTGTCTAAAATCGTGAATATAGTTCATTTACCAAATCCAATATTTCTATACATTTGTAAAAGGATAATCCACTGTCCAAAATTATGGATTTAATTTCTAACCAAATTCATTACTTTTGCACTTTTAATTAAAGGATAATCCACTGTCTAAAATCGTGGATGAAACTCGTTTAATAAAAATCCATATCTAGTTTATCAATTTAAATTGATTTCACACTTATAAAACAATGTTTATAAATCATATTTATATTTTATAAAAACTTCAATTTATAAATCCATTTATTAACAAATTCCATCAATAACTCAATTACATGCTAAAATCCAAATTATAAGTTAATTCACTTATAATTCTCTTATTTACAAAATTCATTCTTTTTGTAACATCATCAAATCATAAATTTGTAAATCTTATTTACTTATAAGATTCAATTATAACTTCATTTTAACACTTATAAAAACTCATTTATAATTTCATTACTTTGATTTGTAAAAATTAAATTTTATAAATCTATACATATAAATCGTTTATAATAAATAAAAATTCTAATTTAAACTATTTTACCAATATAATCAACTTCATATTTCAAAAATCACATTCTTATTATATTTCCTAAAAATCATAATTTTAATAACATCAAAATTATAACTTTTATTTATTTAAATAAATCAATTCCTTAACAATTTAATATATATATATATATATATATATATATATATATATATTCAAAATCACTTTGAAATACCCTTTCAAATTTGAAATCATCAATTTAATATTTTTAAATTACCAAAAATAGGCCCAATGCTGCAACATTACTAAATACATCAATCACAACAACCAAACATCATATATCATACGATAACAGCATATATCACAATATCTATATATAAACCAATACTGGTGAGGAATCTAGTTGGATTCCTCCAACCTGTCACCTGCAACAAATATACATATTAAAATATGTGTACAATGTCCGCTTCGAGGTAGACGTGCGTACAAAAGATCATCCGCTCATACACGAAACATATAGGGTCTCATCCGCTCCAATAGGCAGGAATATATCCAAATACCAATCAATATATAGAAAATATATCATATATCATCCAAACAATCATCAATGAACACAAAATAAATTTATTCTCACTTATATAAAAATATCAGTGAGTCAGAAAGAGTGAGTTGTACTCACTTTGGTTCCAATAGCAGTTGCAGTGTTTTATTCCGAATAAAATTAAACAGACATTTAATTTTACCCAAAATTTACACTAGCTCCAATCAACTCCAAATTAGCTCTAAAATATAGTGCTCGTCAACACGGACCCACATCGACTTGTTTCATCAAAAAAGGACCACGTATGAAGAAGTTATGACACTTTAAAGATTGTACGAATTAATATATGAATTAATTTACAAATTTATTTTTATCCCAAATCAAATCGCAACCGTTCGATTTTCTTTGGAGAGTTCCAGCCGATGCTTATCTTCTTATCCTCCCTTCCTTCAGTTTTCTTCGTGCACGATCAAACCCATATAGCCGCCGTTATCAACGAATTGCCGCTCCTCCTATTGACGACCGGAAAACGATCGAAGACCACCACCGCGTGCCCCAAAGCCAGCTCCACCCACGCCACCAACCTTGTCATGCTCAGTGCCTTTTATCACGAGAATTCGTCCCTAGACGTGCACCGTTTGAGATTGATTTGTCGACGATCGACTTCATTTTAAACGATCATAGCCGTTGGATATGTCTGTCTCATCGTGCTCTACAACTTCTTAGTTGAAGCTTTTTCGTATAGGTCGATGGATCATGAGAAAAAGAGCGAAGAAGGACCAAAGATATTGGCCGTTGAAAATAGAAGGCGGCGGCTGTTACCCTAGTTAGGGTTTTGTGTGCAAAAGTGAAGAAAAATGTGGCCTTTTATAGAAAATGTACGCGCGCTATTCATCCGAAAATTTTCTGAACTCCAAACGAAGCGTGCCGCCTGACATTTATAATATTTTGCTCCTATTTCAAATAGAATGGAATATATATCGGGAGCCAATTCTATCGTATTTGGAAGATAAGTTTTCAAATCGACTTAAGTAAATTTAAAATTTACTTAAACAAATTTCTACGCGTTTTAGCTTCCCACGATTAAACCGTAAATCCGATTGATACGAAATTTGAAATCCTACAATAATATAACATTGTGGATCCAATGAAACTGGTTTCATCGAAATCCGAGACTGTTTCAAAAATGACTGTTTTTACTCGTTAATTAAATATTAAAATATTCAATTTCTGTAATTTAACTTTTAATTCAATTTTAGAAGTTTACCAACATCATTATAATTCAAATAGAATTTAATTCAACTTTATAAATTATTTTCATTCACATATAATTCAAATTCCATTATTTCAGCAATTTCAAATATTAAATTAACAATTAATTATCCAATTAAATCACTATATTAATAATATAATTTATCCAGCTTATAAAATTTACCTTTGAATATTTAAAATCAATTAAATATACGAATTTCAAATGACTGAAATTCTAGGTCGTTACATTGTGGTTCCAGATTAACTTCTTCATTAATGACAAGAATGATAATCTATACATTGTTAGAAGAAGTAACTGTTGTAGGAATCATAGATGATGATTCCTCCTCAAAAACAATGTTCCTCACTTCATTTTTCCCCCTAACTCAGCATCCTCAAAAAATGTTGTAGTTTTCGTCTCAAAAAATTTCTTTAGTATGAGATCATAAAATTTATAACCCCTGGATCGCTCAAAATGACCAGTAAAGTAGCTGCTCACTATTTTAGAGTCCAATTTTCTTTTATTTGGCCTATAAGGCCTTGCCTCAGCTGGACATCTCCAAATATGAAAATGCTTTATAGTGGGTTGTTTGCCTGCTAAAGCTCATAAGGTATCTTGGCAGCTGCTTTAGTGGGTACCCTATTAAGGATATAAATTGTTGTCTTTAGTGACTCCCTCCAGAGTGATTTTGGTAAGGTAGAATGACTAATTATACTCCTCACCATGTCTTTAAGAGTTCTGTTTTATCTCTCAGCAACACCATTCATGCCAGGTTAATCTATATGGTGTACTATGGGACTATTCCATATTCCTTTAGGGATTGGGGAAATGATCCTAGACACTGTTCACCTGATTTATCAGATTTACCATAATAATCACCTCCATGGTCAGGTCTGACAGCTTTAATTCTTTTGTTGAGTTGATTCTCAACTTCTACCTTAAATTTCTTGAACATGTCTAAGGATTCTGATTTATCGTGTATAAGATATAGGTATCCATATCTTGAGTAGTCGTCTATGATGTGATAAAGTATTGTAGACCATTTCATGATACCATAGGGAATGGTCCACAAATGTCCGTATGTATCAATTCTAAAACATTGGTTGCTCTATTGGCACATATTTTCTTATGTTTGGTCTTTTTTCCCTGATGCACTCTACACAGACATTGAAGTTTGAAAAATCAATAGATTCCAAAATATCAACTGACACAAGCCTTTGAATTCTAGTTTTAGATATATGACCTAACCGCTTGTGCCACAATGTGGTCAAATTTTCCTTATTAGCTTTTCTTTTAGTACCACGCGATTCCACATGCAAGGCTTCATAATAAGAGGTTTTCACATCGAACATGTATAAGTTATCATAAACAATGAGAGAACCAATTCCAATAAGATTTGAATTTATTAATAAACTAAAAATACAATTCCAAAATGAACAAGAATAACAAGATTTGTCCAATTTAGAAATAGAACCCAAATTTCGTCTAAATGACAGTATAACAAAAGTATCAAATAAATCCAAATAAAACTCAGTTCCTAATAACAACTTAAAATGCCCAATAACCTCCACTTTAACCGATTTTCCATCATCAACTGTAATGACCCGTTTTTCTGTGCCCTTTGAATCGACAATAAACCACACATGTCTAACTCAAATTGCACGAAAAGACGGATCATTCAGGTAGAAAGAAAATAAAGACAGAACAGAATCCCACATAAATTGAATAACATATATTATTTCAATAACAATCTTTACATATTTTATATTTAAAATCACTTTAAATAGTATATTTTAAAGTGGTCAAATTCTAGGTCGTTACACCAACATAGATGTATCTTTCAGCATCAGTTGGATTTCGGTAGCTCAGGCAACCCTGCATAGAAACACTTATATGAGTAGAAGCATCGGAATCTAGCAACCAAGTGTTTCTAGGTACTGTAGCAAAATTTACTTCAGAACAGACCAAAGCAAAGGATGTACCTTTCTTAACATGCCATGCGTGATATTTGGTACAATCTTTCTTTAAATGTCCAACCTTCTTACAAAAGTAACAGGCATCAGCCTCCTTATGTTGTTTTTTCGGTTGGACCCTTAGAAGTTTCCTTATCCTTCTTTCTCTTTTGTCTTTTCCTTTAAGAGTGTATGCCAAATGAGCACTTTTAGTCTTGTCATGCTTCAATCTCTCTTCTTCTTATACACAATACGAAATGAGCTTATTAAGAGTCAATTTCTCCTTTTGATGGTTATAATCGATCTTAAACTGATTGTATTGTGAAGGAAGAAAGATTAGTACCAAATGCATGAGCAAATCATTTGAAATCTCAAGCTTAAGTGCCTTAAGTTTTGAAGCAACATTAGACATTTCCATAATATACTCCTTTATGTTCCCATTGCCTTGATGCTCCATGGAAATCAAGCGCTGCAAAAGCGTGCTTGTTTTCGCCTTATCGTTTTGAGCAAAACATTTTTCAATCTCAGCAAGGAAATCTTTAGCATTGGTTATCTTTTTAGATAATGCACCCCGAAATGCTTCTGGCATGCCACGCTTTATGATCATTAGACTGATGCAATTTGAACGATCCACGACCTACTTTTCTATACAGTTCGAACTGACAATTTACCATACATGTCCAACCCAAATTGCACGGAAAGGCAGATATTAAGAAGAAGAAAGTAGAAATAAGATAGAAAGAAAACCAAACAGCACAGAATCTCACAATGGAAATGAAGAATCTATAATATAGAACAAATCTTTACATAAAACAAAACTGTAATGTTTATAGTACAGATAACAATCGGAGTTTACCAACCTATACAGTACGGACAGTTATAACACCCTGACCTTTCAACTGCTAATAAACACAACTAAAATGCAATGGAATATAATCATCTATGTGAATACGTCTCTGGACCTCCAGCTCCTTCCCTGAAGCTCTAATCCTTCCAGCTAAACCTGGAAATATGATCGGTCTGACCCAAGCATATAGGAAAAACCACGCCCGGGTCAGTCACCAGCGTGAGAATTTAAATCACAAGGAATTTTATTAATCTTAACTTTCAAAAATCCTTTGAAATCAAGGATATCTCGTAAGACCAGGCCACACATAAACACGATGAATTTTTCCCTTATGGTAACCGAATCTTTTATAGAAAATCCAGTGATATTATAATAAGGTCTAAGCACAAATACTTATCCAAATAACTGAAATTGTTATATTAATTAAATTCTAGCATACTAGGCTTTACAACCAAAACTGTAAAGGTATGTATTGGAGAATGGATTTCCATACAATAACTAGGCACTGGGGTACCACCTATACGGTACACATCTAGAAAAATATGCCGAGGACCTCTCTGGGATCCTCTACAACACAAGACCGGTCTACCCCTAACCTGGATAGAACCGAATATGCTATCACCTCGGGTGTTCCAACCCTTTCCGAGTTCCTTCGATGCACCGTAGTAATAATATCCGAGGGTATCTAGAAAGGTGATAAACATACCCTAATTGGGTGTGACCCACTTAGCCTTGTTGCATCTCCCTGATTTTCAGTCATTCCTCGTTGATGATGCTTGAGGCTATGATTACCTTTAGGGAATTTACACTTAGAATGTTCATTGTCCTCTAATGACAATGAACTGATAGCATTCATCCTTACAAGTCCGTTCTGGATCTGAACAAAACCTAAGGCACTATTCCTACTGCATTCATTTTAGAATCATCCTCAGGATTGATAGCGATTAGCCTTGCACTTCAATGCTCCACCTTCGATTCCATGCTCTTGTCTTCATTTTGAAAATTTATTCGTTGGATCGAAGTGGTTTTCAGATAACTTATCTGATCCCTGTCTCTTTGAAACAATGTTCGATATTTTCTATAAACTCAACCCCGGTTCTTTAGAAATATAAACAGATGAAAATAAGGGCGGAGATGACCTCCTAACCGTTAGTGAATGGTTTTTCTTATAATCGTCCTAAAAGAATGAAACAAGTTTATACGTATAGTATAGCACCATCGACGATAACTGTACCATATAATCTCCGTGTTTCTCCTAGATATTTCCAAAGTTATATTTTAGTCCACGTTTGATAGTCGGTTATTTAACTACCAAATAAACAATCATTCAATCAAATGTTTCATTTCCCACCGAAATCGCTAAGCCTTATTTAATTTAAATTTCAATAATTTAAATCTCTAAATCAATGGTATATACTTATCTAATAGAAATGAGTATATTCACAAACCATTCCTTCAATAATATTTGAAAATCCCTTTTTTTAAATAAACGTGGAAAGTACTCTACGGTATCAACCATGAATTCACAGCTCAATGATTACGTCTTTATCCTAGAGAAATCCAAACTTAACCGTAGGCAGTCTCTGCCCCCCGATCACGCCATGAAAGTATACCATTACTTTCCGGAAACTGTATTTAATAATTATCTCAAAATAATACTTACAAAGTTTTTATACAAAATTTCCAAGTTTTAATTAAGTAAAATACTCTTTTATAAAAGTTTACTACATAATATATTATTTTTAAAACATTATTAATATTTGAACAAATTATCTTGAAATAAAATGCTTTAATACTAATCAATCCTCAACTAATAATTTACTTTAAACAAATCACTATAACATAACCTTATTTAATAATTAATATACTTTAAATAGTTTAAATAATTAAATAGTTTGGAACAATAATTAAAGACTTTTTAAATAATTTTGAAGAAAAATAAAATAATTAACTTTAAATAATTATCTAATATTTATAAATTAATTTTAAACAAATCACTATAACATAACCTTATTTAATAATTAATATACTTTAAACAGTTTAAATAATTAAATAGTTTGGAACAATAATTAAAGACTTTTTAAATAATTTTTAAGAAAAATAAAATAATTAACTTTAAATCATTATCAAATATTTATAAATTAACTTTAAAATATCATTAATAAATAATAATTATCTTTTAAATAAATTTGATTCAAAAATTAACTTCCAAATTGGAAAAAGGCTTATTAATCCTAATGGAACTTAATCAAATTACCATTTATTTCATAACAACCCGTCACAATAGATCTATATATTCATATCAATCCATCTTTAACAATTCATTCAACATTACATTACCCAATATAAATATCAAGAAAATAAATAGATGTCCATATAAATACGACAATATAACAGGGTTTTAATTTTGCTAGTCAATGTCCAAAACACATATATTCAGTAATAATGGCAGAACGGTGATTTATTCTACCAACATGAGTCCAATTAAATACAATTAGCGAAACAGTGTTTTATTCCGCTAAGATGGACGTCAAAACATCGTAATTAAATAAAATTAACTCATTGTAATTTTTATCTGGGCAAAACACTTCATCAGACGGGTCATATAAATTTAAACGATGATATATGTTTTAAAACGATAATTAAAATCTGTCCGTTTTAAATTGCTTAAAATTTTCACTTGTTTAAAACTCGACAACTAATTATACGATTACGTAGTGTCCGTCGATACAAACCTAACGCAATTAGCCTCGTGTCAATCAGGTTTCATGTGCATCCGTTATGCATTTTAAATTTTACAAAATAAATATATATAATTTAACATTTTAAACTTTTAAAAGAATTCTCCTTCCTCCTTTCCCCTGGGCTGAAGCCCATAACCATCATACCTTAACATTTTAATTTGTTTAAAACTTCCCTCCACTTTTTATTTATTTTTTTGTACATGGGCCGAAGCCCATGTCTACTCCCACCCAAGAAAAAGAACGCTTCCCCTTCTTCTTCTTCTTCTTCTTCTTTTATTTTTATTTTTCCCAGCCCTCTCTCTCTTATTCAAGCAAGAACAGACGTACACGAGCTGTGCACGAAATGTGCACATGTACAACACCTCCGACCATCTAGTCCTACCACCGACCAATCTCGAACATCGCCCATGACCCCTATGCCACAAAACACCCACCAGAAACACGTTCGACCCTTAGTTCAAAAAATTCGAACTGCTACCGAACATTGGAAACAAAGTGGAGCTCACCCAGTCGCCACGTCACGCCACCCCTTACCACCATCGGTTCCCAGACTTCGCCCAGAGCTCCATCACGTCCTCCTCTTCCTTTTCCCTTGGACCACACCCCATCTTCCTCTGCCGTCGCAGCCATTTCCAAAGAATCGACCCTACCCTGAAACAAGCTCTTAAACCTTAAAATCACCACATGAACTCCAATCAAAGCCTAATTCAAAATTTTGCCACGGTCAACCACTTCCCCTTGATGCGATGCTCCTCCTTAGCCAGGCCCCGCCTTCCCTCGATGACCCAATCGTCGGATTATTCTTTAAATGAAAATTGATAAAACCAAAATTTCTCTAAATCTAGTAACTTAAATCCTGATTTCTTCACTAAAATTCATGATTCCACATATCAATAATGAATCTATACATAAATCCAAGAGTTAAGGATGTTGAAATTGGCCAAAACATGGTTGCTTACTATAAATTCAAATTTTCTTACAATGTATAGCATGAAAAAACCTAAAACTATTTTTAATGCAATCTACGCTAAAAAACAAACGATTCACCAGTTTACATCATCCATAAATTCGAATTAAAAATGGTGATATTGATATTTGAAGACAAGTATACAAAGCTTTGAAACTCTGTTAACATTTAACAGAGAAAAAAATAAAAATAAATAAACACTTCCGGGTATAAAAATTCCCACCTTAAACATTTGGATTCTTTTGAAATCTTCAAGTTGAATCCTAGTTTTTTTTAGATCTGCAAACTTGAATCCTTGCTTTTGATTTAGAAGAGAATGCTTCTTCCTTTTTGTTCTTTTTTTTACTGCGTCTTTTAGTTTGTCGTTACAAAGCTTTTATATTTTTGTTTTTCAGAGCTTCTTAAAACTGAACTACACTTACAAGCCTATACGCATATATTTATGCAAGTATTTAAGGGTGTATACGTTCAATGCTTTAGGCTCGTAAGGTTTTGAGATGCTGTAAATTGTTTTTTTGATGGATTGACAAGAGTATAAAGTGACATTTGTTTTTGAGGTTGAAAAGAAGCTAAAGTGTATGTTTCTAGTCTTTCCCTATTTAGACTAACAAGTATTTATGCTTATATACTTGTTTTACCGATTTATTCTTATTAACTTTTACCAGGCAAAAGTTTAAATTTTACTGCTTGTAAGTTTGCTTTCCCTTTCTTTTCTAACTTGTAAAATTTTTGTTTTGCTTTTGGTACTTACTTAGTTAAACTTTCTTTTGATATGCTTCACACACATATATATATATATATTTTGAAAATAAAGTAGTATCAATTTTAAATAGCTTTAAGACTTCATATTCAAATTATATCTTTATTTACTTTATTTTTAGAGATGTGAAAGTCAAAGAAATAACAATTTGCTCTACGTTTCTTTTTATTGAATTTAAAAATGTATCATTCAAAGCAAATGAAAAGTTTGCTATTTCATTTTAAATGTATGAAATAACATTTTTTTTACAACACTATTTTGTAAAAGATTCCCTTTTTAAAATGATTTTATAGTTTTTTCTCATTTTATCATCATATATTTTCATATATATATATATATATATATATATCTTCTTCCATTTTTCAATATATATTAACTTTAATAACTATATTTATTTGGTTCATATATATATAAATTTCACTTACCATTACATACATTGTTTTTAATGTACCATTTATATCTGTTTAAAAATATTACAGATATACTTTTACATTCTTCTCTCTTAAACTAACATGTATATACATAAGAAAAATACAAAATTTAAAATCTTCTATTTATAATACACTATATTATTCATAAGCCTTAATCATTTCTATTAATGATATAGTCTTCTTATTCTTTTACATTTATTTGCTATGAATTTGTTATCAAATTATATATATAAATTCTGTTGTTCTGAATATATATATATATATATATATATATATATATATATATATATATATATAAAAGAAATTCCAATTAAACCAATTTCCTATTTTATAAATAAAAATGAGGAAATTCAAAATATTATCTTGCCTTAAAAGCTATATATTATTACCAATTACCATTTATCGAGGATTTTATTTTGATTGAAATACCGTATTATTGAATATTATAAATTAATATTCAAAACTTAAGATAATAAAAATTCCGGGTCGTTACAATCCCACCTTTTAAAGTTTTTTATAACGTCATAAGAACTCTCATCAGTAAGAGGGGTGGGTGCATCCAATCTAAGTGCAAGGTCAAGATCCATGTAGCCAAGAACAAGCATCTCTTTTCAATCCTTAAAGTTTATTCCAGTCAGAATAGGAATGTTGTTAAGATTGGCAGATACCATAGTTAAATTAATTGTAATTTTAACATAAGGAATCAATCAAATATGCTCACATTGTAAAACAAAACCACAATAAATTCAAATAATTGGTAAGTCTCTTCTCAAGATACCTAGCACAACATCAATATCAAGGCTTTGGACAGTAATATTAATTGTAAGTGGTACACTTGTTGTAATGATCAAACATTGACAATAACTTCAAGCCAAATATCAATCTTCCTTTGGGCCGATTAGATATTCACTTGCAAAACTATATGATTGTTACATATTTACCATCACGCGTGTATAAATGATTCGGCCAAATATTAGTCGTCCTTTGGACCGGCTAATATCCGTATGAATAAATACACACAAACATCAAACATTTTTCATGAATAACTAAAATAAGAGAGGTCATTTTGGTGACATGTTATTTCAATTAGTTTACATGTAATGTAGGATATTTACATTTAGTTTGCAAAGAGACGCCAAATAATATTTGAATTGGTTTATTTTAACTCATTCATTTACGTGTATTTCATAAATTTCAATTTTCAATTTTATACGTATTGAAAATATGGTTTCATAGCCGTAATAAAAAAAATTAACATCAACTAAAGCTGTAACAATACATAACAAATGGTATATGCAATAATAATTAATGATAAAATATTGCATACTTTATTTAACTGTCAATATTCAAGACATAAGATAAAACAAACTTTAGCATAGCATGGTCCATACATGTGATATTGCATGAAAATGAATTGTTGAAAACTGTAGCAGTGATTGGTCCCAAACATAGTGGGAAGCAACATAAATAAATAGTCCATGTCAAAATAGCTTATTATATCAGTGCGGCAGGTGATTAGCTTTCGATGAAAGCTTATTTGAATAAGCAAATATGAATACATGTGTTATAATATTACAGAAAGTGAAACGTATTTTTAATGAGCGGGCCATACAAATAAAAAATATAAATCTATAAAATATAAATGCATTAGATAATAAAAAATATCTCTTTTCTTACTCCAAAACAAACATGCTCATTGTTAAAATTTATTGCAACTGACGCATTTACCGCATTTATGATAATAAATTTATTTATTTATTACTATAACAACCACATTTAATGCAATTATGATATAAAATAAATGCAATCGACCGTTATGTGATTCAATACGTATTACAAGAACATTAAAAGGAATGAAGATGCTGTCATACGTGTGAATGAAACAAAACTTAACATGGCAACCATCTATAGAAATAATTTTTTTGTATAGTCGCAATACTACTGACAATAAAATATGAATAATATAAGTAGCAACAATTGAAGGAATTAGGTCCGAACAAGCGGAAATAATTCATGAATTATTTATATAGATCTCAAATAAAGACATCAGATGAATCAATAAGAAAAGAGCAAATCTCACAGATCCGAAATAAAGATATCGGATGAATCAACCAAAATTGTAAATATCAGAATCCTAATTTTGTATATACTTAAAATCAGGAAATTTATCGATAAAATCAACGATGGATGACTCTGATACCACTTGTCAATGATTAATCTATATTAGATTTGAATACATATAACTTATATTGATTCAGTTAAGAAACAAGTATATGAAATTAACAGCGGATGACGTACCTAAATCCATCGATTCTTAATTGATGTGAAGATTTGTTAGCACCAGAATTGGTCACTAACACCTTTGAGAAAGATTGTATAGAGAGATTAATGAAGAAAGTAAATTAAAACAGAGAATTGTATGCTAAATTAAATGCAAAGATAAGAACATAGGATTTATAGTGGTTCGGCGTAACAGCCTACGTCCACTTTAGATTTAATCTTTATTGCTTTACTCAACAATTGATTATAGATACAATCCATACACCAACTGCTTGAATACAAATGCTAAATGAAATAGAATAAGTCTTGAATGCGTCAGAGTCTCCCTAGTGTTCTCCCAAAAAAGATCCTTTTCACTGTGCCCCTGCCCTCCTATTTATAGACGAAGATGGGTTAGACTTCCCTCTTGAGCCTAGGAGCAAGATACCTCGTCCCGTGGTGAGTGACTTCTGTGTGCCGAGCCATAAATGCCAAACGACAATTGTCGAGCCACATATCCAGGCCGAACGGCATTCATATGCCGTTCGAGGAAGGCATGCCTCACGGTACCTGTATGCCGAACGAGGCATTGCGCTGAGTGAAGAGTGTAGACCGAACGAGACCTGTGCCGACCGAGACTTGATACCGGTTGAGGGGAGATGCCGAAAGACTCACTTATGCTGAGCGAGGCCTCGTGCCGAGCAAGGCTTGATGTTGAACGAGGCTTAATGCCGAACAAGGCTTGATGCCGAACGAGGCTTTATGCCATCTGAGGCTCTATGCCAAGGGAGGCTTCATGCAGAACGAGGCTTCATGCCGAACAAGGCTCTATGCCGACCGAGGCTCTATGCCGAGCGAGGCTTTATGTCGAACGACTCTTCTATTCCGAACGAGGCTTGATGCCAAGCAAGTCTTCTATGCCGAGCGAGACTCTATGCCGAACGAGGCTTTATGCCAAATGACTCTTCTATGCCGAACGAGGCTTGATGCCGAGCGAGTCTTCAATGCTGAGCGAGGCTCTATGCCGAACGAGGCTTTATGCCGAATGACTCTTCTATGCCGAACGACGCTTTATGCCGAGCAAGTCTTCTATGCCGAGCGAGGCTCTATGCCGAACGAGGCTCTATGCCGACCGAGGCTTCATGCCGAGCGAGGCTCTATGCCAAGCGACCCCTCGATGCCAAGCAAGACGTCATGCCGAGTGAGGGGAGGTGTACCAAACGATGTCTTTGCCGAACGATGTATCTAGGCCGAGCCTCTTATTACGTGGTCAATCAACCGGGTAACACCTGCCTCCCAAAATGTATCATATAGACAAACATGATACACTTTGATCCATGAGCACTCCGTTTTTTTCTTTAAGTCCTTATTCTGTCCTCTCTATAGTGATCTCTTGAATGCCGAATGAGGCAATGAATGTGAGCAACATATGGATGCTGAACGACATTGAATGCCGAACGACATTTGGAGGCCGAACGACATTGAATGCCGAACGACATATGGATGCCGAACGACATTGTTGCGGAACGAGGGAGGTGCCTTGACCAGTTCTACCGGTCACTGTCCATTCGTCTTCCCTCGTTCCTATATAACTCAACACTTCTCTTCTTTCCTCTTTTTACTTTTTACCTCCGCTCTAACACCCTCAAGAACTCAACTTTTCCCAAACCCTTGCTAACACCTCAACATATTCTTTAATCCCCGAGCCTTATTGTTTACTTCTCAACTGCCTTAAACAGCAAGCCTGAATAGGTTTCCACTTCCAACTCGAGTATCTCACCAGATTCCAACTCCTTCTCCTAGGTATGAAATTTCCACTTCCAACTCGAGTATCTCACCAGATTCCAACTCCTTCTCCTAGGTACGAAACTCTCACTTACCCGACTTTCTCCGATTAGAGATTTTGGACAAGACTTGAATTTATGACCTTCCTTTAACCCATAAATAAAGGAAGTCTCGTAGAGAAGGAAGGTGGATTCTAGGTTTAAACAAGCCAAGATTAAATGGAGAGGAAGATGGAAGAAGGTGTTGGCCCAGTAGGAACCGGTGAGGGTTGTGAAGCCCGGTCGCAGGTGGCGTGCGAGTTAAAGTGGTGGTCGATTGGCCACCTTGGAGGGTATCTAGTTTTTTCGAAGAAATGAGTTGGAGGAGGATGTATGGCGGTGGCTCGGCATGAATTTTGCATGTCGAACGATATGAGGGAGTGTAGGAGTAAAGTTGAGGTTGGGTTTAGCGTGTCGAGCGATGTGGTTTGGTATAGCTATGGCTCGGCATGACCCCCTATGTCGAACGGTGTTAGAGGGAGCGCAGGAGAAAAGTGGGAGATGGGTAGAGTGCCGAACGAGGCGACTCGGCATGACTTGTTGGATGACTCGTCTGTGTCGAGCGATAGAGAGGAAGTGTCGGAAGGAAGCTGGCGTTGAGGGAAAAGTGCCGAGCGATGTGGCTCGGCATGTCTGCGGTCTGGCATGATTGCGGTTCGGCATGACTTGCCGTATGCCGAACGGTAGTGATGGATGGTAAGAGAGTGGTATACAACAACAACACTAGTCGAACATAATGCATAGTTGACTCAACCTATTTTTTATGCCCGAACATATGACATTGAACAAGGACAAGGACTTAAGCAATTAAGCATATCGGACAATCCAGACTGATAACTCTTCTGTTATGACAATTATAAACCTGAATTTATCTCGATTAAAACAGATAATAACCTTCAACATGTAGTGTCAATGTCGAGGTCAAAAAAATAAACCATCATACGACAAGCTCTCGTAGACGGTGAGTGGTGACGGTCTTCGAAGATGATAATTCAAAGCCTAAATCAACTCCGTGACTTTTAATTCCTTGGCACTTATACTTGAATGAATGCACTAGTTCACACACTACACGGGGGGGGGGGGGGGGTGTATTTTTGTTGTTATATCTAATATCGATCGTTTTTTTGGTATAATTTAAACAGGTGTTTCATCGGATTCTACACTCATTAGAGATGTCTAGGAAATCTAGTTCCGCCACGATCTCGGACAGACCTGGGCCATCCTCTCAACAAGAAGTAGTTGGAACTTCAAATCCGTCAATTACTCCTGTATAAGACATTCTGAGCCCCACGATCGCATCCGTTGACTTGGCTCCTGATGCCCTGGATGTAGTGATCTTTTAAGACAATCCGATTGATTCTCTAGTCTCGAGAATTAACGAAAGCTCCCTTCATCACATATGCTCGGTGCACGGGATTCCTTTCGATGACGTGTTGGTTCCATCAGGACAAGATCGTCCTCACCTGCCCCCAGTCGGATACACGGCCTGCAACAAATTTATGTGCTGGGTTGGCAGTGTGCCGCCATTCAAATCCTTTCTTCGCGACCTACTACAGTATATTGAGATCGCTCCATCGCAATTACACCCAAATAGTCACGTGTTCCTGAACGACACGTGTATCCTCTTCATGAGTGTCCTTTTCAGGCTCCCGACTCCTGGCGATATCCGATACATTTATCATTCAAAGACGATCAGACAGCCCATCTTTTGTATTTCTTGAACCACACAACAAATGTCAAATTATGACCGGGGTATGGAGCAAATTCGCCCTGTACAAGCAAGAGTGGTTGTACGTACGCTGTCCCCTTGGCTTCGTAAGGAGATGAGTGGAAGGAAGTAAGTTTCTTTTCTGAATCGATAGTTGCATTTGGCAGAATGTGCACCTTTTCTAATACTTTATCTACTTTTTCAGGTATCGGCCCATGTCCCGAAGGCTCCGGGTATTCTGAAGCTGTAGAGGCTATTCGAGCTATCCCCGTAGGAGACCGGGACATTAGGTCTCTTATTTCGTACGAGTCGCTCTCGAAGTTTGGGCTGCTGGCGGCAGGCCGTCGAATAAGCCTTCCTCAAGATGTCACCAAAACAGCAGTTGCCTCGAGCAAAGGTTAAAAGCAAGCTGGGCCCTCAGGACGTGACGCCATTGACACATCTGTGAAGGGGGAGATTAAAGAAGCTGAAACTCCCGAAGTACATGGCGAGAATGTTATCCCCGCTCGGGTGTCGGTAGTCGAGGTGCAAGACATCGAAGTAACGCCTCCCCCTGTGAAGGGAAAGAAAAATTGACTTATAAGCTAAGGAAGAAGACGACGGGAGGAACTTCTAAAGTCACAATCACCCGGTGGAGAGAGAGCCTTCTCCTCAACGCTTAGAGAGTTCATTGAAAGGTTTATCGGACCTCACTATTCCCGATGATTTTCTTAACTATGGCTTCAATGATCCGGAAGTGCTTAAACTTCATTCTCCTGCAAGAGGCGATGCAGGCACTCAAACCTGCATTCAGGGAGAAAAAAATCCCATAGATAGAGATAAGAAACTGATCCGTTAAGGGGAAACACTAGGACACACACGGACACACGCACTTCACTTTTCTCTTGAATTTTAATCATTACTTTATTTTTTGCTAACTTGCCATCATTCACATTCCACGCAGGCGACATGGGGTGCACTCACAAACTCGACCGTCTTCATGGGTCATTTATTTTTCACCACTCCGGCTGGGATTCAGGATCGGCAAACGTCGAGACAGAGACGACACCGACGATCGGGACTACCACCACCGAGAATCATCCTATCGAAGAAAAACCTAAAGCCAGTCCTCCTACCCTCGCGATCCTCCTTCTCAATCGGAGCAAAGCAAAGAGAAGTCCACGCATATGAGGTCCCAGCCTGAGGCCCATCGAGATCAACACTCCGGTTCATCTAGTACCGGGCAATCCCGAGATCCCCACAAAACACCTGTAGTCTCCAGGCAGACTCCTCCCGCTCCTGTATCTGATCCATCGGCAGGAGAATGACTTGCTGAGCTTAAAGCCACGTTTCCAAAGATATGCTTTGATGGCTTGAAATTTCTTTCGGCGATTCATTACATTCCGGGACATGTCAAACAAAGCACTACTGCTTGTACTAACAACATCTATGTCGAGCATGATGCATTTGTTCACTTAGCCGAAAAAGTCTTGGAAGTCTCTGTTGAGCGTCAACACGAAATTGATCGCCTGAAGCTCGAGGCTATTCATGATAAAGACATTATCAAAGCTCAGGATAAAGAGCTCTCTTCGTACAAGTCTTAGCTTGAAGCCGCCCAACAAAGTGCTAAAGATACCGCGGAGGCCATCAATCATTTGGAAACGACACATAAGAAAGAAATTGACGAAGCGGTCCAACGCTCGGGGCCCTGGCTTTAGAGAAGGATTCTGTTTAGAAGGAAAGGGATGCATTTGTCACATAACATGCGTGACCGGTCGCCTGATCGCATGCACAACGCCAACTCCTTTGTCAGTCGGAAATTTCAAAGTCAAACACCACGGGGCCAAAGCTGCCATAAACTCTGCTAGGGCCGGTCGACCCAGAAACAAATTGTATGGAGAATCAACATCCAAAACTATGAAAGGTAAGATTTGCACCCTCCTACATTCACCTTGTCCCAGTTCAACTGGCAACTTAACATACTCCACTACATCAGTCGCTGCACCATTAAAGCCATGGATACGGGCATTAGATGGCTTTAAATCTTTTGTCTCCATCTTCATTTGGTCGTATGCCTTTTTGAAGATGATGTTAACAGAACTTCCACAATCGATTAAAATTCTCTTCACATATGCTGGCCCGATCGTCACACATATGACCATCGGGCCGATGGTAGGAGCCTCCACCTTGTCCGCATCTCGGCTCCTAAATACCATATCGTCTGTCATCATGCGTTGCTTCTTAGCAGGGGTCCCATCATCCACTTTTGAACAACACTCAAAATATGCACGTCTTAGGGAGTTGGCGCACCACTCCATTTCATGCCAATTCTTATCTGTAGAATGAGGTCCGCCGACTATCATGTTTATGACCAATCTACCCGCGGTTCGAGCAGGTTCTTCTGGTTGGCGTGGAGCCGGTCCGCATCCGAGGTCAAATGTTCCTTGCCTGCCCTCTTGTGGGTTCTTGACAAACTCCTGCAGTTTTTTCTGTCTAATCATTTTCTCTATGGCATCATGGAGGTGTCTACACTTTTCTGTATTGTGCCCGTAAGTCTCATGGAAGCGACAGTACTTCCCAGTCTGCTTCTGTTCCTCTTTTGACTCCTTTGGGTGCAGCTTCCTGTATTGAAAAATGTTACAAGTTGATAGGTAAATATTCTCAAGAGATGCATTCAGTGGGGTGTATTCGTTGTAGGTTGGAATCCTTGGCTTCCATTTCCCTACTTCTCTTTTCTTTTCGGGATTTCCTCCTCCGGACCCTTTAGATTGCCCGGGTTTATTCCGTACATTGACTTGAACCTTCCTCGAATTGTCACCGGACTGTGTCACAACGATGTTGCTTTTTACATTCTCCTGAATAGGACCTGGTGCCTTATCTCGCCTCGTCCATCTAGCTTCCTCCCTCCTTATGAATTAATGAGCCTTTGAATAGAAACGCTCCAGCGTAGTTGGAGGCTTTCTTGCCAACCAATCTTCAAACTCCGAATCTGGATCCATACCTCGCATTACCGCCATCAAAATTGCGTGGTCGTTAGGGTTGCTAACTTCGGTAGCCGCAACATGAAATCTCTGCAAACACTCTTTCAATGACTCCCACGGAGCCTGGATTACACTAGATAGGGACATCACATCCTTGGTACGAGTGGCGTGTATCCTGATATATTCCACAAATTTTATCGCCAATTCGTCGAAGCTGGATATAGACCGTGGGGGAAGTCGAGTGAACCACATGGTGGCGATTCCGAATAAAGTAATTGGAAAGCATCTACACTTGGTCGCGTCATTTGCTCTAACCGAATCCATTATCCATTAGCACCTCATCACATGCTGTGTGGGATCAGTCTTTCCTTCGTAGGCCGGGATAGTCGGCATGCTAAACTTCTTGGGGTACTCGGCCTGTAGAATAGTATCCGTGAATGGAGTATGACTCCTGGATATCCCCCAATCTTCATTGGTCAAGCCTTGATTCTCTCTCATAAATTGTCTGGCCATAGTCGATAAGTCCGGGGTCTGTATGGAGGATAGAAGGTTGGACTCTGTTCTTCAGGACCGATCGGGTTGGTGTCTCCTCTGTTGGCGGTCTGCCAAACGTGTATCCCGAGGACCAGCTTCGTTAGGGTCTTGGTGAGCCGGGCATCCAGTTTCCTCGCATGTTCCTACTCCAGCTTGGGTATGGTCTCCAAGATGCAAGTGATCCCTAGTTGATCGATCAGTAGCACATGCTTGTGCAGTTTCCGTTTTGCAGTGTCTGCGCCTGGGACGTTCGTCGGACGAGGTCGAACTATCGAATGAAGAATAAGGAATGGGGCTACCTCCAGCATTCTGATGCTGTTGCCGAGTAAGATGTGTCATGAGGTTAGCGTTAGCTTGAATTTGCTCAGCAAGTTATCTCCTGCTTTCCATGAGTTCTCTCATCAAGTCGTTGAACTCCGTTCTAGTAACAACTTCCGTTTGATTATGGGTTCTGTCAGTCCCTACGCCAGGATTAACTTGCTGATTGCTAGGTCCTATCTATTGTACGCTAGCGGTCTCGTTGACGTCCGCGTTATGAGAGACAGATCTGGTATGTAGTCTTTCCATAGTAGAGTTATTGATAGAAACTCTGAGTAGATTCAACGGACGTCCTGTGAATGACTTGGATCTCCTTCGGGGGATTTATTCAATCCAGTAGCTACAAAGCAGATCCTGGTGGCTTGAGAATTCGGCTCTCAGTGAAAGCACCAAAATGTTAGCACCAATTGTTCACTAACACTCTTGAGAAAGATTGTATAGAGAGATTAGTGAAGAAAGTAAATTAAAACAGAGAACTGTATGTTAAATTAAATGCAAAGACAAGAACACCGGATTTATAGTGGTTCGGCGTAACTGTGTACGTCCACTTTAGATTTCATCTTTATTACTTTACTCAACAATTGATTACAGATACATTCCGTACACCAACTACTTGAATACAAATGCTAACTGAAATAGAATGAGTCTTGAATGCGTCAGAGTCTCCCCAGTATTCTCCCAAAAAAGGTCTTTTTCACTATGCCCTTGCCTTCTTATTTATAGACGAAGATGAGTTGGACTTCCATCTTGGGCCTAGGAGCAAGATACCTCGGCCATTGGTGAGTGACTTCTGTGTACCGAGCCACAAATGTCGAACGGCAATTACCGAGCCACATATCCAGACCGAGCGGCATTCATATGCCGTTCGAGGAAGGCGTGCCGAATGGTACCTGAATGCCAAACGAGGCATTGCGCAGAGTGTAGGCCGAACGAGACTTGTGCCGACCGAGACTTGATGTCGGTCGAGGGGAGATGCCGAACGACTCACTTATGCCGAGCGAGGCTTGATGCCGAGCGAGGCTCTATGTCGAGCGACTCTTCTATGCCGAACGAGGCTTGATGCCGAGCGAGTCTTCTATGCCGAGCGAGGCTTTATGCCGAGCGACTCTTTTATGCCGAACGAGGCTTGATGTCGAACGAGTCTTCTATGCCCAGCGAGGCTTCATGCCGACCGAGGTTTCATGCCGAACGAGGCTCTCTGCCGACCGAGGATCTATGCCAAGCGACCCCTCGATGCCGAGCGAGGGGAGATGTACCCAACGATGTCTTTGCCGAACGATGTACCTAGGCCGAGTCTCTTGTTACATGGTCAATCAACTAGGTAACAAGATTAATTTGGATTAGATCTTCCAAATTGACACAAGCTTAGATCTGTAAATTCTCTTTAGAAGAGGGTAGAAAGAATATGATAAGACTTGTGTAATTTGGGATCATAACCCTATATATATAGTATGTGACATTTTTCAGTTTGACCCTTCAACAAACTAAAATTATCGCTCCGTTATCCATGCATTATAATTTTACATGACGAATAAACCTTTTAAGTCTTAATATGTTTATTCCAAAATTAGATCACGTAATTAGAATTATTTACAAGATAGTCCACACATTCAAATATTAAAATATGTTGCCACATTATATTAAATTATTCCAACGGAAGCTAGATATAAGTTGTAGAGAGGTCAAGCTCTGAGGGTGTCGGATTTCAGGACACTGAAAAGTGAAAATAGTTTATCTAATAGAAAAGAACCCCCACAAGCTAGCTACGGTGTTGCCTTCTGAATTTGTATAAATGATACATTAAGTTCAAGATACTCTAGTACTATTTAAGATTTATCATTGAACGACTCTGTTTTTCCACAATTCGCTCTTAGAGCAATGGAATTATCATTGAAAACTTGTTTTTATTTATTTCATTTCTAAAGGATTGGCGCTGAAACATTTTATCATTGATTGACTCTTTCAGTGGTTTTTTCAAGATTTTGAACCACTTTTAAATATCGCGCTCGACTTCTGGCATTCTATGTTACGTGGTTGTAAAGCCTTAGTATTAAAGTACACTAGTCATTACCAAGCTCAGTATTTGTATAAATTAGATATAACATAGTTGATTAAGCTTGCTTTAAAAATAACGAGATGAAGAAAAGAATTGATACATAATTCGATCATATTTCCATTTTCTTTGCAGTTTTTTTTTGTATATCTTCTTTAAGTTGTGTCTCTGCTTTACGGGCAAGAATTATTATTATTGATGCAATTTAAAAAAAAAAAACATTTTAGCTAACAATATTAATTTATGTAGCTATATGATAATCTTGCTCTTGATATTGATTTCACATACCCCTGAAAATTATTTATTCACACAGATGAATATGCTCGATAACTTAATACAAATGAACAGTTTTTGCAAGGTTGTAGAAAGAAGTAAAGCTATATTGAATTGAAATGCGAAGTATTAAAATACAAAATACAAACACAGTGAAATTCTTTTATTGTCATAAAAGGGTTGAAATCTAGTTTCATTTCTATCTGACATTATTGATACTGAGAGTTTGATTTAAACTGATATTAAACCGAATTCTAAGGATCAAAAGGGGACGAAATTTGGTCTTCATAGCTAGAATCCAATTCTAAGAATCAAATTTGAATTATTTTTTGTTGGCAGTTAGTCAGTATTGTAGATGATGATAATAGGGAGAATAAGGGAGATCTAATAATGGCACCATCAAAAGTAACACCGGAAGCCATGGCATTCACTGTAAAACATGGGACAAGAACTGTATGTGGGCATGGATGGAGATGACTTGGAGAGGTTAAAGCTTCCTTTTATGGTTAAAAAGAAGGAAAATTAAGAGAAACTCCGCATAGCTTTTACAATCTCTATGGCATGCAGTTTTTGTTGCATAATCACTTATTCGCAATTATAGAGGTCTGTAATGAACGAAAATTTCAAGCAAATTTTAAATTTTTGACTACTTTGACCTTTCAATTTCTTCACGGATGAACTATGCAGTTCTCTTTTGGTTTCTTGTAGGTTTGACCCATTTCCCCTAATTATTATGATCCTTTAAAGTGTGGTTTTAAAGAAAATGTTGCTATCGTTATTCAACAACAGTTATTTAAGGTATGAATCAGACTTACGTAAAACTTAATGATCTTTTGACATTGATTGTTCACATGCAAAAAAATTGATTTCTAATCCAGTGTGACATTTTAACGGGCTTTGTAATCGACATGAGTATTAATAGAAGCAGTTATGTTGTACTGTTATAAGCAGTGTATGGAAATATTTACTACTCATGTCAACATCCCATAAGATTGAATAATGGCAGAGAATATTACGATGTCCCTACTTAAGGGCTGCAGTATTCATGTAACACCAATGAGAAAATACGATAATTCGCATAACCATAAAATATACATATATACCAAACGTCCACTTCAATTATCACCAGGTCATTTGATCCATCAAAAAATGTCAAATTGTTGCAGCGTTATATCAGTTTTACCTCAGAAAAATAAACCTTTCCGATATGAAAAGCCCCCATAACTAGTCATGGCATATAAGTATTTTTCACTTATGATTTCAATATTTCTATTACTAGCCTAATATCCATAATCTTGACTAATAATTTATTTTTCTAATTAGTACATGAAAGGTTTCTAGAAACTAGCACAACAGATTCAACCACCAGAAAGGCATGTAAGCATTTGTATTATAAGAACTTATAATTTCCACTTTTCTTCAATATTTACTAGCCTAGCATCGTTGATGCATATTTTGCTTGTCATACTAAAATTTGGGTTATGAGTGTTGCTATTTTTAACAACTCAACCATGATCGACAAAGAGTAATTGTGCGGTAATCATATTTCACTTTTAAAGCTACTCTATTTTTTTGAAATAATACTTTATATACGTGTCACTAAAACAACATATCGCATATCAATAAATATTTGAATCATGCTATGTAAGTTTCAAACTTGTGATCTCTTGCACCAAAGTCGAATCACTTAACCACTTGGATAATGGTGTCTGTCTTCAAAGCTACTTCTTGTCTTTTAAAGCTACTCCTATCCTTGATATTCGGTAATTTTGACAAACATCTTAACTTCTTCAAACATTCCACACAATTAAAAAAGCCCAACCGTTCCTATTTCAACCGTATATGAAAACGGTAGAATCCTACCTTGGACATTGCCTCGCGTTTCTTGTCATATGCCTTATCAAGCCCACTATGACTTTAGTTTGTATTGTACTTATGGAGGGCTCCCTGAATGTCCCACCAGTTTGATGGAGCTTATAGCATATGTATAGACTATGGTATTTATATAAAAATATGTTAAAGGAGATATGGGTAATGTCTTAATGCTATTTTAATATTTTACTTTACTGTGGACGTATTATAATAGCGTATTGTATTATATGTATAGATAATTTAACGGATCTTTAGGAGATGGAATCCCGAACATCTCCTAAGTTGTTGCACACATGTTAGACACTGCATAAGAGATGTAAAGTCCCGTAAACATCTCCGAAACCGTTACACTCATATTTATTTACTGTTGATTTAACTTACATAAGATCTTTTAGTTTTGACTCAAGTGTTTTTTCTTTTCATTACGCCCGGATCAGCCTGAGCATTTCAGTGTTGAAGACCTTATTTCTGAAGGACGAAGACGAAGATTTTATATATTATTACTATTTTTTATATTTATTCCACCGCAGCATGTTGTTCCGCTGCATTATTTATTTAGTCTTGCTGTATGTATAACTCTGACCTGTATTATAAAAGTGTAATCAATGTCATTTGTAAAACAACTTCATAAACCTTTTATTTGATTATTATATTTTGTCATTCCGCTGTGAGATTCTGTGCTTTGTTTTTCCTTTCTTTTATCTTGTTTTCTTATTTACCCCATTAACAATCATCCCTTTTGAATGGTTTGAGTTGACATGTGTGCTTTATTGTCGATTTAAACCGTCCAAAAAGGTGGGCCGTTACATTTAGTATCGGAGCTTTGGTTTAGCGATCACCTTAACTTTGTGGGGTCTGACTCATTAGAGATAGGGTAGTAATACCATAGAATGAGCTGTTTGAGTGTATATATATGAAAGAGCATACTTGTTAGTATTATAAAATGTTTTATATTATGTTAATTTATTCTGTTTAGTGTTTATAAATTCTGGTCGGTATATAGGACGCTATGGCATCGATAGGGATTTCTAAACACTTAATAAGGCATACCGACATAAAATTGTTTTTGAAATATAGGTAAATGAAATAGTTTTACCTAATATTATATTTTGTGTATAAAAGAATAATCTTTATAAATTTATATAGTTGTATGTAATATGCTTGTTTGTTAGGAAGTGAAATTTTATAAATAATAGTTGCAAAATAGGATTTATAAATAAAGTGAATACAAACTGGAAAATTAAGAACTTAAGTTCCGGGGATTTGAAATTGGTTTTCAAAGATTTTGGAATTTAATATTAGAATTATTTACAAGTATTTTCGAATATAAATATTTTCAATGTGATTTGGAAGAAAAGTTTTAAAAGAATTTTAAAAGGAAATAAGTCCTGTACTCCCCTCTTTTGTCGCTGGAAAATAATTTTGTCGATGATGGCTGCATCATCGACTTTCATTTTCGTGTTTCAAAGTGGGAAGACCGCTGTAGTAGTTTTACTACACATTTGTTTTAATAAAAAATCTTAGTTTTTAATTTCCAAATATGATTGGATATATAAAAGCTATGAGTGTATATATATATTAATTTTTTTTAAATGATTCGAAATGAACCGGTTATTTAATTCTCAAGTTCTTGTTAAATTAATGATTGTCAGTGTAGAAATAAAGTGAATTTGTAATAGTTGGAAACTTCTAAAATGAATAAAAAGGAAATTAGAAGCTGAATGATTAATGGAAAATATAAGAAATTAGAGATTCGTAAATGTAAATTAAAAGATAATGAAAATGAAGAAGATGTAAACTATTGAACACTTTATTAACTGAATTTGAATGAGATAAACTTGTGTAACACTCGACTACGTTCTAAAACATACATATAACTTACCAAAAATGTTTAAAAGTTGAAATATTAATAAGAATATGTAATAAAATTTTATACAAGTGAAAACTTAGGTAATAATAATGTTCAAAAATGAAATCCTGTCAATATATGAATTGAGACTTAAGATGTTACAAGACATGATATAAACTTGAGTTAATGATTGAAATGCTTTATAATTAAATTGGATAGTAAAAGTGAATATCACTTGAGTAAATGATTATAAACCTAAGAAATTGTTAAAAATGATTCATAAATAGATTTAATATTAAAGGAAACATTATGGTGAAAATAAATGTGAATTAGAAAGTAGAGAAACTTAAGTATGAATTTATGCACTAATGAATATTAATCTTAATTGGAAATCAAGTATACAAGTAAATGAATGTGAATTTAGTTACGAGGAAACTTATATAATATTTCAAAAATTGATTTATTGACGACTTTAGATATTGAATGTGAAGTAATTTATGTAAGTAATGAGTGAAAAAAAGAAGACATTGTATGAATGAATGAAAATAAATAAAAAGTAAATAATGACGTGAAAAGAAACCAATTGAATAAACTCAAATAATATTTAAATGCTGGATTGTTTGGCTAATGGGAAGTTTGGGAGAGGATACTTCAATTTTTTTAAGGTTGTATGAACAATATGTTAAGCTATTATCTAAGGCTGTTGAGCGTATGGTACACTTAGTAGTTTATTTATCACCCTTGTACGATTAAAAATTTCTGAACCTGAATAAACCATTGGTTTTGGTTGCTATGGATGTATGATGGATACTTTGATTACATATAATGGTTGTACAGTTTTGTTTGCAAGTGACTGTTGTTATGTTGTGTTGTTTGTGCTATAAATTTGAAGCAACTAATATATCTCTTTTACATAATTCTCACTCTTTTGGACTATATAAGTGAAATACAGGTTTATGGAAGTAATAGCACAGTTTGAAGCAACAACACAATTTGAAACTTACACGGTTTGAAATACAGGTTTATGGAAGCAATAGCACAGTTTGGGGAACTCTAAAGCTTGGGAGCTACTTCAACAGGTGGACCAAGTGGTGCCGCTTGTTGTAGAACATGAACTTGCACCACATGCCTTAGGTACTGCTTGAACCATTTTGGCATGCCTCGTATGTTGGGTATTCCTTGAGTGGATGGATTCCCAGCTTTCGAGCTTTCAGCCATATAACTATCTGTAGGTTTTAAACCTTTGGTGATAGTTTCCTAAGATAGTATCAATTGCTGAAATATGGATCCACCTAGTGTGTTTGCGTATGTTCTTTAAAGTATATATATCTACGTATATATAAATGAGTTGTGAAAAATACTTTCAAATATAACAATTTGCACATATACTTATTCTCATTGATCGGATAACCTAAGCTCTTCTACCAAATGTAACAACCTGCCCCAAAAAGGACCTAATTTCGACCCAATAAAATCCCATCAAGCCTTAGTCCCATTTCAAAGCTGGTTGTTGGTTGATAAAATTTAAACAATGAACAATACACAAAGCTATCTATCTATACTTTCAGAATCTCACAACGGAATGGGTAAAATATAATACCAATAACAAGTACCCATTTCATAAAAGAAAACCATTTCAGAAACAAAACATGTTATCACAAAATCCCACAACATGTCTATCAAAAGTCTCCACGGTGCAATATTGCAAATTAACATAAGTGTTTGAAACTTGGTATATAAAAATACATAAAAATCATAAATAGATAGATAACCGCCGTAAATATTTATCTCCACCTCTATCTTCTGATCAACTTTGTCTCATCTAACTTGTTCATATTGTAATGAGGAGGGAATCAAGACAACAGTGCATGGTGAATGAAAATCTAAAGCTTTACCATAATAGTATTTGGTCAGTATGATTTAGATAAGAAATATGTATTTCGCATTCAAAATAATACTAAGAACTATAAATGTAAGCCCAAGGCTTTTCCAGCCCAATTGCAAACTCTAACGAAACTATTTTTAACGATGCAAGGGAAAGATCCTAAACCACTTGTACTTATTAATGAGAATTAGGCAGACTCTGATCATTTAATACCTACAAAATAGTCAGGACCCCATCATTTAATATCTAACCCAAGGCGGGTCCCTCTGTGGTCTCCCTAGTTGACATCGTAAAAATCCCATAAGGTGACTTCATATATGGAAAAGAGGTAGACCCTACAGTAGTCGCTTAATACCCCTAAACCTAAAGCGGACCCTTCCAAAGATATCCACCTACCATATCCAAATGCGTTTATGACCCATAATCCAACCGTGACGACTCAGATTAGTCTGACCATTCGTAGGTACTAGTTGGCAAGTTAACTGGACAGACTTACCCTATAGAATTAGGATTAACCTTCCATCTACTAAGGTTATTTATTATAGATGATGCCTCACATCAGTCCTCAAAGTCACACTGCTGTTAGCTAGATCTAATAGGGCATACTTCTGTGTGCTTTGTAATGACCTTGCATCTCTATAAATTAGTCATACTTCTTTTCCCTTAACGTACAATCATATGTATACTAATTCTATATATACTATCTCACCACAATTAATACTCAAGGTCATATATGGGAAACTCCTTATTTCGCCTTTAATTATGGATTAATTTCCATAATTGTCAATAACTACTTCCTAAGAGAATTGACGTTATTAACTAACCTATTAATTATATTCAATACATTCAATATGCTATAATCAATACGGTAATAATACACACCACACGCACACACACACATACACACACACGCATGAGATCTAGGTTCAAATAAATATTCCTAACCACATGCAAAGAAAGTTGCCTAATAAATTAATCAAAACGTCAAATTCACACAAGTCCCAAACTCCAAACAAATATCGCTAATATCCTTAGCTAATAAAACTATACTCGTATAAAATGGAATAATGCCTAACCTATCTCATATTAATATAATAGAATTAAATCCTTTATTCCAAGGAAATAAATCTTTTAAATTAAACCCTTTATATTCTATTCACCTTTTACATCCACCACCTTGAAGTAAAAAAAGGGATTTATACTTGTTTAATTTACAGAAATTATCGATGCAAACTACAAATAATCAAATTCATACTTTGCATACCATTTTTAACTTTATTTACTTTTAGTACCCTTTAACACCACAAGAGAAATTTAAAGAGATGAAGCGGAAAAGATTATAAATTTTTTAAATCTCAAACATAGATCTGAATCTACTATATCAATACAAAACAATTGAAATTCCAACAGATTCAAAGATTGACATTCTACTTAAGGAAATTCGGGGTTTTTTGTTTTTATTGTTTTCGTATACAAAATTCCCTAAGGCATATACGAAATCCAAACATATATTACATAATTGCTAAAATGTGAAAAAGTTGGGATTTCCACTCATAAATAATTGCCTGCTTCTTAATTGGATTTGATTCACACATCTCCTACTTCCCTTTCAGATCTTCTTGTTTTGGAATATACAACAAGTGGATTGTATATAGGGATTAGATTCAGAATCAGAAACTAGATAGGAATAAAATTAGAAATCAAATATTTAAACATCTAAACCTCTTACTTGAAAATCCTAAGTGATTCTAAAATTCAGAGAAGAAGGAATCCGATGGAGCTTTGCTGGCATTCCCAAAAATTCATGAAGAAAAGTTAGGGGCTAGGCCTATATTTATAGAGATAAGAAGGAACCAGAATCATCAGATTTAAACTAATAAAATCTGGGCCATTCATGCCTAAATTTACCCTAGCTGTCAGCCTCCAACTGGACTACTGCTGCCCTTTGGGCGGTCAATTAGTCTTCAACTCAACACCATATATTTTCTCATTTTAATTTCTAATAATTATTTTGATGATTACACATTAAAATTAAGCACATCTAATCCTTAAGCTTCTCACGTTAACTTCAAATTCAAATTTTAAATCAAATTTAAATTCGTTTGATTTATTTTAAATTGAAAACCTTCAAACATCCATAACTTCTTCGTTTGAACTCCGATTGCAAAATTTTATATATGAAAATTGATATGAAAATCTCCACGGATGCAGTGGTGTAACTTCCATGGTAAAATTTCAACATTTATAAAATTACTTTCTTAGCCTTATTTTAATTATTTAAAATTTCTTATTAAATTCCACGGGGTGTTACAAATGGTGAAGCTAATACCCATGACTTAGAAAGCCATAATATCAATAGTGGCACTAGTGTCACTGCCATTAGCCCATCCTAGGCATGGGCAATGACCCGTGGCTCAACTTGGTCAATGAGATCGCGAATATTGGACAAATGGCTCTTGATTTAAATAATATCCATGCTCAGTTGGAAGCTCATGAGGCCATCAACTATGTTCAAAGAGTACCTACTATCAAGGATAGAACCACTCTCCTGTCTATGGATCTTGCGACCTTTAACATCATGCACGACACTAGCGAGACGGCCGTACTTGCAACCCCTATTAGGGTTGTTTTTGCTTGGGATATGATGCACAAGCCCACTCATGATTTTTCTCATGGTGCTCCTAGGCCTGAACCAATCTCACCCCTAGGGTTCATTCTGCTCTTTGCTTACCCTCTTCGAAAGACAATCTGCCTTTGAACAACTTAGGATAGTGGATTGGAAATGCAATTTGCATTTTGATCATTTAAGTGGTGAAGGGGGAGAAATGATGATCCTAAGGAGTTTTAAGTTCATTCTCGGTCTCAATGGGAAGTCTTAATACTTCGCTTCTATGATGGGAAGAGTCACCACTCCAGGTCTTCTTCTTTGTATAGATATAGAAGGCCATCTACCCTTGTATATCATCATCGCTCACTGTTTACCTACAGACGCTAAAGGTCTCCTTCCCCCACGAAACATAGGAGGACCCCTTCCTCATTAAGAGCCATGCATTGCTAACAGGGGCGGATTCTAGCCTTTGAGAATAGGTGGCATCGCTCAAACAACAGATGCTCAGAATCTAAACCAAAACCAAAACTAAGGTGGCAAGGGTTTCTCTAACAATGAGAATGGAGAACCATTCTAAGATGAGATAACATGCACCAACATTCTTTGGAGGTAGGCTTTACCTCCCATTGAAAGGTATGATGGGAGCTCTTGGCCATGCAATTATATAACAATCTTCAGTTCCTTAAGAGTGCTAGCCAACCTCCAACAACACCAAAGGCTTCCTATTCCCCTCCATAACAACTAAACCAGCCTCCTATTAGTTCCTTCACATACAAGCGGGCATCATCCACTCTAAGGGTTGGCTATGCACTGATTTTAAGACTTGTTTTTTCGCTACCACACTCTTATGTCAATTGCTTTGACAAGGAGTCGACCCACCTAGGGAAGCGAACAATAACAACTTGGTAGTCGTCCTTCACTTTGGGGTGGGGTAACATCCAAAATGTGGAAAGAGCTATAATAAAAACCATCTTCTTCTTTGACCAACTTCTTTCAAAGGACCAATGGCATCATGATTATGGAGGAGGATGACCTATTCGATAGCAGAAGTGGACAGGCGAGGAGGTAAGCATAATTTACATGGGGAGGGCAACCATAGATAAAATGGTCGTCGAAAGCACAACAAAATGAGCTTTAGGAATGACCCTAATTTTAAGCTAGATAGAAAAATTATGCCTCTTTAAATCACGATATGGAAGCCATCTGTCTCATCAAGTGGGACCATTCCCCATACCATAGGCCTCCACCCTTTAGCTCAAGGCGAAAGGAGGGATCTCATAGGAATAGGAAATATTACGAGTTACACGACCTAAATGGCCACGCCACTAATGAGTGTCATAGCCTAAAAGATGGCATAAATTGGTTAATCTGTAAAGGTATGCTTATGCAATACATCAAGCAATAGGTAGGTCAAAGGGCTGAATGGCAAGCTCAACCCGCCCTACCTCAATAGGTGGACGGAAGCAATGTCATTGCAACCAATAGAGAGATCTTATCCATATGCAGTGGCCCAAATGTGGACATAAGAAGTACATGGGTCCAAGCTCATTACAAGAGGGAGTTCATCCCTACCAAGAAAGTATATTTAGTAGAGCTTCAAGCCATGATAGCTTTGAAAGGAAAATGTACGTCAACATCACTTTCACAGTTGAAGACAAAAAGGCATCGATTACCATCACCATGACCTCATGGTCTTCTCCATCAACATCATAAAATAACAACATGCATCAAATCTTCATAAATAGAAGAAGCTCTATAAACGTCATGTTACATAATGTCTTTGACCAAAGATGAAGCTTTCATAGTCAAGTCTCCTTCCTACACTTTGCTCATCTACAAATTTTGCGGTATTCGGTTGTTTCCTTATGGTCGACCTTGTCATGGTCACCTTTGGCGAGGAACTCCACTTTACCAAAATTCAAGCAAATTTTGTTACGGTGGATGGTTTGTTAACCTATTACATCCATATAGGTAGGGCTGCTTTGACTAATCTAGACGTAAATCTTGCATATCAATAACTCATGATGAAATTCCCTACTAAGGGGGAGGTTGGCTATGTCTAAATTAATTAGAAAGCCACTAGATATTGTTATACTATCTCCCTCTAGAAAGCCAAAAAGGAGCACTCATGCTCCAATCGGAGGTGGAGACCCTTAGCAACGGCCACCCCGAGAGGGTTTGTGGGTACTCAATTGCCTATGCTTGCGCCGGGGAGAGCCCAACATTTCAAATTCCTCCAAGAGATTTTTGAGATCCTCGAAGCTCCCACTAATGCCAAAGACTTATTATTAACTCCCTTCGAGAGAGCGCGAGGGCACCCATAAGACCTTGCTCTTGTTAGAGTTATCAATCAACCTAAAGCTTCCAAGAGAGTGCGAGAACCCCTTGAAGTTCCCCCTCTTTCCAAACACAAACAAACTGTGATGACCCGGAATTTAGGTCAATATCTTTATTAATAATTAAATTGGCCCGGTAATTTTCTTTTATAATTTTAATTTAAATTGGCAAGGTTATTCTTTTAAAAGCTAATAAATATTTAATTTGGCAGAATTTAAAATTTCAAAGGCTAATAATATTTAATTGGTAAAAATTATTCTTTCAAAGCTAATAAAAATGTATTCTATTTATAATGTATATATATTGGTATATATATTGTAAATAGAAAGGCTTTGATTTAAATTTAATAAATAAAACATGTTTTCAATATATATATATATATATATATATATATTGTAATTTGGAAATTATGAATAAATTTAATATAAAATCTTTCAAAAGCTATTAAAAAAAGTTAACCATATATTTTCAAAACACTTAAGGTAAATATTTATTTATTTAAAATAAATTTTAGATTAGGTTTAAAATAAGCTTTAATTAAGTTCATTTCTTTTGTTTTAAATATTCTTTCTTTTTAAAATTTAACATAAGACAATTTGGTTTGTAAATACATAAAAGATAAAATAAAATCCACAAACATATAAACATATAGTACATTAATTGATTCAAAACATAAGTAATTTATAAATAAATATTTACATAAATTCACATTTGTATATATATAAAAATTTAAAAGCTTAATAAAAAGACAAATATAATATACATTTAAACATAGTGCATAAATATATATAAACTGAAATAATTAAATAAAAAGAAATTTTAAGCATTTGTAAACATTTTAAGATGGTTTTTGACATTTGTAAATAATTTAACATGTCTAAGATAAGTAACAACCATAATGACAAATGGCAACTGCTTTTCCTTGTCAATTAAAGCTTATGAATTATAAAATATTAAGGAGAAATCTATTTTCATTTCTAAACCTTTTCTTTCTTCTTCATCTTTCAAAATCAAATCAGAAAGAAAAAAATAAATACAAACCTAAAACTAAAACCTGGAAATCAAAATTCAAAGAAAACCAATTACCAAAAGCTTTACCTGTTTCAATTTCAAGATGCAACAGCTTTCAAATCTTCAACAACCTTAAATCATGCAAAACATAATGAAGATCAACACAGCTAGATTCAAATTCAACATCAAATTTCAACAATTCAAACTCAAATGCAATCATAAAACAAGAAAAAAAATTCTCTGTTTAAAATTTCCTGGTGAGTAAATCTTATTTTAAAAGCAATTTTTAATCCGATCTTTTAATTGTTATCAGTGATAAATGAAGTAGTAAAATAGTTTAAAATGTTTATATGAACATTGGATGTGAATGCATGCATATACAAAAGATGAGACTGTGAAAATATCCGTGCATGCTTCTCCGTTCTTGTCTCAGACTCCTCTTTGCTTTTAAAAATTCTTATCTCCCAATCGAATCTATATTAACCTTTGATTTTTGAATAAAAGTTGATTGTTACAGTATAACATTAATTATAAAAATGGTTTCAGGAATTTTAATTTAGTAAATAAGTTTAAAATGAGAAATAAATGTAAAATATATATAGGTCAAAAATCAATGAATTCAATTTCAGATTTGATTGCATGAATGGATTCGTGGTAGAAAATCATGATTTTTAATATGAATATCATGATTTATAGATAGGAAATTGATAAGACTTCCTGAGTTGTTTAGTTTTGGGATTATCGGCAATTGCCGACGATTTACGGCGAGATTCTCCTTGGGGTTTGCTCTGAAGGAAGATGTGGCATGGGGGAAGTTGGGAAAAATGAATGGAGGTTTTTTCATTGAGCGAGGCGTCAGATCGGAGAAGATTTAGGGTTTGATGATGGATTTTGGTAGGGTTGGATGTCGAGGAAATCTCGACAAAATTAGTTCACTGGACTCGATCACGATGGGCGAAAATCAGAGCTGGAGTCAAGGCGGAGTTTTGGTGATGTCGGCGAGGGATCTAATGGTTGGGATCGACGGTGAGGGTGGTTTCCGATCGAAGTGTATGGGTTCCAGTTTTGAACTTTGTGCTCGTTTTCGACTGGTTGTTGGAATCGTTGAACTGGGACGTCGAGGAGGATGACGAGATCGATGTCGACTTGTTGAAGGCTGGAAAGATGGTCGGAGGGGACTGGAATCACATGTGCATGGTGCATTTCGTGTATCTGGGTTTTGATGAAGCTTTGGGAAGAAAACTGATAGTCGGGTCGAAATTGAGTTCTTGCGTGGGTTCTCTTGAAGTCGGGTGAGGTGTTGAGTGTCTCGGGGATTTGAGTTTTATGCTCGGGAAATTTGTTAAAGGGCTCGAGTTGGTTTTGTTATAGTAGGTGGTTTCAAATTTTTTTAAAAATGAATCAAGATCAAGTTTTTAAAAAAACAAAGCAAGTTCTAATTAAACAAGTTCTCAAAATGAACGTCAATCAAGTTTTAAGAGTGTTTAAATTGAATATATTTCAAAGTTTTAAAATGTTTAAGGTTGTTTGATTTTAAAAGTAATTATAGATTGAATTAATTTTGAAATTTAATTCAAAGGTGTCTTCAAATAAATATACTACATCAAAGTTTTTAAGAAAAGAAATTTAAACAAGTTTTTAAATAAGAATGTTTCAAGTTAAGGTGTATCTAAAGTAAAGGGATGTTTAAACCAAGTTTCAAAATATATTTAAAATGCATAAGTTTAAAAGATATGATAATTAAGTTTTCAAGAATAAATATTTGTTAAATTTATTAAACAAGTTTGACAAGGTTTTCAAAGATTTTAAATATCAAAATTAAATGTTTAAATTATTTTGGTTTTAAAGTAAATTATATTTTCAAATATATATTGATTTCTAAATGGTTTCTAATAAAGTTTAATGATGGAAATAATATTTAATATAATAAAGAATTTATATTTAATCAGTAAAGGTTGAGATTAATTAAGAGTAATTAATTAGTAAAATAAATTAAAAGTTAATTACTTATTGTAATTAAGGATAATTACTTAATAAAGTAATTAGTGGATAGTTAACGAACGTAATTAAGGGATGAATCATTAACTAGTGATTAAATGATGATTAATTGATTAATTAATTAATGTAATTAATTTTAAGTTAATTAATTAGATTAATTAATTGAGATAATCACTTATGAATTAATTAAGTTTAATTACCTAGTGAAGTAATTAATGGATAAAAACTGAATGTAATTAATTAAAGAGTAATTAGTTAAGGGAAGTAATTAGAAGATAATTACTTTAATGGAAGTAATTAAGGATTAATTACTTAGTGTAATTAATTAAAGTATTAATTAATGCAATTAATTAAGGGGTTAGTTAAGTAATTATAGGGTAATTAATTACTAGATGTGATTAATTAAGGTTAATTAATGAATGTGATTAATTAAAGATTACTTGTTAAAGGTAATTAATTAAAAGGCAATTAATTATTGAAATAGTCAGAGGATCATTAACTAATATAATTAATGAGAGTAATTAAAGCTTAAAGATTAAGGTTAATTAATCTATGTGGTTAATTTAAGGTTAATTACTTAACGTAATTAAAAAATATATTTAATCATGAATGATTAATTAAGATGGATAATTAAGAGGACATTAATTAATTGGGTTGTAATTAATCAATGTTAAGTAAGCATGATTAGGTAAATCTAAGTGATTAAAGTTGATAATTAATTTCATTGGAGAATAATTAAATTGGTTAAGAATGAATCAATCTTGCTTATAGATGTTTGAATGATATTGGATGACTTGGATTATGTGATATCTCTGATATGTGATATGCGCTGCTTTGTGATATGAGATGTATTGGTTGAATTGTGATAGTATGGATCAACTATCTGCGATAATGTAAATCATCTATCTGTATGTAATTGTTATTCTAAATTATAAACCCTTAAATAACTTGGACATTAAAATGGTGTTTTGGATTCGGTGAGACCGGGATCGGATTTTCGAATTGCGTATCCGAAAACCACATCAATCCAAATTAAATGTTAGGTCGTGAAATCTCAAGAAGATGAAGACTCGAAGTGTAAGGGCTATCGTCATTAACTCTGAGGGTGATTCCAAAATGAGTTTAATGAAGATAGTACTTCCAAATTCGAGATGAAGATTCAGAGTGCAAGGGCAATTGTCGTTAACTCTGAGGGTGATTCCAAAATGAGTGTAACGAGGTAGTGCCTTCAGTTTCGTTCGAACCCGGAACAGACTTGTATGGATTGAATGCTTTCAGAACATTATGTGGTGGACGATGAGAATTCTAAGATAGATGTGTTCTATAAAGGTAATCGTAGCCTCAGGCCTCATCAACCGAGAATGGCTAAAACAGCGGAGGTGCAGCAAGGCTAAGTGGATCGCGCCCTAGTAGGACGAGATTTTCCCCTATCTAGAGGTCCCTTTTTATTCGACTTATTGGGCAGTTGGTTCGCGGCCAACTGCGGTGTTATCTTTTTCGGGACTATCCAGTAAGGGATGGTTCCAGCCTTGTGTTGCAGGGGATTTAGGGTGGATCCTCGGTACGGTGATCTAGGCCACGTACTGTGACGGGCGATACCCCAGTAGCCCTGCCATTGATGGAAACCCATTTTCCCTACATGCCTTTACGGTTTTAATTGTATAACCCACTTTGTGGCTAGTATGCTGAAATTTAATCATGTAACAATTTCAGCTATTTTCTATTTATTTGAAAACCCTAGACATTATTATAATATCACTGGATTTCTTATCAAAAGTTTTGGTTATCGTAAGGTAAAACTTTTCCTTGTTTATGTGTGGGAAGTCTTACGAGATACCTTTTTGTTTTTAAATGATTTTTAATGTTAAAAAAATTTAACCAATTATAAAAGGATGCAATAGTCGACCAATGCTCCCATCCATGTTAGAAATCTCAAACAAATTTAAGTAGGCGAGCTGACCTTCTCCCCCCATACCGGACTTCCCACTAGAAGATTCAAGAGCCACTTGATACTCCCGTTTATGTTGGGGTTAAGGACCTCAAATACCGTATCTCTCTAGCTAATTAGGCAAGGACCCAAGATCTCATTGCTACCTGGAATGAACAAGTCTACTTGCTCTAGCAAGTAGGAACAAATGATACTACCTCAACTGCCCTCTTAACGCTGATGGACTCATTGGTGAGAGTCGGGCAAGGCCAGACCCCTCTTGCTCATGCATAAATGTCCATCCTAGACAAGGATTTCATAAAGAATATGATCTATGCAATGGATCAGTGGAACTAGAGCTCAATGTTGGAAGTCAATGAAAATCCCCTAGAATGCTACATGAGTGACATCAAACTGGATTTCGATCCAACCACAAAATTTAAAATAATAATCTTAAATGATGACGACTTAAGCTGGGCTATCCAAATAAAAATAGAGTTGGATCTAGTGCCGAGGGAGGAACAGATAGACTTCCTCAAGAAAATCACAAATGTGTTCGTTTGGGGATATGTTGACATGACTGGCATAGATCCCTTTTCCATATGTCACGCTCTAAACATTAACCCCAAAGCTTGCCTAATCCGCCAAAAAATGAGACTACTCAACCCGAGAAGTTAAAGCACTAAAGGTCGTGATAGAGAAGCTCCTTACCAATGGATTCATCAGAGAATCCGAGTATTCGATTCAATTGGCTAACCCTATGATAGTTTGGAAGCCCATTGGAACTTGGAGAACATGCATTGACTTCCCCAATCTTAACAAAGCCAACCAAAGGAACATATTCCCCCCACCTCACTTGATCAACTCATGGATACTACCAGCTAACACGAATTGTTGGTCTTCATGGTCACCTATTAGAGTTATAATCAGATTGCATGCACAACCCCAACCGATATCATACTTCCTTCATTACCACCTTAACTATACTATTATAAGTTACACTCTTCGGTCTCCAAAATGTAGTGACAACTTATCAATGACTCATAAATATAATGTTTGCCAAGCAAATTCTGGAAGTCAATGGAACTTTATGTCGATGATATGCTAGTAAAATCTAAAAAAGGAAGATGGGGGCAGTATGGAACCTTGTCGAGACTTTTGGCATGCTTCGCAAGTACAACTTGAAGCTTAAACTAAAAAGTGATTCTCTGCCATACATTCTAGAAGGTGAGTGAAAAAGAGATAGAGGTCAATCATTATAAAATCTAAGCCATACAAGACATGTAGATCCTCTACACCTTCAAATAAGTCCATAGCTAGATTGGGATGGTTGCAGCATTTAACCATTTCATGTCCCAAGCAACAAACAAGTGCATTTCTTTCTTTGACATTATCAAGAAGGGAAATTCCTTCACATAGACGAACAACTACATCAAAACATTTGAAGAGCTAAAGCACCACCTGGCTGCTCCTCTAATCTCTCAAAGCTCCTAGATAGGGAGGATCTCCACCTCCACCTTGCAGCCTTTATCCATGTGTTCAAAGCTGCCCTAGTACAAGTCAAAGAACACATATAACAATCAGATTAACACATCAGCAAAAGATTAATGTGTTGAGAAACAAGACACGCCGGGCCATAGGAATTGGCATATCACATACTCATTGCTGCTTCAAAACTATGCTTGTACTTTCAGAACCACTCCATCAAATTCCTCACAAATCAACCCCTAAAGCAAATTCTGAGTCAGCCTAACATAGGGAGTTACCTCCTAAAGTGGGCGGTGGAACTCGGCCAACATTACATCACCCCTTGCACCTCCATCAAATGCCAAATTTTAGCTGACTTTATTGTGGAATTCTCTAACCGAATAACGATGAAAAAGAGATACCTACCAACAAATGCTTGTGGCAATTATATGTTGATTGGGTGTCTAGTGAAAAGGAGGTAGGAGCTGTTATGGCTCTTATAACCTTTGATGAACATAAAATTTGCTTCATCATAAGGTTGGACTTCAAAGGGACAACAACAAAGCAGAGTATAAATCCATCTTGGCCGACTTACGGATGGCAAAAGGCTCAGAATTTTGTCCATCAAACTATATGACTCCTCACTCGTGGTCATCCAGATCAGCGAATATTTTTGAGTAAAAGGAAATACAATGCGTAGTTGAGGCTAAGAAGCTGAATAACACCTTCTCTAACTTCAAACTTGAGAAAATACCAAAGGGGAGAATACAAAGGCCAATAAGTTGGCCAAAATAGCAAGCAATTTGGTAGAGACCAATACTTGGGTCCTTTGGAAATTTAAAGCTCCCCATGCATTGACCAGGTCAAGATAGCCTAAGAAATCATCATTAAATGTCAAGGTAGTTGGGTGGCATGGCTCTTAAATTATCAAGTGAGTAGGGGGTAACCCACAGATTGCAAGGAGATTAGGAAAATCCTTTGTTAAGTGCATAGCCATGCAATCATGAATGGTAAGTTATACCAAAGAGAGTACTCCACCTTATTACAATGTTGTATCACATAAGTCAAAGTTGAGAAAGTCCTCAAAGAACTACATGAAGCCTTCTATAGGAACCAAGAAGGGGTGTAGAGCCTTGCAAATAAAGATGCCCAACAAGGGTAATACTGACTGACCTACGATAAAAGGTTCCATTGGATACATCAAGAAATGTGACTGCAGTCAATAGTTCAACTAGATTCCCAAAGCTTCCCCTAAGCTACTAACATCAATGACCTCCCCGTACTCATTCAATACATGGGGGATCAACCTAATTAGGAAGCTCCTAAATGCAACAGGAGGATATAACCATATCACAATCACCATTGACCACTTCACCAAGTGGGTTGAGGCGAAGCCCTTCACTTGGGTCACCATGCCCAAGGTGTTGAACTTTGCTATTAAATTATAATTTTGCACTTCATTCTCCTAAAAAAATCACCACGAACAATGTCACATAATTCGAAAGCAGTCAACTACTTGACTAACTAAAGCAAAGCAAACTGGATTCATGTGGAACACTATAGAAAAATGCTTCTCCTCCATCGCCCACCCCTAAGCCAGTATTCATGCGGAGGCATCAATAGGACAATCAAGATGGCCTCGAAAAAGTGCCTAACTAACGCCAAAGGAAATTGGATCGAAGACCTCCCTCTCATACTCTAGTTATATAGAAACTTAACACGAACATCAATTGGGTCCTCACCTTCCTCTCTAGCCTATGAGTATGAGGCAATGTTGCTTGCAGAAATTGATTCCCCACCCCACAGCGCCTATGTAACAACATATTATTGAGAAGGGATTAATTGAATTTGAAATAAATATGTAGTTAATTAAATAGGGGTTTTAATATTGAAATACGGATAAATATAAATAATGTGGGTATTTTATGGGGAAAATACTTTATAAAGTATTAAATTAATTTAACTGTGTAAGTTTTAATTTTAAATGAGGTTAGATATTTTTAAAGGTCAAAATGATTTTAAAATAGATAAAAAACAGTTAATTAATTTTTATACAGTTAAATATTAAAAATAAATAGGATAAAGAAATTATTTCCAAAGAAATAAAATTATTTTTTCATTTGCGAAGGATTTTATAAATTTATTTTTAAAATTGGGCTTTAAAGGGTAATTACGAAGATAATTATTCAGTTAAATGAATTATGGATAATAATTATTGTAAAATTTTGTAATGTTGGTAAAGCTTTTATGAAAAATAAATATGAATTTTTTTGGTGATCTAAACTAATTGGAAGTGGTAGAAAAATTGATTAGCAAAGTAAAAGAAAGAAAAGAAATAAATATAAATGAATAAGTGAGCCCATTAGCCCATCCATGCACTTATGAAAATTATCTTCACCTTTGCATTTTCGTGAGTATTCTAAAACCCTCCATCTTACATATGAAATCACTTCCCTTATACCACCTTTACTTCCATCTTCAAAAATACAATTATGAAAACCCTAAACCCCCTTCTTTAAGAATTCAAGAAAAACAAAATAAATTCCCATAAATTCTAAAATTAAAGTATATCCCTCTCAACACCTTTCTACACCTCAAAAAAGAAGAAGTTATAACTTTGATAGAGTTTAGCTTACTTGGAAGTTTGTACAGAAGAGGAAAAGAGAAGAAAGGAGTAATTTTATCGTTAAAGCTTATCAACCTCAAAGTGAGTAATCTCTGCTCACAATCTATGCCTAAATGTATGAATTTCATGTTTATTGTTGATGCTTTTGAATTGTGTGTTGCACACTCCTCTTGAACCATGTTTGCACCATAATTGGCAACAAACACCCAATAGAAGTTTTGAAGAGAAATAAATGAAGAATATAAAATGAAAACAGAGGATTATATAAAGAAATAGTAGTAAATTGGGAGAATAACATGCACACAATGATTTATGGTGGTTCAGCAGTGTTTGCCTACGTCCTCTTTGAAAAGATTGCTTTATTAATCACTTTATAAACTGAGTACAATAGAGATCGGATGAAAATCCTTAGTTACAAAAGAATATAAAGCAACCAGTAGCGTAAAAGTCCTAAAAATGAACAACTACGCCTGTATTTATAGACGAAGATGGCCAAGTATCTCCTTGAAAATTCGGCAGAAGGACCTTCAGAACCATATGGACCCACAAGAGGGATCATATGCCCTAATTCCCAAAAAAGAGGGATTGGTACCGATCCTTACTTTGGGGGAATTTTGGGGTGCGATCCTTATGGTAGCTCCCTCATGCTAAAATATGCTTAGCCTCCAAATTTTATGACAATTGGATCAGTAGAACTTGACTTATTGCTTGATCTTGGCTTCAATATGGGTTGATTGCTGGTTCCTGCCGGTCCCTTCCAAGGGAAGAATGTCAATTCCTCTAACTTCATCTTCTTGAGGTGCGATCCCTAGAGTAGGCTCTCTAAGGCCCTTATATCTTGTTCATAAAATTTCATATGCTTGGACTTATGGATCTTGAGATATTGCTCATTTTCGATTGAAATGCTCCTATTCCCTGAAACATACCAATCCCTATGTTGGGAGTCAACTTATGCCGATCCCTCCTATGTGTTGAACCATATTTCATACTTTGAACATTCTGCCTTGCATATCTATCAATTCCATTCAACCTTGACTTCATGTTATCATCTGTACTTGACTTCTAGGCCCCACAATCATCAATTTAGAATCATCGGACTTGATAGCATTCGGATCTAACTCATCCAATCAGTTCAATATGGCCGGGATAAAATGTCGGATAACACTTGCCATCCAAAGTATGTCTTGTGATGAAAATGACATACTTTGAATCGAAGCAAGTTAGAGTCATCGAAAAGAAATACGTCCAGTTTTCCGAATATTGGCTATCCCTCTGTCGAATTATTTTCCTAAAGTGTTATATCTCTCCTTGATCATCATGAAACTTGGTCAATTTCCAATAATATAAATATAAGGCTGTATTCTGTCGATTGATATATAAGTCCGGTTCCATAATACTAATAAGCTTTTGTTATCTGGTTCAACCTCGAACATGAAGGCTTCAGGTTTGATTTAAATTTCTGTCGATTTTAATAATTGAATTTTAGACCATACATGTGCATGTTCAGATGCATGTTCTTGTCATTGGCTCCCGGACGCATTTGTATATTCACGAGTCGTTGCTAATTTTCATTATATTTTTACATATGTGCTTTGAGTAATTTCCATGCCTATGTTTATTTGCATACATGCTCATAGTCGATCTAACTTCTTTTCTCCTTTCTCTTTTTATTTTTGAGCATTTGTAGGGATCGACATATGTTTAGTTGATCCCTCTCCCCTTTACTTTAAGTCGAAATCGTGGACCGATCCCCTCTTCCCCATATATAAGATAACATTATTCTCCCTCTTACTTACTTATTTCATTTCCCTACCATCCCTTAAAATACCGAACCTTCCTCTTACCTTCCATCAAAACGGTCCCGCCCTTCTTTATTCTTCCCTTAACTTCCAAACGAATTTTTTGCAATTCACCTTGCTTCACGAACCCACTTCCTCTTACCTTTCATTTTGAACATCTCCAAGCCATCCGCCAACACATATACACACGTAGGTAGGTTTTTTTAGTTTATAATTTTGATTTATGCTGAGAGGGTGGATTCAGTGCCATTGGCGACTAGTATGGTGCTTGATGCGATGATGAATCAATCCTCGCAGTTGCTTGTAGGAGATGAGATGTGGAAAATGGAAATATTCGATAGAACAAAAAGGAGGAAGAAGAAGGGAGTGCACGACAAAGGGTTCAGTCGAGTAGGAAAGGAGGATAGCAGATTGGGTAGAGGATGGATCGGTTGGAATTTGTTGTAATGCGTGGGTATACCGATCACTCGCTTGGTTAAGTTGGAGAGGGATTGTTGTGGAAGCTTGATGGTAGGAAGGGATCGGTAGAGTGGGCTAGCATGAAAGGATCGGTATTGGAAGCTAGCAAAGTAGGGACCTGTAACTTCAGAGTTGCAAAGGGATTAACAAAGGTCATGTGGGGAAAGGGTTCATTAGTTTTTGTTAAAGGAAAAGGATCAGCATTAGTCATATGGAGAGAGGGATCGGTTTTTTTGCTCTGGGATAAGGGTAGGATATATAGGAACGACATACAAGGATCGTTATATATGTACTTGGCTAATTCTTAGGCTTTGAATTAAACTCGAAAACCAATCCGTTATTACTCATTTGAGCAATTATAACCAATCCCATCTCAATGAACTTGGACATATGACGATGATGAACAACATGACTTGCATATTCACTATTGAACTCAAAATTAGATCAAATTCTTAGGACTTAGAACATGAACTAGAACTCAAAACATGGACTTGAATAATGGATTTCACACTTTGATATGCCGATAGTTGATCCTAAAGTTTACACAACCGATCAATCTCTTCGCCAGTTGAGATAGTTAGCGATGATGGTCACTCAGGTCGGAATAAAAAATCCCATCATTTAACTTTGTTTTCTTATCTTAAGCTGCTTATCTCTGCACTACATGACACTGCACCATACTAGATTACACTTAGCATGGAGGACATGTAAACTATTCTGATCTTGATTATCTACTGAGTATAGTTGACATGGACTTCACAGAGCGTTTAGCTGAAATGTCTTCCGGACTAGCCTCGCAACATAGTAATTTCGAAGCTGAGTCGAGTTCTGCAACTATATCATGCAGGTTTTCTCCCGGTCATCAACCTGAATAGCCAGAAGTTTCCAACCCATCGGCCTACCTTTTCTCTAACATTCCTATCCTTTCGATGGAAGATATAAGTCTTACCCCCGATGCTATAGAGGGCGCTACATCTTAGATAACCCGATGAATTCCCAAGCCTCCGGAGTTGGTGAGGCCGCTCTTCACAGACTACATTTCAGACGTGGAATTCCATTCGAAGACGTTTTGGTTCTTTCGATAAACAACAAGGCTCACTTGCCCTCAGAGGGGTATACCACATGCAATAAGTTCATGCGCTACACCGGATGCATGCTGCAATTCAATTATTTTATCTGGGAGATGCTAAAAATACCTCGGGATAGCTCCTACTCAACTACACTCGAACAACTGTGCCTTTCTCTATGGCACTTTCTTATTATTCACGAGCATTCTGTTCCACCCGTTAACTCCTGAGGACATAAGGTTTATTTATACTTCAAACAATATACAAAGAGCCTTTCCTACATTTTCCTCGAGCCTTCGCTCAACTGTCAAGTCTCAATGGGTGCTTGGAACAAACTCGGTCTTTCAAACACAAATTGTTTTATGTCCGCATGGCTTTCCAAGGTGATGGTTGGAGGACATAAGTGACGTCTTTGCTTTGTTACTAAATTCTTTAACCCAGGTCATATCCTGTAGTAACTAACATTCTAAAAATCTATAGGGGTCGTCCACGTCCAAAGGGCAATAGGTTTTCATGAGCAATCTCTATAATTTGTGCCACTCTAGTAGAAGATAGGGACATTATAATTCTTGTAACCGAAAAATGGTTATCTCTGTTCAGATTGTTAGTGGAAGGCTGTAGCATTGGGCTTTTAGGAAGTGCAGCGCTACCAGGATATGTTACAGAACAAGAAGGTGACATTAATAACCTTATCGTGGACCCAGTCGAGTGAGCTTAGGATGACGCCAAAGAAGGCAAAATTAGGGTTGCTGAGACCAATGAGCCTGGCAACGCTGATGCGAGTCCTGGCAACGTGCTTGTGGTCGAACCGTCATAAGGCTTGCAACCTCACATGCCAGCTAAGAGAAGAAAGAAGCTTGCATATAAGCTCCGTAGGAGAAAAACTGCTAAGAAGCCTGAGTTTGTTATCACTTCCATCGACGAAGAGCCATCTTTCCAACGTTTAGAAAACTCGATGAAAGGGTTTCTAATCTCTAAAACCCTGATGACATCATGACTTCCCCAACGTTAGTATCGAGGGGCTAAATTCTCATACCACAAGTTGTGGTTGCATTCTTCCCACTGGCATAGGAGGTAAAATCCTATGAGAAAGGCTGTAGCTACAGTTTGTCGAGTGGCCCTAGGACACTCACAATCACGTGCACTTCACCACACGATCTCCATCTACCTTCTGTATAACGGTCACTTATACATTTTTTTTGGTTTTTGCAAATGTGATATCTCAATCCCGAGCTTTTGAACACTTCAAGGGGCTTTTTAATGCAATACAGATCCAAATGTGATTAGAATCGGGTAGGCATATAGAGAGGGACAACGAATGAGAAAGAAATCAACGTTGAGGGAATCTTCTTCTTCCAAGCATAAGTCCCAGTCTCGGTTATCCCATCAGGAACCTTAACCTAATCTTCCTATGTACATTGGCGATTATACCTCTTTCCATGGTCCCCAAGTTGCCATATCGCCTGAGCAATACTTTGGTTCCTCTAGCCCCAAGAAGTCTTGTGACCGCAGGTCAAGAAAATGTCCAATCATCACTTCTGATCCATCTTTGCCAACCGCGAAACCTGAAGCTCTACCGCAATAAAATGGGTCAAACTTAAGGTCATTTTCTCAAATATTTGTTTTGATGGGTGTAAGTTCCTCCACTCCCTTCTTACAATCCGAGGGAATGTTAAGGCAAGTTCTCTCGCATGCGTCAATAACGTTTTTGTTCAACATGAATCGTTCCAACACTTGGCAGAGAAGGTCTTCGAGGTGTATATCGAGAGATAGCATGAAATTGATTGTCTCAAGCTTGTGGTAATCCATGATAAATATATAATTACACACCAAGATACTGAGATCTCAGATTTAACGGTGAAGCCGACCAAGGTAAGAAAAAGTACTAAGTATACATCTGAAGTGGTGAGTCGTTTAGAAGCTACCCACAAAAAGAAACTCGATGCCGCTCTCAACCATAGCAGTGCACTTGCCTTGGAAAAATATACCTTGAAAAGGATAAAAATATTTTAGCTCATCATTTTGAGGAGCTTGAGGAACTACTTAAGAAGGAGAGGAAAGAGAAAATCAAGGCTCAAGAAGAATCGCAAAGATTTCGCGAAGAGGCTGTTGAGGACCAGACTTTAAAGATTAAGCTTGATGAGCAACTTGCTCAAATTGAACGCCTCAAAGAAGAGGCAAGGGAAGCGGGCCGCAATGAGTTGAGAGAACAACTCGAGGCCTAGGCAGAGGATGCCGAGGAAGCTGGTCGAAATGAAATTAAAGATTTGTTCGATCTCATGAAATGGATACAATGCTAAAGTCCTTATTCATCGCGATCTGAGCTGTCTTGGTGAGGGTTATCTTGAGTCGCTTGCTGCAGCCTGGGAGTACATTGTTGAAATGAAAAAGAGAACCCTTGGCGAAGCTGATTTAGATGAAGAAAAACTAGTACAGAAGATTCTCCATAGGGATGAACCTCTAGACCTTGCTGCTGCAAGACTTTGATATTTTGACATTCTAGCACCCTTTGGCAAAGGGAAAAAAATCTGTCGAGTCTTCGGAGTTCGATCCCAAAGTCCCCTCTTCTTTTCAAGCAGTCGGAGTGTCAGTTTCTCTCGATCCGGGATAAGATCTAAGCTACGATCCGGACAAACCCGATTATCAATCTAAGGTGCTAGCCTCTATTCTGGAAAGAGATACTCCGGTGATAACTGAAAGTCAGCTGGATGTAGGTATTCCGCTGAATTTTCCACTTTTCGAGAGATTTTGTTCTTCATGTCCCATAGTTATGGGCTTATCTTCTTGTTTTCGCAAATCTACAGGTCTTCCAGGTACCAACCAAACTCCAAAAAGTGGTGCCACTATGGAGAAACAATTGACATCAACTGAGATTCCGACGACCATCGATGCTCTAGGACCCGATGCTTAAGTTATTGAAGCGCTTGATGACGATAAAGCTGTAGACCTGCCATTGGCTGATGATCTGGATGGCATTTTAATTACCATTGCAAGTGAACATATCGATGAGCTCAGCATAAAAGAGCGCATCGAGAGGGAAAATTGTTGAAGAAAAAGGCTAAGGCTGAACCTGCCGAAGTGGACATTGAGAGTCCAAGTGTCATCCCATTATAAAGTCATCCCACCTGGCGGGTCAGTTCCTTAAAAACTCCCTCCATCGTTCAAAAGTTCTCCTGCTAAGGGAGGAAAAGGATCAAGGAAAAGAATGGGCGGAAGTTTGGGTGGTGGTACTCCTAAGAGATCTAGAAAGGATAAAGGGAAGAAGAAATAATCTTCACTCTGACTTAGTCTGTATATAGTTTGCATAACTGCTTTTCTCCTTTTTTAGCCGTGACTATGCAGGTGCGGCCTCCGTTCTTGAATTAACTTGTATCACCATTTTTGAAGTTTATTATATAAATAAAAGTTCTTTGTTTTCTGTCGAACTCTTATGCGAATTTTTATTTTATTTTTCAAACTATTACTTTCCATTTAATGTACTTATAATTCGTTGCTCATGGCTTTAGATGACAATATATTGGTTCTATCACAAGGCTTCCATGTGGTCGTGGTCTTGAATCATACCAAACATAGGGCTCAAGCCTAACGTTACTCTATCGAATTCAGCGATTTGAATGGTTATACTCCTGCCCCCAGTCTTGCGTTAGTAGACTTAAACGGTGAATGGTCGAACTTCATCCTTTTGAAATTTATACTCCTTCTGCCGGTTCTAAGCCAGAGTTCGCGGAATAATGAGTGGCCAAACTGCACTCATCTATTTGTTTATACTCATATCTCTAGGGATAAGAGTTAGTTAGCGGGTGGTCAAATCGCAACCTGTAGGATCGATTTCACCCTAGAGGGGGGGTGAATAGGGTGATAGTGTAAATTATAAAAACTTAATTGCAGAAGTTAATTAATATTAACACGGATCACAGAATAGCAGCACGGATATAGCAGAATATAAATAACAGGACAGAACAACACAGAATTTACCCAGCTTCGGCAAAAAACCTGCCTACGTGCTGCCCCCAAGGTTTATACTAGAAATTAGATAGTCCCTCGATTACACACGTAAACTCGCTATACCCGCTATTGACTAATCTAACTCTACGCTCAAAACCCTGACCACAACTCAACTACTGAGTTGCGAATTCTCAAACTACACACCGTAGTTTGTACCCTAGTCACACGACTAGAAAATTACCACGGTTTAAAAGAGAATTTTGAAATTAAAAGAAAACACAAACATAAAAAGTAAATAGCCCTTAATATAAACAAGAATCCTTTTATATTATTCAAGCCGTCCCCTTTTCTTTATTTTATGTGACCCGATCCACTTCTATTCGCTCAGTCCTTTGTGAGAAAATATGGCGGCTTCCTTCGTTCCTTCTTCCTGATTAAAAATTAGGGCTTTTTCGAAGCGCCTATTAGATTTGATCGAATCTCTGGTTGAATAAGAGTTGCCTTGCTCGATCGAATCTCGTTGCTTTCACTGGCTACTTCGATGAGTTCGATTTTTGCTTCTGGTACGAATTTATGCTTCGTTACTTTTTTTAATTTTAGTATTCGAACTCTGATGGATAAGATTGCCGATGATGATATTCTTATATAGGGTTTGTAACCCTAGATTTTCGTTCGCACAAAATATATTTGATTTTATCTCTGCCGATCGTTTATGCTTGGATGATTGCGATTTATCTTGACTAATTCATATGCGAATTATTCTTATTATTTCTTGGTTGACTTGGTTTAAAAACGACGGCTTTGAATTTATGTTCAATCCTGGCTCCTTGAATTTCTCTGACCTGACTCGATGCCTTGAATTTGAGATGTTTGGTTATCACTTGCTTTGACTTGGTTACACGGCAATGTGAATAGCTTTATTGCCAAGGCTCTAACTTTGAATCGTGAATTCAACTTCTTTTACCTGATGACTTCGGCCATTTTGAATTTTTTTAAACTGCACTTTTGAATTTATGATATCATTTAGTTGACTTCGGTCACTTGAACTATTTCACTATGGTTTCATGCCTTGTAGTTGTATTTGAGTCAGTGCTTCACCATATCACTTTTTGATTGATGCTGCATCACTTGTAGCTTTATGTATTCATGTGCTTGTCTGCATTCACTCTGGCTTGTGTTATGATTGCTGTGAAGTTGCATTGATCTCTGTAGTACTTTATGTTGACATTTTCTTTGACGCTGTTTTGTTGGGCTGTGTCTTCATTGATGTGTCACTGCATACATGTGTACTTGATTCTTTGATGTTGTAACCTCTGGTATGCTGCATATTGTCACTGTATTGGTTCGAGTCAGTTTGCACGGTCACTTATGCAGTTTGGTCTTGCTGTTTGTCGAGTTGCATTTGTGTTACCATATTGATGCCTCTGTTTGCTATGGCTCTGACCATCTGATTGTTGTATTGCATGTTGCTGTTTCATTTCATGCATGTTGAACTGATTTTGCTTGGTGGTCTTGTACTTGTATACTGCTGGTTTGATTTGCTACTTGATGTAGTTTGTTTTGTTTGCATATGCTTAATGGTGTCACTGTGACCTGTTGCATTTGTGCATTGCCCTGCTGATTTACTTGTGATGTTCTTGTAGTCGAGTCATGTTGCATGCATTGAGTAGCTGGTCTTTGTATTTCCAGCTTCATCACTGTTTAACTTCCACACTGTTGCATTGTTGTTCACTTCTCTTGTATCATTGGTACATGTACATTGCTGCTATATTCTTGCTTCACTGCATATGTTGTAGTTGCTTTGTTCTTCACCGTACTGTTGAGTTTCCTTTGGGATTGAACTTGAGCTTTGAATTGTACCATGATAGTCATGTTCCATTGTTGTACACTGCATTCATGTCACTGGTATGCTGCAGCTTGCATCTTTGTTGCATTTGCTTGAATTTGTGTCATCTTTACTTGCATTGCTGTACACTTTTTTTGACTTGTGACCTGCCCTGTGTTGAATCCAGTTTTTCAAAAAAACTCGGGTTTGACCTTGTGCTCGATTCGAGATTTTCAATGTTATTGCACGTGAGTTGAACCCGGCTTTTCATTTGGGTTTGACCTGTGCTCACCTGTCCCTGTAAATCGATCAAGTGTATATATCGGTGTGCACGGCCTTGTGGCATATACAGTAATACACTGTGTATGTCACAAGTTGTTCGTGTATGATAAATTCAAATTTAAATGATGACGAACAACCCAAATAACTGAGGCAAATATTATTTTCAAAAACCATATTTTATTTTTGAATTTCAAAAATATTTCTTTTTCAATTTTACTGCGTTAGTTTATATTTTTGCAGATTGCTCAGATGCTGGATTCTAACTGGAATGCAGTTGAAGATAAATACGAGTGTGAGTGATATGTAGTGAGGTGACCTGTAAATATGAAATGTGATGTAATTGTAATCAAAGTTGTATAGTTATAGTGAGAGCTTGAAATTGTACTATTCAAAGTTGTAATAAATATTTATTTGAATAAAATATTCGTTTGAATTCAAATTCTGTGTTATTTATTTTATTCAGCAAATATTTATTTAATCTGTGAAAATAAAATAAAATAGTATATTATCAAATACATTTAAACGAATGTATATATGTTTATTATCATCAAACAAAAATCATATAAGCGCATATTCAACACATCCGACTTGCGTTTATACTCTAGTCCAGGGACTTAAAGTTGTTTCGAAAAATCATTGGATCATATTTTCCTTAATTGATTGATCTGCTTCCAAGTTCGGGCTTAACTTAGCAAGTGATCAGTCGTGTCATGATCGTTCTTGACTTGTATTTTCCCCATCATCTGGTAGGATTAAGTTGGTCATTTGATGGTCATACCATATTTAAGCATTCTGTCCATTGGGTTGTGAGCGCGAATCATCAAATGATCGGTCGAAACATTCTCATTTTGTTTAGTTTAGTCGTGAACTTATGTAATCGGCTAGTTCCAAACTCTGGGAACCTGGACATGTCAATACTAGTCATTTTGGTATCATAACTAATATGTAATGCTACAGCAAATACAGACATGAAGGAAATTTCAAATTTTATTTGCCAAATGGGAAGAAATGACATAATTTGTCTTATTACATATCTAGAAAATCAAATGCTAAAGCATATTCGAAAATTGAATACAACAAAATGAAAAATAATAAAATAAGTGAAACAGTGACGTAAATGCTCGCTATTCCACGCCTTTGGTAGTGTGATGCTACCAACGGTCGCTAGCTTGAAAGTTCCCTCTCTAAGCCTTTGTTCAATGACGTATGGTGCTTTCCAAGTAGGATTCATATGCAACGGGGCAGGAAAAACCCGTTTCAAGATGAAATCGTTGATTTCAAAGGTTCTAGGTCGGACTTTGATGTTGTAGTACTGGACGACTCGGTTTCAATGCACAGCCGCCCGTGCAACTGCCCTCAAGTCAGCTTCTTCATGCTTCTCATCTACAAAGTCTAGGGATTCCAAGTGGAGATCTTTATTCTTTTTAGGATCATAGTAGGTCACTCGATGAGAAGGGACTTCGAGCTCGACAGGAATAGCGGCTTCGAAACCATAAGCAAGGGCGAATGGAGTATGGCCAGTCTGGACTTATGGGTGGTCCTATAAATTATAGTACTGTTAGGAGTTCATCTACCCACTTGCCTCTGGCTTTTCCCAAACACTTCTTCAGAATGGATTTTATGGATTTATTCACAACTTTGACTTGTCCATTGGCATGGGGGTGAGCGATTGCTGCAAATCTCTTTTCAATGTAATTCCAACGGCAGAAGTTTTTGAATTCAGCACTATCGAATTTAGTCCCATTATCTATTACAATAGTTTGTGGAAGACCGAAATGGTAGATGATGTTTTGAACGATGAAGTTGATTACTTTCTTTGTTGTGATCGTAACTAATGGTTCTGCTTCGGCCCATTTAGTGAAGTAATCAAATGCGACGATGGCGTATTCGCACCACCTTTAGAGATTAGTAAGGAACCGATAATATCTATGCCCCATAGGGCAAACGGCCATGGACTGACCATTTGTGTAATTTCTACAATGGAGCTCTTAGAACTTTTGCATATATCGCCTTACATAATTAGCGACATCTCGATTGACGGTCGGCTAATAATACCCATAATGGAGTATTTTCTTTGATTAAGTTTGCCTCCTAATGTGATCACTACATTATCCTTCATGAACTTCTTTTAGGACTCGCTTTATTTCATCAAGAATAATACGCCGGAGTAGGGGAATGAAAAAACCCTTTCTGTACATAACTCCTTCCAATATGATATATCGTGAAGCTTTACGAATGACTTGTCGCTTTTCATTCCTTTGTTCGGGAAGGATTCCCTGTAGAAAATAATCTTTAGTAGGAGTCATCTACAACTCCTTCTCAGGCTCTGTCTCCAGTACCTAGTCGATCTCCATCAGGCTTATGCTCGGAGTGTTCAATACTTCGACTGGAAACAAGCCTATCTACTGCACATCCACGGTGCTAGCCAACTTTGCTAATGAATCCGCCTCTTTATTTTGATCTTAAGGAATGTGCGTAATATCATAGTACTTAAAGTCAGTCAATAATTCTTGGACTTAGGTAAGGTACGAAGCAAGTCATTGTCCTTTAGCTTGGTACTCTCCCCTGACTTGGTATACTACCACTTTTGAGTCGGAAAAGATTTTAAGATACTTTTCGAGTTCTCTGGCGAGTTTAAGTGCAGCAATCAGAGCCTCATACTCAGCTTCATTGTTTGTTGTAGGGAAATCGAGCTTTGAAGCATGGAAAATTGACCGATCTTCAGGAGTTACAAGCATAATCCCATCTCCATAAGATGATCATTGGAAGGTCCATCTGTATATAACCTCCACTATACGGTAGGGGTTTCATTGCTCTTTGGAAAATCATCCTACGAAGCAAATTTTGCTATAAAATTTTCTAATGCCTGACCCTGCATAGCCCTCCAAGGAAGATAAGTGATGTCGAATTGACTAAATTTGATATTCCACTGAGTAACCTTCTAGACATCTCAGGTCCTTGTAAGACTTGTCATAATGGTAGGTCGATGTAAACGTTGATAGGATGTGCTTGAAAGTAAGGGTGAAGCTTTCATGATGCAATCAACAAGCAGTATGCCGGTTTCTCTATCTTCAGACGATTCCTTTCGGCTCTTGTTAATCGCTTGCTAACATAATAAACCGGTGGTCGCGTTCCTCCTCACATGAATGGTCCGGTCGATGTCTATGGACCATTCTATGCCATCTTGGTTCAACATCTTCCCGATGTATACCTTGTAAATTCACTTCATCATCATTTCGGAGATGCAACTAGTCAACATTCAACTGGACTCCATCATTCAAATCAGCCCCAGCAGCACCAGCTTGAATCCCTACATCTATAAGTAAGTTCCATCCTTTGGAGGAAAGATTGACACCAATCAATCCTGACAGACCAGGAAGGTCTTCCTGTTGACGCCCCGAAGATTCTGTGCGATATCTATCTATTCTGCGACACCTATGTCTGTGATACTCATCCAATGAACTAGAACTCACAGTGCTGAATAAGGGGTAGGGTCCCTCCTAGTTTTCCCTCGCTGATGCTGACTGAGTTGGTTCATTACGTTAATATTGGCTTGAATCTGCTGATTTAATTGTTGATGGCTATCCACTAGCTCTCTCATCATATTTTGGAATTCAGCTCTTGTAATGGAATCGGATGGATTCTAGAATTCAACTGGATCAACATTCACATCCATTGGTTGATTGGTTGGGCCTCCTTGTTGAATGCAAGCGTTCTCGTTTCCTTTTGTGTTTTACTAAGTATATATAGTGTTCCTCACCATTGTTGATAGATTTTCTTAGATTTTCTCAAATCCGAATAAAATGAGAAAACTTCCTGAAGATAACCGTGGATCTCCTTCGGGGGATTTATGCAATCCAGTAGTAACAAAAGGATCCTAATAAGCTGAGAATCAAAGTTCTCAGTGAAACCACCATAACGTTTGCATCGAAAATTAGCAACAAACACCCAATAGAAGTTTGGAAGAGAAATAAATGAAGAATATAACATGAAAACATAGGATAGTAACAAAGAAATAGCAGTAAATTAAGAGAATAACATGCACGCAATGATTTATAGTGGTTCGGCGTTGTTTGCCTACGTCCACTTTGAATAGATTGCTTTATTAATCACTTTATACACCAAGTACAATAGGGATAGGATGAAAATCCTTATTTGCAAAAGAATATAAACCAACTAGCAGTGTAAAAGTCTCGAAAATGAATGACTAAACCTGTTTTTATAGATGAAGATAGCCAAATATCTCCTCGAAAATTCGACAGAAGGACCTTAAACCATATGAACCCACAAGAGGGATCGCATGGCCCAATTCCCAAAGAAGAGGGATCGGTTTTGATCCCTACTTTGGTGGAATTTTTGGGTGTGATCCCTATAGTAGCTCTCTCAAGATAGAATATGCCCAGCCTCCATATTTTATGCCAATTGAATCGGTAGAACTTGTGTTATTGCTTGATCTTTGCTTCAATATAGGTTGATTGCTGGTTCCTTCCAATCCCTTCCAATGGAAGAATGTCGATCCCTCTTACTTCATCTCCTTGAGGTGCGATCTCTACAGTAGGCTCCTTAAGGCCCTCATATCTTGTTTAAAAAATTTCATATGCATTGGACTTGTGGATCTTGAGATATTGCCCATTTTCTATTGAAATGGTCCCTGAAACATACCTTCCTATGTTGGAAGTCTATTTATGCCGAACCCTCCTATGTGTTGAACCATATTTCAAACTTTGAATATCCTTCCTTGCATATCTATCGATTCCATTCAACCTTGATTTCATGTTATCATCTGTACTTGACTTCCAGACTCCATAGTCATCACTTTGGTACCATTGGCCTTGATAGCAGTCAAATCTTACTTGTGCAATCAGTTCATTATGGCCAGGTTAAAATGCCGGATAACAAACCGATTACTTAAATTTTCTTTGATTGAATTTTATTGGTATGAATGGGTTTTGGGTTGCTAAAATGTAATATAAGGTATGGTGTCGAAATATGGTTTAGATAGAGGGGCATATGTGGCCGGAGTCATTGAAAAATGGTCGCACGACCTAGATCATCATCATTCCAAGCCATGACTAATGGATCAGTTATGGTGACCGATGCACTAGTGCATGGCCTGGACGTGGTTCTAGGCCTATGCATGAGTGTGTTTTTTTATTTTAAAAATTAAAATAAAATTAAAATAAAACAAAATATAAATCAATGGTTTAATCTCTATATATTTTTGGAGTAAGAATTAAGAAGTTTAATAGTAGAAGTTAATAGTGCTATATTTAAAGTAAACATTAGTTAAATAATTGATGTAAAAGTGAAGTTAAATTGTTTTGGTGCATTAGAAATCATTCAAAATTTAATTCATGTTTTAAAAATTATATAAAATGTTGATAGATAAATAATTACGATTTTGGATGTAATTTTAAGCAATTTTAAATAAAGGTAGTCATTTAAGGTGACAAAGTATATATTTATAAATAATAGAGAAAAATACTTCGGATAGATCAAGTTATGTAAACACATTTGAAATAAATATTTTTTATATTTAAAACTCTTTTTCTAGAGATAGAATATTTGATTATTATTTTGGTTTTGTTTCTGTGGTTATTCTCTGGACTTGTTATATAAAATATCTTTTGTGATATGAGTCTAGTTTGCAAGATTATACTAAACGATTGGATAACATTACGTGGCATGGGATGCTCATATATATATGATTGGTTACTATTTATAAGTAAATGTCACCTATTAAGGGTCAAGGGTGTGGAGAATTGTATAGAGGTAACTTACTAAGGTCTTACTTCTCCAAGGACTATAGGTTGTTATATGTCAAGTGATATCACATTCTCATTGGGACATGTTGGGTCGAGAGTTTCTGAATCTATGTCACAATGTTTATGCCATTATAAGGAGCACGTGATTAGATCCCATAAGATAGGCTAGAATCCATCCTAGCAGTCTTGATTATGGGGTCGCTCCCTAGATCGGTGTTGTCACTTGAGTGATACTAAGGCCGAGGGATATTTCCTTCATTAGAGCATTTTACCAGATGATACATAGGACCAATAATCTTTTACTAAGGGTAAGTAGGAATTGTGACCAATGCTCAATGTAGTATGACAGTGTATTTATGACATGTAGATGGATAATGGTGTTGCGATTCTGGGAATAACTAAGAGGCTATAGGAAACGAGCTATGGCCATTAATGTTTCTTGGAGCCATGTTGCAATACGCCAGTCTTCCATCTGGATAACTTAAGTAGATTCCAGTTTGATGATTGTTCTTATATATGACCTCATTAGAAAGACGATGATTATATAGGACATTAAAGGTTAGATGCGGGTTAATCTATCACCCTAATTACTCTTATCCTACCATCATCTAATTATTTGTATATGATGATTAATGCTATGAGGTTTTGCATGTTTTCTTACATGGAATCTACATATTTTATCATTCCATATAAATACATACCTCTTAGGGCCAATCAACGAGATTTTTATCTCTCATTAGGATTGATCATTGAGGTTATTATGTTTTATATGTACATGAGTGTTGACTGATGTTTATTTGTGTGACATTTGTCTGATGCTTCTTCCATTACATATTACTTTATATACTCTAATATTGCTCTTTAGACATAGTCTGACTGGCGTGTTATTTTATAATATTCAAGTCTGTTCGATATCTTTCAGGTCTAGGTACTCATTAGCTTGCATGACTTATGGGACACCTTGTGGATGCTAGCATACATTTTAGGATGATAGTTTCCCTAAATGTGTTATGGCCTTATTTATTCATGATGATGTATTTATTGTGTCTATGATATGTATATTTGATAGAGTGAGCATTAGACTATTGCTTACCTTGGATATATACTATTTATGTATTATATTTCATCATTGCGTTTTGATTTTGTTATCTTTGTATATTTATTTTATATTGTTTGTTGTTCTATTCTAGAAATCACATATGTTTATTTCTTTATATCGATACTGTGTACATAATGGTAGGTTATCTATGATTTAAGAAATATACCGGTGTTAGCCCAAGGAAATATTCATGTGTGTAAGCCTAATATCTCCCCATTCCCCGTATTATCAAACATAATATCTAGTAATAATCTTTGGTAGTATAGGTATAGGGGTGGGTGTTATAGCCTAATCCATAACCATGAACTAAATAAGGAACTATTGTGGTTAGGTCTTGACACCCTAGATGAGAGGATAGTGCAGTATAGCTACGAGTCGAAGCCTACAAAAAAAAGTTACTAAGCATAACGACTCTAGTGTTAGGTAAAGAAATTTCCCAGTCGACAACTTCGTCTTACGGTGAGTATTTTCCAACAAGAAGAACTAGGCTAATTAACCTCTCAGATCCAATTGTGAGGGGCTTATGTGGTCAGCGTTGCTTTAGTCAGTGGAGAATAACGCCTCACCTACCAAAATGGCACCAATGTCCCTTGGACTTAGAACCCATAGCACCTTAGGGTTTACTACATTTAATTGTCTTTGTAAACTAATATTATAAGGCACAAATTCTTTTTTATAAGCTAAAATTATAAGGAAACCAAATTTTGTATTTTTTTGAATGCAATGAATGAAACGACTTCTCCAACCATCTACGATATAATCTCGGCAAAACTATGCCTATTCAATGCCTATGGTCAGGACCACACCAAAAGGTGAGCGTCGCTTGGGAGCGATACCTTCATGATGCCAGTAGTACATAGGTGGCATGATTGCCTAAATGTGACCCTGATTCGTGCATAAATAGTGTATTTACTTATTATTCTAAGTGCATAATGTGGCATTAGAAATTTAATGATGTAATCACTTATGTAGTGCCCAATCACTAGCAAACCTTTAATCTGGCACCTATGGTACTCATACAATCTCACATTTGCCTTTAAAGAGATAGCAAGAACTGAATAATCTTGGAAAAAAGGAAGGGAATCCATTATAACTCGGAATAAAGAAATAGAATGTGAGCCATGGTTCATTCCTGCTAGGGGCGCCCATCAGAAATGAATTTTTAGCCTGAATATAGAAGAGGCCCTTATTCTCCTTTCCAAGACTTCTTTTAACCTCAAAAAGGAATCGAAGTTTCTCGCTGGTTAGGTTAATACCGTTGTCGGTGTGAAGGATAAATGTGGCCAGAGTAAAGGTATATGAATTGGGGGCATTTTGAACTAGAGCAATACATAAAGTGGCAAGCCATTCACGGATTACCCGATGCATAGGAAGAAACAACCCGCATTGAATATGCTTAGAACTAATGATGATGTAACCCTCTGGTGGAGTGTCTATGTGCTTATGAGATTCTGGAACTCTATGTGCATACCCCTAGAATCCAAATTGCTTAAGGATCCTAATAACATCCTCTAGACGAGTGATTTCAAAAAGAAGAAGAAAAGAAGTAGAGGGATCCATGCTAAAAAACCTAGATACTATTTTAAAGAAAGATCGAGAGAGAATTAATGCGGCTTATCCTATTCTTAACCTATGAAATTATTCCAAAATCTGGAAATCAGTCCGATCCTTCGTAAGCAAAAAAATGAAGACAAAATTTAGTGAAGATGAAGAAAGAAGAGTATGCACTTGAGTTTGAATTGTTGCTGCATGATTGAAATGATCAAATATTAGGTGAAACATTGAACTATTGTAGAAAATAATGAGTATAAATGACTGGTGAAAATCCGCATAGAAAGAGGAAAAAGCAAATCGAACTGTTGTTATAAGATGGCCAGTAAGACACTGACACATATGCCAAAGCTTTAAATGTGCAAGTAGCTAAAAAGACTTATTCTCAGTGCCGAAAAGATAGACTAGACAAGACTTAGTGAAGACATAGTCTGGGTGCATAAGGCAACAAGTCTACCCCAACCTGTGGTCGCCATAGACTTAGGGTGGCAAGTGTTACACCCGTTCTTACTACAAGTCAGAACTAAAATGAAACATATGATACTTTCTAACTTCAACAGAGCTTAGAAAAGTGCAGGTTGAAGTTAAGCATTTAACCATACCCAAGCCTTCTCTATCATAATCAAGGCTACATGAAACAAATGTGGTATGCAGAAAGACAGAGCAACATGGGCATCTCCCGAAACAGAGGCCAAGCTATGATACAAGGACAAAGCTTAAAGGTTCGCAAGTGAGGATTTGAGTTAGATATACTCACATGCTGTCAAACGTCTATAAGATTAGGTCTGCATAAGCACACACAGGGGACAACCTAGATAGCAGTACATAGCTAAGAGCACTACATTGAGCTATATACAGGGTTACCCAAGATATGCTTCGACATAGACTCAAACCTGAAGGCAAACGACAAATGTGAAGTTCTTACTCTCTCAATCACTCATCAGCAATAGTCAAGAAAACAATTCAATAGAAAATAAGCCCCAAGCACATCTAGGCAGTTTTCAACACAAAATAAGAAGAGATACTCCATTCTAACCCAACATGGAGGTAAAATGAGTAAAAGAGTAAGGACAACAATGGGGCAGTGAGGTCTGAATGCTAGATGACATTCACCACCGCCCCTGTCTCTGCATATCCACAACACAACAAAGTCACATGAAGGTCTCTTATCATTCCTCTTAGAGTGGCATGCTACTTCAAGAGAGAAGAGGCCGACCTATGCAGACCAAAGCTTCCCACCCACTTTTTTGAGCATCCTGCTTTGAAATTCCAATATCCCACCAAACTTAGGATTTCTCGTCGAAGACATGTCATCAATCCAGGCATGAAGAATGAGCTTCATGAATAGGCGAAAAGTGGAAAAATCAAAGGGCGAAGATTGAAGGAAAAAGCAGAAGATGATTACAACCATCAACAATGTATTTTCACACTATAAAGGGAAAGGCAGAAGGACAAAGAAGAGGATATTCTTTTTGAACTTCTTCTTCTTCCTGAATAGAAAAAAGGGAAAATATATTATACGCCTCAAGGCCATTGAAATCTCTTATACAAAATAATAATAAAACATAGTTAGATTACCCAGTGGACATAGGATTATCCATAATCCAAACCACATAAAATCTTTGTGTCCTTTTACATTTCTACAATTTACTTTCAACCGCATCTTAATTTCTTAATCCATTTCGACATTTCAACGAACAGTTGAAATGTGCTACTCGGCTATGTAAGCATTCATCAACACAATCGCCTCCTAAAAGTGAATTTAACTAAGATTAAATTTGTGATTCCCAATCGTGAGGATGATAAATTGCAAGATTGTCTCATGATCTAGCCGAATGTGGTGAAGACGAAAATTCACAACATTTTTGGCGCTAGAAGTATGGCTCGAACCTCTGACCCTCCATCCCTTTGTCCCTTTATTCTCCATTTCTCCATTCCTCCATCCCTCCATTTCTTCATTACTCCACCCATCAAATTCCAGCAACCCTCTAATTCCGTCTTCCTTATCATCACCCACGGCTTACCGCTCCTGCTTTTCTGTTGCATGTGTCATGCAATAGATACATATGAATGCAATAAACTGGTCATAGGGATACTAGACAGCCTAAACTAGTATAGAAACTTTATTATTTCTCTGTAAAATAAGATAACGATATTCTCCATTCATAACTGATCTTAAAAAAGAGAAAGAAACATCAAATTATTCACGGAGATCTACAATATTTTCCATATGGTGACCGGGTTCATAAATTTTGGTCAACACATAATATAGCAGCAAGATACATTGGTCAAAGTTCCATAATTACCCTATCCCATACAAATCGTTTGCCTATAACTATTCAACATCCTTATGAAAAATCGATCACATGAGATCTCATTCAAAGAGAAAGATAACAAATATTTGGAGTTTCTTTTTTTTATCCTATACGAATGATCCAATCTGTAAGGACCATGATTGGGAATTGTTTAATCATCTTTCTCCGAGGAAGAAGCAAAACATAATCAACTTGAATTCGAGACAGCTATTCGAATATTTGGTAAAGACTTGATTTATTATCTCATGTCTGCTTTTCGTGAAAAAGGACTAATTGAAGGGGAGCGTTTCTTCAAACAACAAGGAGCTGAGGTAACTATTCAATAAAATGATATTGAGCATGTTTCCCATCTACTATTCCGTTAGGAACTACAGATTTTTTGGTCCATCACAATCATGCATTTACGATTCATGTAACTGTATTGATACTACTGAAAGGTGTTCTATTTGCTCGTAGTTCCCGTTTGATACCGATAAAGAAAATCTCGGTTTTTGTTTCCCTTACGATGGGCCTGGAAAAGGGGGGATTTATAAATAAATTTAAATCTCGAGAGATACCCAATCGAAGTTCTCGTTTGATACCCGATCGAAGTGGTTTTTGTTTCCAATCTTGGGAGAATTTATAAATAAATTTAAATCATTTAAAATTATATATATATATATAATAAGAATAATGGTTTATTTTAAAAATATGTTTTAGGTAAACCTAAAATATCAAACATCATAAATGGCATTAATAATTTATATATAATTACTTTTAAATAACTAATTATTCACAAAGCTGATAAATAAATTTAGAACTTATTTCTATAAATATTAAATCTTATAATAACCAATACTTTTGGAATATTCTAAATCTAAATAATAGTTTAAGTTATATAGTATAGTAAATAAAAATCCCATTTAGACAAATTCCAAATTTTCCCGACAAAATCTAATTAAAAGATCCTATATTCACCAATTTCAATTTATAAAACTTTCTCGATTCGCACATCTACCATATCACAATTCTATCCCCATTTTCACATTAAAAAATATATTCTTCTGTTTCTGTCAACGATTTTCATCACTCAATATAAATTCACAATATAAATTTATTATACTCCAACTTATCGACTGATATCGTTTTATCCAATTTATAAGCCTCGTTTTATAAATTTACAAACTCCTTTTGAGTTTAGCTTATCTATAAAACAAATTCTAGTCATAAAATCCCATTCTATAAATCTTCCCTTCATAAAGTCAAATTTTAATTCAAGTCTATTTTAATTATCGATTTCAACTTCTTCCCATAATTTCAGAATATCATTTTCTAAACCTTTTATATAATTTATTTAGAATCTCTATTTAAACCAATTTATAAAGGTTAAGTATAACCCAAGTTAATTTATATATTTTTCCATTCTCTTTTAATTTCTTTAAAATAATCCGATTTTTCGATCTGAATATTTTATATTCAAAATCTCCTTTTTATTTCTTCAAAATAATTATTTATGGTATTTAAAAACACCAAATTTAAGGCCCGTGCTATTATAGCATTTAATAATTCAATCCACATAACAATCATAACAATTATTCACCATATCATATATCAGTACATGTATGAAAACAATAAATATTTTTGAGGAATCCAGTTGGATCCCTTCAACCTGTTTTTTCTGCATCCACAGATATTAGACAACAATTACAAATACCTATCCCACTTCGAGGGGGATATCGCGGTATATCGGGTCATCTGCTATTATGCGGGGCGCATAGGGTCTCATCCGCTATAATATGCAGGAATATCACTCCAAATACTAATACACACACACACACACACACATATATATATATATATGTACTACTATATATAATTATTCATCCAACATATAATTATAAATTTATCAATCCAATCAACATCCAATAATTTAAATTTAAACATTTAAATTTAAATACGGTAATCCAAATGAGCGAGGAATTCTCACCTTTTATTTTTATTTTGCAATCCGTTCCCATCCTGATTTGTTGAATGTTTTTTGGACCTTGTATGCACACGTTATAACTTTTAAAAAATTATACGAATTCAAATATAATTTAGTTTCCAAAAATTAATTCCTCTTTAGTTACCTAACAAACTAGAACCGAAGGATATCTCCACTGCAGCCGATTGAGAAACCCTCTGCGATGCTTCAGTCATTGCCCAGCATAACCCCACTACTGCCGAACATGACAGCAGCAGTCACCTCTTTCATCTCTGCTAGCATTTGCTATAGCCTGCCACACTATTCGCCTTCGACCTCCATCACTCGAAACCCTCCCCACAATCGATGCCGCTGCGCTCTGCCCCACCATTGTCAATCGCACCATGCTAGAGGAAAATCTCGATTTCACCATCCTCCTCAGGTCGCTCACGTGGCTACGACACAACCTCGAACAACTCCGTTGAAGACGAGTCGCGACTTCCCCCCTAGACAACCCCATCTCACGTGAGCATTAACCGAGCAGCCACCGTCGAACTCGAGAACGAACAACCCACCCCTCGTGCGCACCCAACCACGCGCGCGTTTCTCTATCGAGTCGCGATCGATTCGATTGCGAGATTCATATTTTTTTCCCCTTATTCCTTTTGAATTCAATTTGAGATGAATCGATTTTTTTATATACGAGATGATTTTGTTTCAGCTTTCTCTTTTTTTCAAGTCTCTAGTTTCATTTTAAACTACAGAAATGAGGAAAGGCTCGTGCCTTTAAAATGAAGAAAGAAAGGGGATTGTGTGTTTGAGAAGGTAAATGAAAGCTACAGTGACCGAGTGAAAGGAGGAGACAGCCTGATCCAAATCAAGAAAATAAATTATTTAATTTTCTCCGAAATATCCCAATTTAAGTGACTCAAAATTTTGAACCCCTATTTTGGCATGCAACTAGGCGTTTATAATGTCATACCCCTATTCCGAAAGCAATGGAAAGGATTTCGAGTCCTAATTCGATCGTATGGAGAAGATAGCTTTTTGGACCCAATTATTATATTGAATTTCTGATATAAATTTCAACGCGTTATATCCCGTACGAGCAAACGGTAACTCCAAGCACAATGAAATTTTAAATCCGATAATAATATATTTTCACGGATCCAATGGAACTGGTTACGTCGAATTCCAAGACTGTGCCTTGGAAGGCTATTTTTAAATATCGATTTAAACGATATATTTTTAAATTTAAACAAATCATTTTTAAATTCGACTTAAAAGGTCTTGTTATCTTTACTGTTATTAATATAAAATTTACAAGCCATTAAATAAATTTTTGTTGGGCTTAAAACCAAAAATTCAATGTTTTTAACCAATTTCCAATTTTCAAATTCAATAATTGAATTATCCAATAATCATATTATTTGAAATTCCAGTTAAAAATTAACTTTTAAATATTTAAAATCAATCTATAATTCAAATTCAATATTTTAAAACCATTTAAATATTAAAAAACGAACGACGCAAAATCCGGGTTGATACATTCCTTCCCTCTTAAAATGATTTTGTCCCCGAAATTGCTAAGGCGGAAAAAATGCTCCAAACCCACTAAACTATTAAAACCCACTTAATGAAGGCTCGATACGTCACTTTTCAAACCCTTTATCTTCATTCAAACAATTAGTTTTCCGTTCTAAACCAAAATCCTTTATTTTGATACAAATCCAAAATCACATTTTCGTAAAAAAAATTCAAAATTTTCCTAACACCCTAATTTCCCGATTTTTTTTGGCAGAGTCCCCCTTGTACGGAGAGCCTTTTTCAACATGACAAGAGATATAAATATATATACATCGACCCACACGGTCGGCAAACAAAAATATATATCAATATTTATATATTTGCTGTATTTAATCCGAAAACGTACCTTATTTAGCATTTCTAAGCATTATTAAGCAAGCATTTTACTTCATATGCAAATATGTAACCCTAATCTAGCCAAATAATCCCTCTGGGTACCTGTACTTGCTCAATTTAAACCCGTAAGTACCAAAACATGAAATTCAGTAGCCTTTCATTTACTCAAATGATTAAACACATAGATTTCATAACAATGCATGCTAGCAAATATTTATAACGAATTTCGATGTTCCAATACCCGTTAAAATACTTTCAATCCATTCATGTACCACTTCATTCAATTCGGGATGATTTATAATAAAATTATTTGCATTCAATTCATTTTTAAACCAAACAAACTGATATCCATTTCAACTTGATCTAAAGATCAATTTCATTCTCTTCTATTAATCCATAAAATTTTATTTACTTCCGTTTACGCCAAACGCCAATTTTTCTATGCCAATTCGACGCTATTCCTTTAAATAAATAACCATTTAGGCCTATAACTATTTTAATTGATTCCAAATCAATTTATATTTAGTTCTATTCTATTTCAGGTTTGTTCACAGTCACTTCACTTACATTTCAATCAGATTCATTTTATTAAGCTCGGGACCATTCCCGCTACTTAGTTAAATTCCGTTTCACAATTTATTTAAGCAGAGCTTCCATTAAAATTTTAACTCAAGTTAATTTACAATCATTTCAATCAAACAACTTAAGTTCATTTCCATTTGCAAATAAATTCCCTTTTTAATTTAATTTAATTTATATCCAATCAAATTGCATTTCATTACTAACTAATTCAATTAGTTCATTCACATAATCCATTTTAATTTTAATTTCCGTATTTGAATCCATTCTTGAATTTATTTAAATGATATCTAGGCCATTTTTAATTTATTTACACTTAGGTTGAATTCAATTACACTCAAGCCAATTTTTTTTCAATATAATTCCATTTTATTTGACAACATTTCAATTCTATTTAATTCACTTGTAATTAAAGTCGAATTATTTATTACTCGAGTTCAACTTCAAAAATCCATTTTTAATCCCCAGTCTAATTTTTCTCAACCAAATTAATAAGTTACCACATTCAATAAACTAATTAATTATCTAATTAGATAACTTCCAATTTATAAGTCAATATTTGATTTTTATTTCAAAAATCACTTAATTAAATTTTTCTTGAGCTCAAACTCATTTTTATAATTCACCCTTACCAAAATATCAAACAATTTTCTTTATTTTGGTTTTCTATTTCACTCTTCAATTTTATAAGTCACCTAACTTCTTTTTCACATTTCCATCCATCCTTTGCTCGAGTACATTCCCATTTTATTTTTAACTTAAGACTATACACTTATTTATTGCCTAAATATATTTTTATTCAATTTATTTCAATTTCTATAAGCTATTGAAGTTTACTTATTATATTCAAAATCATCTATACTCAATTCAATACAAACACAACTCAATTTTGTTTAGCTTAGCTTAAGCTAAATTTCAATTCGTTCGATTTAATTTAACTCACCTAAGTTGAAATCCCATTTATTATAATCTCTTCATGTATTGATTTACATTTACTTTTCTTAAGTTGAATTCAAATTTTTCTTTACTATTTAAATCTATTTAACTTTCACGAGTCAGATTCAATTTTTTTATTTATTTCAATTAGCTTTGCTTAGTTTTAATTTTGTCTATTTAAACTTTACTCAAGTTAAAATTTAATTCTGAAATCTAATTTCCCTACTTTCGTTATTTAGAATCATTTTTGATTTTTAAGTTTATATTTTATTTTGCCATGATCTTTAAATTATTTACATAAGGATTCCAGAACTTAAACACCCAGTATTTATTTCAAATCTTTTTGAAATCACAAATATCCCAAATCACACTTTTTTGAATTTAAATCAACCCTGGTCTTTATCCTAAAACGAATTCCCTTGGAATCTCTAAACAACATTTGTTTTTCCAACAAAATCTCCAAATCAATTATTTTGGTAGCAACCCGTCATTTAGAAACTCGAAATTAATGCTGATGATGCGGCTGTCATTATCAGAATTATTTTCCAGCGACTGAAGTGAGTTCAGTGCTATATCACTCCCAAAATCTATTTAAAAGCAATTTCTTTCAAAAATATCTCCAAAATAATATTACTATTATTTTTTCTCCAAAATACTTTGAAAAACATTTTCGAAAATCTCTGGGATTCAATTTCCAGATTTCGGTTTAAATCAAATTTTAATTATAATCCATTCGTATAATTTTTACAAATTTTCATTTGGTTATGTAGACCATTCCCAATTTTATAATTTTGTTTGATTATAATATTATCATCCAAACACTCCAATTTATATATATAACAACTTTCATAAAATTACCCTCCTTTTATTTATTTATCAAAATATGATTTGGGTAAAATTATTTCATTTACCCACTTTTTAAAATAATACTGTGTTGGTTTGCCTAGTCTAGAGTTTAGAAATCCCTATCGATATAGTTGTCTAGACTGTATCGACCAGAATTTATAAACACTCAACTAATAAGTCAACACAATATAAAAAAATTTATATTCACCAATAAATACGCGCTTATATATATATTAATACACTCAAACTCATTCTAGAGTAGTACTGACTCTATTTCTAATGAGTAATCCCCACTAGAGCCAAGGTTCTCGGTTAACCTTTAGCTCTGATGCCCAGTGTAACGGACTGGGGATTTTCGACCCTCGAAAATCGACATCAATACGTCCACTGTATTTAATGTCGAGCAGTCAAGTGCCAGAAATACCAGTTAATTAGGGGTGAAGAAGAAAAAGGTAGAAGAAAAGAAACAGAACAACACAAAATCTCACAATCACAGCGGAACAAATATAATATATAATAAGAAATTTTATACAAAAGAATCTATAACTGTTTATACTTACAATAATCAGAGTACACAATCAATACATCAATCTGGACAGTTATAATAACCTGTCCTCACATGGTGGAATAAAACAAGTACGTGATATACGTCAAAAATCCTCCAACTCTTCTCTTGAGCTTCATAGCATTTAACCTGAATCTGTAATACTCGGTCTGACCCGAGCATTATAATAAAATAACATCCGAGTCAATCTGGAAAACCAGCGTGAGAAAACACACTCAATTTGAATTATTGACTTTTCCAAAATCCTTTAAAAAAAGGTATCTCATAAGACCACATCACAAATAAACACGATTGGTTTTTACCTTACGATAACCAAAACATTTTTATCAAATCTGTCTGATATTTTAATAGTGTCTATAGAAAGTAAATAGAAAATAGCTGGAATGCTAGCATCTCACATTCCAGCATAGTTGGGCATAATCAAAATAGTACATCACTCATTGGAGAATGGATTCCATCGAATGATTGGGCCACTGGGGTACCTCCAGCCACAGTACACCTCTAGAACAATGTACCAAGGACCACGCCGGGATCCCCTGCCATACAAGACCGGCCTACCCCTGACCTGGATAGATCGAATATGTTATCACCCTAGGTGTTCCCACCCTCACCACCAAGCGCTCCTTCCATGCACAACCATATCCATAATGAATAGGTTTTTCGAGGACATCTAAAAAGGTGATAACATACCCTACTTGGATGTGACTCACTTAGCCTTGCTGCATCTCCCCTGTTTTAGTCATTCCCGGTTGATGAGGTTTGACGCTAAGCGTTACTTTCAAGAACAATTTTGCTTAGAATGCTCATCGTCCTCTAATGATGATGTTCTGATAGCATTCGTCCATACAAGTTGTCCTGGGTCTGGACAAATCGAGTCACCGTCTTCATCATCTTTATGGTATTCATTCGTAACATTCAAACCGGATCGAAGTGGTTTTCGGATAACTAAATCTGATCCCGATCTCTTCGAAACGATTAAGGTAATTGGCCAAGATTGATAATCGGTTATTTAACTATCACTATACATCCATAAACAATCATCAGGCTTTATTATAAATTTCCCAAAAATTTATGTCAAAATATGTTTATAAAATATTACTTCCCATACTTCAATATTTTAAGAATAGTTTTCAAATCCCTTTTATTTTTCACGGAACATTTCCAACCCTTTCCAATACTTAGAATATTTCCCCTCTCTATTTTATATTCAACATTTGGAAAATACTCCTTTTGTTTCCAATTTCTTTTTCTCAAAAATATTTACAACTTTCATTTATAAATTCTTCGACTAGTTTATAACGAATCCGGAATATCTTAATTAATTCCCTTAATATTATGCTTTCTTAAAATCCCAATTTCTCTTCTACTTCTTTACGAATTCTATTTCACTTTCGAAGCTCACTTATCTTATATTTTCGAAGTTTTCCTTAAGTTCCCATAGCACCACTATAAGAACTTCTAAAATCATATCCATTTTAACAAACTTCGTTTCCAGTCTCGAGAGAATTTATAAATAAATTAAAATCATTTAAAATTATATATATATATATATATTTGTATAAAATAAGAGTAATGGTTTATTCTAAAAATATGTTTTAGGTAAACCTAAAATATCAAACATCTTAAGTGGCATTAATAATTTATATCCAGTTACTTTTATATAACTAATTAATTCACAAAGCTGATAAATAAATTTAAAACTTATTTCTATAAATATTGAATATTATAATAACCAACTTTCAGAATATTATAAATCTAAATAAAAGTTTAAGTTATATAGTATAGTAAATAAAAATCGCATTTAGACAAATTCAAAATTTTCTCGACAAAATCTATTTTAAAAATCCAATACTTACAAATTTCAATTTATTAAACTTTCTCGATTCGTACCACATCTTCCATATCTCAATTCTATACCCATTCTCACATTCAAAAATATATTCTACTCTTTCTTTCAATGATTCCCATCACTCGATATAAATCCACAATATAAATTTATTATACTCCAACATATCGACTGATATCGTTTTACCTTATTTACAAGCCTCGTTTAATAAATTTGCAAACTCCTTTGAGTTTCGTTTATCTATAAAACAAATTCTAGTCATAAAATCCCATTCTATAAATCTTCCCTTCATAAAGTAAATTTTTAATTCAAGTCTATTTTAATTATCGATTCAACTTCTTCTCATAATTTCAGAATGTCATTTTCAAAACCTTTTATATAACTTATTTAGAATCTCCATTTAAACCAATTTATAAAAGTATAACCCAAGTTAATTTATATATTTTCCATTCCCTTTTAATTTCTTTAAAATAATCTGATTTTTCGATATAAATATTTTATATTCAAAATCTCCTTTTAATTCCTTCAAATTAATTATTTATGGTATTTAAAAATATCAAATTTAAGGACCGTGCTATTATAGCATTTAATAATTCAATCCACACAACAATCATAGCAATTATTCATCATATTATATATTAGTATATGTACGAAAACAATAAATATTTTTGAGGAATCCAGTTGGATCCCTCCAACTTGTTTTTCCTACATCCACAGATGTTAGACAATAATTACAAATACTAATCCACTTCGAGGGGGATATCATGGTATATAGGGTCATCAGCTATTATGCGGGGCACATAGGGTCTCATCCGCTATAATATGCCGGAATATCACTCCAAATACTAATATATATATATATATATATATATATTTATATCTTGGTGTGTGTGTGTGTATGTACTACTATATATAATTAGTCATCCAACAGATAATTATAAATATATCAATCCAATCAACATCCAATAATTTAAATTTAAACAGTTAAATTTAAATATGGTAATCCTAATGAGTAAGGAATTCTCACCTTTTATTATTATTTTGCAATCCGTTCCCATCTTGATCCGTCGAATGATTTTTTTTGGACCTCGTTTTCACATGTTATAAATTATAGAAAATTATACGAATTCAAATATAATTTAATTTTCAAAAATTAATTCCACTTTAATTACCTAACAAACTAGAACCGAAGGATATCTCCACTGCAGCCGATCAAGAAACCCTCTTCGTTGCTTCATTCACTGCCCAACACAACCCAACTACTGTCAAACACGACAGCAGCAGTCGCCTCTTCCGCCTTTGCTAACACTTGCTACAGCCTGCCACGCGGTTCGCCTTCGACCTCCATCACTCGCGAGCCCCTTCCCAAAATCGATGCCGGTACCCGCTACCCCACCATTGTCGATCGCACCATGCTAGAGGAAAATCTCGACTTCTCCATCCTCCTTAGGTCGCTCATGCGGCTACGACACAACCTCAAATGACTCTGTCGAATATGTGTCATGACTTCCCCCCTAACCGACCCCATCTCACGCGACCATCAACCGCCACCGTCGAACTCGAGAATGAGCAACCCCTCCCTCGTGTGCACCTAATGCACGTGTGAATTTCTCCATTCTCCCTCGTATGCACCTAACGCACGCGTGCATTTCTTCGCCGAGTCGCGATCGATTTGATCGTGAGGTTCATATTTTTTTCCATAATTCTTTCTGAATTCGATTTGAAATGAATCGATTTTTTTATATATGGGATGATTTTGTTTCGACATTCTCTTTTTCATTAAGTCTTTAGCTTCATTTTAAACTGAAGAAATGAGGAAAGGCTCGTGCTTTTAAAAAGAAGAAAGAAATGAGACCGCGTATTTGAGAAGGTAAAGGAAAACTATAGTGACTCGGTGAAAGAAGGAGACAGCCTTGTCCAAATCAAGAAAATAAATTATTTAATTTTCTTCAAAATATCCTGATTTAAGTGACTCAAATTTTGAACCCTCATTTAGGCATGTCGCTAGGTGTTTATAATGTTATATCCCTATTCCAAAAGCAATGGAAAAGGTTTGGAGTCCTAATTCAATCGTATGGAGAAGATAGCTTTTTGGACCCAATTATTATATTGAATTTCCAATATAAATTTCAACGTGTTTATATCCTATACGAGTAAACGGTAACTCCAAGCGCAATGAAATTTGAAATCCGATAATAATACATTATTACGGATCCAATGAGCTTGTTTCGTTGAATACCGAGACTGTGCCTCGGAAGGCTATTTTTAAATGTCAATTTAAACGATATATTTTTAAATTTGAACAAATCACTTTTAAATTTGATTTAAAAGTTCTAGTTATCTTCACTATTATTAATATAAATTTTACTAGCCTTTAAATAAATTTTTATCGGGCTTAAAACCAAAAATTCAATGTTTTTAACTAATTTCCAATTTTTAAATTCAATAACCGAATTATCCAATAATCATTTTATTTGAAATCCCAGTTAAAAATTAAATTTTAAATAGTTTAAATCAATCTATAATTCAAATTCAATATTTTAAAACAATTTAAATATTCAAAATCGAATGACGCAAAATCCGGGTCTTTACATCACCGACTCTGCAAAGACCCAAAATTTTACCGCTCTAATGGGTGAATATTCAACTAATTTTAAATATTTAAATTAATATTTTTATTAATTAAATAACCCTCTATGATTTATAACCAATGATAGAAAATTCAATTTTGAATTTTGTTTACAAAAATAATTAGTTTAAAGGAAAATAGAAAATGTGATCGGAAAGCTTTTTCTAAAAATTCAAATTTTCACCATTAAAAAGTTGTTTAAAATATTTTAAACACTTTATTAAACATATACACATGTATATTAATTATAATATATGCATAGTTAAGATAATATTAAGATATTTATATATTTATATTTGGTTTTGAAATGATGTAAGTTTCTTTAAGTGTAAAAATCAACTTAAAGTACATGAAACACCTTATTACCCATTGTATATTCAAATGCTTTGTGCTTAAATGTGATGGGATGATAGAAAATGATAAGAGGGGGGAATAACTGTATGATAAGGCATGGAAGGAAGGAGGATGGATGGTGTGTCATTATTTGAGTGAAGGATATGTAAGGAAGTTCATTTCAGTAATTTTCCAAATGTACTTTGTATAAAAGTAAATTCCTAATTTTATTTTTCTTATTTTTCATTTCAATATCTCTTTTCTAATCTTTCTCCAAGCTTCTTTAAAAGTTTCCATGGCTTCCACAAATTTTTAAAACTTAAAAATCATTTTTTTTTCATTTTTCGTTTAGAAAAATTGTTAAAACTCCCTTCTTTCTTCTCTACATCTCTATTTCCACTAAAACAGGACTGAACCCACCACTTTTGCACCTTGGACAAGCCCAACAAGCCCTAGAATGATCCAAGTCCACTTCTTTTTGGTCTTAAAGTTGAGTTTTGTTGAAGGAAGCTCCGTTCGTATGTCGGGTACAAGTTCGGTTGAAGTTTGATTCGATTTTGGTGAGAAAATTCTCGCCTTTTAAATAAAGTTTACACATTTACTATATTAATAGAAATGCATGTTATTTGCTGATGTTTGTATATGTTAAATATGTTGGATGTGTTAGCTAGTTAACCACCTTGAAAATTTAACATTTTGATGATTAGTTGAAAGTTATGTTCTTGTTTACAAGTGTTGATCTATATGTTTTATAAGTTGCTATTTACTTTTGTTTATATGTTCATGCTATATTATGTGATTCTTGGATAATTAAATGACATGTGAAAAGTGCTAACGGAAGTGTCCGTATAACGACTATCGCTATATCGGTACTTTCGAAAACAACATTTGTTTTGGAATCCTTGGTTTAAAACTTGTGCTTGGATTTTACAAGGTTAATTAATTAATCTAATAATGATGGTTTGATTTTAATTAATCATTTTTATAATGATGGTTTAAGGTTAATCAATTATTTAATAATGATATTTTAAATTTAATTAATCATTTTAAATAATGATGATTAAGGTTAATTGATTATTTAAATAACTATGTGATTAAGGTTAATTAATCATTTTATTAATGATGTTTAAATTAATTAATCATTTTAACTAATGATGTTTAATACTAATTAATTATTTAATTAGTTATGTATTAAAGTTAATTAATCATCTTGCTAATGATGTTTTAGGATTAATTAATCACTTTAATAACAATGTTTTAAAAACTGATTAATTACCTTAAAAATAATGTTTTCAAAATCAATTAATTATTGTAATAATAATGATTTAAAATCAATTCATTATTTTAATAATAATGATTTAAACCAATTTCTTATTTTAATAATGGTGTTTTAATCATTTTAATTAATGATATTTGATTATTTAATCATTTTAATTAATGATATTTGAAGTAATTAATCAGGATTAAAGTTAATTAATTATTTTAAACGAAGATGTTTTGAAGTAATTAATCATCGAATAAAGTTGATTAATTATTTTAAGTAACTATTTTAATTATTTTAAATGTGAAACCTCGGCACAAATTTGGTTTTAAAAAGTAAAAGTATCGATTCGGTTATGGAAAAGAAGCTACCCGAATGATATCGCTTATATGGAAGAATTTAGTCATACCTTGACACTAAACGTCAAGGTATGGAAACTTGTCACTATCTTGAAAGTTAAAATTGCCATTAAGGCAACACCTAAATGTAACACTACCTTCATTTGCCCAACTTTATTTTTAACCAAAAAATAATACAACACGAGTAGTGGTAGGAATGTGAGACTACTATCCATATACGATCATTTTTAATTATCCTCGATAGTTGATTTATCAACTATCGGTTCAGTTTCTTCATTATGTATCGTCAATCTAAGATAATTTGTGGCTCATTTGAGCATTGATATCACTTTTTGGAAATGACTAAAACCAAAGCGCGAATGGAAGCCAAGCTATGTGGGGTTGCTCCCATTAGGGTATTTTCACATATACCCTAGGTCGGTTTTGGTCATATGCGCAGTAAGATGCGAAATACTCGGATTCTTAGTCAAGATTGGCGGGGTCCACCTTTGTATTATCCGAGAACCATCGTAATTCTCAGGAATATTCTAGAGGTATACCTTCGGAAACGGGGTGCACCTTCCTAGTCATTTGTTGAAAATTTTCCCTTTTCCTTTCCTTTGATTCCAAATTTTTGAACTTACCTCTTTCTTAATTTCTTTGAGAAGTGTTGTGAGCATTTTGCATTGTTTAATTATTTGTATCCATGGTTGTGATTGGATGTTATTATTATAAGAGGAAACCCATTCCGCAGTTGGTGGCTGGTCTCACGTATTGTGTTTATTTCCATATTTTTTGTTTAGAGATTTGCTCCTACCAGACTTATTGTCTGACCCGAGTTGTTTGTTCCTATAAACTCTCAAATACTAAACTATATTTAAGTAGTCTGAGAGTAGCAGGTTTCCTTTGGGTTTTTTGAAGATGATGGATGAACATAAGGCTCCTTTATCTATCTAGTTATATATTTCCGCTGTATGTTATGATAATTATGTATGTATTTTGTATCAGTATGTGTAAAGGCAGAATGTATAATTGCCTAGCGTGATGGTTGTAGTGCTTTTTTGTTACACTGATAAATCCATGTTTAGAAGTAACCCGATGTACTATATTATTCTGCAATATATGCAATTATTCCATTGTGAGTTGTTTATGTTCTTTCCTATTCTATTCTTTTACTTTAAACCCATGATAACTTGCCATTCTGATGCTTAGGCAGCGACACATGAACACCGAGGATGTGTTAAATGTTGTTCTGAAGGGTAGAAAGGTGGGTCATCACAGACTCAACAAAAAGCTAAATCAGTTGGCGAAAACGGCACTCTCAACACTGAGAACGGTGATACTAGCCTTATACACTTAAATCTATATCAATGTAGGTCCAGCTCTTCAACCAAAATATTTCACTGGACAGGATTTCAAATTTCCTTTCACTGGTATAAACTTTTCTATGATGGAAAATCATAAAGACTGGTCATGGGGATATTAGATTTCCTGAACCAGTATAAAAAAACACTTATGTCAGTTATTCTGACATGCCACACTAGACATACGGATATTAGACTTCCCAAACCAGTTCAAAAAAACCATGCGCATGTGATCATAGTTTGTATGACCTAACTTCTCAATCAAATCAACTCCCTCAATGGGAATGACCATGCCCAGAACATGACGATTCACTCTTCCTGGTACACCGCTATTGTTCCAAAGGTATGATTTCATGTAAGAACAATAACGACAATCTGTGTAATGAGAATAACGATGTTGGAGAAGAATTCGGCTCAGCATACATATGACATTCAACCCCAGAATAAAGGGTAGGTCGTACCAAGCTCACCGATAAGGACATTTTCACCCTAAACTTGGGATAGGTCAAAACAGATGTTTCACCTCAGGACAGGGGTAAGTTGGATATTCGCCCGCGCATGTGGCTAAGGACATTTTCGCCCTAGTACTCGGGGTAGGTCATAATAGACGTTTCATCCTAGAACAGGGGTAGGTTTAATATTCTGCCATGCACGTAGGGCATTTTTGCCCTAGAACCTAGGGTAGGTCAAAACATTCGTTTCACTCCTGAACAGGGGTAGGTCTAATATTCGGCCACACATATGGCTAAGGACATTTTCGACCCAAAAACTGGAGTAGGTCAAAAGAGACGTTTCATCCTAGGAAAGGGGTAGGTTTGATATTCAGTCACGCATGTGGCTAAGGATATTTTCACCCCAGATTAAGAAGCAGGTCCAAAAGGACGTTTTCACCCTAGAATAGGGGTAGATCAAATACTCAGCCTAGCATATGGCTAAGCATACGGCTAAAGACATTTCGCCTCATGAACTAGGGGACAAGTCAAAACAAAGGGGATAGATCATCCCAACATCCAACTATTGTCACTTCATTCTTGGAACAAGGAGTAGAGCTTAATGCACTCATCAGAATTGGGTTCTGCTCATACCCAACTTACAACTAACACAGCAAAGGATCAGATTGCATTTGCAAATACTGGGAAGTCATGAACTATCAAGTCATGATCTGGGACTCATACACTACTCCTCAAAACATATCCTAGGCAAATGCGAATGAGTTCACCGTAGGGAACATATTGTTAGTCAAGCAAGCCCGGACACTACTTAGGTCTCGCTAGGTATACATCAAAAAATCGAGCCGTTAATACTTAGCTATGGATCTTACAATAATATTACTTGTTTTACATTTATGCGTAATTTGCAAAAAATTACCACTCAAGTCATATTACAAAGAAAATGCTACTTTTACAAAAGTTAAATTACAAATTTAATCGAAGTGTGACCATATTACGTCGATACGATCTGCAAAAAATACGTCATGGTGAGCTGAGACAAAAATTAGCCCTCCAGCTCCGTAATCACCACTGATGTGTTCGAGAATGAGAGACCCAACCACGAGCCGATCTATGATATGCTACGCACGGATCATAATTAGCACCGACCTAATGTTTTCATAATCTATAGATCTGTATTCATAGTCAACTGGATTGTACATAAAGGACAAGTCAAGTCAAGGCCAGAAACATTTAAAAACGTCAATTGCACATTATCGACTGATTTCTACTATTTTTCTCTTTACCTTCTCTTTATGAAGTTCATCCAAAAGGGATGCCCTGACCATCCCATCTTGGGAAACTGCAGTGGAGTCCAATCGTCACACTCCCAAATATATATCTTGTTTTCTAAGGCATTTATTTAGCTCATAGCCATTTTTTTAACTCTACCAATCTCACGCAAGAATTGCTCCTTTGACTTCTCTATACTCTTAGTGGAAGGGCCGAAGAACTCATCATCATTGGACAAGAACAGGGAAACTTAAGCATTCGGTGTCCCTAGCTCCCCCTTTAAGTAGTTCTCTAACTCTTTAATCTTGGCCTCATAATGAGCCTTCACATCATTCTTCCACTTAGGGATCTCAGTTAGGGTAGCTCTAGATGGAAGATCAGGGACTGCACTTAACCCAAGAGGGACACATGAAGCTGGAGCCATCGAAGAATTCCCCTCTGCATTCATACACAATGCCATCTCTCTATCCATATTAACAATCTTTCCACTTAATTTTTTGATCTTATCTGTATACATGGCTGTATATATGCTCTCAGCATTCTTTAATAAATCTTCCAGCTCCCTTATTCTGTGCTGAGAAGAGTCTAATCGCTTTCGTAAAACGTCCACATCTAAATCATAAGTAACACTAATCAACTAGATAAGGTCGGATAAGTTCATAATTAAATAACAAAATAAATAGAAAAATTAGAATGACTAAAAACCTATAGATTTCTGTGTGTGAGTATTAACTAACCGACTTTGGTATTACGAAGCAAAACAATATCAGATTACAAAAAATGCTTTCCCCATCTTTGGTCAAGTCAAATGTCATAAGAATGTTTTCTTAAAACTAAAGTTATGATAATAAAGTACTAAGTCTAAGTGGCAGACTGTCGGGGTTTATAACGAGCTTCTACTTTAGGGTCCTCATACGAACCAGCTGTCATTTCGGAACCCTTCTTATTACTTAGAAAAATTCAATCCAGTGAAGGGCAGAAAAATTCCAAAACATTTTGAGAACGTTGCAAAAATGCTTTAACCTTCTTATTCCTTGCCTTCTTTTGCTCAAGCTTATTTGTATGGGAAGTGGCTCTATTATTCAGGGACCGCAATACGCTTTCAAGTCTATACACCTATAATGCTGCTTTCCTTCGTATATCATTTAAGATCTTTATCAACTGAGCCTTTGACTTCTTATTCTCGCCCGAGAAATCACCAAACAATCGCCTAGTAATAACTTTCCAACCGTCACCATGAAGAAAAGAAGATTCAGAACTCATCAGAGGAATAAAAGCTATATTTGATTTAGACACCTCGGTCGACCTTCTATACTCAGTGGCTTCTAACATGCCAAGTATCCTGGCAATCTAAACTGACATGTCCTCTATTTGTTTCTCATATTTAACAATTTCTTCCCTATAGACAATAACGTAAAGCTCTTCCCCAATCCGTACGGTATGTTCAATCCCTTTTGGCTTAGGTGCGACATCTCCTGACCATGTGTACAAATTCTTATTACAACCATGCTTACATTCTAACATACTTCGAGCCTTTGCAAGTTCTTCACGATTAACCTTTGGCTTTGTTTCGAGGCTTTCAACATCATACCTGAATTGAGCAACTTCATCTTCAGGAGCATCATCTACCTCGGCCACATCAGAATCCTTCAAGATTGGAATAATAGTGTAGGCAAAAAACATCTTAGTGATGAATATAGTTAGTACTGAACAGAAATAAAGGTACGATTCAAATCTTAATTGAAAAAAAACTTAGTTAACTTAGTCAAAACATGACCGACTAAGTCATAATATTGAAATGTTTGTTGCATCATACCTATTTGACTACATGATTAAAAATATACTTAAAAAATTAATTAATAAAGAATAAGGAGATTATTCAGTCAAAGCTCTAAACCTAAGCCTAAACCATTCTAGATAAAGGCTATGGGGTGGAAAAGAACCACTCTTTAACGCGTGACACCATCAAAGCAAAAAAAGTCACTAAGGGCCTCCCTCTCTCGAACCACTTGATCAATTCAAGTAAATAACTCCACGATCTCATTCTTAAGATTTGCACGAGTCTGGTCTAATTCCTTTTCACATTTAGCCATGGTTGCTAAACTTAACCCAAGATGATCTACTGTGTTTTTCTCGAGTATAGCCTCAATCTCTCTCAATAGCTTTGCAAACGCATTCTCCCTAAAATACTAAACATAACAATAAAGGGAAATACAATGATTTAAAACATAACAAATATCATGTCGTATTACAAACCATCAAAGTGAACTTCATAACTTCAAATACAAAAACACAAAAGGATATCTATGATCATCCATCTAAATTTACCAAGGAAGCGTAGTTAACCCTTTTGGCAAGTTGGTCTTGATCTTCAGGTTGTAGGTTTCATTAATCCACAATAGCTTCCCCCCTTTCTTCCTGAGAATCATGCTAAAAACACCCCAGATCAACATCCTCTTCCTCATCCTCCTCTGCCTTCCACTTATTCTAGAAGAGCACAAAAATTAAGTCCACCGTTGATTCATCATCTATAAAGTCGGGCCTAACCTCCACCTTGTATTTATGTCCGACCGCAACATAAAAACCATAAGTGACCTTCAAAGTGATGATGTCAAGATCCTCATAAGATTTCTCCAGCTTCTTTTTAACTCTAGCTAGATCTTCATCCTCTGCCTCCAGCTCACGCTTCTTCGCAACTCGAGCTTCTTTAGCGGCCTTAGCCTTCCTTTTAGCTTTTCAACCTACTCTCGAAGCATTCTAGCCTCCTCCTTTGCCTTATCCTTAGCATCGGCTACTGCATAATTGGCCGAAGCAAGATCAGCTTAAACCTTGGTAACTCGACTCTAAAGCAAGGCTTGCACATTCCCAGATTCGCGTGCCTTCATCATCAAGGTTGCAGACTATAAGAATGAAAAAATAAAACAACATAAGGTATAAGCCAACACAAAGTGAAGGAAAAAAATGAGAGAACATGACCACTCACATAAGACCAAAGCTTCTCAAATTTTGAAAAAATAACAGCGGGAGGCATCTCGGAAGCAAAAAGAGGAAGAAAGAGAGGACCATGTATAAATCTCCTAACCTTCTCCATCAAAAAAAGTTAGGAACTTCAGATGTAGCAAAACCACCGACATTAGGAACAGATTCTCTCTATGAAGAAGAACCAATTAATCTTGAAGATGCGAGAACCTGAGGGGCAATGACATCCTTATCAGGCAAAGATGGGGTGCTTTCTAAAGTGCGAGATTTCTTGAAAGGAATAAAAGGATCATCGGACCCTTTATGAGGCCCCTCTAAAGCGGCCTTCTTCTTCTCCTTCATCTCCAGAGATTTACGAAGTTTAGCAGCAACATTATTATCTATATTACTTACAAAAAGAGTGATAATAAAAAATTAAAGCACAGGTATGACAATTCTCAACATTAGTTACCAACTACTTATACCCCCAATTGCATATATAGAAAGATTGAACTTAAATCTGCTCCTAGAAAATGTATGGTTTGGAAACAACAAATCATGATCTCTCAACTTCAACTCAACAAAATAGATTTGGTATTTTCTTGACATCTACTGGAAAACCCTTATCTGACACCTATGGGACTCGAACAACCGCGCATTCACCTCTAAAGAGATAGTATGAATCGAATAACCTTGGGAAAAGGAAGGGAATCCATCGTAATTAGGAATAAAGAAGTAGAATGTGAGCCATGGTTCAGTCTTACTAAGGGTGCTCGTCTGAAACAAATTTTTAGCCTGAATATTGAAGAAGCCCTTATTCTCCTTCCCAGGACTACTTTTATCCTAAAAAAGGAATCAAAGTTCCTTGTTGGTCAGTTTAATACCATTATCGACATAAAGGAAAAACATAGCCAAAGAAAAGGTAAAAGAATCGGGGGAAGTTGAACTGGAGCAATACATAAAGTGGCAAGCCATTCATAGATTACCCGATGCGTAGGAAGAAATAACCCGCATCGAATATGCTCAGGAGTAATGGCAATGTAACCCTCCAATGGAGTGTCCATCCACTCACGAGATTCTGAACCCTAGGTGCATACCCATGGAATCCGAATTACTTAAGGGTCCTAATAGAATCCTTTAGATGAGTGATTTCAGAAGGAGGAAACAAAGAAGAAGAAGTAGAGGGATCCATGCTAAAAAGCTAGATAATATTTCAAAGAAAGATCAAGCAAGAGTTAATGTGGTTTATCCTATTCTTAACCTGCGAAATTATCCCTAAATTTGAAAATCAAGCCGATCCTTTGTAACGAAGAAAATGAAAGATAAAATTTAGGGAAGATGAAGAAAGAAGAATAAGCATCTGAGTTTGAATTGCAGCTGCACGATTAATCAAATATTTAGTGAAACATGGATCCGCTTTATAAAATAATGAGTATAAATAACTGGTGAAAATCCGCATAAAAAGACGAAAGGCAAATTGAACAGCTGTTACACATGGTCCAGTAAGACACCGACATGTATAACAAAGCGCTAAATGTGCAAGTAGCGGAAAGACTTATTCCCAACGTTGAAAAGATATATTAGATAATACTGAGTAAAGATATAGACCGTGTGCAGAAGGCAATAAGTCTACACCGACCAGCAGTTGCCGCAGACTTAGGGGCAAGTGTTACACTCATTCCTACCATAAGTCAGAACTAAAAAAAAATGTTACTTCCTAATGTTAATAGAGCTTAGCAAAGAGTAGGTTAAAGGTTAAGCATTTAACCAGACCCAAGCCTTCCCTACCAGAATTAAGGCTACACGAAACAGATGCGGTACGCAGAAAGATAGAGTAGCATGGGCATCTCCGGAAATAGAGGCCAAAGCATAATACAAGGCCAATGCATAAAGGTTAACAAGAGAAGATTTGATTTAGCTATACTCACATCCCGTCAAACATCTATAGGATCAGGTCTGCACAAGCACACACTGGAAACAACCTAGACAATGCCATATAGAGCCAAGAGCACTACACTTAGGCTATATACATGGTCACCCAAGATATGCTTCAACGTAGACTCAATCCTACATGAAAACGACAAATGTGAAGTTCTTCCTCTCTCAATCTCCCATCAACAACAGCCAAGAAAACATTTCAAATAAAAAATAAGCCCTAAGCATATCTGGGCAGTTTTCAGCATAGAATAGGAAGAGATACTCCATTCTAACCTGACATGGAGGCAAATTAAGTAAAAGAGTAATGACAACAATGGGACAGTGAGGTCTAAACACCGGACAACATTCACCACCCCTTCCATCCCTCACATCAACAACATGACAAAGTCTCAGGAATGTCTCTTATCATTCCTCTTACAACGACATGCTACTTCAAGAGAGAAAAAGTTGACCTATGCAGACCAAATCTTCCCGCCCACTTTTTCAAGCATCTCACTTCAAAGTTCTAATATCTTGCTAAATTTGGGATTTCCCGCCGAAGAAACGTCATCAATCTAGGCACAAAGAACAAACTTCATGAATAGGCAACAAGTGGAAAAATCCAAGGGTGGGGATTGAAGGAAAACATGGAAGATGATTACAACCATCAACAATGCACTTTTCACACTATAAAAGGAAAGGCACAAGGACAAAGAAGAGGATCTTCATTTTAAACTTCTTCTTTTTGAGTAGTAGAAAGGGAAACAATATTGTACACCTCAAGGATATTAAAATCTCTTGTAAAAATAATTAATACAAGATAGTGGCTTGCCCCATGGATGTAGGATTATCAACAATCCGAACCCAATTAAAATCTCTATGTCCTTTTATGTTTCTGCAGTTTACTTTCAATCGCATCTTAATTTTGTTAATCCATTTCGATATTTCAGCAAATAGTTGAAGTGGGGCTACTCAGCGGTATAAGCATTCAGCAACACAGTCGCTTCTTAAAGATGAATTTAAATATGCTTAAATTCGTTGATTCCTAATAGTGAGGACGATAAATCGCAAGATTATCTCACGATCCAGCCAAATGTGGAGAATATGAAAATTTTCACCAACAATTACTAATAACATCCAAAACATTTTTAGGAGCTATGCCACTAGATAGTAACACCTCAAATATCAAATACATTAATAATTAATATTTCTTAAATATTAATTAATTTATAATGCTTTATAAACTAATTAAATTGTGTGGTATTTCAGAGAATTCACAAATACGGTTATGTATGACTCAGGCGCGTGAATTTAGTTTTCAATTAGTATTGAACAATTTAAATATTAATATTCACATGTTACTTTAGCTGGTGGTGTGACAATTTGTTTAGATTCATCATTTACAAACCTTTTTTGTAAAATCGTATTTTACATCACCTTAAGTGATACCAATAGCAATAATAATTTACACATGTTTTCTTTGTCAATGATATATCACTATAGAATGTGTGGAGTCGGGTACTAGTCAAAACTCTAATATTATCGACGTTCAACTTTATATTCTATAACAAAGTCCTTGGTTCAATAATAACATTTACTATTAACCATTCTACTTTGGGCAAAGATTTTTATTTTGATTTGACTATATTCGACTGCGATACTAATATCATATAATCGAGGAGACGAATTCTCAATTAAACAGTGCTTTACTCCCAATTGTTTAAACTCAGACCCAACTATAGTCATTCGATGGACACCATGCCATAATTTAACTATAATCAAAGTGAATTATCCAAATTGAAGTTGCACGGTATTCTCAAGTCGATGAAACTTTGTAACATCATCACACCGAGATTTTCTATTTACCTAGTTGTTATTAACCAATAGGAAATACTAGGATGAGTCATTCCATAGTTATCCAATAACAACTGGTTTGTAACCCCTTGGCGGCCCTAACAGTAATGAGTAATACATGCCCAATGTTTGATGAGCATTATGCACTCTAGTCTCAATGGAAGAATTGATATCCTTTTTTGAAACATCTTAACCAAGAATATTTAAAATAAAATGTTATTTTACATCATGATTAATTGCTCACAATTGCGATTATTAGCAACTACAATCACGTACATTTTTTTAAAGGATTTTATTATTTATATACATTAAATTAAATAAATAAATAAATATTATATCATAATATAATAAATTATATAATCGAAAAAAAACCTTTGTTACAAATAAGATTGATTATAGAGTTAGATATATGCAACAAATTATATAGTTGCCCTTAGGGCATACTCCTAACTCTTTCAATCTCCTTCCTTCATTTGGGGCTAATTATGAATTTTCAATCCCATTCCTTCGATCTGTTTACTCAGAAGTAATCAAGTTAGTCCCTTTGTGAATGGATATGCTATATTGTTTTATTATCTATTCTATCAATCAACACATCTCCATTGCTAATAAACTACCCTAGGTTCTTTTTGCAAATGTATTGTGGCATCATTATCACAATGTCATGGGATTATCAAGATTTGGAATCACCCCTATCTCAGTCATAAATTTCCGCATATATATATATATATATATATATATATATATAAATTTCATTGCAGTGTTATTCAAGGCGATATACTTAGCCATCTGGTTGTATTAGCCACAGTCTCTTGTTTGGAACATTTCCAACTCAAAGCTCCTTAACTAAGGTTGAACATGAATTTAGGATTAATATACTATGTTCGATATCACTTTTGAATTTCTATTCCAAACACTCCTTCATAAGGAGTTCGTTATTTCATAGAAAATTTTCTAGTATTTTGTAAATGCTCGAGAATACTCTTATTTACCACTCAGCGATCTTAATTCGGAATTGATATTCTCTTAATGTACTAGTACATAATGTAATATAGTAGACAACATAGAATATATGATAATTCCTATTGCCAATACATAAGGAATCCATCCTATATGCTCAACATAAACATTTTAATATGGTATATATGTATATTATTTGGGATAACAACAACATCCTTTTATATTGATTATAAAGGAAGTCATTTTCAAATCCTACATCAAGAATTATACAACCAAACTAAAACTAATTTTAATATGGGTACATTATAGACAATTAGTTCTATGTTGCTTACTTATAGTTTCAAAAATATTTTAGTACCTTTTAATATTCTTTCTTATATACACAAGCTTCTTCTGCATTTTGACTGAAAATCAAACTATTTGATATTTCTATCAACGATGCCCTAGTTCAGTGCGTTAAGATTGTAAACATGAAAGCCAACAAGTATTGATAAGGAATCTTCTTAATCTCTCCCCTCCCTAATAAACTCATAGTTTGACTCTGATGCTTATTAGATGCAATTGTTGTATCTGATGTTAGATCATATCCAAAGCATATAAATCATGTTATCGCTCCTACCAACTTTGAGACATTCTAGTTATTATGTACAAACAGTCTCTTCTAAATCATTATTTAGAAGTTTTTTTTTCAACACCAATGTGCCAAAACTCAAAATCAACTTGTGTGATAATTGTGTGGTAATTGCATGTAGAATCTGAATGGACTTAAGCATGTTGACTAGCAAAATTACTTCACTGATTTCATCATTTGAAATCGATGAATTCATTACCTATCAATACTACTTGTATAATTCCAACCGCATTGATCTTCTTGAAGGCATACTTGTGGCTGATGGATCATATCCCTTTGGGCATAACTATCAAAATTATGTTTTGATAATGCTTTAAATACATTTCAGATTCAAAGCATTATGCCTTATGAGAGAGTTTATACTCCTTATGACGACCGAGGATTACTAACAAACATTTTCCTCAACACTGATAAGAAACTCATAGTTTATCTTTAATGTACGAGAGTTTTTATTAGACATTCTAACAAGTTGTGTTTGTTCTAGGCTCAGTAATTTTATTTCATGTTAGGTAATCATTTTCTATGCTAGAAACTTTGGCTCATATCTAAGTTCATTGTACTACCACTAATTTATAAAAGAAATTAATCCATCATGAAGGCGGCATCTTTTGACCAACAATTGTTTCTTAGCACGACAGAATTAGCATTTAGAAATGTTTTATAACGTGCCATATACTTACATAAAACTGATTTAGTTTTGAGTTTACAAAAATTATGTTCATAACATAGAATTAGTTAAACACATGTCTTAAATACTTTAGGATAGTGGTTTATTATCAGTTCATATCTCATATGATCTCATAAACTATGCTTTAGATGACATTAAAATCAAAATATGTGCTTACTTACAAGTACATGTCCTTATAGAAAGAAATCAACTCAACTTCACTCATCATCGATCGTACTTTTTCCAACAAAGTCTGATTACTACTTATCGATACATCATTATGTATCATTGAGAGGTAACCATTCACTCTCTTCATCCCAACCATGACTACCACTCTCGTACATTCGATTTTCTTTCAAATAGTCAAACCGTTCAAAGAAAACTCTTACTAAAAGACTGTACTCATCTCTTTACAAAAATGCATTCATTCATCCCTAACATTCAAGGACATTGAATAAGTTTCACTTTATGTAAACCGATCAAATTGACATTTTATTGAGTAGTTCCATCCTGTAGCTCTTGGTCTAGTGCTACATCTAACACAACAAGATTTTATTGTAATCAATCATATTGAATACACGATCGCGCATTATGGTTTGCTTTGCTCATTTCAAACGAACCAATTCCATCGAGATTTCATACATTACGAATGTGACTATTCACCATATAACATTTAAATGTGTTTGAATTTAGATCAAGCAACCATATTCTTATATTGATTTAGAGCTCAAAACTGGTGGAACAAGTGCACAGTCTCGGATGAATGAACACTTAAGTGACCAACGTACGAAAATTTATAGTAGCTGCATAATTTGGCTCTTATATGGGTCTTGAAATGGCAATATTCCAAATGATTTATTATTAAATATAATATATATATCTTCATCAATCCTAATTTAGTTCACTTGTATAATTTAAATAATAAAATACTTTATCAATTTCATTAGTTGCATAAATTTATCGAAGTAGATTATTTAACATTGTACAACATGTGTTCTTACAATATTAGAGAGGTTAATTGTATTTATTTCATTTTCTAATAATGCTCTCATTAGATTTCTTTATTCCTCAAATTCCTAAGAGAAGTGCAAAAACCTATCGATTTCTCCAATGAGTGTTAGGACTTGCTTGCCTAATGATTTTATCCTAGAGTTTGCTTAACAAATCATAGCTCTGTAAGCAATAGATAACTCTTTATAAGTTATATCATATATAACTCCTAACTATTTTCTTTTCCCTAATCTTAATCTTAATATTGAGTTTACTTAACAAATCAAAAGTGATTGTTCACTCTTACTTATCATTTCTTAGCGACATTAGTATAGTACATGTACCTTGAGTTTGCTTAATAAATACAAGCATGTATCTTACGTCATCTAGGCAATATATCAATAGTACTACATATAATAGCTCTATCTTGAGTTTTCTCAACAACTAGTGCAATATATCAATAGTACTACATATAATAGCTCTAGCTTGAATTTGCTTAACAACTAGTGCGTATGTAGGTAATCTATCAACATATATATGGTAGAGAGCAACCATATTAAAGGTTCAATTTTTAATATATATTGAGTGATGTTGATTTAAGGAATAATATGTTTTTTGTGAAATATCCTCGTGATTTAAGTGTCAAACACATCTGAAATCATGGTATACACACGATACATATATATTTATTCTAAAAATTTATTTTAGTTCCACTTATATTTGTTTATACATATATAATTATATAGGTTTAATTATTTAAAATTATTACAATATAAGTATCTTATTTAATATTATACATATCTTATTAATTAAATCATACTTAATTAATTTTAATTCTTATTTTAGTTAAATTATTTAATTAAATTTTATTTTAGAATTTCAGAAACTTTATCTTATTTATCTTAAAATATTTAAGAAGAATATTTGACTATAACCTTTATAATTATATATATATATATATCGACTATATTTATAAGTAAATTAACTATTTAGTTAAACATTTTAATTAAATGTTTATCAAATTTTGAAAATTTATTTAGTTTAGTTTCTCAAAACAATTTTGAGAAAATTAAACGTTTTAAATTATTAAACTATAACCTTTATAGTTTATATACATACATATATATATGTATATAATCAATTAGCATTTAATCAATCATTTATGAAATAAATTATTTATTTAATTAAGCATTTTAATTAAATATTTTAATAATTTTTCAAAATTGTATTTAATTTTCCATAAATAATTTAAGATAAATATTCAATTATAACCTTTATAGTTATATATGTATATCAACACACACACACACACATATATTTAATTATATATATTTAATCATTCAAACTAATTAAATATTTATAAAAAATTAAAAGAAATTAATTTTTTCTTAAAAGAGTTTCGAAAAATTTTGAATTTATTTTATAACATTTATAAATTTTCCTTTTATATTTTAAAACTGATAGTTAAATTTAAAACATATTCTAAATTTTTAGATTTGCCAAGGGCCTAAAACAGCTCTAAGCCACAAATTTTGGCTAACCATATGACTTACTCCACTTATTGGGCTAGGCCATTGGCCAGCGATGGATGAATACTTTTTATCCAACCCAAACCTAGACACTACTATTCAATGCACATATAAGATAAAAGAGTATATTAATTGGAGCTAAATGGTGACTAATTAGATTGCTTAGACAATACATGCTCTACTATTGTTGGAATTGGCCCATTTTGACAGTGGATCAAATGGATAAATTTCCCAAAAATATCCCTGTTTGGATCATTGTAGACCTAAGTAATCTATTAACTTAAATTAGATCCAATCTATTTATTAAAATAAAATCATATTCAAATTTAAAATAATTTATATTTAATCAAATAATCATTTTAATTAAATAAATTCAATGTTTGCATTGAATACATCATATATATATATGTATATGTATATCTGTGTGTGTGTATTCATAGCATGACATGACAATATAATAATAAGTATGTGTATAACTATATGTAAACACACACACACATACATATATTTGGATTTATATGTATTGTAAATACATATAGATTATACTTACTTATAGATATGACAAGTTCATACGCATATCAGAAATATAAATGCCTAAGTATATACACATTTTTAAATAAACTAAAATATACGAGTGTCACGGCATGTGCTTCAGACGTGAATTTTTTTTTTTATACATTGTATATGTTTAAATCTGTCAAAAAAATATTTTTTTTATTTTCAAGTGATATTAATATTTGTAAAGAAGGATTCTGAATTTATAAAAGAATTTTAATTTTAGATCCTACTTTTAAAAGCATTTTGAATTTGTAAAGCATAATTAATTGTTAGATCCTACTTCTATGGGCGTTTGAATTTGTCAAAGAAGTTTAATATTAGTGTTATCCCGCCTTTTAGCAAGACCGTGATACCGAAAGATTGCCTGGAGACCAAAGACAATTCTCCTCGATTTCCAATTATGTACTGGTCAACTATGGATATCGGTGAATTTTAGCCGAGTCTAAATCAAGCTAGAATTGATATGACACGACGAGCAAAGCCGTAGAAGCCAGTATTTCAAATTTCAAGTCAATCTGAGCTTGTATGCTCAAGATATGATCGATGCAAAATTAAATGTTGTTCTTGTTCTTATCCATCTACACCGTTCGTATCCATCAGAAAGCCATATTTCGAACCCATCGCGCCGTCCATCTTTTTGCATCCATCAAATCACCCATTGTTTGCATCAATCAGTCACCTGTTGTTTGCATCGATCAGTCAACTGTTGTTCGTATCCTTCCACCCTATAGACCTCATCTCATATCCATCCAGCCTGCTATCCAACGGAGGCAATCCTCCTCGTATCCATCAGCGAGCAAGCTCATTTCGTATCGGCCCATCTCATGTCCATCAGGCCTCACTTCGTATCCATCCAAGATCCACTCACTTCGTATACATCCACATACGTCCATTTCGTATCGATCAGGCCTTAAAACGTACTTCGTACTGGTCGACAACAGATCGATACGAGGCCTCCCCATCGATGCGAAATGGAGCATATGGCATCGATACGAAATGGAGTATGGATGATCGATATGAAGAAGAGCGCAGATGATCGACACGAAAAGAAGCGCCAAACATCAATCCAGAGGACACAACACTCGATGGATGTGAGGATGGAAGCAGTCAACTCGGCATTAAAAGTGGATCGATCCAAGGAACAAGCACCACGTCAACAGGAAGGCACGTGCCTTTGATTGATGCGAAGAAGAGGGCGCCGAAGTTATCGTTACAAAGTCGTATTCATATTGAAAAACCCAATTCGTACCTATCGTAACTCACAATCCACCAGTCCAAATGCTATGAAATTTTCACAGAAGCTTATGTATGACCTATGGAAGGTTCATGCCAAGTTTCGACTCGTTTGGGTCAAATCCTGATTGATACCAAATTCGTTCGTATCGATCACGGATCGAGCCGAAACTTCATGGGATCGGTCGCGTGGGCCCACCTACGTGCCAGAAGAAGTCTCCCGAGATCTGAGCGAGATATCGGCCTCCTACGCCTATAAATAGAGTCCAGGGCCTACAAAAGGAGGATCTTTCTGCTCCTTGACATCCAGACTCTGTCGAATCCAACCTTGCAATCCATTGCTGGTGTTGTACTCGAATTTCAACACTTTAATTCGCTGTAATCCATTGAAATCAGTTGTAACCTGCAAGTGAATATCAATAAAGTTATCAAACTTCAAAGTGAAGGTAGGTTGGATTGCCGAACCACTATAAATTCTGTGTTCTTTACTGCTTTCATCTAAATTTTCTTACTGTTCTTCATTTTTAATTTTCTATATACTTGTTATCTGTAATCTGTGATTGTGAATTGGTGCTTTCATCAACAATTTGGTGTTTTTAACCAATTTTGGCACAAACATTTTGGTGCTTTCACTGAGAAACAGCTAACTCAGAGATTCTACCACTTGGAAGTTGAATTTGAAGGCTTACAAATTCAGATCTGAAAAGCTATGATAAGGCAATCAAGTAGAAGACAAAGAGAAGAGAGAAGTCAGCATGAAGGAAGTTAAGAGGCTTCCTCGAGAGCGAATCAAACGTCGATCTTCATCACCAGGGACGAGATGGAAACGATGTTCAAGAGACAAGAGGAGATGATGCAGAACTTACTTTGACAAGTTGGACAAATTTGAGTACATAATCAGTGGAACGCAACCACAAGAGATGCTGGAGTTCAGAACGGAGCAGGACCATCCGACGCAGCACCAGAACTAGGGGCACTCACCCAGAGCATGTTGACCCAATCCAGGAAGAGTATCAGGTGGACCCGAGCAACATGGCATTGATAGAGGAATGGATGCTCGGCCAAGAAAGCAGATTCTAGGATTCCCTCGTGAACTCGGGGGGCAGACCGAAGACAACGGGCAAGGACTACAAGTCAGAGATACTGACAGATTGGCGAAGATGGTTAGACAAGCCATTAGAGGCGGAATAGTGAATAGAGATCTGGAAGATGTTAATAGGAGCCCTTTTGCTCCATTAATAAGGCATGTTAGGAATCCACCGGAATTCAAGCTACCGACATTGGAGGTGTACGATGGAAAGACAGACCCTGCTGTTCATCTGACAAGGTATATGCGACACATAGAAGTATTGGGAGCCTCAGAGGAAGTCATGGCCAGGTGCTTCCCATTGTATCTGACAGACATAGCAGCATTATGGTTCAGACAGCTAGAGAGCGGCTCTATTGGAACATGGACCGATTTGACTGAGAAGTTTATGAGGCAATTCAGAGCTCACATTTCGAGACCCAAGAATTGATGAGTTTGGCTGCTCCAAACCGGGGAATCTTTGAGGAGCTTTTTGACGCGATTCAATGCAGCGGCAGCATCGGTGGATCGACCAGATCCTTCCATGGTTTTGATGGCATATGTATCTGGCACAGCTAACGGCACAGAAAGAATTCATTGACGAGGGTAGCTGACGTCACAGAAAGAATTCATTGACGAGGGATCCCCCTATGGATCTAGGAGAATTTTATCATGAGGCTAAGGGATTTTTATGATTAGAGGAAGAAAATGTTGATAGAGAGGAAGGAGAAGGAGTTGATGTTTATGCAGTCAAGGTGAAAATACTCCTAAAACAGATTCAGGAACTGATAGAGGGAAACGGAAGGCCAAGGATAACGATGATGGACCAACACGACCACGAATGGAACCAAGATTCACCTCTTATACGGAGCTGAACGAGACTTTGGAGCGAATCTTGCAGAATACTGGGAGGTAGATTCCTTATTGAAAGCCAATGAGGAGGGATCCGACCAGCAATGAAAGAAGGTTAGACAAGTATTGTTTATTCCACGAGCTGAATGGTCATAGCACAAACGACTGCAGACACTCGAAGGATGAAGTTGAGGGGCATATCCGGAATGGTCCGTTATCGCAATATGTAAGAAGGAGGGCCACGATGGTGGAACAAGAACGACCACCACTTGCACCAATTGGAGACGACTCAGGATTGAGGCATCAGCTTGTCATCAATTGATTGGAATAATGACGAATGAGTGGAAAACTTCACACCAACGCGATTAAGTCACTTACACATGTACAGGATCGCGAACGATCCTCGGGCATGCTCTAATACGACTATAAATTGCATTAAGTTAGGTGTTTTCACTTTGACGTCCCTGTTTTACTTTTGTTCCCTGTTTCTCTTGTTTGGACGTGATTTTGTTTGACATTTCTGTAGAAAGACTTATTTTGAATAAAAGTATGCCATTTGTGATTCCATAACGGCTAAGCCACTTAAACATGTAAGGGATCGCGAATGGTCCTCAGGCATGCTCTGATATGGAAATAAACTACCATAACAAGCAAGCCAGAAATTCACTCGAACGTGAAATCTGGCATTAATGATACTAAGTCCCTTTGGGCACACACAAATCGTCTCGAACGGCACCCGATCACGAACGATCACAAATTGCCTCGAACGGCACCCGACCGCGAACGGTCACAATTCGCCTCGAACGACACCTGATTGTGAACGATAACAAATCGCCTCGAATGGCACCCAATCGCGAACGATTACAATTCATCTCAAACGGCACCCGATCGCGAATGATCACCATTCGCCGCGAACGGCACCCGACCTCGAACGGTCACATACTACCCCGAATGACATACGATCCTAAACGATCGTCATTCGCGGTCAAATAAGACTATCAATTTCTTTGCAGGACATCAACAAGATATGAACATACAACTTATGGCATTACAAGACACGCCTTTCTACCACAAGGCATATTTTGGGGGGCAAGTGTTATCCCACCTTTTAGCAAGATCGTGATACCGAAAGATTAGCTGGAGACCATAGACAATTCTTCTCGATTGCCAGTTATGTACAGGTCAGCTATGGATATCGGCAAATTTTTTCTAAGTCCAAATCAAGCTAAAATTGATATGACATGACGAGCAAAGCTGTAGAAGTCAATGTTCCAAATTTCAAGTCAATCCGAGTTCGTATGCTCAAGATATGATCGATGCAAAATTGAACATTATTCTTGTTCGTATCCATCAAAAAGCCATAGTTCGAATCGCCATCCGTCTATTCGCATCCATCAAATCGCCCATTATTTGCATCGATCAGTCACCTATTGTTCGCATCAATCAGTCAACTTTTGTTCGTATCCTTCCATCCTATAGACCACATCTCATATCCATCCAGCCTGCTATCCAACAAAGTCAATCTTCCTCGTGTCCATCAGTGAGCAAGCTCATTTCGTATCGGTCCATCTCGTGTCCATCATGCCTCTCTTCATATCCATCCACATACGTCCATTTCGTATCGATCAAGCCTTAAAACGTACTTAGTACCGGTCGACAACAGATCGATACGAGGCCTCCCCATCGATGCAAAATGGAGCACAGGGAATTGATACGAAATGGAGTGCAGATGATCGACACGAAAAGAAGCACCAAACATCGATCCAGAGGACACATCACTCGATGGATACGAGGATGGAAGCAGTCAACTCGGCACTAAAAGTGGATCGATCCGAGGAACAAACGCCACATCAACAGGAAGGCACGTGCCTTTGATCGATGCGAAGAAGAGGGAGGTGAAGTCATCGATATGAAGTCGTATCCATATTGAAAAATCCAATTCGTACCGATTGTAACTCGCAATCCACCATTCCAAATGCTATGAAATTTTCACAAGAGCTTACGTACGATCTAAGGAAGGTTCATGCCAAGTTTCGACTCAATTGGGTCAAATCTTGATCGATATGAAATTCGTTCGTATCGATCATGGATCGAGTCGAAACTTCATGGGATCGATCGCGTGAGCCCACCTACGTGCCAAAATAAGTCTTCCGAGATCCGAGCGAGATATCAGCCTCCTACGCCTATAAATAGAGCCCCAGGGCCTACATAAGGAGGACCTTTTTGCTCCTTGACATCCAGACTCTGCCAAATCCAACCTTGCACTCCATTGCTGCTGTTATCTCGAATTTCAACACTTTAATTCGCTGTAATCCATTGAAATCAGTTGTAACCTGCAAGTGAATATCAATAAAGTCATCAAACTTCAAAGTGGAGGTAGGCCGAATTGCCGAACCACTATGAATTCTGTGTTCTTTACTGCTTTCATCTAAATTTTCTAAGTGTTCTTCATTTTTAATTCTCTACATACTTATTATATGTAATCTGTGATTGTGAATTGGTGCTTTTCATCGACAATTGGGTGTTTGTGACCAATTTTGGCGCAAACAATTAGATCCTAATTTTAAGTGATTAAGATTTGATAATATCTAGAGGGACATTTTGGTAGTTCACGTTGATGCCAAAAAAGTGTAACACCAAAGCTATTACAACTATTATTAAAGATTTGTAAAGAAGTACTTTGAATTTATGAAGGAAGTTTAGTTTTAGATCCTATTTTTTAGTAATTAAGATTAGATAATATATATAGGGGAATTTTTGTAGTTCAAGTTGATACCAAAAATGTATAACACCAAAGCTATTACAACTATTATTAAAGATATGTATATGGTTTGTATGTACATATTAGTAGTAATATATATATATATATATATATATATATATATAATCTTGACACACGCACACACACACACACACACATATATGGATATATGTATGGATGTACGTATGTATGTATTGCTATATAAATTAAGTTTATGTAAATAATAATCCAAGAATAATTAATGAAATAATTTTCAAAATTAACATTTTGATTAAGGAAATACCTAAACAACATTAAAAAGAAAAAGGAAAGGAATTTTGTCTTATTCTCTTACAAATCCTAATTAAATCCAGATCTAGATCACATATTATAATTTAGTATATTCCATATTAAATCAGAGCTGAAAATAAAGGATTATTTATACAAAATATTTAATAGTACATAAATTTTAATTTATAAAAATGACTAACAAATAGATATATAGCCAAAATAAATAGATAGAAATATTATTATACACATATATTATTTTCCTTATAGTTTTATTTACAAAACAACATTTTGTAGGCAAAACAAAGAAATATTATTTTGCATAGTCAAACCAGATTAGAATGGTCAAACCACTATTACAAGAAAGCATAGATAGGTGGAAAAATACCACCATAGTTTACAAAAATGCCAAATAAGTATATACAATAAAGAAAAAAAAGGATTAGGCAATATTCAACCTAACACCAAGCCATGTAGAGAAATGAGAAAACACAAGAAATAATTTCAATTATTTTTCCCCCTTAAAGCCCTAAGTGACACAGTACATTTTAGAAGCATGGTACATAAGGTTTGACTTCTAGAGCATGTCCTTTGAACAAGAACCCTTTGATTTCGCTCAAACCATATCTTGTCAAAAAACTTTGAGTAAAATCATCAAATCCCTATCAGTAGATTTCCTTTTGGTGTGTTCGAAAATGTTTTGCCAATTAAGGCAACAATTTTAGGAGGAGAACAACCATAATGTGCATGCACTCTTTTCTACATTTTTTTGACAAAGGGGCATTCGAAAAATAAATGGTTCCTACTTTCAAAATAGGTATTACATAATGTACAGAGATGGCAATCATGCCTCTAGTAATTAGTTCATCCCTGGTAAGGCATGCATCATGAATAACTTCGCACAAAAGGATTAAGGAAGTTGTTTTTCCTGTCCCATATCCATTCCATGTTCACTTGTGCCATCTATCAGGAATCATGGAGCTAATAAGAGCTTTATAGAGTAGGGAGATGCTATGAGACAATATATTATTGGTCCGAACAAGAGAAGTATTATGTACAAGGAATGATTATTCAGCAAAGGCAATCCATAAAGACCCGACTTCATAGCAGCTAGTATAAGGCAACTGAAGATTGCATTCAATAGATATATTTCTATATAATTATAAATTAAGCATATGTATAATATACATATTTATAAATAATACTCCAACATGAGTGCTCTCCTCCTCGAGAGGATCACTCATTTAACTCAAAATAAATAATAGTCCAAAGTGATAAATACTAATAAATTTCAAATCTATCTCTTTGATTAAGAAACCCTGTGTATCATACTTCAAATCAAACAATTAATTTTAGCTACACATAAATATACATGTTTAGTTATAACCCAAATAACTGTTTTTTAAAATGGGTTCCTTTTTGTTGTTACTAATAAAAACTATAGAGTACAATCATAAAGCGCAGCCCAACAATCACAATTTACATATTCTAGACATCAAAATTAAATTACATCACAATACAGCAAAGTTTCAAGCTGCATGAAATGCTACTCCTAACATACAAGCCCTTTCTTGCATCAAATAGATTCCTTAAAATGATTTTCCATTCAACAGACAGGCCTATTTCAACTTCTTCAAACCATTGAACATCTCATTTAATATGTCAAAAAAATACGGTCCCTCACGTGGAACGAACGTGTGCCATAATCACCAAACCTTCTTCTCCCAAACTGCTCACCCACGATGTCCAAGCGGTTGCCCAAACTATCGCAAGCATATCCTCATATGGTTCATTGCATTTCTCTAATGCCACACCTTCTGCAATGGTCGTCTTCGGAAACATCTCAACAGATCAAACTTTGAATCTCCTTTCATCGGTAACTATATTGTCAAATCGTGCTATCTAACTGCCAGTCGAGACTATTTGTTACTATTATGGACATCACGTTTTCTCACTTTGATGCCGTTGGAGTATCAAATCTTTGATGTACTTTTCCATATTCATCGCTAATTTTGAGCTTCTAGAGTATCTCTAAACATTCAAATCTAAAGTCGAGTTTATGTCGTTAAGACAAAGTTTCACGGTTTTCACTTCACAATGTAGATCTACAATGCTATCATGCCTATCGGCGGTTCGTACAAACCATACCATCGTTATAAAGTGCCTTCGAACATCATCCAAAATTTTCTTTCCGGACTGAAAATAGATTTGGTACTTTAGGGAGAGTAAGCAGTACTTCAGTGATAGCGTAGAAATTCGTAGAGAGACCTTGTAACCATTTAAGCATAGGATCCAAAATTTGAAAAGATTCCACCCATTGTCGTGGACTACCTCTCTACAAGTGAGTTATATATATATATATGTATGTATGTATGTATTTATGTATGTATATGTATATGTATGTGAAAATCGGTACACTTTATTGGAAAAACCAATCATATACTTCCATTATATGCTTCATCAAAACCTTGTAACTCCCTACCCTAAGTGGGGCCTTGCAAGGGAAGAAATTGCACATAAAGTCCATGTATTAACTTACATAGACAGGATTACAAAGGAAATAATAAAAATAAATAAAAGAACAAAACTAGCCCGCTACATTTTATGCTTGAAGCCCAAAACATGCCTAAATATAATCTTTATCCTCATTGTTCAGAGTCATTTAAATCGATTCCTCATTAGCGCAACAGCTCCACATTCCTGAAATTGTTCTCCGTTCTGCTACCATTATTCTTCACAAGGTAAGTAACCTCTCTTTCAATTTATCTAAATTTGTGCAATTTATTTGTCTTCTTATGTGTAAAGATACAATCGTTACATTCTTGCTAGGAGCAGTAGGCAGTAGCGGTGATTGCAGCAAACACGAGATCCCGAATCTGGTCCTTCTTCCAAAAATTAGAGAGCAGCAGAGTAACCTCATCCTCTAACGTTGTTAAGGTATCACATAAATCATATACACCATTAGTATTAACATCATAATTCTTAAGTCTATCTTTTGTATTAAGGTGATTATGAATTGCTAAATAGGTAACAAAAGACATTCTTTTGCAGTTTTTGGTGCCAGATTAGCTTTATCCAATTTATATATATGTATATATATATAAAATGTTAAATAAAATACAATTTTTTAAAATTAATTTCATATGGTATGTATAAAATAATTAGATCAAATCTTGTTGTTGGTTTTTCATTTGAATTCTATTTATAAACAACATATAATAAATTAAATTTCAATAATATACAGAGACAATTCAGATATACAATACGTATTTCAAATAGGGTCAGGTGTGAACATATATGAATGCATGAAATGAATATAAATTTATGTTGGCTAATCCAACCCTTCACCTTGATTTGTGAATTGGTTCTTGGACTCTATAAATCACCATCCAATCTTGCTAGAATTCAATTAACCACCTTAATTTACTTTTGTTTGATGTTGTTTAGGGCAAAAAATAATTCAGCTATGAATGGAAATGAGGAGGATAGAGGTAACCATAAAGAGAGAAAGAAGAAGGAGCAAATTGAAAATGAAATACTAAAATGAATTAACGTGGAAGGTTTTGCATTTATGGAGAGAATAAAAACCTTTCTCATTTCTCTCTTTAAAACCTTCCTCTTTAATTCCTAACTAAATCTAGATCAATATCTGGACTATATCTTTTCCCTCTATGGCTGACCATGTTTGTGTCCTACATGAACTAAAAAAATCCAAAATCCTGTTTAAGTAGTTAAATATATTTAAAGCTTGTTTAAATATATATTGATATTGTGTATCGATGCGCATATATCCAACTTTTATATACACATCCAAAGAATTATTAATAGCAAACAAAACATTTATAGTAGCTACCCCACTTACTAATAACACGCCAGACATCAAATACATTAATAATTAATAGCCTTGAATAGTAATAATTTCATTATTTAACACTTTATAAACTAATTGAATCGTGTGGTATTTTGAAGAGTTTAAAGATACAGTTGAGTGATTCTGAGGTGTGAATTCAGTAAGCAATTAATTGGATGGCCCATTATTTTTAGTATCTAAATTTAGTTGCTAATACCATCAAAAAACATGTAACTAATGTTAGATATTTAAAACAATGGACTATGGTTATATAAAATTAAAAATCTAAAACAAAGAACCAAAAGGGGAGACCTTATAATAGAATTAAACAATATCACATATACATTGTATTAGTAATTCAATATCACATAGATTCATTACATTAATTACATCCACATTCTTCAATAAATTAACCACAATTAAAATAATATAACTGTGTTGTAAGAGAATATATACCAAGCGAAGCACCTAACGATAAAATCTATATCGAGACCTTTGCTCCCTCCTCTATTCATACCTATAACTTGTGTAGTTAATATCAGATAATATCATTGATATATCATCGATATATCTCATATCATTCCTAAGCCGATACTTTTTCAAAATGTCACTTAAAATATCGATACTAATATATTTTCTGATATTTGCTAATATATCGCTCCGATATTTACCGTAAAATACCTAATATTTTTTAAGAATATCATTGATTATTGTTGTGTTGGACAAAAATGAATTTAAAAATGAATTCTTCACATTCTCAATATTTATTTTTTATATATGGTGAATGACAATAACTATATCATATTAGATATCCCAATGCTAATTTTTTCACTTTTAACCATACAGTTTTAGTCTTCTTCATTAGTCTTCTTTTGATAAAGAAAACTCAACTTATTCCATCACTGGAGCTACTTCCCTTTTTAGTTGTTTTCGTTCATCGTTTCTGAATGGTAAGTTAACATACTATCATACACCAAAGACTAAAATTTGAAGAGCAGTAAAGTTATATATTTAACATATCAATAAGGAATGAGCTAAAGTAGTATTTGGTATCAAATCAACATTGCTTATTTGATAAATTAAGTTAAATTGAAAATGAAAAAACTATAAATTATAATTTTTTCTGGAAAAGTACTATAGATGATTAGATTGACATAAGAAATAATGAATATAGTAAAAAAATGAAAAAAATATTAAAGATGTAAAATATACGAATTTCTTGGTTTTTATGAGCCTACATAATGATTCATGTTTAATAAAATATCTCAGTAAACGGATTGTAATATGTAAACTATATGCAATCAGTCTTTAGGCATCATTTATCCAAATATTTAAAAACTTGACATTAATATAACATTATAACATTGTACAATATTGTTTATAACATGGTCTACACATATCCATATTATATCGATATTATCATGATATTTTAATATATCTCATATCAACACTTGACCGATACGTACCCGACACCAATATTAGTAACCTAGCATGCGACTTTACAAATACACACGTTCTCTCACACACACACATAACAGTGGGAAAAGGTGATCAACTATGATTGGGCTGCGCCTAAGCCTAAACACTCTGACCTCGAAAGCTATTGCATAGGAAAAGACTGTCTACATATCCTTTTGGGGTCAAGCCTATGTAGTTCCGCTTCGTGCTCTTCTCCGGCATCAAATATGTAACGACCCAGAATATTTGAATTTGGATATTTAATTTATTTTAAATATTGAAAAGTTAATTTTATAAGTTAAATAACTTAAATTGTTAAATTAAATATTTGGAATTGTTTGAATAATTAAATCGTGGAGTTAATATGAATAAAAATGATTTTGAAAGTTGATTTAAATTATATTTAAATAAGAATGGAGATAGTAAACTGTTAATTTAGTACTAAAAATATTAATTTGGTTTTGATAATAATACATTTTAATTAACGTGTAAAATAGTCTTTTAGGGCACTGTCTCGAATTTTAATGAAACAAGTATCATTGGATCTGTAATAGTGGGTTATTGTATGCTGACGATTTTCGAGGCGATCGGATGTATCGTTTAGTCATGCGAGATTGAAATATGTATAAATTAATTTTAGGAATTTATATAATAATTGGGTTTGAAAAAGCTATCTTCTATATATGATCGAATTAGGCCTTGAAAATAATTCCCGTGTGTTTGGAATAGGGGCATTGCATATAGAATGCCAAGCTACATGCCTCATTTGGAGTTTGAGATTTTCAAACGTTTAAAGCATGATATTATAATAAAAAAAATATGTGTGTGTGTATTATATCAGCACATACCCCATATCTAAGTGCCCATACCCATCCTTGTCTCTGCTCATACCTTCCCTCCTATAAGTCGCGTTTGAAATTTAGAAAAGAAGTTTGCTTATTTTCAATTTAAACCTTCTCCATGATCCAACGGCTCGTGATCGCCCAAGCCAATCTAAGTTGGATCGTGCCTCGCCGTCAATTAGGAAACGTAGAGCTTGACAAGCAAGTTTAATTGTTGGATATTGCTAGATCGTCACGTGGAGGCTTGATTTTGGAAGCATTCGCGATGGCATTTGGGTTGGTTTGGGATCGATTTCGTGGTATTCGCAACGAGGGGAGGGCGTGCGCAGCTGGCAAGGGTGCGGCGGTGTGGTTGTGGCACGCGACGAGAAGGTGGCGCGGCAAGGGGAGAAACTTGGTTGAGTTGAAGGTTGTCCGTGCCTAGAGTGAACAAGAGGGAGGGAAAGGGTTTAAGTTTAAGTACGGTAATTAAAAGCTAATGATTGTACTTAATTTTATTATAAACTAGAATTCTCATAAAATGTATAACTTTTTCATACGAGGTTTGTAGGATCGATTTCACCCTGGAGGGTGGGTGAATAGGGTGATACTAATAATTATAAAAATTTAATGTGAAAATATAAAATAATTGCAACACAGATATAGCAGAATAAGAAAAAAATAGAAATATAACAACATAGATTTACCCAGCTTCGGCAAAACCCTACCTACGTGCTGTCCCTAAGGTTTTTACTAGAAATTAAGTAATCAGACGCTTACACATGCAAACTCGCGACACACGCTGTCGACTAACCTAACCTAAGCTCAAAACCCTGCCATAACTTAGCCACTGAGTTGTGAATTCTCGAACTGCACCACCATAGTTCGTCCCTAGTCAAATGACTAGAAATTACAAAGGTTTAAAAGTAAATTACAAATAAAAATAATTTAAAAAACACAAAACCTTAATTTATAAACTAAATCCCAAAGAAATTATAAAGCCGGCACAAATATGTTAAGTGATAAAAAATTACCCCTCTTTTCCTTTTATTCTATCGGCTGTATTTTCCTTTGTGAAAATGGCCGCCTCTTTGTTCCTCTTCGTTCCTCTTTGTTCTTCTTTGTTCTAAAAAATTATGGTTCGTGATTAACTGAGACCGCTGCTTGAGATTAATGCTCGAATTGAATTTCTCTCTAGTTCCTTCGTTAAACGAATCGATGACTATGATTTTCTCAGTTGTTTTGCTTTGATTATGCTTGAAGCTGCTCCCAGGATTGAGTTTGAATCAATGAGTCTGGCATGTAAATTAGGTCATTTAAATGCTCTATTGTTTTGCCTTAATTCGGACATGATTCGAGTTGTTATTTTGGGATTTAAATTAAAATTGCTTCTGTAATTTTTCTTAAACTCGAATGAATTTGAATGTCGATGATGATGTTGGGTTAAATAGGGTTTAATTCCCTTGATTATCATTCGTATAATTTGCGTTGCTTGAGTATCATGGCTTTGATTTTGACTTGTCCGATTCCTCCTTGGTCACAACGGCTCTGACTGAACTTGACTTTGGTTCCGTTCTTTATTCCCTTAATTTTGGCATCTTAAATATATGATTTTGTTACCTCTATGACTTAGGCACTTTGGTTATGTGATGATATTTTGAGATGAGAATTTTACTTCGACTTGTTCAATATCAACTGCAATAGACTTTGGTATTTAACCTTGACTTAGTTTGAAAAATCTGCTACCCACATTTTTGTAAAACCCGCTTCATGTTATAGTTGTTTTCTTGTAATGAGATCTGGAGTGTCACTGTATTTGTTGTTTAAGACTTGGTCTTGTAGTCTGCATTGCACGGTCCACTGCTGTGTGCTTTAATATGCATTGTTCTGTAGATTTAAGCCCTATTGTTTTCATTGTTGCATATATGTATATATGTATATATGTTGTTTACTCATGTAAATATGTATGCTTGTGATTTTGCTTTGCTGTTTCACTTGAGTCTTGTCGCAGCTGAAATTTTGAACTATTACATATATGTGTGTGTACATGCCTGTTGCATTTTCGACCTGATGCTTGTAGCCTTGCTTGCATATCAAACTACTTCCATTTTACCCCATATTTCCATTGCGTATGTATACAAGTTCTTCATGTTTTCTGGATTTGGTTGTATACTTGTTTGCACTGATTTGTTGCTTCAAGCTAGTTTGCATATGTTGTCAGGTCCATACCTTGTTCATTTTGCCTTGCTCATTAATCTGGTTGAATTTTGTGACCTTGGTTTCTTTGTAGATTGGTATAGGTTGAGTTAAACCTGAACTGTTGAGTTGTATGGTTGCATTCAATATATACATATGTGAACTGCATTGTTGTCATGTGGTAGCTGAACTTGTTTCACTTGTTGCCAGACTTGAGTTGAATTCTGGTTGACTTGGGTCCGGTCTTGTTTCACTTCACTGTTCACTGATCTTGACTTTGGTAGATGTTGTTGTCTTTGATCATAGCATTCATGTGTACATTACTTTATACCCGTGTTATTTATAGTTTGAAGTTTTGCGTACACTTTCATCTGGATTCGTTTTTCGTATTGCACCTGAGTTGAAACCAGCCTCGGCTCTGGTTTGACCTTGTGCTCATATCATGACTTTATTTTTGTTACACTTGAGTTGAACCTAGCTTTGGCCCGGGTTTGACCTTATGCTCACCCGTCTATTCAAGTTTTATCAAGTGTATATCGATGTGCACAACCTTGTGGCATGTACAGTGATACACTGTGCATACCACAAGCTGTTCGTGTATCATAAATTCAAAATGAATATAATGACGAGCAACCCAAATAACTGAGGTATAAAATATTTTCACAACTCATTTCATTTCACACTGCAAAAGTGTTTCTTTTTCAATTTTACTGCTTCGGTATTTTTTTGCAGATCGCTCAAACGCTGGATTCAATCTGGAATGGAGTTGAAGATAAATACGAGCGAATGAGTAATATATAGTGAGGTGCAAATATATGTATAGTGAAAAATATGATGTAATTGAAATTGTAATGTAATTGAAAAATGTGTATATATAGCGAGAGCTCAAATTTGTACTATTCAAAAATTGCAATAAATATTTGGTTGAATAAAAATATATGTTTGAATTTAAATTCTATGTTATTTATTTTATTCAGCAAATATTCAATTAATTATGTAAAAATAAAATAGTACAATAACAAATACATTTAAATGAATATATATATATATATATATATATATATATGTTTAATATCATCAAACAAAAACCATATACTTACATATCCAATAGTCTCCCCCTTTTGATGATAACAAACATATATTTAAGATTTTGAATTTATCAAATGTATTTGAGCATTCAATTTTCTCCCCCTATTTGAATTCTCCCTCTCTACAACAACTCTCCCACTTCATATATGCATGAAAATAAATAACAATATGCAATAGATGCAAATAGAAAATACAAAATAAAATATTTGACCTTTATTTGCCAAAATCTTAACTTTTCTTTCCCCCTTTTGTTATCATCAAAAGACTAGTAGCGTTAGAAAAATAGAAATAAAGTGATAGACATTAATACACCATTAATATCCAATCGAGTATAAATATTAAATTTCAATAAAAAACAAACAAAAATCATAAATACTTTTTCAGGTGCATATTCCATATTAGAAGGATAAGGATGATGTAAAACCCTATAGATGTGTCTATTATGGTATATTTGTATCAGGAATTCGAATATCTACAAACCATACATAACCGTTAGGACTTTTAAATGAGATTAGTGGTATTCCAAATTTTTATAAAAAAATGAATTCAATTATCTTCTAACCACGTATAACCGTGAGGACCTTTAAATGGGATTAGAATCAACTTGTCTATTTAATTAATCAATTTTGATATGTGTTCCATTTATGCATAACCGTGAGGACTTTTAAATGAGCATGAAAATCATAATAAAAAATTCCAAGTAATTCTCCCATGCATAACCGTGAGGACTTTTAAATGAGAGTGAATACTTTGGATGTTTTTATTGCTAAAAATATATTAAAATAAAAACGAATGATTTCCCATTTAAAATACCACATATTGACATAATATATTGGATTTTGATGAGTGATGGTCGTTACAAATATGATAGAAATAGAGATGGTCATGAAATTTTTACCTATAAAAAGTTATTATAAATCTTGTTTAAATTTTCAAAGAAATTTACTAAACATATTGTCTCAAGTTATAATATATGATTAATATCAACAGTCGTCACTTTTTCAGTCATTGTTTATCATTTCGATAATCAGTAGGGAGTCACATTAGTTAATGCAGTCATTTAAGATCAAATCCAAAAATAATTAAAACTATTTTCTGGAAGGGATTTTATAAGAAAAATGTCTTCTAATTTGAAAATTAGTTAAAATGAAAAATATGCAGATATTTTCTTTGAAACCGATGCAACTACTGAACGTCTCAACATAAATCACGTTCCACTAGTAATTTTTCTACCAACTAGATTAGCAGTGCATCTAAGTTTCTTTTACATTAAGATTATCATTAGTTGGATGTTATTGACCAAACCGTGAAGTGTGTAAAAAATACCTTAAAAGCATTTTTAACAGCTTTTAAATGAAATTCTTTTGGATTTTAATTGAAACCGTGCAAACAAACAGTGAACATAATGACAGAATAAGATAAACAAATATATCCACGTGTCTTGAGTAGTCATTGACCAACATTGTTAGTCCAAGAAAATCTATATGAAATAGTTCAAAGATAATTTATCAACATTTTTAAATCAAAATAAACATTTATTTCATTATCACATAACTGGCTGAATTAAATCAGATTATGGTGTAGATTATCACATTTAATATATCGTTCAAGATAAAGGTACATTTACCTATTTTACCTTTATGAAAAAAAAATTGTTGTTGTCCATTGTAATTCTACCACCTTTATGCAATTTTTCCATGGCTGAGTCGATTTTGAGGACAATTGGGCTTGATATGACCGGGTTTGTTGCACTTGTGACATATGATTTCCTGCACTTCTGAATCGTCTAGTTCTTTGACTATCTGCTTTTCAATTTTTGATTCAAAGCTAGATTTCCATACTTGTGATTCCACCTTTTGAATTTCTTTATTAATAGTGCCAGCTTAGCTGCTCCATCATCATCATCATCATCATCACTTTCCATTGTTCCTTTAAGAGCCATTGATTTCTTCCGAGTATCACCTCCTTCTCGTTCTTTCTTGAATTTCATTTCTAGCTCGTAAGTGGTGAGATTTCCGATGAGTTCTTCGACTTTGATTTGTTTTAGATCTTTTGATTCTTGAATGGCTGTAACTTTTGCTTCAAAACTTCATGAAAGGACTTTGAGGGTTTTTCGGACTATTCCCAATTTTGTATAAGATTTTCCGAGTGCTTTTGATTTGTGTACAATATTGGAAAGTCGTCCATACATCTCCTTGACATTTTCATCCTTGGCCATTGTGAAATTCTCATATTCGCTACTAAGAACAACAAGGCGAGATTCCTTGACTTCAGATATTCCTTCGTGAGTCACTTCAAGTGTGTGCCAGATTTCCTATGCAGTTAGACAATATGAGACACGATTAAATTCGATTTGATCCATTGAACAAAAAATAGAATTCATTGCTTTAGCATTAGCATTTTGTAGTCTATTTTCAAGATCTTTCCATTAATCCATCGGTTTATCTCTTTCATGATTATCTACCACTATAGTTGGTGTCCTATAACCTGTCTCAACAACACTCCAAGCATCAATGGTTTTCAGAAAAATTTTCATTCTATTTTTCCAGTAAGCATATTCACCATTGAGCATTGGTGGCCTAACTATGGACTGACCCTCAGCAAAAGAATTATTAAAAGAAGCCATTTTAAAAATTAAAAAATTTTAAAATGAAAAATTGGTTTTTGAAAAAAAATTAAAGCAAAAAAATTGGCTTTTGTTCCTAGCTCTAATACCACATGTAGGATCGATTTCACCCTAGAGAGGGGGGTGAATAGGGTGATACTAATAATTATAAAAATTTAATGTGAAAATATAAAATAATTGCAACATAGATATAGCGGAATAATAAAAAAACAGAAATAGAACAACACAGATTTACCCAGCTTTGGCAAAACCCTGCCTACGCGCTACCCCCAATGTTTTTACTAGAAATTAAGTAGTCAGATGCTTACACACGTAAACTCGTGACACCCACTATCGACTAATCTAATTCAACACTCAAAACCCTGGCATAACTCCGCCACTAAGTTGCAAATTCTCAAACCGTGCCACCATAGTTCGTCCCCTAGTCACACGACTAGACATTACATGGTTTAAAACTAAATTACAAATAAATACAATTTGAAAAACACAAAGACCTAATATATAAACTAAAGCCCAAAGAAATTATAAAGCCGGCCCAAACTAAAGCCCAAATACACACACAGATTTATATATATATATATATATATATATATATATATATATATATATTAGACACACACACACATACACAGATATACATACATTCATACATACATACATATATATATATTAAGGTTAAATTATAAATGTGGAGATTTATAAATGTGACATTTTACAAATATAGTGAAGATTTGTAAATCATATTTTTTTAATAAAAGGATAGATTTATAAATGATGGATATGAATAAAGGGAAACTTTTATCATTGGATAAATTGGGAAAAGTAAATCAGATTGTAGGTTTATAATATGTCGGATGTTGTTTTAGAAAAATATTTGATTCTATTTTGGGAATTGAAAGTGAGGATAGATTTGAAGCTGTTAAACGATATGTTAAAAAATTGAAAGAGATTTGTAAATACAGTTTTATAAATATGGAAATGATTTTGTTGAAACTTAAGCATTGATTTTTATCAAGGAAGTGTATTTATGTTTAAAAGTTGTTTATTTATATTAATTTTTGTTTTAAAGTTATTTATCAATATTTTAATATTTTGAAAAAAAGTTAATTATTTTAAAAAAAAGTAGATATGGTTTAGAACTAATAATGAGGATTTATTAATAACGTTTTGAAAATAAATTATTATTATAATGGTAAAGGTTAATTATTATCGTTTATTTAATAATGTTTTGAAATTATAAGTTATTAGATTAAGATGTTTTGAAGTTAATAAGTATTAGCCATTTAAAATGTTTATTGTTTATAATGTTTGAAAGTAAATGATTAGAATTTATTTATAAATGTTTACAAGATTTATAAATAAGGTTTTATAAACAGATGTGGGTGTTATATGAGGAATCTTATAACGGGGTTTGGAAAACTTAAGGGAGAGTAGTTAAAGGGGAAAAAGAGTTTTATAAATGGTCTTCGATATTTATAGAAGAATTTTAGAAACAGGTTCATAGATTTATAAAAGGAGCTTTATAAATCGTCCTATGGATTTATAAAGGTTTTATAAATGATTTTAGGAATGTATAAAAAGAGTATATAAATGATTTCAGAGATTAATGAATGGGGTTATAAACGGGTTTTAGAGATTTATAAAGGAGTTTATAAATCTGTTCCAGAATAGCGTAAAAAGGAAATCTTTCTCTATTTTGTGAATGTACTTATATCGTTGAGATAAGTATATGAATATTTTGAAAATTCTAAAAATATAAGGGTTTGTGACCGAATCTTTGTATAAGTAATTTAGTAAAAAAATTTACAAAGTAATTTTAGTTAATGAAAAGATTTATTTAAAAAAGGCTAGTGGTTGCATATGTGCTTAACCAATGTTGGCTTTCCCTATGGAATAAATCCCTGATTCTGATGTGTATTTATGGATAGTTAAATAATCGACTATCAAATTTGAACCCAAAACATAACTTCGAAAATATGTAGGAGAAACACGTGAGTTATATGGCAGCCATCTCCGATGATGTTGTACTATGCGTATAAATCTCGTTTCATTCTCCTAGGACAATGATAAAGAAATCCATCGACTAATGATTAGGAGGTGATCTCCACTCTTATCTTTGACCGTTTATTTTCTAAAGAACCGGGGTTGAGTTTACTGGAAATTATCGATGTTGTTTCGAAGAGACCGGGTCGGGTATGTTATCCGAAAACCACTTCAATCCAACTCAAGTGTTTTGAAGTAAAGATATCTTGAAGATGATGGAATGGAAGACGGATCTCTCAAGCGTTTCGTACAGTCCCAAAATGAACTTGTTTGGATGGATTCTGGCAATGCATTGTTGCTTGGAGGGAAGTGTTGGCATTCCAAGTGGGAAGTTCTATATAAAGGTAAAATGTAGCCTCAAGCCTCGTCGATGGGAATGGCTAAAACATGGAAGATGCAGCAGGGCTAAGTGGGTCGCTCCTAAGTAGGGTATGATCATCCCTATATAGAGTCGATATTATCTCTTATTTGTATGCTTCGGGCCCATAAAAAGAGGGGTGATGATACTCGGTACTATTGATCAAGTGGTAGACCCTGTTCTGTGTTGGCAGGGGATCCTAGCGAGGTCTACGATGTTATTTTATCTAAAAATGCACCATGACGGATGATACCCCAGTAGCCTTATCATTATATGAAATCCATACTCCAATAAGCGTCGTACGGAATTAGTGATGCCTAACTATGCTGAAAGGTGGATGCAAGCATTTCAACTATATTCATATTTTACTTCGAAACCTAGACATTATTATAATATAAATGGATTTCTATAGAAATTGTTTGGTTATCGTAAGGTAAAAACCCATCTGTGTTTATATGCGGCGTGGTCTTACGAGATACCTTTATTTTGGAAAGAGTTTGATGACTCTAAGAATTCAACCATGTGTGTTTTATCACGCTATTTTACCGGACCAACTCAAGTGCTATTTTATTGTAATGCTCGGGTCAGACTGAGTATATTTACAGATTGCTTTAGATGCATTAGAGCTTGAGGGACGAGCCAGAGGTCTTCGTGACGTGTTCCTATATTTATTTTCCACTGCATTGTTGTTGAAATTATCAGCATTTGTGAGGACAGGTTGTTATAACTGCCCAGGATGAAGATTGTGATCTGTTGTTGTGCTCTGATAGATGTATGTACATTACAGATTCTCTTATGTAAAGATCATTGATATTATATGTTGTTCCACTGCGACTGTGATATTCAGTGTTGTTTTCAGTTTTTACTCTTCTTCTTCTTCTTTTCTCTTCTTCTTTCTTCTTTCTTTCCCATAACTATCCGTCTTTCCGTTTAATTTGAGTTGAACGTGTGTGGTTTATTGGCAACTTGAATTGTGTGGATTGGCGGTATGTTACAAACTACTTGTTAGCAAATAAAAACCATAGTGTCCATGCAACTAATGCATTTAGGAAATACTACTATTAAGCTATCATAATCAATCACCATAAATATGGGGCAGCAACAATAACGACAACACATAACCATTAAACATCACATAAGTTTGACAACATTCAATGTCAACCTCAAATATAAAATAAACCAACATTAACAAATATACTCGCATATAAAATAATCATCAACTATTAGTAATACGCCATCATAAAGGTATAAATCAAAAAAATATACACTAACCCACTATATCGGTAACACAAACACCAAGTCTCTAAACGTGTACTAACCCACTAGTAACACAAACATCAACCGATCAACTGTGGAATAGTCACTATATTAGTAACGCAAACACCAAATCATCGAAAGTGTACCAGTCCAATATATTAACAACACAAACATTAACATGACAAAACTATAATTAACTACACCTAATGTAGTAATGATGGAAAAAATATTGCGCATACATCCAAATGCGATTTCATTGTCATAAAACATATGTGATAATTCAAATCAACAGTTAATCACATATTACATTCATTCAAAGCATTATATTAACAAGAATTATTCTCTCTTAAGTATAAAATCATATTATCATTGTTTATTATAAAAACATCTTTATTTATTCCATCTCAAAACAATAATAATTCTTCAAAAAATGCTATACTTCAAATATCCTTTGTTATATTTCTATTTCTCCAAATACCTTAAACATCATAATTTAATCAAATACCGTGATTCACATCAAATTACTTTTCAAAACGATATTATTATTATTTTATGTCAAAATATTAATATATATTAAGAACACTTTAGTAGTTTCTGAAAAAACTAATTTATTACTTTTATCTCAAAAATAACAATATTGTATATTAAACTCCAAGAGTTCTTTTATTGCTATTTGTCTCGGAATAATTATAATTTAATCCAAAATAATTTTGAAACACACATTTACTGTTATTATTATTCCCAAAATATCTTTTATTTTAAACTCAAATAATAATAATAATCTTTAATAAACTTCATAAAAATCAATAATTTTGTCCTTTACTCAAAATTCATATTATTATTTACAAAATCTCACTTTATTTTATAAATAAGATTAAACTCACCAATTTTAATTTGAAATAGATTTTCCATTATTTATGAAATTCTTTGAAAATTCGTAAATAGCAACAATATTATATTTCTCACATTAATTTCGATTTAATTTGCTAAATTACCATTATTTACAAGTATCACTCAAATATGAATATAATCATATTTTCATTTATTTATCATTCTTTTCCAAAATTACATAATTACATCTATTTTGCTATTAATTTATTGTTTTCCATTTAAGTCCAAAATTAATTATAGTTAAACATTTGAAAATACAACAATCAACACTAAAGAATGAGACCAAGGCACAACGTACCCAAATCATCATAACAACTCAAAAAATTATCAAAAGATAACAAAACATATCGGCTAATTTCATTGATGGAAATGCATTTATTATTTAAAACTAAATTAATTAGAATTAAATAATCATACCAATGTGCTTTTGCAAACCACTTCAAAACTCAGCAAACCAAGTGCTAAATCATCCAGAATTTGCCACGAGTCCAACAGAAAAAACTATGCATGAACCATAGTTCATATACAAAAGATATGGTGATAGAAATTATAGGGTTATTTATAAATAATAAATATTAGTGTATAATGTGTAAACTACCTCCTAAAATTCAATCTCGTATGTTACAACTTCCACCTCAACATCGACTATATCCCCATCATTGACCATGAATTTCTACCATAAGCCACGACTATTTATCATGCCACTACCTCCGTTGATCTCAATGCATCATTCCACATCATCCTGCGCCACCGCCGCCAACACGGTTCATCCAATTACCACCAAAATTTAGGGTTGGTTGAACCCTAATCATTCAATTTCTGATGCTATAGTTTGCAATAGGCTTCTGACCATCGCCATTTGACTCAACGTTATGAGATCTACAAAACCATGTTTTCGATTACACCGATTGATGTTGAAATCAAAAACCCCAAATTTACCACCACGTGTTTTGCTGGATCTGACTTTTTCCTTAATTTTTGGTTGAGTCAAGAACTTTTTCAATAAATGACCACTTGTCGTTGATTCTCCTCGTCGAAACGATCATTTTGATATATAATTTGATGGGTATTGTGCATTTTTTAATTTGAAGTAGTTTTGAATTAGCGATAATCACCTGCCATTAGTAGGCGATTAGAGAATTCCAAGATTAGAGCAGAAATACGAGAATGAAGGTAATGATTAAGGTTCTGTAACCTCATATTTATAAGTGAGAAGGGTCAAGTTAGGACAAAGCAGTCATAAAGGCCCTAATAACCAATTTTCCGAACATCAATGAAACTATATCATAGCGTATATCAAAATATAAATATTCACTATTTGTCAACATAACGGAAGTATCATAAACCCTAAAAAGTTATCACTACTTAAATTTCCTTTTATCGCCCATTAAATTTAAATGCCTATTCAAATTAATTAAGAATTGATGTATCAAATTTGCAGGCCATAACTTTCCCCTCCCCTTAAAAGAATTTTGCCATCACAATACAACCTCAATCTAATAACAATGCACTATCATAAGTTTAGTCACAGAATATGGGGAAATATACTAATCGCAAGCCAACAACATACAAAGTAGTATATGATAACCGCACAACATAATCAATCATAACACCATAAAATTACTTGACAATAATGAATTCAACCTCATATACCCACATATTGTATCAATAAATATATTTTCTCAGTGATGAAATCCAAATATGACACGTAAAAACAACTCTCCATCAACCAAGAGTGTAACAATTTCAATCATAGATCAACTTTGTTTGCAAGTCATAACATGCATCCTAGCAATCCAATTATAATTGCCCAAAAACAAGTACAAAAGAAATTTAGGTTGGTGCAAACATGCATGCACAACTGAAAATATATAATTAATAATTAGCATAGCCCATCAAGATAAACACATATACTCAAAATAGTATAATATCATCAACATAATGTCCTACCGAAAAATAACATATGTGTGTTAATTCTATGCTAGCTACATATCCATCATAATATGTGTATCTTCAAAACTACCAATGAACTTCGTCATAGTCTCATCCGTAAAATAATCAGTGCATCATCCATACATACACCCTCCAAATGATATATGTGCCTACTCATGGCAACATCTTTAAAATAGTGCCACAGCAACATCATCCTCGATTCTCGGATCCACACAAACGGTAAAAAAGTATAGACCACACAAAAGGTCAGGAATTATAAATCCCACACAGACAATCAAAAAGTATAAACCCTACACAGATGGTAAAATAGTATAGACGCACATAGATGATCAAAAAGCATAGACCTACATAGACGGTCGTGTACCAAGCACTCTTGGATATGTGATAACTCGAATGACCCACACATATGGTTAACATCTACTCAACTTCACGACTACATGATTCTCAAACTCATGCCCACACATATGCTAAAGACCGGACGTACACAGATGTCCAAAAATAATAGGTACATGTAGACTACCCTGCTCCTATTTTATGAGAAAACATTGAAACCTCCAAGTTACTCATGATCCCTTGGTACGCATCCACATAGAAACCCACTTTGTTCCATTCTTCGGATCCCATCAAATATCTGATTCCACAATCCTTTTATATTAACTCCTTTTTGTGACAGGGATCACTCACCCAAAATAACAAAGAGGGATCTACTATCTATTTCTAGTGATGAGAGCTCCAATTACATCTTAAGTCAAAACATTTACCAAAATATTTTCATTCTCTAATAAAGCTTCATGTTCTTTCAAACCAAAATCCTTTCTCAAAATATCTTTATTGCTTTATAAAATATATTTATTTTTTCCATAGTATTACTTTCATTCTTCAAAATCAACTTAAATGATGTTTGAGAAAATACCATTTTACAGAAAACTTTAAACAGTATAAACCCATCCAAAAATTGAAATAGGAGTCCTTATTGAGGTTAAAACACTTATGGAAGTCGGTAATTGCTTATATAAAAATTGATTTCAAAACATGTATTTGATAAAACTCCAATTTTTGTAAAAAATGATGTAATGAAACTCCCACCATCGCTTTATTTCACTAATGGTACCCACTAAGCCTTCTTGTCACTAAAATAATTCTACTACTATTACTCATCCTGAAGGAATATCATCAATTCTCATAGTCAATCTAAATTTGTAACAATTCGCCTTTCTTACACCTAAAGAAAACACTTAATACATTCATGGTATTCATGTGCCAATCATCTAGGTGTACAAAAGACAGACTATTAGGGTAAAAGAAAAGAAAAATAAGAAGAAATATAGAATGTCACAATGCATGGAAATCATATATAATAGAACATAAGATAGTATATACAGTCACTTCCAAATGGATACGTCAGAGATACAATAAGTACTAACTTCAGTCAGAGACAGTTATAACTATTTCCCCCCACATTGCTGATACATAACTACATACAATAATGACAATGAAAATGGAAATACATATATCTAGACACAGTTGAAGCCTCCTACTCCATGCTTCTTTAAAATGCATCCGTAAGAACCTGGATTATTTGGCTACTCAAAAATTAGAGTACCTAAGAGTTTAATGGAAAGAAAGAAAAACTCTGGATCAGACATGGGCCTGGTGTGAGTAAACTCAAAACATATGAATTTTTATATTTATAAAACCCTTTTAAAATATAGGTATCTTATAAGACTACGTTGCATATAAACATGAACGGGTATTTACCGTACAATAACCAAACTATTTTTATTAAATGATCCTTTGCTATTATGAAAATATTTAGGGTTTAAAATAATATATAACATAGATAAAACGGTTACATAATTACTTTCAATAGCATATTTAGTATACAACTAAGTCCTCAAGCACGTATTGGAAAATGATTTCCTATAACGACAAGGCTATTGGGGTACTACCTGTCATATTACACCTCTAGAAAAATGTATCGAGGTTGCAAGCTATGCAACCCCTGCCAATACAGAATAGGTCTACCCCTTAGTAGATATTATCAAATACTATCATCACTCGGTTGTGATCAACAATTGTACTAGGCCTGAAGCATACATCAAAATAAAGATCGATCTAGATCTAGGATGAACATACCCTAATGGGTGTGACCCAAATAGCCCTGCTGTATGTCTCCTGTTTTAGTCATTTCCAAGTATGAGGCTCAAGGCAACGATTACCTTGCCTTTTAGCAAACCCATCTTGGAGTGCTAACAGTGCCCTCTTGTCAACAATGCAATGATAACATTCATCCATACAAGTGGTTCCAGGATCGAACACACAAATCTTAACCTTCTATTTTGGAATTACCTTCAAGATAAGTAGTACAACTCCATAGTACACTTCACAATAATTCATAGAACGAAGCGTTTATTAGTTTGGAGTGGATCGGATAAATCATATTTATCCGAAATTGGTGAGCCAAATTAAAGCGATGTATTCCGGGCTAACTCAATTTTGGTTTTTTTAGAAGTGGGCGGGCGGTTATAAGAGTCCTCACGGTGGATCACAAATTGTTGAATATGCGAGTATATGATTTTTTTTGATGATAATAAACATTATACATTCATTTAAATGTATTTGTTAATGTACTATTTTATTTTTCATAGATTAAATAAATATTTGCTGAATAAAATAAATAACACAGAATTTAAATTCAAACAGAAATTTTATTCAAACAAATATTTATTACAATTTTTGAATAGTACAAATTTCAAGCTCTCACTATATATATACACAACTTCAATTACAATACAATTTTGATTACATCACGATTCACATTTACATTCGACCTCACTACATATCACTCATTCTCTCAACTCGTATTTTATCTTCAACTTCATTCCAAATTGAATAAAGCATCTGAGCAATCTGCAAAAATAAATATTAACGCGGTAAAATTGAAAATAAAATATTTTTGCAGTATAAAATAAAATGTGATTTTTAAAATAATATTTGCCTCAGTCATTTGGGTTGTTCGTCATCATTTAAATTTGAATTCATCATACACGAACAGCTTATAACATGCACAGTGTATCACCATACATGCCACAAGGCCGTGCACACCGGTATATACACTTGATAAAATTACAGGGATAGGTGAGCACAGGTCAAACCCAAAAAGCCAGGTTCAACTCAAGTGCAATAAAAATAATGTCACAATATCAGCTCAAGGTCAAACCCGAGCTCCAAGCCGGATTCAACACAGGTGCAAGTTCATGAAAATGGTCAAGACAACTAAAACAAGCCTCGACCAAAATCCAAATGTACAAGTACACGTGTGCACTGCCTCAACATCAGTACACATGGATATTGAGATCAAAAAATAGAAGGAACAGCAAAAGCGATAGGTACAGCAATGCACAGTGAAACGAAGAACAGTCATGGCATTTCACAAATACTATAAGGATTGCTACCAAGCTAATGAACACAACCATACAGTGAAACTCAGATCAACAAAGACTAGATAGTTCATGCATACATACATGTAAACCAGGCAGCGAGCAAAGTCGACAAGTACTTCGAGTACGAATACACGACTGGATGCATGAATAACACTCAGACTTGGAGTGACAAATATATGAAGTCAATATGTATGCAACAGCGAAATGAAGTGGACAATACAACCCAGTCTCAAGCAATAGTGAAATGAAGTGGACAGTACAACCCAGTCTCACCAATGCAATGGCCATGGTCAATTCAACACAGATGCAAATTAAAAATGAAATGAAACAAGAACTGCCAAAAATGATGACCCAACAAATGAACCAGATCAACCCAGAACTAGTTCAGTAATCAAGTGAACAATGCAAACAAGTCACATATCTACATGAACATAAAGTGGTCAAGCATCATCAAAGACCAGACCCAAAAGATCTGATTCAATACCAAAGTAAAATAGAACATGTGCATATATACACAAGCCTGGAAACATGATTATCAAAGTGCAGACATGATGAAGTCAGTGCCAACAGTACAATGTGAACCAGCTCGAAACAATATGGATGTCGAATGGCCAAGCAAGTGCACACACTAAACCAACAAGAGGCCAGAGGGATTAATATGATAACACAGCAAAACCAAAATGGACAGAAACTACAACAGACAGTGTAATTCAAGTTACATGTTGAAATGCAGCAACCAAGACAAATACACATAAACCGGTAAATGATACAGTGGTGGAAAGTTCGAACAAATGCATAGCCACAAAATGCAGAACTACTCGAGACGGATATGTACAAGATGATAGCACATATATACATACATGAATGCATATATATTCATGCAAGCAATCAAGTACAATACCGAAATCATAGTATAAAAAATGCCATGGTTGTCAAAGAATTTGAACACGCCAAAAATGGTTCAAAAGTCATGAACATCAATTAACAGTTTTACCAAAGCCGAAATTCAGCGATGTCAAAACCGAAGTAGAAGCAGTGTCAAGGCCGAAGTCACCAGAAAAATGGAAGTAAAATTCTCATCTCAATATTTTTTTTTACAAAATCAAGTTTGCAGTCGAAGACAACTAGAGAGTCAATGCAAGCCACAGTTCAAAATCAAGTCAGAGTCGTGAACACGAAACCAAAATCAACATCGTCAAAATCAAGTCAAAGCCGAGGACAAAAAGAAAAGAACGAACAGATCAAAGTCAGAACCGTGGTGAGCAAGGAAAACAACGTCAGAGAAATCAAAGTCGTGATCATCAAGTAACACAAAAATATACGAATTGAAGAAGTCAGAAGTCATCACATTCATTCAAATATAATCAAGTGGCCAAGATAAATCAATTGACAAATTAAAAAAAAATACGAACGAGAAAATAGGGATTCGAACCCTATATAAGCAATTAACATAATCGAAAAAATATCATCGATTTCAAGCAAGCAAATCAGAAGAAGCAAAAGCAAAGATCATATACCAGATTTACGAATTGAACTCGTCGAAGCAGCCGAAGTGAGAAACGAGGAAACGATCGATCAAGCTACACACGAATATCCACTTAATCGATCAACAAAGTCGACGGCTTCACAAAATTTCACAAGCCCTAATTTTTGCTAAAGAGGAAACGAATGAGGAACGGCCGACATTTTCACAAAAGAAAGGAACGAAGCAAATAAAAGAGGAACAAGGCCGATAAAGAAATAAATGAAAAGGGGGCCGGCCTTTATTGTTTACAATTATATCTGGGCTTTAAATTCTTCTGTTAAACCGTTGTAAATTCTAGTCGTGTGACTAGGGGACAAACTACTTGGCATAGTTTGAGAATTCGCAACTCAGTGGCTGAGTTGTGGCAGGGTTTTGAGCGTAGTTAAGGCTAATCGATAGCGGGTTTCACAAGTTTACGTGTGTAAGCGTCTGACTGTTTAATTTCTAGTAGAAACCTTAGGGGGAGTAAGTAGGCAGGTTTTTGCCGAAGCTTGGTAAATTCTGTGTCATTCTATTTCTGCATTTATTATTTTGCTATTATCTATGCTGCTATTATTTTGATATATCTGTGTTGAAATAATTTTATAAGCTTCCGCTATAATTTTTATAATTAATAGCATCGCCCTATTCACGCCCTCCTCTAGGGTGAAATCGATCCTACAAGTGATATCAAAACTAGGAATAGAAGTCAACTTTTGTTTTTAAAAAATTTGATTTTTTTTTCAAAAACCAATTTTTGTTTTAAAATTTTGAATTTTTAAAATGGCTTCTTTTAATAATGCTTTTGCAGAGGGTTAGTCCATAGTTAGAGCACCAATGTTCAATGGTGAATATGATTACTGGAAAATAGGATGGAAATTTTTCTGAAAACCATTGACGCTTGGGATATTGTTGAGGCAGGGTATAAAGCACCAACTATAATTGTAAATAATCAGGAAATAAATAAACCAAAGGATCAATGGACAAAACTAGAAAATAAATTACAAAATGCTAACGCTAAAGCTATGAATTTTATTATCTGTTCATTGGATCAATTTGAATTTAATCATGTCTCACATTGTCTAACTGCGCAGGAAATATTGAATACACTCAAAGTGACTCACGAAGGAACATCTCAAGTCAAAGAATCTCGTCTTGCCATGCTGAGTAGCGAATACGAGAATTTCACAATGGCGAAGGAAGAAAATGTCAAAGAAATGTACGGACGACTTTCCAATATCATATACAAATCAAAAGCTCTCGGAAAATCATACACAGAGTTGGAGATAGTCTGAAAAATCCTCAGAGTCCTTCCATGAAGTTTTGAAGCAAAAGTGACTGCCATTCAAGAGTCGAAAAATTTAAACAAATCAAAGTTGAAGAACTCATCGGAAATCTCACCACTTATGAGCTAGAAATGAAATTCAAGGAAGAGCATGAAGGAGGAGATGCTCGAAAGAAATCAATAACTCTCAAAGGAGCAACTGAAAGTGATGACAATGATAATGGAGCAGCTGAGCTGGCGTTAATAATGATGAAGTTCAAAAGATGGAATCGCAAATATAGAAATCCAGCTCTAAATCAGAAATTGAAAAGCAGAATAGACAAAGTACTAGACAACAGAAGAACGGGAGATCATTTGTCATAAGTGCAACCAACCCGGACACATCAAACCCAATTATTCTCAAAACTGACACGACTTTGAAAAGAAATCAAAAAGGAGAAATTTTGCAGCCACGTGGAATACAAGTGATGAAGATAATCAAAGTACTAGCAGTGAGAGTGAGAAAGCAGATATGTGCCTTCGAGGTAATATAACTGATAGCAACGATGATGAGCCAAGCAAGGTATCAAAACTTACTCACTCACAACTACTTATATATTTCCATGAATAAATGGCTGTTTTGAACGACTTAGGGAGAAATATGCTAAAATTGAATCACAAAGAGATAGTTTGATTGAAGTAAATGAACAACTTGAACAATTAGTTAAAACCTATCAAGTAGGATCCCTAAGTGTGATAAGTGTCCAACATTCGAAGAAGAGACTAAAAATCAGAAATCAAAATTAATTCGCTTGAAAATGAAATTCTGTTTTTGAAAGAGAGTGAAAATACAAGAAGAGAAAATTCTATTAAAAAGTGCACACAATTGTTAAACGAAAATGAACCTCTCAAAACACAAGTCCAACAACTATCAACGACTTTAGATAAATTTTCAAAAAGTGAAAAATCATTTAATATGCTCTTAAGGAAATAAACTGTTAATACAGTCAGACAAGGACTTGGATATAATCGATCTGAACCTATTAAAAGAAAAATTAATCAAGTCAATTCAATGTGCACAATTTGTAGAAAATTTGGACACAATCAAAATAATTGTTGGTATAGACCCAAACACGTGAAAACTATACCAATTTGGGTTCCTAAAGGGACAAATATAAAATCTCTCAAAGTTAAACAAATCTGGGTGCCGAAAGGAACATATATAAATAGTTTTGGGTCTCCACAAAATTATTTTTCAAAATATTCTGTCGCTAACAATCATGGACCTATAAAAACAAATAGGTCACAAAAATCTTTCATCGTGTAGGAGTGGTGGTAAGCTAAGGAACAACAATAGTGTTACTTGGATTCTGGCTGTTCCAAGGACACAACGAGCGTCAAAGCAAAGTTCCTTAGCCTAGTACAAAGGTGACAGAATCACAATGAACAACAACGAAAAATATCGTAAAGGTAAAACAAGTAGTGGTATATTTATTTTGAACGATATATTAAATGTGATAATGTGCACCGTAATCAGAATTAAATCAGCCAATAATGTGATGATGAAATAAATGATGATTTTGATTCTGACTTATTCAAAATAGTTGGCCAATTATATTCTCATACCAAGAACACTATAAAAACCACTAGAATCTTTGAACTACTTCATATATATTAGTTTGGATTAATAATAGTGTTTTATTGGATGATAATACATTTGGTTATTTTACGGTTGACTCTATATTCACGGTTTTTGATTATTTATACGACTTCAATTCGAATTCAAGAGAATGTCATTTAAAAAGTTGTTAAAAATGATTTTGAGACATTTTGTTGCACACTTCACAATCTGGTCTATAACATTCAACTAATAATAAATTTGAGTGAAAAGAAATTCAGATGCAGATTACACTGGTAATCTAGTGGATAGAAAAATTACTAGTGGAACGTGATTTATGTTGAGACATTTAGTAACTACATCGTTTTTCAAAGAAAATATCTGCATATTTTTCATTTCAAATAATTTTCAAATAGCAGAAATTTTTCTCATAAAACCCTTTCTAGAAAATCATTTTTGACCTTGTTTTCAGATTGGTCATTTTTAGAAAAATTGATTTTATAATTATTTTTGAATTTAATTTTTAAATTATAACATTAACTAATCTGACTCCCTACTAATTATCAAAAAGATAAATAGTGATTGAAAAAGTTATGAGTGTTGATATTTATCATATATTATGACTCGAGACGGTATAATTAGTAAATTTCTTTAGAAATTTAAAGAAGAGTTATAAAACTTTTTGTTGGTAAAAATTCCATGACCATCTCTATTTCTATCATATTTCTAACGACCATCACTCATCAAAATTCAATATAGCTTGTCGATATGTGGTACTTTAAACAGGAATCATTCATTTTTCATTTTGTATTTTTAATAATAATAATAATAATAATAAAATAAAATCCAAAGTATTCACTCTCATTTAAAAGTCTTCACGGTTATGCATGGGTGAATTACTTGGAATTTGTTATGTGCTTTCATGCTCATTTAAAAGTCCTCACGGTTATGCATGTATGGAACGCATATCAAAATTGATTTTTTAAATAAACATGTTGATTCTAATTACATTTAAAAGTCCTCACGGTCATGCATGGTTAGAAGACACTTGAATTCCTTTTTGTAAAATAAAATTGGAATACTACTAATCTCATTTAAAAGTCCTAATGCTTATGCATGGTTGGTAGATATTCAAATTCCTGATATAAATATACCACAAATAGACACAACCGTATGGTTTTATATGATGATATCATTCCTATCATTCTAAAAGTGGAATATGTGCCTAACAGAGTATTTATGATTTTTGTTTGCTTTTTATTGAAATTTAATATTTATATTCGATTGAGTTTTAATGTTGTATTAATGTCTATCACTTTATCTCTATTTTTACATCACCATTACTATTTTGCTGATAACAAAAGGGGGAGAGAAAAGTTAAGATTTTGACAAATAAAGGTCAAATATTTTCTATTTGCATCTAGGCTCATTTGCATATTTTTAATTGTACGCATATATGAAGGGGGAGCTTTGTGTAGAGAGGAAGCATTCAAATAGAGGGAGCAAATTGAATAATCAAATATATTTAATAAATTCAAAATCTAAAATATATGTTTATTATCATCAAAAGGGGGAGATTGTTGAATATGCGAGTATATGATTTTTGTTTGACGATAATAAACATATATACATTTATTTAAATGTATTTGTTAATGTACTATTTTATTTTTTATAGATTAAATAAATATTTGATGAATAAAATAAATAACACAGAATTTGAAATCAAACAGAAATTTTATTCGAACAAATATTTATTATAATTTTTGAATAGTACAAATTTCAAGATCTCACTATATATATACACAACTTCAATTACAATACAATTTTGATTACATCACGATTCACATTTACATTCGACCTCACTACATATCACTCATTCACTCAACTCGTATTTTATCTTCAACTTTATTCCAAATTGAATCCAGCATCTTAGCAATCTGCAAAAATAAATATTGATGCGGTAAAATTGAAAATAAAATATTTTTGCAGTATAAAATAAAATGTGATTTTGAAAATAATATTTGCCTCAGTCATTTGGGTTGTTCGTTATCATTTAAATTTGAATTCATCATACACGAATAGCTTATAACATGCACAGTGTATCACTGTACATGCCATAAGGCCGTGCACACCGGTATATACACTTGATAAAATTACAGGGACCAGTGAGCACAGGTCAAACCCAAAAAGCCGGGTTCAACTCAAGTGCAATAAAAATAATGTCACAATATCAGCACAAGGTCAAACCCGAGCTCCAAGCCGGATTCAACACAGGTGCAAGTTCATGAAAATGGTCAAGACAACTAAAACATGCCTCGACCAAAATCCAAATGTACAAGTACACGTGTGCACTGCCTCAACATCAGTACACATGGATATTGAGATCAAAGAATAGAAGGAACAACAAAAGCAATAGGTACAGCAGTGCACAGTGAAACGAAGAACAGTCATGGCATTTCACAAATACTATGAGGATTGCTACCAAGCTAATGAACACAACCATACAATGAAACTCAGATCAACAAAGACTAGATAGTTCATGCATACATACATGTCAACCAGGCAGTGAGCAAAGTCGACAAGTACTTCAAGTACGAATGCACAACTGGATGCATGAATAACACTCATACTTGGAGTGAAAAATATACGAAGTCAACATGTATGCAACAGTGAAATGAAGTGGACAGTACAACCCAGTCTCAAGCAACAATGAAATGAAGTGGACAGTACAACCCAGTCTCAAGCAATAGTGAAATGAAGTGGACAGTACAACCCGGTCTCAACAATAAAATGGCCATGGTCAATTCAACACAGATGCAAATTAAAAATGAAATGAAACAAGAATTGAAAAAATGATGACCCAACAAATGAACCAGATCAACCCAGAACTAGTTCAGTAATCAAGTGAACAATGCAAACAAGTCATATATCTACATGAACAACAAGTAGTCAAGCATCATCAAAGACCAGACCCAAAAGATCTGATTCAATACCAAAGTAAAATAGAACATGTGCATATATACACAAGCCCGGCAACATGATTATCAAAGTGCAGACATGATGAAGTCAGTGCCAACAGTACAATATGAACCAGCTCGAAACAATATGGATATCGAATGGCCAAGCAAGTGCACACACTAAACCAACAAGAGGCCAGAGGGATTAATATGATAACACAACAAAACCAAAATGGACAGCAACTACAACAGATAGTGTAATTCAAGTTACATGTTGAAATGCAGCAACCAAGACAAATACACATAAACCAGTAAATGATACAGTGGTGGCAAGTTCGAACAACTGCATAGCCACAACAATGCAGAACTACTCGAAACGGATATGTACAAGATGATAGCACATATATACATACATGAATGCATATATATTCATGCAAGCAATCAAGTACAATACCGAAATCATAGTATAAAAAATGCCATGGTTGTCAAAGAATTTGAACACGCCAAAAATGGTTCAAAAGTCATGAACATCAATTAACAGTTTTACCAAAGCCGAAATTCAGCGATGTCAAAACCGAAGTAGAAGCAGTGTCAAGGCCGAAGTCACCAGAAAAATGGAAGTAAAATTCTCATCTCAATATTTTTTTTTACAAAATCAAGTTTGCAGTCGAAGACAACTAGAGAGTCAATGCAAGCCACAGTTCAAAATCAAGTCAGAGTCGTGAACACGAAACCAAAATCAACATCGTCAAAATCAAGTCAAAGCCGAGGACAAAAAGAAAAGAACGAACAGATCAAAGTCAGAATCGTGGTGATCAAGGAAAACAACGTCAGAGAAATCAAAGCCGTTACCATCAATTAACACAAAAATATGCGAATTGAAGAAGTCAGAAGTCATCACATTCATTCAAGTATAATCTAGTGGCCAAGATAAATCAATTAACAAATTCAAACAAATATATACGAATGAGAAAATAGGGATTCGAACCCTATATAAGCAATCAACATCACCGACAAAAAATCATCGAGTTCAAGCAAGCAAATTAGAAGAAGCAAAAGCAAAGATCACATACCTGATTTACGAATTGAACTCGTCGAAGCAGCCGAAGTGAGCAACGAGGAAACGATCGATCAAAGCTACACGCGAATATCCACTTAATCGATCAAAAAAGTAGGCGGCTTCACAAAATTTCACAAGCCCTAATTTTTGTTAAAGAGGAAACGAACGAGGAACGGCCGGCATTTTCACAAAAGAAAGGAACGGAGCAAATAAAGAGGATCCAGGCTGATAAAGAAATAAATGAAAAGGGGGCCAGCCTTTATTGTTTACAATTATATTTGGGCTTAATTTTTCAATTAGGGTTTTGATTGTTTAAATTTGTTTTTAAATTTAAATTCTTCTATTAAACCGTTGTAAATTCTAGTCGTGTGACTAGGGGACAAATAACGTGACATAGTTTGAGAATTCGCAACTCAGTGGCTAAGTTGTGGCAGGGTTTTGAGCGTAGAGTTAAGGCTATAGCGGGTGTCATAAGTTTACGTGTGTAAGCGTTCTGACTACTTAATTTCTAGTAGAAACCTTGGAGGCAGCACGTAGGTAGGGGTTTGCCGAAGCTGGGTAAATTCTGTGTCGTTCTATTTCTGCATTTATTATTCTGCTATAATCTGTGCTGCTATTATTTTGATATATCTGTGTTGAAATAATTTTATAAGCTTCCGCAATAATTTTAATAATTAATAGCATCACCCACCCTCTAGGGTGAAATCGATCCTACACAAATATGCATTCTTAAAAGCGAACCATGCTTCATAGGAATGATTCCTCATAGGGGATCTCAAACCACACGAAACCATGAAGCTTTTATATATTTCCCGAGTCAAAATAGTTGAAGTTGTTGGTAGTGGAAAAACCACTATCTGGTGTAAGTATATAGTTTGCATATGGAAAATCTAACATCATATACCCATCACAACTTTTTGATTTCAAACTCGTATTATCCCTCGATTAACAATAAAGTCAGACAAGTTAGTATACCAACCTTGCCTCAACTACATTCTTAATTCCCACAGATAGAAATGAGCTTCCATACCTTGAAATTTTGTGTCGAGTATAAGACGAAGTACCCTCCATATACTTAATTAATCATGACCTATTTATAGAAATTAACCCCCTTCTATTTATCATGTTACCGACATTTCGACTTCTATATTCCTCGCCTAGATTGATAGCCAGGTAAGTTAAAGCACTGGTTGCATATCAAAGCCTTGCCTTAGTCACTCCGATTCTAGATGTCATAGATAGAGGAAAGTCTACTCTTTGGCTTTTAGTACTAAATATAAGATGACTTAATTTCCATAAACCTGTCAACATTTTAGCATTGCTTATCATATTTGTTTTATGTTACTTAATGGCATAAACAAATAAATCCCTTATTTAAAACAAAGTTTTTTATAAAAACCAGAAACCCAACTCCATAAACTTATTTTAGTCTTCGATTTCAAACAAGTACTTTTCGTCGGTTAGAATTGAAGCCGTTCAAGTAGGGGCATTATTATTGACTAAAGTAATTTGAATCAATATCATAATTCCTTTAAATCAAAAGAACAATTAACTCATTATAAAATACATGAATTATACTCACCTCCTATTTGCTTTGTTGGAGACTTGGAATATCTAACCTTTGATAATGATGATGAAATAAATTATGTTGTTTTCTTTGGCTTCTGATTAGAGAAAATGAGGTATATGCAAGGGTGTTTATAGGCTAAAGGTTAGAAAGCTTAGGTTAAAAGCTAGGTTCGGATAAGTTTTAAAATTGGAAGAAGTTAAAATATAATGATTATAAGGATAAGTTTAAATAGCATG